>CM035849.1:176428304-178835804 GCA_020510985.1 Pholidichthys leucotaenia | reverse complement strand
CACAGGGACCCAGTTGTTATGAGTAAAAAAGCCACATGTAGTTCCAGAGTTGCAGGTTGCAGAACCCTGAGCTAGCCTAATCAAAATGAAAGTCAAATTTGACTGTTGAATCTGGCTACATGATTACTTATTTCAACACGAATCCATTACAACATTAGAAGATTTGTAGTAGGCTGTTAATTACTCAATAGGTAACAGAAGTCAGCCTGGGATGGTGCTATTATTTCAGGTTAGAGCAACAGTCCCTCAAAATGCCTATGCATGTCTTTGTTAGTTAAATCAATTTGGTAGAGCATCCTAAAGCAGATATTTTCATTATTATGCTTTCCCTTCAAGAAGAATCTGTCTGAAGTTTCTTGGCTTCAGTGGCAAGATCAGCAGAGCAGAGAGATAAACTGGCTGTCACAGAATGAGCAGCAGATTCTGATTCAACTGACTCCTCCAAGAGGCCAACTCTCTCTGCGAGAGAGAAGAAAATGTTTGGGAAACCGCACGTCTTTATCTACTGTTGTCATGAACCTGGGTTTGGTCGTTCCCAAACCCATTTCTGACTTGTGGTTATTTTTGCCCTATTTTCCATTGGGCGCGTCAGGGAGCTATTTGGGTCCTTCGCTCCCTGACAGCTTGGGCACGCCTCCTCCTCTTGTCAGTGCCATCAGCTGTTTCTCATTAAGGGTGTTTACACACACACACACACACACACATACACACACACACACTCCTTTCATTCCCATTCACACGCTCATACACTCACTCATGCACACCAGGGTTTAATTATGTTCAGCCCATGCTTCCTCACACCGGCAATCTCTTCCCTCATTAGCATCATGATTACAAATACGCTGCATTTGTGGGAAGAGATTGTTGGAGCATTCATCCTCATACATGTTAGCGTGTTCCTTCATGTATGTGTGCCCATCACCTTCGTGTTATTCAGCCAGACATTTGAAGTCGGTAAAGCCCTTGACGTTAACGGCTGACCCTGCCTTACTTCCTCATCCACCAGACTGCATGGACAGCCCCGGATCATTCCAGCCGTAGGTGAATATTTGCTTTTCTCTTTGTGCGCTCTGTTACGGCAACATGAGGCATTCCCTTTCCAGGCTGTGGAACATCCAGGTGACATCCCCGTATGTCTGGTGGCCTTATCTCATCATTACAACTCCCTGTGTTTGTGTGGTCCAGTGGACTTGTTATTTTGTTGTAGTTTATGTTAATAAATGGCACGTTCTACTCCAGCAATTGGGTTTTTCATTCCGTGGCGCACGAGGAATCATGACAACTGTACCTAATTACCCGTTTGGCCTAAATAATTTTTGAGGTGCTGCTACTACATGCAGTAGGTGATTTGAGGGGGGATGCCAACGCCCCTTTTAGCAAAATGACCAAAAATGCCATCACCCCCATTCCCAGAGGTAGTGCAAGAATAGCATACAGTGGTAACAAGTTACATTTACTACATGTATTCAAGTAGCTTTTCCCACAAAATTCTAGTTTCATGACTCATGTATTTATGTTATTCCCATGAAAAAGTTACAACAAGGATCCAGTGTGCCCCACCCTGTCTGGGGACCCAGAGGACATGGATCCACCCTCTAGTGGGCTCACCACCTGCAGGAGGATCAGAATGTTATGTAAACTGTGCCACAGTCTGGGCTTCTCTGCATAGTTTGCTGCCCCAGCGACTTGGAACCCTGGATAAGTGGTAGAAGATGGATAGAAAACTCATGTGTAGAGTTTGTATGGTTTTCTTCATACTAACAGTTCTGAGAGTAAAATAACACAAACTGATGTGAGTATAATTGTAAAGAAAAATGTTTAAATATTATGAGAAAAAGTTTCAGAACAATCAAAAGATCCACACTCTGAGAAGCTTCCATTAAATAATTTTATTTGAAAGGAGCATTTTGGGCCACCTGCCCTTCCTCAGACTTCTACTATAATAATATAGAATAGTCACCATCTTAAATACCTACAGTTCTGTTGTAATTAATCACGTGATTTAAACCTCCTCAAATATTCATAGTTGAAAGCGTGCTGCCAAGACTGCCTCAGCTGCTGACCTCTCGACTACATGTCTGTTACAACTATAGCCTATGCATCCTAATATTCAAATTGAACAGCAAAATGTAGGATGGATGGATATGTCTAAAAAGTTCCCATAGTACAACAGTGCAGTTAAGTAACCCACAAAGAACCCCAAAAGTGAACTGATTATTATCAGTCAACCAAACTGGCCATATTACTATAACCAAGTGCTTTCCAACTAATTAATTCAGTGTTCTACTTTTGCTTTACTAGATGGATTTCTTTGAAGTTTCTTGGTTTTACTGCCAGCACAATCAGAGCAGAGAGATAAATTGGCCACCGCAGGATGAACAGCGGTTTCTGACTGAACAGACACCTCCATATGAGGCTGAATTTCTCCTTTCTGTCAGAAGTACGTGAAGGAAAAGCTCACGTGCAGGCTGCTAACACCAGAGAACAACAACCACAACACAGAGGGGCAACATTAAGCACAACTTTATTGAAAATAAACTCAAACGTAAAGTGTCACTCACCAGAGGAACGCACAGCCTGTGAAAAGAGGGAGACGAGAGCGGGTTAGGTATGAGGAGGGAGGCTGAGAGCAATGGATAAACAAGGGTAGATTTTACAATAGGTGAGCAGAGAAGAGGCAGCAGGTAGGGCCACTCACGCAGGTGTGCTGATGACCTGTGGAGTCGGGAGTCAGATGGAGAACCTCCCACAGAAAGAGAGGGGGAACACGCTCACCTGATCATAACACTTTCCATGAAAGAAACCACGTGGGATACTCACTGACTATTCAACTAATCAGCCGAGTGGAGGAAGGTGGGCATGTGTTGAACTGCTTCTATGTGAAAAGATGTAGTCCTACCATATGAGACCAAACATACACTATATACTGTATATTATCGTATAGTGATATCCACACCCAGAGCATAACATTTATCATACAGTGCATCCAGAAAGTATTCACAGTGCTTCACTTTTTCCGCATTGTTATGTTACAGCCTTATTCCAAAATGGATTAAATTCATTTTTTTCCCTCAAAACTCTACACACAATACCCCATAGTGACAATGTGGAAAAAAGGGTTGTTTGTTTTTGTTTTTTTTTTAGATTTTTGCAAAGTTATTAAAAATAAAAAACTAAGAAATCACATGGACATGAGTATTCACAGCCTTTGCTCAATACTTTGTTGATGCACCTTTGGCAGCAATTACAGCCTCAAGTTTTTTTGAATATAATGCGACAAGCTTGGCACACCTATGACAGTTTCGCCCATTCCTCTTTGTAGCACCTCTCAAGCTTCATTAGGTTGGATGGGAAGCATCGGTGCACAGCCATTTTCAGATCTCTCCAGAGATGTTTAATTAGATTCAAGTCTGAGCTCTGGCTGGGCCACTCAAGGACATTCACAGAGTTGTCCTGAAGCCACTCCTTTGATATCTTGGCTGTGTGCTTAGGGTCGTTGTCCTGCTGAAAGATGAACCGTCGCCCCAATCTGAGGTCAAGAGCGCTCTGGAGCAGGTTTTCATCCAGGATGTCTGTACATTGCTGCAGTTTCTGCTGCTGAAAAACATCCCCACAGCATAATGCTGCCACCACCATGCTTCACTGAAGGGATGGTATTGGCTTGGTGATGAGTGGTGCCTGATTTCCTCCAAACATGACGCCTGGCATTCATGCCAAAGAGTTCAATCTTTGTCTCATTACACCAGAGAATTTTGTTTCTCATGGTCTGAGAGTCCTTCAGGTGCCTTTTGGAAAACTCCAGGTGGGCTGCCATGTGCCTTTTACTAAGGAGTGGCTTCTGCCTGGCCACTCGACCATACAGACCTGATTGGTGGATTGCTGCAGAGATGATTGTCCTTCTGGAAGGTTCTCCTATCTCCACAGAGGAACGCTGAAGCTCTGACAGAGTGACCATCGGATTATTGGTCACCTCCCTGACAAAGGCCCTTCTCCCCCGATCACTCAGTTTAGATGGCTGGCCAGCTCTAGAAAGAGTCCTGGTGATTTCAAACTTTTTCCATTTACGAATGATGGAGGCCACTGTACTCATTGTTTCAAAGCAGCAGAAATTTTTCTGTACCCTTCTACAGATTTGTGCCTTAAGACAATCCTGTCTTGGAGGTCTACAGGCAATTCCTTTGACTTCATTTTTGGTCTGTGTTCTGACATGCACTGTCAACTGTGGGACCTTATGTTATATGTGGGATTTGAATCTCGGGGCTTGCTGTAGCCTAGCCGAGGAGATTGGGGTGATGACGTCAGGCGGGCTACGGCTAGAGTACATATTCTGTTGTTCCCTATAATAAAGGTTGTTCAGTACTCAATGGAGGCTCCCATCTCATGTTATTCAGACATAACGTTTGGTGATGAGGACTAAAATGGGTATGTGTATCAAACAGCCACCTCCATTTTTGCAGTCTCCGGGCACACCAGCTAAACCATGGGCCCACTGGAAGGAGCTGTTCGGCGTGTATGTGGCTGCGGCTGGCCTGAGTGACGCTGGTGAAGAGAGACGGAGGAGCCTACTGGTCCAGTACCTCAGTGTGGAGGGCCATCAAATATATTTTGGGCTGTGTGGCAACAGCTCGCAGAAGGACGGCTTAGAACTGATGGACTGTGTTTTTGGAGACCATTCCACCGTCACAGCGCGGCAGTATGAGTTTTTTGACCGCCAACAGAGAACGGGTGAGTCCACTCAGTCCTTTTTTATGGAGCTACACAGCTTACCAAGAGAATGTGCCTTCGGGCCTATCGAGGAAGAACTGGTCCGGGATAAGCTAGCCCACGGCACTAACAATGTGTGGCTGAAGAGCAAGTTAAAGGCCCCTATACGGCCCCCTTCCGGTTCCGGTGCCACACGAGTTGGCTGCCTTTTGCAACTGCCTTTTTTTTTTTTTTACTCTTCCTTCTTCTTTCTACACCTTTCACTCTATATACTGTATATCTATATATATCACGGACACACAGATCACCCCAAAGGTCTCCCGAGTCGGCGGACGGAGCCTCTGTTTACAGCAGGAGACGATACAGCAGGGAAGAGCTAGCTAGCACTCAACCGCCACCCGGTGCTAACGGAGAAACTCGACATACCGGGGAACTGAAGCGAAAACGACGCGAGTGCCGGGCTGGAGTTTAGGCGGCATGCAAGAAATATAAGACAGAATAATAAAGAGCGATGGCAAGAACCAAGCAGACTGCCCGTAAATCTACTGGAGGAAAAGCCCCCAGGAAGCAGCTAGCCACCAAGGCTGCTCGGAAAAGCGCTCCGGCCACCGGCGGAGTGAAGAAGCCTCACCGTTACAGGCCCGGTACCGTGGTTCTGAGAGAGATCCGTCGCTACCAGAAATCAATGGAGCTGCTCATCCGTAAGCTGCCCTTCCAGCTCCTGGTGAGGGAGATCGCTCAGGACTTCAAGACCGACCTGCGCTCCCAGAGCTCCGCCGTCATGGCTCTGCAGGAGGCCAGCGAGGCCTACCTGGTGGGTCTCTTTGAGGACACCAACCTGTGCGCCATCCACGCCAAGTGGTCACCATCATCCCCAAAGACATCGAGCTGGCCCGCCGCATCCGCGGAGAGAAAGTTTAAACTTTCTGCTGCACATTCACCAACCACAATGCTCCGCACTGTGTGTCTATATATACAGTATATATACAGTATATATATATATATATATATATACAGTATATATGTATATATATTTATAGTAATATGTACATATGTATACTAGCTGCTCTTGTTTTTTCTCTTGCCTTCTGATTGTTGCTCTGAGTGTTGCTGTCCCTGTGCTGTTGCAATCCTGGAATTTCCCCATTGTGGGACTAATAAAGGCTTATCTTATCTTATCTTATCTTAAAGCTAGCCAAAGACACTCTGTCTTTGGAAAACGTGTCCGATCTGGTTAGGCAGAGTGAGTCCACAGTTAGGAGGAGTTTATCAGTGTGGGATAAAGGGAGTGTAGCCGCTCAAGTTTCCCCGCCAAGCACAGCCGTTAGCAAGGTGGCTAATCCTCCGGGGCAGACCCCCAGGAGGCGGCGAACTGGGTTGCGGGACAGGGCCTGCTCTATCCTTGCTAAGTCATCGGCAGCGGAGCCCAGAAACATGACACAGGTGTGTGTGGCATGCACGAAAAAGGGACCACTGAAATGGTATGTGCTGAAACTCAACGGAGTCAACGTGCTGCTCATGGTGGACTCTGGGGCTGGCAGGTCCATTTGAGTATGGCTACTCTGAAGAGACTTCTTCCGAATAAAACCATCAATGTGGGAACTGTGAGAATGTTTGGATACGGCCATGCCGAGATCGAAATGGCAGGCACGGTCAACTTTTCAGTGAAATGTGGGTTGAAGACGGTCCCTATGTTCACCTTCCAAATCTCACGCCAGGGGGCGGACTTGCTAGAGATAGATCTGCTGGGTGAGTTGGGATTTTCCATCAAGGACCCAGAAGGCTCTACGGTGCTAACGGTATACCCCGCATGGCATGTCCGCTGGCCAGCGCTGTTCAGAGGCTTGGGATGCATCAATGTGTTCCACCACCACCCGCTCATAGATCCAAGTATAACACCAAAGATTCAACCACTACAGCGGCTACCCCTCACCCTACAGGACGATGTCACGGCAGAATTGACCAAATTGCTGGAAGTGGGCATCATTGAGAGTGGATGCGTCACCCTGGGTGTCAAATATTGTGGTGGCCAAGAAAAAATCGTCCATGTATCGATCTCAGGATTGTAAATAGGGCAATCATCCCAGACAAATACCCGCTCCCAACGATGGAGGAGCTGACAGCAACATTCAGTGGTTCACAGGTGTTCACAAAGCTGGACCTTCGCCAGGGTTACCTGCAGGTGCCCCTCCACCCAGCCACCAGGAATCTGACAGCCTTCCTGACCCACATGGGTGTGTTCAGGTAAACCCGCATGCCGTTTGGTCTGAGTTCCGCATCCAGCTGTTTCCAGAAAATAATGTCCATGGTTCTGGCCGGCCTCGAGGGTGTGGTGGCATACCTGATGACACCACACCCTCATGATACCTTGATGACATTGTGGTTCATGGCACATCACATGAGGAACATGATAATCGGTTGAAACGGGTGCTGGCGGTGTTGCAGGAACATGGAGTCACCCTGAACGGAGAAAAGTGTATTTCTGTGGTGGACTCTATCGAGTTTGTGGGGTTCCGGTTGATGGGGGCGAGGGGGGGGGTGGCTGTGGCCCCTACATTCAAACATGGAGGCGGTTCTATGCCTCCCAGAACCATCGACACCTGCACAGATTTCCTCGTTCCTGTGTATGGTGAACTTTTGTGGGCGCTTTTTTCCCCGCTACTCCGGAAACGATTGGACCCCTCCGGGCACTGCTGAAACAAGATGCGCTCTGGCAATGGACCCCAGCCTGTTCAGCGGCGGTTGCTAAGCTGAAGCATCAACTCACTTCCCCTCCAGTGTTGGCCCATTTTGATCCAAAGCGGCCTACCATCATGACCTGTGACGTGTCTGGCTTGGCGGTGGGGGCAGTTAGGTCTGTCTCAGCAGCTGAACAAAAGTACACCGTGGGTGAGAGAGAAGCGCTCGCCTGCATCTGGGTGTGTGAACGGTGGCATATTTACCTGTATGGGCGTCATTTCACTCTACAGACAGACCACTAAGTGCTGACGACATTGCTGGAGATGTCGGGTTCGGGACACAGACAGTTGTGGATCTACAGGTGGATGGAGCGGCTGAGGTCCTACAACTTTACCACTCAGTTCACTCCCTGCAAGGATAACTTAGTGGCGGATCTCCTGTCCCATGCCACAACCAACTCAGTACGATTGGACAACGACGATGACGATGACCTAACAGAGACAGACCTGGTTAATATGCTGCACGGGGCCCATCAGGATATAATATCCCCCCAAGAACTTCGGGCGGAGTCAGAACGAGACCCCATGCTGTCACAACTGTGCTCGGTGATTAGAGAAGGTTGGCCCAAAAAAGTGCAGGACGGGCTAGCACCCTTTCTCCTGTATAAAGACGAACTGAGCTGTCATACCCGGAAGGCCCTTGGAAACACATACAGCTGGACGTTTGAAGCGAACTGCATGCAGAACCCCTGAACAGTCGGTTCCTGCTCATGGCCTACGACTTGTTCTCATAGTGGCCGGAGGTGTTGCCCACTAACTCAGTCACGACGGATGTGGTTACGGGTTTCCTCTCTTCAGTGTTCACCAGGTGGGGGATACCAAATGCAATCACGACTGACAATGGCCCGCAGTTCACCTCTGGGGCATTTGAAGAGTTCTTGAGCAGTAAAGGTATGGAACACATTAAAACTGCATTCTACCACCCCCAGGCCAATGGGGCATTGAACGTTTTAACAAAACCCTAAAAAACGGACTGAGAGCCCATTTGGCGGATGGCTTCGCATTTCAGGACACCCTCCAGAGCATATAGGCCCTGCTACAACAGGATATTCCCCGGCGGCTCTCATGCTGGGACGTGAACTGCTTCTACCTTTGGATCAACTGAGGTCGCCCACGACTCACGCTCCAAGAAATATGGACTCTACACAGGACCGGGTCACTGCGCAACAGCATAAAATGAAGCATTGATTTGGCAGGAAGCACAGAGCGAGAGCCCATGGACTGAAGATGTAAGACCAAGTCTGGATTAGACACCATAACCACACACATAAGCTGCAGCCACTCTGGACGGATCCCCTGCGGATCACGAGACAACGAGGCCAGGATACGTTTGAGCTCGCAGACGGGTCGCGGTGGCACTCCAGCAGACTCAGGAAGTCACCACCGGAACAAAGGACTAGGACTACGACGAGAAAGCCTGATGTGGGGGGGGGGGGACTGGTTGGACTGAGGTGGTGAGAGCTCACAGGCGCAGTCGACAGTGCCCAGTGCCCGCCCAGGGGACGCTTGGCTAGAGTTCGTCAGAGGCCCAGGTACCTGGAGGACTATGTATTGAGGATAACAATAATTAATGGCTGTTGGGACTAAGCAGCAGAATAATCTGCTCTAACACGGTGTTCTGGTAGTCTACCCAGACGCCCATTTGGTTGGCTGAGTTTTGCCTAGTTAGCATGTGTGTGTGTATATATACTGTATATATATATATATATATATATATATATATATATATATATATATATACTGTATATATATACACTACCGTTCAAAAGTTTGGGGTTACTTAGAAATTTCCTTATTTTTGAAAGAAAAGCACTTTTTTTCAATGAAGATAACTTTAAACTAATCAGACATACACTCTATACATTGCTAATGTGGCAAATGACTATTCTAGCTGCAAATGTCTGGTTTTTGGTGTAATATCTAGACAGGTGTATAGAGGCCCATTTCCAGCAACTATCACTCCAGTGTTCTAATGGTACAATATGTTTGCTCATTGCGTCAGAAGGCTAATGGATGATTAGAAAACCCTTGTGCAATCATGTTAGGTCTGCAATGCTGTAATTGCTGCAAATGGAGGATTCTTTGACGAAAGCAAAGTTTGAAGGAAAAAATTATTATTTCAAATACAAATCATTATTTCTAACCTTGTCAATGTCTTGACTATATTTTCTATTCATTTTACAACTCATGGTGGTAAATAAGTGTGACTTTTCATGGAAAACACAAAATAATTGTCTGGGTGACCCCAAACTTTTGAATGGTAGTGTATATATATATATATTAATAATAATAATATAGGATAGACGATATTGTGTGTGTTTCTTCTTTTTTTGGGGGGTGGTATTTGTCACGCCGCGCCGCTCATCAGCGGCGCCACCTGCACGCACACCTGCACATCATCAGCGGCGAGGAATATAAGCCGCCTCGCCCTGAGCTTCGGCCTGAAGCCGAAGACTTCGCAGACTTCGCCACTCATCATCGTGAGTCAACCTTTCCTTCAGCACGACGCTTTTGGTAAGAAGCCCTTACCTCCTTTCTCTCCAGTCTGCTCCCCTGTGCACAGGTGGATTCCTCGGCGGCGGACGACGCCTCTCCCTCGCCATTCCTCGCTGCTGCACCGAGCCCTGCAGGTGGCTGTCTTCCGGGTCCCGTCCTTGTGGTGCCAGTCATCTGTCCCTTGCAAGTAAGCTCCTCTCTCGCTCATTCTCCTCCTGTGTTGGTGTGTGCCCGTCACCCTGTGTCCTTGTGCTCTTTCCCATAGGGTTGCCGGCTGTACGGTCTCCTGCCTCTGTGCCCGAAGCAGACGCCGCCACCAATACATTTACATCCCGCAGACACACATCCATTCACCCCTGTTGCTAATAAACTATTTGAACTTCTCTGAGCCTGTGTGTGTGCGTCTCCTGAGCCGTGCGTTATGTCAGTACGGCTTCAGCAGAGCGGCTCGGCAGACGGCGGGCTCGCACGCCGGTTTTCCACTCTCGAGGCTCGAGTGGATCAATTAGCCTATCAGCAACAGGTGATTTTCAATCAATTGTTAAATTTGACTAACCGGTTGGGCCGCTTGGACCCCCAACAGTCGTTCCCCCCGGCTCGTCAGGGTGGCGCGGCTCCTGCTGCTCCAGTGGCCGTCCAGCAGGCTCCGAGTGCACCGGTTCGGCTCACACCCATTCCAACCCCCGCCCGCTTTAGCGGTAAGCTCGGCGGAGCGCGGGAGTTTATTATGCAGTGTGAGTCCGTTTTCCACCGTGTGCCCGGAGACTTTCCCTCAGATCATAGCCGAATTGGTTATATCGGGAATCTCCTGGAGGGGCGAGCTTTAACGTGGACCTACGCCGTAATGGCGAGGCCCAGTTATGCCGCCCTCACATATGACCAATTCGTGAGGTGCTTCCTGGAGGTCTTTGACCATACTCCAACCGAGACGGTCCAGGTCGATCGGCTTCTCGCCCTCCAGCAGGGAAGCCGGTTGGCAGCGGACTACGCGGTCGACTTCCGGGTAGCGGCGGAGGAAGTAGGCTGGGAGGAACGCTCCCTCTGCAGCCTTTTTCTCCGCAGCCTCAATGATGATCTGAGGGATGAACTGGCTGGGCGGGATATTCCTGAGACGCTAGCGGAGCTGACATCCTTAGCGATTAGTTTGGATAACAGGCTGCGCGAGCGCTCCTCAGGGTGGAAGTCGTCTTCTTCTCGCCCTCGTGGAGCCTCGCCGCGCCTGTTCCAAGCTCGCCCCCTGGCGGCGCCGCCACCATCGTGCCCCGAGGAGTCGGAGCCGATGGTGACGGGCTGGACAAAGCTTTCACCTGCGGAGAGACAACGCCGCCGTGAGTTGGATCTCTGCATGTATTGCAGAGATGACCAACACACGGTGAAGCTTTGCCCACGGAAAGCCAGTCGGCGGGGTCCGCGAGTCACTGTAGGGGGCCTTGCGGATCTCAATCGGTTAAACTCACACACACAATTGAAGCTGCCCGTCCGTTTCTGCCACAATCCCACTGGGCATCTCACCCACGCACTGGTGGATTCGGGCGCAGAAGGCAGCTTTATTTCACAAAGCCTGGCAACCCAATTGGGCATCCGCTGCCAGGCACTGAGAGACCCCATCTCCCTGGTCAACCTCTCTCGTGCCTCCCTTGGGAGAGTGATGCACCAGACTGTTCCTGTCCCGATGATTATCTCAGGAAACCACCAGGAGGAGATGACCTTCTACGTCCTGGCCAACTCTGGGTCGCCCGTTATCCTGGGGTATCCCTGGCTACGCCTCCACAACCCTGTCCTGGATTGGAAGTCAGCCGGGGTGTCGGCATGGAGCACGTTCTGCATGGGCACCTGCCTTCAGTCGGCTGCCTGCTCTCCGTCCGTTTCTCTCCCTCCTATGGACGCTGCACCCCCGGACCTGTCTCTGGTGCCCCTGGAATTTCACGACCTGGGTATGGTATTCAGTAAGACCAAGGCCATGTCTCTCCCTCCTCATCGGCCCTATGACTGCGCCATCAACCTCCGCTAGGGGGCACCCTTACCTTCTGGTCGGCTCTACAGTCTGTCGGCGCTGGAGAAGGAGACGATGAATGCCTACCTAAAAGAGTCACTGAGTGCTGGGATAATCCGCCCATCATCATCACCCGTGGGGGCAGGGTTCTTCTTCGTTGGGAAAAAGGACGGATCCCTCCGTCCTTGCATTGACTATCGGGCCCTAAATGACATCACGGAGAGGGATCGTTACACCCTGCCCCTCATGGACACCGCTTTCCACTCCCTCCAGGGGGCGACCTGGTTCACCAAGCTGGATCTACGCAGCGCATACCACCTCGTCCGGATCCGGGAGGGAGATGAGTGGAAGACAGCCTTCCGTACCCCGAACGGCCACTTTGAATACCTGGTAATGCCGTTCGGGTTGACCAACGCTCCTGCCGTCTTTCAGCGCCTCATCAACGACGTCCTCCGGGACTTCATCGGCCTCTTTGTGTTCGTCTACCTGGACGATATACTCATCTTCTCCAAGTCCAGGGACGAGCACCAGGTCCATGTGAGGCGGGTCCTCCAAAGGCTGCTGGAGAACCGGCTATACGTGAAGGCTGAGAAGTGTGAATTTTATGCTAGAACAACATCCTTCCTGGGATTCGTCATCGCTCATGACCAGGTGCGTCCAGACCCAGAGAAGGTGAAGGCAGTGGTAGAGTGGCCTACACCTGCCTCGAGGAAACAGGTGCAACAGTTCGTGGGGTTCGCGAACTTCTACCGCCGCTTTGTCCCAAATTTCAGCACCATCGTCGGACCGCTGACCCGCCACACGTCCCCTAAGGTCCCGTTCCGGTGGACCGAAGAGGCCGCAGCTGCTTTTCAGGTGCTGAAGGCGGAGTTCTCCTCCTCCCGGGTCCTTCACCAGGTCAACCCCGCGCTGCAGTGCATCGTGGAGGTGGATGCTTCGGACACAGGAGTGGGGGCGGTGCTATCCCAGCGGTCACCTGACGACGGCGCCAAAACCTGCGCCTTCTTCTCCCGGCGCTTGTCCCCGGTGGAGAGAAATTACGACGTGGGGGACAGAGAGCTCCTCGCCATCAAGCTCGCGCTGCAAGAGTGGCGCCACTGGCTAGAGGGGGCGGACCTGCCGTTTGTGGTCCTGACGGACCACAAGAACTTGGAATACCTTCGATCTGCCAAGCGCCTGAACGCCCGCCAGGCGCGCTGGTCCTTGTTCTTCGCCAGGTTCCAGTTTTCCATCACCTTCAGGCCTGGATCCAAGAACGGCCTGCCCGACGCCCTCTCTAGGCAATTCACCCCCGAGGAGTCGGAGGACGCGCTCCACACCATCCTGCCCAGGTCGTGCGTCGTGGGAGCCATCTCCTGGGACATAGAGAGCAAGATCCGGAAGGCGCAGGAGGTGGAACCTGACCCTGGCGGCGGACCAGAGGGAAGACTATTCGTGCCATCTGCGGTTCGAGGAGAGGTCATCCACTGGCTACACACCTCCAGGCTCACCTGCCACCCTGGCTCCTCCCGGATGATAGACCTCCTCCAGCGGTCCTTTTGGTGGCCGGGCCTGCGGAGGGATGCGGCCCACTACGCCCGGGCTTGTCCAATTTGTGCCACCAATAAGTTGGGAAACGCCCCTCCAGCGGGTCTGCTCCAGCCCCTGCCCGTCCCTGGCAGGCCCTGGTCGCACATCGCCCTGGACTTCGTCACCGGACTCCCAGTCTCCAACTCCTACGACACCATCCTGACCATCGTGGATCGCTTCTCCAAGGCGGTACACTTCGTTCCCCTGCGAGGTCTCCCTACTGCCCTGGAGACGGCGGACCTCCTCATCCAACACGTGGTCAGGCTGCACGGGATTCCGGTGGACGTGGTCTCGGACCGGGGGCCCCAATTTTCCTCTGAGGTTTGGAAGTCGTTTTGTAACGCCATCAGAGCCAAGGTGAGCCTCTCCTCCGGCCATCACCCCCAATCCAACGGGCAGTGTGAGCGGACAAACCAGGAGCTGGAGGCTGCGCTCCGCTGTGTGACTGCATCCAAGCCCACGTCCTGGAGTAACCATCTTGCCTGGGTTGAATACGCCCACAACACCGCTCGCTCTTCTGCTACAGGGATGTCCCCCTTCAAGGCGTCCCTGGGTTACAACCCCCCGCTGTTCCTGGCGCAGGAGAGTGAGGTAACTGTCCCCTCAGTTAGGGCGCATCTCAGGCAGTTCAGCTCCATCTGGGCATCTGCGTGCAATGCGCTTTTACGCATGGCGGAGCGCAACAGAACTGTGGCGGACCGGCACAGAAGACCTGCCCCGGCGTACAGAGTTGGGCAACGAGTCTACGTGTCGACCCAGGACGTAACATTGAAAGGCGAGAGGAGGAAGCTGGCACAGCGCTTTATGGGACCCTACCCCATCACCCGGATCATCAACCCGGTAGCTGTGCGTGTGGCTATTCCCCCCTCCCTCCGCATCCATCCCACCTTCCACGTGTCCAAGGTGAAGCTGGCAGTCTCCGACCCCCTTTGCCCTCCTCCTGCTGCGCAACCCGCGCCCCGGATGGTTGGTGGCCATCCGGCCTGGGCCGTCTCTTCCATCCTGGACTCCCGGCGCCGGGGTCGTGGGTTGCAGTACTTGGTGGACTGGGAGGGCTATGGGCCTGAACATCGACAGTGGGTGCCCCGGTCGTTTGTGTTAGACCCCTCGCTCATCGCTGATTTCCACCGAGCGCACCCAGAGAAGCCATCGCCAGGAGGCGCTGCTAGAGGGGGGAGTACTGTCACGCCGAGCCGCTCATCAGCGGCGCCACCTGCACACACACCTGCACATCATCAGCGGCGAGGAATATAAGCCGCCTCGCCCTGAGCTTCGGCCTGAAGCCGTCAGACTTCGCCACTCATCATCGTGAGTCAACCTTTCCTTCAGCACGACGCTTTTGGTAAGAAGCCCTTACCTCCTTTCTCTCCAGTCTGCTCCCCTGTGCACAGGTGGATTCCTCGGCGGTGGATGACGCCTCTCCCTCGCCATTCCTCGCTGCTGCACCGAGCCCTGCAGGTGGCTGTCTTCCGGGTCCTGTCGTTGTGGTGCCAGTCATCTGTCCCTTGCAAGTAAGCTCCTCTCTCGCTCATTCTCCTCCTGTGTTGGTGTGTGCCCGTCACCCTGTGTCCTTGTGCTCTTTCCCATAGGGTTGCCGGCTGTACGGTCTCCTGCCTCTGTGCCCGAAGCAGACGCCGCCACCAATACATTTACATCCCGCAGACACACATCCATTCACCCCTGTTGCTAATAAACTATTTGAACTTCTCTGAGCCTGTGTGTGTGCGTCTCCTGAGCCGTGCGTTATGTCAGTATTTACCTTTGTGGGGGGTGGGGTGATGTTATATGCGGGATTTGACTTTCGGGGCTTGCCGTAGCCTAGCCGAAGGGATTGGGGTGATGATGTCAGGCGGGCAACGGCTAGAGTACATATTCTGTTGTTCCCTATAATAAAGGTTGTTCAGCACTCAGTTAATGGAGGCTCCCGTCTCATGTTATTCGGACATAACACCTTATATAGACAGATGTGTGCCTTTCCAAATCATGTCCAGTCGATTGAATTTACCACAGGTGGACTCCAATTAAGCTGTAGAAACATCTCAAGGATGATCAGTGGAAACAGGATGCAACTGAGCTCAATTTTGTGCTTCTTGGCAAAGGCTGTGAATTCTTATGTACATGTGACTTCTTAGTTTTTTATTTTTAATAAAATTTACAAAAATCTCAAAAAAAAAAAAAAAAACTTCTCACATTGTCATTAACCACTTGCGCTCCGTTGTTCCGCGGGCGGGCAAGTCTCTGCGTCCTATGACGCACGAGGGCGCACGAGAGCGCGCTCGTGCGCCCTCGTGCGCATGACGCATGATAAGGATATTGATGGTGATGGTGTAGGTGGTGTGCCCTCCAAGCGCCACTGAAAAAAAAATCTGCAAACACAGCCGCGAACAGATTAGTTCATCTGATAGACCTCTCATTCGACTAATAAGAGCCTTGAATTGGGTTTCTGAAACCTTGAGGAGCCAATGAATGAAAATCTAGGAAGGAGGACCCGCCTACTGTGAACGCAGGAGCCAACTGAAGCACAGAAATTCAGGCTGGGTGAAGCGATATTTACTGCTGCAGAAGGACTCTGTACAAATCTACTACAGACCCAGGCTCACCCAGCAGCATGGAGAACACCCACAAGTGGGACCTGCACTCATTCCAGCAGAATAGACGGAGGCCGACGACAAAAGTCGTAAATCATTCGCCAAAACGGCAATAATGGAATTATGTTGATCGGGATCCAAGAGCGGAGTAGCGTCGCGTTCGTCTGACAATGGGGGAAGAGCTGTTCGCCGCAACTCTGCTGCTTTGAAGAGGTAAGGTGTTATAAGCTAAATTATTATTTATCCCTGAAAACTGTAATCCAAAAATGACTTTTGACCGATCGGTAAATTACAACTGTACTGCGCACGAAGTACGTGCGCCGCGATAAGCGGTTCATTTGCCGTGTTCGGACCGTGAACGCCCCCCCCCCCCCGCTGCAGAAGAGGAGCGGGGGGTCCGCGGGAGGAAGCATATCAGTCTATTCCATCATGTAGCGATGGCCCTCTTCTGTAGCGGGGAGGGGCATTCACGGTCCGTTCACGGTTCCCCCACACACACACAGTAGCGAGGGGGGGGAGCCGCTGTGAAAGCATGCAAGGAGTGTAATCCGTCCTGTAGAGGGCCGAATTTGGTCCTTGGTAGCGGGGGGGGGGGGGGGAAACGACCCCCCGCCCACACACACACAGACAGACACAGCCCTGAGTGTGAACTTTCATTAGAGCCTAAAATGAAGATTCTACATTGAATTATTCAAAAGTTACAGACGTTTTTCCAAACTGTGCCATTTGGCACAATTTGGCACAGTTCCAAAACGCCTGGGAACAGCCTGAGAACAAAGCTGTGTAAAATATTCATTTTTTGTGGTATTGTTACCAAATTTGGATCTCAGCTGGATAACACTTGGTTCTACATTTCTGTTGCATTTTCCAGCCGGATCGGACAGCTGTGTGTTATTTACAAGCATTTGTATCCAAAAAAACACTGTGTCCAATTTTTTTTTCTTCAAGTTCAGTATGTTTAGATGACTGTAATTCAGTGGCCGGAGCACGTAGAGAGATTATGTTTTTTTTTTGCCAAAAAATTCAAAGTGTTTTCTTTTAAATGAGACCAGCCCCATGAAGATGCTGCAAAGGGTTGAATAACAGCTTTCGATTTACTTTGGGCACGTTATTTTTTGGCATTTTTAGGAAAATTGCCCGGAGTGCAAGTGGTTAAGGGGTATTGAGTGTAGAATTTTGAGGAAAAAAAATGAATTTAATCCTTTTTGGAATAAGGCTCACCACCTGCAGGAGGGATCATGGGGGTCCGGTGCTATGTGGATTAGGTGGTGGTCAAAGGCGGAGACCTTGGCGGATTGATCCCAAGCTTTCTAAACTGGCTTTTGGTACGTGGAATGTCACCTCTCTGGTGGGGAAGGAGCCTGAGCTGGTGTACGAGGTTGAGAGATACCGGCTAGATATAGTCGGCCTCACCTCAACACACAGCTCAGTTTCCGGAACCAGTCTCCTGGAGAGGGGCTGGAGCTTGGCCTTTTCTGGAGATGCCCTGGGCAAGAGGCGACGAGCAGGGGTGGGTATTCTTGTATCCCCCCCCACCTTGCTGCCTCTATATTGGAGTTTTCCCCGGTGGATGAAAAGGTTGCTTCCCTGCGCCTTCGAACACCTTCCTGATCTGAACCTGAGTGGTGTTCAGTTATTGGACTTCTGTGGTAACCACAGTTTGTCCATAACGATCACCATGTTCAAGCATAAGGGTGTCCATATGTGCACCTGGCACCAGGACACCCTAGGTCGCAGGTCGATGATCGATTTTGTTATCATGTCATCAGACCTGCGACCGTATGTCTTGGACACCCGGGTAAAGAGAGGTGCAGAGCTGTCAACTGATCACCACCTGGTGGTGAGTTGGATTTGATGGCAGGGGAGGATGCCATTCAGACCTGGTAGACCCAAACGTATAGTGAGGGTGTGCTGGGAACGTCTGGCTGAGGCCCCTGTCCGGGAGGTCTTCAACTCACACCTCTGGAAGAACTTCAACAACATTCCAAGGGAGTCTGGAGACATGGAGTCTGAATGGGCCATGTTCTCCACCTCTATTGTTGAAGCAACAGCCCAGAGCTGCGGCCGCAAGGTGGTCGGTGCAGCTCGTGGTGGCAACCCCCGAACCAAGTGGTGGACACCAGTGGTGAGGGGGGCCATTAAACTGAAGAAAGAGTCCTATCAGGCTTGGTTGGCTTGTGGGACTCCCGAAGCAGCTGAGGTGTACTGGCAGGCCAAGCAGAGTGCAGCTCGGGTGGTTGCTGAAGCAAAAACCCAGGTATGGGAGGAGTTCGGTGAGGCCATGGAACAAGACTTTCGGTCGGCCTCAAAGAGATTCTGGCAAACTGTCCGGCGGCTCAGGAGGGGAAAGCAGCTCCCTGTCCACACTGTGTATGGTGCGGATGGGGCACTGTTGACTTCGACTGGGGATATCGTCGGGCGGTGGAAGGAATACGTTGAGGATCTCCTCAATCCCACTGATACGCCTTCCACAGAGGAAGCAAGGCTTGTGAACAAGGGGGATGACTCGCCTATCACAGGGGCTGAGGTCGCCAGGGTGGTTAAAAAACTCTTTGGTGGCCAGACCCCGTGGGTGGACGAGATTCGCCCTGAGTACCTCAAGGCCCTGGATGTTGTTGGGCTGTCATGGTTGACACGCCTCTGCAACATTGCGTGGAGGTCGGGGGCAGTGCCTTTGGCATGGCAAACCGGGGTGGTGGTTCCTCTCTTCAGAAAAGGGGACCGGAGGGTGTGCTCCAACTTTAGAGGGATCACACTCCTCAGACTCCCTGGGAAGGTCTATGCCAAGGTACTGGAGAGGAGAGTCCGGCCGTTGGTCGAACCTCGGGTTCAGGAGGAGCAATGTGGTTTTCGTCCTGGCCATGGCACATCGGACCAGCTCTTTACCCTTTTGAGAATTCTCAAGGGTTCGTGGGAGTTTGCCCAACCAGTTTACATGTGTTTTGTGGACTTGGAGAAGGCATTCGACCCCGTTCCTCGTGGTTTTTTTGTGGGGGTGCTTCGGGAGTATGTGGTATTGGGCTTGTTGTTACAAGCTATTCGGTCTCTGTATGACCGTTGTGAGAGTTTGGTTCGTATTGCCAGCACTTGGTCGGACTCATTCCCAGTGAGAGTCGGACTCCGCCAGGGCTGCCCTTTGTCACCGATCTTGTTCATAATTTTTATGGACAGGATTTCTAGGCGCAGCCAGGGAATGGAGGGTGTCATGCTTGGTGACCACAGGATCTCATCTCTGTTGTTTGCAGATGATGTTGTCCTGTTGGCTTCATCCAGCAATGACCTACAGTTCTTGCTGGGACGGTTTGCCACTGAGTGTGAAGCGGCTGGGATGAGAATCAGCACCTCCAAGCCGGAGTCCATGGTCCTCAGCCGGAAAAAGGTGGATTGTCCTCTCCGGGTTGGGGATAGTTTCCTGCCCCAAGTGGAGGAGTTTAAGTATCTTGGGGTCTTATTCACGAGTGAGGGGAGAATGGAGCGAGAGATTGACAGACGGATCGGAGCAGCATCTGCAGTGATGTGGACGTTGTACCGGTCTGTTGTGGTGAAGAGGGAGCTTAGTTCTAAGGCAAAGCTGTCGATTTACCAGTCAATCTACGTTCCTACTCTCACCTATGGTCACAAGCTTTGGGTAATGACTGAAAGAACGAGATCGCGGATACAAGCGGCTAAAATGAGCTTTCTTCGTAGGATTACTGGACTCACCCTCAGAGATAGGGTGAGATGCTCAGTCATCGGGGAGAGGCTCAGAGTAGAACCGCTGCTCCTCCACATTGAAAGGAGTCAGTTGAGGTGGTATGGGCATCTAATTAGGATGCCTCCTGGACGCCTCCCACTTGAGGTGTTTCGGGCACGTCCCACTGGGAGGAGACCCCAGGGCAGACCCAGGACTCGGTGGAGAGACTATGTCTCCCAGCTGGTCTGGGAACGCCTTGGTATCTAACTAACTAACTAACCTGCACTTATATAGCGCTTTTCTAGTCACAAAGACCACTCAAAGCGCTTTCATTAACACTAACCCTCTATTCTAAGGGCCTATAGGAAACAAATATCTAGGGACAATTTAGAACAGCCAATTAACCTAACATGCATGTTTTTGGCATGTGGGAGGAAACCGGAGAAATCCCGGAGTAAACCCATGCAACACGGGGAGAACATGCAAACTCCACACAGATCACTGTTGGTTGGGGGCTGGGATCGAACCCACGATCCCACGATCCCCACAATCCCCCAGCCAAGGGTAAACTGTGCTGCCGCAGTGCTAACCACTGCGCCACCGTGCAGCCCATATCCATATCAGTATCCTCTCTGAAGAGCTGAAGCAGGTGGCTGGGGAGAGGGAAGTCTGGGTTTCTCTTCTTGAACTGCTGCCTCCGCGACCAGGACCTCCGGAAAAGCGGTAGAAGATGGATGGATGGATGGATGGAATAAGGCTGTAACATAACAAAATGTGAAAAAAGTAAAGCATTGTGAATACTTTCCAGAAGGACTGTATTAAGTTTCATGGAACACGCTAACACAGACATGCTACTTTACAGCAGATTACAGAAATCTAGATATGTTGTATATCATATCAGTTTGAAGTTGACTTAAAAACACTAGTTTGTTTGAACTAAATTAAAATGTTCATGTTTCTTCCAGGTCTCCCTCGAAAAAGAGATGGCGATCTCAAGGGACTTCCTGTCATGAACCCCTGTGCACCATTACACGGCGCATGAGGGAGAGAAAAACCCAATCGCAGGAGTAGACAGTGCTGTGTTTATTAAAGTTCACAAAATAACCGGTTCAATAATCACCAAATGCAGTTCAGTCAACCACTATGGGGGGGGGGGGTGTAATGACAGTATTGGCCACCAACATACAAGGCGCCTACCAAAATGCTCAACAGTCTGGTGAATATAAAGCCTGGTGCTGCAGGGCTGCGTAACACCTGAAACAGGAAAGGCGAGCAGCCTGATGCTGCAGGCCTGCTAGCACAGGAGAGAAGGCTAAGGCACACTTACAGTACTGGAGCTAATCCGGGGCAAGCCGTGCAGACTGGAGGCAGAGGCAGAGACACGGACCAGCCGAAACACCAAGGTATAGATCGTCTTAAGATGTCCAGCTGAGCAGAGCACAGGGAGTGAATAACATACGTATGAAGGGGATTGTCCCGACAATCTCCTTCCTCAACGGTGGCAACCAAATACTCCAAAAGCTAACGAGGAAAGGGATTGCCGGTGTGAATGTGTGGGCAGAACTGATTGGGAACAGGTGTGTGAGACCGCATGTGAATGAGAGTGAATGGAGCACGCGCGTGTGTGTGTGTGTGCCAGTGAATGTAGCTGACGGAGTTTGACAGGAGGAGGGGGCGTGCCCGAGCTGTCAGGAGGAAACTAGGTCAAAGCATAACCTTGAGTCAGAATAGGGTTTGGCCTCCAAACCCGGATTCATGACAGCCCCCCCCCTCCCGGGGGTGGATACAAGACACCCCAGCACTATCAGCCAACAAAGAAAGGAGACAACACCCCTCAAGGGAACCCCTCCCCCCGGCGACAAACACTAACCCAGGGTGGGAGGTCAGGGAAAACTGGTTAGGCGGGAAGCAACACGTGAAAGCACAATAGTACAAAAACAGAATGACTAACAATCCCTTCTAATAAACCCCCAACCTGAAACACTAACCCCCCTCTCCAGAAGTCCAAAGTTTGGGGGGTCAACCAGAGTCCCAGGCCCCCAGTGTGGTGAGGAGTGGCAGATCGGGTGGCCTGCCCAAATCCTAAGTCCAGCAGGCAGCCCATGGGATAGTGTCCGGTGGCCTGCCGGGGCCGATGGGCCACCCGACCCATAAGCCAAGTCCTTCGGGTGGCGGACTAGCATGGTGGAGCTACCAGGCCCTGAGAGGAGGGCGGAGAGGCAGCCTCCAACCTTGGGGACCTCGGCGGGGAAGCCCAGGAACGGGAGCCCCCCTGCCGTTTGAGGGTTGGGGCAGGGAAACCGTAGCACCCACGACGGTCCCGGTCTGGGACGTGGCTGCACCCGCGACGGTCCCAGTCTAGATTGTGGCTGCACATGTGATGGTCCCAGTCTGGGACGTGGCTGCACCCGCGGTGGACTCCGGTCGGAGCACCGTTGCACCTGCGGTGACCCCCATCAGGGGCCTCATTGCTCCCACGGTGACCTCCCCAGTGAGGGGGGTGATGCTCCTCACATCCTCCGGCGATCCTCGGTTGCCTCCAACAGCTCTCTGACAACCCTGGCTGGAGGCTTCGAGTCCGAAGGGAGAAAGAGAAAAACCGGGTCAGGGTCACCTGCAGCGGTGGAGCCCGGTGTGGCGGTCCCGAGGACTACCGTGAGCTGCCCCGGGTCCACTTCACCATGAGTTGGGCAATGCGACATTAATATTGAAATTTCTGATATAATGGAACACACTTGCCTGAACTCTGGCTCTACCGCCGTCCAGAACTCCGGCGATCTTGGGTGCCTGGGTTCCTCCGGTCCATCGGACCCCTCCGCAGAAGCTGGACTCGCCTCGTCGTCAATGGGTGGCCCAGGTGGTGGCTGCTCCTCTCCGGCAACCCTAGGATGGAGCTTGAAGGGGATAGGGCAGGGAGAGCGATTAGGGTCGCCGGCAGCGGCAGGTCCAGATGCGGCTGGGGGCTGTACCCGACTCCCCTCTCTAAAAGACAGGTAAGATCCCTCCACCATCAACAAATGACCTACAGGAGAGACTACTTGCCTGTACTTAAGCTCTACCACTGTCCAGGACTTCGACGACAATGCCTCGGGTCCCATCGGCTGGAGGTCTTCCAGGGAATGACTCCACTGCAGCAGCCCCCGCAGCGGGTGTGATGACGGTTGCAGGAGTGGAACTCTTGTGCACTGTTCTCCACGCCTCTGGTTCCTCTGGCGTGGCGGCCGTGGACAACTTCTTAGCTGGCCCATGGGCTGGACCCTCCTGGTCCTCTGGCCCCTCCTCCCTCGAGCTACCTGGATCCGGGACCGATGGGCTCGTGAGGGCACATAGAGAAGAGTCATTGAGACCCAGCACGAGAGTCCTGTATGCCACTGGGGCGGAGAGCTCAGGGGACTGCACGCCTTGAGTCTCCTCACCAGGAGGCAGGCAACATTGATCATTGATTGTGTAACTCAAAGAAAAGAAACTTGCCTGTTCTCCTGGCACTGGAGGTCCTCAGCAGCCTCCAAGGCTTCCTCTCCACTCTCCTGGCGTTCCTCGTCGGGTTGAAGCTCCTCTTCCCTCGGGGAAAGCTCTTTTTGTCTCTCAGCCATCTCCGGGAGGAGCTACGGTTTCACCCCTAAGAAGAGGTCCGTTTCAGCCAGGAGAGCCTGCCTACGTTCTTCCATCTCCTCCAGTTATGGGGCGGAGTATTGCTCGAAGCGGGAGGGCAATGCTGCGGTACGCGGGACTGGACGCTTCTTGCTGCGGGGCTTCCTCCCTCTCCTCCTCTTCGGTGACGCGGGGATGAGGTCATCTGGAATGTGGAGCACTGTGTCGGGAAGCAGGTCACCTGCGCAGAGAGACCTCGTGTCCTCTGGAAAGGAGAGCGAGGTGGCTGCGAGGAGCTCGAGCACCGGGAGATCCTCAGCCGATTCCTCACATGGCGCGGCGAAGATGTCCCGGAGGATCTCCATCGCCTCCGGATGATCCCAGAGGCTGTCTCGTTCCATCACCCTCCTCGCAGTGTCCCGAGCCTGACGAACTGTTGGAGAGGGACGGGGCATCTGCGTCCAGGAGAGAACCTCCTCCAGTTGACATAACGAGTGCTGCTCCCTGTCTAACTCCATCTCCATTATCTCGTCTGCAGGCTGGGTGGATGCTGGACAGGGAGATGAAGGAGGTCCGAGGAGGGGGGAAGTCTTCCTCTGACGGGAGCATTTCTTCTGGCGAGGGGCCGGCTCCGATCATGAAGAGGCATCCTCCAGCTCTGCGTCAGGAGCGGGAAGGATGACAGAGAGGATGGCGTCTACTCTATGGATCTCCCGAAGGTGAGGGTAGCGCCGCTCGAAGTCCTCTGCAAAGAGTCATGCCCACTCCCGCTCCTCTGGAGACCGAGACCACTGAAAGGCAAAGCCTGCCTCCTCTAGTAAATCCTGGGTGTCCTGCTCCTCATCTGTCCAAGTCATTATGTCCACATATGAGGAGGAAAGTAGAGGGGGGAAAAAAACACAACTCTACTCCGCTGGGGGTTTTTTTACGGTCGGGACATTCTGTCATGAACCCCTGTGTGCCACTACACGGCGCACAAGGGAGAGAATGAAAAACCCAATCTCAGGAGTAGAGAGTGCTGTGTTTATTAAAGTTCACAAAATAACCGGTTCAGTAATCACCAAATGCAGTTCAGTCAACCACACAATATATGGGGGGGTGTAATGACAGTATTGGCCACCAACATACAGGGCGCCTGCCGAAATGTTCAACAGTCTGGTGAATATAAAGCCTGGTGCTGCAGGGCTGCATAACGCATGAAACAGGAAAGGCGAGCAGCCTGATGCTGCAGGTCTGCTAGCACAGGAGAGAAGGCTAAGGCACACTTACAGTACTGGAGCTAATCTGGGGCAAGCCGTGCAGACTGGAGGCAGAGGCAGAGACGCGGACCAGCTGAAACACCAAGGTATAGGTCGTCTTAAGATGTCCGGCTGAGTAGAGCGCAGGGAGTGAAAAACATACGTGGAGGAAAACGCTATCACGTATGAAGGGGAATGTCCCGACAATCTCTTTCCTCAGCAGTGGCAACCAAATACTCCAGACGTTAATGAGGAAAGAGATTGCCGGTGTGACTGCGTGGGCAGAACTGATTGGGAACAGGTGTGTGAGAGTGCATGTGAATGAGAGTGAATGGAGCACACGCGTGCACGCGTGTGTGTGTGTGTGTGTGTGTGTGTGTGTGTGTGTGTGTGTGTGTGTGTGTGTGCCGGTGAGTGCAGCTGACAGAGTTTGACAGGAGGTGGGGGCATGCCCGAGCTGTCAGGAGGAAACTAGGTCAAAACAAAGCCATGAGTCAGAATCGGTTTTGGCCTCCAAATCCGGATTCATGACACTTCCTAGTTAAATAAATAAAAAAATGTTATGTTAACAATGTCTTGCTCAGTAGTTTCTAAATGAATATTCTGTTTTTGTTCATCTTGATGGATTTCTTTGAAAGTTCTTGTATTAAGTACCAAGATTATCAGAGCTAAGAGTTCAACTGGCTGCAACAAAGCAGCCAGCAGCTTTTTATTCAACAGCCACCTTCTTTTGAGTCATATTGTCTTCTTGTTTCCAAGAAGAAGTCTTGTGGGAAACCCCATAGGTAAGACTTATTGTAAACTTGCAAATGTTAGCTTCTGTTTCATACAGGCAGATTTACTGTTAGCCTGTGGTTAACCACAGAAAATTACTCCACTATATGTACAACAATCAATGAGTTGGAGAGAGTATGTAAACTCTATGGGCCCTATTTCAATGATCTAAGACGTTCTTTTGGACTGTGCTTTATGTCTTGCACAAGGCTTATTCATGCTTGACCTCCGCTCTGCGCGTCTGCTCTAGCACAAGGTTTGTGTGACGTGAATTTCATCGTCTCCAGTTCACTAGACTCTGTGGAGCTCCTCAACGAACGAATGCATGCAGCCCAATTTTTTTGACCGCATTGCCTATGTGCACTGATTACGCATGGGCAAGATCCAACCTTACATTCAAGAGGTGATGCTACCGATGTCATGAGGGGGATTTTAACTTTTTTCCTACCCTGCTCCATGACGTGGCTCGTTTCCCTTCATTATTTCTTTTGTGTCTGTCGTCTGCCAGGTTCGTATGTCGGGCTGCTGAGAGCCGTTTTAGCTGTTTGTCATTTGTGTTTCACTCAGCACACTCACTCACACACATGCTGCTCTCTGCACACACACACACCATTCACTCTCACTTACATGCTCACACATCCACGCACTCATTACACACACCGGCATGCACTCAGTTGATTAATCAGTTGCAGTACTTAGGTTCTGTGTTCACTGATGTGCCTTGCCGGGTCATTGTTTGCTCCACACAGTGTTTGTTCCCCTTGGTGTAGAACTAACTGCTTGTACTGCTGTAGATGGATCGTCTTTTCCACCAGCCTGCTCTCTGCTGTTTTGTTTCACTGGGACGGCTACCTGGGACTGTCTCGGACTGCTCCAGCTCTATAAGTTTTTCCTATATTTGCCCACGCCAAACCAGTTCCATCTGGAAGTGTCCTGGGTTCTTCTGTCTCCCTCCGCTCACAGTTCCGCCTGTAGTGCCTGGGCCATTTCCTCCATGTTGTATTTTTCCACGAGCTGTAGAGCGTCCAGGCAGTCTCCTTTGTATGCTAGAGACATTCATTGTTTGTATATTGGACACGCTCATGTTTTTGTTAATAAACACACTCAGCTTACTCCTGCATTTGGTTTTCATGTTCAATTCCCACATGCGCTGCGTTAAGACGCATGCATATGACAACCGATACATCATACATTGAAAATAAAGAGTATTCAGTTGGAGTATTCCTAGATCTTAAAAAAGCATTTGATACAGTAGATCATAATTTATTATTAAAGAAACTACAAAATTCTGGTATTAGAGTGGTAGCACTGTCCTGGTTAAGTAGTTACTTAAAGAATAGATATCAGTATGTATGTGTTATCATCCGGGAGAGGCTCAGAGTAGAACCGCTGCTCCTCCACATTGAAAGGAGTCAGTTGAGGTGGTATGGGCATCTGATTAGGATGCCTCCTGGACGTCTCCCACTTGAGGTGTTTCAGGCACGTCCCACTGGGAGGAGACCCCGGGGCAGACCCAGGACTCGGTGGAGAGACTATGTCTCCCAGCTAGTCTGGGAACGCCTTGGTATCCCCTCTGAAGAGCTGGAGCAGGTGGCTGGGGAGAGGGAAGTCTGGGCTTCTCTGCTTGAACTGCTGCCTCCGCGACCCGGACCTCCGGAAAAGCGGTAGAAGATGGATGGATGGATGGATGGATGTATGTGTTAGCAACAAAAACTCAGAGTTGCTGAAGGTCACCTGTGGAGTCCCACAGGGTTCAGTTTTGGGACCATTATTATTCAATATGTATATAAACGATATATGTAAAGTTTCAGAAAAAATGGACTTAATATTGTTTGCCGATGACACTAATCTGCTATGCAGTGGAAACAATTTGGAACAACTTCTGGATACACTCGGGAAGGAATTAGAAAAGCTTAAACTGTGGTTTGATTCAAACAAATTAACGCTCAATTTAAATAAGACAAAATTTATAGTCTTTAACAACCATCACAACAATCCAGTACCCAAACTCAGTGTAAATGGTGTAGAGATTGAAAGGGTATCTGAAACTAAATTCCTTGGAGTAATAATTGATAACAAACTGTGTTGGAAGTCACATATTAATTATATTAAAGGTAAAGTTTCCAAATCAATTGCAATATTACACAGAGTGAAATATTTGCTGAATCAACCCACACTATACACCTTGTATCATTCATTAATACTCCCATACATGACATATTGTAATGAAGTATGGGGAAATACATACAAAACAAACATATATCCACTCTTTATGCTTCAAAAGAGAGCTATTAGAATAATAAACAAAGCAGCTTACAGGGAACCAACAAACCCACTTTTTCTTAAACAAAAAACTCTCAAGTTGAAAGATCTGGTTGACTTTAAAACCGCAATAATAATGTTCAAAGTGAAGAATTTATCACTGCCCGCAAATATCCAAAAGTTGTTCCAAACAAGGGAGAAGCGATATCACTTCAGAGGAACATGTATATTTCAAAAGCCTACAGTGAGAACAACCACCAAGCAACACTGTATTTCAGTGCAAGGAGTCAGATTATGGAACGATTACGGACCTGAATTAAAATCATGTACAACGCTTGGACAATTTAAACAAAAACTAAAGGAAGAAATACTCCAAACATATTTACAAGACGACATGTAAACTCACATAAGGATTGACATATCCAGCCTGTGTTGTGTTGTAGCTTAGGTTTTTTTTTTGTTTTTTTTTCCTCTCTGTGACATTCTGTCTTAGATTTGTCTAGAATAGTAACCGCTTAACCTAGCTTAGCTTAGTTTTCTTTTTTTTCCTCTCAGTCACACTTTGTCTTAGCTTTTGTCACGACGGCCCTCACGGACCGTCACAAGACGCCTCAGTCACCAGTGAGTTTGCAGTGGTAATTTTTTGTGGATAAGGATGAACACACACAGAACACATACAGTGGCTGGGTGAAGTCTGAGCCGGGGAACACCCGATGCGCCAGACGACAACGTTAATGATGAGCTAGGCAAACAGGAACATACCTGAGCATATAGGAGCACCATCAAAACGTAGCAGGATATAACAGATGATCGTAACAGAGCATAACAGGAGAACATAACAGAACATAACAGGAGAACATAACAGAACATAACAGAGACTGCCACGTTGGAGGACATTTAGCACCCGCTTATATCTCTGGCGGCTAATGACCCCAACGCGGCACAGCTGCTGCTAATGACAGCAGAGCAGCAGCTGACTTTGACAGCAGGGAGCTCCCCCGGGCGCCTTCACAATAAGAGCCCGAGGAGCTGGAAGGAATCCTCAGCTGCCAAAGCCAGGGAACAAAAAGATATGAGACCCGAGTGTGGCCAGAACCGACACTCGGGTTATGACAGCTTTGTTCTAAATTGTAATCACTCTTGTCTTGTTTACTCTTTTTTCTTTTGAATTCTTGGATAGAATATGGGTGGGCAATATAAGCTGCGGCTTCAGCCATCACCCATTTCGGATAACTCACGTGGAATTGTTTAGTAGAAGGAGTCTTTGTCTAATTTGACCTTGTTGTTATATTATACAGTTTCTTTTAACCTGTACTGTATTATCCGAAATAAATAAATTCATTCATTCATTCATTCATTCATACAAAGATAAAGAGGAAGTAGAAGATGAATTTTTAAAAAAACATGACAGGTGGAGACCAGAGTAAGAAAAAGAAGATGATTCATGGTAAAAGTAGTTTAACACAGGAGTTTCTTTCCTCTTCATTGTGCAGTCGCTGTTGTTGCCAAAATGCATGTGGGTCTTGCTTGTCTTCTCATTTATACAGCTGGTGAACAAACTGGCATCTCAGTGCATTTGCGCTACTTATTGGGCTGAGGTGAAACTACAAATGATGGTTACGGGCAAGTGTCAAACACTTGGCCTAGCAGACAAAAAAATGAAGCATATATACAGTCATGTGTATGCCAGCCTTGTCCAAAGGGTATGCACATCATAGAGTTGCAGAGCGGGGGTGGAGCATAAATCCAGCTTTAGTTTCTGTCAGTGCATTGTCTGTTTTTTCCACTGGCACCCTGGCCATCTAATTAGAAAACACTTGTGCACTTGTCTTGCGCCTGTAGGAGTGGATTAATTTAAAGTGGGTGAGGCTCGACGTGAAGTTCAGCATGTTAGTATTAAGGTGCACTCTCTGTCAATGCGCCTTTGATTATCAGAAAGCAAGTCAGAAATCAGCAACACTTCATCAACCGCTATTTCAGCAGCACATTTAGGTGACGTCACCACACAATATGCACGTTACAACACCGGGGCTAGAACTTCTATGTCCCTTATTTTGATGGACCGATTTTGTAAAAATCTGTCATAATCCCTTACCTGATCGATCATTCATTCATTCATTCATTCATTCATTCATTCATTCATTTATCTCTTGCCCAAAGATGCTGGAATAGGCTCCAGCCCCATCAACCTTTTAAAGGACTGTTTAAGAAGATGAATGAATGAATGAATGAATTGTAAACTTACAGACAAGTACACACATTAAGTGTTAATTTATTTGTAGTAAACCAAAGAACATCTTTGTTGAGTGAATATGTACTGTATATTTTTCAACCAATTTATTGGGTAAAACAGATTATGCAATATGTCTAGATCACAAAGACAGTTATAGCATATTAATCTAGTTATCAAACGAACTACAAACAAAAGCATGCATTTTTCAGAAATTGTCCTTGAACTCTCTGAATAACCCAAACCTAGTTAAACCTTTCATCTTTACACTGCAGAAGAATGTTTTTAACAAATTAATTGTAACTTTAAATGGCATGCTTTTCAGTATCAGAGTATCCAGTGTGACAAAGCATGAATAGGCTTGTGTGGGCCAAGGACAAAAGCTGCACCACCACACATAACCACCAAATTTTATTTAGAAAAATAGTAAATCTCACGCTTCAGATTCTGAGGGCTGTTCTGATTCCTCTGCTTCTCTCTGAGACACATTAGCTCTACCCCACTCTCACAAAGCAAAAGTCAACAAAATCCCGTGTTCAGTTAATGGCTGAAACAATTTATGCTACAGTTAAACAATTTCAATTAATGCATTCTGCCTCTGCCTTGTCACATCTACGCTGTGCTGACTGCCTCTGGCAGATTAAAATCAGGGAGCAAATCACTGTTGCATAATTAATTGTCATCAGAAACAGTGACAACTCTGCATGTTACTACTGAATACTGCTGTGAAAAAAGGAGAGATGAAAATGACAGCTTCTGAGATTTAACATCAATACCAAGAGGCTGAGAGTAAAACTGTCATTAATCACAGTTGGTTACAGTGTAGACCAAGTTCTCTGAGTGGAGAAACTATTTCAACACCCTACATATTCCATATGTACGGGGACTCTGTAAGACACGCTGCGAGGAAACCGGCAGACCCCACTGCTTCCATGGGAGTGTGAGATCATCTACAAGTTCGAAAGAGACGCCGCTGTCACCAAAGTGCCACCACCACAAGGAACTATTTACAAATATACTTACCTGTGACCTTGGCTCAAGATGGTGCCAAGGCCAAGCTAGCCTGCCAGATGCTGAGGCCAGCTGCTGAAGTGGCCTGTAGGTGTGTGAAAACCACCATGCTAGCACATCCAGCATTAAGAAAGAATGAATTACTCCAAGCCAAAGCTACCCATGGGGCTCTGGCCGTGGAGACTTTCTACTTCTTCCAGGTCCTTCTTCACATACAGACAGAGATTGAAGCTCACTAAACCTGTCGTGAGCACTACGAAGAAATGGACCAGTGAAGCTGAGGAGAAGCTGGAAACGTGCATGGAAATAACTGACTGGGGCATGTTTAAACGAGCCACGCATGATCTGGATGAATATACGGACACTGTGAACTCATATATCCACTTTTGTGAAGAGGACATTCTTCCATCACGCACCAGGGTGAGGTACTCTAATGACAAACCCTGGTTCACAGCTAAGCTCAGACAGATCAGGAAGGAGAAGGAAGCAGCGCTGAAAAGTGGAGACAGGGACTGCTACAGGGAGGTTAAATATCGGTTTAACAGAGAGCTGAAGAGGGCTAAATCTGTGTATTCTGAGAGACTCCAGCAGCAGTTCACTGCTAATGATTCGGCTTCCGTGTGGAGAGGACTGAGGCAAATCACCAACTATCGGCCTCAGGCTCCTAAAGGCCAGGATGACAAAGCCCTTTGTCAAAGACTGTCCCAACACTATGCCCGTTTTGACACCTCGTCATCTGTGTCCAACTCCCCCCCTCCCTCCAGCTCCACAGCCTCCACAATCCCTACTTCATTAAAGGCACCCCCCCTCCTTCCCCCCTGCCCTTATCATCAGTGAGCAGGACGTGCTCAAACAGTTCTCCAGACTGAACCCGCGCAAGGCCCCCAGTCCGGACGGCGTGTCTCCCTCCACCCTGAGACACTGTGCGAAACAGCTGGCTCCTGTCTTCACAGACATTTTTAACTCCTCCCTTAAGCTATGCCACGTGCCGACCTGCCTCAAATCCTCCACCATCATCCCTGTCCCCAAGAAGCCACGGATCACTGGACTTAATGACTACAGACCTGTAGCGCTCACCTCTGTAGTCATGAAGTCCTTTGAGCGCCTGGTCCTGCCCCACCTCAAGTCCATCACCACCCCTCTCCTGGACCCGCTGCAGTTTGCCTACCGAGCCAACAAGTCTGTAGACGACGCAGTCAACCTGGCCCTCCACTCCATCCTGCAGCACCTGGACTCCCCGGGAACCTACGCCAGGATCCTGTTTGTGGACTTCAGCTCCGCATTCAACACCATCCACCCCGCTCTGCTCCGGGACAAGCTGTCCCTGCTCAACGTGCCTGACTCCCTCTGCAGGTGGATCACCGACTTCCTGACGGACCAGAGGCAGCATGTGCGGCTGGGAAAGACTGTCTCAGACTCTACTAGCATCAGCACCGGATCACCCCAGGGCTGTGTACTTTCCCCCCTACTCTTCTCCCTTTATACCAACTCCTGCACCTCCAGCCACCAGTCTGTCAAGTTGATCAAGTTTGCGGACGACACCACCCTCATCGGGCTCATCTCCAACGGCGACGAGTCCGCCTACAGGAAAGAGGTGGCCCAGCTGGCGTCCTGGTGCAACAACAACAACCTGCAGCTGAACGCTCTGAAGACAGTGGAGATGATTGTGGACTTCAGGAAAGTCACAACCCCTCTGCCCCCCCTCACCCTCACAGGCTCTCCCATCACCACTGCTGATTCCTTCCGCTTCCTAGGCACTAACATCACCAGGGACCTCAAATGGGAGCCGACCATCAGCTCACTCATCAAAAAAGCCCAGCAGAGGATGTTCTTCCTGCGGCAGCTGAGGAAGCTCAAGCTACCCACCAAGATGTTAGTGCAGTTCTACACAGCCATCATCGAGTCCATCCTCACCACCTCCATAACCGTGTGGTACGCAGGAGCCACTGCCAGGGACAGACTAAGGCTGCAGCGCGTCGTGCGCACTGCTGAGAAGGTGATCGGCTGCAAGCTCCCATCTCTCCAGGATCTGTACATCTCCAGGACCTGGAGGCGTGCTGGCCGGATCATAGCCGATCCCTCACACCCTGGTCACGTACTGTTTGCCCCCCTCCCCTCAGGTAGAAGACTTCGGTCCATCCAGACTAAAACCTCCCGTCACATGAACAGCTTCTTCCCCTCTGCCATCAGACTGCTGAACACTAAGTGACTTATTGACTCTCGTGCACTATATACAACAGCTCAACCAGACTCATGTCAATCATCACTGTTTTCTTCCTGCATTACCGACTGCACTATATGGTTCTCCACAGTATCTGCTGCTCGCTAATATATTTTAACTGCTGACCAGTATCACTTACTCTTATTAAGATAAGATAAGATAAGATAAGCCTTTATTAGTCCCACAACGGGGAAATTCCAGGATTGCAACAGCACAGGGATAGCAACACTCAGAGCAACAATCAGAAGGCAAGAAAAAAAACAAGCAAGCAAGAGCAGCTAATATACATATGTACATATTACTATAAAATATATATATACACACACACACACAGACACACAGTGCAGAGCATTGTAGCTGGATGGAATAAATATATGAATATATGAACACACAGTGCAGAGCATTGTAGCTAGATGGAATAAATATGTAAATATATAAACACCCACAGTACGGAGCATTGCAGCTAGGTGGAATAAATATGCAAGTATATAAACACACACAGTGCGGAGCAATGTAGCTAGATGGAATAATATGTAGATATATAAAAACACAGTGCGGAGCATTGTAGCTAGATGGAATAAATATATAGATATATAAATATAAACACACCCAGTGCTGAGCATTGTAGCTAGATGGAATAAATATGTAAATATATAAACACACACAGTGCAGAGCATTGTTGCTAGGTGGGATGAAACAGCATAACCGTCTATTTAGTTATCCTACATGGTATGATTATGTGCCCATACATATTCTCACCCTCCATAGCGACCGGTATGTTCCTAGTTGTATGCCGGAGAGGACCATTGTGTAAGTCTATTGCATCTTTTGCATTCAAAAAAACTATTAGTTTGTTACGTCTTTTTGCTATCTCTGCGAGCAGCCCTGCTTAGGTTGTACAGTCTGACAGCCGTTGGTAGGAAGGACCTACGAAACCTCTCGGTTGTGCACCTGGGATGATGTAGTCTGCTGCTAAATGAGCTCCTCAGTGCATCCAGTATGTCCTGCATAGGGTGGAACTCGGACTCCAGCAGAGATGACAGTTTAGCCACCGTCCTTCTCTCTCCTATCTCCTCCATCGGATCAAGGCGCTGCCCCAGGACAGAGCTAGCTTTCTTAATCAGTTTGTTCAGTCTCTTCCTATCGGCTGCAGTAATGCCACTGCCCCAGCAGACCACTCCAAAAGTGATGGCTGATGCCACCACCGTGTCATAGAATGACTTCAGCAGCGCCCCTTGTACACCAAAAGACCTGAGTCTCCTCAGCAGGAACAGCCTGCGCTGTCCCTTCTTGTAGAGTGCGTCAGTATTGTGTGACCAGTCTAGTTTATTGTTCAGATGAATACCCAGGTACTTATAGGATGTCACCATCTCGATGTCTGTTCCCTGTATATTTACTGGTGCTGTGAGGGGCTGCCCATGCCTGCGGCAGTCCACCACCAGCTCCTTAGTTTTCCTATTCTACACTTTATTGCATGTATAGTTTATTTCTTTTATTTTATCATGTTTAATGTTGCAGCATTGCACCGAGACAAATTCCTAGTTTGTGTACTACATGAACAATGGCAATAAATCTGATTCTGATTCTGATTCTGATTCCTGTCCTGCTGTATTGATCCCAGCACATGTTCCCCAAATGAGCTGCTTGATGCTATGTTCATACAGTAGAACTTGATAAAGGTTGATGTCCATGAGGCTGCTGCACAAATCTCTGAAAGAGACGTGCCTCGCCAGAGGGCCCACGAGGTGGAAAGACCCCATGTAGAGTGTACACGCACTCCTGCTGGGGCTGGCCTACCGGCCATCTTGTAAGCCTGCTGAATTGCCTTCACAAGCCTTTGTGACAGGTATCCCCTGGCAATTAGGCATCTAGCAGACAACAGCTGGTCTGTTGCCCTGTGGGCACGGGTCCAAAGAAGGTACACCCTTAAGGCTCTGACAGGACACAATAGTGACTTACGGCTTGCCCTATCCACACATCAAAGAGAAGGGAGGAAAGGACGCAGCTAGATAGATTGGCTGACATAGGGCTCAGACACCACTTTAGGGTGAAATTGCAGGATTTGGCCAGAGCACTACTCCTGCATCCCCCGGCAGCCAACATAGGCATTCCTCGTGTACTGAAAGGGCAAGAAGTTCCCCCACTCTTTTTGCTGACATGATGGCCAACAAAAATGCAGTTTTTCAAGTAAGGCATTTTAGCCCTACAGTTTCTGGGGGCTCAAATGGCTCATGTTGCAAAGCTGTCAGTACCACTTCCAAATCCCATGGAGGAATTCAATTCAATTCAATTCAACTTTATTTATAAGATAAGATAAGATAAGCCTTTATTAGTCCCACAACGGGGAAATTCCAGGATTGCAACAGCACAGGGATAGCAACACTCAGAGCAACAATCAGAAGGCAAGAAAAAAACAAGCAAGCAAGAGCAGCTAATATACATATGTACGTATTACTATAAAATATATATATATACACACACACACAGACACACAGTGCAGAGCATTGTAGCTGGATGGAATAAATATATGAATATATGAACACACAGTGCAGAGCATTGTAGCTAGATGGAATAAATATGTAAATATATAAACACCCACAGTACGGAGCATTGCAGCTAGGTGGAATAAATATGCAAGTATATAAACACACACAGTGCGGAGCAATGTAGCTAGATGGAATAATATGTAGATATATAAATATATAAACACACCCAGTGCTGAGCATTGTAGCTAGATGGAATAAATATGTAAATATATAAACACACACAGTGCAGAGCATTGTTGCTAGATGGAATGAAACAGCATAACCGTCTACTTAGTTATCCTACATGGTATGATTATGTGCCCATACATATTCTCACCCTCCATAGCGACCGGTATGTTCCTAGTTGTATGCCGGAGGGGACCATTGTGTAAGTCTATTGCATCTTTTGCATTCAAAAAACTATTAGTTTGTTACGTCTTTTTGCTATCTCTGCGAGCAGCCCTGCTTAGGTTGTACAGTCTGACAGCCGTTGGTAGGAAGGACCTACGAAACCTCTCGGTTGTGCACCTGGGATGATGTAGTCTGCTGCTAAATGAGCTCCTCAGTGCATTCAGTATGTCCTGCATAGGGTGGAACTCGGACTCCAGCAGAGATGACAGTTTAGCCACCGTCCTTCTCTCTCCTATCTCCTCCATCGGATCAAGGCGCTGCCCCAGGACAGAGCTAGCTTTCTTAATCAGTTTGTTCAGTCTCTTCCTATCGGCTGCAGTAATGCCACTGCCCCAGCAGACCACTCCAAAAGTGATGGCTGATGCCACCACCGTGTCATAGAATGACTTCAGCAGCGCCCCTTGTACACCAAAAGACCTGAGTCTCCTCAGCAGGAACAGCCTGCGCTGTCCCTTCTTGTAGAGTGCATCAGTATTGTGTGACCAGTCTAGTTTATTGTTCAGATGAATACCCAGGTACTTATAGGATGTCACCATCTCGATGTCTGTTCCCTGTATATTTACTGGTACTGTGAGGGGCTGCCCATGCCTGCGGCAGTCCACCACCAGCTCCTTAGTTTTCCTCGCGTTGATCTGGAGGCAGTTCCGATGGCACCAGTCCACGAAGTCCTGGATAAGCCCTCTGTACTCAGCTTCATCTCCATTGGAGATGAGGCCAACGATCGCAGAGTCATCAGAGAACTTCTGTAGATGGCAGTGTGTTGTGTTGTGTGAGAAGTCCGCAGTATAAAGAGTGAACAGGAAGGGAGCCAGCACCGTTCCCTGGGGGGCCCCCGTGCTACTGATGATCGTGTCGGACACACAGTCCCGGGTTCTCACAAACTGAGGCCGGTTCGTGAGGTAGTCCAGGATCCATGATGACAGGTGCTGGTCCACCCCTGCGCGCAGCAGCTTGTCTTTCAGGATCATCGGTTGGATGGTGTTGAAAGCACTGGAGAAGTCAAAGAACATGATCCTCACCATATTCCCGGGCTTCTCCAGGTGGGACAGAGAACGGTGAAGGAGGAAGATCACCGCATCCTCCACCCCAATGCCATGCTGGTAGGCGAACTGGAGTGGATCCATCGCTGGTTCCACCAGGGGGCGGAGGTGAGCAAGGAGCAGTCTCTCCAGGGTCTTCATCAAGTGGGACGTCAAGGCCACCGGTCTGTAGCTGTTCAGGTCTTTGGGGTGGGAAGTTTTTGGTACAGGTACCACACAAGATGTTTTCCACAGCTGTGGTACCCTCCCCAGTTTCAGGCTCATGTTGAAGATATACGTCACAATCCCACACAGCTGGTCTGCACAGGACTTGAGGAGCTTTGCGCTGATGCCGTCCGGTCCCGGCGCCTTCCTCGCCTTGATCTTCCTCAGCTCCGTCCTCACCTGGGTCCTGGTCAGGGTCAGGATGGGGGGCTGTGTGTTGGGAGTGGGGGGGGTGTTGGTGGAGTGGGGAGTGGGCAGCAGGACTTGATTTCTTTAGAGGCAGCAGTGGTTGTTGTGCAGTCAGGGGGGAGGGCGGTTGGTCAAATCTATTGAAAAACAGATTCAGGTTGTTCGCCCACTCCCTGCCCCCTGTGGCCTGGGGGGAGGTATTCTGGAGCCCCGAGATGGTTTTGAGGTTTCTCCAGACCCCGCTGATGTCGCTCTGTTGCAACTTGTCCTCCATCTTCTTCCTGAAGCTGTCCTTGCCTTCTCTGATCTTTCTCCTCAGCTCCCTCTGTACGGACTTCAGCATCTCCCTGTTCCCTGACCTGAAGATCCTCTTCTTCTCTCTCAGAAGTGTTTTTATCTCAGGGTTGATCCAGGGTTTGTTGTTTGAGTGACGCCGTATGGTCTTGGTGGGAACGGATTTGTCCACACAGAAGCTGAGGTATATAGCGCCATTTATTATATAGCGCCATTTCACAACAACAGTCATCTCATTGCACTTTCAGCTGTAGGGAAAACCCCCACAATTGCAGAAAGACCCCAGCAATCAGGCGATCTCCTGTGAGCAAGCACTTGGTGACGGTGAAGAGAAAAAACTCCCTTTTAACAGGAAGAAACCTCCAACAGAACCAGGCTCAGGGAGGGGCAGTCATCTGCTGCGACTGGCTGGGGGGTGAGGGGATAGAGAAGAAGAAGAAAAGAACAGACATGTAGAGAGCAAACAACATGATGGGGACTCAGTCTATGGGAGAGAATAAACAGATGTTAATGACCAGCAAAAATATTTCCTTGAGAGTGAAGAAAGGAGTGAAGCCCAGTGCATTATTGGAGGTCCCCCAGCTGACTAAACCTATTAGCAGCATAACTAAGGGAGAGTTCAGAGACACATGATCCCTCCCTAATTGTAGGCTATATCAAAAAGGAAGTTTTTAACCCTATTCTTAAAAACAGAGATTGAGTCTGACTCCCAAATCCAGATTGGCAGCTGGTTCCACAGGAGAGGAGCTTGATAACTGAAGGCTCTGCTTCCCATTGTACTTTTGGATATTCTAGGTATTACAAGTAATCCTGTATTTTGGGAGCATAGTGCTCTGTTAGGATAATAGGGTAGTATCAGATCTTTTAAATAAAAAAGGGGCCTGATTGTTTAGAGCTTTGAAAGTGAGAAGAAGGATTTTAAACTTAATTCTAAACTCTATGGGAAGCCAGTGAAGGGAGGCCAGAACCGGAGAGATATGATCTCTCTTTCTAGTACCTGGTAAAATTCTTGCTGCAGCAAGACTTTTTAAAGATTTTTTAAGACAACCTGATAACAAAGAGTTATAATAATCTAATCTAGAGCTAACAAAAGCATGGATCAGTTTCTCAGCATCATTCTGAGACAAGATTAAATTAAAATTAAATTAAATCACCCTTTATTGTCATTCAACCGTACAACCAATCATGTACAGTAGAACAAAATTGTGTTTTACCTATCTACAGTGTTAATCACACACACCCCAAGTGTAGAATCAGAGGGCTACTGCCATGCAAGGCACCGCCACAGATTTCACTCCTCCATTCCACTATTGCTAAGCACCAAGCTGGACGGCAGGAAGTTCCACTTTTATATGGTCTTCAGCATGACCCGGCCGGGATTTGAACCCCTGCCTCCCGGGTGTGGGGTGGATGCGCTACCAGCTAGGCCACCACTTCGGTAACTGAGCCACCACTCAGATGCTCCTAATCTTGGCAATATTACACAAATGATAGAAGGCAGTCTTAGAAACAAGTTTAATATGTGAATTAAAAAACAGATCTTGATCAAAAATAACTGAGGTTCCTCACAGAACTATTAAGCAAAAGAGTAATCACATCCAAACTAGTGGAAGCATATATAAACTAAAAAGAATAGGGCCTAGCACAGATCCCTGTGGAACTCCGTGACTGAGCTTTGAGTTGGAAGAAAAGTCATTATTGACATGAACAAACTGGAACCTGTCAGATAAGTAACAGCTAAACCACTGCAACGAAGTTCCATTAAGTCCAACATGATGTTCTAATCTATCAAGTAGAATATTGTGATTGATAGTATTAAAAGCTGCACTAAGGTCTAAAAGGACAAGTACAGAAACCATTATCAGACGTGATAAGGAAGTCATTAGTGACCTTCACTAAGGCTGTTTCAGTACAATAATGGATTCTAAACCCAGATTGAAACTCTTCAAATAAACCATTTCCCTGCAAGTGGTCAAATAATTGCGTAGGAACAACTCTAAGATTTTTGAAATGAAAGGCAGATTATAGATTGGTCTATAGTTAGCTAAAACTCCTGGATCCAGCGTTGGCTTTTTGAGTAAGGGTTTAATTACAGAAGTTTTAAAAGCCTGCAGTACATGGCCTAATGTTAATGAAGAACTGATTATATGAAGAATAGAGCTACCAATAAATAAGACTTCTTTAAATAACCTGGTAGAAATAGGGTCTAAAAGAAAAGTTGAAGGCTTGGATGAGGACATTATTTTATCCATCTCTCAAAGGTCAATTGGAGTAAACTCATCCAAATAGATATCAGTTGAAGGAGTTGTAGTAGTTAATGTATTTAAGTTAATGGTGGGAAGAATCTGACTCATTTTATTTCTGATAGATGAAATTTGACATGTCACCTCTGACAGGGAATGCTCCCGTGGGCCCCTTTGAGAAACTGAACAATAACGGTGCAATAACCCTCCTCCAGTTTCTGAGGGCCGATCCAGGCCACTTTTATGGCTGCCACCATACCTCTCAAAGTGGAAGGAGACTTTCCGCTCTCCAATAACTCCTGCATGAACCAAAAAATTTCCTGGGCCCTGCATTTTAAAGGATCCACCTGTTTCTCCTTGCACTATGTCTGGAACACTCCCTAATGACAAGAATATGCCACCCAGGTTGAGGGAGCCCAGGCTTCCTGCAATGTCCTAATCACTGACTGGGGAAACCCCAAGGCTGGTAGCTGGGCTCTCTCAGGGGCCAGGCACAAAGCCTGAGGCCCTGAGGAAAGGGGTGGAAGAGGGTCCCATCGGCCTGTGACAGAAGGTCTCGTTGGTCAGGGAGTTCCCAAGGGTGTCCTTGAAGGAACAGTGCAATTGGTGAGAACCATATAATCTGGGGCCAGGTGGGAACCATCAGGATGAGGCTCACCTCCTCCACCTGATCCCTTCACAGGAGGGGGTGGACGAGTGTAAAGGGAGGCCCTGGGGCCACTAATGTGCCATTGCATCTGTGCCTAGGGGAGGACCGTCTGACATTATGGAGAGAAAAAAAAGGGGGGCAATGCACTATATCCCTTGAGGCAAGGAGGTCTGCTACGGCTGTGCCGAAGCAAATTCCGATCTCGTCCACCACCTCTGGATGCAGCCACCATTCCCCCAAGACGGGTCTCCCTCTGGAGAGGCAATCTGCTACGAGGTTGGCCTTCTTTCTCTTCTTTGGCCTGGAACATGCATTGCCCTTAAGCCCCTTTTCTACTAGTACTTACTTAACCCTACTCACCTTGACTCAGCATGCTTTGTAGGCTTTTCCATTAGGACCTGGTAGGAGGAACCAGGTACTATTTTCGGGTCCATCGGACTGAGGTACCAACCGCGCTGAGTCGAGCTGAAAATGTGACATCAACAGACTGCAGGTCGCTGATTGGTCAGGACATAATGTCATGAGAGTGATGTCTTACACAGAATCTCCAGCTGCCATTTGCAAAGACTCATCTGCAAGTGAGCAAGCAAGCATCAGTATAAACAACAATGATAGAATTGGCTTCACAGAAATCAACACCGTGGTCTAACAGACTTTTCTGTGCCTTTTGCTGATGAGAGAATCCAGAGGGAACTAGACGGAGTGACTCGAAATGAATTTATGGCCACAGACCGGCAAATAATGGGAGGACGCGACCACGGCAGTTGAAAAACCGTGATATAGAGGATATAGAGATAAGATAAGATAAGATAAGCCTTTATTAGTCCCACAACGGGGAAATTCCAGGATTGCAACAGCACAGGGATAGCAACACTCAGAGCAACAATCAGAAGGCAAGAAAAAAAACAAGCAAGCAAGAGCAGCTAATAAACATATGTACATATTACTATAAAATATATATATATACACACACACACAGACACACAGTGCAGAGCATTGTAGCTGGATGGAATAAATATATGAATATATGAACACACAGTGCAGAGCATTGTAGCTAGATGGAATAAATATGTAAATATATAAACACCCACAGTACGGAGCATTGCAGCTAGGTGGAATAAATATGCAAGTATATAAACACACACAGTGCGGAGCAATGTAGCTAGATGGAATAATATGTAGATATATAAATATATAAACACCCACAGTACGGAGCATTGTAGCTAGATGGAATAAATATGCAAATATATAAACACACACAGTGCAGAGCATTGTTGCTAGATGGAATGAAACAGCATAACCGTCTACTTAGTTATCCTACATGGTATGATTATGTGCCCATACATATTCTCACCCTCCATAGCGACCGGTATGTTCCTAGTTGTATGCCGGAGAGGACCATTGTGTAAGTCTATTGCATCTTTTGCATTCAAAAAACTATTAGTTTGTTACGTCTTTTTGCTATCTCTGCGAGCAGCCCTGCAGAGGCTGCAGAGGATGGTGAGTGTTGTGATATGATGTGATATTATGCATCTTTTTTGTTATTTTTCCCAGCAGTGGAAAGTTCACTTTGAACATACAACATCATTGTTTTCTGTATGCAGACAATGAGCTAGCTAGTTAGCCATCAATGCTAACTCTGTGCTCTGCTTGTATTTTGCGCTTGTGTCGACAACATCTGACAAAATAAGCTAGTGTTAATCCTGGTTAAAAAAAAGGTGTTTTTTTACATGTTGCACTTTTGTGTAGTGCATGTACTTAAGTTGTGTGTATTTTCGTTCTAGAGTCCAACCAGCATCTGCTTTGACACCGCAAAGCAGCACAACACAGCAGTGTGTTATGACTGGTAAGTTGCACACACCGTTGTTTTTAGTAGTGGTGGACAAAGTACTCAAATCCTTTGCTTTTTAAGTTAAAGTATAGATAAAGTGCTAAAACTTTATCTAAACTTTCATGCTGATGCATGACCTTTTTAAGGTCATGCCACAGCATTTCAATCAAATTCAGGTCAGGACTTTGACTAGGCCTCTCCAAAGTCTTCATTTTGTTTTTCTTAAGCCATTCAGAGGTGGACTTGCTGGTTTGTTTTCGATCATTGTCCTTTTGCAGAACCCAAGTGCGCTTCAGTTTGAGGTCACAAATAGATGGCCAGACATTCTCCTTCAGGATTTTTTGGTAAACAGTAGAATTCATAGTTGCATTTGCCACAGCAAATCTTCCAGGTCCTGAAGCAGCAAAACAGCCCCAGACCATCACACTACCACCACCATATTTTACTGTTGGTATGATGTTCCTTTTCTGAAATGCTGTCTTACTTTTACGCCGGTTGTAATGGGACACACACCTTCCAAAAAGTTCAACTTTTGTCTCATCAGTCCACAGAGTATTTTCTAAAAAGTCTTTGGGATCATCAAGATGTTTTCTGGCAAAACTGAGACGAGCCTTTATGTTCTTTTTGCTCAGCAGTGGTTTTTGTCTTGGAACTCTGCCATGCAGGCCATTTTTGCCAAGTCTCTTTCTGATGGTGGAGTCATGAACACTGACCTTAACTGAGGCAAGTGAGGCCTGCAGTTCTTTGGATGTTGTTGGGGGGTCTTTTGTGACCTCTTGGATGAGTCATCGCTGCGCTCTTGGGGTAATTTTGGTCAGCCGGCCACTCTTGGGAAGATTCACCACTGTTCCATGTTTTTGCCGTTTGTGGATAATGGCTCTCATTGTGGTTCGCTGGAGTCCCAAAGCTTGAGAAATGGCTAGAAAATTGAACTCGGCTTTCCAAAGATGTGATTAACCACAGTTAATTTATGTTTTAACAGGGGGGCAATCACTTTTTTACACAGGGCCATGTAGGTTTGGATTTTTTTTTTTACCCTTGATAATAAACACCTTCAATTAAAAATGGCATTTTGTGTTTATTTGTGTTATCTTTGTCTAATATTTAAATTTGTTTGATGAACTGAAACATTTAAATGTGACAAACATACAAAAAAATGAGAAATCAGGAAGGCGGGCAAACACTTTTTCACACCACTGTATATTCATCATAGTGTATCTTGCACTTTGGGGAATGGGAGTGGTTCAGTCACCATTATAATTTAGTTTATATGTGTAGTTTATAGTCTGTCGTCAATAAACTCATGCAATACTATAACAGGACACATTACAAATATTTGAGATCCATTGTAGTACATCCTTTTATAAGTTAGCAATACAAGTACAAAACACCGCACACACTTGAAGCCAGGGCAAGAAGAGACACAGCAGTGACAGAGCGGTGGCTAAACTTTTATTGATAAAAATTACATATTTTGACTGAGTGACTCCATACTCAGGGATGCACACCCTCAGTTAATGGTACTAGATTCCATTCAACTGAATGTATTAACTCATTCTGATTGCTGAGGCCACAGTAAAAAATGATTTTAAACGTAACCCAGTCCTTGTAAAATCTACTTTACTGAAGCACAGCTACATGAAAATTGTGGTTAAATACAACAACGAAGTACTTTTTTGTCACATTCCACCACTGGCTTGTAACAACAAGTGTATTTCCCAAATATGTTTTAAACTTGCTTTGATTAACCGTCATCCATGTCTGTCTTTTGTCTAGGCAGGAGGAAAACGATCCACCCCAAACCAGACCTTGCTTCACTATTTACAGAGATGCAGGCTGAAGATCTGCTTAACCGGGACCAGTGTGAGTGGCACATCTAGTTGCTTCTCAGTGAGGTAGCATGGCCTGCGTGTATGACCCATTTTAAAGTTGTTGGGTTTTTTTGTTTTTTTGTTTGTTTGTTTTTTACTGTTTAGAGTTTGAATTTTGCACATTCTAAATAATCTGGATTTTTCTGCTGATTGTAATAAACAATTTAGTGACTTATGTGTTTGCACTGTAGTGGATTTAGATTAATGGGTTTATAGGTGTTTTATTGTTGGTACAAGTATTAATGTAATTATGAATGTTTCCTTTCATTACACTCATATCCTCGTAGGGCACCAGTCCAGATAATGGACATTTTTATTAACAATTCTTTATTTGTACCAATTATGAATCAGTCTCAAAAAAAAACTTATAATCAAGAAGCTGTACATGAAATCAAACAATAACTCACATATGTCTTTCAATGGTTTAATAAGAAATGTCAGAATAGGTTAGCACATTCAGATAACTTGAGACAGGGAATTCAAAATGTATTATGAGCATCATAGACTGTTATTGAGTTACTGAGTGTAACCTGGGAATCAAACATTTGTGGAAAAGAATAAACCATAGTTAAACTTGTCAGTATACTGTAAATTGGAAAATCATAAAATAGCATTGGTTAAGAAAAGTGGATGCAATTTTATGAAGAAAATGATGATTAAACTCTTTTTAAAAATGGAACATTGGTGTTACTCTGAAAAAGAACATAAATTAATGAAAGGACAAAATGCATTTTGAAATTCTGATGGGGTTTGCATGAAATTAAGTTTAAAGAACTTATACCAGGAATATTCTGAAGAATTGTTTAAATTAAACAACAGACTGTCAGCCAAGTAGAATCATTGTGTCCCAGTGGGTAAGCAGACAGCCCATTGGACTCTGTTTCAACTGGACCTGCACGGGTTCTGTTGGAAGACTGGCAGACAGGCTCTTTACCACGGTTATGGCCTACTCCAGAGATCACAAAGGGGCTGGTTCTTCAACATGCTGGCTGCAATCTTCTTATGCACTGAAGAAGGAATTTGTTTATTGTACAAGGCCTGATCAGAAAGTCAAATTGAGACATAAACACGCCACAGATCTGTTTCTTCCAATGTATTGTGGCTGGAATGAGTTGGTTTAAGATTAAAAAAATCAAACAAAATCTTCTTACATGGTAATTTAAAGAAAAGGATTAAAATGAGGAAAAGTGAACTTTAAAGAAAAGAAAAAAAATTCACAGAGCATGACAGGCTCTGGGTCTTACTTGGAAGATAGAAAAAAATTGGAGAGCAGAGAAGTCTGCTCCTTACAGCTTGACCAACGCCCCAAAACTGAACAAAGGAAAGTTTTTTGGTGTGTGGCAGAATCTTACTGAATTTCATGAAACTGAGCTGAACCAATTACTACATTTGAGCTTCCTGTTCAACAGAAGTCATAAACTTGACCTTTAAAGGAGATGCAGTGAAGCCTGGACCTCTATTGGTCAGTTAAAGTCCAACTATGGTCTCCCAAAGAGCAGAAAGAGGAGGGGGAGAGACATTTGATATGAGAAGTGAGACCCCCCCTTAAGACACATATGTTGCTGAATAAAGCATAAATTCCTTAAACTTTAGTGACTAAGATAGTCTACTCAATAATAAGGGAACATACAATGTTTCTACATTATAACTGTAATTTTGTGATAGTAAGCATGCAAAAATTAATTTCTTCCTGAAAATAAAGCAACACATATTAAATCATATCAATAAAAACATTTCACCACAATTGTCCATCCCAAGAGTTCAACCACATCTTCAGTAGCGGATATTGTCTTGAGAGAAAGAATATGAATTAATTTATTTGTCCATAATACAAAAATTCCACTGCAAAGAGAAAAAATTAAATATTCCTGATTCGTCCACCAGATGGCAAAACTGTCTGGTTGTTTACTGGAGAATCTTGACTCCCAAGTCTGGATTAAATCAACCATAAACCTGTCGATTTGGGGCATTCCTTCCTGGAGAAGGGATTAACTTCCACTTTATGGATGATGGATAGTGTTACAGCTCTGGTCCTTGGGTGACAGAAACAGTTCATGCCCAGACTTTTGAGTTGAAACAATTTTCTTCATCAAAGAATAATTTTATAAATTGGAACCAAAAGGAGTTAACGCTACATCTCTCCCCCCCGCCCCCCGCCCCCCCACCCGTATCAAAGCTGAGCTTCGGTCAGCTAAAAAATAATTTGAATATCGACAAATATAATAATTGTAAAATTGTCTAAAATATACTAAAATATACTGTATATGCATGCAATGACTCAAAAATTCTGGGTACCCAAGTACAAAAAAAATTCTGGGTACCAAAGTACAAAAATAAAAAGTATGTGATTTTTACATACATCAGGTAAATGTTTCAGCTAAGTGATATTGAGATAACTCAAGCAGTTCAAATTGGATTGGTTTAGCTGGACTAAACCATGGTTCCACAGATGTCTGAGTCATAGGGTGTTTGAGACCTTTGTGTTATGTCGTAACTTGTAGAAAAGGATGAGGCCAGGAGTGGAGCTGAACACTTGTTTATTAATAAGCTGGACTTTGTACACCCGACCATACATGCAGCCGCTTGGCAGAGGAAAGGCAGAAGAGACCGCCCCCCTGCCAACAGCCCCTCTTATACCACTGGAGATGGCAAAACCAGAAACCAGGGCCACCATCCCGTACCACACAAATGAGAGGTCCGACATGAACAATATGAACACTGAATAAATACATAATCTTTCCCCCTCCCCATGCAGAAAGTCCAAAATACACACACACAATCAACTCACCCCAATTTGGAACCCAAATAATCTGCTAAACATAAGCAAACTAAAATCACCAAAAGGGGCCTATGACATTCACACCAAAAGAACTAAAATTAAAGTGGATGGGTAGACTGCCGTCCTACCCCCCACACGGTGAGGCGGGTTATTCTGCTGCCTATGCTATTAAAGTCCATAAAAGAAAATGGTGCTGTTTCTCCTATATGCCATACAAAAATAATCCCCAAAACTAATAACACAGAACAACAGTTTAACATTCTGAACACATCCATGACTTGGTGAGGCTGACCCGTGCCTCCCCCCCCATCCCAGACCCTCACCATCAGTCCACCCCTGATGATTATGATAGGCCAGTGGAGAAGCAGCACAGGTCACCTTCAGTGATTTAATTTTCTGTTCTAACTCCAGTACCAGTGCTTTTTCTTTTTTATTCTTTATATGCAAGGAGTCAGATTATGGAACGATTTTGGACCTGAATTAAAATCATGTACAACGCTTGGACAATTTAAACAAAAACTAAAGGAAGAAATACTCCAAACATATTTACAAGACGACATGTAAACTCACATAAGGATTGACATATCCAGCCTGTATTGTGTTGTAGCTTAGTTTTTTTTTTGTTTTGTTTTTTTGTTTTTGTTTTTTTTTTCTTTTTTTCTCTGTGACATTTTGTCTTAGATTTGTTTTGAATAGTAACCGCTTAACTTAGCTTAGTTTTCTTTTTTTCTCTCAGTCACATTTTGTCTTAGCTTTGTTTTAAATTGTAATTGCTCTTGTCTTGTTTTCTCTTTTTTCTCTTTTGAATTCTTGGATGGAATATGGGTGGGCAATATAAGCTGCGGCTTCAGCCATCACCCATTTCGGATAACTCACGTGGAATTGTATAGAAGAAGGAGTCTTTGTCTAATTTGACCTTGTTGTTATATTATACAGTTTCTTTTAACCTGTACTGTACTATCCGAAATAAATAAATTCATTCATTCATTCATTCATATGAACAGTAAGAGATTATTTTACCTTGCATGACCGCTTTTGCTGCTTCCCAAAGAACACACAGGGATATTCCTGGCACATCATTATATTCCAGATATGATTCCCACCCTTTATTAAAGTATGTAATAAAGTCTTTGTCTTTTAGTAGTGATGTATTAAATTTCCAGCTCCTAGTTTTCCTTATAGCCTTCCTATTTACTAATGTAAGAGATACTGGATGGTGATCGCTAATAGCTTGATTTGAACATATTTCAGTGTCTGTATGCTTGCAATACATAGATCCAAATTTTGAACTGAGATTTTTAATATTATAAATCTGTCTTCCAGATCTGCTATGGTATTATTCATAACAAAGCGTATTCTTCTGTTTACCAATATAGCTACCCCCCTTTGTTTAGAATTAAAGCCGGCTGAGTACATGTGGGGGAATTCTGGGGAGGTGAGCGCATCTACAGACGACTTAGAAACATTAGTTTCCTGTAATAAGACAAAGTCTGCCTGTAGATCCTTCAGTTGATTAAAAACTTTTAGCCTCTTCTCCCTGGTACCAATTCCACATACATTCGACGTGACAAACTTAAATGTGGACATGTTTTCACTAACTGGTTTTGTGCTAAAGGCCAGCAATGTGCCTATGTGATTATATGTCCGTAATGTATGCATATATGTGCATATGGATGTTGTGTATAAAATATACACAGTACCTACATACAGTGGGGTAAAAAAGTATTTAGTCAGCCACCAATTGTGCAAGTTTTCCCACTTAAAAGATGAGAGAGGTCTCCAATTTTCATCATAGGTATACCTCAACTATGAGAGACAAAATAAGAAAAAAAAATCCAGAAAATCACATTGAAGGATTTTTAATGAATTAATTGGTAAATTCCTCGGTAAAATAAGTATTTGGTCAATAACAAAAGTTCATCTCAATACTTTGTTATATACCCTTTGTTGGCAGTGACAGAGGTCAAACGTTTTCTGTAAGTTTTCACAAGGTTTTTACACACTGTTGCTGGTATTTTGGCCCATTCCTCCATGCAGATCTCCTGTAGAGCAGTGATGTTTTGGGGCTGTCGCTCAGCAACACAGACTTTCAACTCCCTCCAAAGATTTTCTATGGGGTTGAGATCTGGAGACTGGCTAGGCCACACAAGGACCTTGAAATGCTTCTTACGAAGCCACCCCTTCGTTGCCCGGGCAGTGTGTTTGGGATCATTGTCATGCTGAAAGACCCAGCCACATTTCATCTTCAATGCCCTTGCTGATGGAAGGAGGTTTTCACTCAAAATCTCACGATACATGGCCCCATTCATTCTTTCCTTTACACGGATCAGTCGTCCTGGTCCCTTTGCAGAAAAACAGCCCCAAAGTGTGATGTTTCCACCCCCATGCTTCACAGTAGGTATGGTGTTCTTTCTCCTCCAAACACGACAAGTTGAGTTTTTACCAAAAAGTTCTATTTTGGTTTCATCTGACCATATGACATTCTCCCAATCCTCTTCTGGATCGTCCAAATGCTCTCTAGCAAACTTCAGATGGGTCTGGACATGTACTGGCTTAAGTAGGGGGACACATCTGGCACTGCAGGATTTGAGTCCCTGGCGGCGTAGTGTGTTTCTGATGTAGCCTTTGTTACTTTGGTCCCAGCTCTCTGCAGGTCATTCACTAGGTCCCCCCATGTGGTTCTGGGATTTTTGCTCACCGTTCTCATGATAATTTTGACCTCACGGGGTGAGATCTTGCATGGAGCCCCAGATGGAGGGAGATTATCAGTGGTCTTGTATGTCTTCCATTTTCTAATAATTGCTCCCACAGTTGATTTCTTCACACCAAGCTGCTTACCTATTGCAGATTCAGTCTTCCCAGCCTGGTGCAGGTCTACAATTTTGTTTCTGGTGTCCTTTGACAGCTCTTTGGTACTGGCCATAGTGGAGTTTGGAGTCTGACTGTTTGAGGTTGTGGACAGGTGTCTTTTATACTGATAACGAGTTCAAACAGGTGCCATTAATACAGGTAACGAGTGGAGGACAGAGGAGCCTCTTAAAGAAGAAGTTACAGGTCTGTGAGAGCCAGAAATCTTGCTTGTTTGTAGGTGACCAAATACTTATTTTACTGAGGAATTTACCAATTAATTCATTAAAAATCCTTCAATGTGATTTTCTGGATTTTTTTTTCCTCATTTTGTCTCTCATAGTTGATGTATACCTATGATGAAAATTGGAGACCTCTCTCATCTTTTAAGTGGGAGAACTTGCACAATTGGTGGCTGACTAAATACTTTTTTGCCTCACTGTATGTATGCTTGGGTTTACGCACTTGATGCCTCTGTTCTATTTGCTTGCAATTGCAAGCAAATGCAATTCAATATTTGTTTGCAATTGCAAGCAAATATTGGCTTATCTTATCTTAATATATTAAATACTGGCTTATCCTATCTTACCTTATCAAATGAGGTGCATGGACTTGGGTGCATGTACTTAAAGTTATTTCCTATAAATCAGAAGTATGAGAGGAAACAGACAAAGGTTAGTAAATGGTGAAAAAATGCAGATAACATACAACAACGACCTAACAATTTCAACAAAATTAGTTACAACAGACAATCAAACAACAACCTCAGCAGAAAAGAAAGAAACAGACAAATGTTAACAAATTAAACTGAGATCGAATAAGAGACCTGCGCACAATCACACTCTTTTTTTTTTCCACCTGTAGCTAAGAAAAAAAAGGAAGTTCTAGAATAACCAGGGGGTTATGGTTTCATCCATAAGCAACTTTCCATCTATATACAATTTATCCACAGAGACAATAGCTTGTTTATCTTCTTGGATTTTTTGTTTTCTTATGAGAAAAAGCTTCCTTCTACTTTCCAAGATTTCCTATAGAAATTGATCATTTAGAGCATAATTGGTGTTTTTAAGCTGCCTGCCCTGCCTCTGTACCAAAAGTTTTTGCTTGAAATGCTCAAATTTGAAAACAATAGGTCTGGGACGTTTATTTTGAGGATTTTTTTGCCCAGTTTGGTGGACTTGGTGTAAGGTAATTGATTTTGTGACTTTGGCGGACAATTTCAGTTGCGTGGACATAAATTCCCAGACCAGCTGTTCTGGATTTTCATTATTTTTTTTTTCAGCAATTCCGGAAAAAACAAAGTTATCTCTCATGCTGTGTGACTGCAAATTGAGAACTGTTTCCCTCATCTTCCTATTCTCTCTTTCAACAACGCCAAGTCGTGTGGTTAGCGTGTTTACTGACTTTTTCACACTATTGTTTTCCTCTAAGAGAGAGACGAGCTGCTCCTGACTGTATTCCAGACTCTCACGCATGCTCTGGAATTCTTTATGGAGCAGCTCTACTAACGCTAGTCTGCCATCCATGCCGGTAAGTTTATTTACAATAGAAAAAAGGATGTGGGGCATAGTGTTGGACTTCTCCACCCAGGGGACAATGGACCAAAAGAGGAGGTGTCACCAGCGGGTATCAGACAGGACAGTAAGGACTATGCACCCCCCCGGGGAGAGGAGTGAATGCCGGAGCCGCTGGGAGAAGAAGGGTGTGACAGTGGTGCCGGCGTTATGTCATGTTAATATGCCACACAGGGTTTGTTCTAAACATAATGTATGATGGCCGGACGTTCTGGGTCTCGATGCATGGTATTAAAGATATAAAAGAGGAAAGCACAGAGACCTGGGATCTTTTTTTTGCTGTAAGTTATGTTGGAGAAAGAATAAAGTTTCTGTGTTATCTAGCTCGTTGCCTCACCTGCCTCCTTTCCGCACATTGGTGACCCTAAGACGTGCCATGGAAAGCGAGCCGAGCACCACCCCGGAGACTGCCTGGAGGGAGAGCACCAGTGCAGAGCGCATGGTCTCAGTCGAGCTCCCAGACTTCTGGCTTCACAACCCGACCGCATGTTTCTTGCACATAGAAGCCCAGTTCACACTCCGCGGGATAACAACGGACAATACCAGGTATTACTATGTGGTCACTGCGCTGGATGTGCGTGGCACGCAACAGGTGACGAGCCTGCTCAAGGAGCCGCCGGCACAAGGAAAATATGAAGCGCTCAAGAGGATGCTTCTCCAGTGCTATACTGTTTCTGACAGTGAGAGGGCAGAGAGACTCCTAACGCGTTCGGAGTTAGGGGACAGATCAGCAGTGGAGCTCATGGACAGCATGTTTGCACTGAGGGGGAAAGACACCAAATCTTTCCTGTTTGCCCATTTGTTCCTCAGGAACCTACCGGCTACAGTGAGGGCGATCCTGGCCAACTCACCGTGGCTGGTTGCTAAGAACTACTGCGCCCTGGCGCAGGAAGTGGACCACATCATTTTGGCGACCAGAACTTTCAGCGTGCAGACAGCGGCACCGGCATCCATTAGGGACTCCAACGAGGTCAAGTAGCTGTTCGTGGTAGCCAGGACGGACACCAGAAGACGAAGGAACGGGGCGATCCGTTTTTATCATTGCCGTTTACGGCTTGAATGCCCAACGCTGCCTGTGGCCATGCCAATTCAAGGAGCCGGGAAGACAGCACATTTGGAATTCAGTAGCAGCTGCAACTGATGGTGACAGGAACAGACAGCTTTATGTCATGGACACACGTTCGGGGAAATTGTTTTTGGTGGACTCCAGCTCCAAGAAGAGTCTCATCCTGCCAGTCAACATAGACAGGGTGGCAGGACGCAGTGGTCCCGAGCTCACAGCCGCCAATGGATCCACCATCAGGACATTTGGCGAGTGGACACTGACGATATCCTTACACGGACGCAACTTTCAGCGGCACTTTGTGATAGCTGCATGTTCCGGCCCAATTTTAGGTGCAGATTTTTTATGTGCTTAGGGGTTGTTAGTTGATTGTTGCTAATAGGAGATTAGTGGACGCTGTCTCTTTTACATCACTACCCTGCACAGCTCGGGGAGTTGGGTCAACAGCACTGGCTAACGTTATAGCTCCAGGGGGTAAGTACCAACATTTACTCGCACAGTTCCCAGCACTCACCTTCCCGACTTTTTCGGTTACGGTAACGAAACACGGGGTCGAGCACTTTATAATGACAAAAGGCCCACCAGTGTTTTCGCGACCTCACCATTTGGACACAGCTAAACTGGCCAGCACGTGAGAGGAGTTTGCCAACTTAGAGTAGTTGGGCATCATCAGGCGCTCCAAAAGCCTGTGGGTATCCCCGCTACACATGGTGCCTAAAGCCGACGGGGCGTGGCAACCGTGCGGCGATTTCCTGCGCTTGAATAATGCCACGGAACACGATTGTTATCCCATTCCGCACATCCAGGATTCTTCCGTGCACCTGGCCGGGGCGCGTGTTTTTTCCAAAGTGGATCTGGTCTGTGGATACCATCAGGTCCCAGTGCATGTGGAAGACGTTCCAAAAACAGCGGTAATAACTCCTTTAGGACTTTTCGAGTTTTTACACATGCTGTTCGGATTAAAAGGCATGGTGCAGACTTTCCAGAGGATGATGGATGCAGTGCTTCACGACTTGTCCTTCAATTTTGTCTACTTAGTCGACATTCTGGTAGCTAGCGCTTCCGAGGAGGAGCACATCGCCCATCTCAAGATGGTTTTCCAGAGGTCTGACATGCACAGGCTGATAGTTAACCCGGTGAAGTGCCAGTTCAGTGTGCCAGAAATTAATTTTTTTGGGCCACCACATTTCGCCGGAGGGCACAATTTGATTACCAGATAAGGTGCGCGCTGTGTCAGACTTTCCGCACCCACAGACCATGAAAGCACTACTAGAGTTTTGGGGAATGGTTATTTTTTATAACCACTTCCTTCCCCAGGCAGCCCAGCTGATGCAGCTGTTGTATGCCATACTTAAAAAAAAAAAAAAAAGAAGCCCGCGGAAGCCGTCGACTGGACTCCCGATCGAGTCCAGGCTTTTACTAACGCCAAAATGGTGCTTGCGGATGCCGCGTTGTTAACCCACCTGGATCCATCTGCACGGATAGCGCTCACTATGGAGGCATCTGATGTTGCCATAGGGGCAGTGGTGGAGCAGTACGTCTCAGATTCGTTTCAGCCGCTCATGTATTTCAGTCGAACTTTGCATGACAGTGAATGCAAATACAGTACTTCGATAGGGAATTGCTGGCTCTCCACCTGGTGACGTGCCATTTCCAGTTTTGGTTAGAGGGGCGTGAGTTCACCATGTTCATGGACCATAAGCCGCTGACTTACACGATGGCCAAGGTCTTAGAACCGTGGTTGGCCAAGCAGCAACGGCATTTGGCCGCGATTTCACAGTTTACTACTGATATTCAACATGTCGCTGGTAAGCTCAATGCCGTGACCGATTGTCTGTTGTGTGCGTTAGTCTCCCCGGTCTATATAGGAATAGATTTCCCCGCAATGGCCGTGGAGCAAGCCGGGGACGCGGACATTTGCACGTTTCATTCTGCGCCTACTGGGTTAAGGCTGGAGAGCAGGGTGGTGCAAGAAGGGTGCCCTCCCTTGCTCTGCGATGTTTCCACCAGCCTCCCGCGCCCGGTGGTTCTGAGGTTTTGGTGCCATCGCGTTTTTGAGTCGGTCCACTCCCTTTCGCATCTGGGAGTGTGCGCTTCAGTGAAGCTAGTGGGGACGAAATTCGTCTGGCTGCACTTGTCAAGGATGTGAAAGAGTGGGTTGCAGCTTGCATCGTGTGCCAGTGCGCCAAAGTGCACAAGCACACCAGAGCCACCCTTGAGCCTTTCCAAATCCTGGCCAGGAGGTCCAACCATGTCCACATGGATTTGGTGGGACCCCTCCTGCCGTCGCAAGGCTTTACGCACCTCTTAACCACTTGCGCTCCGTTGTTCCGCGGGCGGGAAAGTCTCTGCATCCTAGGGCGCACGAGGGCGCACGAGAGCGCACTCGTGCGCACTCGGACGCATGACGCATGATATATTGATGATGGTGCAGATGGAGATGGTGCTGGCCTCCAAGCGCCACTGAAAAAAAAAGCTGCAGACACAGAACAGATTAGTTCATCTGATTGACCTGTCATTCGACTAATAAGAGCCTTGAATTGGGTTTCTGAAACCATGAAGAGCCAATGAATGAAAATCTAGCCAGAAGGACCCGCCTCCCAACGGCTGCGAGCCAATTGAAGCACAGAAGTTCGCTGAGCTGTTGTCTAAGCTGGGTGAAGAGAGACTGCTTCAGCAGCCACAGGCAGTGGTTTATTTATTTATTTTATTTAATTCCAGCAGAGTGTTTAGGATTCTCTTCCATCATCATAGACCGACGACGAAGGTCGTAAATCATTCACCAAAACCGCAATATTGGAATTATGTTTTGATCGGGATCCACGAGCGGACCAGCGTCGCGTTCGTCTGACAATGGGGAAGAGAAGTTCGCCAGGACTCTGCTGCTGTGAAGAGATAAGGTGTTATAAGCTAAATTATTATTTCTCCCTGAAAACTGTAATCCAAAAATGACTTTTGACCGATCGGTAAATTACAACTGTACGGCGCACGCACTTCGCGCCACGATAAACGGTTCATTTGCCGTGTTCGTACCGTGAACGCCCCCCCCCCCCGCTGCAGAAGAGGAGCGGGGGAGGGGGGCGTTCACAGTCCGAACGCCCCCGGTCCGCGGGGGGAAGCCGCGGGGGGAAGCCGCGCTGACTGCGCAGCGGTCGTCACATAGACATATGAGTCTATTCCTTCATGTAGTGATGGCTGTCCTCTGTAGCGGGGGGGGGGGACAACCCCCCCCACAAACACACACAGTAGCGAGGGGGTGAAGCCGCTGTGACAGCGTTGCTGTGGAAACATGCAACGAGTGTAATCCGTCATGTAGAGAGGGCCGAACTCTGTCCTTGGTAGCAGGGGGGGGAACGACCCCCCCCACACACACACACACAGACACAGCCCTGAGTGTGACCTTTCATTAGAGCCTAAAATGAAGATTCTACATTGAATTATTCAAAAGTTACAGACGTTTTTCCGAACTGTGCCAAATGGCACAGTTCCAAAACGCCTGGGAACAGCCTGAGAACAAAGTTGTGTAAAATATTCATTTTTTGTGGTATTGTTACAAAATTTGGATCTCAGCTTGATAACACTTGGTTCTACATTTCTGTTGCATTTTCCAGCCGGATCGGACAGCTGTGTGTTATTTGCAAGCATTTGTATCCAAAAAAACACCATGTCCAAATTTATTTTCTTCAAGTTCAGTATGTTTAGATGACTGTAACTCAGTGGCTGGAGCAAGTAGGGAGATTATGATTTTTTTGCCAAAAAATTCAAAGTGTTTTCTTTTAAATGAGACCAACCCCATGAAGATGCTGCAAAGGGCTGAGTAACAGCTTTGGATTTAATTTGGGCACGGGTTTTTTTTGGCATTTTTAGGAAAATTGCCCGGAGTGCAAGGGGTTAACAATCGTGGACCGCACCACACGCTGGCCTGAAGTGGTCCCACTGGCTTCTACCACGTCCGCAGAAGTGGCTCGTGCTTTTTTGTTGGCTTGGGTCACACAGTTTGGATCCCCGTCAGACATCACTTCCAAAAGGGGTCCACAGTTCATTTTGGAACTCTGGCTCTTCGCAATGGCCCAGAGCCTGGGGGTAAAAATTCACCGCACTACTGTGTACAACCCCTAGGCTAATGGGTTTTGCGAGCATTTTCATAGGTCGCTTAAAGCACATGGATGAAGCTCACAGATACAAATTAGGTCGACCGCCTGCCCTGGGTTCTTTTAGGGTTGCGCTCCGCACCTAAGGAGGATTTGGCAGCCTCCCTGGCAGAACTCATTTTTTCTCAGAAGCTGCAGATCCCCAGAGAGTTTTTACCGGAAAACCCCACACCCGAGGCTGATCCGCCCGCCAATTTTTGCACAGTATGGAGGCTTTTAACATACCGGGCCCGCCCCATGATTGTTTTCCCCGCACCTTTGTCTCAGAAAGCTAGCAGAATGCCAGTTTTGTTTTTGTCAGGCACAATGCGCACCGGACCCCACTGCGCCCACCATACGACGGACCGGTCAAGGTGTTGGAACGTGGGGCGAAGCATTTTGTGTTAGACTTGAGGGGATGTAGGGAGACCGTCTGCGTCGACAAGCTGAAGCCCGCTTTTGTGTTGGCAGATGAGCAGGTGGTGTTGGCCCAAGCTCCCTGGCGCAGACGCCCACCGTTGGTGACTCCGCAAGTTGGTGGTCCCTTGGCAGGGACCTGCACTCGTGAACCTGATGTGTTTTCTCCCCCTCCCTTTTTCCCTCTACAGACTGACGTGCCCTCCTATACACCTCGCAGTTAATGGATTAATAACAAAAAGCAGAAAAAAATAAACTACTCCTGGAAAAGTTTGTTTATGCTCGGTCGGCAGGCGCCACCATTTTGGGTTATTGCGCAACAGTCTCAGAACATCTCGCAATCACAGCATCGGCCCCTCCAGTCACCGACTGTAGTCCCAATTCAGCACAGAACTCTCCGTTCCCGTGTCAACCAACATTGGTACCGGAACTCCCATCCAGAATTACCGTGCAGTGCGTGTGCCCATCAGTACTCGGGGACACCGTGTGTACCACCGTTGGAATGGGAGAAGTTAAAGTCTTGTGCGGGCTCTCTTGTCCAGCTGACTGGCACATCCTTACGAAATGATGGAGACGGCCACAATTTTCACAGTGCTTCCCTCTTACCGCGCACTCTCTGGCCTTGTGGCAGTGCTTTGTGGACCCACAACCCATACACCTGGGCTTCCCCAGGGCAGACCTCGTCCATGCAGCATTGGCCTCCTCCACGTCGTCCACAACACTCCCATCGCTGTCCGGGTCCACTACCTGTGCAGCCATGGGGGATCTTGAACCTCTCGGCGAAAGGCGCTCGCTTAGCTCCTGAGTTAGCTTATCTGCTGCTTCCAGCTGTAGCGCTAACTCGACAGCCCTAGTCAGCATCAGCTTCCCCGGGAACATGAGCAGCTCGGAGCGGACTGCAGCACAGTTGGTGTGTTCTGTCAACTGGCATGTACCATTTCTTCTTCCAACAAACCGAACTGGCACTCAACGGCCAGCTGCCTTGAGTCTGACATGAACCGCTGGATCAGTTTGCCTACCTGTTGGCAGCGCTGTTTGAACTTAATCCACCTAACGATGACGTTGTCCGGTGCCCTGAAATGGCGGGCCATTAATGCGGCCACTTCTTCATAAGTGTCCACATTTCCAAGTGTGCCAGAAATTCTTTGTCCCTCTATTCCCAGGTTGTGTATTAATAATGCATGAGCTCGCAGCTTCTCCATTCTTCCCAGGTCCAATGCTACCATGTACATCTGGAAAGCCTCATACCAACGAGGCCACAGCACAGACGGCTCCCGGGGGAATTCCAGGAATGGACGAATTGGTGTTCCACACGCCTCCATGAGTTTACTTCTCATTGCCAAATGTTTTAAGGATAAGGATAAGCCCGTTATTGTCATTCAGATCTATACAGCCAATCATGTACAATAGAATGAAATTATGTTTCTCTTATCTACAATGTTAATCACACACATACATAGAATCAGAGGGGTTGCTGCCATGCAAGGTGCCGCCACAAATTTCCCTCCTCCGTTGCATTATTGCTGAGCACCAAGCTGGATGGCAGGAAGTTCCATTTTATATGGTCTTCAGCATGATCCGGCCGGGATTTGAACTCCGGCCTCCTAGGTGTGGGGAGGATGGTCTACCAACTGAGCCACCGGAGTGGTGGCTCAGTTGGTACAACTTATGTCGTAACATGTAGACAAGGATGAGGCCAGGAGTGGAGCTGAACACTTGTTTATTAATAAGCTGGACTCTGTACAACCGACCATACATGCAGCCGCTTGGCAGAGGACATGCGGAAGAGACTGCCCCCTTCCAGCAGCAGAACCAGAAACCAGGGCCGCCATCCCGTACCACACAAATAAGAGCTCTGACATGAACAGTATGAACACTGAATAAACACATAATACTTTGTTCTGGAAAACTGGGTGAACATGGAATGACATTGTTCTTTGAATGGCAACGAAGAGTAAATTTGTGACTACTGAACAGGGGCAAGATGAGGTGAAAACAGGCTCATCGCTTAAGTGTTTACTGAAAAGCTAATGTTTCTAGCTACCTCTGGGAGTAACATAGATGTTATGTATGTAAATGGTGAACCAATGAACTGTCAGGTCAGGCACTGGTTTGCTTACTACCGGATAACCATGAAAACCAGTACTACCTGTCTCATGGGTTGGGCCGTCGGCGACTCAACCAGCAACCCTGCCCTTCCGAGGGCATGGAGGGTGAAACCGGGCGTCCTGGCAGAACTAAAAACAATATCTGTCACAGGTCTGTGGTGGATCACTCCCAGTTACACGGTGTGAGACTGGACATCCTGGCAGATAAGCAACACATCTGTCGCAAGGTCTGTGGTGGACTTTTGCCAGTCGGTGCATTGTGGCATGCACTACACAAAGAGCAGAGACAAAGAAACCTGTCATCTGGTCAGTCACTGCAACAGATACTGGAGTCGGTTTGTCTTTGCCTGTCCTTGCCACTGGGTGGGGTTGGTCCTGCTCATCTTCCAGAATACTAGGCCAAGGTTTGTCCCATACAGCATCATCCACTACTCGCGGAGCCGGCCGGTCCCACAAGCCACAGCCCAACTGCTCTTCTCCAACACCGCTGCCAATCAAAAACCCCAGTCCATAAAAAAGGTTACAGCCCATCATATTCTCACCATCGGCGGACACCACGAACTTCAGGTTGGAGACCTCCGCCAACTTGTACCTAGCCATCAGTTCCTACAATGGCCAGTCTTTGGCCTCCATAGACACACAATGGCGCTGAATGACCTCTCATTCAGATAGGCTAAGCCGCACCTCGGACAAAGTCCAGGGATGGATAATTTTTTTGCACATAAGGAGTTGTTCAGAACTCCTTATACAAAGATAATAATCAAGTCAGTGGCGATAATGCACATGTAAGCTGGTTGCCAACTGCCAATAAAATCTAAAAGAAGAAGAAGTATGGGAAAAAAAACTCCTCACAGTAGGCCAATTCAACACGGACCTCAATGTGCCCGTGTCAATCAGCAACAGCACCTCCACTTCATCTAATTTCACCATACAGTACATACAGCCATTGGTGCTTGGAGAGACAGTGTGAATCACTGTAGGAGTTGGAGCAGGGGTGTCCACTTTGCATCGCCATTCACCTCACTCGAACCTATTACAGGCCCTGGCAAAATGGTGCAGGGATCCGCACTTGCTGCAGCATTTACCTCTTGCTGGACACTCTCTAGCCTTATAGTGGCACTTAGTGGACCCACAACCCAAACACCTGTGCGATCCCGGGGTAGACCTTATCTTCACAGCCATAGCGCATTCCTCCTTCTCCAGCTTGCTATCATCGCTGTCTGGGTCCACAGCCTGCATCGTTGATTGTGATTCAGAGCGGTGCAGCGTAGCTCTCTCACCAAGGTCACGTGACAGTTTGTCCGCTGCTTCACACTGCTGAGCTATTTTGACAGCCGGGGCTAACGTCAATTCGCCGGAGTGCGTGAGGAGCCTCAACCTTGCGGTCGAGCAAAGCGTGTGCTCCGCCAACTGGTCACGGACCATCTCTTCTTCCAATGCTCCAAACTGGCAGTCCCCAGCCAGCTGACGCAGGTCCACAACATTTCATTGCACTGACTCGCTGATCCGCTAGTGGTGCTGCTGAAACTGAATCTTCCGGATGATGATGTTTACAGGGGCGCGACAATGTCGCATCATTAGCTCAACAACATCCTCGAAGCTATCGCTAGCACCCAAGGTAGCAAGGATACGCTGTCCTTCCATACCTAAATTATGGACCAGAATTGCCCAAGCCCATATCTTCTTCAGTTCACCAAGGTTCAGAGCCACCAAGTAATTTTGGAACGTGGCAAACCATCTCATCCAAGGGACCGGAGGCTCTCCCGGAGACTCCAAAAATGGCCGAATTGTAGACACACCAGCATCCATACTTTATCCCATCCTCATCGCCAGATGTTATGTATGTAAATGGTGAACCAATGACGAGACCGAATGGTGAACTAGACGGGACTTTATTATAGACTCACAGTTTATACAGAGGTGCTCCCGCTAGGCTGAGAGGTGGTCAAAGAGACCACCCCTCTTCCGCACAGCCCTTTTACACTCCGGGTGGCAGCGGAACTGGAAGGTGAAGCCACCACCTGTGTCCCACCATAATATGTCCTAAGTACAACACTACAATAGACACCAGCTGTGTGTGAGCATAGTCAACCTTTAACACGAAGAGCAACAAGTTCAGAACCTTGTTGAGTTTGACTGAAGCTTCAGGACAAATATTCAAAACCAGCACAGTATCTTGCAAAGTTTTGGTAATGCTTTGTGGTTCAGCTACCCAGCATTTCAATGTAGCGGTGTTGACCGAGGTAACAGTGGATGTGCTAAGGCTAACAAGAGGCCCTAACGATGAGGCTGTTACTGAGAATCCACCTAAGGATTGTTGACTTTTTGTCTTGGCTCTGCCCACTTCTGACTGGGTGACAGTAGGTGTGATTGCTAGGTAGAGGGCTAGACTGAAAAACAGGAGCACTATCATCCTGGCAAACAAATAGGAGTGAGTGATTTTAATCTCAACCTTCTTGTTGGTTTTTCTTTAGACACCTGAGTGGCAGATGAAAATTATTCTCAGAGATGGAACGATTTCTTTTAGAGATTGAACTCTAAACCTTTGATAGTTTATCCCCTTTAGTGGGAATTTTGATGTTGTTAGCTCAAGCTAATGCTACTGGATGTTTTGTATGTACTATGTGATAATAGTAAATTGATTGAAATGGATTAGAATTTTACAGAGGCCTTTAAGATTAGTTTAAGGGATCATTTGGTTTTAATTTACCCTTTTTCTTTTGGAAACTTTGATGCAGTTACCTGATTGGTTTGGAGAAGTGCGACCGAGTGTACCTGAGGCTAATAGTTAGCTCACGGTTATTTCTCGGATGCAGGCCCGATTTAATTCTTATTTATGGACGTGTGACAGTGTTGTACCCGACAAGTCCCATGGGATTTTGGTAAAGTTTACTCTGATTGTGATGGGCCTATTTGAAAATGGGGTCCTGGATTTGGTACTTAAGTGGCCAAAGTTTGTTGTTGACAATGTGTGGATTCATCCACCCAGGCAGGAATTTAGGAGAAATTTTCCCTGCCTGTAGACTGATTTGTTGTGTTTGCGGTACAAATGCATAGTGGAAGACCTTGTCCCCCCCTTGAGGATTGCCATGGGAGGCTATTTGGCCATTGTACGCTTTGTGTCATTCGGTGGATCAGTCCAAGTGTTTATGAAATGTGGCCTTGGGAGCATTGCACGTCATTTTGACTCCTCTGTGTTCAGCAGCTGGAAGGTCATGAGCATTGGCAGTCATCACCCCCCCCCCCCCCGGGTTTTGAGGAACTACGAGCGGTGGCGATGATGATTTGTCGGAAGCAGGAATACGAGTGCCATTGCATAGCTGCAGAGAAGGCCACATTGCAGGAAGTGTTTTCGATATCTGTATATTAGAGAAATTTGACACGGGGAGCGCGTGTACCGTCGGGTCCGACTGGTGTTTGACGGTTTTATGGACCACGGAGTCACGGGCTTGAGTAGGTGCGTGCCTAGTGTTTGCAAAAGTTGGGTCCACCAATTACGAACTGTTAGGGTGCAGAGGGTCCGGGGAGCCGGTTGATTTGGCACCTGTGACCACACAGGCTGCAGGGGTGGTTGGGTGGGATTCAGAAGGTGACACCAACGTTGAGTCAAAGGTACAAAGGGGGCCATGTGGAGCTTTCTGCTTGGCCAGTGAGTTCCCAAGGTCATTCGATTCCTTGTCTTGACCTTGTGACCTTTGACTTCTTGAGGACAGTGTTCACCTTGGTTTTTATGGTCACTTTCAATCAGTTTCAATTTTTCCAACAGCTCTAGTTGCATGAAACTCGGGGTGTCCGAAGTGTCAAGAACAAAGTACTGTGATTCAGTTGCCCTTGGTAGGTCAAATGGGTGAGGGTGTTAAGCTTGAGCCCATAGTTTGAGATTCTTGAAGTCAGTCAGTTGCTCAAAGTGATTCAATAGGTCTTTACTGACTAGCAATGGAATGGAGTCAAGTTTGGACACATAGACCAGATGTGTCAAGGTCATGGGACCAATGGAGACTGATTTGTGACACACCCGACAAAGTTGTGTTAGTGAGCGCGCATGGCCGAACGGCTAACAAACAAGGTTCCAGTTTTAAGTCTTTATGAGCGCGGTTAGCAGCTACACGTAGTTGGTCAAAAAGATTGTGTGATATCAGAGTGATGTCAGCAGCGGTGTCTAAAAGAGCATCCTGACACATCACGTCGTCAAAGGTCAGTGGAAGATAGAATTTTCGTGCCACCCCCCTCTCGTTTAAATCACACAGAAACCATGGAATCTGTGGTTCTGCAGTGGCATGAAATAAAGCAGCGTTGGGGAAGGTTTTAAGCAGGTTTATTAAATCATACCGCCATCACGAGCTCCGCCCGGCGCCGTGCATGTGCGCCGGGAGCGAGCCAGAGGCTCTCAGCAGAGGAGACACAAAGTGTGTGTCCGCAGCAGTAGTCAGAGTGAGAGAGTGAGAGACAGAATCGTGCAGCATATATACCCAGTTACAACAATACATGAAAGAGCATTCACAGCAGTTGGCATGGGCATTTGCATGTGAGAGACATACATAACAATAGGTAGATTGCTGGCCTCTGCTCCAGCTGCAGGACAAAGAGGTTACAAGGCACATCTACATATTGATCTGTCTCTAGGTCACAGTAAGGACAGGACGCATGAACACAATGTATGAATGGCACATTAACATCACAATGCATGAATGGCACATTACATCAGTAGTGCTGCAGAAAAAACCAGGAGTGGCGAGCTGTCTGTCCTTAGTCTGTTGTGGGGGTTATTCCAAACCCGCCACAGTCCCACGTGGATTTGTGAAATGTTGTTTTTAGAGGAGTGGTCTTTGGCTTTTGGTTGGGTTGCCAGAACAGCACTGGACTGCGTTGGGTCCTTTGGTTCTTCTCCATTTGTAGGAAGGGTTTTCTTTTTGCCTTCTCTTTGTGATTTAGAGCATTTCTTCTGAGCTGGCATAGCTGCGATAGCTAGGATGTCAGGTGTTTCATCTTCTGTTGTTTTGAATCTTTGCTAGGAGACGTTTGACAGCTTCTATATCGTCTCTACTGAGAGTCGGAGTTTATTTCTTCTTCCAAGGCTTCTGGTTGGTCTCTGCTTCTGAGCTTCTGTGATGAGATGGAGGAGACAATTTGCCACGGCTACGCATGTCTTTGGATCAGTATCTGTCATCTTTGCCTCTTTTCCACTAGCCCAGTTCGCCTCGCCTCGTTTCGATTCGCCACTACTCGGTTCAGCCTTGGTTGTGTATCCATTACAACCGTGTAAAGCTGTTAACTGTTAAGGGATGGGTAATTAAATGCTAAAACACCGGAGTAATTGTCCGCCAAAAAATGCAGAAGCTTAATCCTATCCCACTCTTACTTACAAAATAATTTTAAATATTTTAAAAAAGCCAATCCAAATGTAGCCCCATTTTGTGTATTGTGTATCATTTGAGTATCATTTTCCCATCTATTGTTATTTATAAGGGATATCTGTTCAGGGATGGGTAATTACACGCTGAAACACCGTAGAAACTGACTGCAAAAAAATGCAGCAGCTAGACAACTCACTTTTGGTTTGATGGAATTGCCAATTGGCCTTGGAATTATATGTGGAAACTTGTTATATTTCCAGTTAATCCTATCCCACTTTTACTTACAAAATAATTTCAAACATTTTTAAAAAGCACATCCCAGTGTAGCCCCACAACCTGTGGGTAACAACGGTTGTGGGCAACAGAAACACAATTGTTTTTTTTTCTTTTTCCCACATGTCTACTGTTATTTATAAGGGATATCTGTTAAGGGACAGGTAATGACATGCTAAAACACCGGAGAAACTGTCTATGAAAAATGCAGCAAGTAGACAAGTCACTTTTGGTTAGATGGAACTGCCAATGGACCTAGAAATTATATGATGAAACTTTTTTTATTCCTATTAAATACTGTGACATTGTCACACTGGCCAACACCAAATTATAATTTTCTTTTTCAAACCTATGACACTTTGGATGTATTGAATGAGAAAATCATAGGTTTTTCATATTCATGTCAACGTTTACAATGAAACTGTTATGTTTGGGTTTACATGTATGGGTATTTTCCCTTTATATTATACTAGACTCCTTATAATGTATTGAAATTCTCTGAATTTGGAATGCCGATAGAACATTCAATTCACATGTACTTACCTTTTACCTACTTCGACTTTTACCTTCATCAGTGTCTACTGCTGAATGTAAAGTACACCTGTGCAACTGCTTACAACTTAAAAACTGTACCCAATGTAGAGAAATGGATACAGCGGTGCTAATTTTTATTAAATTTAACAATAACAACTACATTACCATTAAAAATCTTGACACCTTTATGGATGAACAGCGGCATTTGGGTCATATAAGATAAGATAAGATAAGATAAGATAAGATAAGCCTTTATTAGTCCCACAATGGGGAAATTCCAGGATTGCAACAGCACAGGGATAGCAACACTCAGAGCAACAATCAGAAGGCAAGAAAAAACAACATCTAGCAAACATATGTCCATATTACTATAAATGTATATATATAGACACACAGTGCAGAGCATTATGGCTGGTGGATGTGCAGCAGAAAGTCTAAGCTCTCTCTCCGCGGATGCAGCGGGCCAGCTGGAAGTCTTTGGGCATGATGGTGACCCCCTTAGTGAAGAAGAGACCACCAGGTGGGTCTCGCTGGTCTCCTGCAGAGCCATGACGGCGAAACTCAGGAAACGCAGGACGGTCTTGAAGTCCTGAGCGATCTCCCTCACCAGGCGCTGGACGGGCAGCTTACGGATGAGCAGCTCCGTGGATTTCTGGTAGCGACGGATCTCTCTCAGAGCCACGGACCTGTGACGGCGAGGCCTCTTCACTCTGCCGGTGGCCAGAGCGCCTCTCCGAGCAGCCCTGTGGCTAGCTGTCTCCTGGGGGGCTTCTTCCTCCAGTAGATTTTACGGGCGGTCTGCTTGGTTCTTGCCATCGCTCTTTATTATTCTGTCTTATATTTCTTTCACGCTGCCTAAACTCCAGCCCGGCACCCGCTTCGTTTTCGCTACAGCTCCCGGTATGTCGAGTTTCCCATTAGCACCGGGCGGCGGCCAAGTGCTAGCTAGCACTAGCTCCTCCCCGCTGTAACGTCTCCCGCTGCAAACCGTGGCTCCGTCCGCCGACCCGGGAGACCCCCGGGGCGATCCGTGCGTCCGTGATATATATACAGAGTGAAAGGTGTAGAAAGAAGAAGGAAGATTAAAAAAAAGGCTGTTGCAACAGGCAGCCGACTCGTGTGGCGCCGCCGGTCCGGCAGAGCCGGAACCGGAAATATGAGGGAATGGAATGTGTATGTAATTATTCGCCTTTCTCATCCAGTGTTATAACAGACAAACCACACTTTTATCCAAAACACTAACAATTTATTACATTAGAAATATTTCCAAAAAAAAAAAACACTTAGGGGTACATGTTTACAAACGGGGACCTTTCAGTACTTCGACCAGACTGCCAAAATGGGTTAGGAAGGCTTGGTTGAAGGAAGCCGTCTCTGTCAGCTCATCCCTTCTGAATGCAGCTTCCTGCTCCTGGGCTAACTGCAGGTTTGCTGCAAGCATTCGTAGCTCTTGATGGTGTCGTTCGCGCTGTTCGTGGAGCCGTTCATGCTGTTCGAGCATCCTTTCATGGATCCGCATCTCATCAGCATGAGTCTGGACCATCACTGATGCAAGGTCACCGATGGTTTTGCACCTTTTCCTCTTGGCTAGATGAAAGACAGAAGTCATTGTTTTTAGATAACGCTGGATCAAAACATGTCAAAAAAATATTATGGAATTAAACTGGTGAAAGCCAGTGGTGGGATGCTTCGTTGCTGTATTTAAGCTCAACTGTCAGGTTGCTGCCCCTCAGTAGAGTGGATTGTGCAACTCCTGGGGTGCTGTGATAGGCTACATCCCCCCTTCATTCCAAAAAGGATTAATTTGAAAAAGTTTTTTGATTGGATGGGTTATTTTTAAAAGAATTTCTTTGTACTGTGGCCTCAGAAATCAGAATGGGTTAATACTGTTAGCGACGTGAAGAATTTCAATGAAGCATGTTGATTTGAAAGTCAGTACATGTGCTGCTTTTTTTTTTTTTTTTAAAATAAGAGTTACAACAGTATTTCCACCACCTCCACACCTAAAAATGGGACTGGGTTGTTATGAACACCCCTGAATCTAGTGTTTTTGTACAAGTACAAAGACATTTTAAATTCCTTATTATGTGTCTATAGAAAATAACATTAATCACATAAAAACAACCGGGTGGTAATTTTCGGTTTGTTGTGCCTTACCAGAACTTGACCGGGACATGCCGGATACTGATGGAGCTGGCGATGTGGCAGACATTGGTGTCGGCACCGATTCTGGTCCCCCGACAGACGCAGGAGAGTCCGGGCGGTTCAGTGAGGTGGACCCCTGGGATGTGAAAAGTGATTCTAGAAGGAAAATGCACACAATAAAGCTCACCAACAAAGTGCAACATGTACAGAAAACACAAAACTTTTTAACCAGAATACAATAAGCTTATTTCAGCGTTTTGTTCACGTGAATACTGAAATAAAAGCGTGATTCCGCAGCTTGCTGCGAGGTAGCAGTAAGGTACGGAGGTAGCTAGCTATTAGCTGGCTAGCCATCATCACTAACCATTGCCCACAATCGAACAACTTTCTTTATTGCTTAAAAAAAGTGAGCTTTTGACGAAAAGGACAAATTGGCGAAAAGACGGACAATATCAAAACAACACTCACCGTCAACAGTTTCCAATTGCGTGGCCGTGTCGAGCCCAATGTCTCTGCCATTGCTAGCCGGCCGATGTCCGTAGATCGCGTCCATCTGCTCGTACCACTTCCACTCCTTCCTACTCGCACCACTGCGTCCGTTGTGGTCCTTAATGGCCCGATAATCACTCTTCATTTTTTTTAAGTTTTTCACGACACTGTTTGGCAGTCCGGTTGTACCCTTGGGCTGCCATGTGGTCGGACACCTCCTGGTATATTTTTTCATTGCGAGTTGCCCCATCTAACTCTCTCTGGATGTGATCGTCGGCTACGAAGGACAGAAAAGTTCGCCACCTCCTTGTTTGTCCATGGAATAAACTTGCACGAGGACATCGTTATATTATGAGAACACAATTGTGAAGCCGCTCACCGTGGTTACTCGCTGAACTTTACAAATGGCGGTCGTGTAGCTTCAACAGAAAACGGACGCTTTTGTGACGTTACGCCCTGACCAATCAGTGGCTCGCAGTCTATTGACGTCACATCTCGGCTCGCTTCAGCACGGTTGTACCCTGCCCTCGAACAGGCACAAAAATAATGCCGGTTAAACCGTGCTGGGTACAGTGGAAAGGGCGAGAAAGCGAGTCGAGTAGAAGTGAGTAAGGCCAAAGCGATACTAGTGGAAAAGGCCTACTTGAGAGTCCATACCGTATTCTCATGGTCTATCTTGTAAATTTGGTCTACAGTGCTAGTCAGGCTTTCACGAAGTTGATCCTGAGTGGCATCCAGAGGACCTAGTTTGGTTTTGATCTTGATGAGGTCGGTTGAGGAAACGTCTCGGATTTTCATGTGATTGCGGTGTAGGAGATGGAATGGGGCGAAGGGGTCCTTCCAACTCCAGGGTGTCAGAAGCAGCCATGGTAGCTAGCACGGTGGCAGGTTCAGCGTGCTTGTTGCACCTTTGTTGCTGTTTTTGGAACGCATAATGTGCGAACTCTCTCAGCTGACTTATTGAGCTTGACCTTGACCGGTTTGCCTGGTTCAAATCTCGTAACGCTTTATCAAGCTGAGTCTGAGTATCATCATTTTCATTTTGAGATTGTTCCTGTCAACGATGGCCCTCACGAGCCATCAATAAGATGCCGAAAGCCAGCCAATGAGTTTGCATATTTTATTAACAAAAAGACATGAATGACAAAATAACAGCCACGAGGGGCGAAAACATGACTAAGACTATGGCTAAGACTATGGACACAGGATAACAGACTCTGAAGGAATACACTTACAAAGACGATGAAGAATACAAACGTTTTCCCAGTCTCAGACACAAGTTAGACGGAGGTTGCAGCGAGGTTGCAGCGAGGAGTAACCCTCAGCTGCTTCCCTAAATACTAATGACAACCAAATCATTAAAGGAGAAACGTAATCAGTGAGATAGGATCCAGCTGTTACAGCACAGCTTGGCTCTGACAGCCGGAAGTCCCGCCGTGACCCTGTCACAATAAGAGCCCAGGACGGCTAGATGGAACACAACACAGAAGAACGGGGAAAATACTGGATGATCCGAACGCAGACAATATCAGTGCTCAGACCATGACAGTACTCCCGCCTCAAAAGGCGCATTCCAGGCGCAACATAACATCCAAACCCCCCACCCAGAAGGCCACCAGGGCTACCCCAGGGAAGATGGAGGAGAAAACAGGCCAGGAGGGCAAGAACCAATAAAAACCCCGTATCAAGGAGATGAGAGGGGGAAAAAAAACACAAAGGAGGACAACATGATAATCAAAATGACGAGATAAACACAGAAAAACAAGGCAGAGCATGATACAACAATCCTTAAGCAAAGCTGAAAACAAGAAGAATACCACATTCTGACTAATAAACAAAAATACAGGTACGTACAAAAACACACAGTACCCTATAACACCAGGAGAAAAGAAAACTCACAAAGCGACTGAGCAGCAAATATTGTCCATTATTATAAATAGGTAAAGACAACAACAAAAAAAAACAAATTTCTCAGACTACAGAGGGAACAAGAAAACTGAAATACAGGCACATAATACAGCGTACCCTATAATGCCAGAGTGGAAAAAAAAAAAACACGCTACAGAGCAGCGATATACAAACACAGTTCAATATAGTCCAGACAAAACAAAAGAGCATCCCTAAAACTACAGAGTAGGGGGGAAAAAAACCACTTACAGGGATGTCGGCAGGCAGAGCATAGAAAAACAAAAAACAAACAGTTCAGGAGGTCTACCTGCATCCAGCTTCCAGATCGCTGGCAGGGGAAAAAGAAATAGTTCGGGTGGTCTACCCCAGTCCCAGGTCCAGAAAAGCAGTACCTCTGGCGGCTGGACCAGGTTGCCGAACAAAGAAAGCAGTCCGTCGGGTGGCCGTCCCAGAATGACGAACCGGCGAAGCAGTTTCCCGGGCGGCCAACCCGCATTATTAGGCCACCAGGACCGAAGGGGAGAACTCGGAGGCAGCCTCCCTACCGAGAGGGATAGCGAGGGGAAGCCGAGTCGAATACGGGGAATCCCAGTGGCACCCGGTGGAGGGAAAAAAGGGATCGGGGAAAGGATGAGGGACCAGTCCAGCGTCGAACGGCAGAGGATCTGCAGCTCCTTCTCCGAACTTCACACGAACTGGTGCTGTGCCCTTGCTGGACCCCGATCAGGACAGTGCTGCACCCACGACGGACCTCCAACTGGGCCTGAACAGCGCCCACGATGGACCCCGATTGGATCAGAGCCGCATCCACGACGGACCCCAATTGGGTCAACACTGTGCCCACGACAGACCCCGACTGGGCCAGAACAGTGCCAGGGATGACCTCCAAACCCAAACCTGGAACTTCCAGAACAGCGATCAGAACTGACTCCTCACCAGTGACCCTGGGAGAAGGCTCAGTAGAACAAAAGACACCGGAATCAGGATCACCAGTAGCAGCACAGCCCGGCGAGACAAGCTCGGATGCAGCGATCAGCTGCACCTGGCTCGTCTCCCCAAGAGACAGGCAATAATGCTCCAGAAGAGAAAAGAGAAAACAAAATAGAACACTTGCCTGATCTCGGGTTCTACCGCCGTCCAGGACTTCGATGATCCAGGTTCCACGAGCTGGAGGTCCACTCCTGGTTCCCATTCGACTGCGGCGGGCTCCACAGCCGGCATGATGGTTCTCACAGTTTGAGGACTCCCTGACGCCGAAGTCCATGCTGAAGGCCCGCACGGCGTGGTGGCAGGGGATCCATGGCCTGCTGGGGTGAGCCATTCCTCCATGGAGACCCGGGGACGCTTAATCATCAGTGCAGGCTCCAATCGGCAGTCCGCCCTCCTCCTCTGCCCGTGGCGTAGCCGCAGGGCTGGCACCAGGCTCACCAGGGCCACAGGCTCCTTCTTCGTCTGGCGGTGTATTCCTGGCACCAGGGGATGCTCAGGGGAAGGAGACACAGAGGATGCAGGTTTACAATTAATAGCAGCAGATGGAAGAAGCTCGGGGAACTGTGAGCCCCGTACTCCACCCCAAGGAGTCAGACAAGGCAATTCACACAGTGAAGGAAAAGAATGAAATAGCACTTGCCTGCTCAGCTAACGGCCGATGGAAACTGCTGCAGTGGGTTTGGTTCTCTCCTTTCCCCTCTGGATGGTGACGGAGGGCCCCCCGGGAAGACGAAGAGGAACCGCTCGCACCCGATCAGGAACGGGCACAGCCGGAGACGGACTCGTGGAGCTCACAGCAGCTGGGGAGAGTGTCGAGGAGGAGGGAGGAGCAGCCGTGACAGTCTGGGGATGAGGAGCTGACGGAACAGCAGAAACAGATAACCCAGAGGTGGAGGCTGCTGTCTCTCCCTATGTCGTGATGCAGGGGCAACAGCTGGCTTGGAGGCAGAGTTCTTGCGGCTACCCGGAGGTGGATCTGGACGGGGATCTCGCTGTGGCTGGAGATGAGCAGGATGACGGCGTTTATCGGCAGAGCGAGGCTTGAGTCAGGTCTGGGAAACACTGCTCCTGCACGGAGACAGAGGCTAGCAGGTCAGCGTATTCGGGGTAATCATGGAGTTCGGGATTGATCTTCACCAGTCTAACTGCCACCATCACATTCTTTTGGATGTCACTGGGATTGGAGGAAGAGCGAGCCTCAGCCAAGTGGCCCCTGATGAGCTCAGCTACCCACTGTGTCTCTTCACAGGAGGTCCCGGCTGACGTCCTCCTCCGCTGTGGATGGGAACGTCCTGGGGTAACCTGAACTCCTAGACTGGATGGGGGCTGACCGAGAGGGGCTTGATGTGGGAGACGTGGAAGGTTGGGTTCACCCGCAGGATCCATGGAAGCTTCAGCCAAACCGTGACATCACTGACCACTCTGGAGATAGTATAGGGCCCCAGGAAGCGGGGGGAGAGCTTCTTAGAATCCGTCTTCAGTGAAATCTGGTCCGCCGCCAGCCAAACCTGCTGACCCACAGAGTACTTAGGTGCAGGGACTCGCTTCATGTCCTGCATCTGGCGGTTGCGCTCAGAGGAGCGGGCGAGAGCGGCACGGGTAGACCTCCAGTTGCGTCGACAGCGTTGAGCATGGGACCCCATGGACAGAACCGCAACCTCCCTCTCGGCCATAGGTAACAGCGACAGGGTGTACCCCAATGAGGCTTCAAAGGGGGTGAGCCCCATAGCTGCAGAGATGGCAGAATTTAGAGAGTACTCCACCCAGGTCAGATGTGTGCTCCACGAGGAGGGATTTTTAGCTGCTATGCACCACAGGGTGGCCTCCAAGGACTGGTTGGTGCGCTCAGCCTGCCCGTTGGACTGAGGATGATGACCGGAGGAAAGGCTGACGGTAGTCCCAAGCGTCCGGCAGAAGGCCTTCCACACCTGAGATTTGAACTGAGAACCCCGGTCAGACACAATGTCAAGGGGGATGCCATGGAGATGGATGATGTGGGTATTGAGGAGGTCCACAGTCTCCATGGCCGAAGGGAGTTTGGGAAAGGCAATGAGATGCACAGCCTTTGAGAAGCGGTCAACTATCGTTAGGATGACCGACTTCCTGTGGGAGAGAGGAATTCCAGTTATAAAGTCCACGGCGATATGGGACCAAGGACGGCCAAGGATGGGTAGGGGATGAAGGAGTCCAGCAGGAGGGGAGGAGTTGGACTCGCCCGAACACAGATCTGACAGGTCCTCACATACTTCTGTATGTTCCGCCACAGTGTGGGCCACCAGAACACCTGTTGAATCAGATTGGCGGTGTGGGTGATCCCAGGATGGCAGGCAAAACGGCTGGTGTGACCCCAGTGGATTAAGTCACTGCGGAGACCTGGAGGGACGTACAGGCAGTTCGGGGGCACCCCGCTGGTACGGGCTCCCGGGACTGTGCCTGGTGGACTCTCTGCTCAATATCCCAGGTAAGGGCTCCGAGGACGCATGGGGTGAGGGGGGGGGGGGGGAGAATAGGCTGAGGATGGGATGGGGGCGCTATTTGCTTGGAACCGGAGTGGTGGCTCAGTTGGTAGAGCATCCGCCCCACACCCGGGAGGCAGGGGTTCAAATCCCGGCCGGGTCATACCAAAGACCACATAAAAATGGTGCTTTCTGCCTTCTAGCGTGGTGCTCCGCATAATGGAATGGGGAAAGTAAAGTTACACACAGAGCTACCAGAGGACTGACCCCCCACTGTAGCTTCCACTACTTACAGTAGCTGTGTGGCCTAGGGTCAGAGAAACGGAGATAGGCGCCGCCCATATACGCCTTCATGGTGTGAAGGGATTAACTAACTAACTAACTAAACTGGTGCAATAGCGCATCCGGTTTGGTATTCCGAGAGCCAGGCCGGTAAGTGATGGTAAAGTTAAACCTCTGGAAGAATAAGGCCCAACGAGCCTGCCTGGTATTAAGTCAGTGGGCCGATCACAAGTACTCTAAGTTCTTGTGATCGGTCCACATGACAATAGCCCCCTCTAGCCAATGTCTCCACTCCTCCAATGCCAACTTAATGGCGAGAAGCTCTCTGTCCCCTATGTCGTAATTTCTCTCGGCTGACGTGAGCCGCCGGGAAAAAAAATGCACACGGGTGGAGCTTCTGGTCGGAGGGCGAGCGCTGTGAGAGGACAGCGCCTACCCCCGAATCAGAAGCATCCACCTAGAGGACAGACTGGAGCTGCGTGTCGACCTGAGCCAAGATGGGTGTTTCCGTGAACAGGCCCCTTAATTTAATAAAAGCCTGTTCAGCTGCTTCGGTCCAACAGAAAGGGACCTTAACGGAGGTCAGCTGCATAAGAGGCAGTGCAATCCCACTATAGTTCCGGATGAACCTGCGACAAAAGTTCGCAAACCCGAGGAAACACTGAAGCTCCCTACGGGAGTGGGGAGTTGGCCAATCAAGCATTGCCTTCACCTTGGCTGGGTCGGCAATCAATCTCCCCTCAGCCACTATGAAACCCAAGAAGGTGGTAGATGTAGTGGAGAACTCACACTTCTTGGCCTTGACGTAGAGCTGGTTCTCCAAGAGCCGCTGGAAAATGGCTGTCACATGGACCTCATGTTTCTCTGGTGAGCGGGAAAAAATAAGAATATCATCCAAATAGACAAATACGAACTGATAGAGCATGTCACGAAGGACATCATTAATGAGCCACTGGAAAATGGAGGGGGTGTTAGTAAGCCTGAAGGGCATGACCAAATATTCAAACTGCCCATGACGTGTCCTAAATGTCATCTTCCACTCATCCCCTTCACGAATGCAGATTAGATGGTAAGCGTTATGTAGGTCTAATTTGATGAACACCTGTGAGCGCTGAAGGAGCTCGAATGTGGAAGTGATCAAGAGCAGAGGGTATTTGTCCTTAATGGTGATAGCGTTCAGCTCCTGGTAGTCGATACATGGGCACAGTGAGCCATCCTTCTTACCAACGAAGAAGAACCCGGCTCCGAGTGGAGCCGAAGATGGCCGAATAAGGCCAGTGTTCAGCGAGTCTTTTATGTATCTCTCCATCGCCTCCCTCTCTGGGCCAGAAATGTTATAGAGCCTGCTGGATGGCAGTCTCACCCCCGGGATGAGGTCCACAGCACAGTTGTAAGAGCGATGAGGTGGAAGCAACAGCACTCTTGATTTGCTGAAAACCTCTCCTAAATCATGATAAGCCCAGGGAATGAGGCTGAGGTCCGGCGGCTCAGCTGGAGGGGAGGAGATGGAGAGAGACGGCGAACACTCAGCTGAATGCAAACAGTGAGCCAAACAAAACGGGTTCCAGGAGGTTATGGAGTTTTGCCCCCAGTTTATGATGGGGTTGTGCCTCCGGAGCTACGGATAACCCAGAACCATCGGAGAAGATGAATCTGGGAGGATCAGGAACAAAAGTTCCTCCCAATGGTTCCCGGAAAGAAGAATGGCCATAGGCGCCATGCATACGGAGTCTACTCCCACCTCGAGACCAGATATGGTAGTGATTCTTAAATTGCTGGGCAATTTTTGAGTGGGAATGCCCATGTCCCATATGAGCCAGGATGAGATAAAATTCTCCTCTGCCCCCGAATCTACAAGTGCCATAGTCCTCTTGACCCCCGGTAATTGCGCGAGGGCCGAAACAGAGAAATTGCCGGGGGGAATAAGTTTAGTCCCACCCACTAGACCCCCGCGGTTACTGATAGGCCGGATCTTTTGACCTCAAGTGAGCTCCATTGGCTCGGAGGAGGAGCAGTGCCACCTGTGCCAGTAACTGTAGCGGGCACTCGCGCGACGGGCAGGTAAGAGGAGGACTGTCGCTCCTTCACGCATTCATGGTAGTGATTATCCAATCCCACAGCCTGATCGATAAGACCATCCAGGGTGTCGGGAACAGCATAAACTGGCAGGTCATCACGGAGGCGTGCATTTAAGCCGAAGAGAAATGTGTTGCATAAGGCAACGTCATTCCACCCCAACTCTGCCGCTTTGACTTTTGACCCAGTACTCGGCCGCCGACCGAGTGCCCTGGTGGAGTGACAAAAGGCGGCTCATAATGTTCCCTTGACTCTTGGTATGGTCAAAAGCATGAGTGAAAATAACCACAAATTGCTCAAACATGTAAGCAGACCCTTCTGGGCTGTCAACCACGGACCAAGCCCAACTGAGGGCCCGGTCCCGCAGTAATAGGATCATAAACTAAATCTTAGCAGTATCTGTCGGGTACTCCCCCCTGACCTGCTCAAATACATCAGTACATGAAGAAGAAACTCCTTACACTTCCCCACCTTCCCCACGTATGGGATAGGTGTGGGAACGGAGGTGGGAATGGCGCACAGAAAGTTGAACAACAGGTGGAGAAGGAGGAACCGGAGGAGACAGATTGGCCAAATGTTGGGCGACCGTATTCAATTGCTGTGAGATTGTCTGCAGATGCTGGGTTGACATGGCCACCTGTTGCTCGGCCGCCTCTAAGTGATCCAGAGCTGATTGCCCCGATGCCGCTGCACCTGCTGAGCTGTAATCATGGCTTGCTTGTTCTGTCATGATTACAAATTAAGGACAGCTCACGTGCATGATGCAGCAACAGAAGGACAATCAAACACACAAGCACACGTTTGAGAAGTTTATTAAATAGCAAAACAAAGCACAGCTTAAGGAAAATGTCGCTCGCCAGAGGACTCAGCCTGTGGAGAGAGAACAAGAGCTGTGAGTGGAGGAATAGAGAAAGGGAAAATGGGCAAGCTGAATTGCCACTTATGTGGGAACCGGCAGGACCCCAAACCGGGGTAGAGAGAAACCAGCAGGGTGAAGGTGGTGGAGTCGGTGGTGCCTGACCGGGTGGAATATGGTTGCAGCTGAGTGGAGATGATGGGGCAGTGAGCGCACGTAGTCCCCGGAGACACACCCACACAATGGCAGCAACCTGGAAAGAAGAGGGGAGACAGGTGAGTATGGAAACTACACCTTAGGAAATAACACTAGCAATGTAGGACTCTGCTACAGCAGTATACCCAGCCGAGCCAGCGTCAGCACACTGAAGAGATGCTCCTTATAAACGCTGGCTGATGAAAGGCAGCAGGTGCATCTCCTGACCCAGGTATGTTGATGACTTGAGGAAGGAAACAACGGGAAGGAGGAGGTGAGTGCTCACAGCCATGGCAGCTTTAGAGATTTAAGGTTATGTTTTCACTTTCTTTTAAAGTTAAGGTTGACTTTGTCTTTATTTGTTAAGCATATTTTCATTTGAAGCTTTAAATGTTTTAATATTTCATCATCATCATCATCATAGCAGTCTGTCATGGGCGACAATGACTGTTTCATTTAGGTCTGATCAGATTCCTCCACACAGCAATGTTCCTAGCCTTCCGCTGCCAGGAACTCCTGTCTATATCCAACTTCTTCAAGTTTCTTTTTACAGTGTCTTTAAATCTGAGCCTTGGTCTACCCTGTTTGCGTTTGCCCTCACATAACTGTGAGTAGAGTAACTGCCGAGGGAGATGCTGGTGGTCCATCCTCTCAACCTGTCCGAGCCATCTCAATTTCATCTGTATTAGCATGTCCTCCATTGATGGTAGACCAGCTCGTTTCAACACTTCTATGTTGGTTATCTTGTCTTTCCATGAGATGTTCATTATGGCTCGAAGGTGTCTCATCATGTACACATGGAGTTTCTTTACCTGCACTCTGTAGACAGTCCAAGTTTCAACACCGTACAATAGAGTAGCCAGTACTGTCACTCTGTACATTTTGCATTTCACACGGATAGACACATGTCGATTGTTCCACAGTCTCTTCCTCAAGTTTCCAAACACAGCACTCGCTCTTCCCATTCTGAGAGATAGTTCATCCTCCAGCCTAGCATTCTTTGAAACAGTACTCCCTAGATACTTGAAAGTCTTGACTAGTGGCTCTGTACCAGTGCTGATTTCTTCTGGTAGTGATCTTGATAACTGGAACTTTGGTGGTTGATAAAGGCACTCTGTCTTCTTGATGTTGATTTTAAGGCTAAATTGGCTAGCTGCTCTTGCAAATTTCTCCACTAAAGATTGCATATCTTCCGTACTGTGTGCAACTAGAGCACTGTCGTCGGCAAAGAGCATTTCTCTTACTACCTTTATCGATGTCTTACTCTTGGCTTTAAAGTGCCACATTGAACAAGTCTGCGTCTTTCCTTGTTTGAATGTATACTCCTTCTGAACTGTCTTTGAAGGCCACCTCAAGCATGGCTGCCAGATGTAGCAAGAAGAGTTTAGACGGGTGATTCTTCAATTAAGGGAGTTTTTCTGTCCCCAGGGTAGATTTTCAAGAAAAAAAATGTTTTTTAGAAAAAACAGTGATTGATTTTGTTTACTTTAGGTTGTAGTAACTATGAAAAAAAAAAAACAAAAAACAAAACTGTGTCTCAATGATGACATTTTAATACTTTTTCAGTGTGTTGAAAATTCAAATGTGCAAGAATTTCACTGTTTTGTGCTTGTCCCCAACCCAGACTTTTTGACTTCCCCTCTATAATAAAATGATAAAAGTGCTAAATTCATTAAACCTTTACTTTGCATTTCCTCATAACAACTTAAAAAGATATTTTTTCAAATTCATATATTTTATATTTGTTCAATTTACTATTTATTTATAGTTAAATATTGCTGTCCCTCATACATCTGTCATTACCGTCACACTCAACGTTTTAGAGAGCAATAAAGTTTTTACAAACAGTTACTTAAATTGTTGCATGCATATTAGATGCTCCAGAGGAACATGTCCAGACATGAGGCAGAAGCCTGATTTTTTGATGCCCACATATGTAAGTAATTTGATGTTTTATACATCCTGATCTGAGAGTATGTTTATTAGGCGTCATTACCAAACAAGTTACTATTTGAGTATTTTAATTCATTAATACAAAATTTCACTTTATTTAGATATATTCAGTGTACATTGTATGCTAGCTAACCAATTAGCTTAGCAAGTCTAAAACTTAGCCAACATTTTCTGCAAAGAGTGAAAATTGTCATTACCATCGCATGTCATTATCATCACAAAAGTGACTGTGATGGTAATGACGATCTGTGATGGTAATGACAATTTATGTTTTTATTTCCTAATAACTAGCATATATTAGCTTAATTTATTTATAGTTAAATATACCACAAGGAAGTGACGAGATCGTCACTTCCTTGTGGTAACGTATCGTCACTTCCTGTTTTGCTGTCTGCCTGTGTGGTTTGCTCTCCAGCTCTCTAGCCACTAGCTATGGCTACTACCTCTCTTTCCTCTCCTCTGGTGTGCTCTCTCTGTCAGATGTTTAGCTACACCTCTGCCTCTTTTAGTGATAACGGTAAATGTAATAAGTGTTGTCTTTTTGAGGCGCTCGAGGCGAGGTTGTCTGATTTGGAATCCCGGCTCCGCTGCATTGAAACACCGTCTGCGCCAGTTAATCTCGACGGACGCCCATTAGCTGCAGCGGAGCTAGCTAGCCTAGACCCCCCTGTCAGTGGTTCCCCGGCTCTCCTCAGCAGCGAGGAGACTGGGTGGGTGACGGTGAGAAGGAAGCCTAGTCGCAAAGCCCCGGTACACCACCAACCTGTTCACGTTTCTAATCATTTTTCCCCGCTCAGCGACACACCCGCTGAGGAAAAAACTCTGATCATTGGCGACTCTGTAGTCAGAAACGTGAACCTAGAGACTCCAGCGGTCATAGTCCAATGTATTCCTGGGGCCAGAGCAGGCGACATCGAGTCAAATTTGAAAATGCTGGCTAAAAGTAACTGTAAATATTCCACAATTGTTATTCACGCCGGCATTAATGACATCCGTCTCCGGCAGTCGGAAGTCACGAAACTTAATATAGAATCGGTGTGTGACTTTGCAAAAACGATGTCTGCCACTGTAGTATTCTCTGGGCCCCTCCCCAATCTGACCAGTGATGACATGTTTAGTCGCTCGTCATCCTTGAACCGCTGGCTGTCTGTGTGGTGTCCTAAAAATGACGTGGGCTACATTGACAATTGGAGCTCTTTTTGGGGAAAACCTGGTCTTATGAGACGAGACAGCATTCATCCCACTTTGGATGGTGCTTCTCATTTATCTAACAATCTGGCATCTTTTTTATCCAAATTTCCAAAACCATGACTACTCAGAGTTGGGACCAGGAAGCAGAGTCTCAGTCTTACACGCCTCTCTGCAGCTCCTCTTCATCCGCCACCCCTCAGCTTAGCCCCTGTCTTCCCCATCAGAGAATCGTTGTCTGCTCCCTCCAAAGTGAATAAAAATATAATGTATAAGCATCCCAAAGTGATAAAGCAAAATATTGGTAAAACTCAAATTAAACATAAAGCCTCTAAATTGAATGATTTGGCCTCTGTTCCTCCTCATAATTTAAAAATTAAATGTGGTTTGTTAAATATTAGGTCTCTAACTCCCAAGTCTCTGTTAGTCCATGATCTGTTAATTGATCATCAGATTGATTTAATTTCCCTTACAGAGACTTGGTTAGGACAAGAGGATTATGTTGGTTTAAATGAATCAACCCCCTCTGGTTATTTAAACTGTCAAAATCCCAGAAGTTCTGGTCGTGGAGGAGGAGTAGCAACAATTTACCATTCCAAATTACTAGTTAATGTAAAGCAAAAAACATGTTATAATTCCTTTGAGGGCCTGGTCCTCAGTATTGGGCACTTTAGCAATTTCAGGTTAAACCCAATTTTATTTGCCATTGTTTATCGTCCCCCATCAACCTATTCAGAATTTTTATCCGAATTTGCTGATTTCTTAGCTGATTTAGTGTTGAAATCTGATATAATAATAATAATAGGGGACTTTAATATAGTAGGGGACTTTAATATACATGTGGATGTAGATAGTGACTGCCTTAATGTGGCTTTTAATTCAATATTAGACTCGATTGGGTTTTCTCAGAAAGTAGGAAATTCTACTCATTACCTCCACCATACATTGGACCTTGTTCTGACATATGGCATAGAAATAGAAAATCTTGTAGTGTCTCCTCATAACCCTGTGCTGTCAGACCATTGTCTGTTAACCTTTGATTTTACTATTTCTGACTATTTGGCTCCTAAAGAAAAATATTATCACAGTAGATGCCTCTCAGATGATGCCGTTTCCAAATTTATGCAGATTGTTTCCTCTATGCCATGTGTCAACACAACGGAAATAAGCTATAGACAGCTTGCTCCTTCTGTAATTGATAACATGGTGGATAGTGTTTCAGCTTCTCTGCATCAGGCTCTAGACTTGGTGGCCCCCTTAAAAAAGAAAAAGTCTAATCAGAGATTTTTAACTCCTTGGTTCAACACAGAAACTCGTAGCTTAAAACAGAAGACTCGTCAATTAGAAAGAAAATGGCGCTCTACTAATTTAGATGAAATCTATTTAGCTTGGAGAAATCATCTTTTAATTTATAAAAAATCTCTTAGAAAAGCTAGAACGAGTTATTACTCTGCATTAATAGAAGAGAACAAGAATAATCCCAGGTTTCTTTTCAGTACTGTAGCCAGGTTGACAAAGAGTCAGGACTCTGTCAATCCTAGCATCCCCTTAGAGCTTACTAGTCAGGACTTTATGAACTTTTTCAATAATAAAATTTCATCCATCAGAGATAAAATCAATCAGATTCTTCCCACAGTTAACTTAAATACTGTAACTACTACAACTCCTTCTATTGATGTCTGTCTTGATGAGTTTACTCCAATCGACCTTTGTGAGTTAGACAAAGTAGTTTCCTCATCCAAACCTTCAACTTGTCTTTTAGATCCTATTCCTACCAGGTTATTTAAAGAAGTCTTTCCACTTATTGGTAGCTTTATTCTTCATATAATCAATTCTTCATTAACTTTAGGCCATGTACCGCAGGCTTTTAAAACGGCTGTAATTAAACCCTTACTCAAAAAGCCAACGCTAGATCCAGGAGCTTTAGCTAACTATAGACCAATCTCTAATCTCCCTTTCATTTCAAAAATCTTAGAAAGAGTTGTTGCTACGCAATTATTTGACCACCTGCAGGGAAATGGTTTACTTGAAGAGTTTCAATCTGGGTTTAGAATCCATCATAGTACTGAAACAGCCTTAGCGAAGGTCACTAACGACCTCCTCATTGCATCTGATAATGGACTAGTTTCTGTACTTGTCCTTTTAGATCTTAGTGCAGCTTTTGATACTATTGATCATAATATTCTACTTGATAGATTAGAACACTATGTTGGACTTAATGGAACTTCGTTGCAGTGGTTTAGATCTTATTTATCTGATAGGTTCCAGTTTGTTCATGTAAATGATGAGTTTTCTTTCAGCTCAAAGCTTAGTCATGGAGTTCCACAGGGATCTGTGCTAGGCCCTACTCTTTTTAGTTTATATATGCTTCCATTAGGCAACATTATTAGAAAGCACTGTATACATTTTCATTGTTATGCAGATGACACACAATTATACCTGTCAATGAAGCCAGATGATAGTAATCAATTAGCCAAGTTAGAAGCCTGTCTTAAGGAAATCAAAGCTTGGATGACTTGTAATTTCCTGCTATTAAATTCAGATAAGACTGAAGTCATTCTTGTTGGTCCAAAAAACCTTAGAAATTCCTTTCCAAATCAAACTTTCAGTTTGGACGCAGTTACTCTTTCTCTTAATAGCTCTGTGAGGAACCTTGGAGTTATTTTTGATCAGGATTTGTCCTTCAATTCACATATTAAATTTGTTTCTAAGACTGCCTTCTATCATTTGCGTAATATTGCCAAGATTAGGAGCATCTTGTCTCAGAGTGATGCTGAGAAGCTGATCCATGCTTTTGTTAGCTCGAGATTAGATTATTGTAATTCTTTATTATCAGGCTGTCCTAAAACATCTTTAAAAAGTCTTCAGCTGATCCAAAATGCTGCAGCAAGAGTTTTAACAGGTACTAGAAAGAGAGATCATATCTCTCCGGTTCTGGCCTCCCTTCATTGGCTTCCCATAGAGTTTAGAATTAAGTTTAAAATCCTTCTTCTCACTTACAAAGCTCTAAACAATCAGGCTCCTTTTTATTTAAAAGATCTGATACTACCGTATTATCCTAACAGAGCACTACGCTCTCAAAATGCAGGATTACTTGTAATACCTAGAATCTCCAAAAGTACAATGGGAGGCAGAGTCTTCAGTTATCAAGCTCCTCTCCTGTGGAATCAGCTGCCAATCTGGATTCGGGAGTCAGACTTGATCTCTGTTTTTAAGAATAGGGCTAAAACCTACCTTTTTGATCTAGCCTACTATTAGGGAGGGATCATGTGTTTCTGAACTCTCCCTTAGTTATGCTGCTAATAGGTTTAGTCAGCCGGGGGACCTCCAGTAATGCACTGGGCCTCACTCCTTTCCTCACTCTCTATGAAATATTTTTTTTTTGCTGGTCATTAACATTTGTTTGTTCTCTCCCATAGATTGAGTCCCCATCGTGCTGTTTGCTCTCTACATGTCTGTTCTTTTCTTCTTCTCTATCCCCTCACCCCCCAGCCAGTCGCAGCAGATGACTGCCCCTCCCTGAGCCTGGTTCTGCTGGAGGTTTCTTCCTGTTAAAAGGGAGTTTTTCCTCTCCACCGTCGCCAAGTGCTTGCTCACAGGGGATCGCCTGATTGCTGGGGTCTTTCTGCAACTGTGGGGGTCCCCCCTACAGTTGATAGTGCTATGAGATGACTGTTGTTGTGAAATGGCGCTATATAAATAAAGTTGAATTGAATTGAATTGAATTGAATTAATTTACTATTTACTACTTTACTATGATACATAATTGAACAGTTACCAACTGTAATTTACATTATTTTTGTTTGAAGATGTCAGCATGGCCCAAGCTAAACCAGCTCAACAGTCAAAAAAATACAGAGACAAAATCAAGGAAGATCCTGAGAAATATCAGCAATATCTTGAAAGAGAAAAAGAAAGATACAAAAAAAGAAAAGAGACAGGAAAATTGAAAGCCATCTCACAGTTATCAAAACGGGAACAAAGATGCAGGAGACGACAGTGGAAAGTTAACCAAAGAAACAAAAGGGCCAGTGATAAGAACAGAGAGCTTCCATGTCACTGAAGAAGACATTTCAGCAAAGGATGCCTTGCTACCAAACCAACTGGAAACAGTTCATGGAACAATGAAAATCCATCAGGTGGAGTATTTTATATACTATATTATAATATTAATTTATTAAATTAGTCTTTATTTATTCTGTGAATGTAGCATATTCAGTAATACCCAGTTGTTTTTATTTTTGTACAGATTTTCACCAACAATCCAGGTCACATCAAGTGGCGAGTACTCAGCTGTTTCTGTTCAGCTCCAGAGGAGTGCAAGTGCTATGGCCCACAGACAGTGGCCATTCAGCAAGATGAGCCAACAACAAGCCAGGAAGGATCAGCCCTGGATCTGCAGCCACCTGAGATGGACACACAGCCATCAACACTTGTCCCCGTTTCAGAGATCACAGATCAACTGATAGGACAGTGGTGTGCTGTTCAATATGACCAAGATGTATATCCAGGCATCATTCAGGATGTAGATGCAGAAGGTTGTACCCTTGTGAAAACAATGAACATCATTGGCAAGAACCGTTTCTTTTGGCCTATGAAAGATGATGTTCTGTGGTATCAGTCATGTGACCTGCTTGGTCTAGTCCCAGAGCCCCAGCCAGTCACAAAAAGGCACATGAGGCTACCAGAGAATGTGTGGAAGATGTTGTGCTCTCTCAGGGAATGAAACAAACTTGTGTCTAAGGTTTATGTTGGTAGCACACTCTAAACTGTCAAAATAGCTTTTTGCAAAGTGATATTTGAATGCTGTTGATTAAAAAAAGTGTTAAAAATAAAGACAGACACTTTAATTCTGCTATTGAGGTTCTGCACATGATGAGTTTTTATATTGTTAAGTGCATTTTCTTATTGCTAGTGTGTAAAATCAATTAGTTACTTTTATGGTTGTTGCAGTCACAGAATATGATATGTTTTTTAATGACTTAAATACTATTTTTCTTACTATACTGTATTTCTTACTAGTATTTGTATTTTATTTATGACATTGTTCCAATGATTTGTATAAGCTAGTTGATAATCACCAGCAGGTCCCTGACTATTGTTTAATATGGGTCACACCACTGTTGCTGTGCATGAATTAAAATGCTACACACTTATTTCAGAGTGCTGAAAACTTTATTTTCTATTTTATCATTTTTGGATTGGCACTCATCATATGGGATATTTGAGCTGAGCATGCCAGTTCTCTTCTTTGATCCTTTTTTATGTCAGAAACGAGCCAGCCGGCCAGAAGAGCATATTATTACATTGTGGGACCACATGTGTATCACTTTAAGCTTCACATCTCAGAGAGAACAAAGAACTGGGCCTCCTGCAAGATAACAGGAGGATGTGAAAATTTAGTCTTTGGTATGCAAGAGACGACCTTGGGGGATTTCCTGTCTCCCAGAGACTATGAGCAGGATGTTATAGGATTTAAGGAAAGATGTATTGTTGCTTGTGATAAAATGCAATATTACTGTGAGCTTTGAGCAGGATGTTATAGGATTTAAGGAAAGATGTATTGTTGCTGTGATCTTTGAAGGTCCTGAGTATTTAAAGGACGAATGTCTCGGTTTGCTTTCTCTTTCTGTTTCTGCTGATGTTGGAGAATGTGAATAAACCTGACTCGTGAGATAAACTCTGCCTCGTCATTTTCACATTTCCACAACGTAAGCAATGCTGTGTTAGTTTACCAAGTGATTAATTTTAATGGAAGGTTAAGTGTACGAAAGGTGGTGTTTTTAAAAAGTAGTATTTTCTTTGTCTTTGTTGTAAAAAAAACAAAAAAAAACAAACAAAAAAACACCAGTGTTAATTTTTATGTCATTACCAAAACATGTTGTCGTTACCATCACAATACATTTTTTGATAGAAAATGTTGCTTTATTGTTAACTTGGGTTTTACCACAATCATTGTGGTAATGTTTAAAAGTCTAAATTTGCATTTTATGAAAAAATATACATTGCAATTCAAATATTCTGATTAGTACGCAATATTTCATTGTTGAGACAAGGCAATATATTAACAAGTCAGAGAGAAGATGTTGTTAAAATGTATTTTAAATGTACTTACAAATATTTAGAACATGATTCTTAAAGAACATGTTTTGTACTTACTGGAATGATTGTAAAACCTTTGCTTGTCAAATCATTTTGTATTAAAATCAGTGTTTTGTTTTTGTGATGGTAATGACATTTTGCTGTGGCAAATTTGAAAAAGCATCATAATATCAAAATTATCATGAAGTAATATCAAAGCTACAATCAGATTTGTGTTGCAGACCAATTGCTAAACCTTTTGAAACAGAAAAAATAGAGATTAAAGAACTTTTTTTTTCCAAATTCTAAACGTCAAAAGTGCCCCTAATAGAAGAATCACCCAGGCACCAGGAAACACAAGTGATTTGTTTTTGCGGATTGTCACCAATGATTTCTTAGGATTAAAGCTAATGATGATTTACTTGATTGTTATCTGTAAAGTTTTTATTTACAGAATAATTTATGTCTCCACCTTTTGACTTTTCTCTTTTAAATCCTGGTGAGAAGTAGGGAGTTGGTTAATGTTTTCCTTTTCCTGTGGCGAAAAACATGAACTAAGAATAGCACAATGACTTAAGATAACACTGAGGGCTTTTGAGTGCTATTGATTAATGTGGTTCCCTATTTTGAAAAATTTTGGTAAATACTCAGTGAATCACTAAATCCTTTATCAGCATGCACAGGGTTAACATTACTTTAAGGTCATTTTTGAATAAACATTGTCATTTATTCAAATCATTAATTTGAACTGGGCTTCCTGTGGAAGGGATCAAATAATACAGCTTAAAACACAAATAAATAGCTTCAAAAGTTTGCAATTGTTGCTTTAAATGTTTAAATATATGTTCTTTTAGCTTTAAAGATTAAAATGTGTGGTTAAAATAAGTGATTAAATACAAAGTGTATGCTTCATGCACTTCTAATATTCATTGGGCCAATGATCCACCAGTGACAATAAAATTTCAATAGCCAACAAGTTTCTTTTTCGCTGCTTTTGGCACAGAAACTTTAAATTGTTTTTAAATTTAGGTTATTCTGAATAATATGGATTGCTTTGAAGTTAATTTTGAAGCTTGGTTTGGTTAGAAATTGGCTTAACAGATTAAAAATTTTAGATGTGATTTTATTAAAGGATGCAGTTATTATAGTTGACTACAAGATGGAGGCAGGTCCTTCTGCACTCAAGAAGGAGGAGACACAGTGATGTCGCTTGGGGCGGCCTGTGTCAGCTCCAAAATTGCTGCTAGGATGACTCACAATGGCAGTTTGTAAAATGCCAGTTGGACTGCTTAGTCTGCGCATGTGCACCTCCCATAAGCAGAATGGGACACGCACGTGGCAATTCAGTCATCCGGGATGTGAACGCAGCCTGCTGACCACACCTTGCTTTGCTTCTTTAAGAAAACAGAAGAGGTAGTCTCTCTTTAATTTGGTTTTCACCCATGCAAGAATAATCTTACAATTTTAATTTTGCGTGCGATTCGGCGCTGTTGCCTTTGCAATTTCCTCTCAGTAACTTTTCTTATTGTTGTTCAGCATGAAGTAGCTAATTCCACTGCTCTACAAATGAGGTATATAAAAAAATAATGGTTAATTCAATTTATCCCACCAGGAATTCTTGCCAAACAAGATGAATTAACAAAAGATGGATCAGATTCTTTGCAATTCCATCTTTTCAGGCCTTACTTTAAGTGTATGTCGATGCTTTTTCAACTTAAGCATGCTTACAAAAAACACATTCTGTGGAGTGCAGCAGTGTGAGTGGGGGGTCTACGACCCCTTCTCCTCGCTGCTTCTTCACACAGACCTCGAGCTGAGCAGATAAGGAGCGTTAAACACTGGCTGAGCAGCCAGTTAGATACAGAGGGAAAAAAAACTGTTTTACCGCGCAAAAGATCAGATTTGACTATACCCACAGTTTGTGAAATCATAATTTCATGTCCATTTCTAGATTCTAGCAGAGCCTCAAATGGCTGCACCATTATAAAATGTAGTGGATTTAGATTAATGGGTTTATAGGTGTTTTATTGTTGGTACAAGTATCATTGCAAATATGAATGTGAGTAGGAATGAAGATTTCCTTTCATTACACTCATATGCTCGTAGGGCACCAGTCCAGATAATGGACAATCTTATTAACAGTTCTTTATTTGTACCAATTCTGAATCAGTCTCAAAAAAAACAAAAAACTCCCATATGTCTTTCAGTGGTTTAATAAGAAATGTTAGAATAGGTTAACACATTCGGATAACTTGAGATAGGGAATTCAACATGTGTGAAGAAAATGATGATTAAACTATTTATAAAAATGGAACATTGGTGTTACTCTGGCAGCACAGAGGCGGAGTGGTTAGCACTGCGGCAACACAGCAACTGACCCTTGGCCAGGGGATCCTGGGTTCAATCCCAGCCCCCGACCAACAGTGATCTGTGTGGCGTTTACATGTTCTCCCTGTGTCTGCATGGGTTTACGCTGGAATTTCTCCAGTTTCCTCCCACATGCCAAAAACATGCAGGTTAGGTTAATTGACATCAAACTGGGGATTCTAAATTGTCCTTAGGTATGACTGTGAGAGTGAATGGTTGTCTGTCTCTCTGTGTTGGCCCTGCAATGGACTGGCGAGCTGTCCAGGGTGTACCCTGCCTCTCACCCAAAGATGCTGGGATAGGCTCCAGCCCCCCGCGACCCAAAAAAATGATTAAGCAGAAGAAGATGGATGGATGGATGGTGTTACTCTGAAAAAGAACGTAAATTAAGGAAAGGACAAACTGCATTTTGAAATTCTGATGGGGGTTTGCATGAAATTAAGTTTAAAGAACTTATACCAGGAATATTCTGAAGAATTAAGTTTAAAATAAACAACAGACTGTCAGCCAAGCAGAATCATTGTGTCCAAGTGGGTAGCAGGCAGTCCATTGGATTCTGTTTTAACTGGACCAGTGTGGGTTCTTTTGGGAGACTGGTAGACAAGCTCTTTACCACGGTTATGGCCTACTCCCGAGATCACAAAGGGGCTGGTTGTTCAACAGGCTGGCTGCGGTCTTTTTATGCACTGAAGAAGGAACAAAATAAGGAAAAGTGAACTTTAAAGAAAAGAAAAAAATTGCACAGAGCATGACAGGGTCTGGGCCTTAGATAGAAAAAATAGATAGAAGATAGAAAAAAATGGGAGAACAGCGAAGTCTGCTCCTTACAGCTTGACCAACGTCCCAAAACTGAACAAAGGAAAGTTTTTTTAGGGTATGGCAGAATCTCACTGAATTTCATGAAACTGAGCTGAATCAATTACATTTGAGCTTCCTGTGCAACAGAAGCCATAAACTCGACCTAAAAAGGAGATGCAGTGAAGCCTGGAGCTCTACTGGTCAGTTAAAATCCAGCTATGGTCTCCAAAAGAGCAGAGAGAGAAGGGGGAGAGACATTTGATATGAGAAGTGAGACCCTCCCCTAAGACACATATGTTGCTGAATAAAGCATAAATTCCTTAAACTTTAGTGACTAAGATATTCTACTCAATAACAAGGGAATGTGCAATATCTCTACATTGTAACTGTAATTAATTTTAATTTGGGTATGAGAAAATAGCTAGAGTAGAACGTGACCTGCTGATTGCTTGTCACCTCCCTGATAGCCCCCTTTGCCAAGAGGGTGGAGAGCTCTACCTCCAGGACCTCTCTGCACTGAGGGCTTGTCACCACTGAAAGGGTAGCTGACCTCATCACAGGAGGGTGGATGCAGGAACTGGAGGTGATAACCCTGAGTCATGGTGCAAACCACCCAAGGGTCTGCCCCGAGGGCCACCCCATCCCCTGAGGGTCCTTTCCCGGCCTGGCCTTGCTCTGAGAGGCAGCCGGGGCAAGCCGGGCTCTGAAAACCATCAGGAACACAGAGGGGGCTTCTGGGGCCCTTGGCCTTGTCTCCTTCCTTTTGTTTGACTCTGTTTAGCCCCACCCCGCTGGGTGACCTCCAAATGGGCTCTAAGGTCACCTGGAGCCAAAGCAGGTGGCTGCGATAGCCCGCACTGCAGCATTGGCAGAGTATGCCCCCTGCGGCCCCATTTGAGCATGCTTGACACTTCTTGAGCACAGCGACAGGCTTCCTGAGCCTGCTGTAACATCAAGCTAACATCTGACCTAAACAGGGCGCATGGTCCTACAGGCAGCTGGAGCAGGGAGGCCCGGTCTTCACCCTGGAGCCAGGACTGAGAAACTTTTTTTTCCCCCAGAGGGAGGTCATTCTTCCTGTATCTGTGCATTAACTTTCCTTTCCCCATTCCATTATGTCACCAAGCTAGAAAGTGGAAAGTACCCTTTATATATGGTCTTTGGTATGACCTGGATGGGGCATGAACTCACGACCTTCCAGCTGTAGGACAGATGCGCTACCATTTGTCACGAGCCGAGCCAGCTTGGCTTTCCCCGGCTCGGCCTCGATCTCTCTGTGGGTTTTGGTTTTTCTGTTTATGTGCATTTTGTGTATTTTTGTACTTATTCTATAGCCATAGCCACTGCCTGACCGGCAACTGTTAGTCAGCCTCGGTGACCTACTTTCTCCCACGCTGCTGACAGTCTGTCAGTCCAGCCACGCCCCCTTGCTCTCCCTCTGGTTCCATCAGCTGTTCCCAGCCCCGGTAATTATCCTTCCCACGCCTCGCCCAGGTGTGCCCAATTTGTGTGGCCAGCGGTGTTTTGTATTTAAGCAGCTCTTTGCTAGACAAACACCGCTGGACCATTGTACGCGTTGGACGACTGTTCTAACTGTCACGTCCCGAAGAATCTTTTGTGTTTGTGCTCGTTGTCAGCCTTGGATGACTCGGACTGCTCCTGCACAGTGAGTAAGAGCTTTCCTGCGTTTCGATTTACAGTTGTGCTGCGACGCTTGTCTGTAGCGTTTTCTCTTGCAGCACAACTGCTACGCTCAGGCACTGCTGCCCAGCTCTTCTCCCGTGCCAGTCGAGCGTCCTTGAGAACTCTAAGTGTACACGAGCATTTTTGTATTGTCAGTTTTTGTGGCGACGGTGCACAGTGGTCTGCCTACTGTATGCTTCTAATGCCAGCCTTTATGTGCACATCTGCTTTATTTCTGTATGTCATTACTTTTTGAACTGTTGATGTCAATAAATGTGTGTTTGGTGTAACCCTGGGCGTAAATCCTCATTCCTCTTTCTTTTCCTCTGGGAGGTTTATGACACCATTAGTTAGAGGTGGCGCCTGGCCCCCCAAAAGGAGGCAGGGGCTCTGCCAGTTGCCACTGCCTGCTCTTTCATCAGTTTCACTAACAGCCAAAACCTGTTGCATCTCAGCCACTGTGTCTACGCCCTCGTCCAGCTGCTTAGTCATCTGGCACTGGTATAGTGCCAAAATTGTGCCTGTGTGAATTAGTCACACCTGGACAGCCATAGCATTATGTATCCCAGCTAGCATAGCATCCATTGTCCTAGTGCTCTTACTCTGGCAACTCGACTTGCCAAGGATAGAGCTATATGGCGACACCAAGGCCCTTGATCCATGGGGGGAATGACCCACAGATGATACTTTCTCCACCATGCAAACTTGCCAGCTGTCTGCAAAGACCTGACCAGTGATGGACGTCGGATGGTCTAGCAAATTGTTTAACCACAACATCCTCCACATCAGGGAGGAGTGGTACTGAAAAGGGGTGAGTATGGCTCATACCCTCATCATCAAATCGAGATGCCCTAGTAATTATTCCTGTATCAAGTTCCACCTTTCTTGCCCTATTAAGGGGGAGGTGGAGCACTGGGCAGTGAGTGGGGTTTCATCTTAACATCTTGGGCTAGTTAGTGGACAGTTCAGTGGCAGTCCTGCAAAATGGTGGCCTCCACTTGCTGGATGGTATTTTTATCAATGGTGCACTGTTGTAACCAGTTATTGATATCCAACCACACTTGAACTGTCTATGCCAGTGCTTGACTGCATCATATGATGGGGTATCCTCCCTGTGTTGTTTTACCAGCTTGGAACCATAGCCACTGGGCAGGGCAATGCTACCCCTTCCATGGAAAGAGGGTGATGGGGTGGAGACTCCATCCTAGTTTGGCCAAGCCATGGCACTCCCTTTGGCAGCTGTGGCTGCCTCATGTGGCTGACTGGACGCTTGCGAAAGACAGCCAGAAATCTGACTTCCCTCACCCTATTTGGTAGTATAAAGCAGTCCATGCATGATGCCAGATCCCTGCTAGCCATGTGTGCATGCTCACTGCTATCATGGCCATCCTCCATAGGCATCTTAAGCCCACAGCCTACACAGGTGTGGCTCACTGGACTAGCCATATTACTCTTTCCCCATTTCTTTACTAATATGTTAAGTGCACGTGGCACTAAACACCTCTCACACTCTTGTATTGTTCTTAAGTGGAGTTGAGGTTGTGGCAGCAACCACACCTCAAACTTTTATACCACTCTAAGGGGAGATATACTTGTGGCACTAATCACACCCCATACCACAAATATCCAATTTTCATAGGCTCCACCCTGTAGTTTCATTGGTTAACGGTAGGGGCCCACCTGTAGACCGTTAAAGGGGAGGACTCTCCCTCTCCGTTCATTGGATAGAACGACCCTGCATTCATTGTGTAGATGGGTGGGTTCTTATACCACATTTTTCTAATGTAGACAATAAAATGGTATGATCTAATACGTCAAATGCTTTTTATAAAAGTCAATAAATACTCTTTAGCGCTACTTACCCACGAGTAATGCAGACTTAGAAACTCAGAAAAGAAGGTTAAAGTCATTGCCTTATTTTTTTAAAGACAAAGGTTGTTGGGGGTTTTTTTAAAATCAGAATTTGCCGCAGTAAATATATTTGCAAATGATAACGTTTTGAAATAAATTGAATAAAATAATTTACCCGTTGGTAAATACCGTATACAATGTTTTATCGTCCGGCTGCCCTTTCTTATATTTTTTATGTATTATGAAACCAAACTGAATAAACCTAAACTCATTAAATGTAATCGACTAACACGTGTGTGGAAACCATTGGGGTGAATCGTGAATATTTGTCCTGAATTCACTTTAGTCTGATTTATTGATCAATCGCTTTTACATTTACCAACTGACATAACGCACGGCTCAGGAGACACACACGCAGGCTCAGAGTGAATTTAACAGCTTTATTTAACAACAAGGATGTGTGGATGCGTGTCTGTGATATGTGGATGTACTGATGGCGGACGTCAGCGTCAGGCACGGAGGCAGGAAACCGTACAGCCAGACAACCCTGGGAAGAGAGCACAGGGAGAAGGTGACGGGCACCAAGCCAGTACAACAGGTAACAAGCGATTTGTTGGCTTACTTGGCAGGGCAGGTGGCAGGCGTGCACAAGGGCGAGTCCAGGAGACAGCAACCTGACGATGCACCTGACAGCAGCAACAAGATGGTGATGCAGAGGCGGAGTCCGCCGCCGGGGAAGATCCACCTGTGCACAGGGGAGAAACTGGAACACAAGAGGAGGTATGCTTACGCGGGTAATCTTGCTGGTAGGCGAGGGGGTTCCTCTGAAGCAAGTAGCCGAAGGGAACAGACGGCTTCAGGCCGAGGCCCAGGGCAGAGTGGCTTATATGCCACGCTGCTGACGAGGTGCAGGTGTGCGCTCAGCTGGCGCGGCTAATGAGCGGCGAGTTGTAACAGTACTCCCCCCTCTAGCAGCGCCTCCTGGCGATGGTTTATCGGGGTGCTTCCGGTGAAACTCGGTGATGAGAGAGCAATCCAACGCGAACGAGGAGCGAACCCACTGCCTCCATTCTGGACCATAGCCCTCCCAGTCCACCAAATACTGTAGCCCACGACCCCGGCGTCGGGAGTCCAAGATGGTAGAGACAGTCCAAGCCGGATGGCCATCAATCATCCGAGGCGTGGGTGGCGCAGCAGGAGGAGGGCAGATGGGATCAGACACCACCGGTTTCACCTTGGAGACGTGGAAGGTGGGATGGATGCGGAGGGAGGGGGGAGTAGCAACACGCACAGCCACCGGGTTGATAATCTTGGTGATGGGGTATGGACCCATGAAACGTTTAGCCAACTTCCTCCTCTCACCCTTCAGGTTCACATCTTGCGTGGATATCCAGACCGGTTGGCCAACCTGGTAGGCAGGAGCAGGTCTTCTATGCCAATCCGCCTTGGCCTTATTGCGCTCTGCCGTGTGTAAAAGCGCATTGTGCGCAACTGTCCAGATGGAGCGGCACCGCCTGAGGTGAGCCTGAACCGTGGGGACTGCCAACTCGTTCTCCAGCGAGGGGAACAGAGGGGGGTCGTAACCCAGGGACACCTTGAAGGGGGACATCCCTGTGGCTGAGGAGCGAGCGGTGTTGTGGGCGTATTCCACCCAGGCAAGGTGTTTGCTCCATGACGCAGGCTTCGAGGCGGTGACGCAGTGGAGAGCAGCCTCCAGCTCCTGGTTGGTCCGTTCACACTGCCCGTTAGATTGGGGGTGATGGCCGGAGGAGAGGCTTACCTGGGCTCCTAATGCCTTGCAAAAACCCCGCCAGACGTCCGAGGTGAATTGGGGACCCCGGTCGGAGACCACGTCAACTGGTATCCCGTGCAGCCTGACCACGTGTTGGATGAGAAGATCTGCCGTCTCCAAGGCAGAGGGGAGCCCCCGCAAAGGCACGAAGTGGGTGGCCTTGGAGAAGCGGTCGACGATGGTCAGGACAGTGTCGAAGTTGTTAGAGACGGGGAGACCGGTGACGAAGTCCAATGCGATGTGCGACCAGGGCCTACCAGGAACGGGCAGGGGCTGGAGCAAACCCGCAGGGGGGGAGTTGCCGGCTTTACTGGTGGCACAGATGGGGCAGACCCGGGCGTAGCGGGCAGCGTCCTTGCGCAGTCCCGGCCACCAGAAGGAGCGTTGGAGCAGGTCAATCATTCGGGAGGTCCCAGGATGGCAGGCTAGCTTGAACGTGTGAAGCCAATGGATGACCTCCCCCTGAACGGAGGATGGAACGAAGAGCCTCCCCTCCGGTCCGCCGCCCGGGTCTGGCTCCGATTCCTGCGCCTTCCGAACCTTATCCTCGATCTCCCAGGTAACGGCCCCCACGATGCACGACCTGGGCAGGATGGTGTGTACAGCGCCCCCCGAGTCTTCAGGGGCGAATTGCCTGGAGAGGGCGTCAGGGAGTCCGTTCTTGGAACCCGGCCTGAATGTGATGGTGAAACAGAATCTCGCAAAAAACAGGGACCAACGGGCCTGGCGAGCATTCAGACGCTTGGCAGTTCTTAAATATTCCAGGTTTTTGTGATCCGTTAGCACCACGAAGGGCAGGACGGCCCCCTCCAGCCAGTGACGCCACTCCTGGAGCGCGAGCTTGATGGCGCGAAGCTCCCTGTCTCCCACGTCGTAGTTGCGTTCCACCGGGGACAAGCGCCGGGAGAAGAAGGCGCAAGGCCGTTTGACCCCATCAGCAGGTGACCGCTGAGATAACACCACCCCCACCCCTGTATCCGAGGCGTCGACCTCCACGATGCACTGCAGAGAGGGATCGACCTGGCTGAGGACCCAACAGGATGAAAACTCCGCTTTCAGCGCCTGGAAAGCCTCTGTGGCCTCTTCAGTCCACTGGAACCGGGTTTTAGGGGAGGTGAGACGGGTCAGAGGGCCGACGATGGCTCCAAAGTTGGGCACAAAGCGGCGGTAGAAGTTGGCAAAGCCGATGAATTGTTGCACCTGCTTTCTAGATGTGGGAGTCGGCCAATCTACCACCGCTTTAATTTTAGCTGGGTCTGGGAGCACCTGGTCATGGGAGATGACAAACCCGAGAAATGACGTCTTCTTGGCATAGAACTCGCACTTCTCCGCCTTCACATACAACCGATTCTCCAGTAACCTCTGAAGGACCCGTCTCACATGCACCTGGTGCTCATCCCTGGACTTGGAGAAGATGAGAATATCAACCAGGTAAACGAACACAAACAGACCGATGAAGTCCCGGAGAACGTCATTAATCAGGCGCTGAAAGACGGCTGGAGCATTGGTTAACCCGAACGGCATGACCAGGTATTCAAAGTGGCCGTTCGGGGTACGGAAGGCTGTCTTCCATTCATCTCCCTTCCAGATCCGGACGAGGTGGTACGCGCTGCGGAGATCCAGCTTGGTAAACCAGGTCGCCCCCTGGAGGGAGTGGAAGGCAGTGTCCATCAGGGGCAGGGTGTAACGGTCCTTCTCCGTGATGTCATTGAGGGCACGGAAGTCGATGCATGGGCGAAGAGAGCCATCCTTCTTGCCCACGAAGAAGAACCCTGCACCTAATGGAAATGATGATGGGCGAATAATACCTGCACTGAGAGATTCCTTAAGGTAGGTGTTCATAGCCTCCTTCTCCGGCGCTGACAGGCTGTAGAGACGTCCCGAGGGAAGAGGCGCCCCCCTGGCGGAGATTTATGGCGCAGTCGTAAGGCCTGTGTGGAGGAAGAGACATCGCCTTGGACTTACTAAAGACCGCGCCCAGGTCGTGAAACTTCGCGGGCACCAAGGAGAGGTCCGGGGGGGGCGGCATCCTTGACCACGGGAGGAGAAGATGGAGAGCAGGCAGCGGATTGGAGGCAGGTGCTCATACAAAAGGTACTCCAGACTGTCACCCTTCCGGTCTTCCAATCCAGGACGGGGTTATGGAGACGGAGCCACGGATAACCCAGGATCACTGGAGACACAGAGGATGGCAAGATGTAAAAGGAGATTTTCTCCCGGTGATTTCCAGAGATGATGACAGAGACGGGGCTTGTCCGGTAGATCACCTTCCCCAGAGATGCACGGGAGAGATTGATGAGGGTGAGAGGAGTTTTAAGGGGCTGGCAACGGATGCTCAATCGGGTTGCCAGGCTTTGTGAAATGAAGCTGCCTTCCGCGCCTGAGTCCACCAGTGCATGAGTGAGATGCCCTGTGATGTTGTGGCAGAAACGGATGGGCAGCGACAAATGAGTGAGGGGAGTTGACTGGTTAGCGTCCGCGAGGCCCCCTACAGTTACTCGCGGACCTCCCCGTTTGGCTTCTCCGGTCATCGCTCCACCGTGTGCTGGTTGTCTCCGCAATACATGCAGAGACCCAGCTCACGTCGGCGTTGTCTCTCCGCTAGAGGGAGCTTTGCCCGGCCCGTCACCATTGGCTCCGACTCCTCGGAAACCTCCGGTGGCGGTAACGCCAGGGGGCGAGCTTGAGACCAGCGTGACGAGGCCCCCCGCGAGCGAGAAGGCAACCTCCGCTCTGAGGCACGCTCGCGTAGCCGGTTGTCCAAGCTGATAGTAAGGGAAATTAGCTCCGCCAACGTTTCAGGGATGTTCCGACCAGCCAGTTCATCCCTCAGACCAGAGTTTAAACTGCGGAGGAAGATGCCGCAGAGGGCACGTTCCTCCCAGCCAACCTCCTCCGCTGTAACCCGGAAGTCAATGGCGTAGTCCACGGCCGATCGGCTCCCCTGCTGAAGGCTGAGGAGGCGATCGGTCAGGACACTCTCCATACGGGAGTGATCAAAGACTTCCAGAAAATGTTTAACGAACTGGCCAGAGGTGAGGGTGGCATAACCGGGCCTCGCCATTACAGCATAAGCCCAGGTGAGTGCACGACCCTCCAGGAGGTTTCCTATATAGCCAATTCGACTATGGTCTGAGGGGAAATCCCCAGGGACACGCAGAAACACCGACTCACATTGCATAATGAATCCCCGCGCTCCACCGAGCTTACCGCTAAAGCGGGCGGGGGTAGGAATGGGTGTGAGTCGGGCTGGGACACCCGGAGCTGGCTGGACGGCCGCTGAAGCAGCAGGAGCTGCACCTCCCTGACGAGCCGGGGGGAACGGCTGTCGGGGGTCCAGGCGGTCTAACCGGTCAGTTATTAGGGTTAATTGGTTGAGAATCACTTGTTGCTGATGAGCTATTAAAAATCGGCGTGCGAGCCCGCTGTCCGCCGAGCCGCTCTGCTGAAGCCGTACTGACATAACGCACGGCTCAGGAGACACACGCAGGCTCAGAGTGAATTTAACAGCTTTATTTAACAACAAGGATGTGTGGATGCGTGTCTGTGGTATGTGGATGTACTGATGGCGGACGTCAGCGTCAGGCACGGAAGCAGGAAACCGTACAGCCAGACAACCCTGGGGAGAGAGCACAGGGAAAAGGTGACGGGCACCAAACCAGTACAACAGGTAACAAGGGATTTGTTGGCTTACTTGGCAGGGCAGGTGGCAGGCGTGCACAAGGGCGAGTCCAGGAGACAGCAACCTGACGATGCACCTGACAGCAGCAACGAGATGGTGATGCAGAGGCGGAGTCCGCCGCCGGGGAAGATCCACCTGTGCACAGGGGAGAAACTGGAACACAAGAGGAGGTATGCTTACGCGGGTAATCTTGCTGGTAGGCGAGGGGGTTCCTCTGAAGCAAGTAGCCGAAGGGAACAGACGGCTTCAGGCCGAGGCCCAGGGCAGAGTGGCTTATATGCCACGCTGCTGACGAGGTGCAGGTGTGCGCTCAGCTGGCGCTGCTAATGAGCGGCGAGTTGTAACACCGACTGTAGAGTGAAAAATATTGTTTGGATCATTGGGAAAAAAAACTGAATGGATTGTTAAAAAATGTCTGTTATCAGAAAAAAAAAACTTAAACAACATGCTGTTTGAATGACCGACAAACGCTGAAAAATGTAAGCAGCCTTCTGACCCCAGGAGACACGGTTATGATGCTGCTGAGGGGAGGGAGGGAAGGGGTTGTTAGTGGTGTGAGATTTGAAAACAATCATTTCTCTGTGGGAGTAGGAACACCGTCTTTAATATAACGCGTGTAGTCAGATCTCTTTTGTATTTTCATGCGGGGTACATAACTTTATTATTAAACAGCGCACATAGAATCTGTGTATTTTAAGTCGATGAATACACGGACATAAGTATTTTTTGAAACAGCCAAAATGTCAATCCATTAAAGTGTTAATTTTTAGTTGTTTAAAGCTTATACTAGTTATTCCGATATTTTCAGAATTCAGTTTGTGTTTTTCTCGAAGCCAAAATGTGTCGGCAACACAATTCTTCAAGCAGAAGAATCTTTAACCACTTTATAGACAACCTCAGACCTTAGGTCCCCAGTCTGAGAAATTGTTGAGCCCAGGTATTTAAAGGTAGAGCCAAAGATGGTTATGCAATATTTATTTCTGTAGGAAAAAACAAACTATAAAGACGATGCCCGATCTAAAAGCTAAATTTACCACATCTTATCATTTTCTTTTTAAAAATAAACTACTTAAGGTTCATGCAGAAGCATTTTTTTTTCTGTACACTTGAGGTTTGGACTGTATATGCCTGTAAGTAAAATACTGAGATTGTTGCTTTATATCAGTTTTTTTTTTTTTTGTGAGAATGAAGGTTGTTTCAAAATGTTAAACAGAAACTCCTCCGGAGCTTGGTGACGAACCAAAAATTCACATGTTCATGCGACTCATAATACAGACAAAATCAAAGAAATTATAAGAACAAACAAAAAATCGTTTATTTATTGGTTTGTACGGCAGTGTAGGAAAAGGAGAAACTTATTTATTTTAAACTTATTCCATCTATACATATCTACCATAAACTTTGTTTTCTCCAAATTTAAAGATGACTTTTTTTTTTTTAATCAAACCATGTTTTAAGCATAACCATCTCCTTGTCAACGCTTGGTGCTGAAATTTTCAAATTATCGTCGGAGTTTGAATCAAAACCACGCCTCTGTGCAGGGTGGTAATTTTTTTTAAAAAAGTACCTGTATAATACAGAATATTCTGCAGAAAACATAAAAGGGTTATATATGAGGAGGAATGTTACCACAAATTAAATCAACCTTTTACAAAAAAGTAAACAGTTTTATCCAGATTTAGGCAAGATTTTGAGGTAGATTATAACATCGGTGGATTTTTTTGGTAATTCAGGCATACAGATACTTAATAGACTTTTCAAACTAATCAATGGTTGAAGCAATCATGCTGAAGCAAGTTTATGTGAATATAACTACTGGTTTTGAAGCCACAGTTTGTATTAACACCATGCAAACATGTAATTTGTTAATTCAAAGATAAAAAAAAATACCCTTGTGCAGAGAAGTAAGTACATGTTATTCAGAATCCTGTAACTCTAATCACAATGGTGTGTGTGTGTGTGAGTGAGTGAGTGAGTGAGTGAGTGTGAGAGTGAGAGAGAGAGAGAGAGAGAGAGAGAGAGAGAGAGAGAGAGAGAGAGAGAGAGAGAGAGAGAGAGAGAGAGAGAGAGAGAGATTTTGATTTTTCAACACACCTTTATTGTCACAAATTCAACAGAAAAACACAACTAAAACAACTAAAAGAAGCAATGGAAAAGAAAAATGTCTCACTGACAAGAAATCAAAGACACAAGTAACCAAACAAGGAAAAACAAAAACAAAAAACTTGCTTCTTACATCAGGATTATACCATAGGTAATTTCCCCCTCCTTAACACAACACAGGATGTGCTTAAAGCACCACATAGCCTCAAAGGTTTCAACATTCTGCATCAGATGATAGTAATTGTAATCAATCACTATTCGAGCCTTAATCATGCCAACCAGCATGTCTTTTACATTACAATCCAGCAGTTGTTCAATTTTTCTCTTCCTACTAACATAAATAGCCATTTTAGCCTGACCCAGGATGAAATTTAAGAGTTCACTCTTTTTGTTAGTCCTCTGTCTATATGGAAAGCCCAAGATAAAAATCTGCAGGGAAAAGACTTCTCCAAACAGATAAAACAGCTTCCCCAAAAAAACAAACAACAATTGCAGTCTGTTACAGTCCAGAAAACAATGGAACACAGTTTCTTTCTGAGGACAAAATGGACAAACCTCAACAACATTTGGGTTTAAAAGAGAGATAAAAGCATTTACAGCCACAGCACCATGTAAAACTCGCCATTGTAGGTCTCCAACCTTCTTAGTTAATGGTGGTTTATAGAGTGCTCTCCAGGCAGGCCTCACCTCAGGACCCAGACCCAAGTGTTTCCTCCATGGTGTATCAGCTCGACCTTTTAACTTATTCACATTTAGAATTTTCACCAAAAGTCCATACATTTTTTTACCAGGAGAGTCACAAATGTTAATGTGCTCAGAGTTTAAAAACACACCAGTGCTATCTTCAAAATCAGGAGATAAAATACTAAAAGGAAAAGGTTCATCAGCAGTTTGTACAGAGTTTTCGCAGTGTAAAACAATAGCAGAGTGTTCTTCTGCAGACAGGCAGTCTCTCCAATCTTTCAACAAGTTCATTATAACTCTGACTGAAGAGACGCCAAGAGCCGAGCACAGGGCAACAGCATTGTCCAAGTTAGGACCACATAAATTCACCAAATGTCCCAGCGTTGTAACCTTTGCAAAAATAAACTTTTTTAAAACAGAAGGTCCTAAAACATTGCCCACATCAAAACGGGTCCCGAACACAAGTGGTTCCTTTAAAAGCCAGAAAGGCGACAAGGAAGCCTGGGGAGAGTTCTTTTTAAAAAGTCCCCAGATTTTAAAAGCACTTTGGTAAAACTGGGGAAGTTCTGGGAGTTTTTGGCCCCTTAAATCCATTAAAAGCAGCGACTCCTCTAGTCCAAGCCCTCCACAGCGAGCCAGGACAGCCCTGGCAATAGGTCTCCACACAAGGTCAAGGGGGCCACTCAGCAGTCGCTGAATGAACTGCAGGCGAAAGACAGCCCCCCTGCTGGCCAGATGGATGAGCCCTTGACCACCTTCTTCCCTCGGTAAAAACAGGATACTCTGTGGAACCCAGTGAAGACGGTCCCAGAAAAAGTCCACGACTATAGATTGCACTCTGGCCAGCAAATTGGGTGGAGGGTCCAGACAAGACAGTCGATGCCACAGCATTGAAGCAATCAAGTTGTTGATAATTAAAACACGACCTCTGAAGGACAAGTTTGGCAGAATCCATTTCCATTTTTTTAGTCTTCCTTCAGTTTTTTCTAAAAAACACTCCCAATTTTTCTCAGTAAAAGTCTGATTTCCTAAAAACACACCAAGATATTTAAAACCACCTTGTGTCCACGAGAGGCCACCAGGTAGGGCAATTTTCTGTGGTCTCCCCCCCACCACAACAGCTTCACTCTTACCCCAATTCACTCTCGCTGAGGAGCACTCACCAAAAAGATTAACAGTTCTTAAAAGGTAGTCTACATCATTTTGATTTCTTGTAAAAACAACAACGTCATCAGCATAGGCAGACACTTTAAAAACAGAGTCAGAGTTGGGGACTTTAAAACCAGTGAGGCCCTGCCTTAGTTTACAAAGGAGGGGCTCAATGGCAAGAGAGTACAGCATACCTGAAAGGGGGCAGCCCTGTCGGACACCCCTCTCAACTTTGAAAGGAGCACTCAAACCACCATTAATCTTAAGAATACTCTCAATGTCTCTATACAAAGCCTGGATCATGGCGATGAACCCTGAGCTAAAACCAAAGGCCTCTAATGTCTGCCAAAGGTATGGATGTTCAACTCGGTCAAACGCCTTTTCTTGGTCTATTGAAATAAGACCAAGTTCTTTGACCAATGAGCTGGAGAGGTCCAAAACATCACGAATTAAAAAAATGTTGTCTGTAACCAACCTACCAGGTACACAGTAGGTCTGGTCTACATGGATGACCTGCTCCATCGCCTTCCTCAGTCTGGTAGCCAACACTTTGGAGAGAATTTTGTAGTCAGTACAGAGGAGGGCCACCGGACGCCAGTTCTTAATGTCTTTCAAGTCGCCTTTTTTTGGAAGGAGGGTGAGGACTGCTCTCCTACAACTTAGGGGCAGGTGACCCTTCCGCAGACTGTCAGACAGTACTTCCAGCAAGTCCTCACAGATCTCAGACCAGAACGCCTTGTAGAACTCCGCTGGTAGGCCATCTATCCCTGGGGCTTTTCCACACTGAAGAGACTGGACAGCCACTGCCAGTTCTTGCAGAGTGATCCCGCTCTCCAGCTCCGCATTCACGCTAGCCATCACCTTTGGCAAGTCCGTCAAAAAATGACTCAGTGCGTGTGGATTCTCAACAAATTCTTTCTTAAAGAGATCCTTGTAGAAAGCAACTGCAAAGCGACGGATCTCCGCAGACTCATGGATCGGCCGCCCGTCCTCGGAGCTGAGAGAGTGGATCATCCTCCTCTGACCATTCTTCCTCTCCAGACCAAAGAAAAAATGAGATGGAGCGTCCATTAGTGCGATGTTCTGGAACCTACTGCGTACCACAGCGCCCCTGGCAGCCACACCCAGTAGGTCAGTTAAAACAGACTTTTTGCCATTGAGGGCCTCAAAATGTCCTCTTTCTCCTGTGGAGCCTGCCAAAGACTGCAGCTCCACTACTTCTCTCTCCAGGTCCCTGACAGACCTGGCCAAGTCTCCAGAGACATTGCGAGTATACTGTAGGCACAGATTCTTTATTTGGCTCTTCCCTACATCCCACCACTGCTGCAAAGAACTAAAATTTGATTTTGTCAATTTAAAATTACTCCAAAAAAACATAAAAGCAGTTTTAAAACTGTTATCCGATAAAAGTGACGTGTTAAAATGCCAGTATGCACTACTGCACTTTATATTCTTGATAAAAACACAACACTGAACCAGGGAATGATCTGTGAAGCCAACAGGGACTATAAAAGCACTTTTAAAAATGCTAAAATGGAGCTTAAAACTGTAAACCCTATCCAGTCTAGCTAAGGACAAAATATTGTCCTTTCTATGGCTCCACGTGTATTGTCTAGCCTTGCCATGAAAATTTCTCCACACATCACACAGATCATGAGCTTCTATGAGACCTTTTAAAACTCTTTGGGATGCAGCATGTGGCTCTGGGTGATTCCTATCCATAAAAGGATTTTCTGTACAATTAAAATCACCTCCCACAAATAAAAAGTCATCATTACTGCAATTTTTGATCGTGTCATCTAAAATATTTAAAAAGGCCAATCTTTCTGTGCCTACGGTTGGAGCATACACATTTATAAAAACAACTTTCACATTCTCAAAAACAGCTCAAACTTTTAAAATGTGGCCTGCAATTATCTCATCAATGTCATAAGAAAGTGGAATAAAATCTCGAGAAAATAAAATACCCACTCCACCACATTTGCTGCTTCTATGACTAAGAATAATTTCACCCCGAAATTCCCTCCTCCAGTCAGCAGCATTGTCCTCAGAACTATGAGTCTCCTGAACAAACAGAACATTAATTTTCTTGCATTCTGCAAGAGTAAAAACACTTGCTCGCTTGGACATTTCTCTTGCTCCATTGATGTTGAGTGTGCCAAAATTAAAACTAATGTGTATAAGAGGGCAAAGCCAATACAAAAACAGAAAAGAAAGAATGAGCGATAAAAGACTAATCATCCTGGGCAATTTGGTTCTTAACTTTTAGTACAAGCTTTTTTAGTCTGTAGATCTCCTGATCAGTGAAACTTTCCTGCTCAAGCTCTCCCCTATTTTTCATGTAGGCCCGAGCAGAGTCAACAAAGCGTTTTAGATCAGGGAAGAAGCTTTCAACTTTAACCATTCTGACCCCCTTAGTGTCCTGCAAAAACTTCTGTATTTTTGTGAAGGGGTAACCGCCTCCACTGGCCACATCATCACTGCTTTCACCATCACTCTCTATCTCAGACCCAGCATAAGAATCTGGCTGAGATAGAGAAACCTCAGAACTGTCTTTGACAACCCTTTTTACTTTGACCCTCTGCTGTTTGGTTTCCAAATTCTTCCGCTTGATGGAGATTTTACATAACTCTTCATCTATTTTGATGTCATCCTCATCCTCCAACACTGACTCAGCCACCCTGGTAGCTGTCTCTTCCTGTCTTTCGCTCACCCTGTGCTGTGCTTTTATATTTATCCTTCTGGTCCCACCATCTACCTGGGCCTCATTTGGCTCCTCTGTCTGACCCTCAGCGTCATCCCTCTCGGTAATCTCACCCTTGTCTGCAATGTTGGTCTGTGCAGCAGCCCCGCGATGTGCTTTAACTGTTGTTGCTGTTTCAGTTATGATCGACAGGCCGGCTGCGGAGGGCGGCGAAGCCGCCCCGCCACCAGACAGTCTCGCGGCCTCGGCCGAAGCGCCGCCGCCAGACGGCCCCGCGGCTTCGGCCGAAACGCCCGACGCCGCGATAGCGCCGTCAGCCTCGGAGGGCGGCGAAGCCGCTCCGTCACCAGACGGCCCCGAGGCCGCACTAGCGGCCTCCCCCGAGTGATCACCCCCCACTCCCTGAGGGCACGATCAAATCAAGTGTCCCTCCATTCCGCAGCCGAAACACTTCATATTATCGGAGGTGACGTGGATGGTATAATCAAAGCCGTCAATCCGGTATTTAAACACGAGGTTGAGGCTTTCCTCGCTATTCTTTAAAATCATGAGCACCTGTCGCCTAAAAGACATGACATGCTTTAAACGCGGGGACTTACAACCGAGAGGGATGTGCTTAATCGGGGACAAAAGCTGCCCGTGTCTCGACAGCTCCTTCTCCAACAGCTCATTCTTTAAAAATGGTGGGACATTTGAGATGGTAATTCTCTTCGCGGGATTCACAGAGACAGAACAGGAACCAGTGTGTCTTTAATCACAACCCCGCTCTCCACTACCCGGTTAACTTTTTCCACACTATCGAGGAAAATCACCACGGCACTATTCATTCTCGAAGCTGATCTAACGCTTTCATAACCGACCAGCTCCCCCACAGCCAGACTACACTCCTCCACTGAGCAGCTGACAGCCGGTGTCAGTTTGACAGCATGCCGGCGTGTCAGCGTCTCGAATCTGGAGCCTCGCTCCAAAACCATGCTGACCAGCAGAGCTGGCAGCAGAAACCCCCCTCCCAAAACGCCTACCCCACCCCAGCTACAGAAAACAACAAAACTTAAGATTATTTAACAAAAAAACACCTTAAACACGAAAAGATAGAGAAAAAGTTTGAAATAATTCACTCACGCTGTCACACGCTCTCAGCTCGCACTCACGACCACACCCACTCAGAGAGAGAGAGAGAGAGAGAGATTTTGATTTTTCAACACACCTTTATTGTCACAAATTCAACAGAAAAACACAACTAAAACAACTAAAAGAAGCAATGGAAAAGAAAAATGTCTCACTGACAAGAAATCAAAGACACAAGTAACCAAACAAGGAAAACTAAAACAAAAAACTTGCTTCTTACATCAGGATTATACCATAGGTAATTTTCCCCTCCTTAACACAACACAGGATGTGCTTAAAGCACCACATAGCCTCAAAGGTTTCAACATTCTGCATCAGATGATAGTAATTGTAATCAATCACTATTCGAGCCTTAATCATGCCAACCAGTATGTCTTTTACATTACAATCCAGCAGTTGTTCAATTTTTCTTTTCCTACTAACATAAATAGCCATTTTAGCCTGACCCAGGATGAAATTTAAGAGTTCACTCTTTTTCTTAGTCCTCAGTCTATATGGAAAGCCCAAGATAAAAATCTGCTGGGAAAAGACTTCTCCAAACAGATAAAACAGTTTCCCCAAAAAAACAAACAACAATTGCAGTCTGTTACAGTCCAGAAAACAATGGAACACAGTTTCTTTCTGAGGACAAAATGGACAAACCTCAACAACATTTGGGTTTAAAAGAGAGATAAAAGCATTTACAGCCACAGCACCATGTAAAACTCGCCATTGTAGGTCTCCAACCTTCTTAGTTAATGGTGGTTTATAGAGTGCTCTCCAGGCAGGCCTCACCTCTGGACCCAGACCCAAGTGTTTCCTCCATGGTGTATCAGCTCGACCTTTTAACTTATTCACATTTAGAATTTTCACCAAAAGTCCATACATTTTTTTACCAGGAGAGTCACAAATTGGTTTCCAAATTCTTCCGCTTGATGGAGGTTTTACATAACTCTTCATCTAATTCGATGTCATCCTCATCCTCCAACACTGACTCAGCCACCCTGGTAGCTGTCTCTTCCTGTCTTTCGCTCACCCTGTGCTGTGCTTTTATATTCATCTTTCTGGTCCCACCATCTACCTGGGCCTCATTCGGCTCCTCTGTCTGACCCTCAGCGTGATCCCTCTCGGTAATATCACCCTTGTCTGCAATGTTGGTCTGTGCAGCAGCCCCGCGATGTGCCTTAACTGTTGTTGCTGTTTCAGTTATGATCGACAGGCCGGCTGCGGAGGGCGGCAAAGCCGCCCCGCCGCCAGACAGCCTCGCGGCCTCGGCCGAAGCGCCGCCGCCAGACGGCCCTGCGGCTCCGGCCGAAATGCCAGGAGGGCGGCGAAGCCGCTCCGCCGCCAGACGGCCCCGAGGCCGCACTAGCGGCCCCCCCCCCCCCCCCGAGTGATCACCCCCCACTCCCTGAGGGCATGATTGAATCAAGTGTCCCTCCATTCCGCAGCCGAAACACTTCATATTATCGGAGGTGACGTGGATGGTATAATCAAAGCCGTCAATCCGGTATTTAAACACGAGGTTGAGGCTTTCCTCGCTATTCTTTAAAATCATGAGCACCTGTCGCCTAAAAGACATGACATGCTTTAAACGCGGGGACTTACAACCGAGAGGGATGTGCTTAATCGGGGACAAAAGCTGCCCGTGTCTCGACAGCTCCTTCTCCAACAGCTCGTTCTTTAAAAATGGTGGGACATTTGAGATGGTAATTCTCTTCGCGGGATTTACCAGAGACAGAACAGGAACCAGTGTGTCTTTAATCACAACCCCGCTCTCCACTACCCGGTTAACTTTTTCCACACTATCGAGGAAAATCACCACGGCACTATTCATTCTCGAAGCTGATCTAACACTTTCATAACCGACCAGCTCCCCCACAGCCAGACTACACTCCTCCACTGAGCAGCTGACAGCCGGTGTCAGTTTGACAGCATGGCGGCGTGTCAGCTGCTCAAAACCGGAGCCTCGCTCCAAAACCATGCTGACCAGCAGAGCTGGCAGCAGAAACCCCCCTCCCAAAACGCCTACCCCACCCCAGCTACAGAAGACAACAAAAATTAAGATTATTTAACAAAAAAACACCTTAAACACCAAAAGATAGAGAAAAGTTTGAAATAATTCACTCACGCTGTCACACGCTCTCAGCTCGCACTCACGACCACACCCACTCAGAGAGAGAGAGAGAGAGAGACTTTGACTTTTAAAAAATGCCTTTATTGCACAATTCAAGAAAATGTAAGAGCACCAATATCATTCCACCAAGTGTCTCACATTTGAAAAGTGCAAACATAAGTCTCCCCCCCCCCACACACAACACAGAGTATTCCTTGCAGTCCACCTATTCCACATTGCCAGTGGCAGTAGTGAGAGTCTTCCTCGTAATCGGTGCAAAGACGAGCCAGAGGCCTCCAGTTCTTAAGCAAGGCCAAGTCCCCTTCCTCCGGCAGCAGAGATAGCGCTGTGCGGCCGCAGCCAGTTCCGTTGTACGTCCCAGAGACATTTTCCTCATCTCAGATGGATTGTAGTCCTCAGACCCTGCGGGATTTTCAAGTAAGTCATCTTTGCAGCAGGCTCGTCCAGATTGTAGAAAGAAAACGTTGGGGCATCCATGCCCTGCAGGTAAAGATCCAGTTCCGTGACAGTCAATTACAGTCAATTAGAAATGTCATATAAAAGTCTGATCAAACAATATCCCAAAAATGTGTAAAACAGGCAGAGGAACGACCGCCATTTATTCTTCCTGTCGGAGAGAGAGATAGAGAGAGAGAGAGAGAGAGAGAGAGAGAGATTTGAGATTTTAAAAGATCTTTAATAAACACACTTGTCCATCAGTCAATACAATTTCTATATCATGCTATGTTACACAGAAAATTAATCCCCCAAAAAACGCCCAAAAAAAAGCTGTCCATCATGAACTGAACAGAGGACATTCTCCAGGGACCAGAGGGTCCTGAAACCTTCCACATCCCCATTCCCCATAAAAAACTGAAAGTCCAGCCTGATTCTGGCTTTAAGTAGCCTCACAAATAAAATTTTGACATCAACATCATTCTCAACATTTTCAAGTTTTCTTCTCCGGCTTACATAGATAGCCAACTTTGCCTGCCCTAAAACAAAGTTCAGTAGTTGACACTTCTGCTTAAAACGACGATTGTACATAAAACCACAAATGAAAACCTGCTTAGAGAAAACTTCCTTAAAAATATGAAAAAGTTTTGTGAGAAGTTCAAAGAGGCCACTCAGGCGCTGACATTCAATAAAACAATGAAAAACAGTCTCCCTAGAGGAACAAAAAACACACTGATCACTGACACTGCTGTTAATCACAGAAACAAAAGCATTGACAGCTATAATACCATGCAGGACCCTCCACTGTAAGTCTCCATGCCTCTTAGGGAGAGGGGCTTTGTAAAGAGCCCTCCAGGCAGGCCGATGCCCTTTTCCTAGTTTAAAATAGGCTCTCCAAGGAGTGTCCACACAGGTGTTCAATCGGTCCTTGTTGAGTGCCATCACCACCAGTCTGTAGAGTGCCTTACCACTGGCTCCTCCAAAGTCCACACCAGTGGGAGCACAGAATGCCAGTAAGGAGCAAGGAGGGACGTCAAAGTCCATATAGAGCGTGAGAGAGGGAAAGGGGTCAGTGCTTTCTGGCTGCAGCGTGCCATTGCTAAAGTCCAAGAGTAGGGAGTGCTCAAGTCCATGAAGCTCCTGTTTCCAGTGTGCAAGAAGACCATCGATGAAACGATTCGACCTGACACCAAGATGAGCTGCTAAAGCTGAGGCGTTGTTGAGGCCAGGACCAGCCAGTTCCACCACTTGCTTCAGAGTGAGAATGTTCCTGGAACACAGCCTATCAAGGAAGGTCCTTCCAACTCCCGGCAGGACACCAAGGCGACCACCAAAAACCAGCGGCTCCCTCAACAACCAGTAGAGGGAATCGCATGGCCCTCTTTGTTTTTTAAAAAGAGTCCACACTGAAAAGAGACTGCGGTAAAAACTGGGTAAAGACAGTGCATTAGAGTTCTTAAAATCCATTAAAAACACAGGGAGGTCTAGCCCAAGCCCAAGGACTCTCTGTAAAATAACACAGGCCAAGGGCCTCCATACCAGGTCCTGGGGGCCCGTCAGCAGTCTCTGTATGAAAGTCAGTCTAAAAGCAGCACCTCTACTAGCTAAATGAATCACTCCTTGCCCCCCCTCCTCTTTGGGAAGAAATAACAGGGCTTGAGGAACCCAGTGGAGTCCACCCCCCCCAAAAAAGTCCACCAAAACAGACTGAATTTTGGACAACAAACCAGCAGGGGGGTCCATGCACATGAGGCGGTGCCACAGGGATGAGGAAACAAGATTATTTAAAATGAGCACTCTTCCTCTAAAAGATATTCTTGGCATTAGCCACTTCCACTTGTTTAGTCTCCCGTTAATCTTCTCTATGACCCCATCCCAATTTTTTTGCTCAAACTGCTGATTTCCAATAAAGACACCAAGATACTTAAAACCTCCTTTTTTCCAAATCAACCCACCCGGCAGCGTAAGCTGATTTTCTAGTTTCTCCCCCACCATCAGAGCCTCGCTTTTTCCCCAGTTTATCTTTGCAGAGGAAAGTTGGCCAAAAAGATTGACACTCCTAACCAGAACGTCAATGTCACTCTGCTTGTTTAGCAGAATGACTACATCATCTGCATAGGCCGACAGCTTGAACGTGGTGTCACAGCCAGGAAAAGTAACTCCTGATAGATCCCTTCTCAGGCAGTGAAGCAAAGGCTCTATGGCGAGGGAGTACAGCATCCCTGAGAGAGGGCAGCCCTGCCGAACCCCCCTCTGGACTTTTAAAGGGGCAGACAGGCCCCCATTTATCTTCAGCACACTCTCAATGTCACTGTACAAGACCCGTATCCTGGCTATGAAGCCTGGGCTGAACCCAAAAGCTGTTAAAACTGTCCATAAATATTGGTGTTCAACCCGATCAAACGCCTTTTCCTGGTCAATTGAAATCAAACCAGTTTCTACCGCCAATGAACCAGAGACCTCCAAAATATCCCGAATTAAAGTGACGTTGTCACTAATCAGCCTGCCAGGCACACAGTAAGTCTGGTCTACATGAATGAGCTCGCTCATCACCTTTCTCAGTCTTCGGGCCAGAGCTTTTGAGAGAATCTTGTAGTCTGTGCAGAGCAGAGAGACTGGCCTCCAGTTCTTTAGGCTCTGGAGGTCCCCCTTTTTCGGCAACAGTGTGATGATGGCCCTCCTGCAGGTCGTGGGTAGGGTCCCCCTTTCCAAGCTATCTTGGAGAACCTCCAGCAGGTCTGGACCAAGCAGGGGCCAGAATTCCTTAAAAAAGTCCACAGAGAGACCATCTATGCCTGGTGATTTTCCATTCTGGAGGCTCATTAGCGCCGTATGCAGCTCAGACAGAGACAGTGGAGCATCCAAGCCGGCAACAAGGTCCTCTGAGAGCACTGGAAGACCATCAAGGAAAACCTGGCCCAGTGCCGTGTCCTCCCTCCACTCTGCTCTAAACAATTTACTGTAAAAGCTAGCAGCGTGTTTCCTGATCTCTGCTGCTGTGGAGATTGTTCTCCCGTCATCGCCCAACAAGGAGTGAATGAGCTTTCTCTGTCCATTTTTCCCCTCCAGTCCAAAAAAGTACTGGGAGGGCGAGTCCATCAGAGCTACATCCATGTAGCGTGAGCGGACCAGAGCACCCTGTGCGGTGACCCCTAGCAAGCTAGCCAAGGCTGACCTTTTTGACTTGAGAGCCTCTAAGTGCTCCTGTTTTCCTGTAGAACTGAGCAACTCCTCTAGTTCTACCACCTCAGTCTCCAGAACTTTCAAGGATTGGGTCAAGCTACGAGTGACATTTTGAGTGTACTGTTGGCAGAGTTGTTTTATCTGGGCCTTACCAAAATCCCACCACAATTGGAGAGAACTAAAAGAGGGTTTTTGTTCCCTGTGTGACTTCCAAACATCATGAAAAACCTCTTTAAAAAACACATCATTTAAAAGTGTATTGTTAAAATGCCAAAAAGCACTCTTACACTTTACATTTTCAATAAACACAGAACAAAACAGCAGGCAGTGATCAGTGAAACCAACAGGACAGATACAACTATTTTTAAAAACACTCATTTGATGTTTAAAACCATAAAAACGGTCTAACCTAGCCATAGATAAAAGGTTATCTTTGACATGGCTCCAGGTGTACTGCCTCTGGTCCCCATGATGTGATCTCCACACATCGGCCATTTCATGTGTTTTCACCAGTTCTCTCAGCCTATTGGCAGAAGCAGGGTGAGGCTCCTGATGGTTCCTGTCTAGTCTGTGGTTTAATGTACAGTTAAAATCACCCCCCAGAAATAAAAAACTATTTGGATCACAGGACTTAACCGTATCCGAAAGCACGTCAAAGACCCTGATCCTCTCTGCTCTCTGTGTTGGCACATACACGTTTATAAAAACGAAGTTCACGTTTTCAAACTGTACCTTTAATAAGAGGAAATGACCTCTCACCACCTCTTCTACCTCATAAGAGACAGGCACACAACCCCTAGAGAAAAGTACAGCCACCCCCCCACTGCTACTGGATTTGTGGCTAAAAAAAATGCAGCCATCCCACTCTTTTCTCCAATGGCTCTCAATGTCCACAGTGCTGTGAGTCTCCTGGACCATCAGCACGTCAAGTTTCTTTAAATTAAAAAGCTTGTATAAAGAGGCCCTTTTTACATCATCCCTGGCCCCATTAATATTGAGAGTGCCAATTCTAAGGTGGGGCATTAAAAAGGATAAAAATAGGGTACAGTAAAAAAACACACACATAGCATAAAAGGGAAGAAACAAACTAAGAGTCAACATGACTGTTAGTAATTTGTGATTTCAGTTTGACAACCAGTTTCTTTAAACGAAAAATTTCCTGATCAGTAAAAGTCTCATTCCCATCATTCAGTTTCATCAGCTTGCGAGATGATGCCACAAATAACTCCAGATCTGGAAAGTAATTTTCCACTTTCACAGCTCTGCTCCCCTTGGTCACCTGGAGAAATTGCCTAATTTTGGAAAAACAATAGGAGCTTTGCTCCTCCTGCGTCTGCGTCTGCATCATTTCAGACTCAGCTCCACTTTCGTCAGAGACGCTCTCATCTAGTAAATCTAACTTCCCAACCCTACTAGATTTAGCAGAGCTCTGTAAGTTTTCAGCACTTTTTCTTTTTTGTGCAGCTTTAAAAGGATCCTCTTCAGCAAAACTACATTCCTGCATTTCTTCATGAACTGCAACGTTTGTCATGCAGTGTTTGCTCTGTGTGTCCCCTACAGCCTCAAACCGCTCCTCCCCCGCCTGCAAAGTCTGTTCATTTACGTTCCTTCGTTTAACTGCACTTTTACTTACACCCTCCACCTGTTTACCCCGGGCGACAGGCTCGTCACAATGATCAGAGCTGCCGCCAGACAGAAATTCCTCACCATCACTGTTTGGGGGGGCAACTACCGCGCCCGCCGCGGCCACCCCAGCAGAGGCGGCCGCGGCCGCCCCAGCAGAAGCGGGCGCCGCAGCGGCATCCGCCGCACCACATGTAGCGCTACCCTCCGGACCACCAGAAACAGCGGCGTCACCTTTCTTACCGCCAGTGCTCTTTGTGTTCGCCTTTTCAGGACATGACCTAATAAGATGGCCTTCTGCGCCACACGCAAAACACTTCATGGTTTCAGATGTTGCAAACACCAAGTAGCTAAAGCCGTCAATCCTGAAATTAAAAGACGCATTCAGTTCAGCAGAGCTGTCTTTCAACACCATGAAACACTGCCTCCTATGACATACAACATGCTTCAGCAGGGGTGATTTACTACCCAGAGAGACCATTCTGATAGGGGACACAACCTGGCCAAAACGGGACAACTCTCTAATCAGCTGATCATTTTTAACGAAAGGAGGAGCGTTTGAGATGGTGATCCTCCTAGACGAGTTCGCCAGCGGTAAAACGGGAGTAAAAGTGTCACCTATGACCACTCCCTGTGCCACCACCTGATCAGCTTTCTCAGTCGAATCCAGAAAGATCACAATTGCGCTGTTCATCCTCGATGCTGATTTTATGCTGCCATGCCCAACCACCTGTCCTACAGCGAGGCTGGCCTCCTCCACAGAACAGGGAACTGTCGGGAGGATTCTCACACCATGACGCCGGGTTAAGCGCTCAAACTCCACACCACCATCAATCACCGGCATGATGCCGGCCCGGAAAAACCGGCAGCAGAAGCTACCGTTCCCCGACACACTCACTCCAACACTCACACCCCAGCACACACACACTCAACCCACTATATTAAACACACACACCTCAAACACACAAGATAGAGAAAAAGTTAGAAAATACAAAGTTTAAAGTACTCACTCGACACCACTCCACACCCCTGCTCCCACAAACGCCCACGCATGCGCACGAGAGAGAGAGAGAGAGAGAGAGAGAGAGAGAGAGAGAGAGAGACTGTGAAAAAGCCTTTATTGCACACTTCAAAAAAAATGTAAGCACACCAACATCATGCCTCCAAGTGTGTCACATTGGAAAAAGCGCAAACTGAAATGTCCCCCCCCCCCCCACACAACACAGAGCAGTCCCTGCAGTCCACCTATTCTAAGATCCAGTTCTGTGACAGTCAACTGCAGTCAATTAAACGTCATTTACCAGTTTGTTCAAACAATATTCCAAAAATGGGTAAAACAGGCAGAGGAACGACCGCCATTCAGGCCTCCTGCCGGGCGCGCTTGACCGGCGTCCTCCCTGCTGCTTTACGCAGGGCTGTCAGGTGTTTCTTGAGGCGATAACGCTTCCTTTCATCCAGGAGGTCCAGACCAACCTGCCTTCTTAGCACATCCACAGACTCAATGAATTTATCAGTGTCACTGAAGTAGTCGGCGACCCTAATGGCTTTGTTATAGGTTAAGATAAGATAAGCCTTTATTAGTCCCACAATGGGGAAATTCCAGGATTGCAACAGCACAGGGATAGCAACACTCAGAGCAACAATCAGAAGGCAAGAAAAAACAACATCTAGTAAACATATGTCCATATTACTATAAATGTGTATATATAGACACACAGTGCAGAGCATTATGGCTGGTGAATGTGCAGCAGAAAGTCTAAGCTCTCTCTCCGCGGATGCAGCGGGCCAGCTGGAAGTCTTTGGGCATGATGGTGACCCCCTTAGCGAAGAAGAGACCACCAGGTGGGCCTCGCTGGTCTCCTGCAGAGCCATGACGGCGAAGCTCAGGAAACGCAGGACGGTCTTGAAGTCCTGAGCGATCTCCCTCACCAGGCGCTGGACGGGCAGCTTACGGATGAGCAGCTCCGTGGATTTCTGGTAGCGACGGATCTCTCTCAGAGCCACGGGCCTGTGACGGCGAGGCCTCTTCACTCTGCCGGTGGCCAGAGCGCCTCTCCGAGCAGCCCTGGTGGCTAGCTGTCTCCTGGGGGGCTTCTTCCTCCAGTAGATTTTACGGGCGGTCTGCTTGGTTCTTGCCATCGCTCTTTATTATTCTGTCTTATATTTCTTTCACGCCGCCTAAACTCCAGCCCGGCACCCGCGTCCTTTTCGCTACAGCTCCCGGTATGTCGAGTTTCCCATTAGCACCGGGCGGCGGCCAAGTGCTAGCTAGCACTAGCTCCTCCCCGCTGTAACGTCCTGGTTGCGTCCAGGAATGCATTTATTTCTTCCAGTGAATACAAACTCATGCTTGTACTGCATTGTGCCTCAATAGACTCAGCATTAGACACAGTGTCGTTCTCAGATTCCATTTCCTCATCAGCACAACTCAGCTGACTGCTTGGTTCTGCCGGGCCAATGGATTTATCATGGGCCACATTTTCCTGGACGCCACCCTCAGCAGGTGACTGTCGCTGATCCATCCCCCGCCGTGTAACGGTAGCAGCTTCTGGAAGCACAGCCGCTGATGTCACACAGCGAGATTCTGACGCACCATCAGGTCGGTGCTCCTTCCCCTCCTCCGATGCGGCAGCAGCTGGCGGAGGCACAGCCGCTGACGTCACACAGCAAGATGATTGTGACGCACCATCAGGTCGGTGCTCCGTCCCCTCGTCCGAAGCGGTAGCAGCTGCCGGCGGCACAGCTGTTGACGTCACACAGCGAGATGAGTGTGACGCACCATCAGTGACCTTCTTGGCGACATCGCCATCCACGCTCCCGACCGCAAGCTGGGCCGCGTGCGGCGCAGCCGGGTCATCCGCAGACACAGTGGCAGGCTCCGGAGCTGGGGTAGCAGGAGCGGAGGCCGCGCCGCCGTCCGCAGCTGCAGCGTGAGTGGAGGGCTCGCCGCCGGTACCATGCGCGGCCCCATCAGGGCCCTCTGCCCGCTGCCTGTGCGGACAAGCGAACCGTTTATGGCCCACGTCTCCACATTCAAAACATTTCATCTGTCCCGAGCTCGCATACACCATGTAAGATCCGTCCCCGTGCTTGACCCTGAAGGAGACTTCCAGAGTCTGAGTGGGCGAGTCGAGAAACATGAACACCTGTCACCTGAGCGATTTCACATGTTTGAACTTGGCGGCCTTGCATCCCAAAGGCAGAGTCGTAAACGGGCCCGCAAACTTCCCAAATCTGCGGAGCTCCGTCGCCAGCTGCTCGTCAGTGATGAAAGGTGGAACACCTGAGACGGTGATTCTCGTTGATGGGACAGATAAAGGGGACACCTGTACATACATTTCCCGGATCACCACACCGCTTACAATCAGGGTGTGAACATCGTCCTCAGCCGCCAGAAACACAACCATAGCTCTATTCATTCGTGAAGCAACGCGGACCACGTCAGGGCCCACCTGCTCGGCCACAGCGTCCAGGACCTCCTCCACAGTAACTTTGCTGTCCGGGGGAACGATCCTCACCCCCTGGTGGATAGATGGAGGTGGCTGTCCCAAGGCCGCCATCCTCCACCCAAAAACACAAAAAGTTTTAAAGCGGCCAGCAGTAGAAAACCGAAAAAAGTCCAAACCAGCCACGGAGTTCTCTATTTCCACCCTCCTCCTTCGGCCGCCGGAAGTAGAGAGAGAGAGAGAGAGTTTGGGTGAAGAGGATAGGGGGTTGCTGATTCTCCACACACAAGCAATAGCTTATGTCTCCCGAACCTCAGAGTAACAACAATAGCTTAGGTTTGACCCCCCCACAGTCACATTCAATGTCTGTCAAACTCAGAGCTTTAGGAAGGTTGATATCATCAGTGTAGCTTACTCTTTGAACTCTCTTGCACTCTGCTGACTGCTCTGTTGAACAATAGAAACAATAGCCTGAACCTTAAAGAGGGTTTGTGTGTTTTTAAGTGCCACAATGCACAGATTGAGGGGCAAAGTTTTTTGGCTGATTGATGAATAAAGGGTTTCCGGTACTGGCGACTGCTTCATTGACCAATAGACCTGGATGGGGGCTTTTAGTGAGTATGCGTGTGTGTGTGGGGGGCATGTTTAAGCGCCTTCTTGTTCAGCCTGGCTTGTCCAGCCTGAGATGAGAAAAAGTGATATCACCATTTTATTTTGTTAAAATTTAAATCAACCAAAATTCCATTCTCACTCTAATCCTCATGGCACTGGTCAAAGGTTATTCGCCTTTCATCTCAATAAACAATGTGGCTTTTTATCCATATATAATTAACATTCCATTCTCACGCTCACCCTATAGAAAATGAATTAATTAGGCCAGTCAGGTCACAGGTCAGGTCAGAGGTCACGCCTTTCATCTTGAGAATAGATCTGTCAAAGCAGAGTACAATAGACCTGTCAAGTTTGACAAGAAGTACCCCCATCCCCTCCTGATAAGCACACCCTGACTTTGACCGGGGAAGGGGACCCACACAGTCAAAAACTGGGTGCTCAAAAGGCTGACTAACAGCTGGTATAGGATACAAAGGAGCAGGTTTCAGGTTTTGGCTCAGTTTACTTATAATATGGCAAATGTGACATGATTTTATATAAGCCAAGACAGCCCGCTTTAAATATGGCCAGAAAAAATGTGTAAGTATCTGGTAGTAAGTTTTCCTTTCACCCATGTGATCTACAATGTTGTCATGGGCCACATTAGAATAGAATAGAATAGAATAGAATAGAATAGAATAGAATAGGCTTTATCGTCATTGTACAGTTGTACAGCACAACAAAATTATGGGTGCTCCACCAGGCTACTGCACAATAAAGTGAGAAGAATTTGAAATAAAACAGAACACACGATTAACCATATGACTGAAGTAAAAATAAAAGTAAAAATAACAAATAGCCCATTGGTATATACACAGGTACGGTAGTGGCTTAATCACTGAAGTCCTAAATTTGGCCAGCAGAACAACCTGGATGACAGGATCGCCAGTGAAATCCTCTCCATGAGGAGTCCATACTCAAAGCAAGAGGCCATCCTGAAGAAAATACCCCTGCTTGGCTTTTCCCAGTGTTGATGAAGGCAACACCAAATTATACATCTCACTTAGAGAATCACCCTGCCACTGTGCATCCATAAGCTCTGAACTGGAAACACTAAGTTCTGTAGGTAATGAAAGCTCAAACTTTCTAATATCACAAGTTTTGTCTCAACAGACATCACTTTTTGCTCAGGTGGCAGACATTGCTCTGGTAACAGCACAGTCTGTAGATGCCGGCTGCTCTAAACCAGCAACACTTTGTTTTTGAGGGCTGTCAGACAATGGTATACTAACATCTGAATATTCTGAGGATGGAATACTTTGTTTAAAAGGTTCCAATACCTCAGAACTCTGCCCATTTTCTGTGCTTACCTTATTTGGCCACACCTGGCCTCCAGCCAGCTCATTACCCAGAATGATGTCAATGCCCTGAACTGGAAGTTCAGAATGGACTCCAACCTCCACATCCCCCCAAATAAATTACAAGACAAAAACATGTTATGCATAGGCACAAACATAGTTTGCAATCAAATCCCTTTAACTGGGATGCAATTACCAGTATCAGAACCTGGAGAAAATGGGAGGAGTGCTTCCCTCACAAAAGTATGCAATGCTCCGGAATCGCTCAGAATTTTTACAGGTACCCTTTTTTCATCAACAACTAATGTTGCATAGCCATCTTAAATGAATGGGGCATAACCCTGATCAATTGCAATAGAGTAAATTGATTTAACCCTCATCTGTAAAGGCACTACACATTCTGCCCCACCCACTGAAAGGGTGGGAACGGGTGCAACTAAGCCAGCTGACTTTATCTGCTCCATTTTACCTGTAAGCAAAGGGCAGTCCCTTTTCCAGTGTCACTTTTGTTGGCAATAATTACATACATCGGGATGTTTTTCCTCATGAGACACTTGCTCCACATTTGGAGTCCAGAGACCTTTTTCTTTGGAATGCTTAACAAAGATGCATTTGTGTGTCAACACATATTCATTTGCCAATGTTACAGCTTCAGTGGGTCATGTGACTTTTTGTTCATTAATGAATGTAGCCTGGAATAGACTGTTTAAGTTGTCCTAGCACAATCACATCACAAAGTTTATCAAAGGTGTCAACACCAGATGAAGCACACTGGCATTTGAAATGTGTGACTAAATCTCTTGTAAATTCGACATGAGTTTGTTTACCAGTTCTCTGCCAGTTTTTGAAGCATTAACAACAGGCTTCAGGAACCATGTCACAAGCCTTCAGGACGACTGCTTTGACTGTATTGTAATCTTTGCAGTCCTTGGATGGCAAAAAGGAGTAAACTTTTGCTTTACCTGTGAAGAGGCACTACTATATTAATGTCCGTTCCTCACTGGGCCAATCTCTGGAATCAGCAACATGCTCAAACAAGAAAAAGAACATTTCCACATCCTTTTCATTAAATTTGGGCAACAACTTCAAACTAGAAAAGTGCTCAGAGAGCGCATACCTCTGCCAAGGCTCCTTCTGTTCCTCATGGATCACCTCCAAAATGTAATGGGTTTGTGTGTAGGCCACGAGCCAGTTTTGGAGAAAATTGCATCAAAGTCTATCCAGTAGTTTTGGAGTAGTCTTGCTAAGACACTGAGAAGATAAGAGCCTTGGTGTAGGTATGTGTTCTCGGATCATCACCAAAATGTAATGGCTTCCTCTCTAGCCCAAGGACCATCTCTGGTAAAAAAAAATTTCATCCAAATCCATCCAGTAGTTTTTGTGTATTCTGCTGCATAAATACAAACAAGGTCTTTGGTGGAGGTATATACTCTCAGATCATCACCAAAATTTAATGGGTTCACCTTTGGCCAAGGGCTACCTCTGGTGAAAATTTGACAAAAATCCATCCAGTAGTTTTTGCGTAATCCTGCGAACAGACAGATGGACAGATAGACAGACAAACCACCCCGATTACATTACCTCTTTGGCGGAGGTAATTAGTTGAAATATCAAAACTAGCAACCCCTCTTCCCTCCTCGAAAGTGGATTTTCCCATTTTGTCTTCTCTATCCATCCATCTTCTACCACTTTTCCGGAGGTCCGGGTCGCGGAGGCAGCAGTTCAAGCAGAGAAGCCCAGACTTCCCTATGCCCAGCCACCTGCTCCAGCTCTTCGGAGAGGATACCAAGGCGTTCCCAGACCAGCTGGGAGACATAGTCTCTCCACCGAGTCCTGGGTCTGCCCCGGGGTCTCCTCCCAGTGGGACGTGCCCGAAACACCTCAAGTGGGAGGCGTCCAGGAGGCATCCTAATCAGATGCCCATATCACCTCAACTGACTCCTTTCAATGTGGAGAAGCAGCGGTTCTACTCTGAGCCTCTCCCAGATGACTGAGCTCCTCACCCTATCTCTGAGGGTGAGTCCAACAATCCTACGGGGAAAGCTCATTTCAGCCGCTTGTATCCGCGATCTTGTTCTTTCAGTCATTACCCAAAGCTTGTGACCATCGGTGAGAGTAGGAACGTAGATTGACTGGTAAATCGACAGCTTTGCCTTAGAACTAAGCTCCCTCTTCACCACAACAGACCGGTACAATGTCCGCATCACTGCAGATGCTGCTCCAATCCGTCTGTCAATCTCTCGTTCCATTTTCCCCTCACTTGTGAACAAGACCCCAAGATACTTAAACTCCTCCACTTGAGGCAGAAGCCTGTCCCCAACCCAGAGAGGACAATCCACCTTTTTCCGGCTGAGGATCATGGACTCGGACTTGGAGGTGCTGATTCTCATCCCAGCCGCTTCACACTCAGTGGCAAACCGTCCCAGCAAGAGCTGTAGGTCATTGCTGGATGAAGCCAACAGGACAACATTATCTGCAAACAACAGAGATGAGATCCTGAGGTCACCAAGCATGACACCCTCCATTCCCTGGCTGTGCCTAGAAATCCTGTCCATAAAAATTATGAACAGGATCAGTGACAAAGGGCAGCCCTGGCGGAGTCCAACTCTCACTGGGAATGACTCCGACCGAGTGTTGGCAATACGAACCAAACTCTCACAACGGTCATACAGAGACCAAATAGCTCGTAACAACAAGCCCGATACCACATACTCCCGAAGCACCCCCCACAAAAAACCACGAGGGACGCGGTCAAATGCCTTCTCCAAGTCCACAAAACACATGTAAACTGGTTGGGCAAACTCCCACGAACCCTCAAGAATTCTCGAGAGGGTAAAGAGCTGGTCCGATGTGCCACGGCCAGGACAAAAACCACATTGCTCCTCCTGAGTCCAAGGTTCGACCAACGGCCGGACTCTCCTCTCCAGTACCTTGGCATAGACCTTCCCAGGGAGGGTGAGGAGTGTGATCCCTCTAAAGTTGGAGCACACCCTCCGGTCCCCTTTTTTGAAGAGAGGAACCACCACCCCGGTTTGCCATGCCAAAGGCACTGCCCCCGACCTCCACGCAATGTTGCAGAGGCGTGTCAACCATGACAGCCCAACAACATCCAGGGCCTTGAGGTATTCAGGGCGAATCTCGTCCACCCCCGGAGCTCGGCCACCAAGGAGATTTTTAACCACCTTGGAGACCTCAGCCCCTGTGATAGGCAAGTTATCCCCCTCGTCCCAAAACCCTGCTTCCTCTGTGGAAGGCGTATCAGTGGGATTGAGGAGATCCTTGAAGTATTCCTTCCACCGCCCGACAATATCCCCAGTCGAAGTCATCAGTGTCCCATCCGCACCATACACAGTGTGGACAGGGAGCTGCTTTCCCCTCCTGAGCCGCCGGACAGTTTGCCAGAATCTCTTCGAGGCCGACTGAAAGTCTTGTTCCATGGCCTCCCATACCAAGGTTTTTGCTTCAGCAACCACCCGAGTTGCACTCCGCTTGGCCTGCCGGTACACCACAGCTGCTTCGGGAGTCCCACAAGCCAACCAAGCTTGATAGGACTCCTTCTTCAGCTTAATGGCCCCCCCTCACCACTGGTGTCCACCACTTGGTTCGGGGGTTGCCACCACGAGATGCACTGACCACCTTGCGGCCGCAGCTCTGGGCCGCCACTTCAACAACAGAGGTGGAGAACATGGCCCATTCAGACTCCATGTCTCCAGACTCCCTCGGAATATGGCTGAAGTTCTTCTGGAGGTGGGAGTTGAAGACCTCCCGGACAGGGGCCTCAGCCAGACGTTCCCAGCACACCCTCACTATACGTTTGGGTCTACCAGGCCTGAATGGCATCCTCCCCTGCCATCGGATCCAACTCACCACCAGGTGGTGATCAGTTGACAGCTCTGCACCTCTCTTTACCCGGGTGTCCAAGACATACGGTCGCAGGTCTGATGACACGATAACAAAATCGATCATCGACCTGCGACCTAGGGTGTCCTGGTGCCAGGTGCACATATGGACACCCTTATGCTTGAACATGGTGTTCGTTATGGACAAACTGTGGTTAGCACAGAAGTCCAATAACTGAACACCACTCGGGTTCAGATCGGGCAGGCCGTTCCTTCCAATCACCCCCCTCCAGGTTTCACTGTCGTTGCTCACGTGCACATTGAAGTCCCCCAGTAGGACAATGGAGTCTCCAAGAGGAGCACCCTCCAGCACCCCAGTCAGACACTCCAAAAAGGGTGGGTACTCTGAAACATCATTTGGTGCATAGGCACAAATGATGGTCAGGACCCGTTTCCTAACCCAAAGGCGCAGGGAAGCAACCCTTTCGTCCACCGGGGAAAACTCCAATATAGAGGCAGCAAGGTGGGGGGATACAAGAATACCCAACCCTGCTCGTCGCCTCTCGCCCGGGGCAACTCCAGAAAAGGCCAAGCTCCAGCCCCTCTCCAGGAGACTGGTTCCGGAACCGGAGCTGTGTGTTGAGGTGAGGCCGACTATATCTAGCTGGTATCTCTCAACCTCGTACACCAGCTCAGGCTCCTTCCCCACCAGAGAGGTAGTCTTCTCTAATCAAGTTTAATTTTTGTTGTTCCCATTCCAGCCTCATCTGTTCCTCTTTGAATTTCATCTTCTCCTGTTCTTTTTCATGTTCAAAATTTCAAAAGCAACAATCCATTCTGCTGCTCAAAAGTCAAACCAGTCAGTGAAATTACATCGCTTTTAGCGTCCCTGCCTGTTAATACACCACCATCTTGCAGGTTGGCTTTTATTACCTCCGCCAAGAGGAGGAGGTAGCATTGGTTTGTTTGTTTGTTTGTTAGCAACTTTATTCCAGAAGTTATGAACAGGTTTTGATGACATTTTCAGGAAAGGTGTGTAATGGTGCGGACAAGTTAAGGATGTCTTGAATGGCATGTTACCCACACGGTATTTAAACACGCAGCACTGGACAATCTTTAATTTTTATTACTTTCACCAAGAGGAGGCGGTAATGTTTTTGGCGGTGTCATGCCATAAAGTGATCAAGGGTGGCGCAATCGGCTGCCAAAAGGTGATCACCGGCTGCAGGAGCCAGGAACGCCTGCTTGAGAAAAGGTGTACTGCTACTCAGTCCACCTACAATATGTCTGTAAATGTTTTGAGGTTTTATTGCATCTGAAAAAAAATTAGTGTTGGCCAAAGTGTTTGCAGTTTGGATAACAACATATAGCATTTATGAAATTGCAATTGATTCCAATATTTATGTGCAAAAACCTCATTGTTTAGAAGCTACACTGTAATTGTCCATTGTTCATGCATAGAATATGTATTTATACAGTATCTACATGTATATATCTAGTAAATCTATGTATTTTTCCATGTAACCTTGCATTATCTTAATTGCTTTTAAGCCTACATCAAGTTTGTTTCTGGTTCAAAATGCATCATAAGTATTAAATATATGTTATTATACCTAACTCAGTACTGTTTACCTGTTGAAATATATATTCTATGGCTAATATGACCCCATAACTACAATATGGCACCTGGCGATCAATTTTTGGCAGCTGATCACTTTTTGCCACGACACCAGCATTGCTTTGTCCATCTGTTTCTTAGCAACATTACTCCAAAATTTATGAAAGGATTTTTATGAAATTTTCAGGAAAGGTGTGTAATGGCATGGGGAACAGATGATTACATTTTTGTGGTGATGTTATGACCCGAGCGCCGGTTCTGATCGCGCTCGGGCTAAGTTATGTCTCGCTGCCGGCCTTGACAGCTGTGGGCTGTATTCTGGCCTCACCGGGCTCTTATTGTGAAGGTGCTCGGTGGGGCTTCCGCCTGTCAACGGTCGATCAGCTGTGTGTCATTACCGTCGTTAGTGTTTCGCCATTTAAGCCCAGCACTGGCGACGGTAGGACGCAGCAGTGTCAGTCGTTCTACGTCTGAGCTACGGATGTCTTGGACTATTACCTACCTCGTCTGCTTGTGGTTGACCGTCGCTTCTCCAGGACCAGTAAGTTAGCTGTTAGCCTTACTCCTCCCGGTGAGAGTAGACCTCTGTGTGTCTTTGCCTCAGCAGCCTGTGTAGCCATTACTTTAACAGCCTTTGCCTGTGTATGACCGTCTCCTCCTAAGGACTCGTAAGAGAGCTGTTTAGCCTTACGCCCCCGGATGTGTGTAGACGTATGTGTCATTGCCCCTGCATCTTGTGTTGTTTACTTGTCACCGTAATAAAACTCACTAAAACTCACTGGTGACTCTGTGCGTCTTATGCTGGCACCGCGAGGGCCAGCCATGACAGGTGATCTGGATCACCACCTGGATCCAGGAATTTTTTAGGAAAAATCAGTATCAACTTGGTTAAATTTTGCTTTTGCTGATACACCAGAATTTCTGTAACTAAGTTACCTAATACTATTTGTTATTTCAATAAGTCTTATAGAAGGAAACTTGAATTAGTATTTTTCATCAATGTCAAATGCAGAAATGTTGCATTTATAAAACTGCTCCATTTCTAACAATGTCATTTGGGGGGAATGAGCTGCTTGGTGGAGGTCTGTGCTCTCTGAATGCTTTTCTAGTTAAACATTTGATTTTTTCTTTTGTACGCTTGGGACCTACATCAATAGCAACGTGATTAGCAATTTTCATTAACTGTTCCTTATTGCATTCTTCTAATATTTTCTCGGGAGATTCAATGAAATCCTTTACCATATTCACAAAACAATCAGGCAATCAAGTCAATCCAGTTAGTGAAAGTGGAAACACCTGACAGTGTTCACCTAGTGGCAAAAAACAAACCTGGGTTCTCCCTTCTGACTATTCAAAGAATCTACCTCACTCAAACCCTCGTCTTCATACAGGAACTTGTGGTGGGTATTTACTCACTGTAACCCAGTGGAACACGAAGGCAACTGTACAAGACAGCGACCCCTTAAGGACCCTGGACATGATCCCGATCCAACTGCCCTAACCACTTTCTCCGTCACACTAAGAAATGCCCCACAACAAACTCTTGATTAGAGTCTGTTGCATAAACCTAACAGAGGAGAAACGCCGTAATTAATGCCACAGCAAAAATTTGCCAGCTTACTTCAAAAGGACAAAGCCAAAACAAAAAATGGACTGGGAAAAAATGCTCTGCTCCCTCAAATCATGTGCAACACTTCACCCAAACTAGTACAAACATTTATCAAAGCTTAAGAGGACAAGCCTCAATTTTGTCAGTTGATCTACCAAGGCAAATTTATTTGTATAGTACATTGTGTACAAAACAATTCAAAGTGCTTTACAAAATAACATTAAAACATTACAGCAAGTTGCAAAAGGAATCTACACATTAGAAGGCTTCAAACCTCCTTTCCTTTTATTTTTTATATGTGGAAAAAAAACATGGACAATGTTTTGACTAATCCAAATAGCCTTGGGTTTTGTCAATCTCTTTAAAGAGACTCAAACTCCTTTTATCAGGGGGACCTCTAACCCACTCCTTTTCTTCTATGAGGGGGGCCTCAAACCCAAATAGCCTTAGGTTTTGTCAATCCCTTTAAAGAGCCCCAAACTCCTTTTATTAGGGAAGCCTCTAACCCATGGATGTCCAGTCATATGCCATGGAGGGCCAAGACCCTGCAGGTTTTCTCTTCTACCAAGTCTCTTCAGCAGCTGTTTTCACTTATCAGCAATCAGTGGGAACAAATTCAGTGGAATCTGCTGCTGAAGACACTGGTTGGAGATAAAGTCTGCAGGATATTGGCCCTCCATGGCACATGATTGGACATCGCTGCTCTAACCCACTCCTTTTCTTCTGGGGTGGGGGGGGTGGGGTGTCAAACCCTCCCTTAAAGTTTAAACATATATTTTGCAAAAACAAGAATTTAAAAGCAAACTAAAAAGTAAATTAAAGAGAAACAAAAACAGGCTAAAATAGAATACGACAGAAATAAAAGTTACAGTTCATTGTAGGCTGCTGAAAGGCCACGGCAAATAGAGTTTGTAACCTCAATTTAAAGCAGTTGAGAGTTTCAGCAGCCCTGATGCTTTCTGGGAGTTTGCTCCATATGTGAGGGGCATAAAAATTAAACGCTGCCTCACCATGTTTGGTTCCAACTCTGGGCACAAATAGTAGGCCTGAATCTGATGATCTGAGGGCTCTGGGTGGTTCATAATGGACTAGCAGATCTGAAATGTATTTTGGCCCTAAACCATTCCGAGCTTTATTAACCAACAGCAGTATTTTGAAATCTATTCTTTGACAGACAGGAAGGCAGAGTAAAGACCTGAGAACTGGAGTTATGTGATCCACTTTCTTGGTCTTTGTGAGGACTTGAGCTACAGCATTCTGAACCAACTGCAGATGTCTGATGGACTTTTTAGGGAGACCTATGATGATAGCATTACAGTAGTCCAGTTACTGAAGACAAATGAGTGGACAAGTTTTTCTAGATCCTGCTGAGGCATCAGACCTTTAATCCTCACTATGTTCTTTAAGTTATAATAGGCTGACTTCACTACTGTCTTAATGTGGCTGTTAAAATCCAGCCCAGTAGGATGAGTCCCCATTTTGTCATGACCCTGACTCTTTGGGTAGGACAAAATGTGAAGGCCACACATGATCTTAAGTAAGAATGCAAATTGATTATAAAAGAAAAATATAATCCCCAAATAAACACCAGAAATACAACCTGGGGGAGCAACCCTGACCACTGATTGCTCAGCCTCTTAAACAGGCTGATAATCAGCACAGGTGTTAACTCAAAAACTACTCCCCAAAAACCATGGAAACAAAGAAAATAGGAAATAAGCAACTTTCACATCTTGGCTCTCGCAAAGCATCATGGGAATGTGGCTACCAAACATGCTTTATCGATACATTTAATTTATGGAAAGTTCCTGATCTACGAGCATATTGTATGTGTAGGGATCTTCCCGGTTGTACCCACAAACGCAAGGATAAACTAGTTGCGCTTGCATTTGCGGCTACGTTGCAGAAATTGGCCAAAATGACCCCCCTGTATGTACGCTGACATAGCAGATTTTTTGTTGTCAAAGGACCAAGCACCTTGTGAGACACCAAAACGACTACAAAGAAGGCAAGCTAGTGGTTTGACAGCTCAACTTTGGTTTTGTCATTTTGAGTAAATTTCACTACAAGGCATAGCCTGCTTACTTAGATTTATAGGTCGATACTACTATAGTTTAAGTACCACACGTTCTCAATGATTTGCAGTTTTATTTTATACCAGCCTACTTATCAATGGCCTTAATTACATGTATGTGTAGATCAAGCTTCATTACCAATATACAAAGAACTATATCCTAGATTCAGGCCTGCCTGTCCATAACTACTACTTCAGGGTTTAGACTTGTGTCAGTTAGGCTAGAACTTGAACGATACACAACACTATTTAATTATGCTATAATATAGACTTACTGCTTTAATCCAACAGTTACATCCGTCCGGATCCTTCAGCTCTGTGGGGGATGTATATAACATGAACGGCGGCGGACATGTGCACACGCTGGTCCCGAAGTTACACGCATGTATGCAGCAAGTTTGTTTTTTCCACCGCTCTAGATGATACATGCCGCTCCCACACTTCACTACGGCACAATGTGCACCTGGCATAATGGTGAGTTAAAGCTTGAAGCAGATTTTAAACGGCAATTGTTCAGGTGTGACAGTACTGTCTCTATACAAAAGCAAGGCGGCTACCGGAATGTTTGGTAGTCGTGAACTTTGAACTCACATAGTCCGCACATGCGCACTCGTAATGCGAAAGCCGCTTATTAACTCAAAGGCCAAGGGTTGTCAAAATTTCAGTATTCTTTATCCTGAGTTTCTTATTGGAATTTATTGGTCTATTCCCAAATATTATAAATTTGTTTTACTTAAATTTAATGACAACCTGTTAACATCAAACCATTTCTTTACTGTATCAAATTCATTTTCTACAGTTTCCAGGAGTTGTTCCAGATTTTCACCATTGCTAAACACAGTTGTATCATCTGCAAACAATATGCATCTTAAACTCATAAGTACTTTACTTAGATCCTTTATATACAAAATAAAAAGCAATGGACAAAGTACAGAACCTTGGGGAACACCACATGTGACTCTTAACAGTTGTGAATAGGGGTGGGGAAAAAAGATTGATTCAGTGATGGATCGTGATACTTGGCACTGGTGACAGTGCATCGATCCATAAACGCACGGATCGATCTTTTATTTTTTTTAAAAAAATGCGCACACATATACTTTTGGGTTATTAGTTAATCAATGGCATTTTCAGTCCACTAGATGGCACAAAGCAAGCACCCAGTCAAATGAAATCATGGCTTGTTTCAGACTTGCAGCCAGCTTTAAAAGGAACTCTGATTATATTGGCATGTTAGCTCTATATGCTTTATTTTGATGTTAGTAACATAACTATAATATAATTTTTTTTTAAATAATTCCCAGTTTTATATATTTTTAAAAAACTTTATTACGATGTAAATCACCATTTTTGTTTACGTCACAATGCATTCTGGGTAGTGACGTAGAATGGTTGCAGCCGTTTTTTCTGTCTTATACAAGCCAAGAAGCGAAGCTCCTAACTACTGCCATTTGTCAGTGAAAATGCCACATTGCGCGGCTTTTGGATGTAATTTCCAATCAAAGGGAAATAGAGCGGGGTAAGCCTCCATAGCTTTCCTAAAGAGGGAAAGTTGAGGAAAAAGTGGGGCGGCAGCGGCTCAGCAGGTAGAGCAGGTCGTCTAATAACCCGATGGTTGGCGGTTCGCATCACGCTCTCCCCAGATATCCTGCCGTTGTGTCCCTGGGCAAGACACTTCACCCGCATTGCCTCCAGTGCCCATAACACTGGGCATGAATGTGTAAAAATGTTTAAATGCTCGGTGGTGGCCGGAGAGGCTGTTGGCGCGGATTGGCAGCCACATTTCCATCACTCTGTCTGTGATCACACGCTGTAACGCATGCCTGATAAAGCTGACATATGTATTAATCACGCTGTGATAATAGCACAATATCACTCAAAGCGCGCGCATGAGACATGTCTGTGATCGCACGCTTGTGTTGACCGTTCCTGCCTTTCGTCTCCTAACCGTGGTTTTGGGACGCAGGGGAGATCTATCTTCCTCCACTATCTTACTCCCGAGTGGTACACAGAAGCACAGGCCGTTTTATTTCACCTTAAAATAATGCTTCCTCGAGCGCACGCTTGAGACACTCGCGTAGTGGAGAGACACTCGCAGAGCGGAGAGACACTCGCGGAGCGGAGTGAAACTTATATATTGTTGATTTACTTACAATAGAATGCTCAAACACAAAAAATTGTCTACAAGCATGATGGGCACTGAACTGATAAACATGGACTCTGAGCAACATAAAGCAATTTCTCTGTTGCTTTCTCAGAATGCGGGTTGAACGTCCATAAGCAGCGTTCCACTTTTTTTTTTTTTTTTTTCTGACTGTTGCCAGCCAGATCTTCGACATGTCAAGCCAAGCGCGCGCTTTGAGCGATACCACAGCGTGATTAATACATATGTCAGCTGTATCAAGTGTTGTGGGATGTGTCTGGTGCGTGTGTTTGGATGGGGCAGCTCGGTGTGTGGACTTGAGTGGCAGCGTTTGCGCAGCCGAGGCGCGCCCCATCCCCCCCCCTCCCCGGTGTGTGTGGCGAACGGTGTGTGATTTGGTGCGGATAAGTAGAAAGAGCGAGGCGACCAGAGCAGGTAGAATTTGTTGCTGACAACAGTGCGCTGTATAAATAAAGCCCCAACGCTTCAGTAAAACGGCCTGTGCTTCTGTGTACCACAAGAGTGAGATTTACTCGGGAATTGACCGCGGAGGAAGATGCATCTCCCCTGCGTCCCAAAACCACAGTTAGGAGACGAAAGGCAGGAATGTTCAACACAAGCATGCGATCAGACATGTCTCATGCGCGCGCTTTGAACGATATTGTGCTATTATCACAGCGTGATTAATACATATGTCAGCTTTATCAGGCATGCGTTACAGCGCGTGATCACAGACAGAGTGAGGGAAATGTGGCTGCCAATCCGCGCCAACAGCCTCTCCGGCCACCACCGAGCATTTAAACATTTTTACACATTCATACCCAGTGTTATGGGCACTGGAGGCAATGCGGGTGAAGTGTCTTGCCCAGGGACACAACGGCAGGATATCTGGGGAGAGCGTGATGCGAACCGCCAACCATGGGGTTATTAGACTACCTGCTGAGCCGCTGCCGCCCCACTTTTTCCTCAACTTTCCCTCTTTAGGAAAGCTATGGAGGCTTACCCCATTCTCTTTATTTCCCTTTGATTGGAAATTACATCCAAAAGCCGCACAATGTGGCATTTTCACTGACAAATGGCAGTAGTTCATAGCTTCGCTTCTTGGCTTGTATAAGACAGAAAAAACGTCTGCAACCATTCTACATCACTACCCAGAATGCATTGCGATGTAAACAAAAATCGGAATAAAGTTTCTTAAAAATATATAAAACTGGGAATTATTTTCAAAAAAATTAAATTATAGTTATGTTACTAACATCAAAATAAAGCATATAGAGCTAACATGCCAATATAATCAGAGTTCCTTTTAAAAGTTAGGAAGCAGTTAGGTCAAAGTTAGCTCAAATGTCAGGCCATTTTTGGATTTTAAAACAAAGATGTAAGGAAAGACCTTGACATGACACACAACCCTCAGAAGCGCTGCACAAAAAAAAGAAAAAACACTCGAAACACGGTGGGCCAGCACACGTCTTGGAGCAGCATTAGCAACGGCTAAGCTAAAAAGACATCGGCATGGAGCTTCTTCTCTGATTGCCAAGTAAGTAAAGTTTATTTATGAAGCGCTTTTCAGAGACATAAACTGTGTTCCTATCACCCAATAGTGTACTCCGAAGTAGACTGCACAAGGTATTCCACCATATTAAGTGAGATTCCAAACCGAAGGGTGCAAACGGTCTTCAGTTCAAAGGGAACTGAGAACTGAGCAGGGAAGAAGTGAACAACCGTACATCACTTCACCAGAAGTTGACAAGAAGATTACCCATAAACCATTGCACCTCAAATATGAGTAAAACAAACTGTTGTTGCTAATGTTATTAACAAGCTAAACTGATGTTGGCTATTGTTTATATCAGCTGATAGTAATAACAATATATTTGTATTAATATTTTATTTAAGAAATATAAATTATCCTCCTTAGTATCAGTATGTATCTATGGTTACCGTGGTAATTCAATTCAATTCAATTCAACTTTATTTATATAGCACCATTTCACAACAACAGTCATCTCATAGCACTATCAACTGTAGGGGGGAACCCCCATAGTTGCAGAAAGACCCCAGCAATCAGGCGATCCCCTGTGAGCAAGCACTTGGCGATGGTGGAGAGGAAAAACTCCCTTTTAACAGGAAGAAACCTCCAGCAGAACCAGGCTCAGGGAGGGGCAGTCATCTGCTGCAACTGGCTGGGGGGTGAGGGGATAGAGAAGATGAAAAGAACAGACATGTAGAGAGCAAACAGCACGATGGGGACTCAATCTATGGGAGAGAACAAACAAATGTTAATGACCAGCAAAAAAAAAAATATTTCATAGAGAGTGAGGAAAGGAGTGAGGCCCAGTGCATTACTGGAGGTCCCCCGGCTGACTAAACCTATTAGCAGCATAACTAAGGGAGGGTTCAGAAACACATGATCCCTCCCTAATTGTAGGCTATATCAAAAAGGTAGGTTTTAGCCCTATTCTTAAAAACAGAGATCGAGTCTGACTCCCGAATCCAGATTGGCAGCTGATTCCACAGGAGAGGAGCTTGATAACTGAAGGGTCTGCCTCCCATTGTACTTTTGGAGATTCTAGGTATTACAAGTAATCCTGCATTTTGGGAGCGTAGTGCTCTGTTAGGATAATACGGTAGTATCAGATCTTTTAAATAAAAAGGAGCCTGATTGTTTAGAGCTTTGTAAGTAAGAAGAAGGATTTTAAACTTAATTCTAAACTCTATGGGAAGCCAATGAAGGGAGGCCAGAACCGGAGAGATATGATCTCTCTTTCTAGTACCTGTTAAAACTCTTGCTGCAGCATTTTGGATCAGCTGAAGACTTTTTAAAGATGTTTTAGGACAGCCTGATAATAAAGAATTACAATAATCTAATCTCGAGCTAACAAAAGCGTGGATCAGCTTCTCAGCATCACTCTGAGACAAGATGCTCCTAATCTTGGCAATATTACGCAAATGATAGAAGGCAGTCTTAGAAACAAATTTAATATGTGAATTGAAAGACAAATCCTGATCAAAAATAACTCCAAGGTTCCTCACAGAGCTATTAAGAGAAAGAGTAACTGCATCCAAACTGAAAGTTTGATTTGGAAAGGAATTTCTAAGGTTTTTTGGACCAACAAGAATGACTTCAGTCTTATCTGAATTTAATAGCAGGAAATTACAAGTCATCCAAGCTTTGATTTCCTTAAGACAGGCTTCTAACTTGGCTAATTGATTACTATCATCTGGCTTCATTGACAGGTATAATTGTGTGTCATCTGCATAACAATGAAAATGTATACAGTGCTTTCTAATAATGTTGCCTAATGGAAGCATATATAAACTAAAAAGAGTAGGGCCTAGCACAGATCCCTGTGGAACTCCATGACTAAGCTTTGAGTTGAAAGAAAACTCATTATTTACATGAACAAACTGGAACCTATCAGATAAATAAGATCTAAACCACTGCAACGAAGTTCCATTAAGTCCAACATAGTGTTTTAATCTATCAAGTAGAATATTATGATCGATAGTATCAAAAGCTGCACTAAGGTCTAAAAGGACAAGTACAGAAACTAGTCCATTATCAGATGCAATGAGGAGGTCGTTAGTGACCTTCGCTAATGCTGTTTCAGTACTATGATGGATTGCACAGATATGGTAATGCACAGAGGAGGGAGCCAACGGTTACAGGGTGTTTCAAATGGAGAACTTTGTGAAGGGCAGTTAACTGATATTCCCTGAGAATGGAGCAGGGAGTAGGGAATACAGTTGAAGTGCACTGTGGATTGAAACACAGCTACAGTATCTAACAGAAGTGAGTATAACCCTCACATTTTTGTAAATATTTTATTATATCTTTTCATGGGACAACACTGAAGATATGACACTTTGCTACAATGTGAAGTAGTCATTGTACAGCTTGTTTAACTGTATGAATTTGCTGTCCCCTCAAAATAACTCAACACACAGCCATTAATGTCTAAACCACTGGCAACAAAAGTGAGTACATCGCTAGTGAAAATGTACAAATTGTGCCCAATTAGCCATTTTCCCTCCCCGGTGTCAGGTGACTCGTTAGTGTTACAAGGTCTCAGGTGTGAATGGGGAGCAGGTGTGTTAAATTTGGTGCTATCGCTCTCACACTCTTTCATACTGGTCAGTGGAAGTTCAACATGACACCTCATGTCAAAAAACTCACTGATGATCTGAAAAAAAGAATTGTTGCTCTACATAAAGATAGCCTAGGCTATAAGAAGATTGCCATCACCTTGAAACTGAGCTGCAGCACCATGGCCAACACCATACAGTGGTTTAACAGGACAGGTTCCACTCAGAACAGGCCTCACCATGGTCGACCAAGGAAGTTGAGTGCATGTGTTCAGCATCATATCCAGAGGTTGTCTTTTGAAAATAGATGTATGAGTGCTGCCAGCATTCCTGCAGAGGTTGAAGGGGTGGGGGGTCAGCCTGTCAGTGCTCAGACCATACGCCACACACTGCATCAAATTGGTCTCCATGGCTATCATCTCAGAAGGAAGCCCTTTTAAAGATGATGCACAAGAAAGCCCGCAAACAGTTTGCTGAAGACAAGCAGACTAAGGACATGGATTACTGGAACCATGTCCTGTGGTCTGATGAGACCAAGATAAACTTATTAGGTTCAGATGGTGTCAAGCGTGAGTGGCGGCAACCAGGTGAGGAGTACAAAGACAAGTGTGTCTTGCCTACAGTCAAGCATGATGGTGGGAGTGTCATGGTTTGGGGCTGCATGAGTGCTGCACTGGGTAACTACAGTTCATTGAGGGAAGCAATAATGCCAACATGTACTGTGACATACTGAAACAGAGCATGATCCCCTCCCTTCGGAAACTGGGCCACAGGGCAGTATTCCAACATGATAACGACCTCAAACACACCTCCAAGATGACCACTGCCTTGATAAAGAAACTGAGGGTAAAGGTGATGGACTGGCCAAGCATGTCTCCACACCTAAGCCCTATTGAGCATCTGGGGGGCATCCTCAAACGGAAGGTGGAGAAGCGCAAGGTCTCTAACACCATGATGTCATCATGGAGGAGTGGAAGAGGATTCCAGTGGCAACCTGTGAAGTTCTAGTGAACTCCATGCCCAAGAGAGTTAAGGCCGTGCTTGAAAATAATGGTGGCCACACAAAATATTGACACTTTGGGCACAATTTGGACATTTTCACTAGGGATGTACTCACTTTTGTTGCCAGCAGTTTCGACATTAATGGCTGTGTGTTGAGTTATTTTGAGGGAAAAGCAAATTTACACTGTTATACAAGCTGTACACTGACTACTTCACATTGTATCAAAGTATCATATCTTCAGTGCTGTCCCATGAAAAGACATAATAAAATATTTACAAAAATGTGAGGGGTGTACTCACTTCTGTGAGATACTGTATATAGTCACAAAGCCTTGCACAATAAAATGGAATAAAAGGAAGTTTATAGATAAAAATAATTTTAAAAATACAAAAGCAAGTTAAAACACAAAATTAAAATAATTTTAAAATGTCAGACTTAACATTAAAAAGCCGATGAAACTAAATGGAAATCCTCAACAAACAACAAAGTTTGCAGTTGCTTTTTTTTTTCCAAATTATATTTATTGAATTTTTTTCCTTTTGTTTTACACACACAAACCCCCCCAACAATCAAAACATAAAAAACAGCTCAGCACAAAATTGATCTACACAAAATTAAAGATTAAAATTAAAAAAAGGGGAAGATTACTTAGCTAGAAACTCATACATGTACACACATAAACCAGCAGTTGTACATTTGTACAGAGGAGCATAACCATCATAGCACCACAAACAAGGTAAAAAAAAAAGGGTCATATTTAATCCAAGTTAACGCTCCCAAGAATCGAGGCCACCGTAAGGTTAGAGAATTTGAGGTCCATATTTTCGTAAAATATCTCTTTGTTGAGTGAAGTAAACATGTTAAATATTCCAAAGGGAAACACTCCATGATGATTTTATGCCAGTTTGTTTTAATTGGTGGTTTGTCACATATCCATGACAGAAAAATATTTCTTCTTGCCGCGTATGCAAGGATATTGTACAGTCTTGCAGAGCTTCCAAAAGGTAGGTCCTGGTTTGGGTGTCCCAGTAGCAGAGAGCGAGGATCCATGTCTACATTCACACCAAATATTTGATTCATGTCTTGTACAACATCTAGCCAGTATGCTTGGATTTTAGGACAAGACCAAACACAATGAGTATAAGTACCAACTGAAATTTTACATTTCAGACACATGGGTGAAAGCTGGGGATTCGTGCTGGATCTTTTACTGGGAGAGATTTGTAAGTGATGTAAAATTTTGTATTGCAATAATCTTGCACAATTGCATATTGAAATCTTCTTAGCACACTCCCAGATTACATCCCATGAATCCTCACAAATATTTACACCAAGTTCACTTTGCCATTTCTGTTTAAGATCCTGCATAATTGACATACCCATCACATCTGACTGACTTAAGGCACTATAACAGCGAGTTATAAATTTTTTGGTTGGGCCTAAAAAAAGTAACCGCTCAACTGCAGACACTGTGGCATTTACATTGAGTGTGGTCTTTCTAGTTATGAAATCTCGGATCTGAAGGTATCTAAAAAAATTCTGTTTAGAAAGACCAAATTTCTCCTGAAGCTGTTCAAATGATAACAATGCACCATCAAAAAGGTCATTGATTTGCTTTAACCCTTTAACTGTCCATATATTATAACCACTGTCCATCATACCAGGAACGAAGTCCGGATTGCCTTGAATAGGAATTAATAAAGTAGTTAAATCTGATCTTCCTTCAAGCTTTCGTGTCATAAACCAGGCCTTTAAAGTATTGCAAATTATGGGGTTATTATCACAGAGATTTCTAACTGACTTTAAGTTCTTACAAGACAAAAGGCCCAACAGTGAACAGGAGACCTGTGACTTTTCAAGGCCCAACCAAACAGAAGTAGGATCATCCTTAGCCCATTCTGCTATAAACCTTAGTTGAGATGCTATTTGGTACCATTTAATGTTAGGGACATCCAAACCTCCCATTGAACTTGGAAGTTGTAGTTTTACCATTTTTAATCTTGGCTTCCTTTTGCTCCAAGTAAAATCACTCAACCAACCATTCAATAACTTCAAAACCTTATTAGTTATAAATATTGGGACCATCTGTAGGGAGTACAATAACCTAGGCAGGATATTCATTTTAATAATAGACACTCTGCCGAGTAATGATAAGGGAAGTGAACACCACCTGTTTAAATCCTTCTTTATAGTGTCTAGGAGAGGGTTAAAATTAGCTTTAAACATCTGATGGGACATAGGAGTAATCTGAATACCCAAGTACACAAAACCTGACATAGACCAGCGAAATGGAAATGACATAAGGGAGTTCATTCTATTTCTGAGGCTTCCCATAGGCATAGCTAAAGATTTAGAGAAATTAATTTTATAACCAGAAAAAGACCCAAAATAATTAATGATATCAACCAGTCGCGGAACAGAGGTAGCCGGCTCTGCTACGTACAACAAAATGTCATCCGCATAAAGGGAAATTTTATGTTGTGTCTCCCCTACATCTATACCCCTGACAGCTGGATCCTGTCTAATGGCTTCAGCTAAAGGTTCTACCACAAGGGCAAAAAGAGCAGGACTTAAGGGGCAGCCTTGACGTGTTGAGCGATAAATTGGGAAATTATCCGATCTGTAACCATTTGTTATGTCTGATGCTAAGGGTTTATTATACAAAAGTTTGATCCATTTGATGAAGTTATCCCCCAGATTAAATTTTTGTAATACTTTAAATAGATAAGGCCATTCAACTCGGTCAAAGGCTTTCTCTGCATCCAATGAGATGATTACAGTGTCGTTTTCTTGTGATTGACAGAAGTGAACAATATTTAAAAGCCTCCTAATGTTGTGACTACAGCTTCTGCCTTTAATAAAACATGTCTGGTCCTCCTTAATGATAAGAGGCAAAACCTTCTCTAATCACAGAGCCAGGATCTTAGATAACAGTTTAACATCTTGATTTAAAAGAGCAATAGGTCTATATCCTGAGCAATCTTCAGGACACTTGCCTTTTTTAAGAATTAAAGAGATGTCAGCTTCTCTTAATGACTGAGGTAAACTCTCAGAGGTAAAGGAGTGTTCTATCATCTCCAAAAATGGATCCACAAGTATATCCTGAAATTCTTTGTAAAATTCGCTGCCCATGCCATCTGGCCCCGGTGCTTTACCTGATTGTAAACTGTTAATCGCTAATATAACCTCTTCTCTAGAGATGGGAGAATTTAAATCATGTCTCTGAGTATCAGAAATAGTAGTAAGTACTAGGCTGTCCAAGAAACAGTCCATCTTATATGAGGCCCCTACTGTCTGGTCTGCTGTATATAGCTGAATATAAAACTGCTTAAAGGTATTATTATTATCGTTATCGTTATTATTATTATTGTTATCAAAATAACGAGTACCATTTAGACCTACAACTGAAGGAATCAATTGGGAATTTGTTCTGTTTTTTGTTAAACAAGACAAATACTTACTAGATTTGTCTCCAAATTCATATAACCTCTGTTTTGAAGAAGAAAAAAAAAAAGAGCACGCTTAGCTTGTTGAGTTGATAATGCATCTAATGCAGCTTGGGTGGCACACTTTCTCTGCAATAATATAGGATCTGATAATGGTGAAAAACCAAGTACTCTCTTAATTTCTTCCAGTTCCTTTTCAAGTTTAGATTGCTGTTCTTTTTGCTTTCGTTTTTTTTTTAGGCTAAATATGCTATGATTAAGCCTCTGATATAGACTTTAGAGGTTTCCCATAATAAGGATGAGTCATTAGTAGAATGAGAGTTGATAGCAAAAAATATTTTAAAATCATCTCTCAAGAAAGTAGTAAACTTTTCATTTTTTAGAAGGCACGTATCCAATCGCCATCGTCTGCTCTTAACCTGCCCTAAACCAACAGACAAATCTATTAATACTGTTGCATGATCACTAACAATGATGTTGCCTATTGTACACGAAGACACCGATTGTACCAAGAGTTTAGGAATGAAAAAGTAATCAATCCTTGTATGACATTTATGAGGGGGGGAATAAAAAGTAAATTCTCTAGCAGATGGGTGGAAAGTTCTCCATGCATCTACTAAATTCATTTCTTCACAGATAGCATGAAGAGCATCAGCCTGAGTTGTTAAAGATATATTCCGAGGAGGGTGCCTATCAAGCAGGGGGTTAAGTAGGCAGTTAAAGTCTCCTCCCACTAAAGCTATTGCTGGGGAAAGCTCTGCAAATTCAGAAAAGGCAAATTCAGAAAAGGCCTTAACCAAGAAGTTAGGTGAATAATTAGGTGGACAATAAAGATCCATAATAGCAATCTCTTCACCATATAAAACCCCTTTAATAATCACATATCTTCCATGCGTGTCTTTAACGCACTTCACCAAGTGAAATGGGAGATTTTTATGTATTAATATAACTACACCCCTGCTGCTGGTGGTAAAAGAAGAGGAATAAGCCTGGCCAGCCCAACCATATTTAAGTTTATGATGTTCATTATCGTCCAGGTGTGTTTCATGTAATAGAGCTATCTCTACTCTCTCCCTTTTCAATAAAATATAAACCTTTCTTTGCTTCACATTCCCCTTCAAGCCCCTCACGTTCCAAGAACAAAGTTTAATTCTATTGGAAGAAGACATTAGGATTTATGTAGGATTTATGTACCCTATAGAGACTAATAAACATGCCTCCAATGCCCCATTTTGTACATGTAAGACTCTTATATATTTGGCATAATGTAATGTACAAATAATATAAATACTGATATGGAAGACCACTGCTGAGCATAAAACATGCACCCAAAAACAAACCCAAAACAAACAAATACACACAACCAATAGATAATAAATAGGCTCCTTCCCCAGATCGCATGGGGATTGCTATTCTTTGAGGCACTTACTAAAGGCCAAAACACTTCACAAGAAAAGCAAGGGGGGGGGGCAATACAAAAAAAAAAAAAAGCAATCCAAAAAATAAATAAATAAATAAATAGTTTAAAAAAAAAAAACCTCCTTTACACGAGTGCTAAAAAAAAAAAAAAAAAAAAAAAAAACAGGGAAAAAAAGGGAAAAGGGGGTAAGTGATAATCCAGATGGCAGGGAGCTACTGAAACGCCCCTTAATATTAAGAACAAGCAATGCATTTAAATTTAAGTCATAGTCGATAGAGTTTTTTCCTTAGATAGTTTGATTAGCGGATTAACCTATGTATTAAACATAAAGAATTGTGTCTATTATTTAAACCATATATCACACACAGAGAGTTGTAAAAAGGCACAGAGATGGATAATAATAAATGCACTGTCCAACCTTAAGGTCCACTTTTTCATCTTCCCTGATTTGTCACACTGGATACAAAAGACATTACTTCAGTCGGGGAGAGGAAAGTTTTCTTACTGCCATTAAAGGATACTTGCAGCCTTGCGGGGAACAGCATGGAATATTCTGCTCCAATTCCTCTCAGGTGCTGCTTAGCTTCATTAAACTCCTTTCGTCTACGAAGAACGTCAGCAGAAAGATCGTGATAGAAGGATATTTTTCTCCCATCCAAGGTAAAGTCGCCGTTGCCTGCTTTACATCGCGCTGCCGCCATCACTCTCTGCTTGTCAGGAAACGAGTGGAATCTGATGATGACTGGGCGAGGTCGCTGATTAGAGCCGGGTGCCAGTGCAAGAGAGCGGTGAGCCCTCTCTAGCTTAACCCGGCCGTCCTTCGTATCCATATTAAGAAAATCTGGAAGCCAATGTTCAAAAAAGCCCAAAGCATTCCCACCTTCCATGTTCTCTGGCAAATTGACGATGCATATATTCTTTCGCCGCCCTCTGTTCTCCAGGTCGTCCACATGTTCAGAGAGAGATTTTATTTTCTTCTCCAAAGCTGGGACCATGTTAGCCAATGGCTCGTTAGCCGTTTCCATCTGCAGCGTCCTAGCTTCTAGCTCGTCCAGCCGGTTAACAACCACTTTCAGCTCGTTGGCATGAGAAAGAACAGTCATGGCTAACGGCTCCAGTTTACCATCAATAGCCTTCATTATCTTATTCGTCATGAGCTCAAATGCTTTAGCGAGCCTAGGGTCCAATTCCATCTCATCTTCATCTTGATCTTGTTCGCAGCTGTGTTGGACTAATGGCGTAGCTGTGTTCTCAGTGTTTTGTTGTCGCGGCTTATTGCTGTTCTTACCTTTCAACGACGGCATTACTTTATAAGATAAGATAAGATAAGATAAGATAAGCCTTTATTAGTCCCACAACGGGGAAATTCCAGGATTGCAACAGCACAGGGATAGCAACACTCAGAGCAACAATCAGAAGGCAAGAAAAAAAACAAGCAAGCAAGAGCAGCTAATATACATATGTACATATTACTATAAAATATATATATACACACACACACACAGACACACAGTGCAGAGCATTGTAGCTGGATGGAATAAATATATGAATATATGAACACACAGTGCAGAGCATTGTAGCTAGATGGAATAAATATGTAAATATATAAACACCCACAGTACGGAGCATTGCAGCTAGGTGGAATAAATATGCAAGTATATAAACACACACAGTGCGGAGCAATGTAGCTAGATGGAATAATATGTAGATATATAAAAACACAGTGCGGAGCATTGTAGCTAGATGGAATAAATATATAGATATATAAATATAAACACACCCAGTGCTGAGCATTGTAGCTAGATGGAATAAATATGTAAATATATAAACACACACAGTGCAGAGCATTGTTGCTAGGTGGGATGAAACAGCATAACCGTCTATTTAGTTATCCTACATGGTATGATTATGTGCCCATACATATTCTCACCCTCCATAGCGACCGGTATGTTCCTAGTTGTATGCCGGAGAGGACCATTGTGTAAGTCTATTGCATCTTTTGCATTCAAAAAAACTATTAGTTTGTTACGTCTTTTTGCTATCTCTGCGAGCAGCCCTGCTTAGGTTGTACAGTCTGACAGCCGTTGGTAGGAAGGACCTACGAAACCTCTCGGTTGTGCACCTGGGATGATGTAGTCTGCTGCTAAATGAGCTCCTCAGTGCATCCAGTATGTCCTGCATAGGGTGGAACTCGGACTCCAGCAGAGATGACAGTTTAGCCACCGTCCTTCTCTCTCCTATCTCCTCCATCGGATCAAGGCGCTGCCCCAGGACAGAGCTAGCTTTCTTAATCAGTTTGTTCAGTCTCTTCCTATCGGCTGCAGTAATGCCACTGCCCCAGCAGACCACTCCAAAAGTGATGGCTGATGCCACCACCGTGTCATAGAATGACTTCAGCAGCGCCCCTTGTACACCAAAAGACCTGAGTCTCCTCAGCAGGAACAGCCTGCGCTGTCCCTTCTTGTAGAGTGCGTCAGTATTGTGTGACCAGTCTAGTTTATTGTTCAGATGAATACCCAGGTACTTATAGGATGTCACCATCTCGATGTCTGTTCCCTGTATATTTACTGGTGCTGTGAGGGGCTGCCCATGCCTGCGGCAGTCCACCACCAGCTCCTTAGTTTTCCTTGCGTTGATCTGGAGGCAGTTCCGATGGCACCAGTCCACAAAGTCCTGGATAAGCCCTCTGTACTCAGCTTCATCTCCGTTGGAGATGAGACCAACGATCGCAGAGTCATCAGAGAACTTCTGTAGATGGCAATGTGTTGTGTTGTGTGAGAAGTCCGCAGTATAAAGAGTGAACAGGAAGGGAGCCAGCACCGTTCCCTGGGGGGCCCCCGTGCTACTGATGATCGTGTCGGAAACACAGTCCCGGGTTATCACAAACTGAGGCCGGTTCGTGAGGTAGTCCAGGATCCATGATGACAGGTGCTGGTCCACCCCTGCGCGCAGCAGCTTGTCCTTCAGGATCATCGGTTGGATGGTGTTGAAAGCACTGGAGAAGTCAAAGAACATGATCCTCACCATATTCCCGGGCTTCTCCAGGTGGGACAGAGAACGGTGAAGGAGGAAGATCACCGCATCCTCCACCCCAATGCCATGCTGGTAGGCGAACTGGAGTGGATCCATCGCTGGTTCCACCAGGGGGCGGAGATGAGCAAGGAGCAGTCTCTCCAGGGTCTTCATCAAGTGGGACGTCAAGGCCACCGGTCTGTAGCTGTTCAGGTCTTTGGGGTGGGAAGTTTTTGGTACAGGTACCACAAAAGATGTTTTCCACAGCTGTGGTACCCTCCCCAGTTTCAGGCTCATGTTGAAGATATACGTCACAATCCCACACAGCTGGTCTGCACAGGACTTGAGGAGCTTTGCGCTGATGCCGTCCGGTCCCGACGCCTTCCTCGCCTTGATCTTCCTCAGCTCCGTCCTCACCTGGGTCTTGGTCAGGATCAGGATGGGGGGCTGTGTGTTGGGAGTGGGGGGGGGTGTCGGTGGAGTGGGGAGTGGGCAGCAGGACTTGATTTCTTAGAGGCAGCAGTGGTTGTTGTGCAGACAGGGGGGAGGGCGGTTGGTCAAATCTATTGAAAAACAGATTCAGGTTGTTCGCCCACTCCCTGCCCCCCGTGGCCTGGGGGGAGGTATTCTGGACCCCCGAGATGGTTTTGAGGTTTCTCCAGACCCCGCTGATGTCGCTCTGTTGCAGCTTGTCCTCCATCTTCTTCCTGAAGCTGTCCTTGCCTTCTCTGATCTTTCTCCTCAGCTCCCTCTGTACGGACTTCAGCATCTCCCTGTTCCCCGACCTGAAGATCCTCTTCTTCTCTCTCAGAAGTGTTTTTATCTCAGGGTTGATCCAGGGTTTGTTGTTTGAGTGACGCCGTATGGTCTTGGTGGGAACGGATTTGTCCACACAGAAGCTGAGGTAGCCCGTGAAGGTGTGAATGAGGCCATCGATGTCCTCACCATGTGGATCGCAGAGCTGCTTCCAGGCAGTGGCTTCAAAACAGTCCTTTAGAGTGTCCATTGTCTCCTCAGACCATAACTCCACAGTGTGCATGGCCGGAGGTTGTCTGTGCACTAGGGGTTTGTACACCGGTCGGAGATGAACCAAGTTGTGATCCGATCTCCCAAGTGGGGGGAGTTGTGATGAGGTGTACGCCTCCTTAGTGTTTGCGTAGAACAAATCCAGTGTTTTATTGTCTCTAGTGTGGCATGTGACATACTGGGTGAAAGTGGGCAGAATAGGAGACAGTGAAACGTGGTTGAAATCGCCTGAGATGAGGAGAAGAGCATCTGGGTGTTCTGTCTGCAGCCTGCTGGTTACTGAATGGATGACGTCACGCGCTGTCCCAGCGTTCGCCGTCGGATTTGCATAAACAACAACGCAGATCACGTGTGAGTGTTCTCTCGGGAGATATGTAGGCCTCATGCTAACAGCTAGCAACTCAATGTCTTTGCTGCAGTGTCGTTGTTTAACAGTGATATGTCCCGGTCTGCACCAGTTGTTGTTAACATACATTATCACTCCACCGCCCCTAGTTTTGCCACTCTCTGGTGTTCGGTCAGCTCGTATCATGTGAAAACCCTCCAGCTCAATGTTAGCATCTGCTGCTAGTTCAGTTAGCCACGTCTCAGTAAACAAAAGGAGAGAGCACTCCCGGTAAGTGCTATCATAACGGGAGATAGCCGCTAGCTCATCTAACTTTCCCAGTATCGACCGTACATTTCCCATGACAACAGATGGAAGGGAGGGTCTGTACCTTATATTTTTTGTCCTCCGCCTTACTCCAGCCCGGCAGCCGCGACGCTTTCGCCTCAATTCTCTCGGTATGTCGAGTTTTTCCAGTGGGACCGGGTGGCGGTTAAATGCTAGCAGCTCTTCCCTGTTGTATCGTATCCTGCTATAAACAGTGGCTCCGTCCACCGGCTCAGGAGACATTTGGGACGATCTGTGTGTCCGTGATATAAGTGGGGTGAAAAAAAAAAGTGATCAAAAGAGAGAGGAAGGGGAAAAAAAACTCGGAATCGAGCCGCTGTTGCAAAAGGCAGCCTACTGGTGTGGCGCCGAGAGGATGACATGTTATGTTGTCTTGTCCAGTACTGCTCGAGAGTCATAATATTACATTGGCTTGCAAGGAAAAAGCTGTATCTTCAGTGAGAATGCTGAAATTATTTAGGCATTTACAGAGCTCCACAAAAGCCGACCGTCTCCTAAGCCGCCATCTTCCGCCTTGCAGTTGCTTTTTAAAAGATTACACAGAGTCAGCTAAACGTATCTGGAGTAGGAGCCAATGCCAAACAGTACCACCCACCACCCTCCCTGCGTGCAAAAACATGTCTCCACAGAAAATGAAGCCCCGGGAATACTTTATTATATGGAATAGATGTCAGCAGTTTTACTTTTGGACATGATCTGAGGTTGAATAAAGTAAAAAAATTTGAAATATATGGGATTGTGATACTTGATTATCATGATATCATGATTATCATTGAATCGTGATAGGAACGAATCATGACCCAAGAATCGCGATCCAAATCAAATCGCGAGTTCCCTCAAGATACCCACCCCTAGCTGTGAACGTGTATTATTTACAAGCACATACTGATATTGATCCTGTAAATAACTGGCTAACAAGTTATTGTCATGCTGGTAGCTCCTCCGGAGTACAGAATAAAGGGCCAAAATGCCAGACTTCTAGTTGCAAAGGACTCTAGTTGTGAACTCCTCAGGCGTGGAGTTCAGGGAAGAGGAGAGGCAGGTGAGAGTGACGATATGGGAGCGACAGCAGAGATTACAGCAGAGCCAGGTGGAGAGAACTCAGCAGCGGTTGGCGGCTGTTGCAGAGCTCCCCCATCAGGGACAAGGCAAGACCTCTCATTAATAGGTGTTAAAAAATGAGAAAACGGTACTTGCCTTGTGTCCTGCTCTGCTGCTGCTGAAATACCAGATGACTCCCTCTGGACAGCTGTAGAGATCGTTCACCGGACAACTATGGGGGTTTGAGCTGGAGACGGGGCGGAGGAATGGTGCCGACACTCTCCTCGCTTATCCACCGCAGTCCTAGGTGGCGAGGTGGGCCGTGGGGCACCACAGATGTGAAGGTCCTGTACCCATGGAACACCCTCAGACGCGGGGTGCACTCCAGCTCAAGTGCTGCTGCTGTCCATAGCTGACACTCCTCCTCTGGGTCGATGGAGCTGCGGGCCGCAGTAACCAACTCCCACAGTCTGGTCATGGCCCGGAACTCCCCTGCAGTCAGCAGCACACACCCAGCCATAGCTGTGAAAACAAGAAGTCCGCTGGGTCCTTACTAGCGGCGTCCTACTGTCATGCTGGTCGCTCCTCCGGAGCACAGAATAAAAGGCCCAAATGCCAGACTTCTAGTTGTGAATATTTATTAAGGAAAACACAAAATAAGAAACAACTTGTGGGCTGAAATAAGACTGGCCTGATAACGGCAAACACAATGAAGTAAAAGTCCAGACAACATGGAGTGAAAACACAATAATAATCCCAAAAGGCATGGTGATAATGAAGGTGAGGTTAACGTAAGGACGCCACAGGGATTAATGCCCGCGGCCAACATATATAGGAGGGATAGTGATTGGGGCAAACAATGGACAGCTGTGACAAATTAGAACGTAAGAGAATGAGGCTAATACGGGAGATACTACAGTAACAGGAAATAAACAAAGGGTACTGTCAAAATAAGAGTCCATACAGAAACGATAATAATGAATGGCAGAAAAGATACTAATAATAATAATAAAGAGTCCAAATGAGGACCGTAAGGCATGGACAGGGTCTAACCCTGTTCAGAGCATTACAGTACCCCCCTTCCCTTTAAGAGGTGTACCCCAGACAACCCTAGTATAACACCAACATGAGAAGAAAAACCCCAAAGACCCTCACAGAGTGGGTGGTGGGGGTACAAGGCCAGGTGGGCTGAAACAAACTGTAACCCCACCCACACACACACACACACACACACACAGCAAAGTCCAAAGTCAATACAATTCATGGGCCAAATAAAGTTCAAGACCCCTAGACCCAAAAGAAAGCAAGTCAAGTGGTTGACCCAAATCCAGAGGCCCTTGGACCGAAGAACAAAGGGGATCGGGGGCCTATCCAGTTTCATGGGACCCCAGACCAAGGAGCAGGGTAGATTTGGTGGCCTCCCAGAGTCCCTAGACCACCAGAACATGGGATAAGATGGTTCAGGGGGTCTACCTGAGTCCACAGCCCCCCAAATCAGGAAACAGGACATGGTAGGCAGATGCTGAGGTGTGCCAATCCCAGATGCTGGTGATTTAAGCACGCTGACCTCTGGATGAGACAGCTGGGGCAAGCTGACATCTGGGTGAAATGGCTGGGGCATGCTGACCTCTGAATGAGACAGCTGAGGAGCGCTGACCTCTGGATCAGATGACTGAAGCGTACCAACCTCATGTGCTGATGGCTTGGGCTCACTGGTTCCTGAATGAGACAGTTGGGGTGTGCTGTCCTCAGGCTGAGATGGCAGGGGTGCATCCGGTCCAGATGCCCAGGATTCCTCCTCCGATGCTGCCACATTGGACAAGGGAGAAAGGCAGGGTGAGGCGTCACCAAAAACACCAAGAGCTAGGCAAGTCTTAACTAGTACTGATGTTAGGAAAGTAAAGAAAAGTACTTCCCTGAGCTCCTGGTCTACTGCTGCTGAGGTGACTGCCTCAGGATGAACCACAGGAACCAGAACGTGCCCCTTGGAGTCGGCTGGGGTTCCGGTGTGCACCTCGGAGTCAGCTGGAACTGTGCCGTGCACCTTGGATTCAACTGGAGCTGTGGCGTGCACCTCAGAGTGAACTGGAGCTGTGCATAACAGTGCCAAGGAACATCTTACAGATGGCACTGGGTCCCATAATGCTGAAACCAGGGGACAGTATGTCGTCAGCACAGATTTCGGCAGGAAGAGAAATGCTCCCCCCTTTTCCGGCATGTGGCTGCGGAGTTGGGGAGAGGCAGGCTTGAACTGGTGGGTGAAGAGAGACTGAAGTCTGGGCTGCAGCTGGAGAGGAGACCCCTGTCTCCAGCAAGTTGAAAGCAGACGACTCCGCCACCTTTGGCTTGAAGGAGTACTCATCCGACCGCAGGAACTTGTGGGAGGAAAACAGGAATGTTCTCCCTAAGATGGGGCTTCACTGCCACAAGCTGATGAGCCCTCTCCGTGGGGTGCGCTCCAGCTCAAGTGCTGCTGCTGTCCAGAACTGACACTCCTCCTCTGTGTCGATGGAGCTGCGGGCCGCAGTAACCAACTCCCACAGTCTGGTCATGGCCCGGAACTCCCCCTCAGTCAGCAGCACACACCCAGCCACAGCTGTGAAAACAAGAAGTCCACTGGGTCCTTACTAGCGGCGTCCTACTGTCACGCTGGTCACTCCTCCGGACACAGAATAAAAGGCCCAAATGCCAGACTTCTAGTTGTGAATATTTATTAAGGAAAACACAAAATAAGAAACAACTTGTGGGCTGAAATAAGGCTGGCCTGGTAACGGCAAACACAACGAACGTAAAAGTCCAAACAACGTGGAGTGAAAACACAATAATAATCCCAAAAGACATGGTGAAAATGAAGGTGAGGTTAACGTAAGGACGCCATGGGGATTAATGCCTGCAGCCAGCATATATAGGAGGAATAGTGATTGGGGAAAACAAAGGACAGCTGTGAAAAATTAGAATGTAAGAGGATGAGGCTAATATGGAAGATGCTATGCTAACAGGAAGTAAACAAAGGGTACTGTCAAAATAACAGTCCATACAGAAACAATAATAATGAAGGGCAGAAAAGGTACTAATAATAATAATAATAAATAAAGAGTCCAAACGAGGAACATAAGGCGTGGATAGGGTCTAACCCTGTCCAGGGCATTACAGTGATGTGCAGTCCCTCTTATTCTATATTTTTCTAACTTTCCTAATAATAATCTGTGGTCAATAGTGTCAAAAGCTTTTTGTAAGTCCAAAAATATTGCAACTGTGTAGTCTTTTAGGTCAAATAGGTTCATTTTGTCTTCTTTTAATTATTTATCTTTTGTTCTTATAAAAGACAAAAATAAAATAGAAAGGAGATGTCTTTACCTTCTTAACATGTTTCGACTGTACACTGCAGTCTTCGTCAGAAGAGTCAGCTGATTGCTGCCAGGTGACATTTATCAGCTGACTTTTGTAGGCAGGGCCAGCTCAGCAGATCTGTCAGATCCACCAAGCCGGACCCGCCTCCCGCCGTCAGATGGTCTCTGGAGAATGTGATCCCAGGTGTGGGAAAGCATAAAGGCCCCCTCATCTCGGTTCATGGTGTCTTTTCCCCGCTTCCTGATTTCTATGGCCTCCTTGATCCAGCGTTTGTGTCTGTTGCTCTCCGATCCAATAATCCTTGCGTTGTCCCAGTCCATGATGTGATTATTTCTTTTGCAGTGATCTGATATTGCTGATTTTAATGTTTCTTGTTCTGCCTTTTCTTTTTGTGATCTTGTGAGTCGTCCTTGTGTTTCCTTCTCACATTCCTTCCGGTGTTCTTTTTTTCTTGTGGTGAATGGTCTTCCAGTTTCTCCAATGTAGGTTTTGTTGCATGATCTGCATGATATTTCATATATTACATTGCAATTTTTTTGTCTTGTTCTATTCTGTCCTTGGGGTGTACTAATAACTGTCTTAATTTTTTGTGTGGTTTGACTGCTGTGTTTATTTTGTATTTTTTCATGATCCTTTGAATTGGTTCCGTGATCCCTCGTATGTATGGTATAGTTATGGTGTCCTTGTTTTTGATTTCGGCTTTTGTTCTGTGTCTTATTTCCTGTTTGTTTTCTTTGTTTATGACTTGCTGTTTCCCTTTGTTTATAGCCCATACTGGATGTTGGCAGCGTATAAGTGCATGTTTTATGTGGGTTTCCTCCTCCTGTCTGTCTTCTTGGTCTGTGATGATGGTGGCTTGTTCATATAACGTCCTGACAACTGATAGCTTGTGTGCTGTGTCTCTGGAGAATAGAGATCAGGAAGCGGGGAAAAGACACCATGAACCGAGATGAGGGGGCCTTTATGCTTTCCCACACCTGGGATCACATTCTCCAGAGACCATCTGACGGCGGGAGGCGGGGCCGGCTCGGTGGATCTGACAGATCTGCTGAGCGGGCCCTGCCTACAAAAGTCAGCTGATAAATGTCACCTGGCAGCAATCAGCTGACTCTTCTGACGAAGGCTGCAGTGCACAGTCGAAACATGTTAAGAAGGTAAAGACATCTCCTTTCTATTTTATTTTTGTCTTTTATAAGAACAAGCCATGACTGTGTCCTTTCTCAATGAGCTAAATGACTTCTATGCTCATTTTGACAAGGACAATAACGAAAAGAATATCAATTTCCCACCCTCTGACAATCTCCACCACCTCACACTCACCCACACCAACGTCCGTAACGCACTGAGTCATGTCAACGTATGTAAGGCTGCTGGCCCTGATGGCATTCCTGGGCGTGTGCTGAGGGCATGCGCTGAGCAGCTGGCAGAGGTCTTCATGGACATCTTCAACCTGTCCCTGGCCCAGGCCATGGTACCAGCGTGCTTCAAGACCACTTCTATAGTACCAGTGCCAAAACATTCAACACCATCGTGCCTAAATGACTATCGCCCTGTGGCACTGACACCCATAGTCACGAAGTGCTTTGAGCGACTGGTCTTGGCACAGCTCAAAAAATGCCTGCCCCCTGCACTGGACCCTCACCAGTTTGTCTACCGGAGCAACAGGAGTACAGAGGATGCGGTTTGTACAGCACTGCACTATGTACTCTCACACCTGGATGACAAGAACACCTACGCAAGAATGCTGTTTGTTGACTTCAGCTCAGCATTCAACACAGTTATCCCCTCCAAGTTGATCACTAAACTTGGGGACCTGGGAATCAGTACCTCCACCTGCAACTGGGTCATGGATTTTCTGACCAACAGACCCCAGCATGTTAGGTCAGGCCCCAACCGTTCTTCCATCATCACACTCAACACTGGTGTACCACAGGGCTGTGTGCTCAGCCCATTCCTCTACTCCCTCTTCACCCATGACTGCAGGCCTATGTATGGATCCAATTCCATCATAAAGTTCGCAGATGACACCACGGTGATCGGACTCATCAGGGACAACGATGAGTCAGATTACAGGGCAGAGGTTGAGCACTTGGCTATTTGGTGCGCTGACAATAACCTGCTCCTTAACACCAGCAAAACCAAGGAGCTCATAGTGGACTACAGGAAGGAGAGGGGAGAGACACATGACCCCATCCATATCAATGGCATAGCTGTTGAACGTGTCCCCAGCTTCAAATTCCTGGGGACCCACATCTCGGAGGACCTGTCCTGGTCAGTTAACACCACCAGCCTGATCAAGAAGGCCCATCAGCGCCTCTTCTTCTTGAGGACACTGAAGAAGAACCATCTGTCAACTGACATCCTGGGCAACTTCTACCGCTGCGTGATAGAGAGCACCCTGACCAACTGTGTCACAGTCTGATATAGGAGCTGCTCTGTCGCTGACCGTAAGGCGCTGCAGCGGGTGGTGAAAACCGCCCAATGCATCACAGGGACTCCACTTCCAGTTATAAAGGATGTCTACAGGAAAAGATGTCTGCGCCGGGCACGCAGCATTCTTAGGGACTCCAACCATCCTGCTCATGGACTGTTCCAGCTTCTCCCCTCCGGAAGGCGTTTCAGAAACCTTCGGACTAGAACCAGCAGGTTTAGGAACAGTTTCTTTCCAACAGCTGTCACGTTATTGAACTTAGTTCCCCGCTGACTCTCTTACCATCATCTCTTACCATCCTCACCTGTACATAACTGCCCACCTAATTTATTGTACATTATTTGCACATAACAATACTCTTAACTTTCTGCACTGCTGTATATATTTGCATATATTTGCTTAAATTGCACATACTGTCAATTACTGTATATACTTCACTGCTGTCCTTTGCACTTCTGATTGGATGCTAAACTGTGTTTCATTACCTTGTATTCATACATGTGTAATGACAATAAAGTTTAATCTAATCTAATCTAATCTAATCTAATCTAATCTAATCTAACAAACGATAAATGTGTAGTCTTTTGTTTCTATACCGTCAGCAACTTTTTCGACAAAATCTGTTAGAGCCAGTGTGGTGTTCCTATTCTCCCTAAAGCCATACTGTTGGTCATGCAGAGCATCATGTTTGTTTATAAATTCATGCAGCCTTTTAACAAATATTTTTTCCAAAATTTCAGAGAACTGGCAAAGCAGTGAAACCGATCGATAATTACAGGCCAGATGTTTATCTCCAGATTTACTGTATATACTGGAATTACCTTAGCTGTTTTAATTTTGTTAGGAAATTTTCCTGTGTACAAAGATTGATTAAATATATGAGATAAGGGTTTAGTTATGTGTTCAATTATTTTTTAAAAACAAGCATGCTGAATCCATTCCAGTCTGTAGATTTTTTTACTCTTTAACTTATGCACTGTGTTAATTATTTCTGTTTCATCAGTTCCTCTGAGAAACACTGTATGACTGTTTATATCTATTTTATCTGTGTTTCTTTCATTTTTGTTGGGTGTTTTGAGTTTTTATTGCTATGTTTGACCCTATATTTACAAAGAATTCATTAAATACTGTATTTTTGTATAAGGGTGTAATGGTACATGTATTTGGATTTTTCGGTATGGCATCTTCGGTACGGTACAGAGGCGTACTGAGGTTCCACACGGACCACGTTGAGTGAAAGACAGGAAGTGTAACTGCCTCGCTCTATTAGCCGTACATGTAAACAAACAGTGCAGCCCAGCCTCTGACTAGCAAACATCATGGCTGGCTATATGGAGAAGTCAGAGCTGGAAGACCCTCTTCACAAGTCTCCTGTCTGGGAACACTTTGACTTTCAGGTGAAATGTGTAACTGGAAAAAGAAAGTGAATAAGACAAAAACAGCACTGGATATGTGTCAAGAATCTGAAACCTCAAAAGACTGTATATTAGTTTGTTACCTTTTGACAGTATGTTGAACTTGCTGCACGGCTGCACGGTGGTGCAGTGGTTTAGCACTGTGGCAGCACAGTTTTACCCTCGGCCGGGGGATCGCGGGGATCATGAGATCGTGGGTTCGATCCCAGCCCCCGACCAACAGTGAGCTGTGTGGAGTTTGCATGTTCTCCCCGTGTTGCGTGGGTTTACTCCGGGATTTCTCCGGTTTCCTCCCGCATACCAAAAACATGTAGGTTTAGGGCGCTCGCGCACGCAGCGACCAGCAGCCGGTGGCTTGTCACCAGACTGCAAACCAAATCTACCTACGGGTACAAATAAGTAACAAAAAAAAAAAAAAAAAACTTGTTAATTCATTTGAAAGGGCACTACACGAACATGAATATCAGTGCAGCATGAAAAAAAAACTAGCGTGGTACAAGCGCAGCTTTCAGCGGCATTTAGACAGTCTCTCAAAAGCTTTTCAGATACAGCCAAAGCAATAACAAATGCCATTGGTGTTTTTATAGCAGCGGATCTAAGGCCATATTCAGTTGTTGAGTACACCGGGTTTAAACACAGGCTGAAGGTAACTGAGCCCAGGTATGAAGTTCCTTGCTGTGCCCACTTCAGCCAGAAAATAATGCCATCCTTTAAGGAAAAAGCTAAATTTGTTAATGCTGCACTTTAGGCCAGTGTTTTTCAAGGGTGCCCTGGCATGTTCAGATTTTTGTGGGACATTATTTAATTTAACTTCTTAATTGTGTAAAAAATTGCAAATAATTTGCTGTTGTTGTCCACAGGTGTCTTCAGAACCTATACACAACATCCATCCATCCATCCATCCATCTTCTACCGCTTTTCCGGAGGTCCGGGTCGCGGAGGCAGCAGTTCAAGCAGAGAAGCCCAGACGTCCCTCTCCCCAGCCACCTGCTCCAGCTCTCCAGGGAGGATACCAAGGCGTTCCCAGACCAGCTGGGAGACATAGTCTCTCCACCGAGTCCTGGGTCTGCCCCGGGGTCTCCTCCCAGTGGGATGTGCCTGAAACACCTCAAGTGGGAGGCGTCCAGGAGGCATCCTAATCAGATGCCCATACCACCTCAACTGACTCCTTTCAATGTGGAGGAGCAGCGGTTCTACTCTGAGCCTCTCCCGGATGACTGAGCTCCTCACCCTATCTCTGAGGGTGAGTCCAGCAATCCTACGGAGAAAGCTCATTTCAGCCGCTTGTATCCGCAATCTTGTTCTTTCGGTCATTACCCAAAGCTCGTGACCATAGGTGAGAGTAGGAACGTAGATTGACTGGTAAATCGACAGCTTTGCTTTAGAACTAAGCTATCTCTTCACCACAACAGACCGGTACAACGTCCGCATCACTGCAGATGCTGCTCCGATCTGTCTGTCAATCTCTCGCTCCATTTTCCCCTCACTCGTGAACAAGACCCCAAGATACTTAAACTCCTCCACTTGGGGCAGGAGCCTGTCCCCAACCCAGAGAGGACAATCCACCTTTTTCCGGCTGAGGACCATGGACTCGGACTTGGAGGTGCTGATTCTCATCCCAGCCACTTCACACTCAGCGGCAAACCGTCCCAGCAAGAGCTGTAGGTCATTGCTGGATGAAGCCAACAGGACAACATCATCTGCAAACAACAGAGATGAGATCCTGTGGTCACCAAGCATGACACCCTCCGTTCCCTGGCTGCGCCTAGAAATCCTGTCCATAAAAATTATGAACAGGATCGGTGACAAAGGGCAGCCCTGGCGGAGTCCAACTCTCACTGGGAATGACTCCGACCGAGTGTTGGCAATACGAACCAAACTCTCACAACGGTCGTACAGAGACCGAATAGCTCGTAACAACAAGCCCGATACCCCATACTCCCGAAGCACCCCCCACAAAAAAACCACGAGGGACACAGTCAAATGCCTTCTCCAAGTCCACAAAACACATGTAAACTGGTTGGGCAAACTCCCACGAACCCTCAAGAATTTTCGAGAGGGTAAAGAGCTGGTCCGATGTGCCACGGCCAGGACGAAAACCACATTGCTCCTCCTGAATCCGAGGTTCGACCAACGGCCAGACTCTCCTCTCCAGTACCTTGGCATAGACCTTCCCAGGGAGGCTGAGGAGTGTGATCCCTCTATGGCAAATAAAATTGGGTTTAACCTAAAATTGCTAAAGTGCCCAATACTGAGGACCAGGCCATCAAAGGAATTATAACATGTTTTTTGCTTTACATTAACTAGTAATTTGGAATGGTAAATTGTTGCTACTCCTCCTCCACGACCAGAACTTCTGGGATTTTGACAGTTTAAATAACCAGAGGGAGTTGATTCATTTAAACCAACATAATCCTCTTGCCCTAACCAAGATTTAATTTCTGTAAGGGAAATTAAATCAATCTGATGATCAATTAACAGATCATGGACTAACAGAGACTTGGGAGTTAGAGACCTAATATTTAATAAACCACATTTAATTTTTAAATTATGAGGAGGAACAGAGGCCATTCATTCAGTTTAGAGGCTTTATGTTTAATTTGAGTTTTACCAATATTTTGCTTTATCACTTTGGGATGCTTATGCATTATATTTTTATTTACTTTGGAGGGAGCAGACAACGATTCTCTGATGGGGAAGTCAGGGGCTAAGCTGAGGGGTGGCGGATGAAGAGGAGCTGCAGAGAGGCGTGTAAGACTGCGACTCTGCTTCCTGGTCCCAACTCTGAGTAGTCAGGGTTTGGGAAATTTGGATAAAAAAGATGCCAGATTGTTAGATAAATGAGAAGCACCATCCAAAGTGGGATGAATGCTGTCTCGTCTCATAAGACCAGGTTTTCCCCAAAAAGAGCTCCAATTGTCAATGTAGCCCACGTCATTTTTAGGACACCACACAGACAGCCAGCGGTTCAAGGATGACGAGCGGCTAAACATGTCATCACTGGTCAGATTGGGGAGGGGCCCAGAGAATACTACAGTGGCAGACATTGTTTTTGCAAAGTCACACACCGATTCTATATTAAGTTTCGTGACTTCCGACTGCCGGAGACGGATGTCATTAATGCCGGCGTGAATAACAATTGTGGAATATTTACAGTTACTTTTAGCCAGCATTTTCAAATTTGACTCGATGTCGCCTGCTCTGGCCCCAGGAATGCATTTGACTATGGCCGCTGGAGTCTCTAGATTCACGTTTCTGACTACAGAGTCGCCAATGATCAGAGTTTTTTCCTCAGCGGGTGTGTCGCTGAGCGGGGAAAAACGATTAGAAACGTGAACAGGTTGGTGGTGTACCGGGGCTTTGCGACTAGGCTTCCTTCTCACCGTCACCCACCCAGTCTCCTCGCTGCTGAGGAGAGCCGGGGAACCGCTGACAGGGGGGCCTAAGCTAGCTAGCTCCGCTGCAGCTAAGGGGCGTCCGTCGAGATTAACTGGCGCAGATGGTGTTTCAATGCAGCGGAGCCGGGATTCCAAATCAGACAACCTCGCCTCGAGCGCCTCAAAAAGACAACATTTATTACATTTACCGTTATCACTAAAAGAGGCAGAGGTGTAGCTAAACATCTGACAGAGAGAGCACACCAGAGGAGGAGAGGAAAGAGAGCTAGCAGCCATAGCTAGTGGCTGGAGAGCAAACCACACAGGCAGACAGCAAAACTGGAAGTGACGATACGTTACCACAAGGAAGTGATGATCCCAGATCCACACCCAGTAATGCACTGGGCCGCACTCCTTTTCTCACTCTCAATGAAATATTTTTTTTGCTGGTCATTAACATTTGTTTGTTCTCTCCCATAGATTGAGTCCCCATCGTGCTGTTTGCTCTCTACATGTCTGTTCTTTTCTTCTTCTCTATCCCCTCACCCCCCAGCCAGTCGCAGCAGATGACTGCCCCTCCCTGAGCCTGGTTCTGCTGGAGGTTTCTTCCTGTTAAAAGGGAGTTTTTCCTCTCCACCGTCGCCAAGTGCTTGCTCACAGGGGATCGCCTGATTGCTGGGGTCTTTCTGCAACTGTGGGGGTTCCCCCTACAGTTGATAGTGCTATGAGATGACTGTTGTTGTGAAATGGCGCTATATAAATAAAGTTGAATTGAATTGAATTGAATTGAATTAAAGTTGGAGCACACCCTCCGGTCCCCTTTTTTGAAGAGAGGAACCACCACCCCAGTTTGCCATGCCAAAGGCACTGCCCCCGACCTCCACGCAATGTTGCAGAGGCGTGTCAACCATGACAGCCCTACAACATCCAGGGCCTTGAGGTACTCAGGGCGAATCTCGTCCACCCCCGGGGCCCGGCCACCAAGGAGATTTTTAACCACCTTGGCGACCTCAGCCCCTGTGATAGGCGAGTCATCCCCCTCGTCCCCAAACCCTGCTTCCTCTGTGGAAGGCGTATCAGTGGGATTGAGGAGATCCTCGAAGTATTCCTTCCACCGCCCGACGATATCCCCAGTCGAAGTCAACACTGTCCCATCCCTATACACAACAATGACAAATTATTAGCAATTTTTTTGACCAATTAACAAGTGAAATTAGATCATTAATTTCCCACAGAAACCTGAACATACCAGAGCACCCTGGTTAAAAACACTGCTTCTGTCATGAACCGAGCCCGTGTTTCCTGTGGGCTCGGTTCTGATCGATCCTGGTGGCTCAGGCAGTGGGTTTATTATGTGGAGTTGTGTTTTGATTTCTTGTTGTTTTCTTGTCCATGCACTGTTTTTGTTCCTGCCTGTAGCTGCCGCTCTGGCCTGTACGGCCACGCCCCCGTCTTTCTGACAGTTAGCTGTTCGCCCTGGTAATCATCTTTCCCGCGCTCGCCCAGGTGTTCCTTATTTGTCACGCCAGCGGCATCTGTATTAAAGGAGCTCTTCGCTACACAGACACTGCTGGATCATTGTACGCGTTGGATGGTCGTTCTCCGCCGTCAACTGTCATGTCAGTAAGGACTGTCTGTGTGTCTTGGATTTTCGCTGTGACGACTCGGTCTTCCCCCCCACTGTGAGTAACTGCCTGTGCGCTGTTCCGCCGCTGTTTTCCTCCAGTGTGTGTGTAGGGCTACCTTGAGGACGCTGATAGCGGGTCAGTGCAGTACCGTCTGTCATATGAGCCACCGGGGCCATGTCATCTGCATCTTTTTTGACAGTGCGGCTCTAGTTGTGGGGCTGTCCTGGGAATTTGCTTGAATTGCCCATTGGTCCGTGTCCAGATTGGAGATTCACAGCGTTAAAATTCACTGACAAGGTGTAGTAGTGATTTTTACCTCTAAAGATGTATAAAATGTTACAACACTGGCTGTCATGTTATGTTTTCTCGTTTGTTTGTGGTTTTATGGCGTCTCTTCTCATGCGCACTCCCACCACAGGGGTGCTTTCAGGAAGGCGGACTTTTTTCAACACAAACCCGGCACTTCATACATGCGGTCAGGACGGAGACTTGAGGAAACATTCACCGGCAGGCCGGGGGAGACGGAAAAAGGGACAGTGTGGGAAAACTCGTGGGTGAGTGGGTTTTTTTTAAAATCATACACCCTGTTTTTTGCTGATGTGTTCCATTTATATTCAATACAAATACAGAAGTGAGTGTGGTGCAGTGACGGATTTGATTGGTTAAACTGACGTACCCGTTTCAGTGCTACTCAGGGACAAATTTGATTGGTGAAATTGGCGGAAGTTGACAACGATTGGCCAGAATTGCGGGAAAGATGCGATAATTGGACAAAGTTCAAATTTTGCGGGAATTGCTGCTGTGGGGAGCGCGGAATAAAGAGACTGAATTACGTTTTAATTCAGATTTATTCAAGCATTCACATCCCCAGCCTTCTCTCTCCAACCAGCAAAAAACAGAGCGTGAGCTGCATCCAAGGTTCACATTTATACATCTCTCACAAAGGCTTTTCAAACAAAGTATTCACACAAAAGGAAGAATCGCATATCCCCGTCAAAACCCTTATTGACATTTCTTCCCCCTTTCCAGACTTTCAGTCTTCCACCTGTCCTCAGGAGGTCGGAAGTCCTTTCATCGTACCCCTGTCCTCTTGTCGTCCTCTGCAGGTGGTCCAGACCTATTGTCCCCTTCGGTCGTGAGGTCAAACACCATATGTAATCTCAGCATCACCTTTATGCTTAAACATATGTATGCAGGCAAAAATATGTAGGCTCACAAATACACGGGCTACATAACCCCCCCCCAAACGACGAAGAATGGACAATGTATTAAAATCCAGTGAACATGCTAATATCAACAGTACATCCAACATCAAACACTCAGTCCGTGCGCCGCCTGGGCTTCAACCGTCTTCCGAATCTGCTGTAAGCTGGCCTCGTCTTCCCTGCGGCGCCCTTCTGCAAAGGCTCTGTTGACTGAGGAAGAGATTGGTTATTTGATCCCTGCGGGGGCTCCGGGACGCTTCCCCTGGGGTCTCTGCCGCGTCGAGATGCCCTCGCTAACGGTACAGACTCGTCGCTCAACACAAAAGCAGGTTTAAGTCTGTCAATACTAACTGTCTCTTTTCTGTCTCCCAAATCTAGCACAAAATGCTTATCACCTGTCTCCAGCACTCTATAGGGCCCATCATATGGTGGTCTGAGGGTTGATCTTAAAGCCTCGTGCCTGACAAAAACGAACTCAGCATTTTTTAAAGTTTTGGGAACGAAAACACGCGGAAAAGTGTGATGAACGGGGCCCGGGAGCATGTCCGCTCCTGTGCCGACTAGAGGTCCAAGAGCCGGGAGGGGGGCCGGCTCTGGGTGCTCTGGTAAAAACTCGCCTGGCAGCCTGAGAGGTTGTGCGAACACCAACTCCGCTGGGGAGGCATCTAAATCCTCCTTGGGCGCAGAACGCAACCCTAATAAAACCCATGGTAGTTTGTTTACCCAATCTGCATCTGTGAGTGACGCTCTGAGGGCTGCCTTCAAAGACCTATGAAAACGCTCGCATAAACCATTAGCCTGAGGGTGATAAGCGGTAGTGCGGTGAATTTTTGCTCCTAAGCCGCTGGCCATCGCTGACCAAAGCTCAGAGACAAATTGAGGCCCTCTATCGGACGTAATATCCGACGGAACCCCATCCCACACATCCAGGATTTTTCAGTACATCTAGCAGGGGCGCGCATTTTTTCCAAAATAGACCTGGTTCGCAGCTACCATCAGGTTCCAGTCCGTCCTGAGGACATTCCTAAAACAGCGGTAATAACCCCGTTCGGACTTTTTGAGTTTCTATGCATGCCGTTTGGTCTTAAAGGGGCAGCGCAAACATTCCAACCGATGATGGACGCCGTGTTACGCGATCTCCCGTTTGTGTTCATGTACCTCGACGACATTTTGGTCGCCAGTAATTCAGAGGAAGAACACGAAAAACACCTCACTGTGGTTTTTAGGAGGTTGGGAGAGCACGGCTTAATAATTAATCCAGCCAAGTGCCAGTTCGGCGTCGCGCAGATTGATTTTTTGGGCCATCGCGTTTCCCCAGAGGAGGCAGTTCTGTTACCGGATAAAGTGCGCGCAGTGGCAGATTTTCCCCGACCACAAACGGTCAAGTCGTTGCAGGAATTTTTGGGGATGGTAAATTTTTATAACCGCTTCCTGCCCCACGCAGCGCAGCTCATGCAGCCCTTATATGCCGCGCTCAGGAAACAAAAACCATCCAATACTGTCGAGTGGTCCCCAGAGCGGGAGCGCACGTTCACAGAGGTAAAAAAAGCCTTGGCTGAAGCCACGCTCCTGGCCCATCCTGACCTATCGGCACGAATCGCGCTGACGACAGACGCATCAGATGTGGCCATAGGGGCCGTGATAGAGCAGCAGGTTGCCGGGGTTTGGCAGCCGCTGGCTTTTTTCAGCAAATCCTTGAGCGAGGCCGAGTGCAAATACAGCGCGTTTGACAGGGAGCTGTTGGCGCTGCATTTGGCTATTCGGCATTTCCAGTTCTGGCTGGAGGGGCAGCGTTTCACCGCTTTCGTGGACCACAAGCCGCTCACGCATGCGATGTCCAAAATTTCAGATCTGTGGTCGGGCCGGCAGCAGAGGCAGCTGGCCGCAATTTCGGAATTTACCACTGACATCCGGCATGTAGCTGGTAAACTCAACGTAGTAGCAGACTGCCTCTTGCGCGCGGTCATGGCACCAGCGCGCGCAGAGGCTGATGATACCACCGCGACCGTGCAGCAGGGTAGCAGCGCGGGAGTGTGCGCGGCCCCAGTTCACGTGGGGATAGATTACGCAGCCATGGCAGTGGAGCAGGGTGCAGATGCAGATGTGCGCGCGCTCCAGTCTGGACCAACAGGGTTAAGGCTGGAGAGCAGATGTTTGCAAACCGGTTTGCCCCCCTAATCTGCGACGTGTCGACCGGGCGCCCACGCCCGGTGGTCCCGGCCGCGTGGCGCCGTCGCGTTTTTGACTCGGTCCACTCCCTGGCACACCCGGGAGTGCGCGCTTCGGTGAAAATCGTAGCGGAAAAGTTTGTCTGGCCGAGCCTGCGCAAGCACGTGAAAGAGTGGGGAAAGGCCTGCATGTCCTGTCAACGGGCCAAAATTCACAAGCACACACGAGCTCCTTTAGAACCGTTTCGCATTCCGGCCAGAAGGTTCGATCATGGGCATGTCGACCTCGTGGGCCCCCTACCGTCGTCGCAGGGGTTCACGCATCTTTTGACAATGGTGGACCAAACCATACGTTGGCCGGAAGTGGTCCCACTGGCGTCGACCACGGCTGCAGAGGTGGCTCGCGTTTTTTTAACGGCCTGGGTAGCGCGTTTTGGGGTTCCGTCGGATATTACGTCCGATAGAGGGCCTCAATTTGTCTCTGAGCTTTGGTCAGCGATGGCCAGCGGCTTAGGAGCAAAAATTCACCGCACTACCGCTTATCACCCTCAGGCTAATGGTTTATGCAAGCGTTTTCATAGGTCTTTGAAGGCAGCCCTCAGAGCGTCACTCACGGATGCAGATTGGGTAAACAAACTACCATGGGTTTTATTAGGGTTGCGTTTTGTCATAGCAGCGGTGAGTTTCAACATGTTAGGTGCTGATTTTCTGTGCTCACATGGTCTGTTAGTTGATCTTGCCAACAAGCGGCTGGTAAATGCACTCTCTTTTTACTCTCTCCCCTGTTCAGCTCGAGTGTCCCCACCACCAGTACAGACCAACGTCGCCACAGCAGGTGGTAAGTTCCACACACTCCTCACCCAGTTTCCAGCACTCACGGTACCCACTTTTTCAGCAACGGTCGCGAAACATGGGGTGGAGCATTTTATCACTACAGCTGGCCCCCCCGTCTTCGCGAAGGCTCGGCGCTTGGATGCTGCCAAGCTCTCCATAGCGTGCGAGGAGTTCACCAGCCTGGAGAGGCTGGGCATCATTCGCCGTTCGAAAAGCCCATGGGCTTCGCCGCTGCATATGGTCCCGAAAGCCGATGGCTCCTGGAGACCGTGTGGCGATTACCGCAGGCTGAACAACGCCACAGCACACGATCGTGCGGCCATGTAAGCGTAAAGACAAAGTCCTTTTCCCGTAGGTGTTGATGCTCGAGCCGTTTGCTGCCGTTGCTCCGCTACCACGGGGTCCAGCCAACCTGTCAGCGTAGGTTGGGGTGATGAAGCTCACCTGGGCTCCGGTGTCTATGAGGAACTCCCGCTCGGAGCCCGCATCTCTGATGTAGAGCAGCTTGTTGTTTTCGCCGAGAGTCGAAGCTGCCAACAACCCCCGGTCTTGCCGTTTCCCGAACTCCTGAAGCTGCATGGCGGCACACACCTGTGTGCCCTCTCGGCGAACCTCCAATGATAAAAACAAAGATCATCTCCTCTGCTGCGTCAGGGCCGCGCCTCTGCCACTGAACCATCACCTCCATCGCGTCGAGGCCACGCCACTGCCGTTGTTGGTAGGCTTGGGTCTTCTGCCTCTGGCTCACCGCTGCCCTGGGCCGCCGCTGCAGTCGTCTGCTCGCCGCAGGCGTCCAGGAGCCTCTCTGCCTCCTGGGCCAGCTCCCGGAAATCCTCCTGGGCCTCACAACGTACGCCGGACAGCGTTCTTCTCATGTGCGTCGGAAGGTTGGTTAGGAAGATGTATTTGAAGAGGAAATCGTCGTTGTCCAACCCTCTCAGCTGCAGCATGTCTTCCATCAGGGCGCCTGGCCTGTGTCCCCCTTGGTGGAGCAAAGCCAGGAGCCTCCTAGCCCTCTCTTCAGCTGAGGGCGTGAAAAACTTGGTGAGGGCAGCTTTCAACCTGCCGTATTTGTCGCGGGCGGGTGGCTGCTGTACCAAGCTCCGCACGCACCGGGCTGTGCGGTTGTCGAGCTTAGCGATGACATGGTGAAACTTAGTGTCATCCGCCGTTACCCCTGCGAGCGCGAACTGTGACTCCGCTTGTAGGAACCACGACTGTGGGTTGTCCTGCCAGAATTCTGGCAGTTTGACGGCTACGGCACTCGCTAGGGCAGACTCCAGCGAGTCCGGAAAGCGGAGATCCTCTCCAGGCATTCTCCACGTCCTTGGGTCACCAATGTGGGGAGCGCGGAATAAAGAGACTGAATTGCGTTTTAATTCAGATTTATTCAAGCATTCACATCCCCAGCCTTCTCTGTCCAACCAGCAAAAAACAGAGCGTGAGCTGCATCCAAGGTTCACATTTATACATCTCTCACAAAGGCTTTTCAAACAAAGTATTCACACAAAAGGAAGAATCACATATCCCTGTCAAAACCCCTTATTGACATTTCTTCCCCCTTTCCAGACTTTCAGTCTTCCACCTGTCCTCAGGAGGTCGGAAGTCCTTTCATCGTACCCCTGTCCTCTTGTCGTCCTCTGCAGGTGGTCCAGACCTATTGTCCCCTTCAGTCGTGAGGTCAAACACCATATGTAATCTCAGCATCACCTTTATGCTTAAACATACTGTATGTATGCAGGCAAAAATATGTAGGCTCACAAATACACGGGCTACAGCTGCAATCGCAACATCATGAAATCCTGAAGGGACTGTTTAGAAATAATGTTAGCTTATGTGGTTCTTCTGGCTCAAAAAGATATGCTGTATATTTCTGATTCTTTCCCCAGGTTTCAGCTGTTTGATTGATAGCTGACACTTTTTTATTGAAGAAAATTTTTCAAAAAAATGGCATAAATCAAATTATGAGCACATTATAAACAAGGCACTGACAGCTGACACTTGACACTAGGGCTGGGTGATACAACGAATATATTTGTTATATCGAAAAATGTTTTTATTGCAAAACATTTTTGCGGCTGTCAGCTTCTATCTCCTCTCCTCTCTCCCCTCACACAGCTGCACCATAGAGCTGCACTCAGGCACTTCCCCCTGTCTCCCCGCGCCATATTTCATTTCAGGGTCATTGCCAGGTCTGTTTTTTCCAGCAATGTTGTTCTTTAGAAACTGCTTCTTTTGAACCTGTTTTCGTGGAGACGCTTGTTTTTTTTTTTTTTTAATGCACAATCTGGAAACACTAGCAGAGTGCGGGGAGCGGGGAAAAAATGAAATGACACACACACATACCAGCTGCAGTGCAGCAGACTTGAATGACAGGACAAAAAGGACCAGCTCTGAAGGTAAAAATTGAACAAAATACAGTTTTGTGCAAATTATGTCACACTACCACTAATGTATTTCACCACTGAGATGTCATCCACTGTAATATGAAGAATGCATTAAGAATCACTCTCAACATGCCAGGTAGCCCCTACAAAAAAATACTGTAAAATAAAGGAACCAGCCCTCAGAAAATGACTATATGGCTTCTTCATTTGGAAAATTTATCCCATACAACAAAAGTGCAAAATATAAAAAGATTACAACTGCAGTCACAAATTATACTGCCAAAGACTTGGTCCTTATTGTTAGAAACATGACCAAACAGAAAAAGTGGACTTTAATTTATATGGTTTTAAAATATCTTTCTCTGCAATTCTTACTTAATGCACCTTTTATTGTGTTGAGTCCTTTTTTGTTTTGTGTTTTTAATGGTTCTATTACAGGCCATAATACACAATGCTCTGCACTGTGTGTCTGTGTGTCTGTATGTGTGTATATATATATTTTATAGTAATATGTACATATGTATATTAGCTGCTCTTGCTTGCTTGTTTTTTTTTTTTTCTTGCCTTCTGATTGTTGCTCTGAGTGTTGCTATCCCTGTGCTGTTGCAATCCTGGAATTTCCCCGTTGTGGGACTAATAAAGGCTTATCTTATCTTATCTTATCTTAATAGGAAGGCCTACCATTATTTATTCTGATCTGTTCAAATGTATAAGTGGGGTTGTCTGACTGGATCAATAAAGTTTGTTAAATTTAACTTGATTTTATCCCACCTCCACCCCTTTGAGGTGATCTCAAGATCCATCCATCCATCCATCTTCTTCCGTTTAATCCTTTTCGGGTCACGGGGGAGGGGTGGGGGCTGGACCCTATCCCAGCATCATTGGGCGAGAGGCAGGGTACACCCTGGACAGATCGCCAGTCCATCACAGGGCCAACACAGAGAGACAGACAACCATTCACTCTCACAGTCATGCCTAAGGACAATTTAGAATCCCCAGTTGATGCCAGTTAACCTGCATGTCTTTGGCATGTGGGAGGAAACCGGAGTGCCCGGAGTAAACCCACGCAGACACAGGGAGAACATGCAAACTCCACACAGAAGGGTCACCGATGGTCTGGGGGTGGGATCTATCGTGATATATTTTGTGTATCGCAATAAATTTCTAACTATATGATACATATGCGATACGTGTTTAAAGCCATATCGCCCAGCCCTACTTGACACTGTTCCGGGAGTGGGTGTGGTTTCAGCGCCTGCTACAGGGCTGGCTGATTTTTCAAGATTTTAAAGCTGTTTTTACATAATTGGTGATATTTCTAAACATTCAAATTTGGCTGGACAGTTAATAACACACTTTTGTTTGGTGTGGTAGACTCAAAATACATTTACTGATTCACTTGCCAGGGTCTTTAAATGTTGAACAAGGCTGCGTGCAGCTTTTAAATAATGATGCAATTTTACAAGGTAGCTGCTCCTCTGCTAAAATAAAACATTCCCAGAGCTTCGATAAATGTTTTCTTGTATTCTCTCTCCTCATGATACTGAACAAGAAACTGGAAACGTGAGAAAATGAAAGGTCGGGCTATAAAAGGTAGCATATTTCTTCAATGTCTAACCTTTTACAAGTTATGAACTGGCTAGTGTCAGATATATAAAACACATGGAACAGCACTGATGTGATGTTAAAGGTAACAATGCAGTTTATACAAGCTGATAAATCAGTCTATTCAAATTTTTTAATAATCAGTGACTCGCAGGAGTCAGCTTTTTATGCTTGCTTTTAAAAGTCAAATATGGATCATCATCTTAATCAGCATAGCTTCCTTATGCAAAACCCCAACAAGTTCAGTGCACTGTGATTTGTCTGCGCTCAGTATTCCTTGCTAAGAATGTGATATGTGCAGGGGAAGCAGCATAATATTTCCCAAGGCTTCCATTGGGCTGATGACTGATGTGGATAATCATGCTGCCTGTACAAACTAATTGTGAGTGATTTTCCCAGAGGGGAGAAGAGAATATAAACACAATAGCAGCATTTTGTTCCTGCTGGCAACGCAACAGCGTATCTTGGTCTCATTTACTCCACATTTTCACCAGCTCTAGAAATTGTGCAGCCACCCATGACATATATACAGTTTTTCAGGCCTCTTTATTAATAGGATATACAGTCCTCTATAGTAACCTTGTATATCATCAAAGCACCTGCAGCATGAGCAGGTGGCATACAATGTTCTCCCACCGAGCTGTAACAGAAAATAAACTGAGTGCATTTGCTCCCTGTACCGCTGTGGAAGTCGTTTTCACGTTGGCGGCGTGTGTGCTGTCCCACTTGAACTATTGTTGTTGAGATTGAGTGTTGTGATCAGAGCTGTCAGCATTGTGTGGCTGTATATATGGAGCCCCTCAGAATGTGCTGTGGGATGAATTTAATGAAACATGTGATGTGAAGTTTCTGCTTGGTAATACCTATGATCTCTCTGCCCTCACTGCCATCTTTCCCTGTTTATTACAGGTTAAAGAAATTTCCATAAAAATAGTCTGACACATCAGGACTAGTGCTCTTGTCACTGAACTCTGATGAGACTGAATGACATCAAATCACTGAAAACAAGTCAAAGAATTTGCAGCAATGTCAGGATCAGAGGTGGGCAGAGAAGCAAGAAATTGTACTCACGTAAAAGTGGCATTACCGTTTGTTAATATTACCTCAAATTTAAGTATGAGTAGTCATTAAAGAAATTACTTATGTAAGAATGAGAAAGTATCACCGACAATGTTACTTTTGTAGTGATGTGTGTGTGTGTGTGTGTGTGTGTGTGTGTGTTTTGGGGGGAAATTTATGAGGAAAAATATGCAGATTTATAAATTTAAATTTGCAACAAAAAGTTGGAAATTTACAAGTTAAATGTTGCAAATTAATAATATTAAAGATTGAAAAATTGCCTGAAATAGCTGCATGTTCATGAGAGAGAAAAGTCACAAATTTGCACCAAGAAAAAAAATATGCAAGAGCTGCAAATTAAAGAGGTAGGGCAGCACGGTGGCGGAGTGGTTAGCACTGCGGCAGCACAGCAACTCACCTTTGGCCGGGGGATCCTGGGTTCGATCCCAGCCCCTGACCAACAGTGATCTGTGTAGAGTTTGCATGTTCTCCCCATGTCTGTGTGGGTTTACTCCGGGATTTCTCCGGTTTCCTCCCACATGCCAAAAACATGCAAGTTAGGTTAATTGGCATCAAACTGGGGATTCTAAATTGTCCTTAGGTGTGACTGTGAGAGTGAATGGTTGTCTGTCTCTCTGTGTTGGCCCTGCGATGGACTGGCGATCTGTCCAGGGTGTACCCTGCCTCTCGCTCAAAGATGCTGGGATAGGCTCCAGCCCCCCCCCCACCCCCCACCCCCCACCCCCACCCCCACGACCCGAAAAGGATTAAGCGGAAGAAGATGAATGAATGAATGAATGAATGAATGAACTCACAAATCCAAGAGAAAAAAAAAGAAATTTACTACCAAAAAGTTCCAAAGTTACAGATAAAATCTAACAACTTTATAAGATTCAAAGATTCGAAGGCTTTATTATCATGTGCACAGTTAAGAAATGCTACATTTCCTGAGCAATGAAATTCTTACTTTGCTCTCCAAACGAATGCCAAGGTAATAGGTACAGAAACAACAATTCTAATAAGGTAATGACACACTAGCACAGTAACTCAATCCTAATACTAATGGATGCTAATAACACACACACAGTTAGGCAGTTAGGACTCCTTAAGCACACCTTGATACTAAATACTTAAACTAATGAGTACTAATAACACACACTAGGCAGTTTAGACAGTTAAAGCAGTCAGACAAGAGGAATGAAACTGAAAATTCACTAGATGACTACAGTGGTAGTGGTATATTGATATCAGAGATGATGTGAACCTGAGATGGCATAGACCTATGTATAGTGTGCAAATGAGCATTGTGCAACGAGCAGTGTATAATTACAAATTACAAATTAGCACCAGGGGCTAATTTCTCTACCAGTAGTACCAGTAGACTGTGCATGATAAGTAGCAGCAGAGATGATAATTAGCAGCAGAGATGATATGGACATCAGACAGGTGAGACTATATCTACTGTACAGGTGAGCAGTGTGCAAATTTAGCAGCCGGTGTGTGAGTTCCTATATGCAAAGCTGTGTTACAGAGTTTTGGGAGTTGTTGTCTGTTCAGGAGTCTGATGGCAGTGGGAAAGAAGGAGTTCTTCAGTCTGGTCGTCCTGAATTTCACACTTCTGTACCTCCAGCCTGAGGGTAGAAGTGTGAACAGTCTGTGCTGGGGGTGGGTGGGGTCCCAGAGGATGGTGTCAGCTCTCCTTTGGACTCCGCGGTGGTAGATACTCTGCAGAGAGGGGAGTGGAGTCCTGATGATCTTCTCCGCTGTCTTCACCACTCTCTGCAGGCATTTGCGCTCCAGGGCAGTGGTGCTACCGTACCACGCAGTGATGTAGTTGGTCAGGATGCTCTCGATGATGCAGCTGTAGAAATTGTTGAGGATCCTGGAGGACATGCCAAACTTCTTCAGCCTCTTCAGAAAGTACAGTTGCTGTTGAGCTCTCTTAACCAGCTCTGTGGTGTTGTGTGTCCACTTAAGGTCCTCGCTGATGTGGATGCCTAGGTATTTAAAGCTGCTCACCCTCTCCACCTCAAGCTTCTGGATGAACAGCAGTTGATTGGGTCTACTCCTCCCTTTCCTAATGTCCACTATCATCTCCTTTGTCTTGTCTGTGAGGGTAAGGTTGTTGTCCTCACACCATGACACCAGGTTGGCCACCTCCCTCCTGTAGGATGCTCCGTCATCACCAGTGATGCGTCCTATCACTGCTGTGTCATCCACGAACTTTAGGATGATATTGTCTTTGTGGAGGCAACACAGTCATGGGTGAAGAGACTGTAGAGGATATATAAGATCTATATATTGCAAATCGTCACCTTATCGTGGTGGGGGGTTTGCGTGCCCTAGTGATCCTAGGAGCTAAGTTGTCCAGGGCAATTTGCCTCTGGTAGGGTCTCCCAAGACAAATTGGTCCTGGGTGAAGGGTCAGACTAAGAGCGGTCCAATAGACTCCCATGATGAATGAAATATCAAGGATTCAGTGTACCCCGCCCAGAAAGAGGTTACTGGGACCCCGCCCTGCACCCAGGTCTGGAGGAAGGGCTCAATGGCAAGCGCCTGGTGGCCGCGTTTCTGCTCATAGGACCCGGCCGGGCTCAGCCTGAAGAAGCTACATGGGTCCACCCTCCAGTGGGCTCAACACCTGCAAGAGGGACCATGGGGGTTTGATGCAATGTGGATCAGGTGGCGGTCAAAGGCAGAGACCTTGGCGGTCTGATCCTCAGCTTTCTAAACTGGCTTTTCGGACATAGAACATCACCGCTCTGGTGGGGAAGGAGCCTGAGCTGGTGCACAAGGTTGAGAGATACTGGTAAGATATAGTTGGGCTCACCTCAATGTACAGCTCTGGTTCTGGAACCAATTTCCTGGAGAGGGGCTGGAGTTTGGCCTACTCTGGAGTTGCCCCGAGTGAGAGGCAACGAGCAGGGGCGGGTATTCTTGTATTCCCCGACCTTGCTGCCTCGACAATGGAGTTCTCCCCAGTGGACAAAAGGGTAGTTTCCCTGCACCTTCGGGTTGGGAAACGGATCCTGACCATCATTTGTGCCTATGCACCAAATGATGGTTCAGAGTACCCACCCTTATTGGAGTCTCTGACTGGGGTGCTGAAGAGTGCTCTTCTTGGAGACTCCATTGTTCTACTGGGGGACTTCAATGGGCATGTGGGCAATGACGGTGAAACCTGAAGGGGCGTGACTGAGAGGAATGGCCTGCCCGATCTGAATCAGAGTGGTGTTCAGTTATTGGACTTCTGTTTCAACTACAGTTTGTCCATAATAAACACCATGTTCAAGCAAAAGGGTGTCCATTTGTGCACCTGGCACCAGGACACCCTAGGTCACAGGTTGATGACTGATTTTGCTATTGTGTCATCAGACCTGTGACCATGTCTTGGACACTCAGGTAAAGAGAGGTGCAGAACTGTCAACTGATCACCATCTGGTGGTGAGTTGGAGCAGATGGCGGGGGTGGACGCCACTCAGACCAGGTAAACCTAAACATATAGTGAGGGTGTGCTGAGTTGGATCAGATGGTGGGGGTGGATGCCACTCAGACTCGGTAAACCTAAACATATAGTGAGGGTGTGCTGGGAATGTCTGGCTGAGGTTCCTGTCCGAGAGGTCTTCAATTCCCACCTCCGGAAGAACTTCGTCCATATTCCGAGTGAGTTTGGAGACATGGAGTCTGAATGGACCATGTTCTCCACCTCCATTGTTGAAGCAGCTGCCCAGAGCTGTGACCACAAGGCCGTTGGTGCATCTCGTGGTGGCAACCCCTGATCCAAGTGGTGGACACCAGTGGTGAGGGGGGCCATTAAACTGAAGAAAGAGTCCTATCAAGCTTGGTTGGCTTTTGGTACTCCCAAAGTAGCTGAGGTGTACTGACAGGCCAAGTGAAGTGCAGCTCGGGTGGTTGCTGAAGCAAAAATTCGGGTGTGGGTGGAGTTTGGTGATGCCATGGAACAAGACTTTTGGTCAGCCTCAAAGAGATTCTGGCAAACTGTTCAGCAGATCAGGAAGGGGAAGCAGCTCCCTGTCCACACTGTGTATGGTGCGAAAGGGGCACTGCTGACTTTGACTGGGGATATCGTCGGGCAGTGGAAGAAATACCTCGAGGATCTCCTCAATCCCACTGACATGCTTTCCACAGAGGAAGCAGGGCTTGAGGACAAGGGAAACGATTCTCCCATCACAGGAGCTGAGGTCGCTGAAGTGGTAAAAAAAACTCTTTGATGGCCGGGCCCTGGGGGTGGACGAGATTCGCCCTGAGTACCTCAAGGCCCTGGATGTTGTAGGCCTGTCATGGTTGACACACCTCTGCAACATTGCGTGGAGGTCGGGGACAGTGCCTTTGGCATGGCAAACTGGGGTGGTGGTTCCTCTTTTTAAGAAGGGGGACCGGAGGGTCTGTTCCAACTTTAGGGGGATCGCACTTCTCAGCCTCCCTGGGAAGGTCTATGCAAGGGTACTAAAGAGGAAAGTCCGACCGTTCATCAAACTTCAAATTCAGGAGGAGCAATGTGGTTTTTGTCCTGGCCATGGCACATCGGACCAGCTCTTTACTCTCTCGAGAATCCTCAAGGGTTCATGGGAGTTTGCCCAACCAGTCCACATGTGTTTTGTGGACTTGGAGAAAGCATTTGACCGCGTCCCTCATGGTCTCTTGAGGGGAGGTGCTGCGGGAGTATGGCATATCGGGCTTGTTGCTACGAGCGATCCGGTCCCAATATGAGGATATATGATATGCAAGAGTTTGGAACTCACTTCCAGTTAAAGTTGGACTCTGCCAGGGCTACCCTTTGTCATCGATCCTGTTCATAATTTTTATGGACAGGATATCTAAGTGCAGCCAAGGAACAGAGAGTGTCATGTTCAGTGACCACAGGATCTCATCTCTGCTGTTTGCGGATGATGACCTGTTGGCTTCATCGAGCAGTGACCTACAGATCCTACTGGGATGGTTTGCTACTGAGTGTGAAGCAGCTGGGATGAGAATCAGCACCTCCAAGTCTGAGTCCATGGTCCTCAGTCAGAAAAGGGTGGATTGCCTTCTGTGGGTTGGTGATAAGCTCCTGCTGAAGTGGAGGAGTTTAAGTATCTCGGGGTCTCATTCACGGGTGAGGGGAGAATGGAGCGAGAGATTGACAGATGGATCAGAGCAGCATCTGCAGTGATGTGGACATTCTGTCAATCTGTTGTGGTGAAGAGGGAGCTGAGCTCTCAGGCAAAGCTGTCAATTCACGGGTCAATCTACGTTCCTACCCTCACCTATGGTCATGAGCTTTGGGTAATGACCAAAAGAATGAGATTGCGGATACAAGCGGCTGAAATGAGCTTTCTTCGTAGGTTTGCTGGAGTCATCCTTAGAGATAGGTTGAGGAGCTCAGTCATCTGAGAGAGGCTCAGAGTAGAACCACTGCTCCTCCACATTGAAAGGAGCCAGTTGAGGTGGTTTGAACATCTGAACAGGATGCCTCCTGGACACCCCCCACTTAAGGTGTTTCGGGCACATCCCACTGGTAGGAGACTCCGGGGCAGACCCAGGACTAGCTGGAGAGACTATGTCTCCCAGCTGGCCCGGGGATGTCTTGGTATCCTCTCTGAAGAGCTGGACTAGGTGGCCAGAGGGAGGAAAGTCTGGGCTTCACTGCTTGAGCTGCTGCCTCCACAACCTGGACCCCCAGAAAAGCGGTAGAAAATGGATGGATGAATGGATGGATATATTGCAAATTTATGGGAATTAAAATCTCCTCTTAAATTTGATCTCTTATGGTACTTGTTAGGTTAATTCCCTTCCACAGCATGTAGGACACCATGTGATGCCTATCACTATGAATTTCAATGACCCTAGACTACACAGCTACTACAATTAGTGAAAACTATTGTACAGTGTGAGGGTCAGTTCTCTGGTAGCTGTGTGTTAACTTTCAATTCTCCATTTTTTTATGCTGAATACCAAACTAGAAGGCAGAAAGGACCATTTTTTATCTGGTCTTTGGCATGACACAGCTGGGGCATGAGCCCACAACTTCCCGACTGTGGGGATGATGCTCAACCACTACACCACTCCTGGTCTCTTTTATGTCCCTGAAATAGACAGGCAGCTTGGATGGCAGCATATGTTGCTTCAAAACCCATCTGTACTGTTCAGCATTAATGGTGCCTTCACAGATGGGTAAGTTACCTATGCTATGGGCACTAACACACCAACATGCTGGCTTTTGGACTTTGTGCTGATAACAACCTGGATGGTCCATTTCGTCTTTAGCCCGGAGGACACAACAACCATGTTTTCCAAAAACAATTTGAAATGTGGACTCATCAGACCACAGCACATTTTTCCAATTTGCATCAGTCCATCTCAGATGAGCTTGGACCCATAGCAACCAGCAGCATTTCTGGGTGTTGTTGATATATGGCTTTTGCTTTGCATGGTAGAGTTTTAACTTGCACTTGTAGATGCAGCAACAAACTGTGTTAACTGACAATGGTTTTCCCAAATTGTTCTTGAGCCCACATGGTAATATCCTTGACAGAATGATGTTGTTTTTAATGCAGTAACACCTGAGGGATTGAAGATCATAGGCATTCAATGATGGTTTTTGCCCTTGAAGCTTACATGCACAAATTTCTCCAGATTCTCTGAATCTTTTGATGATATCATGGACTGTAGATGATGAAATCCCTAAATCCCTTGCATTGTACATTGAGAAACATTGTTCTTAAAATGTTGAACTATTTGCCCATGCAGTTGTTCGCAAAGTGATGAACCTTGCCCCATACTTGCTTGTAAATGAACAAACCTTTCAGGGACACTCTTTTTTTTATATCTAATCATGTCACTCACCTGTTTCCAATTAACCTGTTCACCTGTGGAATGTTCCAAAAAGGTGTTTTTTGAGCATTCTTCAACTTTCCCAGTCTTTTGTTGCCCCTGTCCCAGCTTTTTTGGAACATGTTGCAGGCATCAAATTAAAAATGAGTGAATGTTTGCAAAAAAAAGCCTTTATAAAGTTTATCAGTTTAACCGTGAAGTATCTGGTACATCTAGAAAGGCACTCTCAGTGCTGAAAGGTGTATACGTAAATGCTTTAGAACAACATACTATATGCTCTCATCCAGATGACTTGGTTTTTATTTTTAGGGAAGGCTTGCATATTTCAACAAGACTATTAAGCGTCAAACTGTATCAATCACAATGGCATGGCTTCTTTGTAGAAGAGTCCGGGTGTTCGACTGGCCTGCCTGCAGTCCAGATGTTTCAGCAGTTGAAAATATTCATTCCACTCTGACTCACCTATGGGCAATTTACTAACATTTATGTCGCTCAGTGTGCACTCCCTCAACAATAAACCTCTACCTATTCAGTGTTGGGTAAGTTACTAAAAAATAGTATCTACAGTGATGTGAGAAAGTGTTTGCCCCTTCCTGATTTCTCTTCTTTTTTTTTTTTTGTATGTTTGTCACACTTAACAAAATTAAATATTAGACAAAGATAACACAAGTAAACACAAAATGCAGTTTTTAAATGGAGGTGTTTATTATTAAGGGTAAAAAAAAATCCAGACCTACCCCCCCCCACCCCCCCACCCCCGTTAAAACATAAATTAACTGTAGTTTATCACATCTTTGGAAAGCTGAGTTCAATTTCTCTAGCCACACCCAGGCCTGATTACTGCCGCACCTGTTCTCAATCAAGAAATCACTTAAATAGGACCTGCCTGACAAAGTGAAGTAGACCAAAAAATCCTCAAAAGCTAGGCATCATGCTGCGATCCAACGAAATTCAGAAACAAATGAGAAACAAAATAATTGAGAGCTATCAGTCTGGAAAACGTTATAAAGCCATTTCTAAAGCTTTGGGACTCCAGTGAACCACAGTGAGAGCCATTATCCACAAATGGTGAAAACATGGAACAGTAGTGACCCTTCCCAGGAGTGGCTGGCCAACCAAAATTACCCCAAGAGTACAGTGACAACTCATCCAAGAGGTCACAAAAGACCCCAAAACAACATCCAAAGAACTGCAGACCTCACTTGCTTCAGTTAAAGTCAGTGTTCATGACTCCACCATTTTTTATTTTATTTGTTTTTTTTGTCAGGGACAGTGCAATAAACATAGACAAAAATGAAAATCTAATGCGCTGCACAGAGAGTGTATAGCATTAAGCTAGTTTGCAACTCTTGTCCCTGGATGGGCTTTAGAGAAAAGAAACAGATAAAAAGAGAAAAAGATAAAGAAAAAACAAAATGAAAACAGTATAAACATTATCCACATACATCAATGCAAACAAAATTATAAATACACAATATAAAAACCCGATTCACATAAGAAAGAGACTGGACAAAAATGGCCTGCATGGCAGAGTTCCAAGACGAAAACCAAAAGTCCTGACCTGAATCCAGTTGAGATGCTATGGCATGACCTTAAAAAGGCAGTTCATGCTCGAAAACCCTTCAATGTGGCTGAATAACAACAATTCCGCAAATATGAGTGGGACAAAATTCCTCCACAGCACTGAAAAAGACTCATTGCCAGTTATCACAAATGCTTCATTGCAGTTGTTGCTGCTAAGGGTGGCTCAACCAGTTATTAGGTTTAGTGGGCAATCAGTTTTTCACACAGGGCCATGTAGATTAGGATTTTTTTTTCCCCTTAATAATAAACACCTTCATTGAGTTACTTACCAGTTACTGCATGATTAAAGTAACTAGTTACTTGGAAAAGTAACTTTCACATTACTTTTAAATGCATACTTAAATCATCTTGCACACATAGTAAGTGTCATGAATTCGGGTTTGGAGGCCAAACTTGATTCTGACTCTTGGTTATGCCTTGACCTAATTTCCTCCTGACAGCTTGGGCACGCCCCCTCCTCCTGTCAAACTCCGTCAGTTGCACTGTCACTGGTGTTCACACATACACACAAGCACATGCTCCATTCACTCTCATTCACACACGCTCTCACATACCAGATGCCAATCAGTTCTGCCCACACATTTTCACACCGGCAATCTCTTTCCTCATTAGCTTCTGGAGTATATGTTTGCCGTGCCGGGGGAAAGAGACTGTCGGGGTATTCACCCGCATTCATGACAGCAACCTCTCCATGTATGACGCTCCACTCCCTTCACGTACTCAGCCCGGCATCTGCAGAAGATCTATTTCTGGGTGTTCGCGACTGCCTCAGCTCCTACCCCTTTCCCACCGGACTGCTTGGTTTCGCCCCGGATTAGCTCCAGCTCAGTAAGTGTCTTTCTTCGCCTTTTCTCCTGTGCTCTGCAGCCCTGTGGCACGAGGCCGTGCGCCTTTCCTTTTGTGCTTTACGCAGCCCTGCAGCACGAGGCTCCATTAGACCAGGCTGTTGAGCATTTGGCGCCCTGCTTGTTTAGTGGCCAAACCTTGCCATTACACCTCTTTGTATTTCTGTCATTGAACTTTACTGTATTTGGTTATAACTGGACTTGTTGTTTCCTTGGGGTGTTAATAAAGTGTGTTGCACCCTCAGAACGACAGGACTCAGTCTTCTGTTAGGCAACTTTATTACTCCTGGTTCTGCGTTGTTGTTGTTTTTTGTAATAATATGTCTGAGCAGCCGGGTCTAAAGAAAATGACAACACACTTTTTTTTTCATTCACCAGACGAGAACATAAAAAACAGGAGCACAGTGATGACATGCCGTCGCCCAACTGACATCACTCCTCCTCTACCCCAGCATCACAGCACTCCATCCCCACAGCACAGACCCATCATAGATCTCTAGGGCGCAACACCCTCCCCCACTAAAAAAAAATGTTGCCTAACATTTTCTCTACCACTACGCAGACAATATTTAACATATCTGGAATAACATTAGAACACTTTGGGGATGGTGAACATGTGAGCTGTTGTCTTTTTCTTTTTTTAGCATGCATTACAACTCCGCCATGGCCGGTCCCAAGCCCGGATGAGAAAGGAGGAGGGTTGGGCGTGGGGCTAGCAACCCCACCCCGTTAAAAACCCTGCATGCTACAGAAACGCCAACAACAGACCAAGAGACTATTGCCCTGGGAGAGGAAGGGTCCTCATCAAGAGGACATATGATGCTGTGTGGTGAAAGCCGTGAGTCTACGGAAGCTACAAGGCCGACCCCCCTTCTATCGACTAGGACCATCAACGTCAGAACATGGAATGTGAGGACCATGTATGAGACGGGAAAAACAGCACAAGTAGCCACAGAGATGAAGAGCTACAACCTCACACTGCTTGGAATCAGCGAGACCCGTTGGACACAGTCAGGACAAAGAAGACTGCCCACTGGAGAGATGTTGCTGTATTCCGACCACGAAGAAGACAACGCTCCACACACAGAAGGCGTCGCACTCATGTTGTCAGGCCCTGCACAGTGAGCTCTGATAGGATGGGAAGCACATGGATCAAGAATAATCGCAGCATCTTTCAGAACAAAGAAGATCAAGATGAACATTATCCAGTGCTACGCCCAAACCAACGACAGTTATGAAGATGTCAAGGACCGATTTTACAACAGACTGCAAAACGTCATGGCCAAGTACCCAGAGAAAGACATCAATATCCTCATGGGCGACCTCAACGCCAAGATCGGACAAGACAACACCGGATATGAGAAAGTGATGGGAAGACATGGACTGGGAGTGATAAACGAGAAGGGCAAGAGATTTGCAGACTTCTGTGCAATGAACAACCTGGTCATCAGCGGCAGCACTTTCCCCCACAGAAGAGTACATAAGGCCACCTGGGTATCACCGGACTTAGTGACTGAGAACCAGATCGACCACATCTTCATGGCCAAGAAATTCAGGAGGTCCCTACAGGATGTAAGGGTGAGAAGAGGAGCAGACATCGCATCTGACCACCACCTGCTGGTAGCCAGGTTGAAACTGAAGCTGAAGAAGAACTGGATGGGGGCAACAATGAAGAGGCTGAAGTACAATGTCAGCATGCTGAAAGATACCGAGACCAGAGAAGAATTCAGACTGTCTCTCACCAACAAGTACCAAGTGCTACAAGAACTGCTTGAAGAAGAGGTCACCACCAAGAACCAGTGGCAGAAAGTGAAGGAGATACTTGTGTCAACCTGTCAGGAAGTAGTAGGCCCCAAGAGACACCAACAGAAGGAGTGGATATCGGCAGACACTCTACGCAAGATCCAGGAGAGAAAGCAGAAGAAGGCAGCAGTAAACAACAGCCGAACAAGAGCAGCAAAGGCCAAGGCACAAGAAGACTTCACAGAAGCCAACAGAGAAGTGAAGAGGAGTGCAAGAGCAGACAAGCGCAAGTACATCAACAGCCTGGCAGAGGAGGCCGAGGAAGCAGCAGCCAGTAACAACATGAAACAGCTGTACGACACCAAGAAACTGTCAGGGAAGTACAGCAGGCCCGAGTGACCAGTCAAGGACAAGGAAGGAAGCACCGTCCTGGGAACAGAGCGACAACTGCATAGATGGGCTGAGCACTTTGAAGAGCTCCTGAACAGACCTGTCCCTCTGAATCCTCCGGACATCGACCCTGCTGACATTGACTTGGACATCAACTGTAAGAAGCTGACCAGGGAGGAGATTAGGAAAGCCATCAAGCTACTGAGGAACGGCAAGGCAGCAGGACCAGACAACATCCCTGCAGAAGCACTCAAGGCAGACCTGGAGACCACCGTAGAGATGCTGTACCCTCTCTTCAAGAAGATATGGGAAGAAAAAGAAGTACCAGCAGACTGGAAGGAGGGCTACCTCATCAAGCTACCCAAGAAAGGAGACTTCAGCAACGGTGCCAACTACAGAGGAATAATGCTTCTGTCAGTGCCAGGGAAGGTCTTCAACAGGATCCTACTTGAGAGAATGAAAGGTGCCTTCGACTCCCTCCTCCGAGACCAGCAGGCCGGTTTCCGCCAGAACAGATTGGGCATTGACCAGATCACTACCTTGCGCATCATCGTCGAGCAGTCTTTAGAGTGGAACTCCTCGCTGTACATCAACTTTGTTGACTACGAGAAGGCTTTCGACAGCGTGGACCGTGAAACCCTCTGGAAGCTGCTTCGCCACTACGGAGTGCCAACCAAACTGGTCAACTTGATCAAGAATTCCTATGAAGGAATGACCTGTCGAGTAGTCCATGAAGGACAGCTAACAGACAGCTTCAGGGTGAAGACCGGAGTCAGACAAGGCTGCCTCCTGTCACCTTTCCTCTTCCTCCTGGCGATCGACTGGACCATGAAGACATCAACAGCAGACAGAAGAAACGGAATCCAGTGAACACTGTTTGACCAGCTAGATGATCTGGACTTTGCAGACGACCTGGCCCTGCTCTCCCACAGCCACCAGCAGATTCAGGACAAGACAACAGAGTTGGCAGCCACCTCAGCACAAGTTGGCCTCAAGATTCACGAGGGCAAGACCGAGATCCTCAAGATCAACACAGCAAATGAGGACCCAGTTACACTGCACGGGAGTGAGCTGGAAGAGGTAGAGGCCTTCACATACCTGTGCAGCATCATTGACAAGCAGGGCGGCACAGACGCAGACATCAGAGCAAGAATCGGCAAGGCGAGGGCAGCATACTTGCAGCTGAGGAACATCTGGAGCTCCAAGGTGGTGTCAACACGCACAAAGATGCGGCTGTTCAACTCTAACGTCAAGTCAGTCCTACTGTATGGAGCAGAGACATAGAGGACAACAAAGACCACCATCAGGAAAGTGCAGATGTTCATCAACAGCTGCCTGAGAAGGATCCTCCAGATACGCTGGTCCGACACCATCAGCAACGTAGACCTGTGGCAGCGTACAAACCAGCTGCCAGCCGAGGACGAGATCCAGTGTAGAAGATGAGGATGGATTGGGCACACCCTGAGGAAGCCAGCCAGTAACACCACAAGGCAAGCACTCAAGTGGAACCCCCAAGGGAAGCGGAAGACAGGAAGGCCAAGAAACACCTGGCAACAAGACCTCGATGCTGACATCAAGAAGATGGGAAAGACCTGGAGACAGCTGGAGAGAGCAGCCCAGGACAGAGCACTCTGGCGGACTGTTGTCGGCGGCCTATGCTCCAGGAGGAGCGCTGGGCCTAACTACTAGCATGCATTACAGAATACAAGTGCAAGTAATATTTCACTTCAGTGTCTCTGTCTTCTTTTTCAACTTCTTGTGGCTGTAATACTACACTAAATGTCCATAGTCCATCAGTATTGAAGGGTGAATAGTCCATTGAAGGATTGGTGGGCCCTCCCAATCTTCACAAAGGGTCAAGTAAATTACCATGTACACACAACCTTGTTTCCTACACATTTCAGTGCCACACATTTAATCTCATTAAGTCTGTATATCACTGTTTTTTGTTTTATTTTATTTTTTACACAGCAATCGTGACACTATTGTGTCATTTTTAAGTACACAGATAACCATCTATTTTTGTACTTAATTTCAAACAAATACTCTGCTTGCTTATATTTGAGCTACAATATATTCTGAACTAAAAGTGCGACCATACCCCATAACTAACATTCAATAAACAATAGCTAAAATGTGAAATGAACGACTAAATCAATGAATCTACTTATGAATAGCATAACATTCCCTCATTCATCATTAGACAAAGGATACATGAACGATGGTCTTGTAGAGGGATCCTGGCTGATTCTCAGGGGCTGCTTCAAGCTGACACCACATGTCTTCAGAGGTCTGAACGTTGGCTGACCCAGCTGATCATAGGTGTAGATACGTTTGGGTGGCCTGGCTTTTACTGGTCTTGCCCTTTGCATCTCAAGGTCACTCTCTTCATTGCCAGATTCAGCACTCCTCTCTTCACTCTCAGGTTCAGCAGTAAGAACATCAATCTGCTCCTCATCTGCCAAGTCTTCTTCAGACATGATTGCATCCTCTTGTCCTTCTTGCTGCCTCTCCATTTTTGGATAAAATTCACCTGCTTCTGGGTTTAGGTGATGAGCAGCCTGTCTTGCTGTTGTCCATACCTGGTAGTCTTCTTCACTGGAATTATCTGAGTCTGCCAGGTCAGGGTTACATCTGACTTTCTGATTATTTCTCACTGTTTGCCTTCCTTTATTTCTTTTGTTTTTTTCTTCCCGACTGGGAACATTGACCTCTGGTTTTTCAAGCAGATATGGGCATGGCAAGAGTAGGTTTCGGTGTAAGACTCGTAATCTTGCATTACCTTGCAGTGGTTCAACCACATACACTGCGCTGTTAGGAGGTGTCCTTTCTCTGATGACATAGACTGTGTCCTCCCAGTAGCTGCGCAACTTCCCGGGGCCACCTCTTGTTGTTAAATTTCTCACCAACACATGATCACCTGGTTCAAGGGTGGAACTCCAAGTGTGCTGGTTGTAGTTTCTTTGGCCCCTTTTTGCACTCTTTTTCATGTTTCCCAGTGCAGTAGCATAGGCTTCTTGCATAGCTTCTCTTCACTTCTCTGCATAACCTGCATATGTCTGGTTCTCTTTTTCTCTCACTTTTGGGAAGACCAGGTCGACTGGCAAGATTGGTTCACGGCCAAAAAGGAGGAAGAAAGGAGAGAAACCTGTGGCTTCATGTACGGTTGAATTGTAGGCATGAACCACTTTATTTAGGTGCTCCTTCCACCTAGACTTTTGTGTCTCCTCGAGTGTGCGCAGCATGCCTAACAGCGTCCTGTTAAAGCGCTCTGCCGGATTTGTTTGGGGATAATATGGAGAAGTGCGGGAGTGATGGATACCACAATAATTCTGGAGCTTGTGAAAGAGGTTGTTTTCAAACTCTTTGCCTTGATCATGGTGTATCTTGGATGGAAAACCAAAGTGCATGATAAAATCATCAAAGAGTTTTCTGGCTGCAGTCTTCCCAGATTTGTCCTTTGTTGCATAAGCCTGCACATATTTGGTAAAATGGTCCACAACCACGAGTATGTATTCTTCCCCTCCCTTACTTCTTTCCAAATGCAGGTAATCAATTGAGATCATCTCGAACAGTGCTGAGGTCTCAATGCTCTGGATAGGCGTTCTGGTTGCCCTGTTTGGTTTCTTCCTTTTTAAGCATTGACACACCTGAGGTTCCAAGGTTGTCATAGCCAGGAGCGGCACTGGGGTTAAGCTCCCAGTGCTCATAAAATGCTCCTTATGGCGTGCGTCTCGAAAAGCCTCTGACAACTAAGTCCAACTCCTAGCCTGCCCCTGTGGTTTAGTCTCTAAGCCCGGTGGAACTGCTTTTACTAATAGGAGAAGGGGCGAGTGCGGATCTCTGGCGCCTTAAAACCAGATGCTTCGGGTAGATGGTGGCTCGTCAACCTGGGAAGGTAGCCCATCTAGGGGAAGGTAAACCCTGATTTCAAACCTCCGCTGCCTTGCGGCATACCCGGTCACGGGAAAGGCTTCGGGAGTCAACCCTGAGGAAAAATCCGGAGTCGGAGCCCCTAAGGCAGTTCTATGTTGTGCTCAACATCGTTCTGGCAGCTTCTGCAACGGCGCTGGTGCCAAACTGTAGCAGCCCTGCTTTGGATTCATCAGTGACGTGGAGAGGGGGGACATGCTGCATGGGCAACATCTTGTCCTCCATATCTTCCTGCCCAGGCTTGAATCCTACCAACGCCAACGCTGGAAGGTAGAACACCGGATCACTGGAGAGGACACTCCAGCTTCGCCTTTGGCGTAGAAAAAACACGGGGAATGACAGTTACCGGTTATAAGCCACCGCTCAATTGGCGTAGAGCGCGGCACCAGGGGTTGTTCCCGACGGTGGGAGAGATCATCGGATCTCACTGGACAGCTACCGCCCACCTCAAGCTGGGCAGCCCCCAGCCAATAAGGTGTTGTCCCGCCACAGCTTGCTTTCCTCATTGGGTGCATGGGGATGAGGAGAAGTCCGAACAGCAGGCTGAGAACCTTCGCACCAGGCAAGACAATAAAACAAAAGAGACCAACTCTAAAACTGGGAACTTGGAACGTCCGCACTATGATGACAGGACTAGCTGCTAACCTCAAGGACATCAACGACACCAGGAAGACTGCCATCATCAATAATGAGCTGAAGAGACTGGGAGTGGATATCGTCACTCTCCAGGAAACATGGTTGGCTGACGCAGGCACACTGAGAGAGAAGGACTACACGTTCTACTGGCAGGGAAAGGGCAGCGACGAACACAGGGAACACGGAGTGGGCTTCGCAGTGAAGAACACCTTGCTGAAGATGGTGGAACTGGGCAGCACTGGCTCTGCACGACTCCTCACCCTCCGCCTGAACACCACTCAAGGCCCAGTCACCCTCGTCAGTGTGTATGCCCCAACACTGACAGCCACACCAGAGGCAAAAGACGAGTTCTACGAGAATCTCGCAACAACTGTCAGGACCATCCCCAACTCTGAACAACTCATTCTCCTTGGAGACTTCAATGCCAGAGTGGGTGCTGACCACGACTCCTGGCCCTCTTGTCTTGGACCTTTTGGCGTGGGCAGAATGAACGACAATGGACAGCGGCTGCTCGAGTTCTGCACATATCACAATCTGTGCATCACAAACTCGTTCTTCAAGACCAAGCCCCAACACAAGGTTTCCTGGCAACATCCACGCTCAAAACACTGGCACCAGCTGGACTTGATCCTGACCAGGCGCACCTCACTGAAGAACGTGCTAATCACCCGTTTGTTCCAGAGTGCAGATTGCGACACAGACCATTCATTAGTGTGTTGCAAGGTCAAGCTGCAGCTGAAGAAATTCCATCGTGCTAGACAGCCTGGAAAGGCACAGAATGACACCAGCAAGATGGCTCAACCAGAACTTGTTGAGCAGTTTGCCTCCACCTTTGAGAAGGAACTTGGTGTACCACAAGAAGCAGAATCTGCAAAGCAGAAGTGGGAAGTGCTGCAAAACACCATCCACCGCACAGCCTTGGCTACCTTTGGGAGGAAGACCTCGAAGTCACAGGACTGGTTTGATGCCAAGTTGACCGAGATGACCCCCGTCATTGAAGCCAAGCACTCAGCACTTGCTGAGTACAAGAAGTACCCAAACGAGAAGAATCTCCAGATTCTCAGGGCTGCGAGAAGCAAAGTTCAGCAGACTGCTCGGTGCTGTGCCAACGAGTACTGGACTCAGCTCAGCCAAGACATTCAAACCGCTGCCATAACTGGGAACATCCGTGGTATGTACGATGGCATCAAGAAAGCACTTGGTCCTGCTCAGAGCAAGACGGCCTCCCTCAAATCCTCCACTGAGGTGATGATCACAGAAAAGAACAAGCAGATGGAGAGATGGGTGGAACACTACTCCGACCTCTACTCCAGAGAGAACACCGTGACACCGTCAGCCCTTGATGCCATCGACTGCCTGCCATCCATGGACGAACTTGACGCCGAGCCAACCATCAACGAACTCAGCAAGGCCATTGATAGCTTGGCTGCTGGCAAGGCACCCGGCAACGACGGCATACCCCCTGACCTGATCAAGCACTGCAAGACCGCCCTACTGCTGCCATTGCATGACGTCCTCTGCCAGTGTTGGAAGGAAGGTGCCGTACCACAGGACATGAGGGACGCCAAGATCATCACCCTCTACAAAAACAAAGGGGAGAGAAGCGACTGCAACAACTACAGGGGCATCTCCCTCCTCAGCGTTGTTGGCAAAGTCTACGCACGAGTTGTTCTCGTTCGTCTACAGAAGCTTGCCAAACGTGTCTACCCCGAGTCTCAGTGTGGCTTCCGCGCTGCGCGATCGACGGTAGACATGATATTCTCCATCCGCCAACTCCAGGAGAAATGCAGAGAACAGAACATGCCCCTGTACGTTGCCTTCATCGACCTCACCAAAGCATTCGATTTGGTCAGCAGAGAGGGCCTTTTCAAGATCCTGTCAAAGATAGGATGCCCACCAAAGTTGCAAAGCCTCATCGAATCGTTTCACACCAACATGCAGGGGATAGTGCAGCACGATGGCAACGTCTCAGAGCCATTCAACATATGCAGCGGAGTGAAACAGGGCTGTGTACTTGCGCCAAACCTTTTTGGGATTTTCTTTGCTATGCTCCTGAGGCATGCCTTCAGCACAGCAACAGAGGGAATCTACCTGCATACAAGATCTGACGGCAGGCTTTTCAACCTCGCCCGCCTGAAAGCCAGAACCAAAGTACGCGAGGCTCTAATCAGAGACATGCTGTTCGCAGATGACGCTGCAGTCGCAACCCACACACAGCAGGAGCTTCAGACCCTGATGGACCGCTTCTCCCAGGCATGCAAGGACTTCGGGCTTACCATCAGCCTGAAGAAGACTAACGTCTTGGCGCAAGGCACGGAAGCACCACCAACCATCACCATCGACGACTACGAGCTGGAGGTCGTGAATCAGTTCACGTACCTGGGGTCCACGATCAGCAACAACCTCTCCCTTGATACAGAGATCAACAAGAGGATTGGAAAATCAGCCTTCACACTCGCTCGCCTCACCACACGAGTGTGGGAGAATCCCAAACTCTCTGTCAAGACGAAGATGGCAGTGTACAACGCCTGCATCATCAGCACACTGCTCTATGGGAGTGAGACGTGGACAACATACGCCCGGCAGGAAAAGAGACTGAACTCCTTCCACTTGCGCTGCATTCGCCACATCCTGGACATATCCTGGCAGGACAAAGTGCCCAACACAGAAGTTCTGTCCCGCGCCGGCCTTCCCTCCATGTTCTCTCTACTCAGGCAGCGCAGGCTCCGCTGGCTAGGCCACGTTCACCGTATGGAGGATGGCAGAATCCCAAAAGACGTCCTCTACGGACAACTGGCAACTGGCAGGAGAGACGTTGGCCGCCCACAGCTGCACTTTAGAGACATCTGCAAGAGAGACATGAAGGCCCTGGAGATCAACACAGAGTGGTGGGAGGACCTTGCAACGGACCGCTCCAAATGGAGAGGCACCCTGACCAGACAGCTCAAGGCGGGTGAAGAGAGACTGACTGCTGCAGCAGATGAAAAAAGGACCCGCAGGAAGAACCGCCACAGACCCAGCAGCATGGAGACCACCCACAAGTGTGACCTGTGTGACAGGGACTGCCATTCGCGCATCGGCCTGTTCAGCCACAGGCAGTGCTGTTCCAGCAGAGTAGACATTTAGGATTCTCTTCCATGGTCATCATAGACCGACGGAGGCCGACAATGACACCTGAGTCACATAGTGTTCCATCTCATGCCTCATCTTTGGCCAGAAAAAACGTTTCCTGGCAAGGGCTACCATTCCATCTGCACCCAGGTGCCCCATCTCCTCATGCAACTGTTCGTAGATGATAGGCTTCAAAGATTCAGGAATGACCAGCTGCGTTTTGGATACTGTCTCTCTTCTGAGGATTCCATCTCCATCAACTCGCAGGCGAGGCCACTCTCTGATAAGCCGTCTAACAGCTTCACCCTCCGCCAGCTTCTGCTTATGTTTCAGATGAGTATGTGTTCTTTTCAGGTACAAGACTCTGTTTATAACTTGGTCTGCCTCTTGTGTGGTTCTGATTTCCTCCACTGCCATAGGCTTGATCGGGAAAGATATACTACCTTCTTGTGGAAGTGCATCAATATTACAGGTGACTGCAGAGATCCAGTTAACCTCACCTGTTCTTTCCCCCTTGAACGCTTGCCCAATGGAATCAATGATCTCCTGATCCAACTCTTCTGTGCACTCTTGCATGACTACCTCAATGGGCTTTGCTCTCCGGGAAAGAAAATCTGTATCTTGGTTTACTGATCCAGGCCTATATTTAAGGGTGAGCCTATGGTCTGCCAGCTCTGCTACCCAACAATGTCCCGTGGCATTAAGCTTTGCTGATTTGGTGACATACATAAGAGGGTTATTGTCACTATATACAGTGAAATGTGGTGCATGGAACAAGTAGTCCCGAAAGCGCACTGTTATAGCCCACTTTAAAGCCAGGAACTCTAATTTGCCAGAGTGCAATTTGTAGTTCCTCTCTGCTGCTGTCAGGGTTCTGGATCCGTATCCTATGACTTGAAGAGACCCCTCTTGCCATTGATATAACACTGCACCTAGCCCTTCTTCTGAGGCATCCACGTGCAGGACAAAGGGTTTCTCCAGGTCTGGGTAGGCCATGATAGGAGGGTTTGTCAGTTGGTCAACTATACTGTTAAGTATTCATTGGTGGGTCTCAGTCCACTGAACTGGATAGGATGGTGGCAACTGAGTGGGTTGATGACCAGCTCCCTTTTTCTTTTGATTGTTCTTCTGAGCTGACTTTTGCTTGGCTAGCAGCTCATACAGGGGCTTGGCCATACGGGAAAAGTCTGGTATGTAGGGTCTGTAGTAACTGAGAAAACCCATCAACTTTCTCACCTCCCAAACAATGGTTGGTGCCTTGTGTCTCAGGGCCTGCACTGCCTCAACTTCTTTGGGGTTCATTGTGCATCCTTCCTCAGATATTATGCGACCCACATAACACACCTCCCGTTTGAAGAAGTCACACTTCTTTAGTCTTAACTTCATGCCACACTGTTTTTGTCACTGTAACACTTGCCTCACATTTTGGATGTGTTGCTCAAAACTGTGACTGAATACCAGTACGTCATCCAAATATGGCACACAGATTTCATCCCTGAGATCCCCCAGGCATCCCTCCATGTAGTGCTGAAAAGCAGCCAGGGCATTGGTCAGTCCGAAAGGGATTCTGACCCATTCATAAAGTCCCCAAGGTGTAATAAATGCTGTACAAGGCTGACTTCTCTCACTCATGAAGCCTTGATGGTATGCCTTCCCCTGGTCAAGCACAGTGAACCAAGAATTCCCTCCCAGGTTTTCGAGGATTTCTTGAATCCTTGGGATGGGGTGACGATCAGGCAGTGTCTTCCCATTTAATAGTCTATAGTCTACACATAGGCGGAGACCTCCATCTTTTTTCCTGACACATACTACAGGCGAAGAGTATGATGAGCAGGATTTTTGGATCCAGCCTCTGTTGAGTAGATCTTGTAGGTGTGTTTTTACTTCTTGGTAGAGGTGTCGAGGTATTGCGTTGTATGTTTTCTGCACAGGGATGTTATCTTTTAGCTGTATGTCCATTTCCAAGTCTTTTACACACCCAGTGTCCCAGTCATCCTTTGCAAAGACATCACACTCCTCTCTCAGCATCTGCTGTACTTGTTTCTGCTGCTCGTCAGACAGATGACTCAGGTCCACAGGTGGATCCCAGGGTTCACCTTGTGATGTATGGCTGGACTGCTCTATAGGGGGTGTAATATTGCTGGGAGATGACCGAGGTTCCTGGCCCTCCACAGATTTTACCTCCAGTGGGTAGACTGCATCTACACTACACACCAGCCAAGTGTTGAGCGGCCACACAGAATGATATCATTATTCTGGTTGGTTCTCAACAGTCACTGTTATTCTCTTACTGTCCTCTTGTGGTAGCTGTATTAACTGCTCTCTGATAGCCAACCCTGTGGGCCATGGTGCTTCCAGATTTGGTTCCAGCACTGCCTGTGACCACATTCCACCCCCACGGTTTTCCTTCTTGGTATGGCTATATGGGATCTGCTTTTATTCTTTTGTCTCTTCAGGATGGACAAGACAGCTCTGGTGGTTCTGCACCCCACTTCAAGTGCCGAGGACAATCTCTGCACCATGTGACCAGATGGGAAACAATTTTCAGGTGTGTCATTTGTCAGTGCCAATTCCTCAATTACATTAAACCCTATGATGGGGCATTCGAGTTTACTGGTGGAAACCAGAATTGGAACAAGAACTGGTTTATCGCTCATTCCAGCCACAGTATTTTTAGACAGGGTAAATTCAATTCCCATCCATCCCTCATATGAAATGTTGGTTCCGTTTGCTGCTGAGAGATCTAATACACCTTCAAGTACTGTAGCTCTGCTACCGGTCTCACCTCAACTTAAGATAAGATAAGATAAGATAAGCCTTTATTAGTCCCACAATGGGGAAATTCCAGGATTGCAACAGCACAGGGATAGCAACACTCAGAGCAACAATCAGAAGGCAAGAAAAAACAAGAGCAGCTAGTATACATATGTACATATTAATATATATATATATATATATATATATATATATATATATATATACTGTATATGTATATATATATACAGTATATATATATACGTATATATATATATATAGACACACAGTGCGGAGCATTGTGGTTGGTGAATGTGCAGCAGCAAGCCTAAGCTCTCTCTCCGCGGATGCGGCGGGCCAGCTGGATGTCTATGGGCATGATGGTGACCCTCCTGGCGTGGATGGCGCACAGGTTGGTGTCCTCGAAGAGATCCACCAGGTAGGCCTCGCTGGCCTCCTGCAGAGCCATGACGGCGGAGCTCTGGAAGTGCAGGTCGGTCTTGAAGTCCTGAGCGATCTCCCTCACCAGGTGCTGGAAGGGCAGCTTACGGATGAGCAGCTCCGTGGATTTCTGGTAGCGATGGATCTCTCTCAGAGCCACGGTACCGGGCCTGTAACGGTGAGGCTTCTTCACTCCGCCGGTGGCCGGAGCGCTTTTTCGAGCAGCCTTGATGGCCAGCTGCTTCCTGGGGGCTTTTCCTCCAGTAGATTTACGGGCGGTCTGCTTGGTTCTTGCCATCGCTCTTTATTATTCTGTCTTATATTTCTTGCACGCCGCCTAAACTCCAGCCCGGCACCCGCGTCGTTTTCGCTTCAGTTCTCCCGGTATGTCGAGTTTCTCCATTAGCACCGGGGGGGGGTTGAGTGCTAGTTAGCTCTTCCCTGCTGTATCGTCTCCTGCTGTAAACAGAGGCTCCGTCCGCCGACTCGGGAGACCTTTGGGACGATCTGTGTGTCCGTGATATATATAGAGTGAAAGGTGTGCCGGATCAGAAAGTTATCACTGGATCAGAAAGAAGAAGGAAGATAAAAAGACTCAGAATTGAGCCGCTGTTGCAAAAGGCAGCCAACTCGTGTGGCGCTGGAACCGGATATTAACTTCAGGCAGGTGTCTCTTTTTCCAGTCTGCTCTGACAATTGACACTTGTGAGCTAGTGTCCCATAAAACTGCAGTGTCAACACCACCCAGCGAGGCTCGAATGAGGCATCTCTTCCCCACCAGCTTGGCAGTTTGTTGTTGTTTACCAGTTAGAGGTGCTTTTAGGTTAAACTGGTTACATTTGTCTGTCCTCTCCTCAGGACATAGCAGGGTCTCGATCTTATTGGTGGTGGCTGAGATGGTTCTTGTACGACAACCAGCAGCCCAGTGCTCTGTGCTGCCACATTTGTAGCAGTGGTTACACTTCCCTTCGGGGTTGGACACCTGGCACTGCTGACATTGTCTGATGTTCACCAGTCTGGGCTGTGGCCGATATTTTCTGTTTGGCTGCTCATGTATTTTCATGACTTGGGGCTTAGGAGTCTGGCTGAGGCTTGCAATGTGCATAGTGAGGTTTTGGATAGCCTCGCAAATAGCTTTATTGCCTTCCTCGACCTTCTCCATTAATGTGTCTCACTTGTGTGCTTCACCGTGTTTGTTTTTACTGTTTGATTTGTGTCTGGAGCTTTCTTTTCAGTCTCTTCATTTTCCTCAGTTACAGCTGCCACTTTTATTGTCCTTGTTTTTAGGGTGGTTGACAATTTGCTCTTTCTCTCCATTTCCAGGCTGTATGCTGCTGTCATTTTTTCCAACAGAACTTCATCCTTTACCTTCGGGTCTTGTAAGTATGGCTTTACATCTGTTCGGATGGAGTCATCATGGATGCCAGTGAGTACTGTTTGGAGAAACTGATTTTGTATCAGCTCAAGGCTGTACTTTAGCGCTGTCTCCCCTCTCTCTGAAGCAAGGATGACTTGTTGCCTCAGGTCCATGGCTCGCACCAAAAACTGAATTGGCGTTTCCCGTGGCTCTTGAACTGCACGTGTGAGGGAGTGATACAACTCTGTAGCATCTTTTTCGATATAATGAGTCCTTAATATCTGTCTGAGAGCCTTTAGTGTCAAATCAACTCTGCTCTCCAGGTAACTCTTCAGTTTTGTTCTAGGAACTATGGCCTGAATAACAGCTTCAACAATTTCTCCTTCATCATATCCCTTTTTTAATGCTCTTTGGATCTGCCTTTCCAGACTGGTATAGCCAAGTTTATCTTTTTGATTTGGCTCTCCAATTTGTCCAACTATTTTTAAGTCTCTTCTGTAAAGTGGGTGCACAAATGCTGGGCTTGGGCCAGTGTTTGGTCCAGTGTGACTCGGGGCAGTTCTGGTTTCCCTCTCCTCATTTGAATTATGAGGTGTACCAACTTGGTCCACCAGGGGGTGATCGTGCACTTCTTTTGACTGGAAGCCCTTGTGATCGTCATTTTTCACCCTCAATTCATCAATCTTATCATTCAGGTTCAGTAACAGTGACAGACCCTCATCTTCCAGTGAAGTGACATCTTCTCCTTCTAGATACTGTAGGATAAGCCTCCTCAACTTACGAGGTGAGCCTCTGTCACTCTCACACACAGGAACAATAAGTACTTCACAGACATTACTTAGCTCCTTTGCTGCTAGTATAAGCAATTTTCCTTCTATCTCCACCATCAAACTCTCCCAATCTGGTGATATTTGTTGTGCTCCAGTCATGACAGCAAGCTTTTACCTTCACTCCAAGGTAGTCTGTGGGTATTAGCATGCTAGGCTAGTGGCCGTCTTGTCTCTTTTGTAGTGTGGCCAACCGCGGTGCGCACCGTTTTGTTTTGTTTTTTTTTCCACATACCTCCAGCTCTCTGTTGACAAACTATACCAACCGGGCGGAAACACCAAGTTTATGTTGCACCCTCAGAACGACAGGACTCAGTTTTCTGTTAGGCAACTTTATTACTCCCGGTTCTGCGTTTTTTTTTTGTTTTTTTTTGTAATAATTTGTCTGAGCAGCCGGGTCTAAAGAAAATGGCAACAACACACTTTTTTTTCATTCACCAGACGAGAACATAAAAAACAGGAGCATAGTGATGATATGCCGTCGCCCAACTGACGTCACTCCTCCTCTACCCCAGCATCACAGCACTCCATCCCCACAGCACAGACCCATCATAGATCTCTAGGGCGCAACAAGTGCGCAATCTACTCTCGCAATTGGGTTATTCATTCTCTCGCTCGTGCGCCAAGCCATGGCACACAGAGGTTCATGACAGAATGCCCCGACCAGTGTAAAAACCCAGCAGAGAGGTGGTGCATGAGTGAGTGTTTTTGCTTCATCTCCTTAGTGCTCTTCCCCTTGCCGTCCGCATGGATTTTTCTGTTTTTGGACTGAACCCTGAGGAGTGTGGAGTGGCTCACCGAGCAGTGGTGTTCGTCTCCCGGGCTCGAACCACCAACTCCCCAGAGGAGAATTTCCTATTGTTTGACATCACTGTCAAGATGCTCCAGACGTGCCCTGGTCTTTGGAAATATCCGGGGTTGACGGCGTTTCTCACCGCGGTCCACGAGTCATGGCGACAGCTGGAAGCGGTGACAGGAGGGGCCATCGGAGCTCAACCACGGCTTCCCACGACGTACTCCCGGAGGACCGGAGCCCGCCGCTCGCCGCCCGAGCCGGAGTGCTCCTCCCCCCGCCAGATTTCTCGTCCTACTCCTGGGAGGACGAAGCAGGACAGCGAGGCAGCAGCGGACATTATCACCAGTCAGGAGTTCAGGCAAGTTCACCTCCATTCTCTTGCTATGTCTCCTGAAGTGATTAATCAGATTTCTGTGGAGGAGCTTCAGACATTGTTACCTGCTGAAGCTCCCCAAACAGCTGCTGTCACAGCTGCTGATTCCCTGTCCTCTGTCTCCATTGACTCCCCACCGGCCCCAGGAGAGGACCGTCAGACTCAGGAGGAGTAGGAGGAGTCAACCACACGGCATGAGGTTCATCCTAGGTCTAAGCGACAGAGGAGGCCTGTGGCCTCATTGGCGGTTCCTAATCAGCTGTCAAGCCCAACCGTTGCAGCGGCAAAGCCCCCCTCCGTGCTAGCTGTCGTGCCAGCAGACGCCCCTTTGGCTTCAGCCACAGTTCCCATCGTTGGGCCGTCCACCCCAGCCGCCAGAGAGATTGTGTGTGCCACTCCGGACCCACCCACCTTCGTGCTGTTCGGGCCGGCAGCTCCATCAATCACCGAGGAGCCTAGAAGACCTATGGGCGTGGAGAGGGAGGACAGCACACCGTCGGCAGCTGCCAACCTTCAGACCCGGGAGGCCAGGCAAGTGAGTTTTCATGTAACCTTAGTCAATAAGGATAAGCCTTGTCTGTCCCCCGGGAGAGAGCTTCAGGCTAGGCAGTCGCCTGAGTGTTCTCCCCTTGCTGCTCCTATGATGAACTCACTTATTTCCTCTGTGTCTCCATCCCCTGCCTGGGAGCATCCACCAGCCATGGAGCTCGACGATCGGGGGAGGAGGGAATGCGCCATGCTGGAGGACTGCACGCCGCAGATCCGCTACAACCAGAGGAGGAGCGCTGTAACTGACCGGAGGTGGGTGCCAATGAAGGAGCATCCTCCCACTTCAGTCTCTGCAGACACAGTGCCACCCAGGTCTCCACCTCCAGACTTCATGCCGGGAGGGTTACCGGCATTAGGGGCTCCACTGGAGGAGACCACAACTGCCGAGACCATCATGCCTGCTGCGGGGGCTGCCACGGCAGAGCTATCCCCCGAGCTGGACTTCCAGCCAATTGGACCCCAAACATCATCATCGGAGTCCTGGACGGCGGTAGAACCCAAGCACAGGCAAGTAATCTCTCCTGTAGTTAACCTGTCATGTGTTGAGAGTTCTTGCCTGGCTCTTGGGAAGGAGAGTCGTGTGCAGCTCCCAGCTCCATCTGAACTTTCCTCGCTGGGTCCTGCCGCTGCCGGCGACCCTAACCATCTCTGTTCTCCCATTTCCTTGGAGCTCCTTCCTAGGGTCGCCGGAGAGGAGCTGCTGCAACCGGGGTTGCCTATGGACGAGGAGGAGGGTCCAGTTGTCCCGAAGGAGGTTGATGGGGATGTAGCACTTGACAGACTGGAGAGACCCTACGCACCCTAAATCGCCAGAATCCTAGATGGTGGTGGAGCCAGAAGTCAGGCAAGTGTGCTCCATTATGTCAGGAGTGTCAATAGTAATGTCACACTGCCCGACTTATGGTGAGGTGGACCCAGGGTAGCTCACAGTAGCCCTCGGGACCGCCACACTGGGCTCTGCCGCTGCCAACCCTGACCCGGTTTCTATTTCTCTTCCTTTGGGTTCGGAGCCTCCAGCCAGGGTCGCCGGAGAGCTACTGGAGGCAACCAAGGATCGGGGCCCAATGCCGGAGGACATGGGGAGCATCACCTCCCTCGCTGGGGAGGCCACTGCGGGAGTAATGAGGCCCCCGATGGGGGTCACCATAGGTGCAACGGTGCTCCAACCGGAGTCCACCACGGGTGCAGCAGGGCCTAAGCCAGGGTCCACTGTGGGTGCTGCAGGGCCTGAGCCAGGGTCCACCGCGGGTGCAGCCACGTCTCAGACCGGGACCATCGCGGGTGCCGCCACGTCCCAGACCGGGACCGTTGCGGGTGCAGCCATGTCCCGGACCGGGACTGTCGCAGGCGCAGCCATGTCCCGGACCGGGACCGTCGCGGGTGCTACGGTCCCCCTGCCCCAAGCCTCGAATGGCAGGGGTCTCCCGTTCCTTGGCTTCACCGCCGAGGTCCCTGAGGGTGGAGGCTGCCTCTACGGCCTCCTCTCAGGTCCTGGTGGCTCCACCACGCTAGTCGGCCACCCAAAGGACTTGGCTTATGGGTCGGGTGGCCCATCGGCCCAGGCAGGCCGCCGGACACTATCCCATGGGCCGCCTGCTGGACTTGGGATTGGGGCAGGCCACCTGATCTATCACCCCTCACCATACTGGGGGCCTGGGACTCAGGTCGACCCCCTGAACTTTGGACTTCGGGGGAGGGGGGTTAGTGTTCCAGGTTGGGGGTCGTTAGGAGGGGTTTGGCTCTTTATTCTATTTTTGTTCTGATTGTGTTTTCACTGATTGCTTCCCTCCTAACTGGTTTTCCCCCACCTCCCACCCTGGGTTAGTGTTTATTGCCGGTTGGGGGGGGGAGGGGTTCCCTTGAGGGGTGTTGTTTCTTTTCTTTTTTACTGATGGTACTGGGGTGTCTGGTGTCCACCCCTAGAGGAGGAGGCCCTGTCATGAATCCGGGTTTGGAGGCCAAACTCGTTTCTGACTCATAGTTATGCCTTGACCTAATTTCCTCCTGACAGCTCGGGCACGGCCCCTCCTCCTGTCAAACTCCGTCAGCTGCACTGTCACTGGTGTTCACACATACACACAAGCACATGCTCCATTCACTCTCATTCACACGCACTCTCACACACCGGATGCCAATCAGTTCTGCCCACGCATTTTCACACCGGCAATCTCTTTCCTCATTAGCTTCTGGAGTATATGTTTGCCGTGCCGGGGGAAAGAGATTGTCAGGGCATTCACCCTCATTCATGGCAGCAACCTCTCCATGTATGACGCTCCACTCCCTTCACGTACTCAGCCCGACATCTGCAGACAATCTATTCCTGGGTGTTCGCGGCTACCTCAGCTCCTACCCCTTTCCCACTGGATTGCTTGGTTTCGCCCCGGATTAGCTCCAGCTCAGTAAGTGTCTTTCTTCGCCTTTTCTCCTGTGCTCTGCAGCCCTGTGGCACGAGGCTGTGCATCTTTCCTTTTGTGCTTTACGCAGCCCTGCGGCATGAGGCTCCATTAGACCAGGTTGTTGAGCATTCGGCACCCTGCTTGTTTGGTGGCCAAACCTTGCCATTACACCTCTCTGTATTTCTGTCATTGAACTGAACTGTATTTGGTTATAAATGGACTTGTTATTTACTTGGGTTGTTAATAAAGTGCACAATCTACTCTCGCAATTGGGTTATTCATTCTCTCTCTCGTGCGCCGAACCATGGCACACGGAGGTTTATGACAGTAAGAGAATTTAATTAATGGATTACATTACAGGCTTATTAATGTCAGGCTGAAAACAGACTTTAGAACATGTTCAGTTTGCTTTATCTTGCCTTGAGAGCTCTTATTGTGGGAAAAATCTGATGAAATTCAACACAAAATTGCCAGTAATTTCCTCATTTTGAATCGAGAAATAGGGTTTGTGGTGTGAGAGAGAGGAGAAAAGAGTGAGAATCACTCCAAAAGAGTGAGTTGGCAACACTGCATAAAGCTGTCAATGTTTCTTACCTTTATATTATGGCTTTAATTCTATGTGCAGTGATCCAAAGAAAATGTCCATTATCCACAGTCCAAATGTCTGGTGTGACAGAAACATGATGCAGTCCCTTAAATTCTTTTTGGAGATCAAAATCCATTTTTGAATAATCTTTATCCGGATAGCAAGGAAATGTGTTTTAACTTCAGTGGATCACAGTCTCAGCTGTCTGATGGAAGATGGCTGTTATTAGATCTTCATTCTGTAACAACGTATCTGGCAATCAGTCGTTTAATTCTTGCTGGGTCACAGACCGTCCAGATGCACACCTGTGCTTGAAATCCAGCCATGGGTGTTCAGATAAGAGTATTTCCACTTTACATCCAGCCATGGCTGTTCAGATAGCATAAACCCACTAACACGGTGTTGTTAGCATAGCGTAGCACTAGCTTTGTCAACCTTGTTGCTGTTCTCAGGTGCTTCTGAAGATTGCAGTCGGTCTCAACCACACTTTAGCTTGCAACCCACCAATATGCTTTTGTCCTTAACCATGACAAAGGAAAAATAATCTATTATAATCTGACCCATCTTTTTAATTTGTTTTTTAATAAACCTGTTTAACTATTACTGAAGTAGTCATTTATGTTCCATTGTTTTATGTTCTTCTTGGCACCATTTGTTCTTAGATTTTATCATCTTCTTATTGATGTGTTTAGTTCAGTTTTTAAGTATTGGTTTTTAGTTCCTGTTTTTATGTGTTCTTAGTTTCTTTTTGTACCTTTTTAAATTTTGGCTTTTAACAAACCGTTTAACTATTATTGAAGTAGTCATTTATGTTCCATTGTTTTACATTCTTCTTAGCTCCATTTGCTTTTAGATTTTCTTATTTTGATGTGTTCTTAGTTCAGTTTCTAAGTATGGGTCTTTAGTTCCCTTTGCTCTATGTGTTCTTAGTTTTATCTTGTATTTTATGTGTTTTAGCTCCAGTGTTTCCTCAGTGGGGCCCCTCATGCCGGATGCTGCCTGGCCCATCTGCAGGGGGGTTGGTTTCGTGGGTCTTCTCTAGCTTGGGTGGGTGGGGACTTTATACCACTGCCTACAGCTGTGGTGTGGGCCCCGGCCTGTCCTGGTCGGGCAGCCTTTGTGGCACCTTCTGTGTTATGGGCTGTGTGGTCTCCCGGTGTTGGGGGGCTCCACAAGATGGTTGCTCCTTCACGTGGTGCCTCAATGCCGAGCAATGTCTCTTTCATTTTATATGTGTGTAAGAAAAGTAGGGGGTGATGTATCTGCCTGTTTGTGTTGTGTTTATGGGTATGTTTATGGGAGGGTTGGAAGGGGTGGGGATGTATCGTGTAAAATATGTAACTAAATGTGTCTACTGTTTTTATCTATGTAAAGCACTTTGTGCAGCATCTAATGTTTAAAAAGTGCTATACAAATAAAGTTTGATTACCACAAAAACAAAGTTGCTTCACCTTTTCCTCTGCTCAGTAGTGAACAGGCCCTTTGCAACAGTTGCGTTAACTGATGGCTGTGTCAGCTACCTAGGGTAAGTTTGTATTTATTTGTGCTAAAAATGTCTATCCATATTAATAAAATGAGTAACTTGAGTAATGCATCTGATCCAATTTCAGTAATTGTAATGCATTACTAAATTTTTAAACAGTAATTTTGTTACACAGCACGTTGCTGCCAAAGTAGTGGTATTACAGTAGTACACTGCTTATTCATGACATCATTTTGGAACACAAGATTGACATCCTCTACTTAACAGAGACTTAGCAGAAAAAGCAGGACTTTTTTTGCATTAAATCAGACCACTAAATCAAGCTATGTTTACTTACAGAAGCCTCGTGCTGAGGGTGGTGGCGGGGGACTGGCTGTCATTCACCATGCCGACAACAGGATTAAAGAGGTCCCTATATCTACTACCACCACATTTGAGGGAGTTGTGTTTACACTGGCTGGGAGTTGTCAGCTTCAGTCTGTCCTTATTTACTGCCCTCCTAAGGCTCCTGCTGGTTTTCTGAGCTCCTCACCCCTATCTGCACTCTGTCTCCTTCCACGCTTAAGCTTGGGGATTTTAACATTCATGTTGACACCAGTGGCTGCAAACTCACTTCCAAGTTCCTGTCACTGTTGGAATGTTTTTACTTCAGGCAACATGTACAGGACTCCACCCATAGTAAAGGCCATACCTTAGAATAGAATAGAATAGAATAGAATAGAATAGAATAGAACAGAACAGAATAGAATAGAATAGGCTTTATTGTCATTGTACAGTTGTACAGTGCAACAACATTGTGGGTGCTCCACCAGGCTACTGCACAATAAAGTAAGAGAGAAGGATTTAATAAGACACAGTTACAGAATACATGATTAAACATACGTCTGAAATAAAAATAAAAATAGCCCATAGGTTTATACACAGGTATGGTAGTGGCTTCACAGATGGAACTATGTACATAAGAGTGTGGCGTGCAGAACACACAACTGAATAAAATGGCCCAAGGATTATCGAAAATATACACAGGAATTGTAGTGGTTGCATGAATGGGTCAATATACAGTGGGGTAAAAAAGTATTTAGTCAGCCACCAATTGTGCAAGTTCTCCCTCTTAAAAGATGAGAGGTCTCCAATTTTCATTATAGGTATGCCTCAACTATGAGAGACAAAATAAGAAAAAAAAAATCCAGAAAATCACATTGAAGGATTTTGAATGAATTAATTGGTAAATTTCTCGGTAAAATAAGTATTTGGTCAATAACAAAAGTTCATCTCAATATTTTGTTATATACCCTTTGTTGGCAATGACAGAGGTTAAACGTTTTCTGTAAGTTTTCACAAGGTTTTCACACACTGTTGCTGGTATTTTGGCCCATTCCTCCATGCAGATCTCCTCTAGAGCAGTGATGTTTTGGGGCTGTCGCTGGGCAACACAGACTTTCAACTCCCTCCAAAGATTTTCTGTGGGGTTGAGATCTAGAGACTGGCTAGGCCACTCCAGGACCTTGAAATGCTTCTTACGAAGCCACTCCTTCGTTGCCCGGGCAGTGTGTTTGGGATCATTGTCATGCTGAAAGACCCAGCCACGTTTCATCTTCAATGCCCTTGCTGGTGGAAGGAGGTTTTCTCTAAAAATCTCACGATACATGGCCCCATTCATTCTTTCCTTTACACGGATCAGTCGTCCTGGTCCCTTTGCAGAAAAACAGCCCCCAAGTATGATGTTTCCACCCCCATGCTTCACAGTAGGTATGGTGTTCTTTCTCCTCCAAACACAACAAGTTGAGTTTTTACCAAAAAGTTCTATTTTGGTTTCATCTGACCATATGACATTCTCCCAATCTTCTTCTGGATCATCCAAATGCTCTCTAGCAAACTTCAGACGGGCCTGGACATGTACTGGCTTAAGCAGGGGGACACGTCTGGCACTGCAGGATTTGAGTCCCTGGCGGCGTAGTGTGTTTCTGATGTAACCTTTGTTACTTTGGTCCCAGCTCTCTGCAGGTCATTCACTAGGTCCCCCCATGTGGTTCTGGGATTTTTGCTCACCGTTCTCATGATAATTTTGACCCCACAGGGTGAGATCTTGCGTGGAGTCCCAGATCAAGGGAGATTATCAGTGGTCTTGTATGTCTTCCATTTTCTAATAATTGCTCCCACAGTTGATTTCTTCACACCAAGCTGCTTACCTATTGCAGATTCAGTCTTCCCAGCCTGGTGCAGGTCTACAATTTTGTTTCTGGTGTCCTTTGACAGCTCTTTGGTCTTGGCCATAGTGGAGTTTGGAGTCTGACTGTTTGAGGTTGTGGACAGGTGTCTTTTATACTGATAACGAGTTCAAACAGGTGCCATTAATACAGGTAACGAGTGGAGGACAGAGGAGCCTCTTAAAGAAGAAGTTACAGGTCTGTGAGAGCCAGAAATCTTGCTTGTTTGTAGGTGACCAAATACTTATTTTACTGAGGAATTTACCAATTAATTCATTAAAAATCCTTCAATGTGATTTTCTGGATTTTTTTTTTCTCATTTTGTCTCTCATAGTTGAGGTATACCTATGATGAAAATTGGAGACCTCTCTCATCTTTTAAGTGGGAGAACTTGCACAATTGGTGGCTGACTAAATACTTTTTTGCCCCACTGTACATGAAAGTGTGAAGTGCAAAGACGTGTGTTATTATGATAATTAAACAGGTCCTCAGTTCTGTGTATGTGAGCTTTAGGAAGGAGGGGAGTGGGGCCTCTGACTTTGCAGTCTGGATGGCCCAGGGAAAGAAACTGTTTGTCAGTCTAGAGGTGTAGGACCCGGTTAATCTGAACCGTCGTCCAGAGGGGAGCAGGTCAAACAGGTGGTGGGCGGGATGTGAGGGGTCTCCTGTGATGGCCTCAGTAGACCTGGTGTGTTCCACTGGCATTCCTCTCACCAACCTACAATGTATGGACCTAGCTGTTTCTGACCATCATGCAATCACATGCTCATGATCCGGCTCCTTTGCTCAGGCAGCGACCTTTGCAGACCATCACATTCAGAAATATTAAGACTGTGAGTGTACCAGCTTTGCCCACTCTGATCTCTGGCAACTTCTCTGCAGTGTCTTCCATCTCTGCACCTGAAGACATGGTAGCTTGCTACTATATTGCCTTATCCCTCAGCTTGGACTCTCTTGTCCCTCTATTTTTTTTTTTATTTTTTATTTAACCTTTATTTATACAGGGTAGTTCCATGGAGAGGCAACCTCTCTTTTTCAAGGATGCCCTGTTCACACTCGCACAGTTACACATTCACACCAGGAAGCTGCCCAGTACAACCACAGACTGACTTGTGGCCACTGAGCAACTCCACTGGAGCAGTTGGGGTTAAGGGCCTTGCTCAAGGGCACCACAGTGGGGTTAAAGAGGGTGGGGCAAACACTGCTATGTTATCTGTCCCACCCAGATCTAATCTTGCCGGTCCAGGGATCGAACCCGTGACTCTCTGCTCACCAGTCTTCATCCCTAACCATTAGGCCACCACTGCCCTAAAGACCTGGACTGTCACATCCACTCGTCCTGTTCCCTGGTTTACCAATGAGCTTCACGCCATGAAAGCCACTGGTCGAAGGTTGGAGAGGGTCTACAAAAAAAAACAGCCTCACTGTCCACCAGTTGGCTTTCAAGGAACGTGTTGTCATACAAGGATGCTCTCTCCCAGGCCAGGACCCAGTACTATTCCACTCTTATTGGCTCCCAACAAAATCACCCCAGGGCATTGTTCTCCACAATTAACAAACTTCTTTCTTCCCTGCAACCTCCCACCCCTCCGCTGACTCTGATCTCTGCACTAAACTTTACAACTTTTTCCAGGCTAAGCTCAACTCTGTTCACCAGCAGCTTCTCTCACCACCCCTCTGGTGTCTCTGTCACTGGATGTTGCCTCCCCTGCCTTATGTCCCCCCTTTCCGCTTTTGCCTCAGTTGATGCTACTCTGATTAATGAGTTGGTAACAAAGGCTAAGGCCTCCACATGCTCCCCGAACCCCATGCCCACAGTTCTGGTCAAGGCCTGCCTTCCTTCCATCAGTTCACGCATTTTAAACATTGTTAATGCATCACTTCAGTCTGGCTCTGTACCCATCAGCCTGAAAACTGCCTCTGTCACTCCCATCCTAAAAAAGGTTAGTCTGGACCCTACCAACTTCAACAACTATTGACCTATCTCCAACCTCCCTTTTATTAGCAAGATCCTTGAGAGAGTAGTTGATACCCAGCTCCATCACCATCTGTCCACCAGTGAGCTCAAGGAAACATTTCAGTCTGCCTACAGGGTCCACCACAGCAATGAAACTGCCCTGGTTAAGCTCACAAATGATCTCCTGACAGCCGCTGACTCTGATTGCATTATCATCCTGGTTCTGCTTGACCTCACTGCAGCCTTCAACACCACTTCCACCCCATTCTTCTCAATCGCCTTTCCACCCACCTTGGTCTCACTGGTGCTGTTCTGTCCTGATTCCACTCCTAGTCTTTCTGACAGGAAACAGTTTCCATAAATGGATCAAGCTCTCATCCTGCCCCCAGTTAACCACAGTGTGCCACAAGGTTCTGTCCTCGGTCCCTTCCTCTTCAAAATGTCATAACCCGAGTGTCGGTTCTGCCCACACTCGGGTCTCGTATTATGTTTCCCTGGCTTTGGCAGCAGAGGATTCCTTTCAGCTCCTCGGGCCTTTATTGTGAAGGCACCCGGGGGAGCTCCCTGCTGTCAAAGTCAGCTACTGCGCTGCTGTCACGGCGAGCAGCTGCGCCGCATTGGGGTCATTAGCGGCCAGAGTTAAAAGCTGGTGCTGAATGTCCTCCAGTGCGGCAGTCTCTGTTGTGCTTCTGTTATGTCTTGTTGTATTCCTGTTACGTTCTTGTTGCTCATCATGGTTAACGGACTTGGGAATCCCCTGTTACCCGCCTGTTAACGGTCCTGTCGTTAAGGTACGCTCTGTGCGACTTTACCCTTATTATTATCTCGTCTGGCGCATCGGGTACTCCCCGGCTCAGGCGTCACCTTGTATGTATCCTGTGCTTGTCCATCCCTCTCTGTGAATAAAACATCACTGCAAACTCACTGGTGACTGAGGCGTCTTGTGATGGTCCGTGAGGGCCATCGTGACAGTAGATTGCCGCCAAACGCCCAGAGAGGAGGTGTAGTACGAGACGCCATTCACCGTGTAGTTTTGCTGTATTGGACTGACTGTTCCAACCTGTCTGAGTGTCTGCAGCTGGGAGTATGACGTCATCCAGGACCCGCAGCCGGCGCCTGGGCAGGCAGCTAGCGGAAGCTCTTGAAGAGATTGACAACACCATCTCTTCCGCTACGCTGTGGGACGCTCCCAGCGACATTCTAAGACATTTGGACGACGCTGAGGAATTTCTGCTTAATCTCCCCCTCGAGCTTGACGATCACCCGGAGGTGATAGCGAGGTGGGAGGAACTCGCCGTCCAACGCGAGTCACTTCGTGGGCTGGAGGAGAGGAGCAGGAGGCAGGGTAGAAAGCATCCATGCTCCCTGCGTCGTTGTTCCGTTCCCGTCCCGGAGAAGAACCAGGAGTTCATGCCGTCTGGGGGCCGACGACGACGTCGGCGTAACGACGCGGGCTCTCCTCAGCAGAATCCTCAGCTGAAACCCTGTCTGGATCCAGTTCCGGGTCGCCGCAAGGGCTCAACCCACCACACAGCTGTCACTTCTGCGCCTCGTCAGAGGGGAATCCCCGCAGCCTCGTCTTCTCCCGGGCCCTCGCCTGCTGTCCCGTCAGCGCTCCATGCCCGACTGACCCCGGCTGTCGCCCCCTCCTCCTCGTTGCCTATCCTGGCTGCTGTGTGTCGCGGGAGCTCCTTTTCGGTGAGCCCCATCCCGGAACCATCTCGAGTGGCCTCACCTCGTCTTCCCAGAGGGCCCTCTGTCGCCATCCAGCGGGGAAAGGGAGGAACGACGTCCCCCACAGCGGGAACTATCTTACCCTCAGGAGAAAGGCAAGTGCATGATAATTTCTCTCATTTCGATATTGTTTTGCCTTGTCTGACTCCTGGGGGTGGAGTTCGGGGTATGCAGCCCCCCGAGCTCCCTCTACCTGCTGTGGATGAAGGAATTAACCCTGCTTCCTCTGTGTCTCCCTCCGCTGAGCGGTCATCGACTCCAGGCCAACGTCGCTGGATGAGGAGGGGGCCTGCGGTTCTGGAGAGCCTGGTTCCGGTTCTGCAGCCACGCCGTGGGCGGAGGAGGAGAGCGGACTGCAGTGTGGAGCCTTTGCCAATGTGGAAGCATCCCCAGGGTTCCACGGAGGAGCGGTCCGGTCCAGCGGGTCGAGGTTCTCCTGCCACCACGCCGTGCAGGCCATCGGCGTGGACATCGGTACCGGAGGACTCTCTAGCTGCGCGCACCATCATGCCAGCTGCGGAGCCCGACACAGCTGAGTGGGAGCCTGAGGACGACCTCCTGACATCTGAGCCCAGATCGTCGCAGTCCTGGACGGCGTCAGAACCCGAGCTCAGGCGAGTGCTCTGTTTTACCTTTCTTCTTCACCTTTTAGAGCACTTTTGCCTGTCTCAAGGGGAGATGAGCCGGGTGCAGCCGCTCGCTGCGTCCAAGCTTATCTCGCCGGGTTCTGGCACTGCCGGTGATCCTGATCCCGCGTTTTCTCTCTTTTGTGAGTCTTCTCCCAGGGTCGCCGGTGAGGGGCTGCTCTCGCCTGCTGCGCCAGAGGTTCCGGTTTCAGGGTTGGAGGTCGAGTCTGGTGCCACGCCGACCCAGTCGGGGTCCGTGGGTTTGGTTCCGGAGGCCCAATCGGGGTCCACCGTGGGTTTGGTTCCGGAGGCCCAATCGGGGTCCGACGTGGGTGCTGCACCAGCAGGTCCTAGATTCGGTGAGGGAGCTGCAGATCCCCGGCCACCGGATGCTGGACAGGCTCATTTCCCTCGTCACCCTCATCTCCACCGTCATCCTCCTCGTCTCCCTGAGGAGCGCTACCCATCTCCACCTGGCGCCGTTGGGGTCCCGAATGCTCCGCCCAGTTCCCCCTCGTCTCTCCCCTTTTCAGCGGGACCGCCGGCTGCTTCTTCCCAATGGTTCTGGTGGGCTGGTGTTGCGGGGCGGCCGCCTGAAGGACTGTCTCGCCGGTTTGGTTCTCTGGGCCGGCCCCCCGACATTTTTGTCTTCCTGTGTGGCGACCTGCTCCGGCCACCTGAAACTCTCTACTTCCAAGCAATGGACTGGGGTAGGCCGCCCGAACTGTCCTCTTTTCCCCTCCCTGTTCTGTGGCCTTTGGATGCCGGACGACCCCCCGAACCTTTTGCCCCCATCCCTCCGGGTCAGGACTGCACCCTCCCCGGGTTTCTGATCTCGTCTGTGGGACTGTTGGGGTGTGCGGGGGGGGGGGGGATTGATTTGTGTTTTTGCGGCTCACTATGTTGTTTCTGGGTTTGGTGGTTTTTTCCTCCACCTTATGTCGCTTTGTTTTTGCCAAAAGGTATACTGCCTATTTTGACTTTGTTCTGGTTACCCACGTTTTAGGGATTATGGTTTTTTTCCCCTACCTCTATAGCCTTGTTGGTCTTATCACTTGCTTGCTCTTTGTTTGTCTCTCTCCCTCCTGCCAGCACCCCATCCACCCACCCTAGGGGGGGTGGGGGGGTGGGGGGCTTGGGTGTTACTCGGGCCGCTCAGAGCTCTGCCTCGAGGGGGAGGTACTGTCATAACCCGAGTGTCGGTTCTGCCCACACTCGGGTCTCGTATTATGTTTCCCTGGCTTTGGCAGCAGAGGATTCCTTTCAGCTCCTCAGGCCTTTATTGTGAAGGCGCCCGGGGGAGCTCCCTGCTGTCAAAGTCAGCTGCTGCGCTGCTGTCACGGCAAGCAGCTGCGCCGCATTGGGGTCATTAGCGGCCAGAGTTAAAAGCCGGTGCTGAATGTCCTCCAGTGCGGCAGTCTCTGTTGTGCTTCTGTTATGTCCTGTTGTATTCCTGTTACGTTCCTGTTGCTCATCATGGTTAACGGACTTGGGAATCCCCTGTTACCCGCCTGTTAACGGTCCTGTCGTTAAGGTACGCTCTGTGTGACTTTACCCTTATTATTATCTCGTCTGGCGCATCGGGTACTCCCCGGCTCAGGCGTCACCTTGTATGTATCCTGTGTTTGTCCATCCCTCTCTGTGAATAAAACATCACTGCAAACTCACTGGTGACTGAGGCGTCTTGTGATGGTCTGTGAGGGCCATCGTGACACAAAATATGCATGCTCCTGCTTGGCCAGATCATTTGCCACTATGGTTTAAATTTTCATTGCTATGCTGATGATACCCAGCTCTATCTCAGCACTTCACCATATCTAACCAGCTCTCTCCACAATCTCTTACAAACTGCATGACACCAAAACCTGGATGACCACCAACCTGCTTCAACTCAACAGCTGGAAAACTGAGCTTATTGTTGTTGCTCCAAAAACGGTCCTCCACAAGATCGAGAATCTTGTCCTCAATGTTGATGGCTTCTCCACCTCACCTTCTGTCAAGGTTCGCAACATGGGTGTCATTATGGACTCCACTCTGTCTTTCGACACACATTAAATCTGTCACCAAAGCTGCCTTCTTTCACCTGAAAAATATCTCCAGATTCCGACCATCACTCCCTGATTCTGTTGCAGAAACTCTAATTCATGCCTTCGTAACCTTACACCTGGACTACTGTAACGCCATCCTCCACGGGGTCACCAATAAACTCTGGACAGACTGCAACATGTACAAAACTCAGCTGCTAGGGTTGTCACTCGCACCAAACCATGGCAGCACATCACCCCTACTCTAAAACAATTGCACTGGCTTCCCATTAAATTCCGGATCATTTTCAAACTTCTCCATCTCACCTATAAGCCCCTTCATGTACTTGCTCCACAGTACCTATCCAATCTCCATGTTCACCACCCCTCACGGACCCTTCGGTCTGCTGACCTAGGGCTTCTCTCCCTTCCCCATACTTGCAAGAGAACCTCTGGGAACAGGGCCTTTGTTGCCCCTCTAACCTGGCAGTGGTTGGAGGGGTGTAGTGATCAAATCATGTTAGCATAAAACAGAAGCAGACAACAGGAGCTTGTGATCACAATGGCTGCAGTATTTATTCTGCCCAGACAAATATGTACAAACACCAGTGACTCTCATTTTACTATTAACACAAATAAAACCAAAAATACAAATGAAAATGTGCAATATCTCTTTAGGTAAACACTCAATAAATTCATCAACTTCAATAAATCCATTAACTCCAATAACTTCGAAGTATCAACTGCCATTTTGTAATAGCTCTGTGCTACTGGTTATAGAGGGGTTGCACCGACATCACACGGGTCATGTGTCTTTTGCTTACCGCACCATTTTGGACGGCCACGAACAGTCAAATCACCAACAGCAAGCGTGAGTGAGTGTAATCAATGAGATAAATGGCTACACACAAATCAACACCATGGTCCACCGACGAGGTGCAGACTTTTCTGTGCTTGGTTGCTGATTAAAGAAATCCAGCTCCCTCTGGATTTCTCATCTGCCTTCACGGCCATGGTGAAGGCAGATGAGAGGCAGAGTGGCGTCAGCCCGACCACAGGATCATCATTGTTGAAAACAGTGATAGGAGTGAAGTGAGTGGTGAGTGATGTGATATTATGCATCTTTGCCGTTATTTATCCCAGTGGTGGAAAGCTCACTTTGAACAAACAACACTGTTTTCTCCTGTATGCAGACAATGAGCTAGCTAGTTATCCATCAATGCTAACTCCGTGCTCTGCTTGTATTTTGCACTTGTGTCGACAACATCTGATGAAATAAGCTAGTGTTATTCCTGGTTAAAAAGTCATTTTTTTACATGTTGCACTTTCGTGCTGTGCATGTATTTACAGTAAGTTGTGTGTGTATTTTCATTCCAGAGTCCCACTGCAGGCTGAAGATCTGCTGAACTGGGACCAGTAGCACATCCAGTGGCTTCTCAGTGAGGCAAGAGAACATGAAATGGGAACAGGTCAAGTGGACCCCTGACCAAGTGAGCACCCCATGTCAGCACCCCATGTGGACCCCGTGTCAGCGATGGCCCTCGCGGGCCATCAATAAGATACCAAAAGCCAGCCGATGAGTTTGCATGTTTATTAACAAAAGACAACGATGACAAAATAATGAGCCACGTGGGGCAAAAACACAAACAAGACTACAACTAAGGCACAGTAACAGTACACACAGGATAACACTCACTGGAAATGAAGAGGAAGGAAGACTGGAATCGGGGTTAGGGATTCCAGCCCAACGTTGAGGAAGTCCAACGTAGTGTGAGGTCGCAGCCCGGAGTAACCTCGGCTGCTCCCTTAAATAGGGCTTAGAGGAATCAGGTGATTAAGACTCAGTGGAATGAAATCCAGCTGTCACCGTGGAGCTCGGCTCTGACAGCCAGAAGCCCCGCCAAGACTCTGTCAGAATAAAAGCCCGGAGGCCATAAGAACTAACAGAATGGGAGGAAAATACTTCATGACCCGAACGTGGACAAAATCAGCACTCAGACCATGACACCCTGGAGTTCAATCTGTACAAGTACATTTTCAATCCAGTGATTTACAAACTGATTCAGAGCTTTCTAAAGCCTCATTCAGAACATTCTAGTCCCACATACCTATTCTGTGGATTTTCATCTGGTGGCAGCCAGCAGTGACGAGCAGCAGCGGTGGAAAAGAAAAGTCTTTTGAAAGCAGAAACATCCAAAACCTTCTCCAGGTCAGCTTAGTTGTCATCTTACATGTATATATTTTTAACACTTCTTGGTGACCGGGAAAAGTTTTTCCAACAGTTTTACACAAATTCTTGTTGTTCTCCTTATTCTTGTTTACAAATCACTGGATTGAGAATGTACTTGTACATGTACAGATTGGATCCTGGGGTCCACTTGGGGTGCTCACTTAGGAGTGCTCACTTGGTCAGGGGTCCACTTGACCTGGATTCCATGAAACTACTTTGTGAAGGGAGGAGATGGCTCAGAATGCTGCCTTCAATCAAGCGTTCCTTGGTGTGCTGGGCCACCTTGAGAGTGGCTGGCGTGTGTGACTCAGAGTTTTTTTTTACAGTTTAAAGTTTGAATTTTGCACATTCTAAATAATCTGGATTTTGCTGGTGATTGTAATAAATATTTTAGTGACCTTTGTGTTTGCATCATGATTTTCTATTTTGTCTGTTAAGACACTGGTGGGAAGAGTCAACAGTACAAACCAAACACATATCAGTGACACTGAAAATAATGGCTCATTTTTAAGAAAAAGTAACCAAAAACAATTATTTTATTTACTGAAGACTGTATTGTTAGATGTGCCAGTGCAGAAAACACTGCACACTTTAGTGATAGTACCAGTATATGGAGGAATTCTGGGCCATATTAGCATCTGTATTTCCTAATAATGAGTTAGGGTTTAATGGGATTTAACATGTTTTAACACAAACTACTTTATGGTTCATAATTCTGTTGACGGACTTATACCAAACCAAAAGTGATTTCTCAAACTGCTGAATTATATAGATAGCTTTTCCAATCTTTTAGCATTTAATTTATGTCACTAAATCTTGGTAACCTTCACAAATAAAACAAACAAAAATGGAGACGTACACTACCGTTCAAAAGTTTGGGGTCACCCAGATAATTATTTTTCGTTTTCCATGAAAAGTCACACTTATTTACCACCATGAGTTGTAAAATGAATAGAAAATGTAGTCAAGACATTGACAAGGTTAGAAATAATGATTTGTATTTGAAATAATATTTTTTTCCTTCAAACTTTGCTTTCGTCAAAGAATCCTCCATTTGCAGCAATTACAGCATTGCAGACCTAACATGATTGCACAAGGGTTTTCTAATCATCCATTAGCCTTCTGACGCAATGAGCAAACACACTGTACCATTAGAACACTGGAGTGATAGTTGCTGGAAATGGGCCTCTATACACCTATGTAGATATTGCACCAAAAACCAGACATTTGCAGCTAGAATAGTCATTTACCACATTAGCAATGTATAGAGTGTATTTCTGATTAGTTTAAAGTTATCTTCATTGAAAAAAAGTGCTTTTCTTTCAAAAATAAGGAAATTTCTAAGTGACCCCAAACTTTTGAACAGTAGAGTATATGTAAAAGGCACAAAAATTTATTGTAAAAATTCCTAGTGCAATACAAAAGGAGTACGTAGTACATTATTCACACATAGAATATATATTTATAAGCTATCTACATGTAAATCCATGTATTTTTCGTGTAATCTTGTGACTGCATTAATTGCTTTAAATCCTAGATGAAGTTTGTTTTGGATAAAAAATGCATCGTAATTGCTAAATATATTTTTTTATACCTAACTCAGTACTGTTTACTTGTTGAAATATATATTTTATGGCTAATATAACCCCATAACTATAATATGGCACCTGGCGATCAATTTTTGGCAGCTGATCACTTTTTGCCACGACACCACCAGCTGGAGCAGGTACATCCCATGATGTCTCAACAGTCTCTCCATGATTTTCACACAGATCAGAGCAATTTGTAGCACAGAAAGCTAAACGTTTCTACAGATATTCTGAAGATCTGCAATCACTGCGGTTCGTGAATCTGGCGTGACATCCTTCCACTGGAGATTGGTTGAACACCCAGACCGATGGTTTGAAGCGATAATTGAGCCACAAGAGAGCCATCTGAAACACACATAGCATACATATTTTAGTACCTAATAGCGATAGCTTGCTGTGGTTACAATGTAGTACGGGGGACTTATTAGTGCTAACTAGCATTAGCAATCATTAGCTTACCTTCATATGTGATCTAGTTTGTATCCTCACATTTTCCGCTTTATACTGCCCCATAGCTTCTTGAACTCTCCTGTACTTTTCCAGTGTTTCGTCTCGCCGCCTGTAGCCTTCTCTGGTTCTAATTTTTTGCCTTTACTCTGACAAAAAGCCAGCGAGCAGCAGGCTTTCCTACATATCCATCTTGTGTTTTTCTTGTCACATACAAACGATGTCATGGGAGTGTCGGGCTGCCTTGCTGTAAAGCTCTCACTCACTTAAGGTGGTATTCAGTCGTAATGGAAAACGAACAACACCGTGGCAAGTTGGACTGAGTACGTGCTAGTGGAATTATTTTTATTCTAAACACAGGGTCCAGGCTATTTGCCGTCCAAAATGGCAGAAAAACAATGTGGCACGTGACCACTGATGTCATGTGCAACCCCTCTATACCCCAATTCAACCATTAGCATGAAGTTCGCTAGCTTAGCATCATACTAAAAAAGCATACTCTAAGCACATTATGACCAAATTTACCAAGCGTAACACACTATCAGTCATCTCTGTATGTTTTTCCTAGTCGTAGCAGTTGTTCTGCCATAACATGACTTTTATTTTAGAAATACTAGTGCATACCTGTGCATGCTCGTAGAAACCAAGTATAAGCAAGAATTTCTGCATGCCCGTAGAAAGCAGGTGTAAGCAAGCATGTCATGACTCTTCAGTGATGCCTGCCTTTGATCTTTGATGATGTCATAGCAAGTCCTATGATCGTGAGTGGTGCCTGCCTATGATACCTGCCTTTGATCTTTGATGATGTCATAGCGAGTACTTTGATCTTTGATGATGTCATAGCGAGTTCGATGATCGTGAGTGATGCTTGCCTTTGATCTTTGATGATGTCATAGCGAGTCTTATGATCTTTTAGCAAGTCCTATGGTTGTGATAGACACATGGTGTCTATATGATGTCATATAGACATCATAGGCACATCATAGGCGAATCCTATGATCTTTTAGCGAGTCCTATGGTCGTGACAGACACACACACACACACACACACACACAGCTTTCTTGAATTATATATAGAGTGATGAAGGCGAGTAGGGAAGGATGGTTTTTTCGCACGTGGGGAGTTGTTCAGAACTCCTTGTGGAAGGATATAGAGTGATGATAATCAAGTCAGTGGCGGTAATGGACCTGTAGGCTGGTTGTCAATCGCCAATCAAATCTAAAAGAAGAAGAAGTGATAAACCCACCTGTTAGCATAAAACAAAGGCAGACAACAGGAGCTTGTGATTACAATGGCTGTAGCACCTACCTCTTGAGGGCTTCCTGTATTCTCTGAACGCTACATTCTAGATTGCCACCACAGAATAGAGCAATTGCATCTGGTCATGTATTTACACACAAATAAAACAAACTACTAGGGGTGTGTCTATTTTAACATTTCATTTTTTAAAGCATTTTAACTAATTACTGTTTTTTTTAACCCTTTAGGCAGCTCCCACCCTGTGGAACTCGCTCCCTCTGACAGTTTGCCAGACACCAACCTTGAAGTCTTTTAAATCCAGGCTGAAAAGATATTTGCTCCTGCAAGCTTTTCCTTGCTGACTTGTTTTATGTTTGTATGTGTCTGTTATTTGTTTGTTTGTTTGTAAAGCAACCTTGGGTTTCTTGAAAAGCACTATATAAAATGAAACTATTATTATTATTAATCCTACAACAACATTCCTTTCACAAAGGTCCAGCAACTGGTTTCCTCACTTCTCAGACATTTATTGGCTCATGTTTAACCTCTTGCACTCCGGGATACCGTGGGCGGTCACGTCTCTGCGTCCTAGTGCGCACTGAAAAAAAAAAGGCTGCATTTCTGTTCTTCCACTACAGACACAGCCGCGAACAGAAAGCCAAAGGAGTGCTTTGATTGATTTAGATTTGATTGACCTCTCATTCGACTAATAAGAGCTTTGAATTGGGTTTCTGAAACCTTGAAGAACCAATGACTGAAAATCTAGCAAGAAGGACCCGCCTACCAACGGCTGCGAATACAGTGAGCCAATTGAAGCAGAGAAGTTCGACGATTGAAAGCGTGCGTCCCGTGCATAAAATCTGTTTTGTGTAAGCCGCTGTGTGTAACGGTAGTGTTTGCCAGTCTTTTTATTACTACTGTTCTTATTTGTTTTGAAAAATCGTTTGCCAAAACCGCAATCATGGAAGCGCAAAACCGCAATAATGGAATCATGGTTTGACCGGGTCGCGTGACCAGAACCACGAGTCGTAACAAACGGACCAGCGTCATGTTCGTCTGACAATGAGGAAGAGATGTTCGCCAGCAACACTGCTGTTGTGGACAGGTAAGTGTTATAAGCTAAATTATTCTTTATCAATGAAAATAGGAATAAAAATGACTTTTGACCGATCGGTAAATTCCAACTGTGCGTCATCGCCACATGACGGACCGCGGCGCACGGTCCGCGTCCCCCCCGCGCTCCTCTGTAGCGGGGGGAGTTGTTATCCTCTACATTGCAGATATTTTAGTATAATTTTTATTGCACTGTAGGTTATTTTTTCTTGTAAAAAAAAGCCACACATTTTTTACATGGCATGCTTCTTTGTGTGTGGGGGGCTTGTTTGTTCATTCATTCATTCACGAATGAATAAACAACCCCCCCACACACACACACACACACAGCCCTGAGTGTCACCTTTCATTAGAGCCCAAGATCAAGCTTCTATATTGAATCATTCAAAAGTTATAGACGTTTTTCCAAACTGTGCCATTTGGCACAATTTGGCACAGTTCAAAAACGCCTGGGAACAACCTGAGGAAAAAGCTGTGTAATATATTCATTTTTTGTGGTATTGTTACAAAATTTTGACCTCAGCTGGATAACACTTGGTTCTACATTTCTGTTGCATTTTCCAGCCCGTATCTGACAGCTGTGTGTTATTTGCAAGCATTTGTATCCAAAAAAACACCCAGGCAAACTTTATTTTCTTCAAGTTCAGTATGTTTAGATGACTGTTACTCAGTGGCAGGAGCACTTAGAGAGATTATGACTGTTTTGCCAAAAAATTCAAAGTGTTTTCTTTTAAATGAGACCAACCCCATGAAGATGCTGCAAAGGGTTGAAGAACAGCTTTTGATTTACTTTAGGTACGTTATTTTTAGGCGTTTTTAGGGAAATTGACCAGAATGCAAGGGGTTAAAAAACAATGCTTAACAGAAGTAAACAAGACCCTGCCCCAACTCCTTTGAAACGTGTTGCTGCTGTCAAATTCAAGATGAGCTAATATTTTCATGAAATATAAAATCCACTTGCAACATTTGATACGTTACATTCCATTGTGAATAAATTGGTGGTTCATGAGATTTGCAAATCATTGTATTCTGTTCTTATTGAGATTTTACACAGCATCCCAACCTTTTTGGAATTGGGGTTGTGCCTGAGTAAATGTAACTTATTACTACTCACTTCTTCCCTTTATTACATTAACTGTTGGGCATTTTATGCTTATATACTGTGTTTACACACACATGCACATCTCCCAAAATATATTCTTCCTCTCTTTTTTGTCTCAGTGAATATCATCTGTACTGAGCTTTGATTAATGTGACTGGAAGTATCTGTTTGCCTAGGTTTCCATCTCCAAATGTCTACTGGTTAAATAAATAAATATTTTAAAAAATCAACCACAGCCAACAAGGTGGAACAAATTGGTGGTAACTGGACATTCATAATCTGAACCTGGCACTCACTAATGCGCAAAATTATGTTTACTTTGGTCCGTCTCTTATATTTGGGGCAATAAATAAGCAATGTCAGAGTGCATGTTATCAGCAGACATTGACAGGCAGCCATTAGTAAAAGCATTAAACATGTCTAAAAGCTAAAATAATGTAGCAGTGGCAGCTAAGTGGTAAGTAAACTACAAGGCTCATTCATGAATCATCTGTGAGTTTTGTGCAGAATTGACTTTTATAACCTCTTATATCAGTGGTTCTTTGTAAACATAAATTGTCAGGTGCTGTGACAGTAATAGCTTTTTGGCAATCCTTTTAAAAATGGCACCCACTGGTTTGGTGAATAAGAGATAAACAAGATTAATATAAAGCCCAAAGCACTAAGTCTAAAGCCATACCAGGAGTTCTTTAACTCATTATGGTACTGTGTTATTTTCAGACAACATAGCGTATTTTAGCTTTAGCTTTTTTTGGGGGGGGGGCGGGGGGTTATGAATCGTTAGGGTCCCTTTTGCTTCTTTCTGCACATCAGCTGATCAGCACTTACCATAAAGTAATCTACAGCAGAGGGTAATAGAGTAAGTCTATTTTGTAAGCATAAGATAAGATAAGATAAGATAAGATAAGCCTTTATTAGTCCCACAATGGGGAAATTCCAGGATTGCAACAGCACAGGGATAGCAACACTCAGAGCAACAATCAGAAGGCAAGAAAAAAAAAGCAAGCAAGAAAGAGCAGCTAATATACATATGTACATATTACTATAAAATATATATATACACACACACAGACACACAGTGCAGAGCATTGTAGCTGGATGGAATAAATATATGAATATATAGACACACAGTGCGGAGCATTGTAGCTAGATGGAATAAATATGTAGATATATAAACACCCACAGTATGGAGCATTGCAGCTAGGTGGAATAAATGTGTAAATATATAAACACACACACAGTGCGGAGCAATGTAGCTAGATGGAATAATATGTAGATATATAAACACACAGTGCGGAGCATTGTAGCTAGATGGAATAAATATAAATATAAACACACCCAGTGCGGAGCATTGTAGCTAGATGGAATAAATATGTAAATATACTGTATAAACACACACAGAATCTGAATATGGTGATGCATAAAAATTACAAGAGCATGCGTTCACCAGTCTCATTTTCTAGCTGTCCCTGAGACTATAGCTCAGGAAGGATAAAAGGTCATGCACGAACCAGAAGGTTGACTGTTTGATCCCTTATCCCTCAAGTTTTGTCTATTTAAGTGCTTGTGGCCAAGACTGTTCACCAGTGTGAGTATATGTGTGATACAGAAAAAGTTTTTTATGTACTATATGAAAAGCTGAATGTGACTTATTGTATGAGGTCAGTAGGACTGCAAAAGTGTTTTTAAATGCAGTCAGTTTACCATTTAAATACCACCCATTCATTGCTTTGTACTGCACTCATGATAGTTCCTTAAAGGGGGCACTGAAAAGGTCAGTTTGTGCCATGTATAGGTTACTGCAGTTTTTAACAACTAACATATCCAGTGAGAAATGTTACCTTCCTCTGTTCAAAACTATGCAAGAGAAACTCTGGAAAACACTGTACACTGGAAAAACATATTTGCACACATATTCACATGCAGCTAATAAGTTTCTGATCATAGTGATAAGCTGAAAACAAAGTAAATATAACTATGGACTTACATGGTGAATGTTGGACAGATTAAAAACATTAAATATTTAATGTATTAAATGTCTTTAAACAGATCACATCTGTGATGGAAAATATGTTTTATCCATCATACCATGACCTCCAAATGTTAACCTGAAAAAACAAAACAAGAAAAAACCCTTTTCTTCCTGCTCCTTTTTGGAGCTGCTGTTATGTGGCTGTGCAGCGCCCATATCGGGGGGCATCAGGGAATAAAAGGTTAAGGCACTAGTATGTTTGTGGGGACTATATACTGCATGTGTTTGTCCATGGAGTTGTAACTGATATGTTTTGATATGGACTCGTGTCTGAAATAAATGGATTGAATAGAAATTGATATGTATATCTGCCAGCGTAAGGTGGATGATTTTTTTCATGCATGGGGAGTTATTCAGGACTCCTTAAAATAACTCCTTATACAAAGATGCCGCCGAGGTTCTTGAATTATATATAGAGAGTTGTCTTCTCCAGAGTGATATATAGAGTGATATAGAGTGAGTGATTCTTGAATTATAGTGAAGTATGTGGTGGTAATGCACCTGTAAGCTGGTTGCCAACTGCCAATCAAATCTAAAAGAAGAAGAAGAAGAAGTAATTTAATATGAAAGTAAGGTTTGATAGGTCTAAGTATATCACTGGAAAAATAAGAGTATTCTACATCCTAAAAGATATACTTATATGACCCTCAAGCCAGAGATGAATCCACTGTGTAGAATGAGATTCCAATCCTTGCTCATTGTTGCAGAAATTATTTCAGAGACAAACTTATGGTTAAAAAAATACAGGTTCATCTCAATAAATTAGAATATCACTGAAAAGTTAATTTATTTTCAATTCAAAAAGTGAAACTGATGTTATATAGATTCATTAGACAGAGTGATATATTTCAAGCATCAATTTCTTTTAATTTCGATGGTTATGGCTTATAACTAATGAAAACCCCGAGTTCGGTTTCTCAAAAAAAATTGAATATTACATAAGATCAGTTTTTTTTTTAAAAAAAGATTTTTAATAGAAAAGCTGGCCTATTGATAAGTATGCCCATGTACACACGCGATACTTTGTCGGGGCTCCTTTTTTTTTTTTTTGTTACTTATTTATTTGTACCCGTAGGTAGATTTGGTTTGCAGTCTGGTGACAAGCCACCGGCTGCCGGTCGCTGCGTGCACGAGCGCCCTAAACCTACATGTTTTTGGTATGCGGGAGGAAACCGGAGAAATCCTGGAGTAAACCCACGCAACACGGGGAGAACATGCAAACTCCACACAGCTCACTGTTGGTCGGGGGCTGGGATCGAACCCACGATCTCATGATCCCCGCGATCCCCCAGCCGAGAGTAAACTGTGCTGCCGCAGTGCTAAACCACTGCGCCACCGTGCAGCCCTGTGGCTCCTTTTGTATGAATTACTGCATCAAAGTGGCTTGGCATGGAGGCAATCAGCCTGTGGTACTGCTGAGGTGTTATGGAGGCCCAGGTTGCTTTGATAGCGGAGTGGTGTTCAGCTCATCTGCATTGTTGGGTCTGGTGTCTCTCATCTTCCTCTTGACAGTACTCCATAGATTCTCTATGGGGTTTAGGTCAGGAGAGTTTGCTGGCCAATCAAGCACAGTGATACCATGGTCATTAAAACCAGGTATTGGTGCTTCTGGCAGTATGGTGCCAAGTCTTGCTGGAAAATGAAATCAGCACCTTCATAAAGCTTGTCAGCAGAGGGAACTATGAAGTGCTCTAAAATTTCGGCTGCACTCACTTTGGACATGATAAAACGTAGTGAACCAACACCAACAGATGGCATGGCTCCCCAAATTAGGTGCCAAGTCCTGTCATTTGGAAATCAAGGTCCCATAGTCTAGAGTGGGACTCCTCAAATGGCAAACCCCAGTCTGGATCCAGACTGCAAGGGTCTTCTGTCGGGACCCCGAAGCCTTTTGTTATAATTAAAAATAAAATAACCTGCATGTTTCATTTTGTTGGAACAGAAAAAAAAATGGCACTCAAACAATGTAATGGTCACCAGCCAGACAGTTTATGGCATAAGAACAGCCCTGGATGGAGTGAGGTCTGTGAAGAGGTCCCGTCAAATCAGGGGCAAAATGCACAGTGGAGGCAGCAAGCACAAGAAACCACACAGCATTCCCTACCCAGAAGAGCAAAGGAAACTGTCCCAACCACCGCTGGTGAACAGAGGACCACAATCTGGAAAGGGAGCCGCATTCCACCTTTGGTAGTCAAGGCCCCCACTCACTCCACGCCACGGCTCACAGCACCACCAAACTTTGCGAATCATCAATCTAAACATGATGCAAAATTAAAGCCAGGGAGCCACGATTAGACAGCGGTAGGGTTGTTTCCAGTTTTTATTAGAAGTCTGATATTCATATGTTAGTAATTCTGTGTATTTTTGACTGATGAACTATGTCCATCTTCATCTTCTGCTGCTTAATCCTTTTCGGGTCATGGGATGGGGGTGGGGGTGGGGGGGGCGCTGTAGCCTATCCCAGCATCTTTGAGCAAGAGGCAGGGTTCACCCTGGACAGATTGCCAGTCCATCTCAGGGCCAACACAGAGAGACAGACAGCCATTTACTCACATTCATCATCGTCGTCGTCGTTCTACTCATGTCTGAGCGTTTGTGACCTCAATGATAAAGTTTCTCCATTAATGTCAGTTTTGGCCCATGTTGTAACAGGTGTAGATAGGCTTCTTGGAGAGTGATACAATTCCAGCTGTTCACCATAATTTCTGTCTCCCTCTGCTCCTTTTCCCTTCAACTATACCAAACATAATTAGTTTCTCCAGATTTTCTCCTTCCCATCTGGCAATGTGTCCAAAATATTGCAATTTTTGTTTTGAGATTGCATTGAAGAGATTGATCCCTCCACCAGTTTCACAGCGGATACTGTCACTGGTTCTTTTGGCTGTCCAAGGAATGCACAGAAGCTTTCTCCAACACCACATTTCAAATGCTTTAATCCTCCTTTGATCTGCAGCATTGATACACCAGATCTCACAGGCATATGTTGCAATTGGGAAGATCAAGGTGGAGACTAGTCTGATTTTGGTTGTTCTGCTAATACTTCTGTTCTTCCATATCTTATTCATTGAACACAGATGTTTTTACTATTGTAATTCTATGTTTTATCTCAGTGGTGCAACCACCTTGGTTAGATATTGAGCCAAGGAAACTGAATTGGTTGATGACGTCAATTAATTCATTTCCTGCTTTGCTAGATGGATTCTCTTCATTTTTGGTTCACTACCATCATCTTTGTCTTAGTAACATTGAGAAAGAGACCATATTTTTCACTTTCCGCTCTTACGCTTTCTGTCAATGTCTCCAGATCTTTTACACTGCTTGCCAACAGGGCTGTATCATCAGCATATCTCAGGCTGATAATCATTCTGCCTCCAATTGTTATTCTACCAGCAAAGTTTTCAAGGGCTATTTGCATGATATATTCTGCATATGCATTAAGCAGATAAGGTGAGAGTATACAACCCTGTCGCACTCCTTGTTCAATATCGAACCAATCTGTATCTCCACATGCCGTTCTTACTGTGGACTCCTGATGGTCATAGAGTGTTCAGAGCAGTTCCACAACATGTTTTGGGAAGCCCATTGCTATTAAAGTTGTCCATGGGTTTTGTGCTGGACAGTGTCAAAAGTTTTGCTGTAGTCTATGAAGCACATGTAGACTGGGAACTTAAATTCCAAAGCTTTCTCCATGATGTTTCTAATGTTTGCTATCTGGTCTCTTGTGCCCTTTCCTTCCACAAAGCTACCTTGCTCTGAGGAGATCTCATGATGCATGAATTGCTTTATTTTCCCAACAATAATGTAAAGCATGAGGACGGATAATTTTTTCACACATAAGGAGTTGTTCAGAACTCCTTATAAGAACTCCTTGTACAAGGATATAGAGTGATGGTGGTCAAGTCAGTGGCGGTAATGCACCTGTGAGCTGGCTGCCAACCGCCAATCAAATCTAGAAGAAGAAGAAGAAGAAGAGCTTGCTTGCATGTGAGATTAGGGAAATAGTGCTGTTGTGCTTATATTCCCGGGTATCACCTTTCTTGGGAAATGGTAAGAAAACAGATCTTGCCCAGTCTTTTGGCCAGTTCTTATCTTTCTAAATAAGATTGCATAACTTTTGTATCAGGCTAACTCCATCTTCTCCTGTTCCCTTAATAAGCTCAGCTGGAATGTCGTGGTGCTTTGCCAGTTTGAAGTTTCTGAATTGCCTGCGCCACTACTGATGTTACAATAAAAGGGTCTTCCTCCAGTATTTCAGTTGGGGTTGATGTACCTCCAAGTCCATCTTTGCTAGCACATAACCCTTGGCAGTACTGTTTCCATCTTTGATTGATCTCATCACCCTCAGTCAGAATTTCTCCAGCTTCATCCTTTATTACATTCAACTTTGGTGTTTTCTTCCCTGTGATTTCTTTCACCGCTTTGTAAAGATCTCTTGAGTGCTTGGAAGATGATTGTGATTCAGCCTCCTTGCATTTCCTTTCAAGGAATGCCTGCTTGTCTTGCCTAACTTTCCACTGGATTTTCCTAGACAGATCTGTGTACTGTCTTCTGTTCTCTTCAGATAGCAGTCCCTTTGCCTTTATCGATCATCTTTCATCTGCTAGTTTACCACCTTCATCGGATAACCATGCAGAGTGACCTTTCTTTGGTTTTGGCTAATTTCTTTCTCACATTCATACCTAAAGCTAATTTAGAATCCCGAGATGAGGCCAGTTAACCTAAGCTACAGTGGTGTGAAAAAGTGTTTGCCCACTTCCTGATTTCTTTTTTTTTTTTTTTTGTATGCTTGTCACACTTAAATGCTTCAGATCATCAAACAAATTTAAATATTAAACAAAGATAACACAAGTAAACACAAAATCCAAAAAATTGGGTGTTAATGTTGATATGTGGGTGTTAATGCTGATATGTACAAAATACAGTTAATTGTTTACTTGGGGTCTTAAATGTGGTCATTTGTATATAATTCACATGGGTGTATTTATGGAAAAGAGGAGATGGAATTAATAAGTGTTCACTTCTTCCTTCTCCCTTTCGAACACTGTATACTGTTACTTTATTGCATTTGTCATTTGTTTTGTTTTTGTTATACTTTTTTGTTCGAAATAAAGTATCTATCTATCTATCTATCTATCTATCTATCTATCTATCTATCTATCTATCAAAATGCAGTGTTTAAATGAAGGTGGTTATTCTTAAGGGTAAAAAAAAAAAATGCAAACCTACATGGCCCTGTGTGAAAAAGTGATTCCCTCCCCCCCATTGAAACAAATTAACTGTGGTTTATCACATCTTTGGAAAGCTGAGTTCAGTTTCTCTAGCCACACCCAGGCCTGATTACTGCCTCACCTGTTCTTGATTAAGACATCATTTAAATAGGACCTGCTGACAAAGTGAAGTAGAACAAAAGATCCTCGAAAGCTAGACATCATGCTGTGATCCAAAGAAATTCAGGAACAAATTTATCCCCTCATCCCCCAGCCAGTCGTAGCAGATGACTGCCCCTCCCTGAGCCTGGTTCTGCTAGAGGTTTCTTCCTGTTCAAAGGGAGTTTTTCCTCTCCACCATTGCCTAGTGCTTGCTCACAGGGGTTCGCCTGATTGCTGGGGTCTTTCTGCAATTGTGGGGTTTCCCCTACATTTGAAAGTGCTATGAGATGACTTTTGTTGTGATATGGCACTATATAAATAAAGTTGAATTGGAAAACAAAGTGATTGAGATCTATCAGTCTGGAAAAAGATTATCAAGCCATTTCTAAAGCTTTGAAACTCTAGCAAACCACAGTGAGAGCCATTACCCACAAATGACAAAAACATGGAATATTGGTAAACCTTCCCAGGAGTGGCCGGCCGACCAAAATTACCCCAAGAGCGCAGTGACAACTCATCCAAGAAGTCACAAAAGACCCCGCAACAACATCCAAAGAACTGCAGGCCTCATTTGCCTCCCTTGAATGTCAGTGTTCATGACTCCACCATAAGAAAGAGACTGGGCAAAAATGACCTGCATGGCAAAGTTCCAAGACCAAAACCACTGTTGAGCAAAAAAAACATAGAGACTTGTTTCAGTTTTGCCAGAAAACATCTTGATGATCCCCAAGACTTTTGGGGAAATACTATGGACTGAGGAGACAAAAGTTGAATTTTTTGGAAGGTGTGTGTCCCATTACATCTGGCATGAAAGTAACACAGCATTTCAGAAAAGGAACATCATACCAACAGTAAAATATGATGGTGATAGTGTGATAGTCTGGGGGCTGTTTTGCTGCTTCAGGACCTGGAAGACTTGTTGTGGTAAATGGAACCATGAATTCTGCTGTCTACCAAAAAATCCTGAAGAAGAATGTCTGGCCACCTGTTCATGACCTTAAGCTGAAACGCACTTGGGTTCTGCAGCAGGACAATGATCCATAACACACCAGCAAGTCCACCTTTGAATGGCTTAAGAAAAACAAAATGAAGACTTTGGAGTGGCCTAGTCAAAGTCCTGACCTGAATCCAATTGAGATGCTGCAGCATGACCTTAAAAAGGCGGTTCATGCTCAAAAACGCTCCAGTGTGGCTGAATTACAACAATTCTGCAAAGATGAGTAGGCCAAAATTCCTCCACAGCATTGTAAAAGACTCATTGCCAATTATCACAAATGGTTGATTGCAGTTGTTGCTGCTAAGGGTGGCCCAACCAGTTATTAGGTTTAGGGTGTGATCACTTTTCCACACAGGGCCATTTAGGTTTGGATTTTTTTCCCCTTAATAATAAACACCTTCATTTTAAAACTGCATTTTGTGTTTACTTGTGTTATCTTTGTCTAATATTGTGGTGATCCGAGCGCGGAGCTGATCCGCGCTCGAGTCACTCAGTATTTGCCCTTTTCCCCCTGTATTTCTAGTCCTGTTATTATTTGTCTCACTGGTGCTTTTACTGTGACAACGCCGCTGCTGGACTTCCAGCTGTCAAGTCGAGCCGGCCCTGTCACAGCAGACTATGATTTGCTGACTACGTTTTCTCTTCACCTGTTGGCCCTTAGCTTTTGTGTTCAGTATTTAAGGTAGCAGCTGAGGCTCACTCCTCACTGCAACCTTGTCATCGCTGAATGGAATCCCTACACCTGGTTCCAGTCTTTTGTTCAGCATTAGGTTTCGCTCTCACTCTTTGTATGTGTTTATTGTGACTTTTTATTTCCCTCATTATTTCACCCTCCTGGGTTGCATGTTTAGTTGTTTGTGTTTTGCCCCATGTGGCTTGTTATTTTGTTACCCTTCTTTAATAAATATACACAAACTCACTGTCGAAATCTGGCGCCTCATTGATGCCCTGAAAGGGGCAAACATGACAGTAGGTCGCAGCCAAGCGAGGTGCCATCCTCAGTGAGTTTGTTTTTTTGGGCTTGATTTTTTTCCTTTCTCCTGGTGCCAGTTTTGTTTGGAGGTTATGCCATCATTTAGGACTTGGTATCCTATGAGCCTGGGATTTGAGCTTGTTCAGGCTCTGATGGAGATAGATGACCTCTTGGCCAATGCTCGTATGTTTGCCTCCTTCGAAAATGCACGCTGGTACCTAGACCTCCAAGAGGTGGCAGTAAAGCGCCATCCTCACCTGGCCGAGCATGCTGAGGGCAGGGAAAGGATGGCTGAATTTGCGGCGCTTCAACAGGAATATCGTGGGCTGGTGAAGAGTCCCAGCAGGAGGCCGAAGACGGAGCAGACGGTGAGGCACTCCCGCTCCTCGCCCCGGGGTCAGGTTCCTGCTACGCTTCCAGCTCCTGTTTCTGCTTTGCCAAAGAGCTGTCTTCCAGCGCAGCGGAGGAGGAGGGCAGCTGGGGGTCCCAGCGATGATAAGCAGTGGGCAGCTGAACTCATCAGGGGCCGTGTGGCTGAAACACGCTCTTCCTTCCATCCCAGTAAAATTCTGAAAAACGTGGTGGCGGCTATTAGACTGGTGGAGGCTAATCCTGGGCTGAACAGTTTCTCTGAGTTTGCCGAGCTGCTGGCTTCAGTTTCTGCTCAGCAGCAGCACTTTCCTAATTTAAACTTAGCCTCACCTCCAGCTAGAAGACGTCGCTGCCCTGCTCGGGATCCATCTCCTCCTCGGGACACAGTCGTCCCAATGGGGAGGGAGTTTCCTGACTGGGTCGATCCTCCGCGGGGCCGCCAAAGGAACTCTGCCTCCCAGCCAGCTGTTTTTCCCTCGCCATGGCAGAAAGTGAGGACAGCAGCCTCAGCCTCCGGGTCATTTTTTCCCGCTGTTTCGCCAGCTCCCCTACCCTGGACTGCCTCGGCTGCTCCTCCGTCCTCCTCAACATTTTCTTCAGCTGCTGTGAGCCCTGTGGTTCCTTGTCTGGCTCGTCCCATAACCGATCCTGTTGGGGCGGCTCCTCCTTGTCTTCCCGAGGGGCCCACCACAACCACCTCTACAGGAGAGGGAAGAATCAAGCCCGCCACAGCAGTCACCATTGTTCCCCAGGAAATCAGGCAAGTGTTCTTTCATTCTAAATCTCAGTTTGATGAATTACCTTGTCTGATTCCTGGGGGTGAAGCGCAGGTGTTACAGTCCACTGAGCTTTCGCCACCTGCTGCAGCCATTGAAATTGATCCTGCTACCCTGTGTTTCCTCCTATATCCCCCAAGCATCCCCCGGTTCCAGGAGTAGACCACCGGACGGAGGAGGAACCTGCAGCCCTGGTGAACCTGGTTCCAGCCCCGCAGCCACGTCATGGGCAGAGGAGGAGGGCTGAATGTCATTTGGAGCCTGCACCGATGATTAAGCATCCCCGGGTCTCCGTGGAGCAGCAGTCAGCTCCAGTAGGCAACAGATTTCCTGCCACCACGTTGAGTGAGCCATCGGCGTGGGTTTCAGTGCCAGGGGGTTCTCAGACTGTGGAGACTATCATGCTGGCTGCAGAGAGGGAACCTGGAATCAACCTCCTGATCACCGAGCCTGGATCGTCGGAGTCCTGGACGGTGGTAGAGCTTGAGATCAGGCAAGTGCTCTATTTTGTCTTCCTATTTTCTGTGTTAGAGCAATCTTGCCTGTCTCTTAGGGAGGTGAGCTGGGTGCAGCCGGCGGCTGCATCTGAGCTCTGCTGCTGCTGGTGATCCTGATCCCTGTTTTCTCCCTATTTCTGAGCCTTCTTCCAGGGTCACCAGAGATGAGTCAGCTCCGCCCGATGTCGTTGAGGCGCCAGGTTTGTGTCTGGAGGTCATCCTAGGTGCAACATCGGCCCTGTCGGTGTCCACCGTGGGTGCTGCGCTGGCCCGGTCGGGGTCCACAGAGGGTGCTGTGTTGGCCCGGTTCGAGGTCAGTGAGGGAGCTGCAGATCCCCCACTGCTAGACACCGTGCTGGTTCCCTTCCCCCCATTCTCTACCACCGAACGCCGCTGGGGTCTCTCTCATCCAGTCCGGCTTCATCTTGTTGAGCCTCTCGGTTGGGAAGCCACCTCAGTGTTTCCTCAGACTGTGTTTTATTTGCACTTGGACTTTTCTGTAAGAGGAGGCTCTCACTTTGTTATTGTGGTTGGTATTTCGCCACTTGTTATTTGAAGTTGTAATGTTAGTATTGGTCATGCTGTTTTGTGTCTGTGCCGTTGATGTTTTTCAGTTGATCTTTGTGCATTTCTATTTTCTTGTATCTTGGTATTAGGCATTTTTGTGTATATTTCCTTCTAGTTTCTCTCCCTCCTAGCCTGGATTCCCCCTCCACCCACCCGAGGTTGGTTTTCTAGTTTGGGGGGGGTCCCTTTTTTTTTTGTTTTCTCTCTCTTTCTCCTGGATGTCACAGTGGGACGTCATCGCTGACTGGAATCCCTACACCCGGTTCGCCCTTGCTCTTTGTATGTGTTTATTGTGACTTTTTATTACCCTCATTATTTCACCCTCCTGGGTTGCATGCTTAGTTGTTTGTGTTTTGCCCCACGTGGCTTGTTATTTTGTTACCCTTCTTTAATAAATATACACAAACTCACTGTCGGCATCTGGCACCTCATTAATGCACTGATAGGGGCAAACATGACACATATTTAAATTTGTTTGATGATCTAAAACATTTAAGTGTGACAAACATACAAAAAAAATGAGAAATCAGGAAGGGGGCAAACACTTTTTCACACCTCTGTAAATGTCTTTGGCCTGTGGGAGGAAACTGGAGTACCCGGAGAAAACCCACGCAGACATGAGGAGAACATGCAAACTACACACAGAAGGGTCACCGACGGTCAGGTGTGGGATTGAACCCATGACCTTCTTACTGTGCTGCCACAGTACTAATCACTACTCCACTTGTTTATTTTATTTCAACTTTATTTTGAGCTTCTTTGCGCTGTCTGTGTGTGACTGAATCAGTGTTGTGTATGCGCACTGAGCGACGCCTGTGCTCATGATCATTCCGGTCCAAACACAGCTGGTTGACCGTTATTACCAACTTGGCCTTGCTGCCACCAAAGCTTGAAGAATGCGCTCATTGCCCGTGTGTGCGTGTGCCCATCACCGGTGCAATTACGTGCACTAATGTTTAGCTAACTGCCACTCAAGGTCACTGCATTCACCCAGCTGCTTCCATAGCAGGACAGTCTGGTGACAAATTTGCCAGGCAACTGTTAAAAGATAGTGGTTGCTGAAAAAAAAAAACATGCATTCAGCAACTACACCATTTATTCATCACCTCTATTGTTTTCACACTGGTTTTGCTGTTTAGTTTTGCAGAGGAAGGACGAGGTAAAACTCGTTAAAAACTTGCTAAAAACTCCAAGTCCCAATATTCCTCACCCGCAGATGGTCACAGTGCACTGTGCATGCGCCCAGAAACTCCCACCACAGGGAAGTACTGAGCAATCCGCCAATACTGGGTGAACAAATGTCCGTCTTTTTGCCCATCTGTTTTCTTCTTCTGCCACTAAACAGCAAAAGCTCCTGTTCGTCTTGATTGTCATTGTATTCATGTACCTCCATCACTTCCGTCATTTAAAACATCTGCCACCGTGCTCTTCTTTTTCTTGGATTGCAGCTGTTCAAATCAGGTTGGTGGCTCTTGGCTGCCACCAACAGTATGGGCATGTGAACTGCAGATTATTTTCACTGTGCGTGCGTGTACTCCAAAACTACAGGATGGATTTGGATGAAATTTTTACCAGAGGTGGTCCTTGGGAGAGAGAGAAACCCATAACATCTTGGTGATGATCCGAGAATGCATACCTCTGACAAGGCTCTGGCACCTGAGGCATCAGCACCTTGGTGCTTTCATTTTGTGGGATTTTTCCTTGTAAATTTTTATATTTTTCTCACAAATTTGTAGCTTTTTTCCATTAAATTTGACTATTTGTAAATTTGCAAGCATTTCTTGTAAATCTGCAATTTTCTTTCTCAAAAATTTAAAACTTTTTTTTGTAAATTTGCAGCTTTTTCCCGTAAGTGTAGTTTGTACATTCTTTGTCATAAATTTGTGACTGACTAGTACTTAAAATGCCACCTCAGTATTTACTTCGGAGGAAATGTTCTGTTTATTGTCCCTTCCAACATGGAAATGCTTGAAATATACAGTATCACTGTTGTCACGGGCAGCGAGAGCGTGCCCCTCCCCTCCTGCCGCACGTCCGTCAACTCATCACTGCACCTGAGGCAGAGGGCACACCTGCGCCCGCTCATCAGCCAGCGTACTTAAGGAGGCTTCCTCTGCTCAGTCAACGCTGGCTCATCTGGGTATACTGCCCTATTTCAGGCAAGCAGGTTGCTTTGGATCTAGTATAGACACATCGTCTAACAGTTCTCTACTTTTCTATTTCAGGTTGCTGCCAACGTGCAGGTGTGTCTCGGGAGTGCGTGTGCTCTCCTGCCACCTCATCACCTCTCCCAGCAACGAAACTTCGCCCAGTCAAGCACTCTAAGCTCATCCCTCTCCCCTACTGGTTCATCTATTCCCCGCTGGAGTTCTGCCGGTCCTCACCTGGAGTCCCAAGTAAGTGGTAATTTGGCTCACCCACTTTCCCCTCTCTGCTTCTCCGCTGACAGCTCTCGCTTTTCTCTCCACAGGTGGATTGAATCTTCTGGCGAGTGGCTGTTTCCTTAACGAGGCGCTGTTTTCTCAATTTAATAAATCATTGAACGTATCCCCCTTGTGTGGTTCCGTCTTGTGCTAGCATCGTACACTTGAGCTGTCAGCTAATCATGACAGAACGAGCCAGCCAGGACGATAGCTCAGCCGTTGCCTCAGCACAGGAGCTGTCAGTTCTGGATCGCCTGTCAGCAACCGAGCATCAGCTCACTGTGCTGACGCAACAGGTTTCCAACTTAATCCAGCTTTGGTCTCAGTCGTTTCCCCTGGCTCTGCTTCCTCAGCCTGCTTCCCGTGCCTTGGTGCAGCGTACCACCTCCATTCCCACGCCTTCCCCGTACGTGGGGGAGGTGGGGAGATGTAAGAGCTTTCTCATCCAGGTACATATGTATTTGGAGCAGGTCGGGGAGGAGTACCCGGGAGATACGGCTAAGATACAGTTTTTTACACTGTTGCTTAGGGATCGAGCCCTTGACTGGGCACGCTCCACACTTGACAACCTCGAGGGGTGGCGCCATACATTCAGCCAATTTGTTGGTGCCTTCACATGCACGTTTGACCGGTCCGAGAGCGAGGGCAATGTGATAAGCCGCCTACTGACGCTCCTCGAGGGTACCCGGTCAGTGGCGGAGTACTCGGTGGAGCTCCGAGTTGTTGCTGCAGACTCGGATTGGAATGAGGTTGCCCTGCGTAGCGCATTCCTTCACAGGTTGAACAAACAGCTACGGGATGAACTGGAGGTTCATCCTGTCCCAAAGACCCTCGACAACCTTATGGCTCAAGCTGTCAGTTTGGACAACCAGCACTGTGAGCGCGCAAGGGAGTGTGAGGCCTCCTCTCGTCTGCGCACCACACATGGCCCCGCCGTGACTACTGACACTGGCGGCGCCGCCTCTTTGCCTGAGCCGATGGAGCTCTCTCGGTACCTTACCGATGATGAGTGCTGGCGGAGGTGAAGAGCCGGCACATGCCCGCACTGTGGTTCGCTGAACCACAGTCGGGATGAATGTCGCCAGTGGCCAAAACACGCAGCTCGTCAGTAACCATGGGGGGTCTGGCGGGCGGGACCAAAGACACTCCCCCTGGTAATTTTTCTATCCCAGCCCTCGTGCAGCTGCCGGGGGTCGAGAGGAGGGTTAAGGCGCTGGGGGTCGGAGGGTAACTTTGTTTCTGCTGAATTCATGAAGCAGGTGGGTGTTCCCACATGTAAATTGCCCCGTGATCAGAGAATTACAACCATATCTGGCCGGGAGGTCGCGGTAGTCACACACAGCACGGTGCCGATCTCCATCTTCCTTTCCGGGAACCACCGGGAGGAACTAACTTTCCTAGTTCTTCCTGTTCCCTTTTCCCCGGTGGTCCTTGGGTATCCATGGCTCCGGAGGCACAGCCCCCAGATTAACTGGGCTCGTAACACCATCTCCTCCCGGAGCCCCCTTTTGTTTGGCCCATTGCATGCGCTCAGCAAAGTGCTCCTCCTCCCTATCCATCTCCCTCTCTCCGGTCGAGCCACCGGATCTTAGCCTCGTCCCCCGGGCTTATCACGATCTTGGAGAGGTCTTTAGCAAGTCGAGAGCGTTGTCGCTGCTGCCTCACCGCTCTTACGACTGTGCCACTGACCTCATCCCGGGGGTGAGGCTGCCGTCCAGCAGGCTGTACAGCATTTCTGGGCCGGAGAGGGAAGTGATGGAGAGGTGCATAAAGGAGTCCCTGAACACTGGCCTAATTTGTCCATCTTCGGCCCCACTCAGGGCTGGGTTCTTCTTCATTAGAAAAAAGGATGGCTCGCTGCGCCCACGCATAGACTACCAGGAGCTTAACGCAATTACCATTAAGGACAAGTACCCTTAACCCTTAATCAATTCAGCGTTAAAGCTCCTTCAGCGTTCACGTGTGTTTACTAAATTGGATCTGAGAAACGAGTATCATTTGGTCCGCATTCGCGAGGGCGATGAGTGGAAGATGGCGTTTAAGACACACCAGGGGCAGTTTGATGCCCTTTGGGCTCACCAATGCCCCCGCCATCTTCCAGCAGTTAATTAACGACATCCTCCGTGATATGCTATATCAATTCGTGTTTGTGTATTTGGACGACATTTTAATTTTCTCCCGCTCGCCAGAAGAACATGAAGCCCATGTTAGGGCCATTCTACAAGGGCTCCTGGAGAACCGGCTCTACATCAAGGCCGAGAAGTGTGAATTTTCAACATCATCCACCACCTTCTTGGGCTTCATAGTAGCCGAAGGGAGACTGATTGCTGACCTGGCCAAGGTGAAGGCAGTGCTGGATTGGCCAACTCCCCACTCCCGCAGGGAGCTCCAACGCTTCCTCGGGTTCGCGAACTTTTATCGCCAGTTCATAAGGAACTATAGTGGGGTGGTATTGCCTTTTACTCAGCTGACCTCCATTAAGGTCCCCTTTCAGTGGACCGAGGCAGCAGAATAGGCATTTAACAAATTAAAATGCCTGTTCACGGATACACTCATCCTGGCATAGGTCGATACGCAGCTCCAGTTTGTCCTCGAGGTGGATGCATCTGACACGGGGGTTGGCGCTGTGCTGTCACAGCACAAGTCCTTGGATCAGAAGCTCCACCCACGCGCTTTTTTCTCTCGTTGGCTCGCGCCGGCCAAGAGAAGTTTTGACGTAGGGGACAGGGAGCTGCTGGCCATTAAATTGGCACTGGAGGAGTGGAGACATTGGTTGGAGGGTGCCATTCATCCCATCATCGTGTGGACCGACCACAAGAATCTTGAATACTTTGAATGAATGAATGAATGAATGAATCTGACCAGTGATGACATGTGCTCGTCATCCTTGAACCGCTGGCTGTCTGTGTGGTGTCCTGCAAATGATGTGGGCTACATTGACAATTGGAGCTCATTTTGGGGAAAACCTGGTCTTATGAGATGAGACAGCGTCCATCCCACTTTGGATGGTACGTCTCATTTATCTAACAATCTGGCATCTTTTTTATCCAAATTTCCAAAACCTTTGACTACTCAGAGTTGGGACCAGGAAGCAGAGTCGCAGTCTTACACGCCTCTCTGCAGCTCCTCTTCATCCGCCACCCCTCAACTTAGCCCCTGTCTTCCCCATCAGAGAATCACTGTCTGCTCCCTCCAAAAGTAAATAAAAATATAATATATAAGCATCCCAAAGTGATTAAACAAAAAATTGGTAAAACTCAAATTAAACATAAAGCCTCTAAATTGAATGATTTGGCCTCTGTTCCTCCTCATAATTTAAAAATTAAATGTGGTTTATTTAATATTAGGTCTCTAACTCCCAAGTCTCTGTTAGTCCATGATCTGTTAATTTATCATCAGATTGATTTAATATCCCTTACAGAGACTTGGTTAGGGCAAGAGGATTATGTTGGTTTAAATGAATCACCTCCCTCTGGTTATTTAAACTGTCAAAATCCCAGAAGTTCTGGTCGTGGAGGAGGAGTAGCAACAATTTACCATTCCAAACTATTAATTAATGTAAAGCAAAAAACGTGTTATAATTCCTTTGAGGGCCTGGTCCTTAGTATTGGGCACTTTAGCAATTTTAGGTTAAACCCAATTTTATTTGCCATAGTTTATCGTCCTCCATCAACTTACTCAGAAATTTTATCCGAATTTGCTGATTTCTTAGCTGATTTAGTGCTGAAATCAGATAGAATAATTATAGTAGGGGACTTTAATATACATGTAGATGTAGATAGTGAATGCCTTAATGTGGCATTTAATTCAATATTAGACTCGATTGGGTTTTCTCAGAAAGTAGGAAATTCTACTCATTATCTCCACCATACGTTGGACCTTGTTCTGACATATGGCATAGAAATAGAAAATCTTGTAGTGTCTCCTCATAGCCCTGTACTGTCAGACCATTGTCTGTTAACCTTTGATTTTACTATTTCTGACTATTTGGCTCCTAAAGAAAAATATTATTACAGTAGATGCCTCTCAGATGATGCTGTTACCAAATTTATGCAGATTGTTTCCTCTATGCCATGTGTCAACACAACGGAATTAAGCTATAGACAGCTTGCTCCTTCTGTAATTGATAACATGGTGGATAGTGTTACAGCTTCTCTGCATCAGACTCTAGACTTGGTGGCCTCCTTAAAAAAGAAAAAGTCTAATCAGAGATTTCTAACTCCTTGGTTCAACACAGAAACTCGTAGCTTAAAACAGAAGACTCGTCAATTAGAAAGAAAATGGTGCTCCACTAATTTAGATGAAATCTATTTAGCCTGGAGAAATCATCTTTTAATTTATAAAAAATCTCTTAGAAAATGTCATACCCGCCTCTAGGGAGCCGCGCAATAAGAGCCAAGGGCGAGCCAGTGAGTCGAGATGTTTTATTAAGGGTGAGGGATAAGGGATGAGGAGAGCACAGATACTCATACAGACGTACATTCACAGGTTGCACAGCGCAGGGGTAGGTAGCTCGTACCGGACATAGGGGTAACAAGGCGTGCATACTCACAGCGGGTTACAAACACAGGAATGCTGCAAGGGGAGTAGAGGCTGACACCAGATGAAGGGGCTTCAGCCTAGCAGTGCTTATGTCGCAGCCCCGAGTCATCGAGGCTGCTCCTATTTATTCACATTGGCAGCGCCCCAGCTGATGAGGACTAATTGGCCCCAGCCGTCCGTAATGCTGCCAGCTGGGAGCCTGCTGAGACGCTGCTCAATGGGGGGCAGGGATGAGGGAAAACATGGGCTGAGCGCCGAGACGGCATCTCAACCCATGGTGACAGAAAAGCTAGAACGAGTTATTATTCTGCATTAATAGAAGAGAACAAGAATAATCCCAGGTTTCTTTTCAGCACTGTATCCAGAGTCAGGACTCTGTCAATCCTAGCATTCCCTTAGAGCTTACTAGTCAGGACTTTATGAACTTTTTCAATAATAAAATTTCATCCATCAGAGATAAAAATCAATCAGATTCTTCCCACAGTTAACTTAAATACAGTAACTACTACAACTCCTTCAACTGATGTCTGTCTTGATGAGTTTACTCCAATCAACCTTTGTGAGTTAGACAAAATAGTTTCCTCATCCAAACCTTCAACTTGTCTTTTAGACCCTATTCCTACCAGGTTATTTAAAGAAGGCTTCCCACTTATTGGTAGCTTTATTCTTCATATAATCAATTCTTCATTAACTTTAGGCCATGTGCCGCAGGCTTTTAAAACGGCTGTAATTAAACCCTTACTCAAAAAGCCAACGCTGGATCCAGGAGCTTTACCTAACTATAGACCAATCTCTAATCTCCCTTTCATTTCAAAAATCTTAGAAAGAGTTGTTGCTACGCAATTATTTGACCACCTGCAGGGAAATTGTTTACTTGAAGAGTTTCAATCTGGGTTTAGAATCCATCAAAGTACTGAAACAGCCTTAGCGAAGGTCACTAACGACCTCCTCATCGCATCTGATAATGGACTGGTTGCTGTATTTGTCCTTTTAGACCTTAGTGCAGCTTTTGATACTATTGATCATAATATTCTACTTGATAGATTAGAACACTATGTTGGACTTAATGGAACTTCGTTGCAGTGGTTTAGATCTTATTTATCCGATAGGTTCCAGTTTGTTCATGTCAATAATGAGTTTTCTTTCAACTCAAAGCTTAGTCATGGAGTTCCACAGGGATCTGTGCTAGGCCCTACTCTTTTTAGTTTATATATGCTTCAGTTAGGCAACATTATTAGAAAGCACTTTATACATTTTCATTGTTATGCAGATGATACACAATTATACCTGTCAATGAAGCCAGATGATAGTAATCAATTAGCCAAGTTGGAAGCCTGTCTTAAGGAAATCAAAGCTTGGATGACTTGTAATTTCCTGCTATTAAATTCAGATAAGACTGAAGTCATTCTTGTTGGTCCAAAAAACCTTAGAAATACCTTTCCAAATCAAACTTTAAGTTTGGATGCAGTTACTCTTTCTCTTAATAGCTCTGTGAGGAACCTTGGAATTATTTTTGATCAAGATCTGTCCTTCAATTCACATATTAAATTTGTTTCTAAGACTGCCTTCTATCATTTGCGTAATATTGCCAAGATTAGAAGCATCTTGTCTCAGAGTGATGCTGAGAAACTGATCCATGCTTTTGTTAGCTCGAGATTAGATTATTGTAATTCTTTATTATCAGGTTGTCCTAAAACATCTTTAAAAAGCCTTCAGCTGATCCAAAATGCTGCAGCAAGAGTTTTAACAGGTACTAGAAAGAGAGATCATATCTCTCCGGTTCTGGCCTCCCTTCATTGGCTTCCCATAGAGTTTAGAATTAAGTTTAAAATCCTTCTTCTTACTTACAAAGCTCTAAACAATCAGGCTCCTTTTTATTTAAAAGATCTGATACTACCATATTATCCTAACAGAGCTCTACGCTCCCAAAATGCAGGATTACTTGTAATACCTAGAATCTCCAAAAGTACAATGGGAGGCAGAGCCTTCAGTTATCAAGCTCCTCTCATGTGGAACCAGCTGCCAATCTGGATTCGGGAGTCAGACTCCATCTCTGTTTTTAAGAATAGGGCTAAAACCTACCTTTTTGATATAGCCTACAATTAGGGAGGGATCATGTGTTTCTGAACCCTTCCTTAGTTATGCTGCTAATAGGTTTAGTCAGCCGGGGGACCTCCAATAATGCACTGGGCCTCACTCCTTTCTTCACTCTCAATGAAATATATTTTTTTTGCTGGTCATTAACATCTGTTTGTTCTCTCCCATAGTTGAGTCCCCATCGTGCTGTTTGCTCTCTACATGTCTGTTCTTTTCATCTTCTCTGTCCCTTCACCCCCCAGCCAGTCGCAGCAGATGACTGCCCCTCCCTGAGCCTGGTTCTGCTGGAGGTTTCTTCCTGTTAAAAGGGAGTTTTTCCTCTCCACTGTCGCCAAGTGCTTGCTCACAGGGGATCGCCTGATTGCTGGGGTCTTTCTGCAACTGTGGGGGTCCCCCCTACAGTTGAAAGTGCTATGAGATGACTGTTGTTGTGAAATGGCGCTATATAAATAAAGTTGAAATGAATTGAATTGAATTGAATTATTTTCATTGCATTGGGAAATATACCTGTTTGGAGAGATAGGTTACAAATATACGTCAGTGGCTTCACTAAGCATTCAATGATAGTTTTGACTAAGAGCATGTCAATACCATCACAATCCGTAGATGTTTTACTTTTAAACAATTTAACAATTTCAATGGCCTCTCTCTCATCTGTGTTCTTTATGAAAATGGAGTCTTTTATAGCAATGTTTTTGCTTATTGTATCACCTGTAGGTGCTGTAATGGGTATTTCTCGAGCCAAATTATGACCAATGTTAACAAAAAAGTTATTAAATTCTTCTGCAGGTGAGACTGCATTCACACTCTGAGTCGTTTTATTATTATTTTTTTTTTTTTTGAAAGATTGGTTGAGTAGCTTGTATTTCTGTTTTTATTTCCAAGAATATTGTTAAGTATTGTCCATGTATTTTTAATATTGTCTCTGTTTTTCTCCAGTTCTTTACTGTAATAGTCTCTTTTACTACATCTCATTATATATGTTAACTTATTTTTGTATGTTTTATACCGCTGCTCTGCTTCTTTTGTCCTTTTCTTTAGAAAAGCTTTATATAATGAATTTTTCTTTTTACATGCCTTTTGTAATCCTTTGGTTAACCATGGCTTGTCGACAAATTTCCGTTTAAGCTTTTTCTTTACTAATGGACAATTTTTTTCATAAAGAGTGGTTACAATGTTCATGAATGTGTCATAGGCTTCATTTACATCTGATACATAGACTTTTGTCCAGTCTTGCTTCAGCAAGTCTTCTTTAAAAGAACTGATTGCATTTTGTGATTTGTATCTGAAAGATTTTAAAGGTTTTTTTTGTATTGGCCCCCGTGTGGCCATGGATAAGTGCAGACTGGCAAATGGTCACATATCATTTATCAGTAATCCACTTTCTATTTTCTTATCAATAATATTAACAAACAGGTTATCAATAAGTGTAGCAGTGTGAACTGTGATTCTACTGGGATGTGTTATTGTGGGATATAGACTCATACTGTACATAGAATTCATGAACTTTGTAATTACATTTTGTTGAAATGGATTTAGTAAATCAATATTAAAATCTCCACAAATTACAACCATTTTCTTACTAGTAATATTATTGTACAGCTCGACTAGTTTATCTCTGAATGTCTCAATACAAGTTCCCGGCATTCTATATATACAACTTATAATTAGATTTTTTTTGTTTTATCTTGGTTAATCTCAACAGTAACACATTCCAGAATCCCTGGTAGTGCAAAGAACATTCCATTTACAAGTTTACACCTATACAGGTCATCAATATACAGTGCAACACCACCACCCTTTTTTTGAGATCTGTTGATATGAAACATCTGATATCCCTCTATTGCCATCAGAGGAGCCTGCTCTTCATTAAGCCAAGTTTCAGAGACTGCGATAGCTGTAAATTTTCTGTCTAGCTGTTTTAAATAGTCCTAAATCTGTGGAAAGTTTTTGTTAAGACTTCTGCTGTTGAAGTGTATTATTGATAGTTCACCATCTAATTGCACTTGACTCATTAAGCAGTAGACTACATCATCCTAGGTGCGCAACCGAGAGGTTTCGCAGGTCCTTCCTACCTACGGCTGTCAGACTGTATTAAGCAGGGCTGCTCGCAGAGATAGCAAAAAAACGTGACGACCTAATAGTATTGAATGCAAAAGACGCAATAGACTTACACAAATGGTCCCCTCCAGTATACAACTAGGACAATGTCAGTCGCTACGGAGGGTGACAATATGTATGGGTACATATTCATACTATGTAGGATAACTAAGTAGACGGCTATGCTGTTTATTCCATCTAGCTACAATGCTCCGCACTGTGTGTATATATTTATATATTTATGTGTACATATGTATATTCACTGCTCTTATTTTTCTTATCTTCTTAAATATTGCTCTGAGTGTTGCTATCCCTGTGCTCTTGCAATCCTGGAATTTCCCCATTGTGGGACTAATAATGGCTTATCTTATCTTATCTTATCTTGAATTCCTTTTCAGTATAATATTCACAATGATTGTGAATAATATTGAAAAAGTGTTTATCAGGAGCAATATCATTCTCCATCTCTTGTAGTTTATGTTCAGCATAATGGCATATTGTCAGAGTTTGAATTTCCTCACTCTGTGTCAAATGACTTCCTCCAACGGGATAATTGATGTCTACTCAAGTCAGTCATAAGTTTTTTTGTTTTGTTTAGTTTTTGTGTTTTTTTAAGTACATTGACATGGTATGTCACAAAAGAACTATCTTGCCGTGTGTGTGGATATGGATTATCATAGTCTCTTAATTTTCTTAATCATTGTTCATCTATATTTATTTAAGTCAGTGAGATCTCTGATTATTATGGCCTTTGTTTCCTCAGGTGTTCCATTTAGTTTGATCCAGACTCTACAGTTTCTTGTCCATGTTGCCTGTATCTTATTTTGTCTTTTCAGCATCCATGCTTGACGTGCTATTTCAGCATTAGCCTTTGTTAAATGTTCATTTAGGTAAACTTCTGTTCCCCATAGCTTTCTGGCCTGCCTCAGTATGTCATTCTTTACCCTTCTGTTCACAAAGTGCATCACGATTGATTTATTTGTTTTATCATCCTTTCTGGGTAAAGTATGACAGCCTGAAATTGCATTTACTTCAACATTTATATTTCTGCTTTCAAGGAACTGAAGCACTTGCGGTCGGCCTGCCGATTAAATGCCAGGCAGGTTCGCTGGTCCTTATTTTTCCAGTGGTTTAATTTCACCATCACTTACCGGCCTGGTGCCCGGAATGTCAAACTGGACACGCTATCACACCAGTTTGATTCCGGGGAGGTAGACCCCCGCCCCCCCCAAAACATCATCCCGCCTTCATGCGTCCTTGGTGCCCTTACTTGGGACATCGAGCAGAGGGTCCGGCAGGCCCAGTCCTGGGAGCCCGTGCCAGTAGGGTGCCCCCGGAATCGCCTCTATGTCCCGGCCCCCCTCCATGGCAAAGTTCTCCAGTGGGCCCACACCAGCCATTTTGCCTGCTATCCGGGCATCGCCCGCACTGTGGACTTCGTCCGGTGGGCATTCTGGTGGCCCACAGTGCAGCGGGATGCACGGGAGTACGTCAGGGCTTGCCAGACCTGCGTCAGGGGAAAGTCTGACTCCTCTCCCCCCTCGGGACTCCTCCACCCCTTCCCCACCCCGGGTCGTCCCTGGTCTCATATCGCCGTGGACTTTGTGACCAGACTCCTCCCCCCCTCCCATGGGAAGACTGTCATCCTTACTATCGTGGATCGCTTCTCCAAGGCGGTGCATTTGGTGGCCCTCCCGAAGCTCCCCTCAGCCTTGGAGACGGCGGTCCTGCTGACTGACCACGTGATCAGGGTCCACTGCATCCCCATTGACATCGTGTCTGACCAGGGTCCACAGTTCACGTCCCAGGTCTGGAGGGCCTTTTGTCGGACACTGGGCATGACAATGAGTCTCTTGTCCGGGAATCATCCCCAGAGCAACAGGCAGGTGGAGCACGCCAATCAGTCCCTAGAGGCCACCCTGCGGTGCATAGCAGCCAAAGATCCAGCTTCATGGAGCACACACCTGACCTGGGTGGAATATTCCCTTAACTTGGCCGTTTCCTCGGCCACCGGACTCACCCCCTTCGAGGCATCCCTGGGCTACACCCCGCCCCTCCTCCCCATGACCGAGAGGGAGGTGGCGGCTCCGTCCATGGCAGCCCATCCCCATCGCTGGCGATGCATCTGGAGGACTACCCGGGCTGCCCTGGGATGCACCACGGAACGCACCCGGGCTGCCGCTGACCGGAAGCAGGTCCCAGCCCCGAAGTACGCTGTGAGACAGAAAGTCTGGCTGGCAGCGAGTCAGGTCCTGCTGAAGGGGAAATCCAAGAAGCTGCTTCCCCGCTTTCTGGGCCCGTTTCCCATCACCCGGATTGTTAATGACACGTCGGTTCAGCTGAAGCTCCCTTCTTCGCTACAGATGAACCCTACCTTCCACATGTCCCACATCAAGCCCCCCTCGGTCAGTCCTCCCTGAACCCCCCACCCCCACCCGAAGCCGCCTCCTCCTCCCCGAATCATCGATGGCCACCCCGCCTATACAGTCCGCCGGATTCTGGATGTTCGCCGTCGGGGATTGCAGTACCTGGTGGACTGGGAGGGCTGCGGCCTGGAGGAACGATCCTGGACCCCGTCGTTGCGGGTTCTGGACAAAGAGATGCTTGACAGGTTGTCCCTGTCACTGCCCGTGACAGGGGGAGCCCTGTCACGGGCAGTGACAGTGTGCCCCTTCCCTCCTGCTGCACGTTCATCAACTCATCACTGCACCTGAGGCAGAGGACACACCTGCACCCGCTCATCAGCCAGTGTACTTAAGGAGGCTTCCGCCATGCAGTCAATGCTGGCTCGTCTGGGTATACTGCCCTATTTCAGGCAAGCAGGTTGCTTTGGAGCTAGTATAGACACGTTGTCTAACAGTTCTCTACTTTTCTATTTCAGGTTGCTGCCAATGTGCAGGTGTGTCTCGGGAGTGCGTGAGCTCTCCTGCCACCTCATCACCTCTCCCAGCAACGAAACTTCACTCGGTCAGCACTCCAAGCTCATCCCCCTCCCTTACTGGTTCGTCTATTCCCTGCTGGAGTTCTGCCGGTCCTCTCCTGGAGTCCCGAGTAAGTGGTAATTTGGCTCACCTATTTTCCCCTCTCTGCTTCTCCACTGACAGCTCTGGCTTTTGTCTCCACAGGCAAATTGAATCTTCTGGAGAGTGGCTGTTTCCTTAACGAGGCACTGTTTTCTCTATTTAATAAATCATTGAACGTATCCCCCTTGTGTGGTTCCGTCTTGTGCTAGCATCGTGCACTTGAGCTGTTAGCTAATCATGACAACTGCGTGTAATGAATCTATACAATATGAGTTTCATTTTTGAATGGAATTACTGCAATAAGTTAACTTGTCAACAATATTCTAATTTATTGAGATGCACTTGTATATTTCTTCAAAATTAAAAACAAATAAGAAAGCTGGAAGAAAATTCCTTATGGACCTTACAACCTTTTGAGGCTGCCCCACTCATTTTTTATGAATGCTACATTAATGATTAAAATGAAGGAGCTTTATAATGATGGAGAAAATATGAATGAAACAATGCAATGATTTTCATGTCTAATAAACCACTAATATATTCACAATAGAACATAAAAAACATATCAGATGTTGACAATGAGACATTTTACCATTTCATTTTAAAATATTTGCTCATCATGAATATGATGACAACAACACCTCTCAGATGTTGCAAAATGACCCTGACATCTGAGAACTGAGGAAAACCAGTTGCTGGACCTTTGTAAGAAGAATGTTCTTATCTTGATATGCAAGTTGTCAGTTTCATAGGCACTACTGCACACCCATACGGTCAGCGATGCAGGCATTTGAAGTGAGCACTGAAAACAAGCTGGTTGGTTCCTCTCCTCTTTAATTAGAAGGAGGCTTTTTGTAGGTCTTGGAATGCTGCAGCTACCTACCAAATTTCATGCATGTTGGTGAAAATATGCCTTATGGTGAGCGTGTTTTGAAATTTTTAAGGGGGCGCTGTGCTAGGGGGCGCTATAGTTATGTTTGTTATAGTTATATGAATCTGTTGGGGGTCTGACCACTATCATATATATGAAATTTTGTGGCAATCGGACAATCGACAAGTGAATTACACAGCTTCTATGATTTCTGAAAACAATTTCAAATTTTGATTCATGTGACCAAAGAATAGTTTTTCCCTCTGCCTCAGTCCATTTTAAATTAGCTTTGACACAAAGAAGACAGCAGCGTTTCTGGATCATGTTCACATACAGTATGTGGGTTTTTTTCTGGATGATAGAGAAATAACCTGCATTTGTGGATGGCACAATGAACTATCTTCGCAGACAATGATTTCTGGGTGTTCCTGATACCACGCAGTGATTTCTATGATGAGAATGAGAATGAGAATGAGAATGAGAATGAGAATCACGCCTATTTTTAATACAGTGCTACCTGAGAGCCCAAAGATCACAGGCATCCATTATTCATTTTAGACCATGCCCCTTGCATGCACCTATGTCTCCAAATTATTAGAATCTTTTCATGATATTGTGTACTGTAGATCAGTGGTTCCCAAAGACTGGGCCGCTGACCAGAACTACTTAAGGTGCGCTCAGACCAAACGCAAAGCGAATTTTTCACGCAGGACAAATACATATGTACAAAGTTAAAGGAAAGAGGCAAGCACACACAAATCTCACATACTCGCATGTTCACGTCCAAGGGATAGCAGCCAGTTAGTAATGGCTCTGAGATTCTGCCATCACTGCACTGGAGTAAAAGTATCAAGATTGGAGAGTAAACTAGTTTGAAAATGAGACTGACACTCATTGAGACTACTTAAAAAGCCAATGCTGGATCCAGAAGTTTTACCTAACTATAGACCAATCTCTAATCTCCCTTTCATTTTAAAAATCTGAGAAAGAGTTGTTGCTATGCAATTATTTGACCACATGCAGGGAAACAGTTTATTTGAAGAGTTTCAATTGGGGTTTAGAATCCATCATAGTACTGAAACAGCTTTAGTGAAGGCCACTACTGACCTCCTTATTGTATCTGATAATGGACTTGTTTCTGTACTTGTCCTTTTGGGCCTTAGTGCTTAGTCCTTAGTGCTATCGATCATAATATTTTACTTTATAGACTAGAACACCTTGATGGACTTAATGGAGCTTTGTTGCAGTGGTTTAAATTTTATTTATCTGATAGGTTCCAGTTTGTTCATGTCATGAATGAGTTTTCTTCCAACTCAGAGCTCAGTCATTGAGTTCCTCAGGGATCTGTGCTAGGCCCTATTCTTTTTAGTTTATATATGCTTCTGCTAGGCATACATTTTCATTGTTATGCAGATGACACACAATTATACTTGTCAATGAAGCCAAATGACAGTACTCAGCCAAATTAGAAGCTTGTCTTAAGGAAATCAAAACTTGGATGACTTGTAATTTCTTGCTATTAAGTTCAGATAAGACTGATGTTATTCTAGCTGGTCCAAAAAAAAACAACTTAGAAATACCTTTCCAAATTAAACTCTTTAGTTTGGTTGTGGTTACTCTTTCTCTTCAAAGTTCTGTGAGGAACCTTGGAGTTATTTTTGATCAAGATCTGTTATTTAATTCACATATTAAGCTTGCTTCTAAGACTGCCTTCTATCATTTTCTTAATATTGCCAAGATTAGGAGTATCTTGTCTAAGAGTGATGGTGAGAAACTAATCCATGCTTTTGTTAGCTCTAGATTAGATTATTGTAACTCTTTATTATCAGGCTGTCCTAAAACATCTTCAGAAAGTCTTCAGCTGATCCAAAATGTTGCAGTAAGAGTTTTAACAGGTACTAGAAAGAAAGATCACATCTTTCCGGTTTTGGCCTCCCTTCATTGGCTTCCCTCCCATAGAGTTTAGAATTAAATTTAAAATCCTTCTTCTCACTTACAAAGCTCTAAATAATCAGACCCCTTTTTATTTAAAAGATCTGATAATACCTTATCATCCCAACAGAGCACTACACTCCCAAAATAAAGGATTACTTACCTAGATTACCCATCTATCCATCTTCTTCCACTTAATCCTTTTCGGGTTGGGGGGGTGGGGGCTGGAGCCTATCCCAGCATCTTTGGGCGAGAGGCAGGGTACACCCTGGACAGATCGCCAGTCCATCACAGGGCCAACACAGAGAGACAGGCAACCATTCACGCTCACAGTCATACCTAAGGACAATTTAGAATCCCCAGTTTGATGCCAATTAACCTAACTTGCATGTTTTTGGCATGTGGGAGGAAACCAGAGAAATCCCGGAGTAAACTCATGCAGACACGGGGAGAACATGCAAACTCCACACAGATCACTGTTGGTCAGGGGCTGGGATCAAACCCAGGATCCCCCGGCCAAGGGTGAGTTGCTGTGCTGCCGCAGTGCTAACCACTCCGCCACCACGCTGCCCACCTAGATTACATAGAATCTCTAAAAGTACAATGGGAAGCAGAGCTTTCAGTTATCAAGCTCCTCTCCTTTGGAACCAGCTGCCAATCTGGATTCGGGAGTCACACTCGATCTCTGTTTTTAGGAATAGGGTTAAAACCTTCCTTTTCGACATACCCTATAGTTAGGGTGGGATCAAGTGCCCCTGAACCCTCCCTTAGTTATGCTGCTAATAGGTTTAGACAGCCGGAGGACCTCCAACAATGCACTGGGCTTCACTCCTTTCTTCACTCTCAATGAAATATTTTTGCTGCTCATTAACATCTGTTTGTTCTCTCCCATAGATTGAGTCCCCGTCGTGCTGTTTGCTCTCTACATGTCTGTTCTTTTCTTCCCCTTGTCTATCCCCTCACCCCCTAGCCAGTCGCAGCAGATGACTGTCCCTCCCTGAGCCTGGTTCTGCTGGAGGTTTCTTTCTGCTAAAAGGGAGTTTTTCCTCTCCACCGCCGCCAAGTGCTTGCTCACAGGGGATTGCCTGATTGCTGGGGTCTTTCTGTAGTTGTGGGGTTTTCCCCTACAGTTGAAAGTGCTATGAGATGACTGTTGCTGTGAAATGGCACTATCTATCTATAAATTCAAGGGATCTCTGTCTCTTTGTGTGTGCGTGTCCGTGTGTGTGTTCCTCAGACATCTCTCAAACCATTTGTCACACTGACCGAAGATTTTAAATGTGGTTTGCTGAAGCTACGAGGGTGTGCATCCCCGAATATGGAGTCACTCAGTCAAAGTATGTAATTTTTATCAATAGAAGTTTAGCCACCGCTGTGTGACCACTCTATGTCTTCACCACCCTGACTTCAAGAAGTGTGGGAGGGGTTTTGGATTGACTCCGTGCTCATTGGACAATACGCGGCATCACAACCTATCAGTCACCACAGGGTTCCCTGGACAAAATAAGGATGTGGAAAATAACAAATTTGATGAGAAAAACATAATACTGAAGAATTAATAACTAAAAAAATTATACTATAAAGTTGGTGTGATTGCATAGATCTAAAGGATAATTCGGCATGTGTGGAGAACATGAGGTGTGCGAGGACACTGGGCGGAGGGTCAGTGGGACCAGGGTCTGACAAAGAATACTGGTGTATCAACACAGAACATGCCGGGAGAAGCAGCAGCCTAACCAGGTGGACCACGGTCCTTCGCGGGGTGGCAGTAGACGGGAGTCCCTGCTTCTGCTTCACCTGTGTGTTGTGACTCCTCCCTCCCGCGGGAGTATCTAAAAATTAAAAACTTAATACCACCATGATTGTGGATTGGAGTGGCCAGAATGACTTAACGACCAAACGTAGGACATAAAAATGCCCAAATAATGAAATAAATCACTTTTTAGTTAAATGTTTACTGACAAATGGGCAACACTAATGCAACGGTTGCAGTAAAACGGGTCCTTCTGCTGTGAATAATAAACAGTGTTGGACAAGTTACTAAAAAATAGTAACTGGTTACAGTTACTAGTTACTTCTTTTCAAAAGTAACTGAGTTACTTTCGAGTTACTGTGTGATTAAAGTAACTAGTTACTTGGAAAAGTAACTTTAGTGTTACTTTTAAATGCATACTTAAATCATCTTGCACACACAGCAAGATCAAGGGCCCCTTGTTCTCATCAGAAAAAAGAAGAAAAAGAAAACTGATGAGAAAAAAAGCCTCATCTTACAGACAAAAATGTGTCAGATTTACACAAACTATTGTAATCAGTAGAAAGTCAGAAATTTACTAGAAATAAAGCTGTAAATTCACAGAGAAAATTTGTCACCCCTGGACCAGCCCATTAAAAATGCATATTTCAGGTTCAGGTTCAGGTTACTTTATTTGTACCCGTAGGTAGATTTGTTTTGCAGTCTGGTGACATCCATATTTACAAACCACAATTACATTCAACATGAACACAAACACAGGTACACATGTAGCTGACTATAAACAAGGCTCCACCAATCAGGACATAGGACAAAGAGATAAGAGAAAAAAACAAAGAGATAAGAGAGAAGGGTCATATTAAAAAGTTAAAGACTAGTCAAAGAGGTTAAAAACTCAAAAGTCTAAAATCCAATAAAAGATTTAGAACCCAAATAAAAAAAACTACAAAAATAAATAAATAAAAAATAAAATTAATAAATAGGTTGTGGAGTGTGTAAAAAATGAGGCTGATTTGGTTCAAGCGGTTTATTACACGACTCACACGAAGAGCATAGACAGAATGGCATACAAGTAGGAACTCTTCCCTTAAATAACATGACATCCTTCTAGACTCTTCTCACACACAAAAGATAATCTCCCCCGACTGCAGTCAGTCCATTCATCACACACAAAAGATAATCTCGCCTGACTGCAGTCAGTCCATTCATCACACACAAAAGATAATCTCCCCCGACTGCAGTCAGTCCATTCATCCTTGACACCTCCCTGTTATCTTACTAGGGCATCTAGAAACTTCTCACACACAAAAGGTTAACTTCACGTCCTTTGTTCCCGTCTAAGGTGGTAAACCATTATGCACTCCCCAGGTTGCCACAAGGTAACTAAATTATGTGCAATATATTGTTACATCTTGTTCAATTCTTAAACAGCAGCAGGAACAAAGCTGCTTTTGTAGCGCTGGGTTTTACTTTTGGGGACAGCAAATCTCCGTCTGGAGGGAAGAAGATGAAAGTGGCAGTGCAAAGGGGAGTCATCATTTAAAATGGAGGTAGCAATCCTTTGTACTTGTCTGGTGTACAGGGATGTCAGGCTCAGCTGTGACTCACCAAGCAAACGACTGGACCATCTAATTACCTGATCCAAGGATTTCATCTGTTTCAGTTTTATCTGACCAAACCATGACACTAAAGTAAAGGATAAAACAGATTCAATAAAAGCCCAATAAAACATTGTCATTATGGTTTGGTCAGTTTGGAAGCGTGCAAGTTTCCTTAAACAATGCAAATATTCCTGACCCTTTTTGCACACCCTTTCACAGTTCTCTTCAAAGTTTAAATTACTATCAATAATCGTCCCAAGATATTTGTAGGATTGTACACATTCAGTGGTCTGGCCTTTTAGTACAGTGACTTCGTGCCTGGGAGTTTTCCTCCTAAAGTCAATAATCATATCTTTAGTTTTTGTCATATTCAGCTGCAGGTAGGAATCCTCACACCAGTGAACAAAATCATCAACTACTGGGCCGTGGCCACTCTCACCATCCTGGAGGAGACTGACAGTAACTGAATCATCAGCATACTTTATAATGTGTCTGTTGTCATGTCTGCTCCGACACATGTTTGTGTACAGGATGAAGAGTAGTGGTGACAACACACACCCCTGCAGAGAGCCAGTAGAAGAACACTTTTGGTCAGAAGGACGCATGCACACGCAGCAACCGGCAGCTGGTGAAAAAGTCCGTCGTCTGTGTGTCTGTTTTTATGTACTTTTATGTGTTTTTACGAAATCCTGTGTCGTTTCTGCCCTGGAATGTTTGTGGACTGTATGGCGAAGAGCTTCCTGGTTCCAACAACATGAACTTCCTCCCCTTTCTTGCACTGCTGTTACTTTTCCTCCGGCTCTTTGTCTATGAGGTAAACGCGACCGGAATCACGGCGGGCAGAATACATTATTCCAGGGACATGTTGCTGTATTTAAACACGGTTGATGTAGCGGCTGTGATTGAGCCTAAGCCGCAACTGCCGGACTTTCTTTTGAGAGACGGACACAGCGGTGAAAAGAGAGACGGGAGAGACAGCAGAAGGAAACGCGGAAAGCGTGGAGGTGTGAAATTGCGCCTGAGAAGACGTCAGTTTGGTAACATTCCTCTTCCTTCTATGATTTTTGGGAACGTACAGTCTCTGAGAAACAAGCTGGATGAAATTCAAGGGAATGTACGCTACCAGAAGGACTTTAAGAACTGTTGTGTCATGGCTTTCACTGAATCTTGGCTTACTGCGCATGACCAAGATGCAGACCTGTGGATTGACGGCTTTGGAGCCCCACTGCGCTCGGATCGGCAGGAAGAGGTAACGGGGAAACGTCAGGGGGGTAGCGTATGTTTATACATTAATAAGCAGTACTGCACATCTGTCACGGTCAGAGAGCGCATCTGTACACCCGATGTGTAGCTGCTGTCTGTGTCACTACGCCCCTTTTATTTGCCTCGCAAGTCCCCCCAGCTTTTCATCACAACTGTGTACATTCACCCGAGGGCAGACGCTGACTCCGCCTCCAGCACCGTCTTTGATGTGATCCAGCGGCTGCAATCAATTTCTCCAGAGGCGCCAAACTTCATTCTTGGGGATTTTAACCATGTTTCTTTAAAGAAGACACTTAAAAACTTTTATCAGTATGTCTCCTGCCCAACCAGCCGAAAAAAAGACATTGGACCTGTGCTATGGATCCATAGAGAGGGCCTATAAATCACTCCCCCTTCCTCCTGTAGGATCCTCAGATCACAACTGTGTACATTTGCTGCCCACATATAAAACTGCTCTCAGAAGAGGCAAGGTGGAGACGAGAGACATTGATGTGTGGACAGAAGATTCAGTGCACAGCCTCCAGGAATGCTTTGACTGTACAGACTGGGAGATGTTCACACTGGCCTGCGGGGATGATTTGGACTCTTTGGTGGACGTCACATGCTCATACATGGCTTTTTGTAAAAATAAGATCGTTCCACGTAAACGTGTCAAAATATATCCCAACAACAAACCATGGGTTACAAAATCAGTTAAATCCTGCTTACAGAGGAAAGCACTTGCCTTTAAACAGGGGTCTGTTTCTGAGCTACAGGTTGCCACAAAAGAGCTGAAGTCCGAAATTTTAAGAGCAAAACAGAATTATAAATCAGAATTGGAAAGCAAGATGGCAACAAAGAAACTTGGTTCAGCCTGGGCCAGTATGGAAACTATTGCAGGCCTTCAGAGCACAGAGTGCAGTAATCGTGTGTTTTTAGATGGTTTTAATTCAGACACAGAGCTGGCTAATGCTCTTAATTGTTTTTATGGTCGTTTTGACTCCTTTGATTTTAGCACAGAAACCCAAGATTTGAAAAAGAAATTCAAAGACAATCAGCACTTTAATATTGAGGTGCAGGATGTTAAAAGGGAGTTCTGCGCTGTAAAAGTGAACAAAAGTCAGGGCCCTGATAATATATGTGGGCGCTTGGTAAAGTCCTGTGCACATGAACTGAGTCCTATATTTCATTACATTTTCAATAAGTCCTTACAGACACAACATGTGCCTAAGATCTGGAAAGATGCTGTGGTTGTTCCCGTTCCAAAATCCAGCTGTCCTAAAACGGTAAACGACTTTAGACCAGTTGCTTTGACTTCAATTTTAATGAAAATTTTTGAAAAACTGGTCAGATGTGAGGTCCTAAAGCAGACTGAGCATGCATTGGATCCTCTGCAGTTTGCCTATAGGCCTCACAGAGGAGTGGAGGATGCCACTGTCACTCTGTTTAACATGCTTTTTAAACATCTGGATTTTAATGGGACACACGCCAGACTTTTATTTGTGGACTTTTCCTCTGCCTTTAATACAATCCAACCTCATATCTTAGTTGAAAGGATCCTGCAACAATTTGATTTGAGCAATAATCTGGTGGGTTGGATTCTGGATTTCTTAACCAACAGGACGCAGAGAGTAAGGGTCAGTGGTACATTGTCTGACCTAAAGTGCTCTTCTACTGGCTCTCCTCAGGGGTGTGTGTTGTCACCACTACTCTTCATCCTGTACACAAACATGTGTCGGAGCAGACATGACAACAGACACATTATAAAGTATGCTGATGACTCAGTTATTGTCAGTCTCCTCCAGGATGGTGAGAGTGGCCACGGCCCAGTAGTTGATGATTTTGTTCACTGGTGTGAGGATTCCTACCTGCAGCTGAAGACGACAAAAACTAAAGACATGATTATTGACTTTAGGAGGAAAAATCCCAGGCACAAAGTCACCGTACTAAAAGGCCAGACCACCGAATGTGTACAATCCTACAAATATATTGGGACGATTATTGATAGTAATTTAAACTTTGAAGAGAACTGTGAAAGGGTGTGCAAAAAGGGTCAGCAACATTTGCATTGCTTGAGAAAACTTGCACGCTTCCAAATTGACCGAACCATAATGACAATGTTTTATCGGGCTTTTATTGAATCTATTTTATCCTTTTCTTTAGTGTCATGGTTTGGTCAGATAAAACTGAAACAGAGGAAATCCTTGGATCAGGTAATTAGATGGTCCAGTCGTTTGCTTGGTGAGCCACAGCTGAGCCTGACATCCCTGTACACCAGACAAGTACAGAGGATGGCTACCTCCATTTTAAATGATGACTCCCACCCTTTGCACTGCAACTTTCAGCTTCTTCCCTCAAGATGGAGGTTTGCTGTCCCAAAAAGTAGAACCCAGCACTACAAAAACAGCTTTGTTCCTGCTGCTGTCAAAGAGTTGAACAAGCTGTAACAATATATTGCACATAATTTAGGTACCTATTTATTAACTCCATTTTATATTTACTTATTTTTGTAGGATGTTACTTGGGTTCTAAATATTGTATTGGGTATTAGACCTTTGAGTTTTTAACCTCTTTGACTAGTTTTTAACTTTTAATATGACCCTTCTCTCTTACCTCTGGTTTTTCTCCCATCTCTTTGTCTTTTTATACCCTGATTGATGGAGCCTTGAGTATTTTTATCATGTTTATAGTCAGCTTCATATGTGCCTGTGTTTGTGTCTATGTTGAATGTAATTTGTGGCTTGTAAATATGGATGTCACCAGACTGCAAAACAAATCTACCTATGGGTACAAATAAAGTAACCTGAACCTGAACCTGAACCTGAACCTCTCTGTGTCCTGTTGGTTAAAAAATCCAGAATCCAACCCACCAGATTATTACTCAAATCAAATTGTTGCAGGAGCCTTTCAACTAAAATATGAGGTTGGATTGTATTAAAGGCGGAAGAAAAGTCCACAAATAAAAGCCTAGCGTGTGTCCCATTAAAATCCAGATGTTCAAAAAGCATGTTAAACAGAGTGACAGTGGCATCCTCTACTCCTCTGTGAGGCCTATAGGCAAACTGCAGAGGATCCAATGCATGCTCAGTCTGCTTTAGAACCTCAAATCTGACCAGTTTTTCAAAAATTTTCATTAAAATTGACGTCAAAGCAACTGGTCTAAAATCATTTACCGTTTTAGGGCAGCTGGATTTTGGAACAGGGACAACCACAGCATCTTTCCAGATCTAAGGCACATGTTGTGTCTGTAAGGACTTATTGAAAATGTAGTGAAATACAGGACTCAGCTCATGTGCACAGGACTTTACCAAGCGCCCACATATATTATCAGGGCCCTGACTTTTATTCACTTTTACAGCACAGAACGCCCATTTAACATCCTGCATCTCAATATTAAAATGCTGACTGTCTTTGAGTTTCTGTTTCAAACTTTGGGTTTCTGTGCTAAAATCAAAGGAGTCAATGTGTCTGAATTAAAACCATCTAAAAACACACGATTACTGCGCTCTGTGCTCTGAAGGCCTGCAATAGTTTTCATACTGGCCCAGGCTGAACCAAGTTTCTTTGTTGCCATCTTGCTTTCCAACTCTGATTTATAATTCTGTTTTGCTCTTAAAATTTCGGACTTCAGCTCTTTTGTGGCAACCTGCAGCTCAGAAACAACCCCCTGTTTAAAGGCAAGTGCTTTCCTCTGTAAGCAGGATTTAACTGATTTTGTAACCCATGGCTTGTTGTTGGGATATATTTTGACGCATTTACGTGGAACGATCATGTCTCTACAGAAAGCCATGTATGAGCATGTCATGTCCACTAAAGAGTCCAAATCATCTCCGCAGGACAGTGTGAACACCTCTCAGTCCGTACAGTTAAAACATTCCTGGAGGCAGTGCACTGAATCCTCTGTCCACACGTTTATGTCTCTGGTCTTCGCCTTGCCTCTTCTGAGAGCAGTTTTATATGTGGGCAGCAAATGTACACAGATGTGATCTGAGGATCCTAAAGGAGGAAGGGGAAGAGATTTATAACTAACTAACTAACTAACTAACCTGCACTTATATAGTGCTTTTCAAGTCGCAAAGACCACTCAAAGCGCTTTCATTAATACTAACCCTCTATTCTAAGGGCCTATAGGAAACAAATATCTAGGGACAATTTAGAACAGCCAATTAACCTAACATGCATGTTTTTGGCATGTGGGAGGAAACCGGAGAAATCCCGGAGTAAACCCACGCAACACGGGGAGAACATGCAAACTCCACACAGATCACTGTTGGTCGGGGGCTGGGATCGATCCCACGATCCCCACAATCCCCCGGCCAAGGGTAAACTGTGCTGCCGCAGTGCTAACCACTGCGCCACCGTGCAGCCCTCTCAATGGATCCATAGCACAGGTCCAATGTCTTTTTTCGCCTGGTTGGACAGGAGACAAACTGATAAAAGTTTTTAAGTGTCTTCTTTAAAGAAACATGGTTAAAATCCCCAAGGATAAAATTTGGAGCCTCTGAGAAAATCGACTGCAACCGCTGTACCACATCAAAGACGGTGCTGGAGGCGGAGTCAGCATCCGCTCTCGGGTGAATGTACACAGTCGTTATGAAAAGTTGGGGGAACTCGCGGGGCAGATAAAAGGGGCGTAGTGATACGGACAGCAGCTCCACATTTGGTGTACAGATGCGCTCTCTGACCGTGACAGATGTACAGTACTGTTTATTAACACTTAAACATACGCCACCCCCCTGACGTTTCCCCATTACCTCTTCCTGCCGATCTGAGCAAAGTGGGGATCCAAAACCGTCAGTCCACAGGTCTGCATCCCGGTCATGTGCCATAAGCCACGTCTCCGTGTAAGCCATGACACAGCAGTTCTTGAAATCCTTCTGATATCGTACATTCCCTTGAATTTCATCCACTTTATTTCTCAGGGATTGTACGTTCCCCATAATAATGGAAGGAAGAGGAATGCGGTTAAGCTGACGCCTCCTCAGGTTTAATCTTGTGCCTCCACGCTTTCCACATTTCCTCCTCTTGTCTCTCTTTTCATTGCTGTGTCCATGAAAATCTCTTAAAGGGCCTATATCATGCTATTTTAAGCCTTTCAGAGTAAACTATATGCATGTATGTGATAGTATATTACCTTTGGTACACTGGAGAATGAATTTCTTATGAAATATGAGTTATTTTCACGAGCTACTTTTCCAACCCGGAAGTAAGATGCCTCGATCTCTGAGGCTCCGCCTCTCCTTCTTGTGGCTGCCGCCCATTTCATGACGATAATAAACTCCAGCCATTTCTGACGAGTAGGCTCTTCTTTAGGAAGGCTGAACAAACTCCTAAATCTCTCACAGCCAAAGACACATTTACGCCACTTAGAAGACATTGTCTTACGTAAAAAAGCAAACAGTTGTTGTCACTGAGCAGATTAGGTGCGAGAGGAACTACTTCACCACAGCGTCAATGCTAAAGTGAAAGAGTTTTGCCAATCACCGCTCCGTTAGCTGCGCGGAGAAAGTGGGTGTGTGCGTTAGCCTGGGGGCGGTGCTGGCAGCACAGGCACTTCCTAGAGTGGGCGGCTCACCCATGTTCATACGTATGAACGTGGGGACCCAATCATTATCAGGGACAGGGCGGAGCAGCACCTCAGAGAGCAGGGTTGAGGAGGAATACTCAGAGATGCGTGAATGGAGCAAAATACCACTTTGGGGGTGTTTTTGGTGAGGAATTAACATTATAACATGCTTAAAAGCTCAAAAAAGTTGATTTTGCATGATATAGGCCCTTTAAAATAAAGTCCGGCAGTTGCGGCACAAACTCAAACACAGATGCTGCATTATCCATGTTTAAATGCAGTAACATGTCTCTGGAATACTGTATTCTTCCTGGCATGATCGCGATCGCGCTTACCTCCAAGTCAAAGAGCCAGTAGGAAAGAAACAACAGTGCAAAAACAAGAAGGAAATCCATACTGATGGAACCAGGGAGCTCTTCGTTATATAGTCCACAAACATTCAAGGATAAAAACAACACAGAGAATTACGTTGAAACACATTAAAGTGCATAAAAACAAAGACACAGACGTCGAACATTTTTCACCCGCTGCCGGTCGCTGCGTGCGCATGCGCCCTTTAGAGGATTTACTTCCATGAAATAGTTGCATAAATGAATGAGATAAAATAAAATAGAAAGCATAGATAAATCAAAGTTCCCTGCTTACAAGAAGTTTACTGCAACAAAACAGTCACTTTTTCTCTGTGCGTAAGAAAACTTACACAGAATTACTTACACAACTTACACATTTACACAACTGCGGACAAATGCGAGCTTCTTGCTTAAAATATAGTCATGTTTAACCACAGAGGTAGGAGCTGCTGGGTGGCTACTCACACTCGGACAACAGGTGATCAGGGCTCCATATGAGAAGTCACCACGGCATTTCTTCCCACCGCAGGACAGGAAACCAACCCGTGGGGGAGGAGACTGACGGTTGCACCAGCTATGGTAGGATCAGTTTATTTGCGCTAAAATATTTATCCATATTAATAAAAAGAGTAACGCAAGTAACGCATCTGATCAAATTTCAGTAACATTACTGAATTTTTAAACAGTAATTTCGTTACAGAGCACATTACTGCAAAAGTAGTGGCATTACAGTAATGAGTTACTTTGTAACGCGTTACTTTGTAACTCCCAACACTGATAATAGATAGATAGATAGATAGATAGATAGATAGATAGATAGATAGATAGATAGATAGATAGATAGATAGATAGATAGATAGATAGATAGATAGATGTACTTTATTGATGTTGGGTGTTTTGTAGTTAATTCAGTTGATTACAGTTTTTAAAAAAACTTTTAATAACAAAATATTGCTAAAATATAAAATGATGCACTACAATGATTTCAAATATTTGTAAACGTCCTGTTATAGTACTGCATGAGTTTATTGGCGGTACACAGAAGAAATTCAGTATTACACTGAACTCCATCAGTGATAAACTAAAATAATTATAATGATGACTGAACAACTCCCATTCCCCAAAGTGCAAGATACACTATTATGAATATAAATGATAAAGGATCAGACAAATAAGTGATCTGACAAACAAATAAACAAGGAATCTGAAACAGTCGCTAATATTGGATGTCTCATTTATTTTCAATAATTAGGTACTCTGAAATTAATATTCACACAGTCAAATAAATCTCAGTGTCATTTACTCCCTTTTATATTTGTCAAAGTCTAACATGTGATTGCCTACACATAGGCTACACCTCTGTATTCCACTTTCAAACACAGCCTACATTTGGGCCTGTAAAGCCTGATTGGGATACCTGTTTCAGACAGGAATACTTGCATTCTATGGGCAATGCACTAGTATAAATAAAGTTGAAAACGCTTCTTTGGAGTTTTTTGAGCGAAAAAAAAAACGCAAACAAGAAGGACAGAAGCAAATCTTGACAGTGACTACAGCAATGAATGTGCAGCACTGAGCGCTTCTTACATAGTGGCTAATCACATTGCTAACACTAGAAAACCTTTCACTATTGGTGAAGAATTGATCCCACCTGCTGCTAAGGACATTTGCTGTGAACTTTTACAAGAAGATGCAGTTAAAAACAAACAAACAAAAACAGTGCATTCCTATTTCAGCCTTCACCATCACAAGGAAAATTGATGAAATAGCACAGGACATGGTGGCAGTTTCTGGACAGAATTAATGAGTCACCATGGTACGTAATCCAGGTGAGTGAGTGTACTGATGTTGACAGCAAGGCAATAATGGTTGTCTTTGTGCAATACATGTTCCAAGAGAATGTGTATGAGGCTATATTATGTGCACTATTTCTGCTGAATCAACACCACAGCTGTGGAACTATTCAAGTCTTTGGATGATTACAACTCGATCTCACAAAAAATGTACCAAATGAATGTCTTCCACCCCCCTCAAAAAAAACGTGCATTTATATGTAAAAAAAAAAAAAAAATGTACCAGGGTGCATATTACAAACAGAGTACATATTGTATGGATGAACTTCTACACTCACTGTGCATGCACGAAAAAATGCACCATACTCACTGCGCATGAGTGAAACAACGCCTGTTAGGAAAGGTTAGGACCTTTAACCTCTAATGGTTAAAGAGAAAGAAAGAGAGACAAAGATAAAGTGGCAGGCAAATGTTATGGTGCCGGCAGACACGTTTCTTAAAGACGTAAACACAGCATATCCACTACATGTGAAAAATGCTTTTTCCATGTCTATGATTATGCACGTTTTCTCAGAGTGTGTACGTTTTTTAGGTGAGACTGGCCTGATGATTGCATATTGGGAAAAATGAACTGGGCCTTCTGTGTCGTCGTGTGCACAGATGGAGCTCCTGCCTTGAGTGGACGGCTGTCTGTGCTCGCCGTCTCTCCTTGCAGAGAAACAAACTCAGGGCTCCAATTAAAGGGAAGATTTTTTTGATCACACACTTTGTTTATGATGATGTATTCCCCCAGTCCACAATTGTTTAGAAAAATTTTGACATGTTACTGGTCCATGAGGCAAAAAAGGCTGGGGACCACCACTGTAGATGATGGAATATTTAAACTATTTGCAATTTTACACTGAGGAACATTATTTTGAAATGGCTCCACAATTTGTAGATCACAATTTTTTACAGCGATGGACTGACGATCTGTCCAGGGTGTACTCTGCCTCTCGCCCAAAGATGCTGGGATAGGCTCCAGCCCCCCTCCCCCAAAAAAGGATTAAGCGGTAGAAGATGGATGGATGAATGATAAAATTCTTCAGCTTTCTAGCAGAAGCTAGAAAGCTGAAGATGAAGAGGAACTTCATCTTTCAACACGACAATGACCCAAAGCACACATCCAAATCAACAAAAGAATGGCTTCACCAGAAGAAGATTAAGGTTTTGGAATGGCCCAGCCACTTTCCAGACCTGAATCTGATCAAACATCTGTGGGGTGATCTGAAGAGGGCTGTGCACAGGAGATGCCCCCACAATCTGATAGATTTGGAGCATTTTTGCAAAGAAGAGTGAGCAAATATTGCCACATCAAGATGCGCCATGCTGATGGACTCCTACCCAAAAAGACTGAGTGCTGTAATAAAAGCCAAAGGTGCTGCAACAAAGCATTACTTTAAGGGTGTGCATATTTATGCAACCAGGTTATAGATAGATAGATAGATAGATAGATAGATAGATAGATAGATAGATAGATAGATAGATAGATAGATAGATAGATAGATAGATAGATAGATGTACTTTTTTTTGTAGGGTTTTTTTTGTTTTTCCCCTGAAAAGATTTCAGTTTGTTTTTCAAATGGGTTGTACAGATTATAGGTCACATTAATGGTGGATAAAGTTTTGAAATGATTTATCTTGGTCTCATTTTTTTACATCATAAAAACCTGGCATTTGAACAGGGGTGTGTACAATTTTTATATCCATTGTATGTGCTTTCTGAGTGCTTTTCTAGTTTTTTATTATCATTTTTAGTTCTATTCCACAATGTACTCAGAAAAAAATAGTCATTATTGAATAGGTGTTTCCAACCGTTTGAGGGGTAATGTAGGACACTGTAGTGTAACAATGGAAATATTACTTTCTACGACACAAACTCACTTCTGCAGCAATCCTTTTGTGATCATCTTGTCTGAGAGCCTGACGCTTCCTTGACTGCTCAGCGCCACCACATTGTTCTTCTATCACTGCGTGGAGAGAATATCTGTAAAAGATTTTTTTTTAGTTGATTAGTTTTATTATTGCTATTATTATTACTGCTGTTATACGAGTATAATGATAAATACTGCTACTACCTCATTTTCTGTACTTCCAATTGAAGCTGCTGGATTCATCCATTTACTGTATATAAACAGAATCTATGTTTTTCTTCTGGAGCTTGGCATAGAGAAGGTCTACATGTGGCATGATGTGGTGAAAAAAGTTGGAGGAAGAAATTAAAATCCCGATCTTCTAGTAGTCTAACATAGCCCCCTGCTTCTTGGTTTGTTTTGCTGTCAAAGTCATTGGATCCTTGTTTTCTTTCAAAGCATTCAATAAGGTCTTCCTTGTGCTCATACACGGTATTGACAGCACGTCTGTGAAAGCTCCATCTGACATTGGTGGATGCTGGCAGTCTACGGGCAACGACTTCATCAAGGACACTGGTCCTCTTGGAGGATTTTGAAAAAACTGGCAAATCCATCAAGGTCAGAAAAAAAAATTGAACTATAGAGATGTGAGAGGTGGCCTGCTGCATTATGAGATTAAGCTGATGAGCGTAGCAGTGGATGTAGTGGGAATTTGGGTACTCATCCTGGATTTTCCTCTGAACATGGCACCCCTCTTAACACTGGCTTCATCACATGCCTGGCAGATAAGTTTCCCTTTCTGCTCATTAGGAAGGATTACAGCAAGACATTCTTTTAATGCTATGGCAATGGACTCAGCTGTTGCTGGCAACAGAGGGATGAATTCAAAAAATCGTTCCTGCACATCGCTTCTGTGATCAATATAGCGAAGCATGAGCACAAGTTGAGTCTGTGTGCTAATATCCATTGTCTTGTCTGCCTGGATTGAGAGAAAATCACTGTTCTGGGCTTAATGATCCGTTCCCTCACAACAGACAGCATACAGTCAAGTAGCTCATTCTGGACTGTATTTGATGTCCCCTTATAAACAGTTGTAACCTCAAGGGGCTCCTTCAGCACATTGTCAAACGAAGCAACAAAGTCCACCAAGCCATGGAAGACACCTAGGTTATCAGAGGCCGCACTTTCATCGTGGCCACACAAAACCAGCTTAAACACGCCACAGAATTTTACACAGTCTATTATTCTGGAGAGGATATGTCAATTTTTTTTGCCACCACTTCATTGTACTTTCTTATACCTGTTCTTCATGTTCACCTGCTCTTCATCAAGTTATTTGGCGATATTTCGCCTTCCAAAAAGATGTAACTTCATACTATTATCTAAGTGGCTGTGGCTGCTCTCATGTCGCTTGCATTTTTCCGTGAGGTGTTTTAAGTCCTTTACCCCAGTGGTTGTCCACAAAGTTTCTGTGCCAGGACTTAGAAATAAAACACAGTGGAAACAAAAAAATGTGTTACTCACTGGACATCCAGCTAGCCAACTCCAGCTAGCATACATATTCTGAGAGAAGCTCCTAGTACAAGTTCTCCCATTATCTTTGGCCTGTTGCTGTATGATTAAATCTGGACAATCAGGTCCCAGCTGCTTTATTGTCTTTTTTTCACATCTGACCATCGATTAAATGGTGTCTGTTTTAATGAACCAAGCGTTTTCCTGTAATTCCGCCGCCATCTTCACTCAAGCTGAATCCGCTAGCTGCTCTGTCAATTTCCTGTCAAGTAGGAGGGATCTGATGAGTGACGGCCTTGACTCTTAATCACATTAAGATAAAAATACAAAAAAAAAAAACTTATGATTGGCTCCAGGGTACCCAGGTATGTGTCGAGTTTTGGATATCCAATGAAAAGCTGCTCCTGCTCAAATGGGGAAAAAAGTTTGCTGGCTTCAATGATTCTTAGTTAGACTGGTGCCCCTAACCAGGAAGTGGTCTATAATGCAAGCCTACGTGTTGAAATGTTATTTAAAATGGCTGCTGCTACAGAAGCTTACATATCAACTACAGAAGGACACGCTATGTCTCTCATTTATTTTTCATATCACAATTGATTTATTTCGGAAATATTTTATCTCTGAATATTTCAAGGGGCGGCACACTTGCGCCCTCTATTGACCACTGCCTCTGTTAGAACGAAAGCCTCCAAGCTCCATGAGACTTCACCTGCCCATCACTACTGAGGACCTGTAGTATTCATTCTTGTTTAAAAGCAGCCTACTTTGTACATTTACTGCTGTTTACAGCATATTAATGCAGTCTCAGCATGCAACACATACTGTACAACACTCTGGTGCATACTGCTGCCCCCTCTATATCTCTGTGACTCCCTCACTCTCGCTCTACCACTCACACAGAGCAGCACCTAGGTTTCGATTAGCATTCCCTCTGCTGGCAGAGGGAATGCTAATCGTATTCTTTAATTGCATTTAAGAATACAGTTCCAAATACAGTTAAACGTGATATAAAAAAATAATAGATTTTTGGAAATGGAATGGTGGGCCACAGTAAATCAGGTGCATCGTCAGTTGCCCATCCCTGTTCCAGCTGTTTCTTTTTAGTGCTACTCACTTGTCCAGCATTTATTGCCCCGTACCAACTCTTTGTGCTGCTGCCATCAAATTCAAAATAAATTAATATTTTTCATGACATAGTAAACTGTGTTACTTTGAACATTTGATATAATTTCTTTGTTTTAATATTAATAATTTAGTGGGGAGCTTGGTAGTGCAGTGGTTAGCATTGTAGCAGTACAGCAAGATCACAGGTTCGATCCCACCCGCTGACCACTGGTGACCCTTCTGCATGGAGTTTGCATTTTCTCCCCGTGTGTGGGTTTTCTCCGGGTACTCTGGCTTCCTCCCACAGACCAAAGACATGCACGTTAGGTTAATCAGCATCAGCTGGGGATCCTAAATTGTACTTAGGTATTTTTTTTATTATTTTTTGTATACTTTATTGATCCCCAGAGGGGAAACTGAGGGCATCCACCTGGATCGATGAAGCAGCTACAGTGCGTCGCTATCCCTTTACCATTCACACACACATTCACACCTAGGGCCACTTTAGAGTCTCCAAATAACCTAACCTGCATGTTTTTGGCCTGTGGGAGGAAACCGGAGAACTCCCGGAGTAAACCCAGGCAGACACGGGGAGAACATGCAAACTCCACACAGATCACTGCTGGTCAGGGGCTGGGATCGAACCAGGGATCCCATGGCCAAGGGTGAGTCGCTGTGCTGCCGCAGTGCTAACCACTGCGCCACCGCACCGCCCAATGTGAGAGTGAAAGGTTGTCTGTCTCTCTGTGTGTATTAGCCCTGTGATGGACTAGCGATCTGTCCAGGGTGTACCCCGTCTCTTGCCCAAAAAACAGTGAGATAGGCTCCAGCTCCCCCCTCCCCCAATGACCTGAAAAGGATTGAGCAGTTGAAAATGAGTGAATTTAGTGGTTCATGATATTTACAAATCATTGCACTCTTTTTATTTAGTGTTTACACAATGTCTCAACCTTTTTGGAAATGAGGTTCTATTTTGACTGTGCCACAGAATAAAGAAGACATTGTTGAGGCATCTGAAAAATAGAAAGTTTATCTATGCTGTTATCTATGATTAAAGCCTATCTGTATTTACTGAAAAGATACAACCCTAATCTTTTGTTTTCTCAGAAAACCATGTTAATGACCTTGTGATTCCTAACTGTTTTTATTTTTTTATTTAACCTTTATTTATACAGAGTAGTTCCACTGAGAAGCAACCTATCTTTTTCAAGGCCACCCTGCTAACACTCACACCATGAAGCTGCCCAGTACAACCACAGACTGACCTGTGACCACTGAACAGCTCCACTGGAGCAGCTGGAGTTAAAAGCCTTGCTCAAGGGCACCACAGTGGGGTTAAGGAGGGTGGGGCAAACACTGCTATGTTACCTGTCCCACGTAGATCTAATCCTGCTGGTCCAGGGATTGAACCTGTGACCCTCAGCTCACCAGTCCACATCCCTAACCATTAGGCCACCACTGCCCGCAATTTTATACAAACAAGACCCTTAATTGCTGCTTGGGTTTCAGACTTGTCTTTTATATTTGGCAATTGGCACTTTTTTGTGCTGACAGGTTATTGTATCACTCCTGCTGTTCAGTGAGGTAACTGACTGCCTGGTGTGAGCAGTCTTTCCCTATGATGGAGCTTTCCTGACACAAGCCATAGGCCAGGGAGAAAGCCAACTGTCCAAAAACCAAAGTAGGTACAAGTGGATGAGAGATGATGACATTTGTTATAACTGACTAGTGCATTGCCCATAGAATGCAAGTATTCCTGTCTGAAACAGGCTTTACAGGCCCAAATGTAGGCTGTGTTTGAAAGTGGAATACAGAGAGGTGTAGGCTATATGTAGGCAATCACATGTTAGCCTTTAACAAATATAAAAGGGAGTAAATGGCAGTAAGATTTATTTGATTGTGTGAATATTAATTACGGAATCCCTAATTATTTAAAATGAATGGGACAACCAATGTTAGGGACTGTTTCAGATCCCTTATTTGTTTGTCAGATCACTTATTTGTCTGATCTTTTATCACTTATATTCATAATAGTGTATCTTGCACTTTGGGGATTGGGAGTTGGTCAGTCATCATTATACTGTAATTATTTTTAGTTTATATCACTGTTCAATGATGGAGTTCAATGTAATATTGAATTTCTTCTGTGTATCGTCAATAAACTCATCCAGTACTACAACAGGATACATTTACAAATATTTGAAACCCATTCTAGAGTATCAGTTTATATTGTAGCAATATTTTGTGATTAAAAGGTTTTTTAAAACTTTAATGCTAAGATTGAGGCGGTGCTTATATTGTCGCGCTGGGGCAATACTGAGGCCAAATAATGATCTGAACCTTGAGGGCGTGACTGGCAAAGACAATGTGAGTGCCGCAGCTCTATTGTAAGCGTTTGTTTTTTATTGATGCGAGAAGATTATTTATTATAATTTTTATTATTATTACACCTAAACGATCGCATTTTTGACCCTCTAAATTTTTTTCGCACACACCTCAGACCTGGTGAAAAATTTTATAAACTGGAAAAAAATATGTGCCCCATGCTGAAAATTTATCCAGCATATGGTTGATATGTCCCGCATTCATGGAGCAAAGGTTGTAGGGCCTTCCCCCATGTCTCTTGTTTTTTTTTTTTTTTTTTTTTACCTTTGCAGTCTGTACCAATCACAACACTGAAGGAGGTGGATCCAATCAGATGATCGCTGGAACCACAGAGCTCAGCTGTTTTCCATGATAGATCAGCCTCAGGGCAAAAGCACACTCCATGCATTATCTTTTTTTTCACTTCACTGAAAATAACTTTTTTTTTTTAATCGCCATCAGTTGGCATGCTTTTGAGCCAGGTCGTGTCTGGCCGCTGCTTCTCCCGGTATTGTCATGTTTAGGCCCCTTCGGGACAGAGAGGACAAACCCAGGCGCTGAATGTTGTTGTGCATTTATTAAACAGAAAAAAACACAAAGTCCAAAAATAGTGCAGTACATACACAAAAAATGCAAACAAGAAAAACTTACAGACAAGAGCACTCCTGAGCCAACTTGGCTCAGGAGGAAACGAGGAAGTGATCAGAGGAATGATCATGCAGAGGAAAACCAGTCTTGACATCCAATCTAGTAGCAATGAAACAGTGAAAAGGCAGTGCTTAAATACCATACATACTATTGAGCTGCAGGTGTGAGTCAATGAGGGAGCCAGTGACCTAATTAGCCCCACTGCCCGCAGCTGAGCTGGCAGGAGAGAAACCCTGTGGTTCCCAGGCACTGCCAATGATGGGAGTGCCTAGGAAGAGGAGGCTCAAAAGAAAACAACCCACAAAACATATACAGAAATAGACAAATCAAACCAACAAACAAACAATACTTAGAAATAAAGTGATGGTCTGAGCTCAAATAAAAACATGAGCTCAGACACATGACAAGCATGTTCCGTGTTGCTGACATTGCTTGTGAAAAAATAGTTGGTGATTCACAGTAGCCTTGTGGTAACCTGGTGAATGTGTACCTTTTGTTTTCAAATGTGAATGCAAACCAAAACTGATGATCTGGATATACTGGGATGCTGAAAAAAGCATTGCTTATGTCTATCACTGTAAAAAACTGCCTGTGTGGTTGTAGGTCATTTAACAGGGTGTGTGGGTCAGGGACAGAAGCGGCTCTTGGGATGACTGCTTTGTTTACCTCTTGGAGGTCCTGTACCATCCTCCAACTAGAAGATGGAGGAGCTTTCTTTACAGGAAGGAAGGTGTGTTACATGGAGAATTTGGGCATGGTACAATGACACCTGCTGCTTTCAGTTCCTCTATCACTGGTTTAATGCCCTCTTGGGCCTCAGGACATAGAGGATACTGTCTTTTGTATGGTCTGTAGTATGACTGCATTTATTTTGACCAACTCTGCATTTTTTATTAACCCTACATCTGCCTTTCCTGTTGATCACAGAGAATTTGGAATTTGTTAGAAAGTATGTTCCTCTTCTTTTGTTAATGTAAAAAGTGATCAAATGGGTGAGCTGGGAACATCAGTGTGGACCTCTTTTTGCACTGTGGTCATCCAGTTCAAGGGCAATGAGTAGGTATCAAGTTTTGAGGAATATTGAATCTTTGGGTTGGAAGTTTGCTTCCAAGACTGGCCACATTCCTCTGCTGTGGTCACAAACTGACCTACATTCTTCCAGTCTATGTATTTGGGTTTGACCAATGAGATGTGGGAGCCTCCCAGTGTTTAAAATGCCTGCTTTCCTCATCAGACAACATGACAGATGCTCCCACCTATCGCCTTAGTGACCAATACCAGATTTTTAATGACCAGTCTGGAGGATGGATTTGCAAGGAATGTCTTTTCATAATTTGGGCCTGTGTCACTCAAATATCTGTCGTACATGTTGCAATGATTTTGATCTGTGGCCTGATGTGTAGTAGGGATTTTGGACTCAAAATATTGCATAGCTTTTGTCTGCAGGTCTGATGTCACTGAGTGTGGTCCGGCCGAAACCAAACGCAGTGAGTAGCAGAACCTGGGCACATTGAAATCATGCAATACATTTATTCTTTCCACATGTGGAAAATGTGATGCTGTCATACCATTATCCGTTGGGATTATGGCAATATTGAGGGCTGTGAGGAGATCCCTTCCCAGAAGGTTGACAGGGCATGCTTCAGACAATATGAAACAACCTTCTGCCATGTCATCGGTGACAAGGTCTTTTACCTTGAAATCTTTTGAAAGGTGCTCTGTTTTAACTTACCGTTTGCGGCTTTTACAGTTATTTTTTCATCTGGTTTTGTAAAACTGTGAATGTCTGCAACTGTTATTACCGATCTGCATGCTCCTGTGTCACATAGAAACTTTACTGGAATGTCTTGAACCTGCAACATCACTTCAGGTAAACACTGCATTGTCAACTTTAGATCAAAGTCAGGGAAATGGAAAATGTCTGTTATGTCAGTGTTAGCGTCAATAGTTGCACTTATCTTTGGTGCAGTCAGTCATGCAGTCGGCCTGTGAGGCCCTCCATCTCCTCCCTGCTGCTGTTGACGTTCAGGACATTGCCTCTGCCAATTGCCCTTTTGTCCACATTGATGACAAACGTCACGTTCCCCTTGCCGCGGCCAGCCCGCCCCATGCCTCCTTCCTTCTCCCCTCCACTGCTGAGGTCCAGTCCCGGTGCCACCCTGAAAAATAGAATAGGGGGAAGCGCTCACCCCCCCCCCCCCCGCACACACACACACACACACTTGTGTCAGTAATCACATAAAGAGGAGGTGGTTTTTCTTTCAGTTTTTTGCTCTCCTTTTCTTTCCTTTCCTCCTCTATTGTCTCTGCATGTTTTGCATACAGTAGGTTAACACATTACCAAATGCACAGGTGCGGTATGCAACCAAATGTTTGCGGATGTAATCAGCCAGGTGTGGGTGCATGATTTGCAAAAAGACACTTTTCAAATGCTGCCATTAAGGCACTACACCTGAGTCATTCTCAGCCATTGTTAAACCAGAATGGCTATCAAAAACCTCTTGTTTGAATCCTGGTCCTGTCATGCTTTACTCACCATATTACCTCCGCCAAAGGGGGAGGCTATGTGATCATTGGCGTTGGTTTGTCTGTCTGTCTGTCTGTCTGTCTGTCTGTCTGTCTGTCTGTTTGTTTGTTAGCAAGATAACTCAAAAACTTATGGACGGATTTTCATGAAATTTTCACAGATTGTCAGAAATGGGGTATCCTACAGATGATTACATTTTGGTGGTGATCCAGATCACCGTCCAGAAGAAAACCGCCATTACGGAAAATGCCATTTTCGTCAATAACTACTGAACCACTAATCCTATCATTGTCAATCCAATTGCTAGTCATATGTTTTCATGGTCAAGGAATCTGAAAACGTACACACAAACACTGTATGGGGGGAACTGTGGCTGCCATTACGGAAAATGCCATTTTCGTGAATAACCACTGAACCACTAATCCTATCATTGTCAATCCAATTGCTAGTCATATGTTTTCGTGGTCAAGGAATCTGAAAACGTACACACAAACACTGTATGGGGGAACTGTGGCCGCCATTATGGAAAATACCATTTTCGTGAATAACTACTGAACCACTAATCCTATCATTGTCAATCCAATTGCTAGTCATATGTTTTCGTGGTCAAGGAATCTGAAAACGTACACACAAACACTGTATGGGGGGAACTGTGGCCGCCATTACGGAAAATGCCATTTTCGTGAATAACTACTGAACCACTAATCCTATCATTGTCAATCCAATTGCTAGTCATAGCTCTTTTATGCACATTACAAAAAAGTGCTATAAGGATAATAAACAATGCAGGATATAGAGACCATACCAATGCGTTGTTCTTAAAGTCACATGTCATAAAGTTCATCGATTTAGTTAAATTTAAGACAGCACAAGTAATGTACAGGGCAATTAATAATCAACTACCAACTAATATACAAAAAATATTTAAAAAAAGAGACAATGATCATAATTTGAGGGGAGACTTAAACTTTACAAAACCCAAGATACGTACAACCAAGAAAAGTATGTGCATATCTGTCTGTGGGGTGGATTTGTGGAACAGTCTGGAGCCGGAACTGAAACTATGTACAAACAGAAATCAATTCAAAAAGAGGTTAGAAGGGTAGTAGTTATATGTACGATTCATTATGTTCACTCTGGGATATTATGGGACACTATGGAATGGTGGGTGGGACAGCACTGTGTATATCTGTGTTGTTTGAGGCTGGTTTTGATGTATGGACATCATTGTATGTTAGAATGGATGGGTGTTAATGTTGATTTGTAAAAAATACAGTAAATTGTTTACTTGGGGTCTTAAAGGTGGTAATTTGTATAAAATTCACATGGTCAAAGAATCTGAAAACGTACACACAAACACTGTATGGGGGGAACTGTGGCGCTTGGCGGAGGTCTGCGCTCTCCGAGTGCTTTTCTAGTTTTGAATGCGATCATTTAACTCTCTTACACGATGTTGTAAAGTCAGTACTTTTTGGAGGAAGAATTCTACCAGCAGCATCTTTTGAACTCCAATTATCCGACACAGTACACCAATCAACTTTCAAAACCTTTCTGTAAGCTCGTTCTGTCTCATGACCAGTTAATTTAAAGCTGTCAAGATCTGCTATCCCTTCAAAAAACTGTGGGTTTATTCTTTGGATGCGGAATTTCTTTCACTACTTCAGAGAAATCCGCATCAGTCCATGGTCTGTAGACCAGAACTGTGGGTTGAAACTGTGGAGCACCTGGGTTAGCCTCGCCTTCTCCCGGAGGTCCTACATATGCTGGATTTGAAAGTTCAATCATGCGATATTGTTGAGTGACAGCATGTTTCATAATTTTCAGGCTTAATGGGTCAAATTGATGGAGAATGTGGTAAGGGTGTGCATATTTACTTAACTCTTTGGCGCCCCTTGGTGACTGATCCCAGGTACCCCAGTCCTTCTTTTCCTTTTGAGTTTGGCGTCAGCGGGTGGGGGGGCAGAATCAAGCGGAGGCGAGGTGATATCAGCCACAGCTTCTCCAGGCTGGAGTTCTGTGAGATCAGGGTAAATGGGCTCAACAGCGGGGGGATATGGAGGAGCAGAAACACAGCCCCTTGCCCCCACGTCACACTCGTCATGCACCATAGAAGAGACAGAACACATATTAGTCAAATCCTTTTTTTACGATGGTCAATTTTTTCAGATTTATTATCAGATTTAGACTTTACCGTCATAAGGTCCAAGTCAGCCTGCCGTTTGTTTTTTTTTTTGCCATCTCAAGCCACTGCTGTGCCTCAACTAAGCCATATTTCAGCTGCTTTTGCTTACTGTCATCTGATACCTGTTTTATTTGAGAACCGAGATTTTTGCAATCCGTCACTTTCAACTGTCCTGACAAGCCAAAACGCTTCGGCCATTTTGCTAAATACCGATTACTATCTTTATCCTTCCTGTGCATATATTTGTGGTCCCCCGTTAAGACAAAAATCTCATTCTCATCCTCTCGTGCTTCACAACAGCACGACACGCATCCTTTCTTCCTGCCACATCGCAACATCATGCTCTCCTCCTGCATCTCGCATTCTCTCCCTCTGCTGCAACAATTTCCCATTCTTTCATCAAAGTAACCCGTGAAAACGTTATTAAGAACACACACACAAACACACACGAATGACCAGACAAACAAACTGCAGTTATTTATTTTAATTTATTTATTATTTTATCTTAGTCTAAAGGCTATTTTATTCTATTTTAAGTTTATTTTGAGATCTCTTATGGTATTTTAATTATTGTTAAAGTTATTCCTTATTATTTCAAGGCTATTTCTTATTATAACAATTTTTCTTGTATTTTTTTTTCTATTTCTAGTTTATTTCAGCCGTCAATATCATTCCGTGGTGCTGTAACCTTCTGCTGTTGATATCACTCCGCGGTGTGCACTCTGCCCTGATATCACTCCGCAGTACTTTGTATCCTTCCGCACGCCTATTTCCCGATTTTAGACTGGAACTAAAATCCAGTAAAAATGGATTTATTACTGAGCGGTTCCATTTAAACGTGGTACTTTCCCGACCAGACTCGAACCAACGGTACCAAATTCTATGCGTAACCCCACGACCAGACTTGAACCCACCATGCCAGACATCTAGCCCATTAATAAATATTATATTATATTAATATTAATAAATAATTAAATTTACTCACTTCAATCCACCTCAGTTCAGCTCTGTCACTCTCTCCGCTCCGACGCTCCACACCGCCTCTTGCTGTTGCCTCACTTCAGCCAACTGCTTCCAATTGGAAGGCGGGCGGGAGGTCTTTTGAGCAGCCCGTGCACTGGCAGAGAATGATTTCACATATTTGGTATTGTATGATTTATTTTCCTGTTTACGTTCAGTGTAGTTTTGTTATTTACATATTTGGGGTTTTTTTTGTTTGTTTGTTTCCACTTTATTTTGCCAGTGTCCTCTCTTTTCTTTCTCTCTCTGGAGTTGCAGCTGTCAGGAGCACTTCCGGGCTTCTCCCTGGTTGTGGGTGGTGCTCCTGTCAAACTGTAAGCTCCGTCTCCCCTCCTCATGACTCACAGATGATGACAGCTGATTGTCATTTATTCCCCAGCCCGCTCCTGTGATTCACACCGGTCACTTTTTGTTTTAATTGTTTCTAATCCTGTCACCATGGGTTGAGATGCCATCTCGGCACTCAGCCCATGTTTTCCCTCATCCCTGCTTCCCATTGAGCAGCGTCTCAGCTGGCCCCCAGCTGGCAGCATTATGGACGGCTGGGGCCAATTAGTCTTCATCAGCTGGGGCGCTGCCAATGAGGATAAATAGGAGCAGCCTCGATGACTCGGGGCTGCGACATAAACACATTGCTAAGCTGAAGCCCCTTCGTCTGGTGTCAGCTTATACTCCTCTTGCAGCATTCCTGTGTTTGTATCCCGCTGTGAGTATGTACGTCTTGTTACCCCCACGTCCGGTACGAGCTGCTTACCTCTGCGCTGTGCAACCTGTGAGTGTACGTCTGCATGAGTATCTGTGCTCTCCTCATCCCTTCCCCTTTACCCTGAATAAAATATCACGACTCACTGGCTTGCCCCTGGCTCTGATTGCCCGGCTCCCTAGAGCCGGATATGACAGTATGTCGCAGCCAGAAGAGCTACCGGCGGCCGTGAGTCGCTGTGGAAATGTACCTTTCTGTCCGGGTGTCAGCGCTGCTAGCATGCCGTTTCCCAGGAGTCACTTCCGGCGCCAGGGCGACGAGCTGAGGTCCGTCTCGGAGGCTGTCGACGGGACGTTCTTCACCCTGCACGACGCCTCCAACGCGAGACGCTGGCATCCGGGCCGTGCTGAGGAATTCCTGGACTGTCACCCTCACTCTCTGTACCATCTGGAGGACAGTGCCAGGATAGACGCTGCAGGTACACAGCGAGAGAAGCTCCACGGGGTGGATGGAAACCCCGGCAGGGAGTCGAAGTGGGCGACGTCTTTCCCCGCTTCGGAGTCCCGTTCCTGCCGCCATTCCAGTCCGGGAGTTTGCGCCAACCAGAGGACTTCCCCCGACCTGCACCACGTCACTCGGGATTCCCTTCAAGGAGCCGCAGCTGACAGCAGTTATGTCCGGAGTCGAGTGGCTGTCGCGAGCTCTACTGTGTTTCCTGTCACCACCTTCAGGCATGTGGCGGCGGCGGTGAGATTGATGGTGAGGACTTCAGGGCTACGAAGCTTTCCCGTGCTCGACGCCTTCCTCGTCTCGATCTCCGATCTGGAGCGGCGAATCCTGGGTTTCCCCCTCGCTTCGTCCCCTGGGAGTAGTCGTCATCACATCGCCGAGTCACCTCTGCACGAACCTCGTCCGGATCCAGTTCTGGGTCATCGTCAGGACCGTTCCTCCCACGCAGCTGTCATCCCTTCGCCTCGTCAGTGTGGAGATTCTACAGCCTCGTCCCCTGAGCCTCGTTCCCCCGCTGTCATTCCTGGACATTCGGGCTGGCTCACCCCGGCTGTTTCCCCCTCCTCCTCGACGCGCTTCCTGACCGCTGTGTGTGCCTGGAATCCCGGCCTGGTGAGCTCTCTGCTGGAGACAACGCGAGCGACCCTCAGACGAATTCCCGGGGGGTCCTCCGTTATCGCCGGGCGGGGAGAGGAAGAAGCAGATTCCACTACAGCAGGCGATACTCAACCTCCAGGGGGCAGGCAAGTCATTGTTTTTTCACACCTGCTTAATGATTTGCTCTGTCACATCCCTGGAGGAGAAGTTCAGGGTTCGCAGCTCCCTGAACTCTCCCCACCTGCTGTAACCTGTATTCCTAATCCCGCATCCTCTGTGTCTCTCTCCGCCGAGCGGTCCCCGGCTCCGGGTCAACGTGGTGGGATATGGAGAGGGCCTGTGGTTCCGCAGCTACATTGCGGACGGAGGAGGGGGACTGACTGCTGCGTGGAGTCTACGCCGACGACTGAGCATCCCTGGGTCTCCACAGAGGAGCGGTTCGGTCCGGCGGGACGAGATTCTTCTGGCTTCACGCCGAGTGGATCGTCGGCGGGGTTACCGGAGCTGGAGGAATCTCAAGCTGCGCTGACCATCGTGCTGGCTGCGGGGCCCGACGCGGCTAGATGGGAGCCTGACAACGACCTCCTGACGACGGATCCTGGATCTTCGCAGTCCTGGACGGCGTCAGAACCCGAGATCAGGCGAGTGCTCTCCTTTCTTTTCTCTCTTTTTATCCCCGAGCACTTCAGCCTATCTCCAGGGGAGACGAGCCGGGTGCAGCCGTCCGCTGCGTCTGAGCTCGTCTCCCCGGGTTCTGGCGCTGCCGGTGATCCTGATCCCGGTTCTGTTTTCTCTTCTGAGCCTTCTTCCAGGGTCACCGGCAAGGAGTTGCTGTTCCTCGTGGTGCTGGAGGGTCCGGGTTCAACGTTGGAGGTCGGTTCTGGTGCAGTATTCAACGTGGGTTCACCCGAGACCCAGTCGGGGTCCAACGTGGGTTCGCCTGAGGCCCGATCGGGGTCCGACGTGGGTGCTGCCCCAGTATTGTCCAGGTCCGGTGAGGAGGTGGCCGTTTTCCTGCGGCCTGATGCCCGCCGCCCTCGTCATCGGCTCTCCCCTGAGCCTCCTCCACCGGGATCCGCTCTGATCCTTCGCCCGTCTCAACGGTCCTGGTGGTTGAGTGATGCGGGTCGACTACCCGACCCACAGAACTTTCGGTTCGGTGATCTGGTTCCCCCCACTGGTCTGTTTCCCTCTGGGCAGCCTGGTTCGGCTGCCGGTGGACTGGATTCCTGGGATCTGGGTCCAGAGTTCGCCGTCCGAACACTTCTCTTTCCCTGATTCGCCAGCTGGACAATGGGCGGGGAGATCTCCGGAGCCATCTCGGCCATTTTTGGACTCTGCCTGCCATTCACCTCGGGTGTCACTTTTTCTTTTGTTATTAAGGTCACTCGGGTGTAATGTTTTGTCCTGTTGGTGGATTCGTTTTTATAGTGCTGTGTTTTCCATCGCTCATGCTCAGCATTTTACTTTTTGTGCCATGTTTTTAGCCTCGTTTTTTGTATTGTAGAGTTATGTTTTGTTTTCCGTAACACCATGCTCTGCAGTTATCCATTTATTCCAGTCACTTTCATTTCTTTAGGTGACTGGGTATTTATATATTTGTGTGTGTGGGTTTTTCTTTGCCTGCACTCAGTATTTCTTTTTTGTCCTGTTGGTTCATTAGAGTCATGTGCCTTGTTTTCCGTAACACCATGCTCTATAATTGTCATTTGTTCCAGTCACCCTCACTTTTCTTGGTGACTGTGTGTGTATGTACTTAAATTAGCGCTGTGTATAGGTTCCCCTTTATTTAACCGTACTCAGCATTTTTTGCCCTGTACCTTTTTGGTGGTTCTTTTTTTCCTCGCTCTGGGTCACGCATGGTTGGTACTCTCTGGGTAGTATGTAACCGGCGTGCTGACCCGGTTCTTCTCCCCATCTGTACCTGGGTTAATTATTCTGTTTTGTCAGTATTGTATTTGGGTTTTTCTTTCCCGCTACCCTACATTGCCCCATTGGTGTTGTCCTTCCCTTGGCTTCTTCCCCTCCGGTCCGCCTCCCTTCCTCCCACCCTAGGTGGGGGGGGGGGGCTGGGATGTTCCTGGTCGTTCAGGAGCCCGACCTTGAGGGAGGGGCTCTGTCACCATGGGTTGAGATGCCGTCTCGGCACTCAGCCCATGTTTTCCCTCATCCCTGCTTCCCATTGAGCAGCGTCTCAGCTGGCCCCCAGCTGGCAGCATTATGGACGGCTGGGGCCAATTAGTCTTCATCAGCTGGGGCGCTGCCAATGAGGATAAATAGGAGCAGCCTCGATGACTCGGGGCTGCGACATAAACACATTGCTAAGCTGAAGCCCCTTCGTCTGGTGTCAGCTTATACTCCTCTTGCAGCATTCCTGTGTTTGTATCCCGCTGTGAGTATGTACGTCTTGCTACCCCCACGTCCGGTACGAGCTGCTTACCTCTGCGCTGTGCAACCTGTGAGTGTACCTCTGCATGAGTATCTGTGCTCTCCTCATCCCTTCCCCTTTACCCTGAATAAAATATCACGACTCACTGGCTTGCACCTGGCTCTGATTGCCCGGCTCCCTAGAGCCGGATATGACAAATCCTATTTAAAGGCTGTTATTTTCATTTCTCGTTACCGGAGTCTTAAGTTTCCTTCTCCCGTCTCCACCAGAACCCAGCCCCTGTTCTGGTGCGGTATCTGTAAGTTTATTTTGTGTTTCGGTTTGAACACTGTTTTGGTCTTTTGTGTTTGTTTAATAAATTTCACAAACTGCGGTCCTGCGCGTGGGTCTCACCTCTCTGCCCTCAGGGGAGTACTCTCGTACTCCCGAGGCAGCCCGAGAGTGTCTGAAGGGCGCGGCGCAGGTAGTCGAGACATGCCCCAACCTGTGGGACCACCCAGAGCTTGCTGACCTACTCGTCTCCATTATCACCCTACAACCTGCAAGTCACGGACTGGGGGAATCCACTCTTCTGTCCGTGCCTGCGCTGACGAAGAGCAAGCGCCAACGGACATGGAAGCCTCCAGCCTCTCGCCACTTTCTGGCAGCTGCTCCACCTCCTCCTCCCAAACACTAGCCCGCACCATTGGCCGAGGAGCTGGATTTGCACAGGCGGGCCATGTTAGAGGAGACAGAGCTCTTTCTGGAATATAAGCCATGGCTTCACCCAAATCTCACTCAACAACTGAAGGAGGTTCCACCGGGACCTCTTCCACCTCCTCTGTCGAGCCAGACAACTCCAGCAGCAGTTTCCTCTTCGTGTCTCTCCTTGCCGGCTGTCCTGTCAGCCCACTCATTCTCTTTTGCTGCTGCAACTCCCGTCTCCTCGACGTCTCCTCCCACTGCTAAGAGCTCAGTTGTTTCTTCTCCGGCTTCGCCCATCACCGTGTCAGCAGGGGAGGCTCCACCATGTTCCACTGAGTGGCCCACATCCACTGAAGTCACGGAGAGGACTGATTTCCACCCAGCGGCAGCAGAAGACATCGCACCCAGGGAACTCAGGCAAGTGTTTTTCAACTCTCATTCCATTAAACATGAATAATCTTGCCTGATTTCTGGCAGTGAGCCTCAGACTAGGCAGTCCTCTGAGTCCTCACCATCTGCTGCAGCCACAGACTGTTCACCTGCTCTCTCCATGTCTCCTCCTGTCCACCTTGAGTGTCCACTGGCCCCAGGACTGAGCCGCCGGGCTATGGAGAAGCCTGCGGTCCTGGAAGACCAGGTTCCAGCCCTGCAGCCACAGTTTGGACTGAGGGGAAGCATTGCAACCAAGCTGAAGCCTGTGCCGATGATGAAGCGTTCCCTGACCTCAGAAGAACAGGATCCAGTGCCAGCAGGAAGCCGACCTCCTGTGTCCACGCCGGGCGAGCCACCTGTGTGGGTCACATCGCTGGGGGGTCCCGGGACTGCATTGACCATCTTGCCTGTTGCTGGGGCCACCACAGCAGAGTCCGAGTGGGACCTCCAGAGGGCCGGGCCCGAGGAGTCATCATCCGGATTGATGGCGTCCTGGACGGCAGTGGAGCTTGAAATCAGGCAAGTGCTCTCCTTTGTCTTTGTTGTTTCTATTTTGGAGAGATCTTGCCTGGCTCTTGGTGGGGAGCGCCAGGTGCAGTCGTTGGCTGCACCTGAGCTCACCCTGCCAGGCTCCACTGCCACCAGTGACCCTGACCCTGTTTCTCTGCCTCTCCCATCTGAGCTTTTCTCCAGGGTCACCGAGGACCGTCCAGCTTCACCGCCCGAGATCACTGTGGGTCCAGCTCCTCCTGCTGAGTTTATTGCGGGTACTCTGTCCCAGCCCGGGACCACCGAGGGTGCGGCTCTGGCACAGTCTGGGTCCACCGAGAGTGCACCTCTGGCCCAGTCCGGGTCCACCGTGGGTACAACTTTGCTCCATCCCGGAGCCACCAAGGGTGCAACTTTGTTCCAGTCCGGAGCCACAGCAGATGCAACTTTGCTCCACCATGGAACCACCACAGATGCTACTATGTCCCAGTCAGGGACCACCAAGGGTGCTGCAGAGTGGCGGACACCGTCATGGTCCCCTCTCCTCTGCTTGACGCTGTCGTGGTCTCCTCTCCTCTGCCTGAGGCTGTCGTGGTTCCCTCTCCTCTGCCTGACACCGTCGTGGCTCCCCCTCCCCTGCCCAACACCGTTGTGGTTCCCCCTCCTCCGCTCAATATCATCATGGTTCCCCCTCCTCCGCCCGACATCGTCATGGTTCCCCCTACTCCACTGTCCTTTTCATCATTGGGCCTCCCCATGGGGGAACCGCCTCCTGGGCCACCCCTTCTGTTTAGGTGGCTAAAAAACTCTGGTCGACCGCCTGACGGACTGCGCCATTGGGTTGTGTGGCCTATATTCTCCGGCAGGCCACCCAACTCTGACCACCTCGCTGTCTGCCAGGTCTGGGACTTTGGCCGGCCACCAGAGCTGTCTAGCCCTGGTCATTGTGTCAGGTGTGGATCCTGAGCGGGGTTTTTCTTTTTTGTTTTCTCCTAGGCTGGGTTTTGCTGAGGTATGAGTCATGGGAGTTCTTACTATTTTCTCTGGTTTGTTTCGGTCCCTCCGTGCCTGTGTCCCCCTCCTCCCACCTGGGGTGGGGTTGTTTTCTTGTCTTTTGGTGGGGTGGGTTCTTAGTGTGGGTAGGCCCTTGTTTTCCTTTTGATGTTGCCCGGGGTGTCTGGTATCCACCCCGGGGGGGGGGGGGGGGCTGCCATAATCGGAGCACGGGGGATTTCACCATGCTCTGTCTTTTTGCCTTTTTGTTTTTCCTTATTTGTATAATATTGTATTTTGGAGTTCTTGGCCGGTGATGTTATTTCTAGTTTGTTTTTCACATATTTGGTATTGTATGGTTTATTTTCCTGTTTGCGTTCAGTGGTGTTTTGTTATTTACATATTTGGAGTTTTTTTCGTTTGTTTCCACTTTATTTTGCCAATGTCCTCTCTTTTCTTTCTCTCTCTGGAGTTGCTGTTGTCAGGAGCACTTCCGGGCTTCTCCCTGGTTGTTGGTGGTGCTCCTGTCAAACTGTAAGCTCCGTCTCCCCTCCTCATGACTCACAGCTGATTGTCATTTTCTCCCCAGCCCACCCATGTGATTCACATCGGTTACTTTTTGTTTTAATTGCTTCTAATCCTATTTAAGGGCTGTTATTTTCATTTCTCGTTGCCGGAGTCTTAAGTTTCCTTCTCCCGTCTCTACCAGAACCCAGCCCTTGTTCTGGTGTGGTGGATCTCACCTCTCTGCCCTGAGGGCCAATTCATGACAAAAACACACAACATTATTATACTCAGCAGAATGAACTGTTTACTTGCAGCTGTTACATCAGTATTGCCCATTTGTAAGTAAATATTTAAATAAAAATAATTTATGTCATTATTTGGGTGCTTTTGTGTGCAGTTTGGTGACGGTCATCATTTAGTCAAACCGTGCATGTGGCCATATATGATATGCAATTGATTCTGCTCCACAGTCATGGTGATACTATTATTAACTTTTAATTTTTAGATAGCCATGTGAGCAGCACACCAAGAGGAGCGCCATCGGCAACGGCAAGTCATAGTCCTGCAAAAAGACTCCCGTCTACCACTGACCGGGCGGGCTGGGCTTGCTTCCCTGCAAAGGACCGCATTATACTCGCTGCTTCTCCAACATTGGTGTTCTTTAGGCAGACCCCGGGTCCCCGTTGGCATTCCCTGAATTATCCTTTAGACGTACTCAATCACAACAACATTATAGTATAATTTTTTAAGAATTACATCTTCACTATTCTCTCTTTCTTGTCAAATTTATCACTTTTCACTTCCTTTTTTTGTTTGCAAAGCGCTGTGGTGACTGGTCGTGATGCCGCATATTATCCAATCAACATGAAGTCAATCTGAAACCCTGTCCACACTTCCTGAAGCCAGGGCATGAAGAGACAGACCGGTGACAGAATGGTGGCTAAACTTTTAAAAATAATAAAAATAAAAACTAGAAAAGCACTCGGAGAGCGCAGACCTCTGCCAAGTGCCACAGTTCCCCCCATACAGTGTTTGTGTGTACGTTTTCAGATTCTTTGACCACGAAAACATATGACTAGCAATTGGATTGACAATGATAGGATTAGTGGTTCAGTAGTTATTCACGAAAATGGTATTTTCCGTAATGGCGGCCACAGTTCCCCCATACAGTGTTTGTGTGTATGTTTTCAGATTCCTTGACCACGAAAACATATGACTAGCAATTGGATTGACAATGATAGGATTAGTGGTTCAGTAGTTATTCACGAAAATCGCATTTCCCGTAATGGCGGCCACAGTTCCCCCCATACAGTGTTTGTGTGTACGTTTTCAGATTCCTTGACCATGAAAACATATGACTAGCATTTGGATTGACAATGGAAGGATTAGTGGTTCAGTAGTTATTGACGAAAATGGCATTTTCCGTAATGGCAGTTTTCTTCTGGACGGTGATCTGGATCACCACCAAAATGTAATCATCTGTAGGATACCCCATTTCTGACAATCTGTGAAAATTTCATGAAAATCCGTCCATAAGTTTTCGAGTTATCTTGCTAACAAACAAACAGACAGACAGACAGACAGACAGACAAACCAACGCCAATGATCACATAACCTCCCCCTTTGGCGGAGGTAATGACATATTTTGACTGAGCGACTCCATACTCGGGGATGCACACCCTCGTAACCTCAGTAAAGCACGTGTAAAATCTGAGGTCAGTCTGACGAATGGTTTGGGAGAGATCTGAGAGAAACACACACACACACACACACACACAGCTTTGGTGCATTTATAGATAGACTAGTGCATTCCTCATAGAATGCAAGTATTCCTGTCTGAAACAGATATCCCAATCAGGCTTTACAGGCCCAAATGTAAGCTGTGTTTGAAAGTGGAATACAAAGGTGTAGCCTATATGTAGGCAATCACATGTTAGACTTTGACAAATATGAAAGGGAGTAAATGGCACTAAGATTTATTTGACTGTGTGAATATTAATTACAGAATACCTAAATATTGAAAATGAATGGGACATCCAATGTTAGCAACTGTTTCAGATCCCTTGTTTATTTGTTTGTCAGATCACTTATTTGTGTGATCTTTTATCACTTATATTCATAATAGTGTATCTTGCACTTTGGGGAATGGGAGTTGTTCAGCCATCATTATAATTATTTTAGTTTATATCACTGTTCAGTGATGGAGTTCAGTGTAATATTGAATTTCTTCTGTGTATCATCAATAAACTCATGCAGTTGTCATGTGCGGGGTCGTTACCCCGTCCATGACCTGTGGCTGTAGGTTTTGATTACTACTTGTTATTTCCAACTGCCAGATTGAGCCTCGCTCTCTGACAGTCCTACAGCCGTACCTCCTCTTCTTACTGGACATTCACCGGATTCTCCTCATCACCACATTACACACTCACACACTCATGCATGCAAATACACACTCACACACTCACGCTCATTCTCATACTCACACACACACACACACACACACACACATACACACACATAGTCCAATCAGTCACGCACCTGGTCGCCACACAGCTGTGTTCACTTTTTTTTTTTAGTTTTTTTAGATTTAGTATACTTTATTGATCCCCAGAGGGGAAATTGAGGGTCATCCACCACCTGGATGGATGAAGCAGCCACGATACGGCGCTATCCCTTAACCATTCACACACACATTCACACCTAGGGCCACTTTAGAGTCTCCAATTAACCTAACCTGCATGTTTTTGGCATGTAGGAGGAAACCGGAGAAATCCCGGGGTAAACCCATGCGTACACGGGGAGAACATGCAAACTCCACACAGATCACTGTTGGTCGGGGGCTGGGATCGAACCCACGATCCCACGATCCCCACGATCCCCCGGCCAAGGGTAAACTGTGCTGCCGCAGTGCTAACCACTGCACCACCGTGCAGCCCATTTGCCCACTTGCTCTCATTCTGGGTTTGTGTATTACAGACGTGGACAAAATTGTTGGTACCCCTCTGTTAATGAAAGAAAAACCCACAATGGTCACAGAAATAACCTGAATCTGACAAAAGTGGTAATAAATAAAAATTCTATGAAAATTAACCAATGAAAATCAGACAATGCTTTTGAATTGTGGTTCAACAGAATTATTTAAAAAACAAACTCATGAAACAGGCCTGGACAAAAATGATGGTACCCCTAGAAAAGATTGAAAATAATGTGACCATAGCGACATGTTCAACCAAGATGTGTCCTCTAATTAACATCACAGGTGTCTACAAACTTGTAATCAGTCAGTCGGCCTATTTAAAGGGTGACAAGTAGTCACTGTGCTGTTTGGTGATATGGTGTGTACCACACTAAACATGGACCAGAGGAAGCAAAGGAGAGAGTTGTCTCAGGAGATTAGAAAGAAAATTATAGACAAGCATGTTAAAGGTAAAGGCTATAAGACCATCTCCAAGCAGCTTGATGTTCCTGTGACTACAGTTGCACATATTATTCAGAAATTTAAGATCCACTGAACTGTAGCAAACCTCCCTGGACATGGCCACAGGAGGAGACGGATAATATGAATGGTAACAAAAGAGCCCAGAACAACCTCTAAACACATTCATGGTGAACTCCAAGGTCAAGGTACATCAGTGTCAGATCGCACCATCCGTCATTGTTTGAGACAAAGTGGACTTCATGGGAGACGACCAAGGATAACACCACTGTTGAAAACAAATCATAAAAAATCCAGACTGGAATTTGCCAAACTGCATGTTGACAAGCCACAAAGCTTGTGAGAAATGTGCTGCCCAGTGTCAGACAGCTTGGTCTCAGTCACAGGTCATGGGTCTTGCAACAGGATAATGACCCAAAACACACAGCTAAAAACACCCAGGAATGGCTAACAGCGAAACATTGGACTATTCTAAAGTGGCCTTCTATGAGCCCTGATCTAAATCCTATTGAACATCTGTGGAAGGAGCTGAAACATGCTGTCTGGAGAAGGCACCCTTCAAACCTGAGACAACTGGAGCAGTTTGCTCATGAGGAGTGGGCCAAAATACCTGCTGACAGGTGCAGAAGTCTCATTGACAGTTACAGAAATCGTTTGATTGCAGTGATTGCCTCAAAAGGTTGTGCAACAAAATATTAAGTTAAGGGTACCATCATTTTTGTCCAGGCCTGTTTCATGAGTTTGTTTTTTAAAATAATTCTGTTGAACCACAATTCCAAAGCATTGTCTGATTTACATTGGTTAATTTTCATAGACTTTTTATTTATTACCACTTTTGTCAGATTCAAGTTATTTCTGTAACCATTGTGGGTTTTTCTTTCATTAACAGAGGGGTACCAACAATTTTGTCCACGTCTGTAAAAGGGTAGAATGTGACCAGCTAGTGTGGCAACTTAGCAATGTCAACCTTGGACATCCAGACTCGCTTCTGTTGGTTTTCCCTCGGACTGAATCATGTTGTTCCCTCAGAGCCTTTCCACTCCGACACTGTAGTAAGTCTTTCCTAGTGCCTTATTCTCTGCTCCTGCTTAACTGGAGCGCGTTAGGCATTCCTGTTGAACCAAATAAGTTTGTAACTGGGTGTCTTCCCCTTTGCCAGTGCGACTGTATTTGGACATTCTATATATTCATCCATTGTAAATAAACATGTTACTTACTCTTTTTGGGCTCATTTTGGGCTCGCTGCTATTTCATACTGTATGTTCGCTGCAAAGCTACACAATGAACATGACAGCAGTACTATAACAGGACATGTTTACAAATATTTGAGACCCATTCTAGTGCATCAGTTTATATTGTAGCAATATTTTGTGATTAAAAGGTTTTTTAAAACTTTAATGCTAAGATTGAGGCGGTGATTATATCGTCGTGCTGGGGCAATACTGAGGCCAAATAATGATCTGAACCTTGAGGGCATGACTGGCAAAGACAATGTGAGTGTCGCGGCTCTATTGTAAGCCTTTGTTTTTTATTGTTGTGAGAAGATTATTATTATTATCATTATTATTATTACACCTAAACGATCACATTTTTGATCCTCTAAACGTTAACCAAAATGCAATTTTTTTTGCACACACCTCAGACCTGGTGAAAAATTTTTAAACTGGAAAAAATATGTGCCCCATGCTGAAAATTTATCCAGCGTATGGTTGATACGTCCCGCATTCATGGAGCAAAGGCTGTAGGGCCTTCCCACATTTTTTTTTTTTTTTTACCTTGGCAGTCTGTACCAATCAGAACACTGGAGGAGGTGGATCCAATCACATGATCGCTCCAACCACAGAGCTCAGCTGTTTTCCATGATAAATCAGTCTCAGGGCAAAAGCACACTCCATGCATTATCTTTTTTTTTTTCACTTTATTGAAAATAACTTTTTTTAATCGCCATCAGTTAGCGTGCCTTTGAGCCAGGTCGTGTCTGGCCGCTGCTCCTCCCAGCATGTTTCTGTGTTGATTTGTCAGACCCGGTCTCCGTCAGTGTTGCCCATTTGTCAGTAAATATTTAGCTAAAAATTATTTATTTCGTTATTTGAGCATTTTTGTGTCCAGTTTGGATCATCCTTTAGTCAAACAGTGCATGTGGGCGCATATGATATGCAGCTGATCTGGGTATTCTGCTCCACAGTTATTAACTTTTAGTCTTTAGATAGCCTTCTGCGAATGATCGTGGAGTGCCCGGTCCGACACTGGTGTTGGAGAAGCAGGAGCTGAACCGGTGGATCACAGTCCTTTGGAGGGAGCCAAGCCCAGCCTGCCCGGTTAACTGGAGTCTCGGCTGCTGCTTTACCCATGTGCCAGTGATGTCCTTTGTGGCACCATGGGTCCCCGCCACACCCATTCCCCGCGCACCTCGTGTTCTCCATGCTGAATTATCCATTAGACATATGCAGTCACAGCAACTTTATAGTATATTTTTTTAAGTATTAAATCTTAAGTATTCTCTTTTCCTAGTCTGGCTTGCTCGCAGAGCGCTGTGGTTACTGATGCGTGTGGTTAATCCAAAACCCTGCCCACACTTCTAGAAACCTGGACATGAGACAGTGGCTGGCATTTCCCGAATTATCCTTGACGTACGCAAACATTACAGTATAATTTTTTAAGCATTACATCTTCACTATTCGGGGGGGTTGGGGTGCTGGTGGGGACCCATGGTGCTGCAAAGGACATCACTGGCACACAGATAAAGCAGCAGCCGAGACTCCCGTTAACCGGGCAGGCTGGGCTTCGCTCCCTGTGAAGGACACACCATTCAGTGAATGACTACTAAGGCCCCATGTGGACTGGTGATGGCACTACATCAGAATAATAACAGCGGTAGAAGTGAAAACTTTTATTGATAATAATTACATATTTTTTCTAAACACCTCCATACTCGGGAATGCACACCCTCGTAACCTCAGCAAAACACAAAATTTCAGGTCAGTCTGAGGAATGGTTCAAGAGATATGCGTGGAACAGACAGACAGACTGACAGACAAACACACACACACACACACACACACACACACACACACACACACACACACACACACAGAGAGAGAGAGAGAGAGATTTCGTGCATTTAAAGATGTAATCATGTTTTGGGAGGGGAAAAACCTGGATGCCAGGAAACATCCATTTAAGGGATGCATCCATTTACAGAAGGACAAAACTAGGCAGGAAAATTGTGTCCTCGCTTCTTGGTGCGTCTGTGCGCTTTGGAAAAAAGCAGAGAGAGAGAGAGAGAGAGAGAGAGAGAGAGAGAGAGAGAGAGATCAGAGCTCCTGCTTACTGTTTTTTCTGTCTAGTTTCAGCGCTCTGGTGTTCCTGCTTTGGACATCTGCGCGTCAGAGCTCACCTGCGTCGTGGAAATGGAGTTCCCCACGATTTCTCCGGATGACTTTACCGAGCGTTACTCCCTCACCGTCACTGCCTCCAGCGTTACACTGTCCTGGGCTCAGCTGCTGGTGCCTTCAGGCGACAACGGGACCAGCAGCAGCGAGGGCAGGGACTCCTCGAGTGTCATCCTGGCGAACTGCATCACGGCTCTGTACTCCCTCATCTGCGTGGTGGGACTGCTGGGAAACGTGCTCGTTATGTACGGGGTGGTCAGGTAAGAGTGGTGTTGAAATGAACGTCAGATAATTAGCAAAATAGAAATTAAGTGATTTGATTTAAGAGACAAAAAAAAAACACCTCAATATACAAAAATTTCAATCTAAATCTCCTGGAATTACTTTAAAGCATCGTTAACGGTCCACTTATTACAAAGCTGAACTGTTGAGAGTAGTTTCGCTGTTTTGGCTTTAACTCAGAAGATACAATTTTCTCTGCCGTTCTTTATGTTTAAGGTCATTTCTGTAATTGCCTCCAGTGTCAGCGCGTCTTTGAGTCCCTATCCATCACAGCCGCCCACACGCGCACTTCCTACACGCTGGGCAGGAGGGAAGGGAGGACTGGCTGCCTTTAAATTGCATCAATTAGCTCTGCCAAGGCTGAGATTATTCAGCAAAGGTAGCATGTTGAGCAGTCATTGTTCTTTGTTTGTGATAGTATGCATTCATAAACAAATACTCTCTTTACTTTTGCGAATCAATAGAGAGCTACCTTTTGGTTTTAGAATTACTTTGGTTTTAAAATTATTGAGCAAAAGGAATATAAAATACCCCCACGCACTTCCTAGCTGTGTGATGTAATTATGTGAGGAAAATTACATCAAAAGACCTAAAACCCTCGACTTTCTTTTTTAAATCCTTTTATCACCTGTTACTTCGGTATTCTGGCAGCAAAAAAAAAAATAATAATAACAGTTGAATTACATTATATATCATATTCTATCATACCCATATCAAATATGAGTATTCTACATTCAATTACAAATGTGCAGCTGACACAGCCGCACGCACGCGCGTGCACACACACTTTTTGGCTGCTCCCTATTCGGGATTCACCACAGCAGATCATGGGTCCACATATTCCAGACAAAGTACACAAAATATTTTGAAGATGGTTTTTTAAAGGGTCGTTGACCGCACTTTTTCCACATGTTGACAGCTCCCACAGGTCTTAATGAAATGCTAGTGACATATTTTGATCAAAGTTTCTTTAATTAGTTAATTATTGCAGCATATTTCTGACTCATCTTTTGCAGCCCTTCTCAGAAAAGCTGGTTTAGGTGCATATCTCTTTAAATGCTCTAAGAATCACCTCCACCCTCCCTCACACGTCCCTGTTGCTAACTAGCTCCTAGTCCTATCCATTCACACAACCAAGGCTGGGGCCGGGCAGACTGCCAGCACCCCCTACACAGCTGAGCAGGATATTCTGCCACTAAAAAAAAAAGAAACAATTTAACAAAATAAAATAAAATAAAGCCGTGTTTCTAACTCAAAACAATCCCTTTAACACTGTTACACATACACCACATAAAATCACAAAACACACACACTACTGGTGCCCCCCCAACACTCACCCCCACAATGGGTATATCACAACACTACAAACGTTGGGTATGTAAATTGCATGAATAAACATTTCAAACGGGTAGACACACCCCACCACCCCAAACTTGGGCATAAAATCAGAACATTAATAACATTCAGTTCCATTAAATTACTGTCACAGAGCCCACAAGATCCCACATTCACAATTCAGGCCCCTTTAAAACAAAATATAACTCCCAGGTGTCACACAACGCCCCTCTTTTCACATTATAACATCTTCTGACTTTTCCTTTTTTCTTTTTTTTAAAATTTAGATGGGGGTACCATACCAGCAGTAAAACACACATATCATTCACATATACACACACAGCCACATCATGAAAATAAAATTTTAGGTAACCCCAACATCTCTGGGTAGCCACCATCTTCTATACAGCCACGGAGGACCTGGGCATCCCCACGGCATTCTCAAGTCCAGCCACTGCCGCCCCCCCAGGGTCAAAACATCCCTCTTTAGCCAACCTTTCTACAACCTTCCAAACTGTTTTTTTCTCTTCTGGGCTGAACCCTGCCGTCAACCTGCAGGGAAACCCGACCCGGTCTCCCATGCCCGCCATGTCGTCTCAGGACCCCCTTCCTGCGTCGTGCTGTCCTGCCAACCCGGTCCAAACCCTCATCCTGACAATGGCGTTTGGCGCTCTGTAGGACTGCGCCAATTTCTTCCGCTCCACCTACATGTTCTCCAGTTTCGGCAGCCCTCTTCACGGGGACCCCGCAGTGCCCTCCGGCACCCACACCAAGGGTACTGTGGCTACCGGCGCCGGGGTTAACCCTTGCTGGGTTATCGTCACACCAGTCACCATTTACACCCAGCTCGCCAGACCAGCACGTGTCCCGAACCACGGCAAATTGTCCCGCACTGCTCTCTTCTCTCTCGGTCTCAAACACTTCTACCCCCCGTTGTTGCGCTCCAGGGACCGCCGAAGCCCGCTCCTCGGCGCCACATGCTGCCACCGTGTCCGGCCGTTGCCGCTTACCTTCATGGTTCACAGCGTCATCTTCACCAGCATCGTTCTCCAGTCCAGGCACCTCGACACAGCTTTTGACTCCCTAGTTCCTTGTGTCATGTTGTGTAGCCTCCGTAATCGGCTTCTGTTCACCTCCAATGACATGCACCACCACCCTCATCGGGCCCGCTCACCGACCTGGGCTCCTCACCGCTGCATTCAGCGCTCTCAGTGTTGGTGCTCTGCTGCGCTGTCAGCATGTCCTGCGGTTGCTGTACCTCCCCGGGGCCTTCAGCCTGCCTGGCCCCGCTCGTCCGCTTCTGGCGTGGGCACCCCGTCCTGAAAGGCCACCCCGGGGGTCCCGGCGTGCCGTCCAGCACCGTCTTCCAGGGCAGCATGAGAACCAGCGTCGGGTCCATCCCAAGGCGGCGTTGCGCGGCGCCAAACGTGCTTCCCCCCGTATGGCCTCCAGCGGCGGGGCTAACTCCAGCTGCACCACCTCTCTGCCGTTGTTGGTCGTGCCTAACTCGGGCTCTCTCCATCTTCGCTCCGGCTCTGGCTGCTCGAGGGGTGAAGGCAATTGCGGGTCCTGCTTATCCTCCATCACATCATCATCATCATCATCATCATCATCCGAGCTGTAGTCACTCTCTGAGTCCCATTCGCTGTCTGTTTCACTCACACTAAGATCTTTGGCCACACCCACATCCGCAAAGCCCATCTAAACCGGTCACCCGGCACCGCCAGCGTGATACACCTGCCGTACCCGTGGTCCTCGTCGTCTGGTAGTTCCGCCGCATCCGGACACCAGGGTGTGAGCCTCCTAACCCAGGCCTCACTCACGATGGAGCGCGGGGCGGCAGTGGCTAACAGCATGGGCACCCTCACACCATCCAGTTCCACCACCCGTTGCGGTCCAGACCATACTTCAGGTCGTGCGATGTTGACACCTTGTCCGCTGTCATCAGTTGCCAGGGGCTCCTCCACACGTGGCCCCGGTTCTGCCTCAAGGCCAGTTTCACGTCCTTAGCCCTGTTTCGGCGTAAAACTAGTCTGTCAGCTAGCCTGTCCATAGTCTCCGACTGAGCCGTTAGCTTTCCCAAGCTAACTAGCTCCGGCTTGTCCAGCGCCACCAGCCTCTTCGCCTGCAACTCTCTGGCCCTCGTCTGCTCCGCGAAGTGCGCCTCCATAAGCCCGACAGCCTCCACGTAGCCCTCACTCGTGTCCAGCAAGTCAAAAATCCTTCGGCCCTCCGTGCCAATGTTACAGGCCAGGAGGGCCCACCACTGTCTCCCGTCAAGCCGAGGGAAACCCAGCGAGTCGACATACTCCTCGAATTCCTGTCTCCACTGCGGCCACGAAATTAACAGCTCACCCGGGCTCTCCAGAAACAGCAGCAGCCGCTGATTAAACCAGCACGCTCCCATTGGTCTCTTCGTCACCAAATGTTATGTTGGGAAATGACACGAGACGGAGAGCTTGTAGAGGGGCATCCAACTGAACTTTATTAGGGAGAACACTCAACTATATACAGAGTGGGCCGTGCCCGCCTTACGTCATCCTGTAGGTGGGCACGGCATCCCAGACACCCAAATCCCATACATAACAAACGGGACATCCAAATAATGGTTCACTGCATTTATTGTTATCATATACAGTAAGCATGCCACAACATCATGAGCTATAAGTAATAGCGAATTTTATGAAGACAAATTTTAGGTGTATATGAGTAGGTAAAATAAGTGTAATGTTAATGATAATACCTACAGTCGTGAAAAAATTAAGACACCCCATTAAATATTCAGTTCTTTATTAAGAAATGTTCACATATTTATGTCCAACTTTGTTTTTTGTTTTTATTTGCATTTTTTAACATTTATGTTAGCCATTTTAAGTGGGAATGAATGTGGGGGTGTCCTAATTTATTTCTCACTACTGTATTTGTTTAGAAATACATTTTACAGAAAATTTGAAAAAAGTCTTTAATTCATTTTTAATTGTTTAGATGTATTATATGAATCTCCCAGCATTTTTAACATTGATATTAAATATCCATATGTCCAAATATGTTAATAAAAACACACAAGCTTATACAGGGTGTCCTAATTTTTTCACATGACTAAGTGTAATGTATAGTTGTTAAAATTGGTACTTTAAGTGAAGATGATTCCTTTGCACAGCCTCTCATATTTTTTTTTAACCTTTGCCATGACTCTTCTAATCCCTGTATCAGGTCTTGGGATATATATATATATATATATATATATATATATATATATATATATATACACACACACACACACACACACATGGAGCGGGGAAAATAAGTATTAAACACGTCAACATTTTTCTCATTAAACATATTTCTGATGGAGCCATTCACCTGAGATTTTCACCAGGTACCAGTAACACCCCAAGTAATTAATACATACAAAGAAATCAAGGCAACTGTGTTCACAAAACAAGTCATATTTAATAAAGTGGAATGTCACAGGGAATAAGTATTGAACACATGAAGAAAAAGAGGAGAAAGAGGCATAGAAAGCCAAGAAACCAGCTGAAATCCATCAGAATTTAGGAAGCCATCCCATCCCCCATCAGTGCATATTAATTTCAGCTGGTTAAGTACTGACTGATAGCCTTTAAAAAAATCTGTGAATGTCAGATTGTCACACCACAAAGAACTCATGATGGGTAGAAGCAAAGAGCTCTCTCTAGACCTTTGCAACCTTATTGTTGCAAAACATAATGATGGCATTGGTTACAGGTCAACATGCTTTTTCTTCAGCAATGGAGTCTTGTGAGGTGAGCGGGCATACAGCCCATGTCAGTTGAGTGCATTACTTATTGTTTTCTTTGAAATAGCAGTACCTGCTAACTCCAGGTCTTTCTGGAACTCTCCACGAGTGGTCTTTGGCTCTTGGATAACTCTTCTGATAATTCTTTTGACTCCTCGGTCAGAAATCTTGCGAGGAGCTCCTGATCATAGCCGGTTTATGGTAAAATGATGCTCTTTCCACTTTCGAATGATGGCTCCAACAGTGCTCACTGGAACATTCAGCAATTTAGAAACGCGCTTGTAGCCAATGCCATCAATATGTTTTGCAACAATAAGATTGCGAAGGTCTAGCGAGAGCTCTTTGCTTCTACCCACCATGAGTTCTTTGTGGTGTGACAATCTGATATTCACAGACCTTTTTAAAGGCTATCATGTGATGTTGTTTATGGGACGTATTATTGTGTGACACGGGTGTAGCTCCACCTTTCCGGTTCCACCACCACCCGGGGTATAAGAGGGCTGTGAGCAAGAGGGGTGGTCTCTTTGACCACCTTTCTGCCTGATGGAAGCATTTGTGTTATCAGAGTGAGTCCATAATAAAGTCGTGTTCAGTTTCACCTTCAGTCTCATCAGTGACCCTCATTTACCGACATAACATTTGGCGACGAGGATAAAAGTGTGGATGCGTGAGTCGCTAACATTCGGCCATTTCTGGAGCTTCCCAGCGATCCGCCGGTCTTTTAGGCGAGATGGTTCACCGCGTTCCAGAATTAATTGGTGGCTCTGAACCTTGGTGAACTGAAGAAGATCCGGGTTTGGGCAATATTGGTTCATAATTTGGGTATGGAAGGACAGCGTATCCTTGCTACCTTGGGTACTAGTGATAGCTTCAAGAATGTTGTTGAGCTAATGGCATGACATTTTCATGCCTCTGAGAATGTCATTGTCCTGAGAGTTCAGTTTCGGCAGCACCGCCAGCAGACCGGTGAGTCAGTGCAACGGTATGTTGCGGACCTGCGTCAGCTAGCTGGGGACTACCAGTTTGGAGCATTGGAGGAGGAGATGGTCTGCAACCAGTTGGCGGAGCACATGCTTTGCTCAACGGCACGGTCGAGGCTCCTCACTCACTCTGGCGAACTGACATTAGCCATGGCTATCAAGATAGCTCAGCAATGTGAAGCAGTGGACAAACTGTCATGTGGCCTTGGTGAAAGAGCTACACTCTGCCAATTTGAATCACAGTCGATGGCACAGGCTGTGGACCCGGACAGTGATGATAGCGTGCAGGTTAAGGAGGAGTATGCTACTGCTGTGAAGATAATGTCTGCCCCCGGATCGCCCAGGTGTTTGGATTGTGAGTCCACCAAGCACCGTTACGAGGCTAGAGAGTATCCAGCAAGAGGAAAACGCTGCGGCAAGTGCTGACTTCTGCACCATTTTGCCAGGGCCTGCAATAGGTTTGAGCAAGGGGAACGATAACGCAAAGTGGACTCCCCTGCTCCAACTCCCACGGTCATCCACACCGTCTCCCAGAGCACCAATGGTCGTACATATTGTATGGTGAAATTGGACAGGGTGGAGGTGCCACTACTGATTGACACGGGTGCGGTGAGGTCCATGTTGAATTGGCCCACCATGAGGAGTTTCTTCCCATATTACTGAATAAGTGGTCATTCAGTGCAGCTGTGTGGGTATGGTGGAAAGAGGTTGGCCACGGTGGGATCGGTGGAACTGACGGCTTGGTACAAGTCAGTGGAGGTGTCCAACCTAAAGTTCGTGGTGACCGCCAGTGGCAAGAACATTATGGGCTGTGACTGTTTTTATGGAATGGGCTTCACCATCACCAGGGGTGCAGGAGAGGAGTAGTTGGGCCGTGGTTTGTGGGACCAGCCAGTGCCACAAGTGGTGGATGATGCTGTATGGGACAAACCTTGGCCTAGTATTCTGGAAGATGAGCAGGACCAACCCCACCCAGGGCCATCGTAGGAGGGTTCTGGTACCAGAGCCCAAGTAACCCTAGCTGAGGGAACTGGGCGGCACAGTGGGACGCCTGTGACGGCGGGTGGAGCTGAGTGGATGGCCCATTCTGCTTCTGGAGTTCGGCTGGGAGGTACCGAGGAGCAAGGGGTCACAACGGCCTCACCGGTGGTAAAAATGAAGGCGAACACGGCAGGACTAGCTGGCACGGTAAAACAACGTGCCATACAGGGACACTGGAAGCCGAGTCGGGCTCATCTGGGGGTCGCTGATGTGGTCCAACCCAGAGAGGAGGGCCCAGTCGAGAGGAGTTCTGGGCAAACATAAGCAACAGGACGACCAGGGGTGGCTGCGGGTGGTGGCTGTTCGGGAGGATGGCTACCTTCAGCTATCTGATGGCTCATGGCGGCATCCCAACGAGCTGCGGTGCGCCAAGCAGGAGAAGGAGGTGTTTGGGCTGCAGTGCGAGCCATCCCTGGGCATGAAGAGAAGAAAGGGAACCGTCTGATGGTTTTCAGGGGGTGGGGGGGGTCCTCTACTGGTGCAGATTGATGTTTGGGGTGATGTGTTTATTGCATGGTGTTAGCATGAGTAATAATTAAGTTGTTTATTGGGTTTATTAGTGGGGGAATAACCTGTTTGTATATATGTTCGTTCTAATAATGGGATTGTTTTGTGTTTTGTTATTTACGTAGGAACACAGCAGTTTTAGTTTAATGGACTGTGTTTAGCTGAGATGGCAGAATAATCTGCCTAGCCGTGTGGGGGGTGGAACAGTAGTCCAACTGTTCCTCCCTAGCCGGAGTTGTTTTGTGTGACTGTTATAGGCCCTGATATATTTCTGTTTAATTTTAGTGCGTGATTTGGGTTCTGAATTGGGGAGGGTCTTGATTGTATGTGTGTTTTGTACCATTTTGAAGGGTGGGGGGTGTGATGTTGTTCATGGGATGTATTATTGTGCGACACAGGTGGTGGCTCCACCTTTCCAGTTCCACCGCCACCCGAGGTATAAGAGGGCTGTTCAGGTTCAGGTTCAGGTTTAGGTTACTTTATTTGTACCCATAGGTAGATTTGTTTTGCAGTCAGGTGACATCCTTTTAGACACATATTTACAAACCACAATTACATTCAACATGAACACAGACACAGGCACACATGAAGCTGACTATAAACACGGTAAAAGCACTCAAGGCTCCACCAATCAGGACATAAGACAAAAAGATAAGAGAAAAAACAAAGAGATAAGAGAGAAGGGTCATATTAAAAAAGTTAAAAAACTAAGTCAAAGAGATTAAAAACTCAATAAAAGTCTAAAACCCAATAAAAATTTAAAAAAACCCCAAAAAACCTACAAAAATAAATAAATATAAAATAAAAATTGATAAATAGATAACTAAATTATAAGATAAGATAAGCCTTTATTAGTCCCACAATGGGGAAATTCCAGGATTGCAACACCACATGGATAGCAACACTCAGAGCAACAATCAGAAGGCAAGAGAAAAAACAAGAGCAGCGAGTATACATATGTACATATAAATATATATATATATATATATACAGACAGTGCAGAGCATTGTAGCTAGATGGGATATATATATATATATACAGACTCAGTGCGGAGCATTGTAGCTAGATGGGATAGGTATATAAATATATAAACACAGTGTGGAGCATTGTAGCTGGATGGAATAAATATATGAGTATATAAACACACAGTGCGGAGTATTGTAGCTAGATGGAATGAATATGTGAATATATAAACACACAGTGTGGAGCATTGTAGCTAGATGGAATAAATATGTAGATATATAAACACACACAGTGCAGAGCATTGTAGCTAGATGGAAAAAATATGTAAATATATAAACACACACAGTGTGGAGCATTGTTGCTAGATGGAATAAATATATAAATATATATATAAACACACACCGTGCGGAGCATTGTGGCTAGATGGAATAAATATAGATAGTTTATTTCGATAGTTTATTTCGAACACAAAAAATATAACAAAAAACAAGCAAAGAGCAAATGCAATAAAGTTACAGTATACACTGCTCGAAAGGGAGAAGAAAGAAGTGAACACTTATTAATTCCAACTCCTCTTTTCCATCGATACACCCATGTGAATTTTATACAAATTACCACCTTTAAGACCCCAAGTAAACAATTTACTGTATTTTTTACAGATCAACATTAACACCCGTCCATTCTAACATACAATGAAGTCCATATATCAAAACCAGTCTCAAACGACACAGATACACACAGTGCTGTCCCACCCACCATTCCATAGTATAACTGCTCCCAAAGGTTTTTTGTTTGAAACAGATAAAGCCACGCTCCAACTGATGTTTAGCCAGGATTTATTTTGTCACAGCAAGCACATTTTCTTAGCTGGACCTCCGACCAACCACCGTGAAAAACTACGGTGAAAGAACAAAACAAAAAATACATTTTGAAATTTATCACAACCAAAAATAATACCTCCACATTCTCACAAATACACATTACATACCGTGTGCGCCTTCTGTCCAAACATTTAGGAGTGGTTAGAGTCCATTTTCTTTAGTTTTACTCAGGGCTTTTGGAGCTTCTTCTCTCTGTGCCCGAGTCTGCAGCTTCTGAGCTTCTCTCTCTGCTAACTGAGCACGTGAGCACTGTATGCTAGTTTACACGCTCTCTCCTACCACTGGGTTGCATGTCATTTGCCGTCCACTAGATGGCAGCAGTAACGTAACACAGGTGTAAATCAACTCTTAGATGGGTATTACAATATATATAAACAAACAAACAGTAAAAGAAAAACATTCTTTACTGCGACAGCTACACTGCCACCAAAATTACAAAGGTTAATTTTACACACAAAATAAAACTTGTAATTTTCCAAAAACATTAACCTTGGAACCATATCCTTGTTTCACATCTCAGAAACCTTTTACTTAAGTGGACTCATTTTGCACTAGTACCACTAGCTTCTGAACCGGACGCTCAAGAAAAGATAACTGGTTCACACGTTCACCTTTCTTCCCTAAATCTCTTTGTCCCATTTGAATCTTAACCTTTCGAACCAATCCGTCATCATCTTCTTTCGCTTTTACAACCCTTGCCAGTTTCCATTCATTTCTGGGAATATTCTCTTCTTTAACTATCACTACATCTCCAACTTGTACATTTCTTTTGGGCAAATGCCACTGCTGTCTTAGGCTTATGTTGGTTAAGTACTCTTTGCGCCATCTGTGCCAGAATTGTTCCGATAAGAACTGTACCCTCCGCCATCTCTTTCTGGCGTACAAATCCTCTCTAACAAAATTGCCTGGAGGTGGTAGTGGCACTGACTCTTTCATTGTGAGTAAATGATTGGGCGTCAGAGGTTCTGCACTTTTTGGGTCATTTATTGTGTTGGTAGTAAGCGGACGACTGTTAATGATAGACATGGCCTCATAAAAGAAGGTTCTTAAGGAGGTGTCATCAAGTCTTCCTGCGGCTTGGGTAAGAACAGAACTCAAAACATTTCTGACAGTTCTGATTTGGCGTTCCCAAACACCGCCTCTGTGACTCGCTTCAGGAACGTTCATTTGAAAATCACATTGGTTGTTAGCAAGATAAACCCCTATCCTGTCTTTGTCAAGCTCAAGGAGACCTTTCTCAAACTCGTTCTTAGCTCCGACAAAGTTTGTACCTTGATCAGATCTAATTTGTCTCACTGCTCCTCTGATCGCTATAAAACATCTCAATCCATTTATAAACGCATCAGTGGTGAGATCTTCCAACATCTCGATGTGAATAGCTCTGGAGCTTAAACACGTAAACAAAAGACCATAACGCTTACATTCTTTTCGACCTTGTTTCGTGTAAAATGGACCAAAACAATCTAACCCTGTATGTGTGAAAGGGGGCGAGGGATCTACTCTGTCAGCCGGCAGGCCAGCCATACGCTGTTCTTCTGTTGGCCCTCGTACCTTTCTGCATACAACACAACCTTTGATGTGTCTGGCCACTACCTTACTGGCACCTACAATCCAATAACCACTGGCTCTGAGTGCATTCAGTGTTTGGCCTCGACCTTGATGTTGTGTTTTCTTGTGACAATGATCAAGAATCAGATGTGTGACAATGCCTTCCTTAGGAAGAATGACTGGGTGTCTCAGTTCAAATGACGCTGAGGATTTTCTCAACCTGCCTCCTACTCTAAGTAAGTCATTTTCAACAAAAGGATCAAGTTGGTACAGCTTGTGACTCTTGGGCAATTTGTTTGCTCTAGTACACAACTGTTTAATCTCTTGTTCAAAAGCTTGTCTCTGTGTTGTCCGAATAAGCGCTGAAGAAGCTGCTTGTCTCTCCTCAACACTAATGGGCTTTGATTTGTCTCTTTTAGTAAGTCTCTTTATCTTTGCAACAACATTAACTGCTGTGTTCCAGTCTGAGAACCTAGAGAACCTCTCAAGAAAAACCTCACTCTCTAAGGCAGTAGTTGCTAAAACTTTAACTTCAGGGTCTCCTACTAAAAGCTCTGGGGAATGTGGTTGTGTGACAAGCTCTCGTTCCCACAGAAATCTTGGTCCTTTGAGCCAGTTTGAATCTATGAGTTCTGCCACCTTGAGACCTCTAGAAGCATGATCTGCTGGATTCTGATCAGTTTCTATGTAGAACCATTGTTTTGGATCTGTCAAGTCTCTGATTTTCTGAACTCTGTTGGCGACGAAGACATGAAAGCGCCGAGCATCGTTTTTAACGTACCCGAGCACTACTTGGGAATCAGTCCAGAAAAACTCTTCATCTATCTTCAGCTCAAGCTCTGCTCTTAGAAAGTTACTTACTCCGGCAGAAACTGCTGCTGCAGTAAGCTCAAGGCGCGGTATTGTGACAACTCTAGTGGGGGCCACTCTAGCCTTTCCCATAACCAGAGCACAGTGTGCTTTGTCTTCTGCAACAATCCTTATGTATGAACATTGTCCATAGCCACTGCTGCTTGCATCTGAGAAATGATGCAGCTCGATCTTTTGCAACGTGCCTGTGTTCTTAGGAATGAAGCATCTTTGTATTTGAATATTTGGTAGATTTTCAAAATCATTTAGCCATGCTTTCCATTTGGCCTCCAATGCAGGGGGAATAGGTTCATCCCATCCTATGCCACGTTTGCACATTTCCTGTAGCACTTGTTTTCCAGTTAAAATGTACGGAGAGAGAAATCCCAATGGATCATAAACGCTTGCAACCGTTGCCAGGATTCCTCGTCGTGTAGCTGACCTTTCTTTGAGAATGACATTGAAAGAGAGCATGTCTGCCTCAACATCCCATTTCACCCCCAAAACATTTTGCATTGGAATGTCAGAGTAGTTTAGGCTCACATCTTTGCCATTACTAGCACGCTCCGACTCTGGTACAACTTCCAAGACCTCCCTTTTGTTGCACACAAATTTGTGAAGCCGCAGCTTGCCTTTTGCGCAGAGCTCTTGTGCCTGAACGACCAACTGTTTTGCCCTTTGGACTGAGTCGACACTGATTAACCCGTCATCCACGTAAAAGTTTTTGTAAATGAAGCTGGCTGCCAATGGATAGTCCCTTTCATGTTCATGAGCAAGATATTTCATGCCATAGTTCGCACATCCTGGCGAAGATGCTGCTCCAAAAATGTGAACACGCATGCGATACTCTTTGGGCTCTGTACTAGTGTCCCCATCCTGCCACCACAAGAACCTTAGGAAATCCCTATCTTCAGGAGTGACGTGGAAGCGGTGGAACATTTTCTCTACATCACATGTAATGGCGATCTGGTGTTCTCTAAATCTGCAGAGTACGCTTGTGAGAGCATTGGTCAAGTCTGGGCCAGTGAGGAGGTGGTCATTTAAAGAGGTGTTCTCAAATTTTGCAGAGCAGTCAAACACGACTCTTATTTTCTCTGACTTTCTCGGATGATATACCCCATGGTGAGGTATATACCATGTGTAACCATTTGCAGGTGTGCCAACTGCTTCTTCCGCATCACCATCCTCAAAGACACTGTTCATGAATCTCACATAGTCTTCTTTGTACTTTGGAATTCTTTCCATCTTTGCTATCAGATGTCTCAGCCGTGTTATTGCAAGCTGTTTATTATTTGGAAGCTGTGGATGTTCTCTGAAAGGTAAAGGCATTTCCAAATGGCCTTCTTCATTAAAATGTATGGTTTTGTGCAACATCTGCAAAAACTGAATGTCCTCTTGTGATATGTTTCCTTCTGTAGGATTTGTGTCCTTAAAATCTGTTTCCAGTACTTTAATCACCGAGGAAGGTGTGATAGATGGCAACTCTTTGAGAGAAACATGATGGCACGCTCCCGCCACCTCTGCTGAACTTGTCCAAGGCTTAATAGATCCCACAATACTCCAACCTAAGTCTGTTTTAACTGCATAGGGATCATAGTCATTGCCTGGTATTACCTTTCTTGGTTTCAGAGCTCTCGCACAATCGTAACCAATCAGAAGTGCTGCAGGACAATCTAGCAACTCTGGCATCTCTCCTGTGATACTTTGGAGATGTGTCCAAGCTTTGGCAGTTTCATGAGTGGGAATACTGTCTCGTTCGAGAGGAATGTACTCACGAGTGTAAGCAGGGGGTAACTCAATGTAGTCTTGTGAATAATACCCTCTTACTTTCAGTCCATCCACTCTGTGACTCTGTACGAGTGTTCCTCTGTTTGTCATTGTTGTCAGTTTCAACTTGACTGGTTCTGTGAACACTTGAATCTTTTCACAAACATCATGGACAATAAACGTGTTGCTGCTTTGAGTGTCTAGCAGTGCGTAAACCAGGATTTCAAGTCCATTACCTTCTGTGCAAGATAGCCACACTGGTACAATCATTGAAGTCCGATCGCTACTGTCCACTGTCACATTGTTTGACACCGCAGAAGCGTTTTCCTCTGTTAGTGGCGTTTCCAGTTTGTCTACTCGTGGACGATCCTCATGAAGTGGTGTAGGATGACCTTTCCTGCAAACATTACAAGTAGCCTTTTGACGACAATTTTTTGAGAAGTGGCCAACTCTAAGGCAACTAAAACACATGTTATTTTCAGTAATGAACCTTTTCTTCTCCTCTAGAGGCATCTCAGAAAATTTATCACATTTGTAAATAAAGTGACTTTGCTTACAACAAATGCACTCGATTTGCCTTTTACTCTGAGCTGCAGGATTAGGTTTGAATCTCTTGTGACTCGGAGTTGTGTTTGCAGTCTTTGTATTTTTGATCACTTCTGTTGTAGTAGTTAGGATACTAGCCTTTAGACGTCTTTGTTCTTTGTCTGGTTTGTCAAATGTACATAATGCAAACAGGGATGAGACTGGGTTGCATGCTATGCGTGCTTCTTCAGCCACAAACTCAGCAAATTCAGCAAAACCTGGATATTCGTTTCCTTCATCCAGTAGTTTGGTCACATGCCTATTCCATCGAGTTGTTGCCCAGTCTGGAAGTTTGAGGAGTATTTTTTGATTTTCCTCACAATCATCTAAGACCCTGAGTCCTTGTACATGGGGCATAGCGTTTTTACATGAAATGAGGAAATCGCTAAACTCTCTCAATTTCAACGAATCCTTTGACCCAATCTTCGGCCAACTGCTTAGTTTTCCCCTGAAAGCTCTCTGAACTACAAAGGGATGGCCATAACGTTTGCTCAAAGCTTCCCAAGCCTGTGTATAGGCTTCCTCATCACTTCTGTAAAACGTCCCTTCTAATACACTAAGTGCATCTCCACTTATATACCTTTTTAAATAGAAGAGTCTATGTGCTGGATCTACACAACTTGTCTCTATGAGAGCCTTGAAGCAAGTGCTCCACTCCAGGAACTTGAGCGGGTCCCCACTAAACACAAATGGTTCAGGTGCTGGAAGTCTAGTCATAGTTAACGACTCTTTCAACGCTTGAACTAGAGAAACTTCACTATCATTTGGCAGTATCTTGTTGTCTATGCTCTGCGGGACTGACATGTTTTGAGAAGTCCTTTTACTAATCACAGGGAAAGTAACTGGAGCAGAATTTTGGAAAACTTGTGGGCGTGGGAAGCTGTATTGCTGTATAGGAAGCTGACTTGAAGTGACCTTCATTTCACTTTCTCTTATTTCAGCATTCACCTTTGATTCCTCTTCAGCATATACATTGTATTCTGCCTCTATTGCCTCCAGATCTCTTTGACTTTCCAACATTTTTAGCTTTTCCTGCTGAGCTACAATCTCTTGTCTCTGGGCTGAGATTTCCCTTTCTCTAATTATTTCAGCTCGTTTTGACACTAAGCGCGCCGCTGCTTCTGCTCGTTTTGCAGATACAAGAGTCCCTTGTTCACTGATATTGTTATATTGGCTCTTTTCAGCTCTTGATACTGTTGATCCATATATTGACTTTGCGTCCTCTCGTTGCAATAATAGACGGAGTGATTCTTTTACAGCTTGTGCATCAAACTCCTTATCCACATCTGCATAACGCCTTTTCAAAAGTACAATGATCTCAGTGGAGACAGAACTGCAGTTGTCCATTTTTCTCCTTAGATCCTGAGATGGTGTGGTCAGTGCACGCAATGCTAAATAGTCTTGTTTTAACTCTGACTCACAATTTTCAACCTTTTGAATCATGTTGCCCAACTCAGCTTTAGCGCAGTGTACTTTCAGTTTGGACCTTACGAGTTGAACCTCTGCTTTAAAGTGCAAATATGTTGACATAAACTTTCTTTCTTTACTCATTATGTCATCCCTTTTAAGTTCTAACATTTTCTCAGTTAGGTGTCTATCTCTTTCTGAACGCCTCAATTCTGTTTCAACTTCTGATACGGGTTGGGGTTGACCTATTTTGTGTATTTCAAGATCTGCACAGATCTCCCCTAAACGTGTTTCAAGTTGTTCTCTTTGTGCATCTTCAAGATCAGTCTGTAGTGTAGCTTCTAACTGAGCCTTTTCCCTTTCTAAAGCTTCAATAACTTCCTCCAAAACACGAGTGTCTGGAATACTTGAATCCATATCGAAGTATTATTTTACAGTAAATCTGAAATATTTCACAATGAAAATAAACAATCAGTGTCACAGCACAGAATGAACTTAAAACATATTCACAACCTTTTACTTTAACTCTTCTCTTCAATGTTCGTTTTCTTGGTATTATGGTTGATATATTAAACTCTGTAGATACAGTCTGACCTGGTATCCCAGAGACACTGTAGTTTACTGAAAACTTGCGTGGTGTTGAGCTGAAGCTTTAGGCCTTCTTCCATATTCAACTGGAAAGGCTGTAGAAGTTTGGGTGTCCAGCTTCTGCAGGATCCCAGAGGCTGACTTCCATGTGGGTCTTGTTCCCTCAGAGCATGGTCTCACCGAAGCCACCCCGCTCTCTCGTTGTTATGTCGCCGCTCTGTCGCCGACTGGCCTCCGCGTTGTTCCCTTGTTGTCAGCAGCATTAGACACGTGCTCCTTCACCGGCAGCATGCAGACCACATGGCACCAACGGGACACGTTTTTCACTGTAACTGCTCCCAAAGGTTTGAAACAGATAAAGCCACGCTCCAACTGATGTTTAGCCAGGATTTATTTTGTCACAGCAAGCACATTTTCTTAGCTGGACCTCCGACCAACCACCGTGAAAAACTACGGTGAAAGAACAAAACAAAAAATACATTTTGAAATTTATCACAACCAAAAATAATACCTCCACATTCTCACAAATACACATTACATACCGTGTGCGCCTTCTGTCCAAACATTTAGGAGTGGTTAGAGTCCATTTTCTTTAGTTTTACTCAGGGCTTTTGGAGCTTCTTCTCTCTGTGCCCGAGTCTGCAGCTTCTGAGCTTCTCTCTCTGCTAACTGAGCACGTGAGCACTGTATGCTAGTTTACACGCTCTCTCCTACCATTGGGTTGCATGTCATTTGCCGTCCACTAGATGGCAGCAGTAACGTAACACAGGTGTAAATCAACTCTTAGATGGGTATTACAATATACTGTATATAAACAAACAAACAGTAAAAGAAAAACATTCTTTACTGCGACAGCTACACATAGTGTCCCATAATGTCCCAGAGTGAACATAATGAATCGTACATATAAATTCTACCCTTCTAACATATATCCTTTCAACAAATGGTGCTTATACCTCTTTTTAAATTGATTTCTGTTTGTACATAGTTTCAGTTCCGGCTCCAGACTGTTCCACAAATCCACCCCACAGACAGATATGCACATACTTTTCTTGGTTGTACGTATCTTGGGTTTTGTAAAGTTTAAGTCTCCTCTCAAATTATGATCGTTGTCTCTTTTTTTAAATATTTTTTGTATATTAGTTGGGAGTTGATTGTTAATCGCCCTGTACATTACTTGTGCTGTCTTAAATTTAACTAAATCGATGAACTTTATGACATGTGACTTCAAGAACAACGAATTGGTATGGTCTCTATATCCTGCATTGTTAATTATCCTTATAGCTCTTTTTTGTGATGTGCATATTGCTTGTAGGTTGGTCTTGTAGGTGTTTCCCCAGACTTCTACACAGTAGTTAAGATAAGGTAAAAACAGTGAATTGTACAGTAAGACCAATGATTTATAGTCCAAGATGTGTCTTGTCTTCCCCAGTATGCCTATACATTTTGCTAATTTAGCCCAGATGTGACTGATGTGAGGTTTCCAGCAGATTTTACTGTCTAGCGTCACCCCCAGAAACTTATTTTCCTGTACTGTTTGTATTCTGGTATCATCTATCGTTACCATTATTTCATGATTTATTTTATAATTTCCAAACACCATAATCTTTGTTTTTTTTTTTAGATGTAGAGATAATTTATTTTTGTTGAACCACTGTGTTAATTTTTCCATTTCAGTTGTGACCTCTAAAACCTGCTGCAAATTCTCACCAGTGCAAAGGATATTTGTGTCATCCGCAAACAAAATAAATTTCAGAATTTTTGATACTTGGCATATGTCATTTATATACAAGATAAAGAGTTTGGGTCCCAAAACTGACCCCTGGGGCACACCACAAGTGATGTCCATGCAGGGTGATTTGTGCTCACCAATTTGTACAAATTGTTGTCTGTTACTTAAATAACTTTCCACCCAACTCAGTCCTACCCCTCTTATCCCATACCTTTCCAATTTCCTTAGTAGTATTCTGTGGTCAATGGTGTCAAAAGCTTTCTTTAAGTCTATAAATACTCCTGCAGCAACCTTTTTTTTGTCTATACAACTAGTAATTTCTTCTATAAGTTCGATCAGTGCCAAAGATGTAGATTTATCTGTTCTAAAACCATACTGGCTATCTGTAAGGAGGTTGTGTTTTTCAATGAAATCATCCAGTCTCTTAGTGAATATTTTTTCAAGTATTTTGGAGAATTGTGAGAGTAAAGAGACTGGCCTGTAATTTGTGAAGCGATGACTGTCTCCTGTTTTGTAAAGAGGTGTTACTTTTGCTATTTTCATTTTGTCTGGAAATGTACCAGTTTGAAATGACAGGTTACAGATGTGGGTGAGTGGCTTAACAATTCCCTCAATTACTTTTTTCACTATTGTCATGTCAATTTCATTCCAGTCCGTTGATTTTTTGTTCTTAAATTTACTCACAGTCTCGATAATTTCCTTTTCAGTAACTGCACCCAAAAAGATTGTGTTTGGGTTTCTATCCTCTATTTCATTCACAGACCCACTGTGGTTTGTTTCCGGAGTCACTATTGATTTTGCTAATTTAGGACCAACGTTTACAAAAAATTTATTGAAACCACTGACCACATCTTCCATATTATTAATCAAACTGCCGTTTTCAATAAAATATTCTGGATAATTTGCATACTTAGGACAATTACTAATAATCCCCTTGAGTACTTGCCATATTCCTATTATGTTATTTTTGTTATCCTCTAGTATTCTGTTGTAATATTCTTTCTTACAGGTCCTCATTATAGTGGTAAGCTTATTTTTATATCTTTTATATTTGATCTCAGCTTCCACCATTCTGCATTTAATGAATTGTTTATATAATGTATTCTTCTTTTTACATGCATTTATTAACCCCTTGGTGATCCAAGGAATATTTTTTTTTTGTTGTCTGTCACTGTATTGTTTTATAGGACAGTATTTATTGTACAATGATTGAAATATTTGTAAAAATTTATCATATGCTCTATTTTTGTCATTTTCATCATAAACTATCTTCCAATCTTGTATTAATAATTCCTTTGTCAGTAAATACATTGATTCTTCAGTTCTTATTCTTTTATATTTAATATTTTTGGTATACTTTTTCTTCCTATAATCACATTGATAGACAACAAAAATCAGCAGGTGGTCGCTGATATCATTCAATAAAAGCCCACTCCTGATATTATTTTCCATAATGTTTGTGAATATGTCATCTATTAGTGTGGCACTGTGCAACGTGATTCTGTTAGGTCCTGTAATTGTTGGATGTAAGCCCATGCTGTACATTGTGTTGATAAATTCTTCTGTCAAACTATGTTGTTTTGAGTTCATCAGCTCTATATTGAAATCCCCACAGATGAACATAACTTTATGAGTTAGTTTTGCGTACATTTTTTCCATCCAGTCCTTAAATAAGTCAATGTTTGATCCAGATGTTCTATATACACAGCTCACTACTACATTCTTCACATTGTCCAGACAGATTTCTATTGTAATACATTCAAATAAATCATCCACAGTTACTGACAGATTTTCAACAACCTTGTATTTCAAGCTCTTGTCAACATAAATTGCAACTCCTCCTCCTTTTTTCACTTTTCTATTTATATAATTTAATTCAAAGCCATCCATGGTAAAATCCACTCCTTTCTCTTCACTGAGCCACGTCTCTGATATTGCCACAATATTGAATGGCTCTTTAAACTGATTTAAATAATCTTTAATGTTATTAAAGTTTGCATAGAGACTCCTGCTGTTGAAGTGGATCATAGAAATATTGAAATCAGTTGTGATCATTGTGTTGAACTGTTCATCTGTGTAATAATTACAGTCATTGTTGATTGAGTTAAAAAGATTATTATCAGGGTCTATGTCATATTCTACGTCCTGTGGGTTGTGCTCTGTGTATTCAAAAACTTTCAGTTCCTGTTGTTCCTGTTTGTTGATTTTTTGATTCATGCTGTAGAATGTTTTGTTGCAGATGAGTAAAATCCTTCAGTGTCCTATATTTGTCTGAATTGTTGCTGTGCCTCCAGTTCATATTTGTCCAGTTCCATAATATTACGGATGTTAATGACCTTGGCTTCTTCAGGCGATCCGTTTAATTTGATGAATATTTTACAGTTTGATGTCCAGGTGTTTTGAATTTTTTTCTGCTTTTTCATGTATCTTGCTTTCCTGGCTATTTCTGCGTTCTCTTTCGTGAGGTACTCGTTTATGTAGATGCTGGTTCCTTTCAGCTTCTTACCTTGTTTCATTAGTGCCGTCTTGTGTTTTCTGTTTACAAACCTCATGATCACAGCAGGTTTGTCGCCGTTTTTCCTGGGCAGAGGGTGGCAGGACTCGATGTTGGAGCAGTCCAGCTGTATTCCTTTTGACTGCATGAAGGCCGTCACCTGTTGCTCAGCGGATTCCTCATCCAGCTGACTTCCACTGCTGTCTGCGGCAACTGCTCTCGCGTATGATCGGGGTTTGATGTGGAGCCCCGTGATGATCACGTCGTTTGCCCGAGTGTTCTGGTCCATCTCAGCCAATCTGCTTTCCAGATATGCCAGCCTCTTGTCTTTCTCAGCGTTCTGGCTGCGCAGCGCTTTAATTTCCTCCACGAGGTCCAGTATACCTCTTTGCTGTGATTTTAGAGCAGACATTTCTTCTGCCAAGAAATCCAGCGCTTTTTTTTATCTCATCTTCATTTGGCAGAGCTCTCTTGGGACCCATTATTCCGGCCGATGATCGCTGATTTGGATAGTTCGGAAAAAAAACGCACGTGGGAGTAAATATATGAATATATAAACACAGTGCAGAGCATTGTAGCTAGATGGAATAAATATGTAGATATATAAACACACACAGTGCGGAGCATTGTAGCTAGATGGAAAAAATATGTAAATATATAAACACACAGTGTGGAGCATTGTTGCTAGATGGAATAAATATATAAATATATATATAAACACACACAGTGCGGAGCATTGTAGCTAGATGGAATGAATATGTAAATATATAAACACACACAGTGCGGAGCATTGTAGCTAGATGGAATAAATATATAAATATATAAACACACACAGTGCGGAGCATTGTAGCTAGATGGAATGAAACAGCACAACCGTCTACTTAGTTATCCTACATAGTATGATTATGTACCCATACATATTCTCACCCTCCATAGCGACTGGTATTTTCCTAGTTGTATACCGGAGGGGACCATTGTGTAAGTCTATTGCGTCTTTTGCATTCAATACTATCAGGTTGTCACATCTTTTTGCTATCTCTGCGAGCAGCCCTGCTTAGGTTGTACAGTCTGACAGCCGTAGGTAGGAAGGACCTGCAAAACCTCTCGGTTGTGCACCTAGGATGATGTAGTCTGCTGCTAAATGAGCTCCTCAGTGCATTCGGTATGTCCTGCATAGGGTGGAACACGGACTCCAGCAGAGATGACAGTTTAGCCACCATCCTTCTCTCTCCCATCTCCTCCACTGGGTCAAGGCGCTACCCCAGGACAGAGCTAGCTTTCTTGATCAGTTTGTTCAGTCTCTTCCTATCGGCTGCTGTAATGCCACTGCCCCAGCAGACCACTCCAAAAGTGATGGCTGATGCCACCACCGTGTCATAGAATGTCTTCAGCAGCGCACCAAAAAACATGAGTCTCCTCAGTAGGAACAGCCTGCGCTGTCCCTTCTTGTAGAGTGCGTCAGTATTGTGTGACCGGTCTAGTTTATTGTTCAGATGAACACCCAGGTATTTATAGGATGTCACCATCTCGATGTCTGTTCCCTGTATATTTACTGGTGCTGTGAGGGGTTGTCCTTGCCTGCGGCAGTCCACCACCAGCTCCTTAGTTTTCTTTGCGTTGATCTGGAGGCAGTTCCGATGGCACCAGTCCACGAAGTCCTGGATAAGCCCTCTGTACTCAGTTTCATCTCCGTTGGAGATGAGGCCAACGATCGCAGAGTCATCAGAGAACTTCTGTAGATGGCAGTGTGTTGTGTTGTGTGAGAAGTCCGCAGTATAAAGGGTAAACAGGAAGGGAGCCAAAACCGTTCCCTGGGGGGCCCCCGTGCTACTGATGATCGTGTCGGACACACAGTCCCGGGTTCTCACAAACTGAGGCCGGTTTGTGAGGTAGTCCAGGATCCATGATGACAGGTGCTGGTCCACCCCTGCGCACAGCAGCTTGTCCTTCAGGATCATCGGTTGGATGGTGTTGAAAGCACTGGAGAAGTCAAAGAACATGATCCTCACCGCATTCCCGGGCTTCTCCAGGAGGGACAGAGAACGGTGAAGGAGGAAGATCACCGCATCCTCCAGCCCAATGCCATGCTGGTAGGCGAACTGGAGTGGATCCATCGCTGGTCCCACCAGGGGGCGGAGGTGAGCAAGGAGCAGTCTCTCCAGGGTCTTCATCATGTGGGACGTCAAGGCCACTGGTCTGTAGCTGTTCAGATCTTTGGGGTGGGAAGTCTTTGTTACAGGTACCACACAAGATGTTTTCCACAGCTGTGGTACTCTCCCCAGCTTCAGGCTCAGATTGAAGATGTACGCCACAATCCCACACAGCTGGTCTGCACAGGACTTGAGGAGCTTTGCGCTGATGCCGTCCGGTCCCAACGCCTTCCTCGCCTTGATCTTCCTCAGTTCCGTCCTCACCTGGGTCTTAGTGAGGGTCAGGTTGGGGGGCTATGTGTTGGGAGTGGGGGGGTGTTGGTGGAGTGGGGAGTGGGCAGCAGGACTTGATGTCTTTAGAGGCAGCAGTGGTTGTTGTGCAGTCAGGGGGGAGGGCGGTTGGTCAAACCTATTGAAAAACAGATTCAGATTGTTCGCCCACTCCCTGCCCCCCGTGGCCTGGGGGGAGGTATTCTGGAGCCCCGAGATGGTTTTAAGGTTTCTCCAGACCCCGCTGATGTCACTCTGTTGCAGCTTGTCCTCCATCTTCTTCCTGAAGCTGTCCTTGCCTTCTCTGATCTTTCTCCTCAGCTCCCTCTGTACGGACTTCAGCATCTCCCTGTTCCCCGACCTGAAGATCCTCTTCTTCTCTCTCAGAAGTGTTTTTATCTCAGGGTTGATCCAGGGTTTGTTGTTTGAGCAACACCGTATGGTCTTGGTGGGAACGGTGTTGTCCACACAGAAGCTGATGTAGTCCGTGATGGTGTGAGTGAGGCCATCGATGTCCTCACCATGTGGATCGCAGAGCTGCTCCCAGGCGGTGGTTTCAAAACAGCCCTTTAGAGTGTCCATTGCCTCCTCAGACCATAACGTCACTGTGCGCATGGCCGGAGGTTGTCTGTGCACTAGGGGTTTGTACACCGGCCGGAGATGAACCAAGTTGTGATCCGATCTCCCGAGTGGGGGGAGTTGTGATGAGGTGTATGCCTCCTTAGTGTTTGCGTACAATAAGTCCAGTGTTTTATTGTCTCTAGTGTGGCATGTGACATACTGGGTGAACGTGGGTAGAATGGGAGACAGTGAAACATGGTTGAAATCGCCTGAGATGAGGAGAAGAGCATCTGGGTGTTCTGTCTGCAGCCTGCCAGTTACTGAATGGATGACGTCACGCACTGTCCCAGCGTTCGCCGTCGGATTTGCATAAATAACAATGCAGATCACGTGTGAGTATTCCCTCGGGAGATATGTAGGCTGCATGCTAACAGCTAGCAACTCGATGTCTTTGCTGCAGTGTTGTTGTTTAACAGTGATATGTCCCGGTCTGCACCAGTTGTTGTTAACATACATTATCACTCCACCGCCCCTTGCTTTGCCACTGTCTGATGTTCGGTCTGCCCGTATCGCATGGAAACCCTCCAGTTCAATGTTAGCATCTGCTGCTAATTCAGTTAGCCAAGTCTCTGTGAATAGAAACAGGCTACACTCCCGGTATATGCTATCGTAGCGGGAGATAGCCGCTAGCTCATCTACCTTTCCCAGTAACGATCGTACATTCCCCATAACAACGGATGGGAGGGTGGGTCTGTACCTTATATTTCTTGCTCTCCGCCTTACTCCAGAACGACACCCACGTCGTTTTTGCCTCAGTTCTCCCGGTATGTCGAGTTTTTCTGTTAGCACCGGGTGGCGGTTGAGTGCTAGCAGCTCTTCCCTGCTGTACCGTCTTCTGCTGTAAACAGTGGCTCCTTCCACCGGCTCGGGAGACATTTGGGGCGATCTGTGTGTCCGTGATATATATATTATGTGCAATATATTGCTACATCTTGTGCAACTCTTTGACAGCAGCAGGAACAAAGCTGTTTTTGTAGCGCTGGGTTTTACATTTTGGGATAACAAACCTCCGTCTGGAGGGTAGAAGCTGAAAGTGGCAGTGCAAAAGGTGGGAGTCATCATTTAAAATGGAGGTAGCAATCCTCTGTACCTGTCTGGTGTACAGGGATGACAGGCTCAGCTGTGACTCACCAAGCAAACGATTGGACCATCTAACTACCTGGTCTAAGGATTTCCTGTTTCAGTTTTATCTGACCAAACCATGACATTAAAGAAAAGGATAAAACAGATTCAATAAAAGCCCAATAAGACATTGACATTATGGTTCAGTCAGTTTGGAAGTGTGCGAGTTTCCTTAAACCTTAAACAATGCAAATGTTGCTGACCCTTTTTGCACACCCCTTCACAGTTCTCTTCAAAGATTAAATTATTATCAATAATCATCCCAGGATATTTGTAAGATTGCACACATTCAATGGTCTGGCCTTTTAGTACAGTGACTTCGTGCCTGGGAGCTTTCCTCCTAAAGTCAATAATCATATCTTTAGTTTTTGTCATATTCAGCTGCAGGTAGGAATCCTCACACCAGTGAACAAAATCATCAACTACTAGGCCGTAGCCACTCTCACAATCCTGAAGGAGACTGACAATAACTGAATCATCAGCATACTTTATAATGTGTCTGTTGTCATGTCTGCTCTGACACGTTTGTGTACAGGATGAAGAGTAGTGGTGACAACACACACCCCTGAGGAGAGCCAGTAGAAGAACACTTTTGGTCAGACAATGTACCATTGACCCTTACTCTCTGTGTCCTGTTGGTTAAAAATCCAGAATCCAACCCACCAGATTATTACTCAAATCAAATTGTTGCAGGAGCCTTTCAACTAAAATATGAGGTTGGATTGTATTAAAAGCAGAAGAAATGTCCACAAATTAAAGCCTGGCATGTGTCCCATTAAAATCCAGACGTTTAAAAAGCATGTTAAACAGAGTGACAGTGACATCCCCCCCCTCCTCTGTGAGGCCTATAGGCAAACTGCAAAGGATCTAATGCATGCTCAGTCTGCTTTAGGACCTCAAATCTGACCAGTTTTTCAAAAATGTTCATTAAAATTGAAGTCAAAGCAACTGGTCTAAAATCATTTACCATTTTATAGTCTAGTGGCTAGGAGGGGTTCCCATGCACCCCCCGGAAATCAACTTTTAACCAGCATTTCTGGAATGTTCTGGATAAGCTGTTAACGAACTGCCTTGTTCCCAAGCTTGCAAAATGTCCCACGTGACTTTTTTATGCTAATTTTATGTAAATTATTGCCGCCATTACCAGAAAATGCATTTTTTGTTATATCTCTTTAAATGTTTGAGAAAACTCCTTAATTATGGCTTCTACACCCATGTTATGAAGGTCAATTGTCACATTGAACCTATTTTCAGAATGCCCATATTTGTATAGAACAAGAAAATATGCAAATTAGGTCCGCCATTGTGCAAAAATCTTTATTTCTCTATATCTCTACCAGTCTTGGACATAGCCTCACCAAAATGGTTTCTACCTCCCTTATTACATGGTCAAACAATACGATAACGTTATCATTGTTGTGAATACACGTGTTACTAGTATGTTATGAAATCCTGTAATTACGGCTGCCATTAAGAAAAAATAGTTTTTTCGCCCTATTTCGGTTCCTTTTAGAGATAAACGTTTTCTGGGAGCTTCTACTTCCCTATTAACATGGTCAAGGAACATGATAAAAACTAATCATGTGTTCATTTCTAACAGTAATATGTAAATATTACGCATCATCATCATCATCATCCTCTTCTTCTATGTCATCTTCTGCTTCGTCTTCAGACTCTTCTTCTTCACTGTCGTCTTCACCAGCAGTATCTAGGATATCTACGAGTGAAGTAGGTAGTGCCTCTCCATAGTACCAGATGGGTTCTAGTACTTCCTGGTCTGTTCTTAACCAACCCTGACCCTCATCGTGTGGTTTCGGCTCTTCAAAGATAGCTTGGTGAGCTCGTTTGTACAGCGCAACCCGGTAGTTTGCACGCTGGATGTGTGGCTTGAGCGCAGAGCAGCACGGAGGGAGACGTGACAGGTCGACTTTTGACTTGGTAGTGAGCCTCTCACCTTCACCAACCATCTTTCGAAGCAGTTTGACACGTACGGTATCCACGGACGATTCACGAGGCTGCCCATACATGATACAGGTGAACTTCTCCAGCTGCGTAACCACTTCAGGGTCGACGTTCCAGTTCTCTCCAAGCTGACGGAATGCCTCATGAAACCTTGGGCTCTTCTCAAGTTTTTTCAGAGGACCGACTTTTCCTTTTCCTTTAAAGGAGCTTGTACAATCTTCTCCAGTGAACACGTAGAAGCCAAGTATGGTGGAACAGTAGCTGCGTCCCAAGGACTCAGCAATTTCCGAGAGATTGAGTAGCTTGCGGTGTTTGCCAGATCCTGTGTCCAAGTAGACAGTAAGGTTTATTGTATGGGCATGGTAGAGCAGAATCACGAAGATGTCCGTGTCTGGCGTACGGACCACAGCATTCTCATAGCCAATTCTGGAGGCAAAGTGAAGGTATAGCACCACCCTTGTGTCAGTTTCTTCCTGATCACTGTATATTTCGGGGAGTTCTCGCTCTTCCACCTGAAAGCAATAAAATACAAACAAAGTTTTTTACTTCAGTAATTGCATGGGCATAAAAGTAATTGAAATGTTACCGACAGACCTCCCCGTTCGAAACGACCAGTTCATGGGCCCGTCCTTCAACAATAATCACTGCTTTCTGCGTGTTTTGGAGCCTCGATGCTGCTTCTCGGCCACTCCAAACGCATAGTAGTAAATTACGTAATTGCTTTTTGTTCTTGTCATTGGCGAGGAACACTTTGAAGTTGTATGGCTTCCTTGTCGCGGGACCTGCGAGAATAATCTTCTCTGATTTCCCGCGCCTCAACCTCTCCTGCGCCTTGATCGATTGTGGATAGTAGCTGTCAGTGGAAAACAAGAAATGCTTCCTGGCTACCATTTGGTCGAGTATTTCCAAGCAAATCTCACCGCAAGTGGGAGGAAGATTAGACAGCGTATGAAGCAGAGCCATGCCATCTTGAATAAACAGGGCGTCTTTGGGGTAGGAAAGGTCTTTGCTGGCGTGGTCGTTGAGGATATAGTGAAGGACACTGGCCTTGTTCGTCTTAGAGAAGAAGCCATCTGGTGTTCCAAGACTGGGAGGTACTGGTAACAATGGAAACTTCATAAGTTCGTCTAGGTCCAAAGGATCTTCCTGGTCTTGGGACTTGACAAGGAGCAGAAAGGCAAGGTTACTCTGCTCTTGATACTGAATAACCTGAAACAATCAACAACTTCAGAATTTTAGTAACAGTTTGCTTATGAGCTGTTTACAAAGCTTAAGGCATTAGAGTACCTTTCCCTGAGAGGATGTCAGGGTATATACAAATATGGGCATTCTGGAAATAGGTTCAATGTGACAATTGACTTTCATAACATGGGTGTAGAAGCCATAATTAAGGAGTTTTCTCAAACATTTAAAGAGATATAACAAAAAATGCATTTTCTGGTAATGGCGGCAATAATTTACATAAAATTAGCATAAAAAAGTCACGTGGGACATTTTGCAAGCTTGGGAACAAGGCATTTCGTTAACAGCTTATCCAGAGCATTCCAGAAATGCTGGTTAAAAGTTGATTTCCGGGGGGTGCATGGGAACCCCTCCTAGCCACTAGACTATTAGGGCAGCTGGATTTTGGAACAGGGACAACCACAACATCTTTCCAGATCTTCTGTACATGTGTCTGTAAGGACTTATTAAAAATGTAGTGAAACACAGGACTCCGTTCATGTGCACAGGACTTTATCCAGCGCCCACATATATTATCAGGGCCCTGATTTTTGTTCACTTTTACAGCACAGAACGCCCTTTTAACATCCTGCAACTCAATATTAAAGTGCTGATTGTCTTTGAGCTTCTGTTTCAAATCTTGGGTTTCTGTGCTAAAATCAAAAGAATCAAAACGACCATAAAAACAATTAAAAGCATTAGCCCACTCTGTGTCTGAATTGAAACCATCTAAAAACACACGATTACTGCGCTCTGTGCTCTGAAGGCCTGCAATAGTTTTCTATTCTGCTGTGAGGAAGACGGGCAGTCTCTTTAACCACCTCTCTGCCTGACGGGAGCGTCTGTGTTATCACAGTGAGTCCATAATAAAGACATGTTCAGTTCCACCTTCAGTCTTGTCATTGACCCTCGTTTACTGACATATCAGTCAGGACTTAACCAGCTGAAATTAATTTGCACTGATGGGAGGTGGGATGGGTTCCAAAATTCTGATGGATTTCAGCTGTTTCTTGGCTTTCTATGCCTTTTTGCACCTCTTTTTCTTCATGTGTTCAATAGTTTTTCTCTGTGTTATTCCGCTTTATTAAATATAACTTGTTTTGTGAACACGGTTGCCTTGATTTCTTTGTATGTTTGGATTACTTGGGTTGTTGCCAGTGTTGGGAGTAATGCGTTACAAAGTAATGCCTTACTGTAATGCCACTACTTTTGCAGTAACGTGCTGTGTAATGAAATTACTGTTTAAAAATGCAGTCATGCCTTACAGTTACTGAAATCTGATCAGATGTGTTAATCATTTTATTAATATGGATAGATATTTTTAAAATAAATAAATACCAATTGACCTTACGTAGCTGACGCAGCCGTCAGTCAGCCTGTTCACTACTGAGTGGAGGAAAAGATGAAGCTACTTTGCTTTTGTGGAAATAGACAGATTATTTTTCCGTTGTCACAGTTAAGGACAAAAGCATATTGGTGGGTTGCAAGCTAAATGCAGTTGAGACCGACTATCTCCAGAAGCGCCTAAGAACAGCAACAAGGTCCTACAAAGCTAGTGCTATGCTATGCTAAGCTAACACTGTGTTAGTGGATTTACACTAGCTGAACACCCACGTCTGGATTTCAAGCACAGCTATGCATCTGGACAGTTTGTGATGCAGCAAGAATTAAGATAAGATAAGATAAGATAAGCCTTTATTAGTCCCACAATGGGGAAATTCCAGGATTGCAGCAGCACAGGGATAGCAACACTCAGAGCAACAATCAGAAGGAAAGAGAAAAAACAAGAGCAGCAAGTATACATATGTACATATAAATATAAATATATATATATATATATATATACTGTATATATATATATATACAGACACACAGTGCGGAGCGTTGTAGCTAGATGGGATAGATATATGAGTATATAAACACACAGTGCGGAGTATTGTAGCTAGATGGAATGGATATGTGAATATATAAACACACAGTGCAGAGCATTGTAGCTAGATGGAATAAATATGTAAATATATAAACATACCCAGTGTGGAGCATTGTTGCTAGATGGACTAAATATATATATAAACACACACAGTGCAGAGCATTGTAGCTAGATACAATAAATATGTAAATATATAAACACACACAACGTGGAGCATTGTTGCTAGATGGAATAAATATATAAACACAGTGCGGAGCATTGTAGCTAGATGGAATGAAACAGCACAACCGTCTACTTAGTTATCCTACATGGTATGATTATGTACCCATACATATTCTCACCCTCCATAGCGACCGGTATTGTCCTATTTGTATACCGGAGGGGACCATTGTGTAAGTCTATTGCGTCTTTTGCATTCAATACTATTAGGTTGTCACGTCTTTTTGCTATCTCTGCGAGCAGCCCTGCTTAGGTTGTACAGTCTGACAGCCGTGGGTAGGAAGGACCTGCGAAACCTCTCGGTTGTGCACCTAGGATGATGTAGTCTGCTGCTAAATGAGCTCCTCAGTGCATTCAGTATGTCCTGCATAGGGTGGAACTCGGACTCCAGCAGAGATGACAGTTTAGCCACCATCCTTCTCTCTCCCATCTTCTCCACTGGGTCAAGGCGCTGCCCCAGGACAGAGCTAGCTTTCTTGATCAGTTTGTTCAGTCTCTTCCTATCGGCTGCTGTAATGCCACTGCCCCAGCAGACCACTCCAAAAGTGATGGCTGATGCCACCACCGTGTCATAGAATGTCTTCAGCAGCACCCCTTGTACACCAAAAGACCTGAGTCTCCTCAGTAGGAACAGCCTGCGATGTCCCTTCTTGTAGAGTGCGTCAGTATTCTGTGACCAGTCTAGTTTATTGTTCAAATGAACACCCAGGTACTTATAGGATGTCACCATCTCGATGTCTGTTCCCTGTATATTTACTGGTGCTGTGAGGGGTTGTCCTTGCCTGCGGCAGTCCACCACCAGCTCCTTAGTTTTCCTCGCGTTGATCTGGAGGCAGTTCCGATGGCACCAGTCCACGAAGTCCTGGATAAGCCCTCTGTACTCAGCTTCATCTCCGTTGGAGATGAGGCCAACGATCGCAGAGTCGTCAGAGAACTTCTGTAGATGGCAGTGTGTTGTGTTGTGTGAGAAGTCCGCAGTATAAAGGGTGAACAGGAAGGGAGCCAAAACCGTTCCCTGGGGGGCCGACTGATTCCCAGATACGTCGTTACAGAATGAAGATCTGATCACAGTCATTTTCCATCAGACAGCTGAGACTGTGATCCATTGAAGTTAAAACACATTTACTTGCTACCTGGATAAAGATTACTAAAAAATGGATTTGATCTCTGTTATGTCGGAATTACTTCTGTAATGACGAGGCCAGGTGCATAGTTGAACTTTATTAAAAGGGTTGGTCACACACAGTACAGCCACCAGGCAGTACCCAACATTATATTTCCCTCCACCTGTAGAAAAGTCCAAAAACACACACACACAATTAAGACCCTCCCAAATTTAGGACCTGAATCACGCATTAAGAAAACTGAAACTGAAATTACTCAATGGCCTAACACATTCACACAACAAACATAAAATAGGGAGGACTGGTGGACTACCGTCCTGCCCCACACAGCAAGGTGGATTATTCTGCCACCTGTAAAACAAATAAAGTCCATAAATAACTTAAAAGTATTGCCGTGTTCCTAAACTAAATAAAACACACCCAGAACAATAACAGCTTAATTTTTTACACGTACAAACATATGAACATTAGAACTCTCTGTTTTGTTTTGTTTTTTTCAAACTCTCACTACTGTCCTTCTGGTGGAAAAGGGGGTAGAACTGGCTTGTGGGGGCCCAGGGCAGCCCCTCAGTAGAGCCACCCCTGGAGGCGGCATGCCCCCAGGGCCACAGCTAACCTCATAGACGAGAGTGCATCTTCTCCTCACCATCGGTCGCCTCTCTCGTCCGGACCCACCATCCGAAGCCACTCCCAGGCACGCCACATCTCATTGGCATGCCTCTACGAGCCATCCAACAGCTGGAAGTAGGCTGTGCCCCGCTTAGCCACATTGCGCAGCCGCTTCTAGTGTTCCTCTGGCTGTCGTTTGGTCCACATCCGCCGTGGACATCCCTCCCCTCGAGCCCGGACCAGGTCCGTAACTCTCAGAAGGGCTCTGCTTGGCCTGCAGTGTTGCTGATCGGCACGCGGTCCCTCCGTGCCTGTTGGTCTGGCCCCAACTCCTTGCAAAGCTGCTGCAGTGGTCGCCGTTGTAGCTCCAGATCCTCCAGCCCACTGTGGCTGAGCTTCGGAGGAAACTGAGGCTAGCTCGTTGGTGTCACCCACCGATGCAGACGCCTCTCCGCCACGCTCAGTACCCTCTTCCACAGTACCCCGAGCGTCAGCACTGAGACTTTCCTGCATCAAACCTGAGTGAGGCTGGTCCTGCTTGACCGCCGTGGTGCCTGGTAAATCTTTATCCCACACAGCATCGTCCTTCACCACCGGAACCAGACGGTTCCGCTGGCCACAACAAGTCCACTCTTCCCCAGCGTCATATTTAATGGTGAACCCCAGTCCATAAAACAGGTCACAGTCCATGATGTTGTCACCTCGGGCTGTCACATGGAACATGAAGTCAGCCATCACCGCCAACTTGTACCAAGCTGTTAACTCCAGTGTTCCAACCATGTGCAGCCTTCCACCTCCATAACCGTAGAGTGGCGCTGGGTTACCTCTTATTTTGTAGTGGGGAAAAAATTTCCTCACCGTGCCCCAATTCAGTAATGATCTCTTCACCCCCGTGTCGACCAGCAACGGCACCTCCTCACCATCTAGCGTCATCTTGCAGAACGTGAACCTGTTGGTACTCGGGGACACCGCATGGACAGTTGTCGGGGCGGGTGAAGTTGTTTTTCTCTGTGGGCTCTCCGGCTTGGACATACGACCCACTCTGGCATAACGGTTCAAGCGTCCACACTTGCTACAGCGCTTCCCTCTAGTCGGGCATTCCCTAGCCTTGTATTGGTGCTTCACGGACCCACGACCCATATACAAGGGTTTCCTTGGGGCAGACCTTTGGCTGATAGTGATTTTTTCTGCGTTGTCGTCGGTCACGCTATCCTCGCTGTCTGGGTCCACTACTAATGCTGTGGAGGCAGGCCTCAGCTGCCGTTGTGATTGGCACCACTTTAGCTCTGAAGCTAGCTTGTCTGTGGTCTTCTCCTGGAGAGCTAGCTCGACAGCCTCAGATAATGTCAGGTCACTCAGCACCGAGAGTAGCCTAGTTCATAAAGCATTGCTGGTTGTGTGCTCCGCCAGCTGGTCACGTACCATTCCATCCTCCAATGGCCTGAAACAACACTCGCTAGCCAGCTGCCGCATGTCGGCGACAAACTGCCGGACAGGCTCACCCGCTCGCTGGTGTCGGAACCAAATCCTCCAGACGATGACGTTGTCTGGGGTGTGGAAATGGCGCGCTAACAACTCGACCACATCTTCATACGAGTCGGTAGCCCCGAGTGTACGCAGGATACGCTGGCCCTCAATCCCCAAATTATGCACCAGAAGCGCACATGCCCTCAGTCTATCTAGCTTACCCAGGTCAAACACCACAATGTAGCCCTGAAAGGCGGCAAACTATCTTGGCCTGGCCACAGGTGGCTTGCCCGGGAGCTCCAGGAAGGGCTGAAGCGGTGAGCACATCCCTACATATTTATTCTCGTCACCAAAATGTTATGTCGGAATTACCTCTGTAATGACGAGGCCAGGTGCACAGTTGAACTTCAGTTTATTAAAAGGGTTGGTCACACACAATACAGCCACCAGGCAGGGGCATTGGCAAAAAGGCCGAAAAGAGATGCCCGCTGGCATTTATAGAGCAGTGCAGTGGCGGAAAGAGGAAGTGGCCACCACTATACCGCACTTCACAGTAATGGCACAAATACAACATTACAATCTCCAAAAGGACTGGATCATGTCTCTGTCACAGCAGACATCTGGACTGTGGATAATGGACATTTTCTTTGGATCACTGCACATCAGATTAAATCCATAATATTAAAGGTAAGAAACTGACAGCTTTATGCAGTGTTGCCAAGTCACTCTTTTCCCCTCTCTCGCACTCCACAAACCCTATTTCTTACTTCAAAATGAAGAAATTACTGGCAATTTTGTGTTGACTTTCTTCAGATTTTTCCCACAATAAGAGCTCTCAAGGCAAGATAAAGCAGACTGAACATATTCTTAAAGCTCTGTCTGAAACAGTCCGTTTTCAGCCTGACATTAATTAGCCCATAATGTAATCCATTAATTAAATTATCTTGCTATGTGTGCAAGACGATTTAAGTATGCATTTAAAAGTAACATGAAAGTTACTTTTCCAAGTGACTGGTTACTTTAATCATGCAGTAATTGTTAAGTAACTCAGTTACTTTTGAAAAGAAGTAACTAGTAACTGTAACTAGTTACTATTTTTTAGTAGCTTGCCTAACACTGGTTGTTACTGATATCTGGTGAAAATCTCAGGTCAATGACTCCATCAGAAATACAGTCATGTGAAAAATTAGGACACCCTATTAAATATTCAGTTCTTTATTAAGAAATGTTCACATAACTATGGCTAACCTTGTTTTTGCTTTTATTTGCATTTTTTAACATTTATTTTAGCCATTGCAAGCAGGAATGAATGTGGGGGTGTCCTAAAAAAGATGGGGGTGTCCTAATTTATTCCTCACTATTTGTTTAGAATTACATTTTACAGAAAATTTCAGAAAAGTCTTTAATTCATTTTTAATAGTTTAGTTGTATTACATGAATCTCCCAGTATTTTTAACATTGATATTAAACTACTACATACCCGTGCATGCCCGTAGAAAGCAGGTGTAAGCAAGCATTTCTGCATGCCCATAGAAAGTTACTGTTACCATGGCAACAGTAACCATGGTGAAGCCTGCCTTTGATCTTTGACATGGATACCATGCCAACAGTAACCATGGTGAAACGTGCCTTTGATATTTGACGTCACCACTCGTTCAGTGATGCCTGCCTTTGATCTTTGATGATGTGTCTATCTGGCAACAGTAACCATGCTGATGCCTGCCTTTGAACTATGACATCACAGTAACCATGGTGATGGCTGCCTTTGATGTCTCCCTGGCTTATAACCCATGAACGCCTGTAGCGCCCCTATAGACGTTCATTAAAGATTTCCTCTCCTAAACTTCCGCATATCCGGGAGGCTGAAATTTGGGGATGCACACCCTCGTAACCTCAGCACAACACATGTAAAGTCTGAGCCCAGTCCGATGAACGGTTCGAAAGATACACGCAGAACAGACACACAGACAGAGATTTCTTAAATTATTATATGATATCCATATGTCCAAATATGTTTAAAAAAATACACAGGCTTATGCAGGGTGTCCTAATTTTTTCCACATGACTGTATATTTAATGAGAAAAGTTTTGATGTGTTCAGTACTTATTTTCCCCACTGTGTGTGTGTGTGTGTGTGAGATTTTTTCAGTGAACAAGTGTAGTAATTTTAAGTATTTGTTATGCTTTAAAACACTATACTGCAAGTGTTAGTTTGATATCTTTTGTCTTATTTTGTTGACAAAGAGAAAGAAAAAAATGTTTTTTAAATCACTTGTATATACAGGAGACCATCTTTAAAAGTTGCTACTTATCTGTAGCTATTGTTATTACTGTGGCTCATGTATTCATGCCTACATATGTATAAGCACAAGGGGATGTTTAAGATTGCATATGTGGACTGACCTCACGTCTTAGAAGAGGACAATAGGTCTGGACCACCTGTGGAGAGCAGCAGGGAGACGGAGACACGGCGGTAAGGACCTGAAAGGACTTCCTGACCCCCTAGGGCCAGGTGGAGGACTGAAGGAGGTCTGAAGGACATTGAGGGGGAGTTATGATCAATAAGGTGATTCAACAAGGTCCTGACTGAGTTCAGCCTCTTCTGTTTCTGAGAGATATGTTGGGGATGTGACTACAACATTAAAACCTGAATTATGAAACAATTCAGCTTCTTCATTTCACGCTCCCCACATTGGTGACCAGTTACGTGAGAATGGATGAAAGGAGGTCCCCCGATGCAGACTCGTCGGAGGCGGCCCAAGCGAGCGCCGTCGCCCTCAAACTACCAGAATTCCGGCAGGACGACCCGGACTCGTGGTTCCTCCAGGCCGAGGCGCAGTTCGCGCTCGCAGGAATAACGGCAGATGACACTAAGTTCTACCACGTCATCGCCAAGCTCGACGCCCGCACAGCGCGATGCGTGTGGAGCGTGGTACAGCAGCCACCCGCCGACGACAAATACGGCGAGTTAAAGGCTACCCTCACCGAGTGTTTTGCGCCCTCAGCCGAAGAGAGAGCTAAGAGGCTACTGGCTATGTACGGCCAAGGAGGGCGCAGACCGATCACCCTGATGGAAGACATGCTTCAGTTGAGGGAATCAGACAACGACAGCTTCCTCTTCAAGCACATCTTCCTCAGCAACCTCCCGACGCACATGAGAGGCACCCTATCCAGCATGCGTTGTGAGACCCAGCGGGATTTCCGTGCGCTGGCCCGGGAAGCGCAGCGGCTCCTCAACTCCTGCGGCGAGCAGACAGCCACAGCAGCAGTGGCAGACCTCGGTGCGGCGGCCCAGGGCAACGAAGAGCCGGAGACAGCGGAGCCGAACCCACCCACCATGGCAGCGGTGCGGCCATGACGCAGCGGAGGAGATGGCCTCTGTTATTATCACCGGCGTTTCGCAGAGAAGGCACACAGGTGTGTGCCACCGTGCAGTTACAAGAGCTCGGGAAACTCCAAAGCCGGGATCCGTTAGCAGCTTCGGCTCTTGGCGAGACCAATAAGCTGCTGTACATCGCTGACGAGAGCTCCGGGCGGCATTTCCTCATAGACACCAGAGCTCAGGTGAGCTTCATCACCCCGACCTACGCTGACCGGGTGGCTGGCCCCCGCGGCGACGGGGCAACGGCAGCGAACGGCTCGAGCATCAACACCTATGGAGAAAGGACTTTGTCTCTGTCCTTACACGGCCGCACTTATGAGTGGACCTTTATCATAGCGGCGGTGAGTTTCAACATGTTAAGTGCTGATTTCTTGTGCTCACATGGGTTGTTAGTTGATCTTGCTAACAGACGATTAGTAAATGCACTGTCTTTCTATTCTATTCCTTGTGCAGCTCGAGTGTCCCCACCACCCGTGCAGGCCAACGTTACCACAGCAGGCGGTAAGTTTGACACACTCCTCACCCACTTTCCAGCACTCACAGTTCCCAAATTTTCAGCAACAGTGGCGAAACATGGGGTGGAGCATTTTATCACCACAACTGGCCCCCCCCGTTTTTGCGAAAGCTCGGCGCTTAGACACTGCCAAGCTCGCCATAGCACGCGATGAGTTCGCCAGCCTTGAAAAGCTGGGCATTATTCGCCGTTCGAAATGCCCATGGGCTTCGCCACTGCATATGGTCCCTAAAGCTGACGGCTCCTGGAGACCTTGCGGCGATTACCGCAGACTAAACAACGCTACAGCGCATGACCGCTACCCAATCCCACACATTCAGGATTTCTCGGTGCATTTAGCGGGGGCGCGCATATTTTCTAAAATAGACCTGGTTTGCGGCTACCATCAAGTTCCAGTCCGACCGGAGGATGTCCCTAAAACAGCCGTAATAACCCCTTTTGGGCTTTTTGAGTTTTTGCGCATGTCGTTTGGTCTTAAAGGCGCAGCACAAACATTCCAGCGTATGATGGACGCTGTGTTACGCGATCTCCCCTTCGTGTTCGTCTATCTCGACAACATTTTAGTCGCCAGTACGTCCGAGGAGGAACACGAAAAACACCTCACTACAGTTTTTCGGAGGTTGGGAGAACACGGGTTAATAATTAATCCAGCCAAGTGCCAGTTCGGCGTGGCGCAGATCGATTTTTTGGGACACCGCGTCTCCACAGAAGGGGCAGTCCCATTGCCCGATAAGGTGCGCGCAGTGGCAAATTTCCCCCGACCACAAACGGTCAAATCATTGCAGGAGTTTTTGGGAATGGTAAATTTTTATAACCGTTTCCTGCCCCACGCAGCTCAGCTCATGCAACCATTGTATGCCGCACTCAGAAAACAAAAACCCTCCAACGCGGTCGTGTGGTCCCCGGAGCGGGAGCACGCATTCGCGGAAGTAAAAAGAGCCTTGGCTGACGCCACGCTTTTAGCCCACCACGAACCATCGGCCCACATAGCGCTCACCACGGACGCATCAGATTCGGCCATAGGGGCGGTCGTGGAACAACACGTGGACGGAGTTTGGCAGCCGTTAGCATTTTTCAGCAAATTCTTGAACGAAACCGAACGCAAATACAGCACGTTTGACAGAGAGCTGTTAGCGCTCCATTTGGCCATTCGCCATTTCCAGTTCTGGCTGGAAGGTCGACGTTTCACGGCTTTTGTCGACCATAAACCGCTCACTTTTGCAATGTCTAAAATTTCAGAACCTTGGTCGGGCCGGCAGCAGAGGCATCTGGCCGCAATTTCGGAATTTACTACAGACATTCAGCACGTAGCGGGTAAACTCAACGTAGTGGCAGACTGCCTCTCCCGTGCCGTGACATCACCAGGGCACGCGGAGGCAGATTATACTACCGCAGCCGCAGGGCACAAGAGCAACGCGGAAGCGTACGCGGCCCCAGTTCACATAGGGATAGATTACGCGGCCATGGCAGCGGAACAGGGTAGTGATGCGGACGTGCGCGCACTCCAGTCTGGACCAACAGGGTTAAGGCTGGAGAGCAGGTGTTTGCAAACCGGTATGCCCCCCTTAATCTGCGACGTGTCAACTGGGCGACCACGCCCGGTAGTCCTGGCCGTGTGGCGCCGCCGCGTTTTTGACTCGGTTCACTCCCTGGCACACCCGGGAGTGCGCGCTTCGGTGAAGATGGTTGCGGAAAAGTTTGTTTGGCCGAGCCTGCGCAAGCACGTGAAAGAGTGGGCACGAACCTGCATGTCTTGCCAGCGGGCCAAAATTCACAAGTACACGAAAGCCCCTTTAGAGCCGTTCCGAATCCCGGCCAAGAGATTTGATCATGTGCATGTCGACCTCGTGGGCCCTCTACCGTCGTCGCAAGGGTTCACACATCTTTTGACAATGGTAGACCGAACCACGCGTTGGCCAGAAGTGGTCCCACTAACATCAACCACAGCTGCAGAGGTGGCGCGCGTTTTTTTAACGGCCTGGGTAGCGCGTTTCGGGGTTCCGTCGGACATTACGTCCGACAGAGGACCTCAGTTTGTCTCCGAGCTTTGGTCAGCGATGGCCAGCAGCTTAGGGGCAACAATCCATCGCACTACCGCGTATCATCCCCAGGCTAACGGTTTATGCGAGCGTTTTCACATGTCTTTGAAGGCAGCCCTCAGAGCGTCGCTTACGGATGCAGATTGGGTAAACAAACTACCGTGGGTTTTATTGGGGTTGCGTTCTGCGCCCAAGGAGGATCTGAATGCCTCCCCAGCAGAGTTAGTTTTTGCACAGCCTCTCAGGCTGCCCAGTGAGTTCTTACCAGAGCATCCAGAGCCAGAGCGCCTCCCAGCTCTGACACCACTAAGCGGCACGGAAGCGGACATGCTCCCGGGCCCCGTTCATCACACTTTTCCGCAGGTGTTTGTTCCTCAGGCTTTAAAAAATGCAGAGTTTGTTTTTGTCAGGCACGAGGCTTTAAGACCGACCCTCCGGCCGCCATATGATGGTCCATTTAGGGTGCTGGAAACTGGTGATAAGCATTTTGTGCTAGATTTAGGAGACAGGAAAGAGACAGTCAGTATTGACAGACTAAAGCCTGCTTTTGTGATGAACGACGAGTCTGTACGGGTGGCGAGGGCACCTCGACGTGGCAGATCCCCCAGGGAACACGTCCCGGACCCCCCGCAGGGATCAAATAACCACTCTCTTCCTCAGGCTGCAGATTCTTTGCAGGACAACGCCGCTGGGATGGCAAGGCCTGCGTACAGCAGATTCGGAAGACGGTTGAAACCCAGACGACGTACAGACTGATGTTTGATGTGATCATGTGGCATAAGCTATGCTGTTGGTGTTATCACTGAATTTTTTTAATGCGAGCACGTTGTGTAGACTATGCTGTTGGCGTTATCACTGAATTGGTAATGTGATCATGCTGTATAGACTATGCTGTTGATGTGGTTGCTGAATTTTTTTTAATGTGATCAAGTTGTATAGTTATACCATTGATGTCATCATATTTTGTAAACCCAAATATATTGTCCATTCTTCGACGTTTGGGGGGGGGGGCTGTGGCTCATGTATTCATGCCTACATATGTATAAGCACAAGGGGATGTTTAAGATTGCATATGTGGACTGACCTCACGTCTTAGAGGAGGACAATAGGTCTGGACCGCCTGTGGAGAGCAGCAGGGAGACGGAGACACGGCGGTAAGGACCTGAAAGGACTTCCTGACCCCCTGGGGCCAGGTGGAGGACTGAAGGAGGTCTGAAGGACATTGAGGGGGAGTTATGATCAATAAGGTGATTCGACAAGGATGTGTGATTTGGCTTTTGATGTATGTATAAATAAGGGGGTCCTGACTGAGTTCAGCCTCTTCTGTTTCTGAGAGATATGTTGGGGATGTGACTACAACATTAAAACCTGAATTATGAAACAATTCAGCTTCTTCATTTCACGCTCCCCACAATTACTACTACTACTATTAGAAGTAGTAAGTATTATAAGTTAAGTATTATTAAGTATTACTATTATTATTATTATTATTATCATCATTACAAATAAACTCTTCTCAAATTACCTACCCTATGTGTTTGGACCTGACATCCTCACAATTACAATTCTGTGAATGAGAATCACTATGAAAAGCATATGAATATAAGAAGAAAGAAAAACATTTTTAAAATCACGTGCATACACCAGAGAAAATATTGAAAGCTAGGCTGCTTGAAAGCTATTGACAGTTAGGCTGACCAATAATAGTGCAGTGGGTGGGTATCAAGGATAGCGCTGGGCTGGTTTTATGACGTCCTGTGGCAAATACGGAAGAGTCAAACTGACTCCTTGGAGAGAAAAATGATATAAAGGCTGTGGGGGTGTTGCGTCTAAATTACCTTAACCCCCAGTTCTTTTATACGAAGGCCAAATAACCAGACTGAGAGATGAAGAATACTTTCACTTATTTTACTGAAATTGAGATATGGATACAAGCAGTGCTGGAACACAACTCTTTAGGCAATTCCCCAAGAGAGTGCTACTCGAAAAGTGGGCCCTATAGTTTTTATAAATCTTCACCACTCCCTCATGCAAGAGGGAGGGTTTTCCTCATTGTATCAGTAACAGTAATTTTCCGCTATGTGCCAACTCAGCTGTGGGCCGAGCTGATTCTATCTGGTTTCAGCGAGTGTATCATAGGGTGTAACCTAAATACCGCAATGTAGCATGTGAAGCAAGCAGATAAAGAGGTGTAAGAATAATATTACACAATAACTGACATTCTGAGAAAAGCAAGCGAGTCATAGTGTAACCGCTCCCAAAGTCTTCTTCTTCTAGGTCAGAAAACCACGCTCCATTTGATGTTGACATGTTTTTTATTTATTTTGCCACAGCAAATCTTCGCCCTTAAACACCATGAAAAACTAAAAATACAGACATAAGAAACATGAATACAAAATAAATTCTAACACTTAACAAATGTTCATAAACAAAAATAATCACATACCATGTGCGCCTTCTGCCTAGAATTTAGGAGTTGTTAGTCATGTCTCAAATTTCCCAAACAAAGTCCTCTCTCCGCATCTAGTTGTGGACAGCCTCCAGCAGCCATGTGTCTACTCTAATCAGGCATGTGAACAGCGCATGCCTACCACCCATTTTTGCACCATATCTTCCTAGCAGGTGGCAGCAATGGACAAAACAAGGTGCACACATCCTTAAACAAACATTATTTCAAAAAAGGAACCAAAGATACATAAACCTTTTCACTGTGACAGCTACACTGCCACCAAAATTACAAAGATTTACATTCACTCAGCTCTTAACAAACAAAATTAAATCTTGTAATTTTCCTTGAAATAAATGTAAACTTTCAAATCACATATTGCTTTAATAGCATTGATATTATTCACTTTCTAAACTTGTGCGTTTCTTTGTCATTACTGTATCATCTGACTTTAGTTTTATTATGTCCTCCCTTTGTAGTCTAGGACTCATTTTCAACTAGAACTATTAGTTTCTGAACAGGTCTCTCAAGAACTGAGACTTGCTTTAAGCGTTCACCTTTTTTCCCTAGATCTCTTGTTCCAACTTGAACTTTAACCTTTCGTACTAGACCATCATCATCTTTACTCGCCTCAACTACTCTGGCTAGTTTCCACTCATTTCTGGGAGTGTTGCCTTCTTGACAATTACCACATCTCCAACTTGCACATTTCTTCTGGGTGCATGCCACCGTTGTCTTAGGCTTATGTTAGTCAGGTATTCTTTGCGCCATCTGCTCCAGAATTGTTCTGTCAGAAATTGCACTCTCTGCCATTTTTTCCTGGCATACAAATCTTCTCTGACAAAACTTCCAGGAGGAGGAAGTGGCAGAGATGTTTTCATTGTGAGCAAATGGTTAGGAGTCAAAGGCTCAACACTTTTGGGGTCACTGATGGTATCTATGGTAAGTGGACGACTATTGACAATCGACATTGCCTCATAGAAGAATGTTCTCAGTGATGTATCATCTAGCCTTCCTCGAGTTTGTGCCAGGACTGAGCTCATTACACTCCTGACTGTACGGATCTGACGTTCCCAAACGCCTCCTCTATGGCTTGCTTCAGGAATGTTCATTTGAAAGTCACACTGGTTTTGTGCCAGATAGGTAGAAATCCTCTCTTTGTCTAACTCCAACAGACTTTTCTCCAACTCATTCCTTGCCCCAACAAAATTTGTCCCTTGGTTAGATCGAATCTGCCTCACTGGTCCTCTGATTGCTATGAAGCATCTTAAGGCATTTATGAATGCATCGATAGTGAGATCTCCCAACATTTCGATGTGAATAGTTCTGGAGCTTAAACATGTGAACAGCAAGCCATATCGCTTACATTTCTTCTGACCTTGTTTGGTGTAGAAGGGGCCAAAACAGTCGAGTCCAATGTATGAGAAAGGAGGGGAAGGGTCAACTCGGTCTGCTGGCAAGTCAGCCATGCGCTGTTCTTCAATCGGTCCACGCACCAGTGACACAACTCTTGATATGCTTAGCCACTACCTTGCTAGCACCTATTATCCAAAATCCATTGGCTCTGAGTTCATGTAGTGTTTGGCCTCGGCCTTGGTGTTGTGTTTTCTTGTGACAGTAGTCAAGAATTAGTTGTGTTACAATGCCTTCTTTGGGAAGGATTACTGGATGTTTCAGCTCAAAGGATGCAGATGACTTCCTCAACCTCCCTCCAACTCTAAAGAGGTTATCTACAAGGACAGGATCAAGCTGATGCATTTTGTGAGTTTTTGGTAGTTTAACTGACTTTTGACTGAACCATTTCAGCTCATCTTCAAATGCCTCCTTTTGTGCTGCCCGAATGAGTGTGAGAGAGGCAACTATTCTCTCCTCTACACTAATTGGACCTGACCTGCCTTCTTTTGCCAGTCTTTTAATCCTTGCTACAACATTGATTGCTGTATTCCAGTCAGAAAATCTTGAAAACCTTTCAAGAAAGTTGTCTCTTTCAACAGCATCTGTCTTCAAAACCTTTACTTCAGGGTCGCCTACGAGAAGCTCTGGTGAATGTTGAACTGTGACAATTTCACGTTCCCATAAAAACTCAGGCCCAGTGAGCCAGTTTGAGTCAGTCAGCTCTGCCACCTTGAGATCTCTAGAAGCATGGTCTGCTGGATTTTGATTAGTTTCAATGTAGAACCATTGCTTTGGATCTGTAGTGTTTCTTATTTTCTGGACGCGATTGGTAACAAACACTTGGAAGCGCCGGGCTTCATTCTTGATGTACCCAAGCACCACTTGAGAGTCTGTCCAGAAAAACTCTTCGTCGATCTTCAGCTCAAGCTCTGCTCTGAGAAAGTTACTCACACCGGCTGAAACTGCTGCAGCAGTCAGCTCAAGACGCGGGATGGTGACTATGCTTGTGGGTGCCACTCGGGCCTTACCCATGACAAGAGCACAATGAACTTGCACATTAGAAACAATCGTGATATAGGAACACTGTCCATAACCACTGCTGCTACCATCTGAAAAGTTATGCAACTCAATTTTTTGGATTGTGCCGAGGTATTCAGGAATGAGGCATCTTGGTATTTTAATGTTTTGAAGATTTTCCAAATCCTGGAGCCATATTTCAAAATCAAATCAAACTTTATTGTCATATTGCTGTACATACAACTGTAGTGCAGGCAAGTTGAAATTGCGTTTCTCTCGGCATCCATATAAATAGAAGCAGCATGATTTAAGACACACTCACACATAGCTTCACCCCCCCACCCCCACCCCCCCATCCATTCACACATCCTTGAGACATACTTGGGAAAAATCTAACTAACTATAATATACAAATAATATACAAAATGTCCGTAGATGCAGTAGTGTGTATGAGAGATTCTGGGTCAACTGTTCAGCATCCTGACAGCTTGTGGAAGGAAGCTGTTGATCAGTCTGGTGGTTCTGCCTCTGATGCTCCGGAATCGTTTACCAGATGGAAGAAGTTCAAAGTGTTTATGCAGAGGGTGAGAACGGTCCTTGACAATGTTCAGTGCCCTGCTCCTACAACGGTTCTGAAAAAGTTCTTGGACAGAGGGGAGGGAGACTCCAATTACCCTCTCAGCCCCCTTGACTATCCTCTGCAGGGCTTTTTTGTCTGACATACTGCAGCTGGAGTACCATGTAGCAATGCAGTACATCAGAACACTCTCCACCACACCTCTGTAGAAGGTCCTGAGGATGCAGATGGGGAGAGAGGCCTGCTTGAGTTTCCTCAAGAAGTGCAGTCTCTGCTGAGCCCGCTTCCTGATCTCCAAGGAATTCTTGCTCCAGGTCAGGTCCTGCGAGATCCTCGGAGTGCAGATCCCACTTGGCCTGGATTTGAGGGGAAACAGGCTCATCCCATCCAACACCCCGCCTGCACATGTCTTGCAGCAGTTGTTTGCCAGTCAAGATGTAAGGACAGAGAAATCCTAGTGGGTCATACACACTCGCAACTGTTGCTAGAATTCTTCTTCTTGTGGCTGGTTTTTTCTTTGAGGATAACACTGAATGAGAACACATCAGCTTCCACATTCCACTTTATCCCTAGTACACTCTGCATTGGAACCTCAATGTAATTCAGATTTACATCTTTCTTCTCACTTGCATGTTCTGTTTCTGGTATCACCTCCAGAACCTCTTTGTTATTGAACACAAATTTGTGTAAGCGCAGCCTTCCTTTAGAACAGACTTCTTATGCTTCCTTGACAAGTTGTTTTGCCCTTTCAACTGACTCAACGCTGATAAGACCATCATCCACATAAAAGTTTTTGCGAATGAAGCTGGCTGCCAAAGGGTATTCCTTTTCATATTCACTTGCAAGGTGTTTCATGCCGAAGTTGGCACATCCTGGAGATGATGCTGCTCCAAAAATATGCACTTGCATGCGATATTCCTTGGGCTCAGTGCTCATGTTCCCATTTTCCCACCACAGGAATCTAAGGAAATCCCTATCTTCTTGGCTGACATGGAAGCGATGAAACATTTTTTCCACATCACACATGATTGCGATTGGGTGCTCACGAAATCTACACAAAACCCCAGCCAGAGCATTTGTCAAATCTGGTCCAGTAAGTAGGTGATCGTTCAGAGAAGTGCCTTCAAATCTGGCAGAGCAATCAAAGACAACTCTGATTTTCTCTGGCTTCCTTGGATGGTATACTCCGTGATGCGGAATGTACCAGGTGCTGCCATCCTTTGGTGTGGCATCTGCTTCTTCTGCATCACCATCTTCAAAAACACCATTCATGAACTTGATGTAATCCTCTTTGTACTTGGGATTTTTTTCCATTTTCCCTTTTAAATGCCTCAATCGAACTGTAGCAAGCTGCTTGTTGTTCGGAAGCTGTGGATACTCTCTAAAGGGTAAGGGCATTTCCAAATGTCCTTCCTTGTTGTGGTGAATGTTTCCATTCAAGGACTGGAGAAACTGAATGTCCTCTTGGGATATATTTCCTTCTCTTGGATTTGAGTCCAAGAAATCCCATTCCAGGACTTTGATCACAGAGGAAGGTGTTATGGATGGAAACGCCTTTACAGAGACACGATTGCAGACTCCTATTACCTCCATAAGACCAGTCCATGGTTTGATGGAACCCACGATAGTCCAGCCTAAGTCTGTTTTGACTGCATATGGATCATAATAATTTCCTGGTATGACCTTCCTTGGTTTTAATGCTCTTGCACAGTCATAGCCAATCAGGAGCCCTGCAGGACAGTCTAACAGATCTGGCATCTCTTCTGCAATGCTTAGAAGGTGAGTCCACTCTTTCGCTGTCTCACGAGTTGGGATACTGTTTTTCTCAAGTGGAATGGATTCCCATGTATAAGTAGGTGGCAAGACAACATACTCTTGTGAATGGTAACCTCTTACTTTGAGCCCATCTACTCTTTGGCAATGTACAGTTGAACCCCGGTCAGTCATTGTTGTCAACCTTAACTTAACAGGTTCTGTTTTTGCATAAATTTTCTCACAAATGTCTTGATCAATGAATGTATTGCTGCTTTGAGTGTCCAGAAGTGCATACACCAAGGTCTCTGGACTGTTTTCTGCTGCACAAGAGAGCCATACTGGAACAATCATTGAAGTGCGATCACTGTTGCCCACCTTTACACTACATGCAACTGTGGAAGTGCTTTCCTCTTGTGGTGGCATTTCTGGCTTTTCTCCTTGAGGACGTTCCTCGTGAAGTGGAGAGGGGTGGCTTCGCCTGCAAATATTACAAGTGACCTTCTGTCGACAGTTTTTGGAGATGTGACCAACTCTGAGGCAAGCAAAACACGTTATTATCAATGACAAATTTTTTCCTGTCTTTGAGAGGCATTGCTGCAAACTTGTCACACTTATAGATAAAGTGATCTTGCTGACAACAAATACACTTAATCTGCTTCTTATTCTGAGATGCTAAAGAGCTTGGCTTGGAACCTTTGCCACTTTGGGATGTGGCCTTTGAGGTTTGTTTTGGATAATTGGGTACATTTGTTGAAGCTACCAGGACACTGGCCTTGACATGTTTTTGTTCCTTCTCTAGTTTTTCACTTGTATGCTTTAGCACATAAAGGGAAGAAATAGGATTGCATGCTACGCACGCCTCTTCTGCCACAAATTGTGCAAACTCTTCAAAACCTGGATATGCCTTCCCTTCATCCCGTGTTTTAGTGACATGTCTGTTCCAGCGAGTTGTTGCCCAGTCTGGAAGTTTCAGCAGTAATTTCTGATTTTCCTCACAATCATCTAAAACTCTAAGTCCTTGCACATGGGGCATGGCATTTTTACAAAAGATGAGGAAATCACTGAACTCTCTTAGTTTAAGGGAGTCTTTTGGTCCAGTCTTTGGCCAGGAACTCAGTTTTCCCCTGAAAGCTCTTTGGACTACAAAGGGGTGGCCATAGCACTTGTTTAAGGCATCCCAAGCCTGTGTGTACGCTTCTTCATCACTATGATAAAAGGTTCCTTCTAACACTGAAAGCGCTTCTCCACTTATGTATTTTTTCAAATAAAACAGCTTATGCGCTGGATCTGTACAACTTGTTTCTATCAAAGCCTTGAAGCAAGTGCTCCACTCTGTGAATTTAAGTGGGTCTCCTGTAAACACGAAAAGCTCTGGTGCCGGAAGTCTTGTCATAGCAAGGGATTCCTTGAGCGCTTGGACTAGTGAGACTTTGCTCTCTCTGGGCTCAGATATCCTGCCAGAGTTGTGTGGGACTGATGCACTGTGGGGAATATTGATGCGTTTACTCTCAGAGTAAGGAGGGGCCGATACATTTTGTGGAACTTGAGTGCATGGAGGGCTACTATGCTGCATTGGAAGCTGACTTGGAGGCAAAGTACTTTTTACTTCAACATCCCTTATTTCAGCATTAAACCTTGATTCCTCTTCAGCATACACATTGTATTCAGCCTCTATGACTTCAAGATCCCTTTGATCTTCCAGCCATTTTAGTTTTTCTTGCTGAGCCAAAATCTCCTTTCTCTGGGCAGATATTTCCATCTCCCTGTTTATTTCAGCCCGTTTTGATGCCAAACGTGCAGCTGCATCTGCTTTTTTCGCCGATACATGACTTCCCTGCTGAATATGACTTGACTGACTGCTTTGACTAGTTCTAGACACAGTTGATCCATAAATTGACCTTGCGTCTTCTCTTTGGAGTAACTGAAAGAGAGATTCCTTTACAGCTACTGTATCAAATTTCTTGGTATCAACATCTGCATACCGTCTTTGCATGAGTAGGATTATTTCAGTTGTCTGTCAATCTTCCTTCTCATGTCTTGAGATGGTAAAGTAAGTGCACGTAAACTCTCATACCTTTGCTTTAGTTCTGACTCACACTTTTCTATAGAATGGATCATTTCACCCAACTCAGTTTTAGAGCACTCTTCCTAAAGTTTAGATCTTGTTAGTTGAATCTCTGCTTTAAAGTTAAGATACATTGACATAAACTTTCTTTCTCTCTCTGTTATTTCCTTTCTTTTAAACTCAACGATTTTTTCTGTAGGGCGTCTCTCCCTTTCTGATCGTCTCACTTGCGTTTCGGCTTGAGATGATGATGGTAACCCTATCTTGTGTATTTCAAGATCTCCAATTATTTCTCCTATCCGTGTCTCAATTTCTTGTCTTTTTAAGTCGACAGATTCAGTTTTTAATTTCTCTTCCAACTTTACTTTCTCATCTTCTAGAGCTGCAAGTATTTCCTCTAATGCAAGAAACTCACTTGTGCTCTGCTCCATTTTCAAAAATGATTTGAACTAACACCCAGGAGCTATGTTGTCCGGGGCAATTTGCCTCTGATAGGGTCTCCCAAGACAAACTTGTCCTGGGTGAAGGGCCAGACGAAGAACGATCCAACAGACTCTCATGATAAATTGTATATCAAGGATTCAGTGTACCCCGCCCGGTATGGGGTTACCGGGGCCCCACCCTGGAGCCAGGCCTGGGGGAGGGGCTCGAAGGCTAGCGTCTGGTGGCCGGGTTTCCACCCATGGGACCCGGCCGGGCTCAGCCCGAAGGAGTTACATGGGTCCGCCCTCCAGTAGGTTCACCACCTGCAGGAGGGATCATGGAAGTCCGGTGCTATGTGGATTAAGTGGCAGTCAAAGGCGGAGACCTTGGCGGACTGATCCCAAGCTTTCTAAACTGGCTTTTGGTACGTGGAATGTCACCTCTCTGGTGGGGAAGGAGCCTGAGCTGGTGTACGAGATTGAGCGATACCGGCTAGATATAGTCGGCCTCACCTCAACACACAGCTCCGGTTCCGGAACCAGTCTCCTGGAGAGGGGCTGGAGCTTGGCCTTTTCTGGAGTTGCCCCGGGCGAGAGGCGACGAGCAGGGGTAGGTATTCTTGTATCGCCCCACCTTGCTGCCTCTATATTGGAGTTTTCCCCGGTGGACGAAAGGGTTGCTTCCCTGCGCCTTCGGGTTGGGAAACGGGTCCTGACCATCATTTGTGCCTATGCACCAAATGATGTTTCAGAGTACCCACCCTTTTTGGAGTCTGTGACTGGGGTGCTGGAGGGTGCTCCTCCTGGAGACTCCATTGTCCTACTGGGGGACTTCAATGCGCACGTGGGCAACGACAGTGAAACCTGGAGGGGGGTGATTGGGAGGAACGGCCTGCCCGATCTGAACCCGAGTGGTGTTCAGTTATTGGACTTCTGTGCTAACCACAGTCTGTCTATAACGAACACCATGTTCAAGCATAAGGGTGTCCATATGTGCACCTGGCACCAGGACACCCTAGGCCGCAGGTCGATGATCGATTTTGTTATCGTATCATCAGACCTGCGACCGTATGTCTTGGACACCCGAGTAAAGAGAGGTGCAGAGCTGTCAACTGATCACCACCTGGTGGTGAGTTGGATCCGATGGCAGGGGAGGAAGCCATTCAGACCTGGTAGACCCAAACGTATAGTGAGGGTGTGCTGGGAGCGTCTGGCTGAGGCCCCTGTCCGGGAGGTCTTCAACTCCCACCTCCGGAAGAACTTCAACCACATTCCGAGGGAGTCTGGAGACATGGAGTCTGAATGGGCCATGTTCTCCACCTCTGTTGTTGAAGCGGCAGCCCAGAGCTGCGGCCGCAAGGTGGTCGGTGCATCTCGTGGTGGCAACCCCCGAACCAAGTGGTGGACACCAGTGGTGAGGGGGGCCATTAAGCTGAAGAAGGAGTCCTATCAAGCTTGGTTGGCTTGTGGGACTCCCGAAGCAGCTGAGGTGTACCGGCAGGCCAAGCGGAGTGCAGCTCGGGTGGTTGCTGAAGCAAAAACCCGGGTATGGGAGGAGTTCGGTGAGGCCATGGAACAAGACTTTCGGTCGGCTTCAAAGAGATTCTGGCAAACTGTTCGGCGGCTCAGGAGGGGAAAGCAGCTCCCCGTCCACACTGTGTATGGTGCGGATGGGACACTGTTGACTTCAACTGGGGATATCGTCGGGCGGTGGAAGGAATACTTCGAGGATCTCCTCAATCCCACTGATACGCCTTCCACAGAGGAAGCAGGGTTTGGGGACGAGGGGGATGACTCGCCTATCACAGGGGCTGAGGTCGCCAAGGTGGTTAAAAATCTCCTTGGTGGCCGGGCCCCGGGGGTGGACGAGATTCGCCCCGAGTACCTCAAGGCCCTGGATGTTGTTGGGTTGTCATGGTTGACACGCCTCTGCAACATTGCGTGGAGGTCGGGGGCAGTGCCTTTGGCATGGCAAACCGGGGTGGTGGTTCCTCTCTTCAAAAAAGGGGACCGGAGGGTGTGCTCCAACTTTAGAGGGATCACACTCCTCAGCCTCCCTGGGAAGGTCTATGCCAAGGTACTGGAGAGGAGAGTCCGGCCGTTGGTCGAACCTCGGATTCAGGAGGAGCAATGTGGTTTTCGTCCTGGCCGTGGCACATCGGACCAGCTCTTTACCCTCTCGAGAATTCTTGAGGGTTCGTGGGAGTTTGCCCAACCAGTTTACATGTGTTTTGTGGACTTGGAGAAGGCATTTGACCGCGTCCCTCGTGGATTTTTGTGGGGGGTGCTTCGGGAGTATGGGGTATCGGGCTTGTTGTTACGAGCTATTCGGTCTCTGTACGACCGTTGTGAGAGTTTAGTTCGCATTGCCAACACTCGGTCGGAGTCATTCCCAGTGAGAGTTGGACTCCGCCAGGGCTGCCCTTTGTCACCGGTCCTGTTCATAATTTTTATGGACAGGATTTCTAGGCGCAGCCAGGGAATGGAGGGTGTCATGCTTGGTGACCACAGGATCTCATCTCTGTTGTTTGCAGATGATGTTGTCCTGTTGGCTTCATCCAGCAATGACCTACAGCTCTTGCTGGGACGGTTTGCCGCTGAGTGTGAAGCGGCTGGGATGAGAATCAGCACCTCCAAGTCCGAGTCCATGGTCCTCAGCCGGAAAAAGGTGGATTGTCCTCTCCGGGTTGGGGACAGGCTCCTGCCCCAAGTGGAGGAGTTTAAGTATCTTGGGGTCTTGTTCACGAGTGAGGGGAAAATGGAGCGAGAGATCGACAGACGGATTGGAGCAGCATCTGCAGTGATGCGGACGTTGTACCGGTCTGTTGTGGTGAAGAGGGAGCTTAGTTCTAAGGCAAAGCTGTCGATTTACCAGTCAATCTACGTTCCTACTCTCACCTATGGTCACGAGCTTTGGGTAATGACCGAAAGAACGAGATCGCGGATACAAGCGGCTGAAATGAGCTTTCTCCGTAGGATTGCTGGACTCACCCTCAGAGATAGGGTGAGGAGCTCAGTCATCCGGGAGAGGCTCAGAGTAGAACCGCTGCTCCTCCACATTGAAAGGAGTCAGTTGAGGTGGTATGGGCATCTGATTAGGATGCCTCCTGGACGCCTCCCACTTGAGGTGTTTCAGGCACGTCCCACTGGGAGGAGACCCCGGGGCAGACCCAGGACTCGGTGGAGAGACTATGTCTCCCAGCTAGTCTGGGAACGCCTTGGTATCCCCTCTGAAGAGCTGGAGCAGGTGGCTGGGGAGAGGGAAGCCTGGGCTTCTCTGCTTGAACTGCTGCCTCCGCGACCCGGACCTCCGGAAAAGCGGTAGAAGATGGATGGATGGATGGATGGATGGATTTGAACTAACACTTTTGGAATTTTACAGTGAAAGGAAAGTTAGAAAACTGCTGGGAGAACATGCAATAGGAAACAAGTGACACTCTTCAGTAATTTACAACACTTCAAAAATAGCTTTTACTTCTGTTTCTTTTCTCAATTTAACTTAGGAATTAAAAGGTTCCAAACTGAAAATATACCATCTGACCTGGTACCTTAAAGGTGTTGTGACCTTTTGCAAACTGCATTGTCCATAAATGTCGCTCTGGTACCTCTTCTGTCCGGCTGAATGTCCAGCGGATGTGGGAAGAAGCATGCACATCTTTTATTTGGGCAGCAAACAAAGTCCTTGAAGCATGGCCCTGCAGGAATCTTGCTGCTTGCTCCTGGATTAGACACATTTTTCACTGTAACCGCTCCCAAAGTCTTCTTCTTCTAGGTCAGAAAACCACGCTCCAACTGATGTTGACATGTTTTTTATTTATTTTGCCACAGCAAATCTTCGCGCTTAAACACCGTGAAAAACTAAAAATACAGACATAAGAAACATGAATACAAAATAAATTCTAACACGTAACAAATGTTCATAAACAAAAATAATCACATACTATGTGCGCCTTCTGCCTAGAATTTAGGAGTTGTTAGTCATGTCTCAAATTTCCCAAACAAAGTCCTCTCTCCGCATCTAGTTGTGGACAGCCTCCAGCAGCCATGTGTCTCCTCTAATCAGGCATGTGAACAGCGCATGCCTACCACCCATTTTTGCACCATATCTTCCCAGCAGGTGGCAGCAATGGACAAAACAAGGTGCACACATCCATAAACAAACATTATTTCAGAAAAGGAACCAAAGATACATAAACCTTTTCACTGTGACAGCTACACATAGCATTTTACCAACAATACCCCCTGTTGAGGTGTATCCTATTAGGGCACCTCACTAACCTAATAGCATGAGCTCTCGTTTTTGCATCTCCCCCTGTTGAGATGGGCACAATAACCTTATTCTAACCCCTGTGTGTAGTGTTTCTAAAGTTCTATATGTGCTTGATGTCCCCTTCCGGCAGTCACATGGACCTGCCTCCCATCAGGCCGCCATTTTTCCAGTGGACATCGGGTGTGGTGCAGACATTATGAGTCAATATAGCTAACAATCCTATATGTGTAAAATATATTCAAAACTAAGCTATCTTCATATATGCATATATATGAATATATTCATATATGCATATATGCACCTTCATATATGCATCTATTATTTCATTAATCATTTATCACAAAGGAAACCTGTAGGGCAGAAGCACAGCAGAGCAAAATCTAACACCATGTGAATGTGCATTGTAGACCCTATTGCAGACCCTAAACTATCTCTTCGGCATCATCTAGGTTCCCATCTAGGTTCAGTCGTGGCACAACCTCGTCATCGTCCTGGCAGTAGGAGAGCAGGTGGGCAGCTTCCTGTACTCCTTGATATGGAGGCGGATCCTTGGAAGAGAAGGCCACTAGAATAGATCTTTCTTTTATTTTTTATTATTTTTTTTATTATTATTTTAATTTTTATTCTATAATCATGGGAATACAACAACATCCACAAAAAACAAAGATCAATAAAATAATAATTATACTTATAAGGGCTCCTTGAATTATTTTTCCCATTTCCCAAATATATTATCAAACCAACTACCTACAAGATTATCAGTGCCAGATTGAGCTTTATTGACCTTTTAGCTCTTATAAAGATTTTCATTTTTCTAAAATTTAAGCTACACTTTATAATAATTTTATTAAAAATATGCAACTTATGGATTTTATAACTATTTTAGTAAGTTGATTGATTGATTGATTATGCAAAAGGTTGTTGTTGTTTTTTTAACATTAATTGTGCTTTATAATAATCAACCAGATCCAGCAATTTCAATAACTTTAAATGTATAAACAATAAATTTGTATGTTTAAGATACCCGACTTTGTGTATAACACTGATTGCAACATTTTTTGTAACTTTGTTTTGTTTTTATCTAACGTGTGGTTTCCAACTACTTTTATCATCTAGTATTACATTGTAATAGAAATTCACTGATTATGCATTTATCTGTTGAGATCACATGTTTTATAAGTGTGTGTGTGTTACAACATATCACTGTAACTTTTATCCATATATGAACTGTTTTAATATGCTATATTAACAAGCTGTTTGATGTGTCTGTTATATTTTGTGTTCCAAGATGAAGTTTTATGTCACACTGACCGGCTAAAGGTCATGCTTTCACTCCCTCCTCCCTTTTCTCCTCTCCTGGGAGTAAACTGCTTGATGGCCTTGAAGCCCTGTGCCTGTATCTTATATTGTGGAGGCTTCACTGAAGGCCAATAAAAAGGGTGTCCACTTTTTTACTTTTTAATTTTCTATCTGCATACAGTACTACCCCACCACCACTTTTATATTTCCTATTTTGTGTGTACATCTCATATCCATATAGTTCAAAATTTACATCTTTTTCTTCATTAATCCATATTTCACTTATTGCAATAATCCTAAATGGGGTGTTAAGTTGATTTAAAAACTCCTTAATGCTATCAAAGTGTGCATAGAGACTCCTACTATTAATATGTATTATTATCAATGTCTGATCCGAATTCAGAATTCCATTTAATTGTTGTTCATCATAATAAGCACACTTATTGTTAATATGATTAAAATAGTTATTGTCTGGGTCAGTATCTCCTAAAATGTCTTGTGGTTGCTGTTCAGTATTGACAAAGGTTTCAGTTTCAATTTACCCTAATACACTTCCATTATTAAATGAGGAAGGATGATTGGTTAAAATACTAATCATGAGTTATGTCAACAATGTACACCAAAAGGAAAAAAAAGAAGAAACACAAAGGAAAAAAGAACACAAAAATCTCCACTCATAATCTTACTGCACTATTATTCGTACATCAGAACTAAGGTTTAAATTTGTCTAATTCCTCCACTTCTCTAATCATTATTACTTTAGCTTCTTCTGGAGTCCCAAGCAGTTTTGTCCACACCTTACAGTTCTTTGTCCATGTTGACTGTATTTTCCCCTGTTTTCTGAGAGCCCTAGCCTGTCTAGCTATATCAGAGTTCCTTTTTTGTTAAGTTATAAACGTTCTTTTGAATTTCAAAAATTTTATGAAGTGTATGTTTATGTTATCATATGTCTTTTTGCATCTGATTAGAATTTTAGCATTACGAAGATAATGAATCACGGACTTCTGCCAATGACCGAGTTCCTGGAGGCACTGGACACCTGATACAGTGGGACTTGTGCCAGTACCCACTAAATTTTTTGTGAAGCAATTTTAATAAATGTAAAAATCTGTATTGTCTTTGTAGTAGAGTCTAAATCAAGTCCCACAGTAAACATAAATTCAGCACAAGTTGGACTTTCCTTAGACATTTAGAACTTTTCTCATATATATTTGCATGGTTTTCTTCCTTATCAGTTTACCTTGTTCCTTATAGACATGATATTTCTTTTACAATAATCTACAGATATTTCCTTAAATATCTGGAAATTTATTGATATAACTTTTAACTTCTCCTGTTGAATGTTGTGATTTCATTACCAAGCAGTTTCATTTATATTTTCTTCATTATTGATCATCTATTCCTTTGATACCCCCTTTTTGATGCATGAAGATGCACATACAGCAACATTACAGGGTATTTGCTTGATGGGTAGTATCTTTTATTGGAAGAAAGCGTGTTACCACTTTTATGTGTTACACACAGTTAATTTAGATGAAAATTTGTGGGTAGTACAGCTCCTTCAAAATGAGATTTCAATAATCATGGCTTCTTTTGTAACGTCTCTTGAACTAATTTACAAATTCCATTTAGGAAAAACAATATAGCTGTCTATGCAGATTTGATATGCTTTAGCATTGATAACTAAAATCAGTTTATCCAGTTGAACACAGACAGGTTGAATCCTTGTGAAAGGTTGTGTCACAGTCCTTCAGTCAATGAAAAAGTGGACATTTTGCCTAATTAGAATTTGGCTTAATTTTGTACAATGAATGCCTCGTTTTATACATTTCTTGGTAAATTATGGGGTGGAATGTAGTCCCGAGGCCCAGTTTGGCCATGGCTGAGCATCGGGAAAACACATTCCTTATTACTGTCACATTTCTGAAATGTGATGTTGTCACACCATTATGTGGTGAGTAACATCAGATGTATCCTGCAGTGTAAAATCATATAAACACTACATTTGTAAAGTCAGAGTCATTTAAATTGTTATACTTTGTCATTTACAATGTCATGCAAAGTCATACTTAGCTTCAAAAAATGCTTATCAATTTAGGGGGCCTTCCTCCTGTGGTCAGTCAGTGTTGCCCCTTCCAGTCAATGAATATCAATTATTGTTTTTTATTATTTTATTACATGTTGCATATGTCACCAAAGATTTATTAAATTGAAAGGTAATGATGATGTTATGATTCCTTATTAATTTGGCAAATGTAATTCCTGGTGAAAGCTAAAATAAACAAAATTTGTGAAGGCTTTTCCCTTTCCTTTTGAAAAACAAAGAATAAAGAATAGCAGGAAAACACTTTAAATCACACCTAAACCTTCCACAAATTTAATGTGAGTTCGCTACTCACAACAAGTATTCGCTAAATATTCTGTGAATCAATTAAAGTTTTACCAATTGACATGGGTAATCACTTAGTTTAGGGTTATATTCAAATAAAACAGTATCATATATTAAAAACCTTAGACCAGTGCAGCATTTAGAATTAGTAACTGCAGGTGTAAACCTAATCTCTGTTTTCAGGAATTTATGGCACAGGACCACAATCTGTGGCCTGTGTGTTTTTTCCCTTTGAAGTCTGATTCTGTCTATTCTTATCTAGGTCAGACTGACACAACTCGCTAATCAGTCTCAGTTTACCACTGAAATTAAATTCCCTTTCTCCATTTTTTAGAATTCTTGTGCTATTTCTGTCTTTTCTGTTCATAAATTTACCATCTCCCAATAATAAAAACTTCATCATCATCTTGCTATGTTCTTTAGGAGGGAAAAAATCACAGCATGGACTGTCTCAAATCCTGCTCTGTCTGTAAATAAGATTGCATATGTCATTTATTAAAAGAAGAGTATAGTATTATTTAAACAAAGCAACAATATAACATACAATTACCAAGACCTCTGTTTGATAATCCGTAGTCTCTGGCAAATCATATGCACAAACACATTAATTATCAATCTCTTTTGAACCTCTATGCTTTAAATCATGTAATATAGGGTATACATAAAGCCTTCAGTGATTAGGCATTATTAAGTGACAGCATGATATTGTAATATTCAATTAATTTCAGCATTGTCATGCTGGTAGTATTAATTAAGATGCAAGCATTTGTACTTAACTTAGTGTTCTATGTGCCTATGGTCACGACGAGGGAGGCTCGGACAGCTGCGAGGGATTGGGACACAGAGGCCGGTTGTTTTGGCAACAGCGGGGAAATCGATAGTCCTGTGTCCTTTTTCCCTGTAAAGTGCACTGTTATGCTTCAGTCAAAGAAAAAAGTCAGTGATACATCAAAAATTGCTTTAAAAATATGTAAATAATTTATCATGTATGCAACATTAGAGTTAAAAACCCGCAAAGTTAGATTGAAAAAGTAAAACCCCAAAACTTTTCAAAAATACCCATATATAGATTACTTCTCTTTCACTCCCCTGTCACACAGGTCAGCACCCACACAGCCTGTGTTTTTTTTCCATTCTCTTTTTTTCTCAAGCAACCACACACACACACACACACACACAAACACAAAATTGCTCCTCTCTCTGTTAACTCCACAAGGTCAAAGCAGCATGAAGGTCCTTCCGTTTTTTCTACACTGCCGTGACACACACAACACTGGTCGACTCCTTTTGCTCAAAGCTACTATTTTCAAATACCTATAATTTTAAACTTTTCTCAAAAGGATAACAGTTAATTAACCAACTCTTTTACACTTCACAAATATCAAAAAGGAAAAAAAAAATCACAAACAATTTCACAGCCTGCTCCCCCCGCCTCCGCGGAGAACTTACTTTTTTCTCTTCCACACCAGAGCAGATTACACAAAGACATAACAACCCTGACTGCAATAGTCCATATAAGCGGCTTTGTCTAATTTATTTGGTAGGAGGCCCCCCATATTGCCAAACAAGCCATCTCTTTGTAAGCATTTTACCCATGTTTTAAGTTGTTTTCGCTCCTCATTTAGTTTCTCTTGACGCACAGTGGCTTTTAACACTTCCTCCATTTCATTTATAGCATAACCCAAACTACCCAAAGGATATTCAGAGCTGCATTTATCATTATCCATTTTGTCATTGTCTTTATCATTATCCAGTTTTGTTGCCATTTTAATCCAACCGTCTTTAAATATTATAGTCTAATATCAATATCTTATAGCATAGAATGAAATTTTTATTATGATTTTATTTATTTCCACTTCCTCACAACAATATTGTCTCACACATCACCGCGTTTTTTACTATAATTAGTTTAATTATATTATTATATATCACCTATCAACCGATTGTCCCGATCGGGTTACTTAAAACGTATGTGTTTATTTCACACACAGTAGGTCTCTAACTAATGCGGTAAGACCAACTATAGTTTAGAAACGCGCCTGTTGCAATTTCTCAAGGAGTTACAACCTTTTGGTCTGAGCTAAATACGCAAGGGGTGCCAACTCTACTTTTTAAAATCAAGCAATGATTTCAAGGGGTCAAAACCTTTTGGCAAAGCTATGCGTAACGGGGTAACACTACTTTTTCAGTGGCCCTATTTCAGCCACCCCGGGGTTTAAACCTATTACCCAAGCTCTCTCCAACTCTACTTTCTGGAACAGTATTAACATGTACAGTATAACTAATTCCACAGGGTTAAAACCATTTGGAGATTTCCTCATCAAACTCAGTAAATATATTTCTTAAAACAACATATAAATTCAAGACCATATCTCAGTTTCATTCCACAAATAAAATCACACGTGCATGAATATTTAATCTCTACAGAAAGGTCTTTCCCCAAAGGGACGGGCAGAAATTTGTTGAAAAAGGTTTTCTGCTCACCTCTTATAATGTTGTGGCCACCAGACTGTAGAGAAAAAATCCTCACGCCGTTTACAAAACTAAAACTAAAATTTAGCCTTGTAACAGGGAGGAAACACCAAATTGTTGCATCTAAAATACCTTAACCCCCAGTTCTTTTATACGAAGGCCAAATAACCAGACTGAGAGATGAAGTATACTTTCACTTATTTTACCGAAATTGAGATATGGATACAAGCAGCGCTGGAACACAACTCTTTAGGCAATTCCCCAAGAGAGTGCTACTCGAAACGTGGGCCCTATAGTTTTTATAAATCTTCACCACTCCCTCATGCAAGAGGGAGGGTTTTCCTCGTTGTATCAGTAACAGTAATTTTCCACTATGTGCCAACTCAGCTGTGGGCCGAGCTGATTCTATCTGGTTTCAGCAAGTGTATCATAGGGTGTAGCCTAAATACCGCAGTGTAGCATGTGAAGCAAACAGATAAAGAGGTGTAAGAATAATATTACACAATAACTGACATTCTGAGAAAAGCAAGCGAGTCATAGCATTTTACCAACAGGGGGAAGGGGGCAGGTAAGAGAAATGAGCGTTTTCATGTTTTTTGATACTCATGTGACCAGTAGATGCATTTGAGAAGGTTAAAACCTACCAAAACACAAATTTTCAGTCAATGACCCCTTTAAAGGATTCTTTGAAAATGACTCATTACAGAGAAATATGGAGGCTTCTGGCTCAAGAGTGTGGTGACACAACAAAACTGTGCTTTTATTTTTCTGTTTTGTTATGGAGACAGCAGTGGGCAAGGAGCAAGTGCAAGTGCGCTTTTCTAGTCTCAAGACCATTCAAAGCCCTTCACTAGTACTAAACTGTGGTGATCCGCACTCTGATCACTCAGTATTTTCCCTTTTTCTTTGTATTTCTAGTCCTGATTAGTATTTGTAATATTATTTCCTGGTGCTTTTACTGTGACAGCGCCATGGTCAGACTTCCGGCTGTCAAACCGGCTCACGGGCTGCCACAGCTGATTGCAATCCTATGATTACGTTTCTTTCCTCACCTGTCGGTCATTAGGCTTTGCACTATTTAGAATCGCAGCGAAGATTCATTCTTCGCTGCGATCTCACACCCATTCAGGCTGGAGTCCCCACGTCCGGCTCCAGTCCCTTTCCAGCATCAGGTTTCGCCCTCGCTGTGTAAAGCGTAAGTGACACCGATTCTTTGGAATTGCTTTGTTATTCTGACCCTCCGTGGTCGTGTGTTTAGTTTATGTGTTTTGACCCTTGAGGCTCATTATTTTGTACTTTGTAATAAAAACAACAAAACTCACTGTTGGCATTCATTCATTCATTCATCTTCTTCTTCCGCTTAATCCTTTTCGGGTCGTGGGGGGGGGGGGGCTGGAGCCTATCCCAGCATCTTTGGGCGAAAGGCAGGGTACACCCTGGACAGATCGCCAGTCCATTGCAGGGCCAACACAGAGAGACAGACAACCATTCACTCTCACATTCATACCTAAGGACAATTTAGAATCCCCAGTTTTGATGCCAATTAACCTAACGTGCATGTTTTTGGCATGTGGGAGGAAACCGGAGAAATCCGGCGTCTTATCTTTGCCCTGCAAAGGGTAAATTATGACAGTAGATTGCAGCCAAACTAGGTGCCAGCCTCAGTGAGTTTTTGTTTTTTGGCTCTGAATTTTTCCCTTACCCGGTGCCAGCGCTTCTTGGTCAGGGGGAGGCTATGGCGTCATTCAGGACGTGATATCCTATGAGCCTGGGTTTTGAGTTTGTCCAGGCTCTGATGGAGATTGACGACCTCCTGGCCAACACACGCCAATATTTGACTCCCAAGCATGCACTATGGTACTTGGACCTCGCAGAGGCTGCTGTTAAATATCATCCTCACCTCGCCGAGCATGCTGAGGGCATGATGAATTTGCGGCACTTCAGCAGAAACATCGCGAGCTGGTGAAGAGTTCCAGCAGGAGGCTGAAGACAGAGCAGACAGCGAGGCACTCCCGCTCCTTGCCCCGGGATCAGGTTCCTGCTACGCTTCCAGCCCCTGTTTCTGCTTTGCCGAAGAGCCGTTTTCCAGCGCAGCGGAGGAGGAAGGCAGCCGGGGGTCCCAGCGAAGATGAGCAGTGGGCAGCTGAACTCATCAGGGGCCGTGTGGCTGAAGCTCGCTCTGCCTACTACCCCAGTGAAATTCTGAAGAGCGTGGTGGCAGCTGTTAGACCGGTGGAGGCAAATCCCAGATTAAATAATTAACCTGAGTACACCGAGCTGCTGGCCTCAGTTTCAGTGCAGCAGCGGCATTTCCCCAATTTGAATTTAGCTTCACCTCCAGCCAGAAGATGTCATCGCCCTGCACAGAACTCATCTCCTCCATGGGACATGGCCATTCCGAAGGGGAGGGAGTATAATGACCGGGTCAATTCTCTACAAGGTTCCCGTTTGGGTCCAGCTATGGGCCACCAGAAAGACACTGTCTCTCAGCCAGCTATTTTTTCCTCACCATGGCAGAGAGGTGTGACAGCAGCTTCAGCCTCCAGGTCTTTGTTTTCAGCTGTTCCGCCAGCTCCCCTACCCCAGACTGCCTCAGCTGTTCCTCCCTCCTCCATGGCGCCTACTCCAGCTGCTGCGAGACCTGTTGTGCCCTCTCCGATCCGACCCGTCACCGATCCTAGAGGGGCGGTTCCTCCGTGTCTCTCCGAGGGGTCCGCCATCAGCTTGTCTACGGGAGAGGGAAGAACCAAGCCCACTGCAGCAGGAGCCACCGAACCCCAGGGAAACAGGCAGGTGCTTTTTCATTCATTCTCTCAATTTGATGAAGTACCTTGTCTGATTTCTGTGGGTGGGGCTCAGGCCATGCAGTCCACTGAGCCCCCGCCACCTGCTGCAGCCATTGAAATTGAACTTGCTGCCTCTGTGTTTCCTCCTATACCCCTCGAGTGTCCGCCGGTGTCAGGGTTTGACCGCCGGACGGAGGAGGAACCTGCGTCCCTGGAGAACCTGGTTCCAGCCCCACAGCCACGTCATGGACAGAGGAGGAGGGCTGTCAGTCAATTGGAACCTGAGCCGACAATGAAGCGTCCCCGGGTCTCCAGTGAGCAGCTTCCAGCTCCAGCAAATAACGAATCTCCTGCCGCCACGCTGGGTGAGCCGTCGGCGTGGGTTACAGCGCCAGGAGGTTCCAGGACTGCCAAGACCATCATGCCGGCTGTTGAAGCTGCTGCAGCCGAGTAGGAGCCTGAACTCGACCTCCTGATTGAGCCTGGATTGTCGGAGTCTTGGACGGCGTCGGAGCTTGAGATCAGGAAAGTGCTCTATTTTGTCTTCCTATTTTCTGTGTTAGAGCACTCTTGCCTGTCTCTTGGGGAGGAGAGACGGGTGCAGCCGGCCGCTGCATCCAAGCTCGCCTCACCGGGCTCCGCCGCTGCCGGTGATCCTGACCCCATGTTTTCCTCTGTCTCAGAGCCTTCTTCCAGGGTCACCGGAGATGATCCAGCACCACCCGCCATTTCCATGGGTCCAGGATGGTCTCGTGAGGTCATCCCAGGTGCAGCGCTGGATCTGTCGGAGTCCACCGTGGGTGCAGCGCTGGCTCTGTTGGAGTCCACCGTGCGTGCAGCGCTGGCTCAGTCGGAGTCCACCGTGGGTGCAGCGCTGGCTCAGTCGGGTCCACCGTGGGTGTAGCGCTGGCTCAGTTGGAGTCCACCGAGGGTGCAGCGTTGTCCCTGCTGGGGTCCACTGCGGGGGCTTTAGGGCTCCTGTCAGAAGCCGCGGTGGGAGCGGCTCATCCCCCACTGCCCGACACCATTGTGGTCCCTCCCTCCTCCCCCTTCTCTCCTCTACCACATGCCGTTGGGGTCCCCCCATCTGGTCCGACTTCCTGCCATTGAGCCTTCCGGTGGGAAAGCCGCCTCTGGGTTCGCTCCTCCGGTCCTGGTGGCTTAAAGACACTGGCTGACCACCCAAGAGACTTAATTACTGGATATGGGATATTGGTCGGCCGCCTGAACGTTTTCCCTCTATTTGGAGCCAGGACGGCGGTAGGCCACCAGAACTGCCTTTCTGCCTTACATGCCAGTATTCCTTGTACTGGTTTATTCGCTGTGTTTTTTCTTGCTTATTGATAAATTTTTAGTATAGATGCCTCTGAGTTTAAGATATATTTTTTTCTGTTTGCCTTGTAGCAGTGTTACTTGTGCTTATATTTTTTTTGTATTTGCAGTCTATGGTTACTTTGCTCTTGGGCATTTCTGTAAAAAGAAAAAGAAGAGAGAGAAAAAGGAAAGGGAGGAGGTCTCATTTTGTATTCTTAGTTTTGTTGTTAGCCATCTGTATTTATAGTGCTGGGCTACGCATATTTTTGTGTTTGGACTTTTTTGATTATTGCCGTTGGCATTCCTGTAAGAAGGGGAAGAAGAAAAGGAAATGTATTTGGGTGATATTCTTGAGTTTCTTCATGATTTTTTTTTTCTTTGTCCTTCATTCTCTGAGTGTTTAGTTGCATCTCTTTTGACCTTGAAGTGGTGTAGTTAACTATTTTCCTTTGGTAATCAAGTAATTTTGTTATTTTGGTAATTTGTACCCCTTGAGGCATTTCTTGAAGTTTTTCTTTGGGTATTTTGCTGTTTAGCTTTTCTGAGTATTTTCCATTTTTTGTGTCATGCCCTCCTGGCCTGTATTCCCCCTCCACTCCTCCTGTGGTTGAGCTAACAGTTTTTCTGGTTGGGGGGGTCTTTTTTTTTTTCCTGGATGTCACAGTGGGACGCCTGGAATGCGTCCCTTAAACGGGGGGCACGAGTCACTCAGTATTTTCCCTTTTTCTTTGTATTTCTAGTCCTGGTTAGTATTTGTAATATTATTTCCTGGTGCTTTTACTGTGACAACGCCGCGGTCGGACTTCCGGCTGTCAAACCGGCTCGCGGTCTGCCACAGCTGATTGCAATCCTGTGATTACGTTTCTTTCCTCACCTGTCGGTCACTAGGCTTTGCACTATTTAGGATCACAGCGGAGATTCATTCTTCGCTGCAATCTCACACCCATTCATGCTGGAGTCCCCACGTCCGGCTCCAGTCCCTTTCCAGCATCCGGTTTTGCCCTTGCTGTGTAAAGCGTAAGTGACTCTGATTCTTTGGAATTGCTTAGTTATTCTGACCCTCCGTGGTTGTGTGTTTAGTTTATGTGTTTTGACCCTTGAGGCTCATTATTTTAATTTTTTTTTTTTTAAATTTTGTATACTTTATTGATCCCCAGAGAGGAAATTGAGGGCATCCACCTGGATGGATGAAGCAGCCACGGTACAGCGCTATCCCTTAACCATTCACACACACATTCACACCTAGGGCCACTTTAGAGTCTCCAATTAATCTAACCTGCATGTTTTTGGCCTGTGGGAGGAAACCGGAGAAATCCCGGAGTAAACCCACACAGATACGGGGAGAACATGCAAACTCCACACAGATCACTGTTGGTCAGGGGCTGGGATTGAACCAGGGATCCCATGGCCAAGGGTGAGTTGCTGTGCTGGCGCAGTGCTAACCACTGCTCCACCGCACCGCCCGCACTGCATTTTGTACTTTGTAATAAAAACAACAAAACTCTCTGTTGGCGTCTCACCTCTGCCCTGCAAAGGGCAAATTATGACACTAAACCTCTAGTCTAAGAGCCTATAGGAGACAGAATCTAGGGACAATTTAGAATCACCAATTAACCTAACATGTATGTCTTTGGATTGTGGGAGTAAACCCACGCAGCACAAGCAGAACATGCAAACTCCACACAGAAAGGTTCCCACCCCTGCCAGAATGGGGATTCAAACCTGGAACCTCCTAACTGTTAGGCAACAGTGCTAACCACTGCACCACCGTGCTGTGAGTCAACCCCAGGAAAAGTCCTTTATGCAACTGTAGCAATAGAAAGATACTGAAAACAATTCAGTGCCAAAGTATGCTCACAGTTCTGTGTGCTTCTCTTGTCGACCTACCAGGTACACCAAAATGAAAACAGCCACCAACATTTATATCTTCAATCTGGCTCTGGCTGATGCTCTCGCTACCAGCACCCTCCCCTTCCAGAGCGCCAAGTACCTGATGAACACGTGGCCTTTTGGTGAGCCGTTATGTAAAGTGGTCATTGCCATTGACTATTACAACATGTTCACAAGCATCTTCACGCTCACAATGATGAGCGTGGACCGCTACATCGCCGTATGCCACCCTGTGAAAGCCCTGGATTTCCGCACACCTGCCAAAGCGAAGCTCATCAACATCTGCATCTGGATCCTCTCCTCTGCCGTCGGAGTCCCTGTGATGATTATTGCCGTTACCAAGGTGATGGATACAGGTGAGGACTTTTTAATGTTGCAGGGGGAAAAAACATTTAAAGTTAGTTTTTTGCTGTACAAAAATATTACTTCTCTCCATACTGGATTTGATTTCATGAGTAATTGTGTTGTAAAAGAGAAAACACTTCAGATGGGCTATTAATTTCAATTAGCTTCTCCACAGGGCTCTCTGTTAATGTTTTAATTATTTTCATTCCTCAGGAAACATAAATTGCACGCTCAGTTTTCCTAAACCAGAAAAGTACTGGGACACAGTGACCAAAATCTGTGTGTTCATCTTTGCCTTCATGGTGCCTGTTCTGGTCATTACCATTTGCTACGGTCTGATGATCCTGCGGCTGAAGAGCGTCCGTCTGCTCTCAGGCTCCAAGGAGAAAGATAGGAACCTGCGGCGGATCACCCACATGGTTCTGGTGGTCGTGGCGGCTTTCATCATCTGCTGGACTCCCATTCACATCTTCATCATCATCAGGACTATGGTGGAGATTGACTTTAAGAACCTTGCAGTGCTGGCCAGCTGGCATCTATGCATCGCTCTGGGCTACACCAACAGCAGCCTGAACCCCGTGTTGTATGCCTTCTTGGATGAGAACTTTAAGAGATGCTTCAGGGATTTCTGCCTGCCCTACCGTTCCCGCTTGGAGCAGAGCAGCTTCTCAAGAGTGCGCAACAGCACACGGGAGCCCGCATCTGTTTGCGTTCCCACAACATCGATAAGACAACCTGCCTGACTAAGCATGGGACACTTGAGGGGGGAAACAGAACAGGTTGACTGCCAGACTGATATGACACAGTTTTCCACCACAGGGGTCTGAGTCCACCAACACAGGCACTGCAGCAAGTTCTCCAACTAATATATTACAGATGGTCCTAAGTTCCTCATCTTACAATATGCCCACATGTTCTGTCATCACTGCATCTCATCCTTTTAAAACCACTTGTACAGAGGTGGATGGGGGGGTCATTTAAGGAGCTAAAAATTTTGCTTCCACCCTCGAGATTTGAGTTTGATTCTCAGTTGTGACTTTATGCCACTGTCATCTGTGTTTACTTTCACATCCTCATTCGAGACTCATTTGTGGCTTGATATTTACCTTGTTTTATGCATGAAATACATATTTTAGGCAGTTAAGGATAGGGTAATGGGTAAGGTTAGGCACTGAAATAATTGGGTTAAGTTTAGGGAAATAGGAAAAAGTCTGAGGCTTGTTTAGACAGATTACAATTGCAACCCTCTGCTATGTTTCTTCACATTATTATTTAACCAACCACTAGAAGTTGCATAGGGCAGTATCTCACTAGTTTGCAACAGCTTGCGACTAGTTAAAGAACGGCTTTTGCAAGAGATTTTCTAAAATCTCTCCAACCATTCGTGGGGGTTTGCAGTTTCATCTCCTGAGTCACAGAGCCTCATTCTTGTGTCGCAGGAATTTTGAACATGTTCAAAAATTTGTGCAACAACTTTTCTCTTAAAACAGTCACAGAGTCATTGCGGGTATTTCAAACCCATCTTGAATCCTTCTTAATTAGTTTCCATGAATCAGAAAGTGTAAGAAAAGTTAGACAACTTTGCGAGAGGCTGGGGACCCAAGAAAGTAAATTGTCACTGATTGGAGACGGAAAAGCAGCTGCATCAGAGAGGGATATTACACGCAGCAGCCTGGCACCTTCCAGCACCAGAGTGGTGTTTTCTGGCAGCGGCAACAGCCTACCAGGTTCCAGCAGCCTGATGCCTGTCAGCAGTAGAGTGGTCAGGATGGTGCTTGACCACAGCAGCAGCAGGAAGACGTGCATCAGCTTTAGGAATGTCAGCCTGGTCCTTATCCAGCATTACAAGAATAAACAAATGAAGATAGAACTTATGCAGGATGTAATTCAACAAAACCATGAGGATTGGGAGAAAATGCACAGCCCTCTGTCAACAGGTATGTAGAAATTGTCCATTCTTATAGCCTAATTTTAGTTTATTTAACAAACTAAAATAATAATTTATATGGTCCCAATTGAGCAATTGGCATGGATAACTATTGTGTGAGTGCTGCATAGGATCTGGGGTGAAGCTGTAAGTGCAAATAAATTCTCAATTTTATCTTGTGCATGCTTCAAGAATGTCCTGCAACACTCACATGACATGTGAACTCTTGGTGAACTTTGGCCCAAAATTCACTGCAAGTTTAAATGTGTCCTATGTGCCATTTCAGTGTGATTCTAAGTGAAAATGGTCCCAAATTTGTGTACTTGCCAGGTTTGTTTTTTTTAATCTCCAACTACAGTGGTGTGAAAAAGTGTTTGTCCCCTTCCTGATTTCTCTATTTTTTTGTATGTTTGTCACACTTAAATGTTTCAGATCATCAAACAAATTTAAATATTACACAAAGATAACACAAGTAAACACAAAATGCAGTTTTTAAATGAAGGTGTTTATTATTAAGGGTAAAAAAAATCCAAACCTACATGGCCCTGTGTGAAAAAGTGATTGCCCCCGCCCTGTTAAAACATAAATTAACTGTGGTTTATCACATCTTTGGAAAGCTGAGTTCAATTTCTCTAGCCACACTCAGGCCTGATTACTGCCACACCTGTTCTCAATCAAGAAATCATTTAAAAGTGAAGTAAACCAAAAGATCATCAAAAGCTAGACATCAAGCTGTGATTCAAAGAAATTCAAAAACCAAATGAGAAAAAGAAGTAATTGAGATCTATCAGTCTGAAAAAGGTTATAAAGCCATTTCTAAAGCTTTGGAACTCCAGCGAACCACAGTGAGAGACATTGTCCACAAATGGCGAAAACATGGAACAGTGGTGAACATTCCTAGGAGGGGCTGGCCGACCAAAATTACCCCAAGATTGCAGTGACGACTCATCCAAGAGGTCACAAAAGAACCCACTACAACTTCCAAAGAACTGCAAGCCTCACTTGCCTCAGTTGAGGTCAGTGTTCATGACTTCACCATAAGAAAGAGACTGGGCAAAAATGGCCTGCATGGCAGAGTTCCAAGACCAAAACCACTGATGAGCAAACAGAACATAAAGCCTCGTCTCAGTTTTGCCAGAAAACATCTTGATGATCCCCAAGACTTTTCAGAAAATACTCTGAGGACTGACGAGACAAAAGTTGAACTTTTTGGAAGGTGTGTGTCCCATTACATCCAGCATAAAAGCAACACAGCATTTTAGAAAAGGAACATCATACCAACAGTAAAATATGGTGGTGGTAGTGTGATGGTCTGGGGCTGTTTTACTGCTTCAGTACCTGGAAGACTTGCTGTGGTAAATGGAACCATGAATTCTGCTGTCTACTATAAAATCCTGAAGGAGAATGTCTGGCCACCTGTTTGTGGCCTCAAGCTGAAGCACACTTTGGTTCTGCAGCAGGACAATGATCCAAAACACAGCAGCAAGTCCACCTTTGAATGGCTTAAGAAAAACAAAATGAAGACTTTGGAGTGGCCTAGTCAAAGTCCTGACCTGAATCCAGTTGAGATGCTGTGGCATGACCTTAAAAAGGCAGTTCATGCTTGAAAACCCTCCAATGTGGCTGAATTACAACAATTCTACAAAGATGAGTGGGCCAATATTCCTCCACAGCTCATTGCCAGTTATCATAAACGCTTGATTACAGTTGCTGCTGATAAGGGTGGCCCAACCAGTTATTAGGTTTAGGGGGCAATCACTTTTTCACACAGGGCCACGTAGGTTTGGATTTTTTTTTTCTCTTAATAATAAACACCTTCATTTAAAAACTGCATTTTGTGTTTACTTGTGTTATCTATGTCTAATATTTAAATTTGTTTGATGATCTGAAACATTTAAGTGTGACAAATATACAAAAAAATGAGAAATCAGGAAGGGCACAAACACTTTTTCACACCACTGTAGTTGTGCGCTGTTGCATCCCAGTGAGATACTACCCTTAATGTCAACACATGCATATCACCTTCTGGTAAAAATTCTCACATAGTTCATTTTCTATTGGAGTACAGTGTTAGGCATTGGCCTACAACCTAAATAAATCACTGATTGTAATTTTGTCTTTCTATTATGAAGTTTTACCTGTCACTGAGTTTTTAAACAAAGTTCTTTGGGGATATTCTTTCAGGATATTTAGAGTGCCTGTGGATAAGGATATTTATATAAATGTACATAAAAACAATGCTCAGACATGAGCAAGTTACATACAGTGCATTGATGTCAGTATTGTGTAAGAAGTGTGTTCATTTTTTGGCTCTAGTTCATTGCACTCATTAATGCATTTGTAGTTTAAACTGTGTTTTTTGGATCTTGTATCCATATTAAGGTAAAGCCAACTTTATTGTCATTCAATCCATACAGCCAATCATGTACAGTAGAACGAAATTACGTTTTTCTTATCTAGAATGTTAATCACATCTAGAATCAGAGGGGTCACTGCCATGCAAGGCACTGCCACAGATTTCCCTCCTCCATTCCAGTATTGCTGCGCACCAAACTGGACGGCAGGAAGTTCTGTTTTTGTATGGTCTTTGGCATGATCCAGCCGGGATTTGAACCCAGGCCTCCTGGGTGAGGGGCAGCTGCTCTACCAATTGAACCACCACTCCGGTGAATTAAGTGAATAATCTCAGAATCATATATTCCTGTATACACAGATCCTCAATAATTCCCTTGTCACTGATCCTAACCACACAGACAGCAATCGTATGAGGTGTTTTATATTGGCCGAGCAGTTGCCATTATATGATTGGCTGAGACAATCACCTGACCACAGTCTGACAGCTCATAAGTTATACTTGAAGAAAACCAGACAGACTTTAAAAAAATTCCACAGTGGCAGCAAGAAGTGATGATGGCTGTCCGAAGTCCTAACAGAGGAGCACTGGTGAAGATATTGCCGTCTGTCCCATTTACAGCTCACAGACTTTCTTTGATTTACAGCAAACTATTACAGATTATTGCTTTTTTAGGCTTATGTCGACTTGTAAGTTGTTTGCTTTCAAGCCAATAAAATTGTAAGCTCATTCATTACATAAAGCACTCCAATCCATTTTATACTTTCATCTGATAAGTTCAGGTCAAAGCTGAAAAAACAATAAGTTACACAGTACAAACATAACCTGTGATGTTGACAAACCTACAACCACCTATTCCCTAATTACTGTATATTTACAATAATAGAATCATCTAGCTTTCGCAATTTCACCTGTAATTCATTCAGTCCACTATCAGAAAAATAAACTATCTCTTAAACTGGTCTGCGTTGTTGCTATTGAAATAAGAGTTGGTCCAGGGGTCGGCAACCTCTACTTTGGAAAGAGTCATTTTGGACAATTTTTGGCAAAAAAAAAAAAATCTGCATGTAGTTGCAAAACCTTGAAATAAAGGTCAAATAACCTTCATTCTTTAAAAAAATATAAACAAGCCTGTTGGGTCCTCCAAGCTTTTTTTCCTCTGCAATTTTTCTAGTAAATTTACAGTGTTGTAAATTTGTGTTTTTCCCCCAAAGTTTTGCAACTTTTTTTCTATTAAATTTGTGACAATTACTCCTCAGTATTCAACTTTTTTTGAAAATTTGTGCATTTTTTTCATGAATTTCAAATATATCCATCCATTTTTTTACCGCTAATCCAGTTGTCCGAGTCATGGGGGCAGTGTGTTGTGTTATTATTGGGATGTATTATTGTGTGACACAGGTGGTGGCTCCACCTTTCCGGTTCCACCACCACCTGGGGTATAAGAGGCGCTGTGTGGAAGAGGGGCGGTCTCTTTGACCTCACCTCTGCCTGACGGGAGCACCTGGACTGTAATCGTGAGTCAACAAAAAAGTCGTGTTCAATTCAACATCCAGCCTCATCCTTGGTCTACATAACATTTGGCAACGAGGATAAAAGTGGACGTGGGAGTTGCTAATATTCTGCCGTTTTTGGAGGTTCCCGGTGAGCCGCCAGTCCCTTGGGCGAGGTGGTTTGCCACATTCCAGAACTATTTGGTGGCACTGAACCTTGGTAAACTGGAGAAGTTGCAGGCACAGGCAGTATTGGTTCACAACTTGGGAATGGAAGGACAACGCATCCTTAGTACCTTGGATGATAGTGATAGCTTCAAGGACGTGGTTGAGCTAATGGCGCAACATTTTCGCACCCCAGGAAATGTCATCGTCTGGAGGATTCAGTTTCAGCAGCGCCGCCAGCGGACCGGCGAGTCAGTGCAGCGGTATGTTGCAGACCTACATCAGCTGGTTGGGGACTGCCAGTTTGGAGCATTAGAGGAAGAGATGATCCACGACCATTTGGCAGAACACACCCTTTGCTCGGCGGCAAGGTCAAAGCTCCTCACACACTCGGGCAAGCTGACGTTAGCCATGGCCATCGAGTTAGCCCAGCAGTGTGAGGCAGTAGACAAGCTATCACGAGAGCTCGGTGAGAGAGCGACACTCAGCCATTTTGAATCACAGTCGACGGCGCAGGCAGTGGACCTAGACAGCAAAGATAGTGTGGAGGATGAGGAGGAAAACGCTAATGCTGTGAAGATAAGGTCCGCCCCGGGATCACCCAGATGTTTGGGTTGTGGGTCCACCGAGCACCGTTATAAGACTAGAGAGTGTCCGGCAAGAGGAAAACACTGCGGCAAGTGCGGACTCCTGCATCATTTTGCCAGGGCATGTAATAGGTTCGAGCGAGGGGACAGAAGGCGCAAAGTGGAAACCCCCGCTCCAACTCCCATGGTCATCCACACCGTTTCCCCGGGCACCGATGGTCGTACCTATTGTATGGTGGAATTGGACGGGGTGGCGGTGCCGTTGCTGATTGACACGGGCACAGTGAGGTCTGTGTTGAATTGGGTTACCGTGAGGAGTTTCTTCCCAAATTACCAAGTAAGAGGTCATTCAGCGCAACTGTGTAGGTATGGTGGAAGAAGGTTGGCCACGGTGGGAACGGTGGAACTGACAGCTCGGTACAAGTTGGCGGAGGTGTCTAACCTGAAATTCGTAGTGACTGCCTGTGGTGAGAATATTACGGGGTGTGACCTCTTTTATGGATTGAGCTTCACCATCACCAGTGGTGTTGGAGAGGAGTGGTCGAGCCGTGGTTTGTGGGACCGGCCGATTCTGCGAGTGGTGGACGACGCTGTATGGGAAGAACCTTGGCCTAGTATTCTGAATGATGAACGGGACCAACCCGACCCAGGGCCATCACGGGAGGGTCCCGGTGTCAGTGCCCAAGTAACCCTAGCTGAGGGAACTGGGCGGCATGGTGGGATGCCCATGATGGCGGGTGGAGCCAAGTGGATGGCCCACTCTACTCCTGGAGTTCGACTGGAAGGTACTGAGGAGCAAGGGGTCACAATGGCTTCACCAGCGGCGAAAATGAAAGCGACCGGGGCAGGACCAGCTGGCATGGTAAAACGGCGTGCCAAACAGGGACACTGGAAGCTGAGTCGGGCCCTCTGGGGGTCACTGATGTGGTCCAACCCAGAGAGGAGGCCTGGTCGAGAGGTGTTCGAGGCAAACGACAAGATGACCAGGGGCAGCTGCAGATGGTGGCTGTTGGGGAGGATGGCTACCTTCAGCTGTCTGATGGCTCATGGAGGCATCCAAGCGAGTTGCGGCGTGCCAAAGAAGAGAAGGAGGTGTTTGGGCTTTGATGTGGGTCATCCCCGGAGCGAAGAAAAAAAGGTGCACTGGAGGGGAACCGTCTGACGGTTTTCCGTAGGGTGGTTCCTTTACTGGGGCAAACTGATGGTTGGGCAATGTGTTTATTGCATGATGTTGGAATGGGGGATAACCAGATTGTGTATTAGTTTTGTTAATGGGATTGTTTAGTGTTTTATGCTGTTTATTTTAGGAACACGGCAATTTTCTGTTTAATGGACTATATTTTAGCAGAGATGGCAGAATAATCCATCTGGCCATGTGGGCGTGGAACGGTAGTCCACCTGTTCCCCCTAGCTTTCATTGTTTTGTGAGTACGTTTTAGGCCTTCAAATATTTCTGTTCAGTTTAGCGCATGTTTCGGGTTCCAAATTGGGGAAGGGTTTCGATGGTGTGTGTGTGTGTGTTTTGGACCATTTTTTGAAGGGGGGGTGTTGTGTTGTTATTGGGACGTATTATTGTGTGACACGGGTGGTGGCTCCACCTTTCCGGTTCTGCCGTCACCCGGGGTATAAGAGGGCTGTGTGGAAGAGGGACGGTCTCTTTGACCTCACTTCTGCCTGACAGGAGCGCCTGTACAGTAATCGTGAGTCAACAATAAAGTCGTCTTCAGTTCAACATCCAGCCTCAACGTTGGTTCTCATTTACCAACATAGCACAGTGGACCAACCAGAGTAGCCCAGACTGCCGCCCAGTAAACGTATCACCATGATCCCCATGATGCCTGCTGCAGGTGGTGAGCCCACTAAAGGGCAGACCCATGTGGCTCCTTTGGGTACACTGGGTCCTTGATGTAACGTTTTTTATGGGGATCTACTGGACTGCTGTTGGTCTGGCCCTTCACCCAGGACCAGTTTGTCTTGGGAGACTCTTCCAGGGACAAACTGCTCCCAGAAACATAGCTCCTGCGATCATTAGGGCATTCAAGCCCCTTCACTACCATAGTGATCCATGGAGGAGAAATTTACCTACTGTACATTTCCTTGTAAACTTGATTTTTTTTTTCTTTTGCGTTATAAATTGCATATTTACAACCTTTTCCTCTTGCAGATTTGTCATTTTTCATATATATTTGGAGCTTTTCCTAGTAGATAAGCAATTTTTTCTTGTAAATTGCACTTTTTCGTTTTAATTTAAGAAAAAAACAGGTAAAGTTCACTTTTTTTTTTCTTGTAAATTAGCAACATATTTAAAGCCACAGAGAGCCACTGGTTATGGGTGAAATAGCTGCATGTGTTTCCAACACGGCTGTAGACCCCTGGATTGTCCAATAACATGAATGTTAAATTGAGACGATACAGATTTACTTGGATGTACTGTAATTAGTTTGATGTCTGTTCTTGTGATGGTACAATAATTAAACTCTATGTTTAATATTCTTCATATTCTGTATGCATTCAAGTTGTTTTTTGTTTTGTTTTGTTTAGGTTTTTTCAAATGAATAAACTGAGGGAGATGTTTGGGTAAGAATTTAAACAACGTGACTGTAATGTGTTCATAATAGGCCAGTGATGACTGTTGTGCTGAGTCAGCGTTCCCACTCCTGCTCTGTTTTTGCACAGCCCCAAACATTTATGTGACGGTAGAGTGCAGCGCTGAAGGGTGAAGTGGCACAGCTGTGTCATCTCACTCTGAGGAGACTGAAGAACCTGAAACTGGTGCAGGGTCAGGTTTGAATGAGATTAAAGGCATTAACAAGCAGCAGGAACCTTCCTATACACAATAAAGCTAATGGACTATTTTCCACTGATGGAGGAGGAAATATGGGCTGGGAGGAACTTTTTCCCCCTTCTTCTTCTTCTTCTTTTTCTTTTATTTTGTACATATCAATGCCTCCAGTTTTCCACTGCAAGAATGTCATTTGCTCAAATAGAATGCAGTGTATATCGTATTACTGCATATGATATCAAATGCAAAGATAATGGTGTTCTGTGAAAGCATTTAGAGCCAATGTTCCAATTAAGATGTTGTATCATTAATCACTCATGAAATGTTATGTAACTAAAGACTAAAAATATTAGGAGAAGCATTCTGGATCCCTTCCTCCAGTGACTTTTTTTCTGTCCAAGAACAGGATTTATAAATGTCCCACAGTGTGTTTGACAGTCTGCTTAGTTGGATGAAAATATGTACCGTCATGCCTTATTCAGCTTTGTCCAGTTCTTCTTTACTGAAAACTAGATTGTTTTGCAGAGGAAACAAGTGCTTGATCTTCTTTAAAAATGTTTCACTGATGCATGATATGAAGTTCTTTGTTATACACATGTAATTTTAAAAGATATGCTTTTATTTTGAAAAAAGATCATTTCCAATGTTATAAACCCCTTGCTTCTGTTTTTAAATGGGTCAGTGACTGCACTTTTTCCACATTATAAACAGTTCACGTCTTAATGAAATGTTTGTGACATATTTTGGTCAAATTTTCTTTAACTATTTAATTATTGCTATGGAAGCATATTGCATTCACTGTCAAAAAAATTGTTTTTCTGAATTAATGTGATAAATTTTCACTAAAAAATTTTTTGCTCTGTTTTTCTGAATTAAAACAACCTCACTTTCATGAAAAAGAGCTGTCCTCTGAGCTCCAGCAGTTATATTGGTGTCTATGAGCTGCCTTCAGGGAAACGACTGCACAGGGACTGTCTGCAAAATGCAATTCCGAGGGAAAAAACCAACTTAAAATTAAATACCGTCAGGATCATAGGGTGTAACATCACCAGAATCAGTTCATACGTCAATTGTGTCGTTCTGGTCAGACTAAAATGCTCAGTTTTCATAAATTTTATTTTTCATAAATTAGGGAAATATTTATTTAAAACATATCCATTAACTTGAAAATTACAAAGTATGGCTTCGCCAGAATCATCTCACATGCAATCCATCTTCTTCTAGTAAGACTACAACACATAGTTTGGATTAAAGAATTTTTTTAGCTTTTGGGAATATTTATTAGGATTAAATTTCAGCATCATGAAGGTAAGTGCCACTAAATGCTGCCCAGCCACTCAGGTCTCCTGTTAGTAACACCTATTAGTTGGACCAAAAAAATATAGGTTAGGGAAATATTAATTAGAAATGATAGTTAAAAACTTATAAACAACTGAGTGCAACTTCACCATAACAACCTCACACATCATCCATCATCTGATGGTCATACTACATCACTTAGTTTGGGTAAAAAACATTTTTTTAAATATATATATTTTTTTGGGGAAATATTTGAAATAAAATTCAATAGCTTCTCAGATATTAAATGGTAAATGGCATTCACTTATATAGCACTTTTATTCTCATCTCTAGATGACCAAAGCGCTTTACAGATCCTGCTATCCACCCATTCACACACACATTACATACTGATGGCGGCAGAGTGAGAGTGTGAGATTTTGCGTGCCCCTAGTGGCAGAGCGTGGCGCTGCGCCTGTCATCTCACTCTGACATCGCCGGCTGCATAGGATTTGTACTGATCTGCCAGTTTCAGAAGGTGGCAGACATATGTTGGATGACTCAATGGATGACACATAATACACCAAAGAAGAAGAACTCTTCATTTCCTTTTCCTGTATTCCCTTCTTTTAGCTCAGAAAGCTAATATGGCCGCGATCCATCATTGTGCACTGTCACTTAGACGGCTTTGTACACGGAAAATAGCCGCAGGATACAAGTGAAATTTATGTGGGATAATCATAAGACTTTGTAGATGTAGTAGAGAGCATAAATGACCGACAGAATGCAAAATAACGACCACGATGGGTGAAAACACAGTGACCACGGCAGCAAGCAAGTCCCGTTAGCCGCCGGTAAGTGACGAATTTCTGTTTTTTTTTTTCATTGTACTGATTTTCTGGTTCATACTTTGAAGATAAGATAACAACATACCCCTGTAGAGACAACAGTGTCAAAAAACCAAACCATTCTTTGTGTAAATATGTCCAAAGTCCAGTTTTGACTGAGTTATGGAATTTAAAGAGCTGCCGCGACATTATGCAAATTGGATGCGTAAATTTACTGTATTCCTATCTGAAACTTTGGATCATATTTTACATCTTTCTAATTGACAGTAAGCCATTATCGCTTACCACTTTCAAGTTATAGCCTTGGAAATCTGAACTATTTTATTGACAAAAAATATTTACCACTCTTGACCACTAGTGATTATGTCGCAGTTCGACGAGGGTTAAGTGCAGCTTCATCAAAATCACTTCACACATCACCCATCATCTGATGGTCAACATAGATTGACCAGTAAATCGGTAGCTTTGCTTTAGAGCTCAGCTCCCGCTTCACAACAACAGACTAGTACAACGTCTGCATCACTGAAGAGGCTGCTCCAATCCATCTGTCAGCCTCTTGCTCCATTCTCCCCTCACTCGTGAATGAGACCCCAAGATACTTAAACTCCTCCACTTGGGGCAGGAGCTTGTCTCCAACCCGGAGAGGACAATCCACATTTTTTCTGGCTGAGGACTATGGACTCGGACTTGGAGGTGTTGATTCTCATCCCAGCCACTTCACACTCAGTAGCAAACCATCCCAGCAAGGCCTGGGATGTCATTGCTTGATGAAGCCAACAGGACATCATTTGCAAACAGCAGAGATGAGATCCTGTGATCACCGAGCATGACACCCTCCAATCCTTGGCTGCGCCTAGATATCCTGTCCATAAAAATTATGAACAGGATCGGTGACAAAGGGTAGCCCTGGTGGAGTCCAACTCTCACTGGAAACGAGTTTGACTGGGTGCTGGCAATACGAACCAAATTCTTGCAAAGGTTGTATAGGGACCGGAGAGCTCGTAACAACGAGCCCGATACCACATACTCCCGAAGCACCCCCCCCACACACACAAGAGACCATGAGGGACGCAGTCAAATGCTTTCTCCAAGTCGTCAAAACACATGTGGACAGGTTGGGCAAATTCCCATGAACCCTCGAGGATTCTCGAGAGCATAAAGAGCTGGTCTGATGTGCCATGGCCAGGACAAAAACCCCATTCCTCCTCCTGAATCTGAGGTTTGACCAGCAGTCAGACTCTCCTCTTCAGATCCTTGGCAGAGACCTTCCTAGGGAGGTTGAGAAGTGTGATCCCCCTACAGTTGGAACACACCCTCCGGTCCACCTTTTTAAAAAGAGGAACCACCACCCCGGTTTGCCATGCCAAAGGCACCGTCCCCGACTTCCACACAACATTGTAGAGGCTTGTCAACCATGACAGCCCTACAACATCCAGGGCCTTGAGGTAGTCATGGAGAATCTCATCCACCCCTGGGCCCGGCCACCAAAGAGTTTTTTAACCACTTCGGCAACCTCAATCCCTGTGATGGGTGAGTTGTCCCCCTCATCCTCAAGCCCTGCTTCCTCTATGGAAGGCATGTTACTGGGATTGAGGAGATCCTCGAAGTATTCCTTCCACCACTCAATGATGTGCCCAGTTGAAGTCAGCAGCACCCCATCTGCACCATACACAGTGTGCACAGGGAGGTGCTTCCCCCTCCTGAGTTGCCAGACATTTTGTCAGAATCTCTTCGAGGCTGACCAAAAGTCGTGTTCTATGGCCTTACCAAACTCCTCCCGTACCTGAGTTTTTGCTTCAACAACCACCCAAACTGCACTCCACTTGGCCTGCCGGTACACCTCAGCTGCTTCAGGAGTCCCACAAGCCAACCAACCTTGATAGGACTCCTTCTTCACCTTAATGGCCCCCCTCACCACTGGTGTCCACCACTTGGTTTGGGGGTTGTCACCTCAAGATGCCGCCACAGCTCTGGGCAGCTGCTTCAACAATGGAGGTTGAGAATATGGCCCATTCAGACTCCATGTCTCCAGACTCACTTGGAATGTGGTTGAAGTTCTTCCGGTGGTGGGAGTTGTAGACCTCCCGAACAGGGGCCTCAGCCAGACCTTCCTGGTACACCCTCACTATACTTTTAGGTCCACTGGGTCTGAGTGGCATCTGCCCCTGCCATCTGATCCAACTCACCACCCAGTGGTGATCAGTTGACAGCTCTGCACCTCTCTTTACCTGAGTATCCAAGAGATGTGGTCGCAGGTCTGATGACACAATAACAAAATCAATCATCGACCCATGACCTAGGGTGTCCTGGTGCCAGGTGCACATATGGACACCCTTATGCTTGAACATGGTGTTCATTATGGACAAACTGTGGTTGGCACAGAAGTCCAATAACTGAACATCACTCGGGTTCAGATGGGGCAGGCCGTTCCAGGTTCCACCCCCATCCAGGTTTCACTGACATTGCCCACGTGTGCATTGAAGTCCCCCAGTAGGACAATGGAGTCTCCAAGAGGAACATTGTCCAGCACCCCAGTCAGAGACTTCAAAAAGGGTGGGTACTCTGAACCATCACCTGGTACATAGGCGCAAATGATGGTTAGGAGCCATTTCCCAACACGAAGGTGCAGGGAAACTATCCTTTTGTCCGTCTGAGAGAACTCCAATGTTGATGCAGCAAGGTGGGGGGGATATAAGAATGCCCACCCGGCCTGTCGCCTCTCAACCGGGGCAACTCCAGAGTAGGCCAAGTGCCAGATCCTCTTCAGGAAATTAGTTCCAGAACTGGAGCTGTGCATTGAGGTGAGCCCAACTATATCTAGCCAGTATCTCTCAATCTCATGCACCAGCTCCAGCTCCTTCCCCACCAGAGAGGTGACGTTCTACATCCCAAAAGCCAGTTTTGAACGCTGGGGATCAGACCACGAAGGTCTCTGCCTTACTGCTGTTACTCAATCAATTGGGAATAAAAACAATAGACAAAAGTCTGAAGGACTTTGCAGCATTTGCATTTGCAAGGTTGCATAATGCTACCTCCATGGACATGGTACTCAAAATATTCTTATCACTTTGTACTGTATTAATCTCAGCAAGCACAACACCGATACTGTCCTTAAGAATCTGAAGGCCATGGAGGATTTGATAAAAGAACGCAACATCACTGACATGGGCGAGACTGAAAAACTAGAAGAGAGTCCCTTAGCTCATGAGGAGGATGATGAAGACAGAAGAGATGCCCATACAATTGTTGGCTGATATCCTTTCACACGAGTTCAAAAAGATCTTGAAGGAACTTCAGGGGGAGCTTGCAACAGAGGATGTTGCGACCCCATGTATTGACGAAAATCTATACTTCTGCCAAGGGATTATTGACATCCTTTTTGAGAACTACCTAGGCATTTTCCCCCTTTGGAGTGGACTGCTGTTGGGGAACTTGCAAAGGTATGCTTCTGATCAAGAAGATGACAATTTTGGCCCATGTAAAACAAGGGATACAAACTGTCACGTGGAAAGAAGGTTTGGAATTGTTAAACAGTCCATCCTTTGGTACGAGAGTACTAAAAACTTGGATGGATGGTTTGCGGTGATTTTGGTGAAGCTGCACTTAATACCTGAAAAGCTATTGAATTTTATTTCAAATAAATATTTCCAAAAAATATGAACAAATGTTTTTTAGCCAAACTAATGTGTGAGGTGATTCTGCTGAAGCTGCACTCGGTTGTTTAGAAGTTTTTAATTATCATTTCTAATAAATATTTCCCTAACCTATGATATATTTTTTTGGTCCAACTAACAAGCGTTACTAACAGGAGACCCCTAGTGGCTGGGCAGCATTTAGTGGCACTAACTTTGATGATGCTGAAAATGAATCCTAATAAATATTCCCAAAAGCTGTGAAAATTTTCTTCAATCCAACCTATGTGTTGTAGTCTTACTAGAAGAGGAGGGATTGCATGTGAGATGATTCTGGTGAAGCCACACTTTGTAATTTTCAAGTTATTGGATATTTTCCATCCATCCATCTTCTTCTGCTTAATCCTTTTTGGGTCGTGGCGGGGCTGGAGCCCATCCCAGCATCTTTGGGCGAGAGGCAGGGTTCACCCTGGACAGATCGCCAGTCCATCGCAGGGCCAACACAGAGAGACAGACAACCATTCATTCTCACAGTCATACCTAAGGACAATTTAGAATCCCCAGTTTGATGCCAATTAACCTAACTTGCATGTTTTTGGCATGTGGGAGGAAACCGGAGAAAATCCGGGAGTAAACCCACACAGACACGGGGAGAACATGCAAAGTCCACACAGATCACTGTTGGTCGGGGGCTGGGATCGAACCCAGGATCCCCCGGCCAAGGGTGAGTTGTTGTGCTGCTGCAGTGCTAACCACTCCACCACCGCGCTGCCCTATTGGCTATTTAAAAAAAAAAAAAAAAATATTGGATATTTTTTGAAATAAATATTTTCCTAAACTATGAAAAATAAAATTTATGCAAACTAAGCATTTTAGTCTGATCAAAACGATACAATTGACGTACGAACTGATTCTGGTGATGTTACACCTTATGATCATGACAGTATTTAATTTTAAAGTTGTTTTTTTCCCATCAGAGTTGCAATTTGCAGACAGTCCCTGCGCATTTCGTTTCCCTGACTGCAGCTCATAGACACCAATGTAACTGCTGGAGCTCAGAGGACGGCTCTTTTTAATGAAAATGGGGTTGTAGCTCGTTGTCCACTTTATCAATGCATTAGATTGGTGTAGTTTGTGTTTTAACAATGTTTTGTTCAGGAGTTATTGATCTGCAAAATCCGAATCTGTGAATATCTTGCCAGCTTTACCAATGTATTGAACTATCTCATTAATTCAGAAAAACAAAACAGGATTTTTTTTTTTTTAGAAAATTTATCTCATTAATTCAGAAAAACTGTTTGTTTTTTTTTAGAGTGAATGCAGTACGCTTCCGTACAACATGCTTCCGTATATTGCGACATAATTTGTGAATAATCTTTTTTAGCCTTTCCCAAACGTTTGGTTTCAGTGCATGTCACTATAAATTTCTAAAGGTGTGTTCAGACTGTTGTGTGGAGTGAATGTGTGTTGTACCCACCAATAGTGTGACGTCAGGTGGGCATGGTCACTTGTATATAGTTCTGAGCTCTGTTAATAAAGTGAAAGTTCGTTGCATGACAGAAGAGACTCCAGTCCCTCATTCCTCATACATAACATTTTGGCGATGAGAGAGAAATTATCGGAGCATACGGGCTACCTCCATCCCTGCTACTATTTCTGGAGTACCTAGGAGAGCCAGTGATCCTGTGGCCGAAATGGCTGGCCATGTCTGAGGGTTATATCACGGCGCTGGGCCTAAGTAGACTCGACGGGAGACAAAGACGAGCACTTCTGGCCCACCATCTCGGCGCAGAAGACCGAAGAATTCTTGGTGCATTGGATGAAACGGAGTGCTATGCGGATGCTGTTGAGCAGCTGGCCGAGTATTTCGCCGAGCAAACAAGGACCACAAAGCTATGGGTAGCAAGAGTGTTGGTGCCAAATGTAGCTAGGCTAGTTAGCTGGGAGGAGCTAACGGCTCAGCCAGTTTCAATGGGAAAGTTAGCCATGAAGCTAGCTTGGCGCCAAAAGCAAGCTACTGGCTATCAACAAGACTTCGAGGTGAGACAGGGGCCACAAGTGGAGGAATCTCTGGTCACGGTGGACGGCAGGCTAGCCAAGGAGCTCAGCATGGTACGGGACTGCAGCACTGGAGAGGTCGACGGCGCGGTGAGCAACAACAGCGGAGAGGGAGAGCAGCGACAGGAGTCTCCCCCACAGCTGGAGCCTGGGCAGCGAGAGTGGGAGCATGCAAGCTGAGTACCCCGGGAGAGAACAGCAACACCTGGGCAAGGAGACAACGCAGCGGAGTGCCTGGGACAAGGGTGCTGAGAGCAGTGACGAAGCACCTGGGTCGGAAAGTGACGCCGACGAGAGTGACGCCGAGAGCCCCAGGAGAGAGCAGCAAGAGTCGGGCACGGAAACAGTGCAGCAGAGCACCTGGGATGAGGGTGCTGGGAGTGGCGGCGAGGTGCCTGGGTCGGTGAATGATGCCGGTGGGAGTGACGCTGGGAGCCCTGGGAGAGAACAGTGACAGCTGGGCACCACTGAGGTCTGGCAGGGCATCAGTGCCGGAGCTCAACGTGCCCTGGACGAGGGTGCTGGGCGTTACGGCGAAGTGCCCTAGGCAGTGAGCGGCATTGACGAGCAAGCTTCGGTTTTCCCCGGAGTGCAGCCACAGGGGCTGGAGTGTTTGAGGCAACGATGGCAGCTGCAGTGGTGTGGAAAGCGGTTGGGAGTAGACTGACGGGCATGGAGAGACAACGTGTCGAACAGCAGGACTGCGGGTCCCGAGGAGTGAGGCAGTCGGTGGTGAAGAGAGACATTTTCACAGGAGAGGTCGGTTTTGATCCTGGAGGCGGACGGCGGACGGTGGTGCACATGTCATGGGGCTGCCCGGGGCCTCCGAGCCGGTCTTACCTTCGGCGGCCAGGAGCATGCATGCTTTGGGACTGCCCTGGGCCCCCGGGCCGGTTTTACCTCTGGCTGCCGGTGGTCATAGGTGTTACTTAACCCCTTGAACTCTGTGAATTCCACGGGCGGTCATGTCTCTGCATCTTAGTGCGTCTCAGTGGCCACTGAAAAAAAAAGCTGTATTTCCGGTCTTCCAGTACAGACACAGCCTTGTTACAACCTGAGAAAAAAGCTGTGTAATATATTCATTTTTTGTGGTATTTTTACAAAATTTTGACCTGAGCTTGAAAACACTTGGTTCTACATTTCTGTTGTGTTTTCCAGCCAGTTATCTGACAGCTGTTTGTTATTTGCAAGCATTTGTATCTAAAAAAACACCCAGGCGAACTTTCTTGTTACTCAGTGGCAGGAGCACTTAGAGAGATTATGACTGTTTTGCCAAAAAATTCAGAGTGTTTTCTTTCAAATGAGACTAACCCCATGAAGATGCTGCAAAGGGTTGAAGAACAGCTTTTGATTTACTTTGGGCATGTTATTTTTAGGCATTTTTAGGGAAGTTGAACAGAGTTTAACAGGTTAAATACTGCTGATGTAAATATGTATATTCTCTGCCGGTGTGCATGTGAGTATGTATGATATGGGATTATTTTTTATATTTTCAGAGACATGGTCCAGTTTTAGTTTTGGTGTGTTTTTTGGGGGAGGATTAGTGTGTTAGGTTATTCTAGTTCACTGTTCCCCATTACTTCCTTAGTGTATGATTTGGGTCCTAAATTGGGGAGGGTCTCGATTGTGTGTGTGGTCTTACACTTTTCTAAGGGGGAGGGGAATGTTGTGTGGAGTGTGTGTGTGTGTTGCTGTATCCGCCCACAGTGTGACGTCAGGCGGGCACGGTCACTTGTATATAGTTCTGAGCTCTGTTAATAAAGGGAAAGTTTGTTACATGACAGAAGAGACTCCAGTCCTTCATTCCTCATACATAGCACAGACCAAACGTGAAATGAATTTTTTATCACGCAGGCAAGTCTACCATTTTGTGTGTCACAACATTCATCTACAGCCATCTTGGGTACAAATGCATGAGAAAAAATACAGCTGATAAAAAGAATGGACATCAACTCATTTGACTTAAAACACCCAAAGACAAAGGAGGAGCTGATTGCACAGCGCCCCGCTGTTTTTAAAGGTTTAGGTGAATTTTCAGGAGAGTATCACATTCATACAGACCCCAAAGCTGTACCAGTCATACACAGCTGCAGACAAATACCGCTAGCTGTAATGGACAAACTCAAAGTTACCCCTGATGACTTGTTACTGGCTGAAGTAATCACACAAGTGACTGAGCAAACACCATGGGTAAACAGCCTTGTTATTACAGAAAAAGAAAGGAAAGAACAAACTGAGGGTTTGTTTGGACCCCAGCAATTTGAACAAAGCCATATTAAGACAACACTACTCCATTCCTACAACAGAAGAGGTCCTAAGTAAACTTGCTGGAAGGAAAATATTCACTGTGCTTTAGAAGAAAAATGGATCCTGTCAGGTGAAGCTGGACAAAGAATCATCCCTGCTGTGCACATTTAACACTCCATGGGGCAGATATTGATTCAAACGACTACCATTTGGTATTAAATCAGCAAGTGAAGTGTCTCAGCAACACAATAGCGAGACATTTGGAGACATTCAAGGAGTCCACATCATTGAAGATGACATAATCATTGTTGCATCCTCAGAAAAAGAACATAATGAAATATTACAAAAAGTGATGGCCACAGCAAAAGAAGCCAATGTCAAGTTCAACAAAGAGAAAATACAGTTCAAGGTGAGCAGCGTGAACTACATGGGTCACATAGTAGCTTGAGTATGTTCATGTTGTCTTCTTTTTAATGATTAGCCTTTTGTTTTCTTATTAAAGACAAGGATAGAAAGGAGGTGTTTTTACCTTTACATGTTTCGACTTCACTGCACTGCACTGCACTTCACTTCACTGTTTCAACTGTCCACTGCAGTCTTCTGAAGACTGCAGTGGACAGTCGAAACATGTAAAGGTAAAAACATCTCCTTTCTATCCCTGTCTTTAATAAGAAAACAAAAGGTTAATACATGGGTCACACCATCATCTCAGCATTCGTAAAGTATGACGATATAAGATTAAAGCCACTATTGAGATGCCATTACCTAAGAATAAAGCAGAACTACAAAAAATGCTTGGAATGATAAAATACTTGGCCCAATACATCCCTGGAGAAGCAACCATAACAGCACCTCTACGACAACTCAGAAAGGACAGCATGTGGCTGTGGCAGCATGAATACAAAGAGGCAGTCAACAAACTCAAAAACGCTCATGTCTGCCAATGTGCTCAGGTTCTTTGACCCAAAAAACAGCTTATCATACAGGCAGATGCCTCCAAGGATGGCCTGGGAGTGCGTCTTATGCAAGAGGGACACCCTGTAGCCTATGCATCCAAATTATTGAGACTGAAAAAACTATGCACAAATTTAATTTACAATCCTATATTAGTCCCACAATGGGGAAATTACAGGGCATCCACCTGGATGGATGAGGCAGCCACATTGTGGCGCCAATCCCTTCACCATTCACACACATACATTCACACCTAGGGCCACTTTAGAGTCTCCAGTTAACCTAACTTGCATGTTTTTGGCCTGTGAGAGGAAACCGGAGTACCCCCACGCAGACACGGGGAGAGCATGCAAACTCCACACAGAAGGGTCACTCATGGTCAGGGGTTGGGATCGATTCTGTGACCTTCTTGCTCTGCTGCCACAGTGTTAACCACTGCACCACCGAGCTGAGTGGTGGAGTGGTTGAGTAGGAACTTGTAGCAATAGTGTTCTCTGTTAGAAAATTCCATCAGTACATGTATGGAGTGAGAGTAGAGGTACAATCAGATCACAAGCCACTGGAGAACATCTTGACAAAACCACTTGCAGCAGCGCCATCAAGACTTCAAAGAATGATCTTGCAACTACTAAGATGTGACCTAAAAGTCACCTATACCCCAGGAAAAGATTTATTAATAGCAGACACACTCTCATGAGCTGAATGAAGATGACATAACAAACGAGAAGGTCATTTACAATCTAGAGCCAACAGATGCATTTAACGCAGCGTCTCTAAAACAACTCAAAGACCAAACAGAGAAAGATGACACACTACAGCTGTTGCAAGACACATACTGGCATAGCTGGTCCCATCACAGAAAACGGAGAGATCCAAGACTGATACAGTACTGGCTGACAAGACACACAATCGCTGTAAGAGAAAGAATAATGTTTGCTGGATACAAGATCATTTCGCCACGCTCTCTGAGAACAGAACTACTCCATCAACTACATATGGCACACTAAGGAATGCAGAGGACAAAAGCACTAGCCCAGAAATACTGGTATTGGCTAGGAATGACAAGAGACATACGAGGGGGGGCTGAAAAGTTCATAGTGGTCAAATTTGACCAAATGTGGATTATTTTTCAACATAGTCTCCCCTTCAGTCCACACACTTCTGCCATCAGTGTTGCAGAGCTTGGATCCCTGCAGTTGAAAAATAAACTACATTTGGTCAAACTTGACCATTATGAACGTTTCGGCCAGCACCCCCCCCCCCCCCCCCCCCCCCCCGTGGAACAAATGATAGAGACCTGTGGGACATGCCAACAGTTCCAACCCTGTAACCAAAGGGAGCCACTAATCTCTCATGAGATAACTGACCTGCCCTGGTTTAAAGTGGGGGCTGACATCTTTGAGATCAGTGGACAATCATATTTGCTATTGGCCAGACTACTTCTCAAAATATCCAGAAGTACTGAACATTAAAAACAAAATGTCACACAGTGTGATCAGCGAGATGAAATCTGTCTTCTCTAGGTTTGGAATACCAAAGGAGACCGTATGTGATCATGTCCCATTTGCAAGTCAAGAAATGAGAAACTCTGCAACAGTATGGGGCAAAAAGCTCACTCACTCCAGCCCTACTTACCCACAATCAAACAGACTGGCTGAAAGAACAATGAAGACTGTCAAACATGTGCTCAAAAAAGTGCTACAAACAAACAATGACCCTTATCTTGCACTGCTTATCCTGAGAAACACTCCAGTAACAGGCATGGAATATTCCCTTGCTCAAATGCTCATGGATAGAACCGTCAGAAGTACTCTCCCAACTCCACTATGGTCCTCCAGCCTGCAGTACCTAAAGGCATATAGAAATCCCTCCAAGACCTACAACATAAACAGCAGCAATATTACAACAAAGGGACACAACAGCTACCACAGTTACAACCAGTGACACAGCTCACATGTTGACACCTCAAGGATGGTGCCATGTAACAGTTACTGCACAAAAGAGTGAACCACGTTCTTATGAAATAGTGGCACCTTCTGGTCAGCAGTACAGAAGAAATAGATGTCACTTGAGGAGAATGCCACCATGTGCACAAAAGAACTGACTGATGCTCAGTGGACAAAGAGCAGACTATCACACCAAATGCCAGTGCTGCAGATGATGCTCAGAGTATACGCACATCCGCACCCCAACCAGCTCAAACCAGAAGTGGCCACGTGGTTAGACCATCCATCCATCCATCCATCTTCTACCGCTTTTCCAGAGGTCCGGGTCACGGAGGCAGCAGTTCGAGCAGAGAAGCCCAGACTTCCCTCTCCCCAGCCACCTGCTCCAGCTCTTCAGAGAGGATACCAAGGTGTTCCCAAACCAGCTGGGAGACATAGTCTCTCCACCGAGTCCTGGGTCTGCCCCGGGGTCTCCTCCCAGTGCCTGAAACACCTCAAGTGAGATGCGTCCAGGAGGCATCCTAATCAGATGCCCATAGCACCTCAACTGACTCCTTTCAATGTGGAGGAGCAGCGGTTCTACTCTGAGCCTCTCCCGGATGACTGAGCTCTTCACCCTATCTCTGAGGGTGAGTCCAGCAATCCTACGGAGAAAGATCATTTCAGCCGCTTGTATCCGCGATCTCGTTCTTTCGGTCATTACCCAAAGCTCGTGACCATAGGTGAGAGTAGGAACATAGATTGACTGGTAAATCGACAGCTTTGCCTTAGAACTCAGCTCCCTCTTCACCACAACAGACTGGTACAATGTCCGCATCACTGCAGATGCTGCTCCAATCCGTCTGTCAATCTCTCGCTCCATTTTCCCCTTACTCGTGAATAAGATCCCAAGATACTTAAACTCCTCCACTTGGGGCAGGAGCCTGTCCCCAACCCAGAGAGGACAATCCACCTTTTCCGGCTGAGGACCATGGACTCGGACTTGGAGGTGCTGATTCTCATCCCAGCCACTTCACACTCAGCGCCAAACCGTCCCAGCAAGAGCTGTAGGTCATTGCTGGATGAAGCCTACAGGACAACATCATCTGCAAACAACAGAGATGAGATCCTGTGGCCACCAAGCATGACACCCTCCATTCCCTGGCTGCGTCTAGAAATCCTGTCCATAAAAATTATGAACAGGATCGGTGACAAAGGGCAGTCCTGGCGGAGTCCAACTCTCACTGGGAATGAGTCCGACTGAGTGTTGGCAATACGAACCAAACTCTCACAACGGTCGTACAGAGACTGAATAGCTCGCAACAACAAGCCCGATACCCCATACTCCCAAAGCACCCCCCACAAAAAACCACAAGGGACGTGGTCAAATGCCTTCTCCAAGTCCACAAAACACATGTAAACTGGTTGGGCAAACTCCCACGAACCCTTGAGAATTCTTGAGAGGGTAAAGAGCTGGTCCGATGTGCCACGGCCAGGACGAAAACCACATTTCTCCTCCTGAATCTGAGGTTCGACCATCGGCCGGACTCTCCTCTCCAGTACCTTGGCATAGACCTTCCCAGGGAGGCTGAGGTTAGACCACCAGCAAGAAACAGACTACTTCATGTGCAAACCATAGCACTCATTCATAAGAAGGTGTTAAATGTTATTTGAGTTAATGTTAAAAAACAATCATATCATTTATTTTAATAGCAATTTGAAGAAAGAGTATGATATTAAGATATTTTCCTATAGCAGAGTTTTGACAGCATTCCTAAGAGAAATGAACCAAGGTTAACGATAGTTTGTGGGTCATTCCAGAATTGGAAGACATTTTACGTCCCACCCATCAAATTTTAAATAATCCACATACAAAATACTAAAACATGCAGTTTCTGAGTAAATTTACTTGTTCTGAGACCAAATCTAAAAAAAACTAAGAGAAAAGAATGCTTGAAAATAGTTTTAAAAATACCAAATAAGTCTGGAGTACCCTCTAAAATGCCATTTTTCTCTTGTCCCACCCCCTAATGACCAAATTGAATCTCAAATAAAACAGTTAAAATGAAATTTAAATTTCTTTTTTTTTTGGTATTATTTGTTTCATTGCTGTCTCTTGTAACTGTGGGAACATTAGTTTTAATAAACATAATATTTCAAATAATAATTATTATTCATGGAACGTGTGTCCCACAACATGCACGCAACCCTGTTACTATAACCTTTTTAGCATGGTAGAAGAAGAAGAAAGCAGTGAATCACATGATACGCTGGACTTGACATCATCAAACAGTTTTCCAAAAGAATGGGTAGAGCAAAGGTATGTCCTCTCTTCTATTTTTCATATTTTTATAACATAGTTAGCCTTGATTGAATGTCTCACTCTACCTCATGCAACCCTGTTATGCATATGATCAGAATAAGACAATTATTTTTTTAATTTTTTCTTTACTTATTTACATAAGTAAGTTTGTCCTCTTGGTCAGCAGTAACAGCTAGCTAAACAGCTAGCTTCTACTCCTGAGAGAAAGCTAACATTCGTCCGGATTTGCAACCCTATTACCTGCAACCCTGTTGCTGTGATTAGAGTGACAGGGTTGCACTACATTAACAGGGTTGCATCTCCTCCAGTTTACTCAGACTTTAGAAACTATTATTTGTAATTCAATTCAACAATTTACATTATCTGAGATATAATTTAGTTACTCTTCATATTGTAAACACATTTCTGAATTTTACATACTGCATTGTTTCCTTTTATTTCTTAATGGTAGTCCAAATATATTATGGTTGCAGCAACTACCTCGATGGGATGATTAACTTTACATAAATAAAACTGTATTCAAACAATGAGTTACAATTCATAATAGGTGACACTAAATTAAGTTAGATAAATTGTTTTTCATACAGTGTGGCCCACCATTGAGTGCTGCTGAAAAGCAGAGATGCTACCGAGCCCAGCCTGATGCTGATGTACAAAGGAGACAACAGTACTTACTCAAAGAAAGAGAGAAATGGAAAGAAGATGTAGAAAGAGGAAAGAAGTTGCTTCAAAAAGACTGCAGTGAGAGAGCACAGCGAGCCCAACAAAAAAAGTGGCAGCAATGTCACTTTACCAAGCTCTGAATGATGGTCAAGCAAAGGTGAAATTGTTTTACATCCAGGAGCAAGATGTAGATGATGCAGTGAAGGAAATGCCGGCTGACCTTCCAGCAGTACCATCCACAATGAGGCTTCACCAGGTATTCACTTCACTATTTCTCCATGATTCTTATTTAGTTAAAGCACTTTGAACTAACTTATGTATGACTGATCTTGCCTTGCCGGGTGATTACTCTTTCACCTGGAAAAATGCTCTACCGCGACATCAGCTGCATGTGTTCTGCAAATGGGAATCTGGAATGTAATTGCCAGAAAACCAAAAGCTTCAGCTTTAATTCCGCAGATGACCACACAGAAGACCTAATACACAGCACACCAGAAGAAGAGCAGTGGCATACTCCAGAGGTTGTAGGTAAATGGTGTGCCCTGCTGTATGAGGGCCACATCTACCCAGGGATCATCCAAGAGGTGAATGAGACCCACTGCCAGGTGAAATGTATGCACAGAGTGGGGAAAAAACGCTTTTTCTGGCCGTTGAGGGAGGATGTCCATTGGTATCCCTTTGAGGATATGCTGATCATCATTCCACCGCCACAAAATGTTACCTCACGCCACCTGGCCATCGCAGAAGACCAGTGGAACACTCTGGTTAGCCATGAAGAGTAAAGTGGAATATTAGAAGACCGATGTTCTAAAGCAGATGACAAGTTTTCAGCTAAGTGTTAGAGTGAAATGTTTTTAGCTCAGTGTTAAAGTGAATATGTTGATAGGCTAGGGCAGCCAGCCATCAAAGGTTTCATAGCAATGTTCTGAACCAAAGGGCAAGTTTCAGCAAAGTTTCTTAAATTATTATTATTTCTTCTATTTTTTGGGTGTTATTTGAGGAAAAGTGCATCAGAAGGTATTAAAAGTTATTCAAAGAACACTTTGGTGTCTTGGGCATTTATTTGTCACTTTTATACTGTATGATAATCTATAATCAAAAATAATGTAGCTAGTCATCCATCTTACTTTATGCAACCCTGTTACCCTAATTTCAACCCTGTTACCATATCATTTTAATTGAAAGTAATCCTAAATTACTTTCTCAGCTCAAAAGGGTTTGAGCCATTTTCCTTTAAAGAGTTTATGCAATCACATGCAAAATGTGTTAGAGTAAATATTGTACAATAAATACTGAAATTGGTAAAGTGAAACGTGCCATTATTGAAAAGTTGGGTGAGACAGATTTTGAAAGTTGTTAAAATTAATTTAAATCAAGTCATATGTGAAATCAAATGGTTATTCAGAGAGAATGTTACTTTATTTACTTAATGGAAAAGGAATTATATTTCAGAAATCAATAATTTACTTTTTTCAGGTTTCTCAGTGTTGGTAACAGGGTTGCACCAAGTATTGTAAACACCAAATAAATCATGTAATAAAAATTGTACCATTGATCTGTAAGCTGAGCTAATAGGATAGTTTATTACCTATTATTGATGAATATGTAGCAGAAAATCAGAAAAGTGAAGGTTTATTTTTCAAGAATTTTGAAGCCCAAATGTCCTCCAATTCTGGAATGACCCTTGTATTGGGTTAATGTTATAGAATTGAGTAAAACAGGTATTAGAGAAACAGCAAGATGAATCTTTCAAGTTAAGAAAGGGGGATGTAGTATATAGTGCTGCACACTAATAATAAGTAGAAGAACGTCACCAGAGTGGCAGGAGTGGAGTGATATGAACAGAAGTAAAGTTCCTATGTGTCTGTAAGTTCAGTTGGACTGTTGTTACTAAAACGTTCACTACCTGAAGTCAGAAGGTGACATCTCTGAGTGATGCTTCGGGGATTCATGGCAAGTAACAAGAGCTACAATAGGGTGTGACTTAGGCTCTCTATAATCAACTAGGACCACCTAGCACGCTAATGCTAATGGCTCAATGCAGCATCGAAAATATTGTGGTCACCCAGCACAATGCAGACTGATACTATTCACGCTCAGCAGGGAATGCATATGGACAGAGAGCCCCTGGGGGGACAACCAGAACAATGGACTATTGGTTATACATCCCGGATTAAGGAGAAGACGTCCGGGCGCCAGTTGGTCAGGCTAATCATATGTATTGACTTAAATGTATATCAATATGCTAATGTGCCATGCATTCTCTCTGTTTGTATAACATGCATAAAAGAGCTTGCTATACATGCCTCAAAAGCACAGCAGAACACAGCACAGCACAGCACAGTAGACCACTGTAGCACACAGCGCTACAAGTGCGTCTCATTTTAATGGAGGAAATAAAACTCTGCAACCTTCCAGCTCGTCATATCTCGCCTGAACTTATTCCTCCACACTGGTGACCCACGACGTGTCATGGTGCGCCCCTCGCCTGATCTTATCCCTCCACACTGGTGACCTGACGAGAGAGAATGACTGTCTGCTCCCTCTCACTGTGCTGTGGACAGCAGAGGACCAGAGAACGCCTGCAACCTCTGCATCCTGACCAGAGCGCGCGCCCCGGAGCAGGCAGTGCTTGGACCGACACGCACCATGAACGGCGACACGAGCGAAACAAAGGAAGCAGCCTGAATGGGAAAATCATCAGCGCTGACTGCGTTGATTTCCACCAAGCTACCCGACCCTGACTCAGCTCACAACAAGCGGACCTCCCGCGCACAGAAGCTCCGCACGCACACTGCAGGATTACGAGGACAGCACAACTGCCACCTATGTGGTCACTACGCCAAGCGCGCGCCACGCACAGGGACAAGCCGGCTCCACAGACCAATACAACGCCTCTGCCGCAGCACATGCCCGAGAAACACGGCCGATCACCAGCCTCAGAACCTTCAGGGCTGCTCACACACCTGAAGCAGATGTGCAGCCCGCACACAGGACTTTGTATGGGTTTCTCAGCCACGGCGCACAAGGGGAATTTAGCTGATTGCTGTCCCAATGGCTTTAGAGCTGCTTTCTGCACCTAAAAGCCAGACCGCCAGGTCCCTCACACAGCTGCAGTTGTTTCACAGCTACTACGCATCCTCGGGGAATTTGGCTGCTCGCCTTCCCCACATCTTCGCTGGATCGAGCCGCGAGAGGAGTCAGAGACTTAATTTTTTTTTCACAGACGCTGTGGATCTCCGCCAGGTTTACCGGGAAAGTCCCTCACCATCGCGGAGCCACACGCAATTTTTGCGTGGCCCAAACACCTTTGACATCCCGGGCCGGCACTCACTTACCCCCCCCACCCTCCTCCTCCACAGCGCTCTTCCCACACCTCACTCCCTAAAGCTGGCCGATCGCCGTCTTGTTCCATTATGCACGATGCAAACCAGCCCCGTGCACCCACGGTCCACGGCTGTTCAAAGTGCTGGAACTCGAAACGGAGCACACTGTCTTTTCCACCCCTCCCCCGTCCCTCCCACGGACTGACACCCTCCGACACTCCTCTAAAGCAGGACAGTTCTACCGAAGCTGGAGCCCAAACGACGGGGGGGGGGGTGTTACAGCCCCTTCTGAGCGTTCTGGGGGGAGCCGTGTGGTCACCCAGCACAATGCAGACTGATATTATTCACGCTCAGCAGGGATTGCATATGGACAGAGAGCCCCTGGGGGGACAACCAGAACAATGGACTATTGTTTATACATCCCTAGATTATGGAGAAGACGTCCGGGCACCAGTTGGTCAGGTTAATCATATGTATTGACTGATATGTATATCAATATGCTAATGTGCCATGCATTCTCTCTGTTTGTGTAACATGTATAAAAGAGCTTGCTATACATGCCTCAAAAGCACAGCAGAACACAGCACACACAGCACAGCACAGTAGACCACTGTAGCGCACAGCGCTACAAGTGCGTCTCATTTTGATGGAGTAAATGAAACTCTGCAACCTTCCAGCTCGTCATATCTCGCCTGAACTTATTTCTCCACAATATAACAAAAAAAAGCCAAAGTGATGTGAGATACATTATCAACTAGAGATTAGTTAACCAGGTGGATACATTGATATACAGTGGGGTAAAAAAGTATTTAGTCAGCCACCAATTGTGCACGTTCTCCCACTTAAAAGATGAGAGAGGTCTCCAATTTTCATCATTGGTATACCTCAACTATGAGAGACAAAATGAGAAAAAAAAATCCAGAAAATCACATTGTCTGATTTTTAAAGAATTTATTTGCAAATTATGGTGGAAAATAAGTATTTGGTCAAAAACAAAAGTTCATCTCAATACTTTGTTATATACCCTTTGTTGGCAATGACAGAGGTCAAACGTTTTCTGTAAGTTTTCACAAGGTTTTCACACACTGTTGCTGGTATTTTGGCCCATTACTCCATGCAGATCTCCTCTAGAGCAGTGATGTTTTGGGGCTGTCGCTGGGCAACACAGACTTTCAACTCCTTCCAAAGATTTTCTATGGGGTTAATATCTGGAGACTGGCTAGGGCACTCCAGGACCTTGAAATGCTTCTTACGAAGCCACTCCTTCGTTTCCCGGGCAGTGTGTTTGGGATCATTGTCATGCTGAAAGACCCAGCCACGTTTCATCTTCAATGCCCTTGCTGATGGAAGGAGGTTTTCACTCAAAATCTCACGATACATGGCCCCATTCATTCTTTCCTTTACACGGATCAGTCGTCCTGGTCCCTTTGCAGAAAAACAGCCCCAAAGTATGATGTTTCTACCCCCATCCTTCACAGTAGGTATGGTGTTCTTTCTCCTCCAAACACAACAAGTTGGGTTTTTCCCAAAAAGTTCTATTTTGGTTTCATCTGACCATATGACATTCTCCCAATCCTCTTCTGGATCATCCAAATGCTCTCTAGCAAACTTCAGACGGGCCCGGGCATGTTCTGGCTTAAGCAGGGGGACACGTCTGGCACTGCAGGATTTGAGTCTCTAATGGCGTAGTGTGTTACTGATGGTAGCCTTTGTTACTTTGGTCCCAGCTCTCTGCAGGTCATTCACTAGGTCCCCCTGTGTGGTTCTGGGATTTTTGCTCACCATTCTCGTGATCATTTTGACCCCATGGGGTGAGATCTTGCGTGGAGCCCCAGATCGAGGGAGATTATCAGTGGTCTTGTATGTCTTCCATTTTCTAATAATTGCTCCCACAGTTGGTTTCTTCACACCAAGCTGCTTACCTATTGCAGATTCAGTCTTCCCAGCCTGGTGCAGGTCTACAATTTTGTTTTTGGTGTCCTTTGACAGCTCTTTGGTCTTGGCCATAGTGGAGTTTGGAGTCTGACTGTTTGAGGTTGTGGACAGGTGTCTTTTATACTGATAACGAGTTCAAACAGGTGCCATTAATACAGGTAATGAGTGGAGGACAGAGGAGCCTCTTAAGGAAGAAGTTACAGGTCTGTGAGAGCCAGAAATCTTGCTTGTTTGTAGGTGACCAAATACTTATTTTCCACCATAATTTGCAAATAAATTCTTTAAAAATCAGACAATGGGATTTTCTGGATTTTTTTTTTCTCATTTTGTCTCTCATAGTTGAGGTATACCTATGATGAAAATTGGAGACCTCTCTCATCTTTTAAGTGCTAGAACTTGCACAACTGGTGGCTGACTAAATACTTTTTTGCCCCACTGTATATTAGCAGTAACTGAAATCTAAAGAAAATAACAATTTAAATCATGGTTGGTGCAAGCTTCCTAGTACCACTGTTAGCTTTTAAGCTAACACCTTCGGTTCTCCGCACAGCTACATGACAGAGAGTTTGGCTGGCTAACAACTGAGCAGAAGGCAGGTCTCAAGGCTAGTGACATTTGCCTTTTTTTTTTTTTTTTTTTAACATACGGGAAGATACACGGAAGAGTAAAAATGGCTTCTTGGAGAGACAAACAAGATAAAGGCTGTGTGTGTTTTTTTAAGAGAAGTAAATGTTTTGTTTTGTTTTGTTTTGATAGTCACGTTACCAGTAGCTGCATTTCAGAAAAATACAGTTTTTCAGTCAATGACACCTTTAAATGATTTTTTTTTTCTTGCCAATATTCCTAACAGCTACGGACTATTGAGTTTCACTTACAATAAAATAAATTACATACTCTGCATTTAGCCATGTACTGAATATTTCCTAGTAGAACCCTACAAAGGTGGGTGGGAGACCTCAAATATCTGATGTAATCCTTTACATTAGCCAGTCTTCAACTTTCAAGCGCCTTAATACAACTTTTGTGATTTCACTTACTGTATGTAAGTGCAGCTAATTGCATTAATCTACGTACTGTATCTATAAATGCAAGGAATCTGTCACGGTTTGTAAAGAACTGGACCCAAATGCAGTACTTATGGTTGGCAATTGATTTATTTAGAGCTGGCTGAACAGGTGCAGCTCGAGAAAAAGAACAAAATAATAACAACAGCTTGGAAGTTGTAACAAACTCACAAAATTGCTTGGCAGGATAACAGGCAAGCAAGATCAGAAACGTGTTGTTCACACAGACATGACGAACAACACCCATACAGAACACCGATTGACACCGACATATAGATACAGGAGTAATCAACACGATACAAAACAGGTGGATACAATCAGAGACAAATGGAGATAGCAGGGATTGATCACAGACACAGAAAGCAGGATGGGTGGGGCTGCACAAATACTCACAGACAGATGAAGCACAAAACATGAACAGAGGAACCAGGGGAGACAAGACCAAGAGAATAATAATAATAATGACCAAATGAAAAACTGAGGCAACGGCAGGGATGAAAATAAAACACAGATGAACATAAACAGAGGGCAAGGACATGGCTGAACTCATGTCCTGAAGATTACAGAGAAACAAGTAACATAAAGCAAGGACATGAGCACAGTCATGTCCAGACTGTGACAGAATCTGTGTGTGTGTGTGTGTGTGTCTGTGTGTGTGTCTATTCCTCACATATCTCTCAAACCGTTCGTTAAACTGGCCTCAGATTTTATAAGTGCTTTGCTGAGGTTAGGAGGGTGTGCATCCCCGAGTATGAAGTTGTTCAGTCAAAATATGTCATTTACATCAATAAAAGTCATCGCTCTCTCCTCATGCTCTGGCTTCTAGAGGTGTGGGTGGGGTTTTGGATTGACTCCATACTGATTGGATAATACGCAGTAACTATTTTTATTATTATTTATTATCGCCTTTCACCCGAAACGGGTATATCCACAGTTCCTTCCTTACTTCTCTCTGCTCTGCGTCGAGCCCGTCTTTTCTCGTGAGCTATCACTCTCTTTGTATTATGCGCCCTGCAAACTTTCCTCGTGAGGTTCTTCCATTCCGCTCTATCATGTACTACCAATTGTCATTGATCTAAAACATCGGCACACTTCAAAGCATTTTTGCATGTGTCCTTAAAACGGAGTTTGGGTCGACCTACTTTGCGAGAACCATGAGCCAGCTCACAATACAGGAGTTCCTTCACCGGCCTATCATCATTCATTCGACAGACATGATCTAACCAGCGCAGGCGACTCATTACAAGCTTGATCTCGATGTCTTTGACGTGTGCCCTCCGCAGCACCTCTTCATTGCTGATGAAATCATCCCACTTGATGTTTAGTATCAGGCGAAGGTGACACTGTTGGATTATGCGAAGCTGCCTGACTTCATGTTAGTATAGGGTCCAGGTTTCGCTGCCATACATCAGGAGGGGCATAAGGCACTGATTGTAAACTGCGACTTTGGTAGAGACTGTGAGGTCATGCGAATCAAACACCCTCTTGCGCAGACGGCCAAAAGCACACAATGCTGCTTGAATGCGAGATGCAAGTTCCTCCTTCATAGAGCAGTCACTGCTGACATAACTGCCGACATACTTGAAGGGAGTAACGTTGGCCAATTTGATGTCGTCAATAAAGAACTCAGCTGTATTGCCAATACACATGGTCTCTGTTTTGACTGTGTTGATGCAGAGACCCATTCTCTTAGCGACGTCATTGTAGGAGGATAATAACGTCTGCAGGCCCTCTGGTGTATCACTGAAGATCGCGATATCGTCAGTATACTGAGCTTCTCTAATATATTCTGTGAGGACTCTGGATTTTGTTTTTAATCTGCGGAGGTCAAAAAGATCGCCATCGTAATGCAGTCTGATCTGTACGCTGCAGGTGTGCTTGATTTCTTTTAAAGCGAGCCAAAGTAGGACTGCTGCGTACATGCCAAAGAGTGTTGGAACTAGTTTACACCCCTGCTTGACCCCGCTGTTGTATTCAAGGGATTGGGGGAGTTCACCATTGATAGCAAGTCGGGCGTGCACGTCCGTATATAGTCTCTTGATGATTCTTATAAACTTTGGAGGACAGCCAAGTTTGCCAAGGATGATGAAGAGGAGCTCGCGATTGACCATGTCAAACACCTTCACAAAATCCACGAAGGCTATGTACAAACATTTGCGCTGCTCTCTTGTTTTTTCCATCAGCTGGCGAAGGGTGAAAATCCCATCTATTGTACTTCTACCGTTTCGATACCCTGACTGCAACTGGGGGTAGATATGTTCTGCTAACAGGTGAAGCCTCTGCAAGATAATGCCCGCGAAGACTTTACCGACAGCACTGAGCAGTGAGATTCCTCTGTAATTGCCACAGAGGCTTCTGTCACCTTTTTTGAACAGAATTGCGATGATGGCGTCTGTCCAGTCGGTTGGGATAATCTCTGTAGTCCAGCAGATGTTGAATAGGACAAGTAGGAAAGCTCTTAGGCGACGTCCTCCATGCACAAGTACTTCAGGTAGAATACCGTCTGGACCTGGGCTTTTTCCTAATCGGGTGTTTCTAAGGGCTTGGTCAAGTTCTTGGTCTTCAATTGGAAGGCTCATTGATTCGATAACTGGAAGCTGGTCTATGTCATCGACGATGCTCAAGTCAACATCCGTTGGTTGGTTTAATAAGTCGCTGAAGTGCTCAACCCATCTGTCCTTTATCTTGTCAGGAACAGTCAGGAGCTCACCATCTTTGGACTTCACAGGATGGGTGCTTCTGGATCTAGGGCCATAGTCGGCATTGAGGGTAGCATAAAACTGTCTGTGGTTCTTCTCCTGAGAGTGCCGCTCTGCCTCCTCAGCTCTGCGCCGAAACCAGTCATTCTTTAGCTCTCTGATCCACCTTCTTAGAACATGCCTGCCCAAGTTCTTCTCTTGAAGCAGCTTTTGAATTTCTTGGTCCTGATCATCAAACCAGTCATTCTGCACTCGTTTCTTTTTGCCGAAGACATGTGTGGCAGCATTCTGGAGAATAACTCTGAGTTCATCAAAGTCCGCCTTATAGGTAAACAACTTTTCGTCTAGGAAGAACTCCAGTAATGCTTTTTTTGTCATCATCCAAATGTGTGTCTAGCTTCTTGGGAGGCCTTGTACCACTCTTCTTGTTTTTACTAAAGAACAGGCACTTAGATACCAGGAGCTTATGATCGGTGAAGCAGTTTGCTGCTTGATTGACTCGAGTCACTGTAACATATGGTTTTGCGGCCTTATTGGATAGTACATGGTCGATTTGGTGCCAGTGCTTTGAACGTACAGTGGGGCAAAAAAGTATTTAGTCAGCCACCAATTGTGCAAGTTCTCCCACTTAAAAGATGAGAGAGGTCTCCAATTTTCATCATAGGTATACCTCAACTATGAGAGACAAAATGAGAAAAAAAAATCCAGAAAATCACATTGGAGGATTTTTAATGAATTAATTGGTAAACTCCTTGGTAAAATAAGTATTTGGTCACCTACAAACAAGCAAGATTTCTGGCTCTCACAGACCTGTAACTTCTTCTTTGAGAGGCTCCTCTGTCCTCCACTCGTTACCTGTATTAATGGCACCTGTTTGAACTCGTTATCAGTATAAAAGACACCTGTCCACAACCTCAAAGTCAGACTCCAAACTCCACTATGGCCAAGACCAAAGAGCTGTCAACGGACACCAGAAACAAAATTGTAGACCTGCACCAGGCTGGGAAGACTGAATCTGTAATAGGTAAGCAGCTTGGTGTGAAGAAATCAACTGTGGGAGCAATTATTAGAAAATGGAAGACATACAAGACCACTGATAATCTCCCTCGATCTGGGGCTCCACACAAGATCTCACCCCGTGGGGTCAAAATGATCACGAGAACGGTGAGCAAAAATCCCAGAACCACACGGGGGGACCTAGTGAATGACCTGCAGAGAGCTGGGACCAAAGTAACAAAGGCTACATCAGTAACACACTACGCCGCCAGGGACTCAAATCCTGCAGTGCCAGACGTGTCCCCCTGCTTAAGCCAGTACATGTCCAGGCCCGTCTGAAGTTTGCTAGAGAGCATTTGGATGATCCAGAAGAGGATTGGGAGAATGCCATATGGTCAGATGAAACCAAAATAGAACTTTTTGATGAAAACTCAACTTGTCGTGTTTGGAGGAGAAAGAACACCACCTACTGTGAAGCATGGAGGTGAAAACATCATACTTTGGGGCTGTTTTTCTGCAAAGGGACCAGGACGACTGATCCGTGTAAAGGAAAGAATGAATGGGGCCATGTATCGTGAGATTTTGAGTGAAAACATTCTTCCATCAGCAAGGGCATTGAAGATGAAACGTGGCTGTGTCTTTCAGCATGACAATGATCCCAAACACACTGCCCGGGCAACGAAGGAGTGGCTTCGTAAGAAGCATTTCAAGGTCCTGGAGTGGCCTAGCCAGTCTCCAGATCTCAACCCCATAGAAAATCTTTGGAGGGAGTTGAAAGTCCGTGTTGCCCAGCGACAGCCCCAAAACATCACTGCTCTAGAGGAGATCTGCATGAAGGAATGGGCCAAAATACCAGCAACAGTGTGTGAAAACCTTGTGAAGACTTACAGAAAACGTTTGGCCTCTGTCATTGCCAACAAAGGGTATATAACAAAGATATTGAGATGAACTTTTGGGATTGACCAAATACTTATTTTACTGAGGAATTTACCAATTAATTCATTAAAAATCCTTCAATGTGATTTTCTGGATTTTTTTTTTTTCTCATTTTGTCTCTCATAGTTGAGGTATACCTATGATGAAAATTGGAGACCTCTCTCATCTTTTAAGTGGGAGAACTTGTACAATTGGTGGCTGACTAAATACTTTTTTGCCCCACTGTAGGTGTTGCCATGTGTTCTTTAAGGTGTTTTTCTGTTGGAACATAGTACCCATGACACTGAGCTGGAATCTGGTGCAGAATTCTAAGAGCATAAGCCCGTTGGAGTTCATTTTACCAACGCCATGTTTTCCAATTACATTCGGCCACGAATTGAAAACTGTGGGGCTGCACCTATGGTGATGACGACACTGCTTGGCGCATAGGCAGTGTCCCTTGGCGAGGTGCTCTGTTGGTCGACAACACAGCAAAGCTGAGATGGTCGACCATCTCTACGCAGTAACACGGCATCAGTAACCACAGCACTCCATGAGCAAAACAAAGAAGCAAAAAGTGACAAATTTGACGAGAAAAAGCTGGTACTGAAGATTTAATGCTTAAAAAATGCACCATAAAGTTGCCGCGATTGCGTAGGTCTAAAGAATAATTCGGCATATGTGGAGAACACGAGGCGCGTGAGCAGACTGGACGGAGCATCAGCAGGGACTCGGGTCTGACAAAAAACACCGGTAAATCCAGCACAGGACATGCCCGGAGAAGCAGCAGCCCAACCGGGCAGATCACGATCCTTCATGGGGAGGCAAGCCTAGCCTGCCCGGTCAGTGGTAGTTGGGAATCCCGACTGCTGCTTCAACCATGTGGTACCACTGTACTTTGCAGGACCACGAGCCCCCCTCCCACAGGAGTATCTAAAAAATTAAAAACTAAATAATAATACTGCCATGATTGTGGAGTGGAGTGGCCGCAATGCCTTACAGTATCTCACAAAAGTAAGTACACCCCTCACATTTTTGTAAATATTTTATTATATCTTTTCATGGGACAACACTGACAATATAACACTTTGATACAATGTAAAGTAGTCAGTGTACAGCTTGTATAACAGTGTAAATTTGCTGTCCCCTAAAAATAACTCAACACACAGCCATTAATGTCTAAACCACTGGCAACAAAAGTGAGTACACCCCAAAGTGAAAATGTCCAAATTGTGCCCAAAGTGTCAATATTTTGTGTGGCCACCATTATTTTCCAGCACTGCCTTAACTCTCTTGGGCATGGAGTTCATTAGAGCTTCACAGGTTGCCACTGGAGTCCTCTTCCACTCCTCCATGATGACATCACGGAGCTGGTGGATGTTAGAGACCTTGCGCTTCTCTACCTTCTGTTTGAGGATGCCCCACAGATCCTCAATAGGGTTTAGGTCTGGAGACATGCTTGGCCAGTCCATCACCTTTACCCTCAGTTTCTTTAGCAAGGCAGTGGTCATCTTGGAGGTGTGCTTGGGGTCATAATCATGTTGGAATACTGCCCTGCAGCCCAGTTTCCAAAGGGAGGGGATCATGCTCTGCTTCATTCACAGTTCATGTTGGCATTCATGATTCCCTCAATGAACTGGAGCTCCCCAGTGCCGGCAGTGCTCATGCAGCCCCAAACCATGACACTCCAACCACCATTCTTGACTGTAGGCAAGACATACTTGTCTTTGTACTCCTCACCTGGTTGCCGCCACACACGCTTGACACCATCTGAACCAAATAAGTTTATGTTGGGCTCATCAGACCACAGGACATGGTTTCAGTAATCCATGTCCTTAGTCTGCTTGTCTTCAGCAAACTGTTTGTGGGCTTCTTGTGCATCATCTTTAAAAGGGGCTTCCTTCTGGGACAACAGCCATGCAGACCAATTTGATGCAGTGTGCGGCATATGGTCTGAGCACTGACAGGCTGACCCCCCACCCTTTCAACTTCTGCAGCAATACTGGCAGCACTCATACGTCTATTTTCAAAAGACAACCTCTGGATATGATGCTGAGCACATGCACTCAGCTTCTTTGGTCAACCATGGTGAGGCCTGTTCTGAGTGGAACCTGTCCTGTTAAACCGCTGTATGGTCTTGGCTACCATGCTGCAGCTCAGTTTCATCGTGTTGGCAGTCTTCTTATAGCCTAAGCCCTCTTTATGTAGAGCAACAATTCTTTTTTTTCCGATACTCAGAGAGTTCTTTGCCATGAGATGCAAGATGGCGCCCACCGTTGGCGAACGTCTTTGCTCGTTCTGCTCCCGAATGCCGATTTTTCTCATTTCTTGTATAGTTGATGTTCTTTCTACAGTGCATAGAGGTCATGCACTGCTAACATGCGACCGACAGACACTACTGGATATCGCCAAGTCAAGCAGCCACATGGAGTTGACTGGCTTTATACCACCCAACCTGCAATGCATCGTCCGCCCCCACGGTGACCATCAGCACCCCCAGGAAGGCCCCAAAGCACTGAGCCCACATGAGCATGCTGACCCCAAGAGAGCAGAGGCGGGGTCGAAGGCGCCGAAGGCGAGGCAAGAGAAGAGGGCTATATGCTAGGCTAAAGGCTTGCTCCAACTGGCCACCGCTACCCAGTCTCTTAAAGGCAAATGTTCGGTCTTTGGAAAATAAGCTAGACGAACTAAGAGCAAGGATTGAAGACCAGCAGGAGACAAGAGAGTGCTGTGCCTACATTTTCTGTGAGACCTGGCTTTCAGACAGAGTCCCGGAGAGTGCCATTCAACTACAAACTCACTCAACACACCGGGCAGACAGAACAGGAGACTCTGGTAAGATGAGGGGAGGGTGTGAGTGAGTATTTATAAACCACTCGTAGTATGAAGATGTACAAACCATTTACAAGCACTGCTCACCTGACGTGGACTTTTTACTGCTGAAATGCCATCCCTATTATTTACCGAGGGAATTTTGGCCGCTGTATACATATGTCCACAGAGCAGCTACACAGTAGTGCTAAACAAACTCCACGACGTCATCAGCGCAGTAGAGACGAAACATCCTGACGCTGTTTTTATTGTTGCTGGTGACTTTAGCCAGTGCAATTTACAGACCGTACTCCTCAAATATTACCAGCATGTGGACATTCCCACCCACGATAAAAGCACATTGAATCATGACTATTCCAACATAAGTGGCGCCTACAGAGCGGCACCCCACCCCCACTTCAGACAGTCAGATCACATCTCACTGTTTATGTACCCAGCCTACAGACAAAAGCTGAAACAAACAAACCCTGTTATTAAGCAAATTAAGTGCTGGACTCCAGAGACTGAGAGCACCCTACAAGACTGTTTTGCCTGCACAGACTTGGATGTGTTTAAAGCTGCAGCCACCCGAGAGGACGCTTTAAACATACAGGATTATGCTGAATATGTGACTGGGTACATTAGCTCGTGCGTTGAAACCATCGTACCCACCATACAGGTCAGGAAGTTCCCCAACCAGAAGCCCTGGATCAACAGTCAGGTACATCAGATGCTGCGTGCTCACTCTTGTGCATTTAAATCAGGCTGTGAGGTCGAGTACAAAGCTGCAAAGTATGGACTGAGGGAGACTATAGCAACAGCCAAGAGGCAGTACAGAGAAAAGCTGGACAGCCTCTACTCCACTCCTGACCCGGGGCGCATGTGGCAAGGCCTGCAACACATCACAGACTACAAGAGGACCAACAGCAGTACCACTAGCTCTATAGACAGCCTGCCAGACGATCTCAACATCTTTTGCACCCGCTTCGAGACCACCAGCCACAGCACAGAAAAGAGACACACACTCACACGCCCCCCACTCCCACCCACTAAGAGTCTCACCAGGCCAGGTAAACAAAGCACTGAGGAGTATCAACCCCCACAAGGCAGCAGGACTAGACAACATCCCTGGGCGGGCCCTCAGAGCATGCGCTGCAGAGCTGACTGCCGTTCTCACAGCAATCTTCAACCTCTCCCTCAACCAGAACATAGTCCCCTCCTGCTTCAAAACAACAACCATCATCCCCCTCCCCAAAAGGAGCCCGCCAACCTGTCTGAATGATTATAGACCGGTAGCACTCACTCCAATCATCATGAAGTGCTTCGAGAGAGTGGTGCTGCCCCTCATTCAGGACAGCATAGCAGGCACCCTGGACCCCCTGCAGTATGCCTACCAGCCCAACAGGTCCACCCCAGATGTCGCTGCAGCACTCCATTGTTCTCTCTCCCATCTGGAAGATAAAGACTCCCACATTAGGATGTTCTTTGTCGACTACAGCTCCGCCTTCAACGCAGTCACACCCCACAAACTCACTGACAAACTGTCTTCACTTGGCCTGCCCCCCACCCTCTGCAACTGGCTACTGGACTTTCTAACTAGCAGGCCCCAGTCTGTCAGGATGGGTAACAGGACCTCAGCCAGCATCATCACAAACACAGGTGTCCCACAGGGTTGTGTTCTCAGCCCCATCCTCTACAGCCTCTTCACCCATGACTGTGTTGCCTCCCACAAGGACAATATCATTCTAAAGTTTGCAGATGACACAGCAGTGATAGGATGCATCACTGGTGATGACGAAGCATCCTACAGGAGGGAGGTGGCCAACCTGGTGTCATGGTGTGAAGACAACAACTTCACCCTCAACACGGACAAGACAAAGGAGATGATAGTGGACATGAGGAAAGAGAGGAGGAGACCCCATCAGCCGCTGTTCATCCGGAAGCTTGAGGTAGAGAGGTTGAGCAACTTTAAATACCTGGGCATCCACATCAGCGAGGACCTTAAGTGGACACATAACACCACAGAGCTGGTTAAGAGAGCTCAACAGTGACTGTACTTTCTGAGGGGGCTGAAGAAGTTTGGCATGTCTTCCAGGATCCTCAACAATTTCTACAGCTGCATCATCGAGAGCGTCCTGACCAACTGCATCACTGCGTGGTACGGCAGCACCACTGCCCTGGAGCACAAACGCCTGCAGAGAGTGGTGAAGACAGCAGAGAAGATCATCAGGACTCCACTCCCCTCTCTGCAGAGCATCTACCACCGCAGAGTCCAAAAGACAGCTGACGCCATCCTCCGGGACCCCACCCACCCCCAGCACAGACTGTTCACACTTCTATGCTCAGGCTGGAAGTACATAAGTGTGAAATGTAGGACAACCGGACTGAAAAACTCCCTCTTTCCCACTGCCATCAGACTCCTGAACAGATAACAACTCCCAAAACTCTGTAAAACAGCTTTGCATATAGGAACTCACACACCGACTGCTAAATTTGCACCTGCTCACCTGTACAGTAGATGTAATATCACCTGTCTGATGTCCATATCATCTCTTCTGCTACTTATCATGCACAGTCTACTGGTACTATCGTTACAGAAATAATTTGTAATTATACACTGCTCATTGCACAATGCTCATTTGCACATTGTGCATAAGTCTATGCCATCTCAGGTTCACGTCAGGTTGCACAATGCTCATTTGCACACTGTACATAGGTTCATGCCATCTCAGGTTCACATCATCTCTGATATCAATATACCACTATCACTTTAGTCATCCAGTGAATTTTCAGTTTCATTCCTCTACTGCCTAACTGTGTGTTGGTGTGTGTGTTATTAGCATCCATTAGTATTAGGATTGAGTTACTGTGTTAGTGTGTCATGACCTATTAGAATTGTTGTTTCTGTACCTTTTACCTTGGCATTCGTTCGGAGAGCAAAGTAAGGATTTCATTGCTCAGGAAATGTAGCATTTCTTAACTGTGCACATGATAATAAAGCCTTTGAATCTGAATGAGGTGTCATGTTGAACTTCCAGTGACCAGTATGAGAGTGTGAGAGCGATAACACCAAACTTGACACACCTGCTCCCAATTCACACCTGAGACCTTGTAACACTAATGAGTCACATGACACCGGGGAGGGAAAATGGCTAATTGGGCACAATTTGGACATTTTCATCCTGGCCATGGCACATCGGAGCAGCTCTTTACCCTCTTGAGAATTCTCGAGGGTTCGTGGGAGTTTGCCCAACCAGTTTACATGTGTTTTGTGGACTTGGAGAAGGCATTTGACCGCGTCCCTCATGGTTTTTTGTGGGGGGTGCTTCGGGAGTATGGAGTATCGGGCTTGTTGTTACGAGCTATTCGGTCTCTGTATGACCGTTGTGAGAGTTTGGTTCGTATTGCCAACACTCGGTCGGACTCATTCCCAGTGAGAGTTGGACTCCGCCAGGGCTGCCCTTTGTCACCGATCCTGTTCATAATTTTTATGGACAGGATTTCTAGGCGCAGCCAGGGAATGGAGGGTGTCATGCTTGGTGACCACAGGATCTCATCTCTGTTGTTTGCAGATGATGTTGTCCTGTTGGCTTCATCCAGCAATGATCTACAGCTCTTGCTGGGACAGTTTGCTGCTGAGTGTGAAGTGGCTGGGATGAGAATCAGCACCTCCAAGTCCGAGTCCATGGTCCTCAGCCAGAAAAAGGTGGATTGTCCTCTCTGGGTTGGGGACAGGCTCCTGCCCCAAGTGGAGGAGTTTAAGTATCTTGGGGTCTTATTCACGAGTGAGGGGAAAATGGAGCGAGAAATTGACAGACGGATCGGAGCAGCATCTGCAGTGATGCGGACGTTGTACCAGTCTGTTGTGGTGAAGAGGGAGCTTAGTTCTAAGGCAAAGCTGTCGATTTACCAGTCAATCTACGTTCCTACTCTCACCTATGGTCACAAGCTTGGGCAGCACGGTGGTGCAGTGGTTAGCACTATTGCCTTACAGCTAGAAGGTTCCTGGTTCGAATCCCCAGGTTGGCAGGGGTTGGAACCTTTCTGTGTGGAGTTTGCATGTTCTCCCTGTGCTGCGTGGGTTTACTCCGGGGGCTCCGGTTTCCTCCCACAATCCAAAGACATGCATGTTAGGTTAATTGGCTGTTCTAAATTGTCCCTAGATATCTGTTTCCTATAGGCCCTTAGAATAGAGGGTTAGTACTAGTGAAAGCGCTTTGAGTGGTCTTTGAGACTAGAAAAGCGCTATATAAGTGCAGGTTAGTTAGTTAGTTAGTTAGTAATGACCGAAAGAACGAGATCACGGATAGAAGCGGCTGAAATGAGCTTTCTCCGTAGGATTGCTGGACTCACCCTCAGAGATAGGGTGAAGAGCTCAGTCATCCGGGAGAGGCTCAGAGTAGAACCGCTGCTCCTCCACAATGAAAGGAGTCAGTTGAGGTGGTATGGGCATCTGATTAGGATGCCTCCTGGATGCCTCCCACTTGAGGTGTTTTGAGCATGTCCCACTGGGAGGAGACCCCGGGGCAGACCCAGGACTCGGTGGAGAGACTATGTCTCCCAGCTGGTCTGGGAACGCCTTGGTATCCTCTCTGAAGAACTGGAGCAGGTGGCTGGGGAGAGGGAAGTCTGGGCTTCTCTGCTTGAACTGCTGCCTCCGTGACCCAGACTTCTGGAAAAGCGGTAGAAGATGGATGGATGGCATTTAGGGGTGTATTCACTTTTGTTGCCAGTGGTTTAGACATTAATGGCTGCGTGTTGAGTTATTTTGAGGGGACAGCAAATTTACACAGTTATACAAGCTGTACACTGACTACTTTACATTGTATCAAAGTGTTATATCGTCAGTGTTGTCCCATGAAAAGATATAATAAAATATTTATAAAAACGTGAGGGGGTGTACTCACTTTTGTGTGATACTGTAATGACCAAACGCAGGACACAAAAATGCCCAAATAATGAAATAAATCATTTTTAGTTAAATATTTACTGACAAATGGGCAGCACTGATGCAACGGTTACAGTGAAACAGGTCCTTCTGCTGTGTATAATAATGTTGTCTGCTTTATAATTAATTCGATTTTTTACAGTTTTAAAAACCTTTTAATAACAAAATATTGCTACAATATAAAATGATGCCCTTCAATGGGTCTCAAATAGTTGTAAATGTGTCCTGTTATAATACTGCATGAGTTTATTGATCATACACTATAAACTACACATATAAACTAAAACAACTATCCATCCATCCATCTTCTTCCACTTAATCCTTTTCGGGTCGCAGGAGGGCTGGAGCCTATCCCAGCATCTTTTGGGCAAGAGGCAAGGTACACTCTGGACAGATCGCCAGTCCATCACAGGGCCAACACAGAGAGACAGACAACCATTCACGCTCACAGTCATACCGAAGGACAATTTAGAATCCCCGGTTTGATGCCAATTAACCTAATGTGCATGTTTTTGGCATGTGGGAGGAAACCGGAGAAATCCCGGAGTAAACCCACGCAGACACGGGGAGAACATGCAAACTCCACACAGTGTGGCGGCATGTTAAATAAGGCAGCCAAGTGAGGTTTTAAATAGGTTTATTATCATGCCGCCATCACGGAGCTCGCTCCATGAGCGAGCCCGGAGGCTCTCCAGCAAAGCGTGCAGATGAGCAGTCGTCAGAGTGAGAGAGAGAACATGGATTTCCGTGAGCTTATATACCCAGCTACAAACAATACATGAAAGACATTCACAGCAGTAGGTATGGGCATTTGCATTTGAGAGACACACATAACAATAAGGAGATTGCTAGCCAGGATACGCCTCTGCTCCAGAGTTGCAGGACAAAAGAGGTTACAAGGCACATCTACATATTGTTATCAGTGTATAGACACAGTAAGGACAGGAAGCATGAACACAATGCATGAATGGCACATTAACATCACAGTAGTGAGCCGGAAAAAGCCAGAAGAAGCGGGGCTGCCTGTAGACATTAATACACACATTGCTGTGCCTGTCCCAGTCTGTTGTGGGGGTTATCCCACACGCTCCCCCCCCCAGAGGGCTCGCCAGGCGGCCGAGGCCTCGATAGTCCGACTTTGGCAGAGAGCAGGGAAAGTTCTGTGCAGGCGGAGGTGGAGGGGGGTAGTAAATGCCAGCCCTGGACGGCGAAATCGTCTGGGCCGCGCAAAAATTGCTTGTGGATCTGCGATGTCGAGGGGCTGTACCGTTGAACGTGCGGAGATCCACAAGAAGAAAAATTAGTCACTGGCTCCTCTCGCGATTAAGTCCTGCAAGGATTAATAGTGGCCATGAAGAAAAAAGGAAGCGGCGAGGATAAACAGCGGCCCTGAAGAAAAACAGGGGCGGCTGTAAGAAAAAAACAAAAGCAAAGGGACTTGGCGTGTTGACTTTAGGTGCGGGCACAACCTTAAAGCCTTCGGGGACCGCAGACTGCTGAATTCCCATTGTGCACCATGGCTAAGACCATAAGAAGATCCAGTGAGCAAGCTGCGTGCGTGCCTCAGGTGTACGAGCAACCCTGAAGGGCCTGTGTGCAGCGGCAAAGGAGGATGGGGGTCTATAGAGCCGTATGCGTCCCGTGCGTGATGCGCCGTCCTCGTAACTCCCCGGTGCATGTGCCGGGGCTCTGTGCGTGGGTGGGCCAGCTGGAGAGGAGAACCAGGGTCAGGGAGCTTAATCATCCCTGTTCATTGTGTTGGAGCGGTGAAAGGAAGTAGATGATCTTTGTCCCTCGAGCTCGTGTAGATGCGTTGGAGCGGTGAGAGGGAGGAGATGATCTTTGTCACTCACTCGGCCATGGTGCGTTCAGGTCCACGCGCTGCATTCTCCGTCGGCCATGGAGGACGCCGTCACAAGGTGCGTGCACTCTTGTATGGAGAGAAGCTATGAGAGCGGCCGGTCCAGCGTGGATGTGCCGATCTAGGCGTGCAGATCCCACCATGAAGTTTGCTGCGGCTTTCCCGGTCGTGGGTGATGTCCGGAGAGTTCCCTGAAGCAGAAGGGAGCTGCTGTGTTCGCTTGTAGTCGGAGCATCACCGCCGGGTGCTGCGTTCGCCGGCAGCATGTTTTTTTCAGCGTCGGGTCACCAGTGTAGCTGTCCAGAGCAGAAGGTTGCGTCGCATAAAGCATGTGCATTCTCGGGGTCACCAGCGTAACTGTCCAGACCAGAAGGTTGTGTCGCACAAAACGTGTGCTTCCTCGGGGTCACCAGTGTGGCTGATGATAAAATAAGGCAGCTAAGTGAGGTTTTAAATAGGTTTATTATCATGCTGCCATCACGGAGCTCGCTCCATGAGCGAGCCCGGAGGCTCTCCAGCAAAGCGTGCAGATGCGCAGTCGTCAGAGTGAGAGAGAGAACATGGATTTCCGTGAGCTTATATACCCAGCTACAAACAATACATGAAAGGCATTCACAGCAGTAGGTATGGGCATTTGCATTTGAGAGACACACATAACAATAAGGAGATTGCTAGCCAGGATACGCCTCTGCTCCAGAGTTGCAGGACGAAAGAGGTTACAAGGCACATCTACATATTGTTATCAGTGTATAGACACAGTAAGGACAGGAAGCATGAACACAATGCATGAATGGCACATTAACATCACAGTAGTGAGCCGGGAAAAGCCAGAAGAAGCGGGGCTGCCTGTAGACATTAATACACACATTGCTGTGCCTGTCCCAGTCTGTTGTGGGGGTTATCCCACACACAGATCATTTTTGGTCGGGGGCTGGGATCGAACCCAGGATCCCCTGTTGTGGATTTAGCTGTAACATCAGTTGTTATAAAGAAAGAATGTCCAAACACCCAACTTTACCTTCATTTGGCTTTACTGGAGAATGCTGCATCTCAGTTTACAACACATTTGTCGTTCCCGCTGGCTAACATGCGTCCGTCTCTCTGATAGCACTGCATTGCTTAGCATTGACTTCTTCTTCTTCGGTCTGCAGCTTGAACAATAACATTTCATGACCAAAGGTTCAGCACCAGCGCCGTCTAGTGGATAATGTCTAGCGACTGCATTGAAGGAAAACACCTTTGGGATTCTAATTAAATTACTACTATAAATAGCTTTTCTGATTAACTATAAAATGTTTATAATATCTGTTTGTTTTCATGTGTATTTCAATATGTAACTAGAAAAGCACTCGGAGAGCGCAGACCTCCGCCAAGCGGCACAGTTCCCCCCATACAGTGTTTGTGTGTACGTTTTCAGATTCCCTGAGCATGAAAAGATATGACTAGCAATTGGATTCACAATGATTATTTGTTTATTTGACATGGACAGTGCAATAAACAGACAATTAATGAATGACAATCAATGTGATAGTGATAGGATTAGTGGTTCAGTAGTGTAAAACGGGGCTATAAGGGACGGCGGGTTGATAAGGGACACTTTTCTGGGAAATGTTTTAAATGTAATTGTGCTTTTTTTATTTTGAGCAGGACGCTGAGTTGTGTTTTTATTGTCAAATATCCATGAATCCTTCATCAAATGTAGGCGGAAGCAAAATTAAAAAAGCAGAATTACATTTAGAAAAGTGTCCCATATTACCCCGCCGTCCCTTATAGCCCCGTTTTACGGTAGTAAAAGCATTGCCTCCTTGGCGGAGGTAATAAACTGAAGTGTTGGTGTGTGCATCTCCTCCACTGACGGATGCAGATTGGTTAGACAGGTTGCCGTGGGTTTTATATTATATTGGGGTTGCGCTCGGCGGCAAAACAGAATTTAGAATTTTCCCCAGCAGAGAGGTCGTTTTTACGCAGCGCCTATAGCTGGCCGGGGAATTTGTGGCAAATAATCGGGCGGCGGACAGGTGGCCGTGTCAGGTTTTGCAGCGTCGCGGAAAAAGCTGGCACGCTGGCGGGCCCAGGCCAGCAGTGTTTTCCGCGTGCTTTTGTGCCTAAAACGTTGAAGAACGCGGAGTTTGTGTTGGTCAGACAAGACAAGCAGCACAATGTGCGCAGCGCCTATGGCTGGCGGGCCCAGGCCAGCAGTGTTTTCCGCGTGCTTTTGTGGCTAAAACGTTGAAGAAGGCGGAGTTTGTGTTGGTCAGACACGACGCCCAGCGCCGTCCATTGCGCCTGCGCACATGTTGGAAATGGCCATATGTCACAGTGTGGAAAAATGCTTTAAAAAATTCCTGTATGCAGACGGTGATGCGGATCATCCCCAAAATGTAATCAGTTCTTCCTTGTACCATTTCCAACAACGCCTGAAAGTTTCATGGAAATGCGTCCAAGACTTTTTGAGTTATCTTGCTAACCAACAGACAGACAGACAGACAGACAAACAGACAAACAAACAGACAAACCCCGGCAAAAACATAACCTCCTCCTGGCCTTTTCGGCCTGGCGGAGGTAATAACTATCAACTTATGTGTATGAACCATTCTGAACTATTAAATATTCAACACCCTCCCCCCCAAGAAGACAGTTCAAATATTAACTTCAAAAGGATATAGTAGCTGAACTGGTCTTCTTAACATCATCCCATTTGGAGTGCGCACAGCGCAGGATCTGACTAGTCCATCTCTCCCTGGGAACACCTCTATGATTAGTCCTGTTTTCCATGTTTGACGTGGTATCTTGTCATCTCCAATGAGGACCAAATCTCCTGGTTTGAGTTGTGTTGGATTTGGGGTATGACGAGTGTGAGCCGATCTGAGGTCCAGCAAATACTCCCTCCTCCATCTGTTCCAAAATTCCTTGACAAGTCTATGGCGATATTTCCATCTTCGGGTCAGCCTTTCTTTATTTGCATTTGCTATCTGACCTGTTGTGGAAAATGGCTTTGGAGGTAAAGAGGTAAGTCTTTTCCCTATGAGGAAATGAGCTGGCGTCAGAGGTTCTGGTTCTTGTAAATCGTTGTACACAAATGTGAGTGGTCTTGAGTTAATAGTGGCTTCTATTTCTGTCAACAGAGAAGTTAACTCTTCAAAGCTCAGAGATGCTCTGCCCATTACTCTTTTGAGGCATCCCTTTACAGAGCGCACTAACCTTTCCCAAAAATCACCCCACCAAGCCGCTCTTTCTGCAATAAATTTCCACTTGATTCCCTTTTCAGAAAAATATTCCAGCAGCTCTGGCTCTTTTATAGCCTTCCACAGTTCCTTTAGATCTTGATCTGCTCTCTTGAACGTTTTTGCATTGTCCGAGTAGATTACTCTACAAAGTCCTCTCCGTGAAATAAATCTCTTGAATGCCAAAAGGAAACTTTCTGTCGATAGACTCGATACTAGTTCAAGGTGCACTGCACGTGTAACTGCACAGGTGAAAAGTGCTATGTACGCTTTCTCTGCAGAATTCTTGGACTTTACAAACAGTGGGCCTGCAAAGTCAACACCTGTGACTTCAAACGGCGGTGCTTCAGTAACTCTGTCTTTGGGTAGAGGTGCAGCTGTTTGCTGTGCTGCTTTTACTTTGAATCTTTTACAGATAGTACAGTCTGAAATGCATTTTTTGACTAACTGTCTCACGCGTGGAATCCAATACTTCTCTCGTAGATGAACTAGAGTGTCTCTCACGCCTGAATGCATGACATTTTCGTGACTGTATTTTATCAGAAGTTGTGCAAATCTGTGATTTGAGGGTAACAACCATGGGTGCTGCTCATTGAAACTCATGTTTGACTGATGCAGCCTTCCTCCTACACAGATTAAGCCTTGCTCGTCTAGAAAGGGTTTAAAGTCTCTAATTTTTGAGTCTTTGTGCACATTTTCTCCAGTTTTCAACTCTGTTATTTCTCTTTCAAAACTGTTAAGTTGCGCTTCACGTATCCATACCCTTTCAGCTTTTGCCATTTCCTCTGCTGTTAATTCTCCCCTTTGTCTTTGCTTTGAATGACAGTTGTGGAGAAATCTTTGAATCCATGCAGTTACTCTTAGTACAGTCTGTAGTTTGCTGTATTTGTCCAGCTGTAGCAATGGTTCAGATTGCACTCTTTCACTGTTACTGAGATGTACTGCGACTTGACTTGCCTTTAGCTCAGCTTTAACCTCTTCTTCTGATAGTATTTCTTGTGCTGTTTCTGGCGGTGTAGTTTGAAGCTCCTTTTCTTTCAAAAATGATGGGCCTGACCACCAGAGATTTTCCTCTTTCAACCTTGATGCGGACTGACCTCTTGTGGTGAGATCAGCTGGGTTCACCTTTCCATTACAATGTGTCCATAGTTCTGGTGGTGTCAAAGTTTGTATCTCCATCACTCTGTTGGCAACAAACTGTTTCCATTTCTTTGATGAACTGCGAATCCAGTGAATCACTATCATGGAGTCTGACCACATTCTGAGTTGAGTGATCTGCATATTCAGTGCCTTCAAAAGGTTATTTGCCAACCTTGATCCAATCACAGCTCCCATCAGTTCCAAGCGTGGCAGTGTGATTGTTTTGATTGGTGCCACTCTTGACTTGGATGCAACGAGCGCAGTAACAGTCTCTCCTTCTGTTGTTTGTCCTTGTATATACGCAACTGCGCCATACGCCTTTTCGCTTGCATCTGTGAAGACATGGAGAACTTGTGATTTATCTGACAGTTTTTCTGTTCCATACCACCGCGGAATGACTATTTGGTGGATCTGAGGAAGCTCCATGCACCACTGCTGCCATGCCTGTGAAAGGTCTGGAGGCAGCTCGTCGTCCCAGCTCAGGCCCCGTCGCCACATTTCCTGAAACAGACATTTAACTCGAATGGTAAATGGCGTTAGGAACCCTATAGGATCAAAGAGTCTGGCGGATGATCTCAAAACACTCCTCTTTGTGTTTTCTTTTCCTTTTAGAATGTTCATCAAATGTTTGAGGTCAAAGGCAAAGTCATCTGTGTCCGGTCTCCACACCAAACCAAGTACTTTCAACACACCTCCATGTGTTTCTGTTTCTTGTGTGAAATCAAGCTTGCTGTTTGACCACTTGGTTTTCAGTTCAAGGGAGTTTGTTGTCCACTTACAGAGGTTCATGTTGGCAGCAGCCAGTATTTCTCTTGCTCCTGTAGTAAGTCTGTATGCCTCGTCTGAGTTACTTGAGCTAGCGATCAGATCATCCACATAAAGTGAGTCTCTCATTAGTTTTACTGTGTCTGGTTGGTCAGCTGCATATTTCTCCAGATGATGTTTGATAGTGGCTGCAAGTAAAAATGGACTTGAAGTTACTCCAAATACAACACGTGCCATTCTCATTATACGCGTGTTGGTGCCTTCAACATCTGGGGGTCCTGCAAGCCACAAAAATCTCACAGCATCTCTGTCACTTTCAGTTATAGATATCTGAAGGAAAGCTTTAGTAATGTCTGCTGTGAAAGCTACAGGATTTTGTCTGAATCTGATCAAAATGCTCATGAGGTCAGCATTCAGGTTTGAGCCAGGTAATAAACAGTCATTTAAAGAGGAACAACCTTCTTCATGTGACGAAGCATCAAACACTACCCTTAACTTGGTAGTTACTTTGTCCTCTCTAATTACAGCATGATGAGGTAAGTAGTAGGTTACATTCTCTGTTTCTGCTGAATGACTGCTCTCTGGCACATCTTCACATATTCCTTGTTCTGTGTAATCCTCTATTACATCGTTGTATCTTTTAAACAGTGTCACGTCAGATTTCAGCTTTCTTTTCAGGGTTTCAAACCTCTTTTGTGCAACCTTCTTGTTGTCTGAGAGTTCAGGTGTGTCTTGGCGCCATGGCAACGCCACTTCATATCTCTCATTAATGAATCTGACTGACCTGTCAAAGCTCTCCTTGGCTTTCTTGTCATCAGGTGTTTCCTCACCTTTAGTAGTGATGCCCAGTGACTCGATCTCCCAAAATGCTCTTAGCTGGTTTGAGATCTCCACTGAGTCTTCACTGAGTCCAATGTGCATACATGTTGCTTCATTCATACTGGACATGACAACTGGTCCTTGCACTGCCCAGCCGAATCTGGTTTCTACGGCAACCAAAGCATCTGACAGTCTCTCAGTTTTACCTGTGACTACTCTCCAGTAGTAATCTGCTCCGATCAGTACTGATAGCTCCAAACCATCTTTATCTCCCGCTGACACATCTGCTGCTGGTAGCCCTTTTTTCTCCAGCTGCCGTTGGATGTGTTCACTGGGGACTTTCATGACTGCAGTACAAAGCTGTGGGGTTTGAACAGCTTCAATCTCGATTTTCTGATCTTTGTTTCTCACATTCTCCAGGACTAGTTTTATGACATTGCATTTTGTGGTCACTGTGTTTTTTGAGCCAAACGTGTGAAGGTTTAATGTCTCTTGTTTTAGTATTGGCAGTTTTAAATCCTTCACTTGCTTCTCATGGACAAAACTCCGTTGGCTTCCTCCATCAATTAAGCAGCGCACAATCTTCTTTCCTCCAGGTCCTTCAATCCTTGCTCTCACAGTTTGCAACAGTACTGTTTCACATTTTTCTGGTGTTGGTTTGGCTGCATATGGAAATACTGAGGAGACCACTGCATCACTCGTGTTTTCAGCAGCATCTGTCCTTTCTATTGGTTGCTCACTTCTGTCACACACAACAGCATGATGTCTCCTTCCACAATCAGTGCATGTCACATTTTTGGATCTACAGTCTCGAGCAAGATGTCTGGGTTTTAGGCATATGAAGCACCTTCCCATTTTCTTTAGCTTTTCTTTCCTGCTTGTGACTGTGTCTTCAGTGCACTGTTCTGACTTGTGGCTGGTACTGTTACAGAATATGCAACTGTGCACAAATGGTGTATTCAAACTGCCTGTGTGGAGGGCTGCAGCTGAGGGCACATTAGGTTCTTTCCACTTTTCTCTGCTTGAATCTGGTTTGCAGTGCTGTTTCTGATTTGCATGTGTATCTTTATGATTCTCTCTTGTTTGTGTCAAATGTGTAGCACGCTCCCTGCTTTCAACTTCTTGTTGCAAAAACTTTACAATGCTATCAACATCCCACTTTTGCCCTATATCTGTCTTGCGGGTGTACTCAAGGGCAAGATCAGCAGGAATCATTTTGAACAGTATGGGGCACAGTAAACCTCCATAACTGTCTGACATGACTCCTAAAGCTTCTAGGCTTCTGATTTGTACTTCAACGTCATCAAAAAGTTGTCTTAAGGCAACAATGTCTGAGGACCTTTTAACTGGGCTTAGATTTAGTAACTTAGACATGTGTGCACTTACAATGAGCTCTTTCCTTCCAAATCTTTGCTTAAGCATGTCTACTGCAGCATCATAGTTCATGTCAGTTACTTTCAGCCCTGCGACGGCGCGTGCAGCTGGCCCGATGAGATATGACTTCAAGTAAGTGAACTTTTCAATTTTGCTCAAATCTGGGTTTTGGTGAATTGCATTTTCGAATTGGTCCCAAAACTCCTGCCACATTCACACTTCTCCGTTGTATTTGTTTATTGAGAGCTTGGGTAACTTTACCGAGGGTCTGCTTGTATTTGACTGTGTACTCACGTCACTCAGCCGATGCGGATTCGCTGATACGGTGGCGTCTCTTGCCTGTTCTTGTTGCTGTAAGGCAGCCCGTTCAATCGCTCTCTCTGCCCGCGTCCTCCATAAATTTGTGTTGTCCTGATACTCAAGTGTCCGCACCATGTCCGCATCTAACTCGTCCAAAGGGATCTCCTGCTCTATATCTGGTTCAATGTCTAGCAGGCCTTTCTCTTTCTGTGACAACATGGCTAACAGCTCCCGCAAACGGTCACTGTTTATATCAGTCTTACTTGTTTCATCTTGTATAATTTGCAGCAGCTTTGTAACGGATGTCCGCAGCACGGTCCGTTTCTGTTTTAGCCTTTGAAGTCGCTCCGACATGTTTTCCTTTCGTCTCCGTGTTGTTACAGCTATCGGCTTAATCCCAACAACATTCTCTCTTCACTTTTCCCGCTTCCCAGCTTCCGGTTCCCGGGTTTCGGCACCAAAAAATATGTTGTGGATTTAGCTGTAACATCAGTTGTTATAAAGAAAGAATGTCCAAACACCCAACTTTACCTTCATTTGGCTTTACTGGAGAATGCTGCATCTCAGTTTACAACATATTTGTCGTTCCTGCTGGCTAACATGCGTCCGTCTCTCTGATAGCACTGCATTGCTTAGCACTGACTTCTTCTTCTTCGGTCTGCAGCTTGAACAATAACATTTCATGGCCAAAGGTTCAGCACCAGCGCCGTCTAGTGGATAATGTCTAGCGGATAATGTCTAGCGACTGCATTGAAGGAAAACACCTTTGGGATTCTAATTAAATTACTACTATAAATAGCTTTTCTGATTAACTATAAAATGTTTATAATATCTGTTTGTTTTCACGTGTATTTCAATATGTAATAACTATCAACTTATGTGTATGAACCATTCTGAACTATTAAATATTCAACATCCCCTGGCCAAGGGTGAGTTGCTGTGCTGCCGCAGTACTAACCACTCCTCCACCGCGCTGCCCTAAAATCATGATGATCAAACAAATCCCATTCCCCAAACTACAAGATACAATACTTATGAATATGTAATAAAAGATCAAAAAGATCACAGAAGTAAGCCTGACAAACAAATAAACAAGGGTTTTTAAACAGTTGCTGGTATTGCATGTCCCATTCATTTTCAAGAATTATGTAATTAATATTCACACAATCAAATACATTTTAGTGTTCAGTCCCTTTTATATTTGTCAAAGTCTAACATGTGTGATTGCCTACATATAGGCTACACCTGTTTGTATTCCACTTTCAAACACAGCCTACATTTGGGCCTGCAAAGCCTAACTGGACTATCTGTTTTCAGACAAGAATACTTGCCTTCTACAGGCATGCACTCGTTTAAATAAATGAAAACATGATATTTTAAATATTTCTTGTGACCAGATAGTCTGAAGCACCATCCTACTCTATGTTGCACTTCGCATTAGTTATAGATTAAAGTTAGTGATTTGTTGAGTGATTACCAAACAATCCTCTGAGAAGACCAAAATCCATCAGCATGCTGTCTACTGCAGACTTATAAAGACTTCCACACTCTCGCTGGTGTGTGACTGTAAATCATTAAAGTTTTTGTTGCCTATACAGTATATTTGTGTTAGCTTCCTGTGGCAGATTTGGTGTTTTACAGAGGTAAAATAAAGCCTGTGGGATAAATTATCAGGAAACAATACAATGACTGTGTTTTCTGTTCATGTAAGTGTGTCCCAGAACAGAGATGCTCTTGTAATGGGATTTCGATGAAATGGTGCTCAGAGCGATACTAAGCATTCATTGTTTTTTCTTTTGGTCCCGCTGTATGCACAAAACACATTTAGGATGAATTTAGTATACCACTTACATGTCTAATTCCTTTTTATGTGCTCAACTTGAAGAATAAGAGAATCAAATCTAATGCCGCCATATTGTCTTTTTAAAAGACTCAAGACTCTTATTGAGCTTCAGTTTGTGCACACTCAACAACAGAGTACCAGCAGAGAACAGATTATTACAGACATAACAGTAGAATGAGACTTACTTAGCGTAAATGCTGACAGACAATGAGTTACATGTGACATTATTTGGTATGTTTTCAGGCGTTGATATGACATTTTATTTATATGATCAAAGCCACTTCAGTGGCTTAAATGAAAGCTGCAGGTTCTTGTGATTGTTTAACATATTCAAATGATCAGAATTAGATTAGAATGATAATGTTCCCAGCAAAAGACCAAACAGAGTTTTGTGATTGAAGTGGCTGTAGTGGCTGGTGTGTGTGTGTGTGTGTGTGTGTGTGTGTGTGTGTGTGTGTGTGTGTGTGTGTGTGTGTGTGTGTGTGTGTGTGTGTGTGTGTGTGTTATCATATATTGTCATTAACAGAGTCAAGGCTTGGGTAGGATGGTTGCCTCCGTCTGTCCAGACTGTAATTTGCCAAAGAATGAAGCTATAGGGTCACCAAACTTGGTATATAGGTGAACCTCAGGCTTAGCATGTGTTACTATGTTTTGGGGTCACAAGATCAAAGGTCGCAGAGTCACAAAAGGAAACACGTTAAAATGGTGCCTTGGACACATAACAAATGTCAAATGACCTTGACCTTGCCTTTGACCCTGAGGATATATAGGGTCTGAAGTTAGGTCACTAGGTCACCAAGTTTCAAATTTATATTCTGGCTTACAACATTTAAACTTGCCTCATGGTGCCTTTATTATCAGGTTTAGTGCTAGCAGAATTTGAATATAAGCCATAATGTCATACAACAGCCAAATATGAAATGACCTTGACCCTGCCTTTGACCCTGAGGATTGGTAGGGTCTGATTCTAGTTAATCTGTACTTTCCCATTACAGTAGGGGTGAGATATTTAGAATTTACCCTTGACTTCTATCCCAGTTAGGATAGAGCTCCAGGACATGGGCCTGCATCTCTGTTAAGTACAATTCTAGTTATAAGCATCTTTCAAAGCTGACATAAACTTGCACTCAGTAATGCAACAATATAACAACCAACTAAATATTTCAGTATTAAAGACATGAAAGAGATTCCTATACAAACCTCAGGAAGCACATGCATGACAAAAAGAGGATGGTGAATATGCAGAGCTGCTCTGAGTAATAGGTGCCAAAAGACAGATCATCAGGTTATCAGACACTGTCTGAAATGTTTACAAGATGCATAAGGTGCAAAAAGCAGCAATGCTTTTCGCAGCTTTTTTTTTTCTTTTCCCTAACAAGTCCTCCAGTATAAACAAGCCCCAGTGGGTATTTCACAGTTTTAAAAGCACTCAGATCCTCATATAGAAGTGGGTGGGGGAAGAAAGGATGAAAATGAAAAGCTCAAGCCTGGTTAAGATTAGGGTAATGGTTACGGCCACTATGACTTATAAACATAAAAGATTATTAAGGGGACAGGTAGACTTTAATGTTTCTCCTTGATAAGAAGATCAAACTTATCTGTCTTACAACTGTTTCTGTCCTCTGCTGCAGACCCCACAAGAAGCTCTCTGTGAGGATTCCAAATTATCCAAAATAATCACTACCAGATGGGTCCACCGGTAATACTTAAGTACAGTGGAGACATCAGTTTATTTGGCCTCTTGCACAAAGAAATGAATCTTTATGCAGAAAATAATATGGCCTTTACAGCAGGGACCTGAAGTCAGACAACATAGTTAATTTCTTACATTTTAGACTACACAGTGGTTACAGAAAAGAAGCACCATGGTATTTTTTTATTTTTTTTTTTTTGCTTTGCTGCCTAAAGTGAAGGTGAACATTTTTTTTTTTTCATTTATCCAGCTGGGTTTATTCAGTGTAACTAATCACATCCAACTGAAAGATATAAAGGTAACAGGTCAGGAGGAAAAAAAAAAAACAGAATAGTTGAGTTGGATAAAGGATCACCCCTCCACCTCAGAGCTATTTGTAAACTCAGTCAGTTCAGCATAAAAATGTTAACCTTGAAACATTTCAGTCCTTTTAGTAGTGCAACTGCAGCAAACAATCAGCTACATACCGTATGTGTAGCAAGGCACTGTCAGAAGAGCTCCAGGATGAAGTTCTGGACAGGCACAAGTCAGGAGCTAGATTGTGTAAGAGCAATTAGTTATAAGTGTGATAAGGTACAAGGATGATTTAATTTATACACAGGGGCGTGTGTGTGGAAATGGAGGTTTACTTCATGACCACAAACACTCATAAACAAGAGGAAAACAACTCGTAAGGGCACCACTCCAAACTTGGACAATTATTAAGTAATCCTTGTACCTTTCATCAACCAGTCTGAATATTCGTGAATTCTTCTGCCGTGACCCAGGAAAGCAGAAACACAAAAAAAAAAAAACAATCAAGCAGAAACTTCTATATACCGTTAACAGTTTTAATGATCAAACTTAAGTTAAGTGACATTACATTCAATTGATTTGTAAGCAGGTGAAATGATCAACAAGTATCAAATATCATTAACTGGTAACAGATTTCTGAGCATAAAGTTTATAGTTAAACCTTTGTGGAAACAAGAGAAACCAGATTTTGAATTTGTAACTGTAATCCAAGTGGGAGACTGTGAAGTAACTAACAAAAATATGTATAAAATTGGCTGCAATTTTACGGGAAAAATGATCAAATCTGATTGTATGAAAAAGGAAATTCTGAGTTACTCTACAAAAAAAGGGAGGTTATTGAAAAGGAGAATATTATTTTTCCTTCAGCTCTATAGCTCCTATCGTAGCATAGGGACTAACTTTTAACATGAAAAATTGGTCATATTCAATTAGAATTAGACATCACATTTAGCCCAGCAAATAGGAAGCTGGAGTCTGGGTTATGAACAGCTGTGTCTTCAGAGTTCAGCAATGATCTTTGGTGAACGCCAGCAGATAGCAAAAGGTGGTGGGGGGGGGGACTGCTTGCAGTGCTCTCGATCATTGCAGTGGTTCTAGCTTACAGACTCAGCTGCTGGGGTCAGTAGAGTGGCAGCAGGAGTGAGCGGCTGGCCCCGGGGCAGGTGATGTCTTCGCCTAGGCAACAGGCCCTTCCCTGGCCCGCAACTTTGGGATGTCCACCGGTCGACAAGAACCACAGGGCTGAAGGAAAAATGGATGTTCTTCTGACATTGTGGTACGTGGGTGAGACAGTCTCGAGGAAAAAAGTTCAAAAATCATTATTAGTCCACTTTAACAGTGAGTTAAGGAAAATCAATAGAAAAAGTTTAGCAGAATAAACACCGCGTCTGAGGAGAGGGAAAATGGTGTTTTGGAGTTTCACTCCAAGTAAGAGGGGTTGAGCTCAGCAAGACAGGATGATCCCTCCTCAGATACCAGAGGGGAAAAAAAAGTCACACAGAAGAGACAAAAAGACTTCAGAGAGAACAGAAAGAACTTTAACTGCAAAACAAATGAAAAGACAACTTAAAGAAAACTTAGAGAACTTAACTACTAGGGTGTAGCGGGTTGAATTCAACCCCCCCACAACACACAGAGACAGTCAGCTCGCACTCCTGGGTTTTTTCCGCTGCATGCTGCGTTTACAGCTGTGAGGTTAAAGTGTCATCCATGCATTGTGTTCATGCATCCTGTCTGTACCTCTGATATGCAAATGCCCAGATTGACTGCTGTGAATGTCTTTGATGTATTGTCTGAGCTGAGTATATAAGCTGTCTGATTTTCATGTTCACTCTCTCGTTCTGATTCTGCAACTGCTGCTGGACACACACATTTTGTGTCCCTCTGGAGAGCCGTGGGCTCGCTCCGGGCGCGCATGCATGGCGCCGGGAGCGGAGCTCGTGACGGTGGTATGATTTAATAAAGCCAACTTAAAACTCCATCGCTGCCTTTATTTTATCATCCGCTTCACTGGTGACCCCGAGGACGCACACGTTTTGTGCAAACGCAACCTTCTGGTCTGGACAGCCACGCTGGCGACCCGACGCTGAAGAAAACGAGCTGCCGGTGAACGCAGCACCCGGCAGTGATGCTCCACCGACGAGCGAACGCAGCAGCCTGACTGATCTGCCCTCCCTGCGGCTTCAGGGAGGCCTCAACGCAGAGCTCACGGCAGGCGAGCTACTCTCCGGACATCGCCCAAGACCAGGTAAACGGCAGTAAACATCATGGCGCGACCCTCGCCGAGATCGGGGCGTCCATGCGGGACAGCCTGAGGGACAAAGATCGTCTATCTCCCCTCATCGCTCCAACGCACCATGACTAATCTGCAGCCACGGCTCATCATAGATGTTTTTCGGCGCCGACTGCGCCGATTTCCACCAAGTTTCCGACCCTGGTTCCTCTCCAGCGGGCCCACCCACGCAAGGAGCCCCGGCACACGCACCGGGGGTGACGAGGACGGCGCAACACACATGGAACAAGAATGGCTCCAGAGACCGCCATCGTCCTGCGCAGCTGCACGCAGAACCTTCAAGGCTGCGCGCTCACCTGAAGCAAGCACGCGCGCAACGCGCCCACAGGATTCACTGATGGTTTCAGCCACGGCGCACAAAGGATTCAGCCGTCTGCTTTTCCCGAGGGCTTTAGGGCTGCGCACGCACCTTAAAGCCAACACGCCAAGTTCCTCTGCTTTTGTTTACGCAACCTCGCCGCTCCTGTTTTTCTTCATGGCCACAAGAGGAGTCAGAGACTAATTTTTCTTCTGGTGAGCTCCACAAGTTCAACAGGACAGCCCCTCGACATCGCGGAACAGCAAACAATTTTTGGCGTGCCCGGTCAGCACTTACTACCCCCCTTCCCCCCCTCCCCTCCACCTGCACAGAGCTTTTCCCTGCTCGCTGCCCAAACTGCAACATCGAGGTCTCGGCCCCCTGCCGTGCCCTCTGGGGGGAGCGGTGTAGCAGGTTGAATTCAACCCCCCCACAACACACAGAGACAGTCAGCTCGCACTCCTGGGTTTTTTCCGCTGCATGCTGCGTTTACAGCTGTGAGGTTAAAGTGTCATCCATGCATTGTGTTCATGCATCCTGTCTGTACCTCTGATATGCAAATGCCCAGATTGACTGCTGTGAATGTCTTTGATGTATTGTCTGAGCTGAGTATATAAGCTGTCTGATTTTCATGTTCACTCTCTCGTTCTGATTCTGCAACTGCTGCTGGACACACACATTTTGTGTCCCTCTGGAGAGCCGTGGGCTCGCTCCCGGCGCGCATGCACGGCGCCGGGAGCAGAGCTCGTGACAGCGGTATGATTTAATAAAACCAACTTAAAACTCCATCGCTGCCTTTATTTTATCATCCGCTTCACTAGGGCATTTCTCTTTTTAACTGAGAGCAATTCTTTGGTCATATCATATGACTGGCAGCAGAAGGAACCAATTATCAGCTATCGTGGGAGATCTGAATGGATTATGGTCCAATAAGAAAGCGGTCCTTTGTCTGTAACTGACCAGTAGAATGAAAGAGGGTGTCTTTCAACAGAGAGGGGCTGGTGATTGGCTGGTACCAGTCAGATGACTAGCATAAGTTTTTAGAAGACAAACATATTAACTGTGAAATTCACATTATATACTTATATATAAAATCTAAGCTAACTTCAGTGACTCATGACTAACTTTCATGACTACTTCCAGTGAGCATGCACTTTTATAACTCGTTTAAACATTTTCAGACATGCAATTCATTTAAAATCAATGATTAATGAAACATTTCAAGCTCATCATTGTCCAACACAGAGGCGGTTATCTTCAGAAGTGTTCTGAGCAGTATTTCCTGGAAAAATATCAAAGTCTTGAGGAGAGAGGATTATTTTAGGCAGATAAAACACAATCCCAATGTTGATTAGAGCCAACATGTTCCTGAGTTGAACAAAAGGGGGCACTGTTGGCCCTTGGATAATGGTAGGAGATCTCAGGAATGTCATGGATGTCTTCTGGCTTGTGTCAAATGGCTATTTAGCACATAAAACTGTCTGAGGCTAAGTGTTCCAAGGGAATTTATGATAAAAGTCCAGGCGTCTTCCTGGCACCAAGAGGATCCTTGGGGTCTTAAGTCAAGCAAGGAATGTGGTGTTATGATGCTTTATTTAGGAAACAGGGTGAGTTGGAGGTCATCTTGTTCACAGAGACTGTTCATGTATATTGGAACTCAAATGTAACATTACAGCTCCCCCCTATGTATCAATGGTGAGCTTCAGTCAGCTTTGGTACACATCCTTGGCAGCTGATTCCAATTGGCGACTCTTTACCCAACTGCTGGGCTAATGGTTTTGATGTCCATAAGCACTGAGCTTGTAAACAGTATCCATTCCTGAGTATAGATCTTTGGTTTTGGTTTACCATAAAGCAGCTACTAAAATTGTTCAAAAATAGTTTGAATGTGCACAAAAATCAAAATAGAGTGCAAAGAATACATATGCAGTATGTTTGTATATAAGCATGCATATAAACTCAAAAATTCTAGGAGTAAAGATCAAAAAGCAAGGTACAAAACAAAACAAGAAATTATTGCTTATATTTGAGGTAGAGGTTTAGGCTAAGCAATATTGAGGTAACTCGAGGAGGTTCACATAGGGTCCATTTAGCAGACCCGCCTATGGTTCCACTTCTACAACTTTAATGGGTAGTTCGTCTCAACCAAGAATCTCCTTCTCAGGAAATAGGTTGTCAACATTGGGACTCGGGTCTAGGTCTTGGCATCTAAAACTGTGCCTCATGCTAGTAGTCAAACGGTTGAGTTGGCCTTGTGGGGCTCTAGTTTGCCAGAGGTAGATGCCGGCTGCAGTGAATGTCAGGAGGTACCCGAAAATAACCATGCACATGAGCACTGCATCTGGTACAGACCAGGAGTGCGAAATGGGATGGTGTAGTGGGTTAGGGCTTGGCTCAAGGACTTGGAGCTCATTCCCTATTGGGGCTAAGTCAGCAACTTGCGGACCTTCAAAAGTGATTTTATCCACGATCGCAGAGCTGAGTTGAAGTGCTTGCTTAGAGAAGAAATTGGACACATCGACATTGCCACTGTATTGGTCAGTGTTGAGGTGATACAAGGCCAAATCGCCATCATGGAAGAGTGAGCCTTTAGGCACTTGGACCCAGAAAGTGTTGGGAGGAAGTGTGATCTGGGAAAACATATGCCTATCGTAGGTGACGGTAGCGAATTGCAGTGGAGTGTTAACAAGCCACTGGTTTCCAATGATGTGGGCCTGTGTGGTGGTCACTTGAGATTGTTGGGTGAGGACAGTAGGACAAGTCATGTCCTGAGAGGATGCTTGGATCCCACAGATGCCCCCGGTGCTAACCTTTTTTTTTTTTTTTCTCTTGTCCTGTCAGGCAGCTAGGCAAGCAGAACAGGGATCTCTCACCCATACTGTGCCAAAACAGATTAACGTTGCCAAAAGGAGCTTATACAGTACCTAACTATGGATTGCATATTGTTGTAAACTCCTCCCGTAATAACTTTTAATACGGTACTTTATTTTAATTATTTTACCCATGGAAGACCCGACAGGATGGGGAAGAGGGAAAGGAAGTGTGTGGAGGGGGAAAGAAAAGGGAGGGGAACAGATAAAAAACAAACAAACCGACCAACAACTAAAACAAACAAAAGACAAACTGCTTCTTCCACCGAAGATGTCTCAACACGAGTCTGGTTTCCGCACCTGTTAGACACTTGTGCGTGTACATCTGTGTGCATATATATGAGAGCGCGTAAAATAAGTGTGTGCATGTGAGTGGTTTGTCAGGAAACATACGAAGCGGGGGGGCGATCACAGCAGCTCTCCCCCCGGGAACCCTGAGCAGGTAAGGCAGCGTCACCAACCCCCACAGGGCACAAACATCCGAGGTCAGCAAGCCCCAGGAAAGCCAGGCATCCGCCTCCGGAGAGACAATCGAGGGAGGCCAGGTTGCTCGGCAGCCGGGCCGGCAAGCCCACACCCCCAAACCCACCCACCCACCCTTCCAGCGGGCCAACGCCCGCCCCTGGGCCCCAGGTGCCTGAAGGCTAGTGACCCCACCCACCGGGCCGGAGACCGGCCCGCGCCCCCCAGCGCAAGCCCCCCAGGCATCCCCACAGTGCCACCCCCCCCCCCCCCAGCGCCACCCTCTCACACCCCGGGAACCCCCATGCCCAAAGACGTCCCCCCAGCCAGGGAAGCCCACACTGCCGAGAGGCACGACCCCCCCTTAATCCAGCACCTCCTGACTCGCAGACACACCCCTCCCCACACCTTTACACCCACATGCTCCCATGCGTACCCATATGCACTAGCTCACTCTCACTCACCCGGACCAACCCATTCTCTCTCACTCCTGTACCCATTCAAACTCACCCCTCATTCACTCTTGTTTCATAAGGCGGCTGCGAAGCAGATGCAGCAAGCCTGAATGCGCACCAGCACCCGGCAGTGGACAGGGAGATCACCAGCGCAGGCCACAGAAGCTGACCCCCACCCCCGGCGCCCACCCAAGCGACTGATCAGCAGACCACCACAGGTGCCCTGAGATGCCACCCGACATGCAAAGTGCCGCACAAAACCAACCCATCATCACCACCTCCATTCACCACCCCCTCATTCTCACTTACTCTCATATTCAGTCCCACTCACACTCCCTTGGTTGTATCTATACATTCAGTAGCACCCAGGGATTTTGACAACATGACAGGTCCCAGGCTCCCCACCGGGCCCCCACGCCCCCAGCAAGAGGAGGACAACAGGGGTGGGGGAAGACCCCCACCCCCCTCCCCCCTGCACAAAACATGGTGGGTGTATGTCGGTTATATGATGTAATTGTGTGTAAATGTGTGGACTACCAAAGTGCAATTAAAATTGGGGGGATGGTGATTGGAGCACCGCTAGCCACTGCGATGGGCAGCGGGGCCCACAGTGTCTAAGATGCAATTAAAATTGACTTAAGGGCAGCCCCACCGCATAGCAAAGGTATGCCCTTCGCCGACACAGTGCGGCACACTCCCTCCCCAAAGCCCTAAATGTATCCAAGAAGATGTTTATTCCACCCAGAGTCAGGGGGAGGGGGAGGGCGGGAAGTAAGACTGGGAGGGAGGTGGTCTAAAAGTGAGCCCCCCCCCCCCAGAAGCCAGCTTGCAAACTGGTTTATGAGGCCACCCACTGCCCCCAAATCACAACCCAGGGCAAGGGACACCAGTGTGAGCAGCCCAGGACCCACCAGCATCGCACCCTGGTGCTCCCAGCACCACAAACATGACAGAGCAGCCATACCCATTCCCACTCATCTTACACACACAAACATGGACCACAATAGTGAACAATGGGCCGGACCCACACGGCGCCCCACATGCCAAGCGACACCCCCGAGCACCCACGCAAGCCCACCGACCAACCATCCCAGACACACACCAACAGCGGCAGGCCACCCTGCAGGCACAGCCACCCCGGAGCAACCCGACAGGAAAAATGGCCACCAACCTGCGCCAATGGCCCCCCAACCACCCTCGAGCACCAACACACACCCACCACCAATGACACCAGGGGCACTGCGACAAAGCACCTCACCCCATGACACAACAGCAGGGCAGCCGGGACAAGCAGGCCCTGAAACGCCAACCCCCATGACACTAGCTGGACTGCCCCACCCTCGCCACCCAGCAAAATTCTCCTACCCATACACACATCCTCCACCCCCAGACATCCACCCACAGGTAACCGCACCCATACACACACATACCCCCACCCACTATCACACATGCCCACCTACACCCATACACAGCCCCACCTGCCCACTCACAACAAACACACCCACTTCCGCACCCGCTCATACACAAGCCCCCACTCACACCCACTCTCTCTCTCTCTCTCACACACACACACACACACACCTGCAGACCCAAGTGGATGGGGAGTGCGACCCAGGACGCAGGCACCTGCCCCAGGGTGCCGCCAGGACCCCAGGGAGAACATGACCCCGCCGCGCGAGGACGCACTGGAGCAAACCCGCACTACCGGTGCACACCCAACCCCGGCCCGGGGGGGAAGCCCCCCCCCCAGCACCAGGGGCCCAGGGCCAGACCCAGACCCACCCGGGAGGCGAGGCCAGCTGGCCGGGGGCCACAGCCCACCCCCCCGGCCCACCCTGCAGCCCCCCGCCGACCAACCCCCCCCAGGCCAGACACACAGCCACCTCGGAACAGGCCCCCTAGACACCCGCGGTCGGGGCACAGCCAGCTGCCAGGGGCACCAAGGAGAGCAAGCCACCGCCCGCCACCCCTCAGGTTATAGAATTGATAAGTGGGGACCAGAGAGAATTGAATTCTGCCAATTGACTATTTGAGGAGGCTGACAATCTCTCCAGGCTAATATAATCTAATAGTAAGTTATTATAATAAGTCATGCATAAGTTATTTCTTGATTTCTAATTCATGAGGATAGTTTTCTGTGTGATGCATAAGGTGGTGAGAACCAAGTGTGACAGCCTTGCATCTATATTTATTTCACTTAAATCACCTAATATGCAAAGCGTGGGTGAGAATGGGACACTATGCCCAAGCCATGCCAACAAGCCCTCACGTCTTCTGCCAGAACTTTTGAACCGGCGCACAGGACCACATAGCATGCATATAGCTATCCGGGACATTGCTGGTGCAGTGAGAGCAGATATTTGTGTGACTCAGGCCCATTTTGAACATCCTTTGTCCTGTGTAATGAATTCTATGTAGAACTTTATACTGTATAAGTTGTAAGTTAGAGTTTTTAGTCATCTTAAAAGTGTTTAAACATATTTGTGACCAGAAACTTTCCTCCTTATTGATCAATAGGTCTGTCTCCCATTTTAATATTGGAAGAGATACAGACTCATCCAGTTTTGATAATAGTCCCATGTATTTTCAATATCAATTTAGGGGAACGAAGATTTAGAAACTCTGCCACCTTAATTGGTACCTCTAAATCTGTCTGATTAAGATTGAATCTTGCTTTTATTATGGATTTAAGCTGTTGGTATTCAAAATACTTTTTATCGCTGATGTCGTACTGTGACACTAGTTCCTGAAATTGGATAAAATTTCCACCTTGAATAAACTGTTCTAAGTTATTTATTCCCTTCTCTTGCCATAGTGGAAATTTTAATGTCCTCTTTTGTTGCAAGATATCAGGATTATTCAAAATGGGTGTGAGTTTATAGGGGACAAGTGAAGACCCAGTTATCTTTAAAAATTTCCACCAAGCCGTCAGAGAGGAGCTAATATTAATGCTTTTAAAACAGTCATGGCGTTTAATACAGGGACTTATAAAAAGTAAGTCAGAGATATTTAGCGACCCACAGAGAGCCTGTTTAGCATCTAACCATGGGTTTCCTAGTGCGGTTGATTTTATCCATTTTGAAACAAACTGCAGTCTATTGGCTAAAAAGTAATTTAAAAAATTTGGTGGATCTAAGCCTCCGCACTCTTTCGTTTTTTTGAAGAGTTTTTAAACTAATCCATGATGGTTTATCCTTCCATAAAAATTTACTTATATTTGAGTCTTGAGACTTAAACCAGGCCATTGATGGTTGGGTAGGAATCATTGAGAACAAATAGTTGATTTTAGGAAGGACCATCATTTTAATGGTTGCGACTCTTCCCATTAGTGATAAAGGTAGTGTCCTCCAGCGCGTAAGGTCGTCTTGGATTGTTTTTAAAAGGGGAATATAATTTAGTCGCAATAACTGAGAGCCTGGGGGAAATATCTATTCCTAAATATTTAATATTACCTGACTGTATTGGAATAGTAGATGTATTTGAGAAATTACAATTTATAGGTAGAACTATTGATTTACCCCAGTATTCTGATAATAATGAGAATTTATCAATGAGCGCCACTGTCTGAAGAAGAGATCTTTGTGAGTTTTCAAGGAAAATCAATACATCATCAGCATAAAGACTTATCTTGTGTTATTTTTCTTCAGTTTGGATACCTGTGATATCAACATTTTGCCGTATGGCTGCTGCTAATGGTTCAATAAAGATGGTAAAAAGTGAGGGGGAGAGTGGACACCCCTGCCTAGTACAGTACCTCTCTGGAGATTAAAGCTTCGGGAAGTCTGATCATTTGTTCAGACAGACGCAGCTGGACAGCTATATAGTGTTTTAATCCAGTTTATGAAAGATGAACCAAACCCGAACTTGTTTAACACCATAAAAAGAAATTTCCAGTTAACACGGTCAAAAGCTTTCTCTGCATCCAGGGACAAGATTGTTGTTTCTAAGTTATTAATCTTGCAGTAGTCTACTAAATTAAATAGCCTGCATGTATTATTAGCCAAGTGCCTACCCTTGATGAAGCCTGTTTGATCTGGGTGTATAATAAATGGAATTATCCTTTCCAGTCTTTTGGCAAGAGCTTTGCAAATTATTTTAAGATCGACATTCATAAGTGAGATGGGACGGTAGCTGGATGGAAGCATAGGTTCTTTTCCAGGTTTAAGGAGCAGGATAATACTAGCCAAATTCATATTTGGAGGGATTACATTATCTTCTTTAATTTAGTTCACCATTTTAAAGAAAGTAGGTGCCATCACAGGCCAAAATTCTTTACAAAATTCTACTGGAAAACCATCTGGTCCCGGAGCTTTGTTGTTTGGGATGTGCTTAAGTGCCTCCTGGAGTTCAGACACCTGAAGAGGTGCATCCAGAGCTGCAATCTGTTCATTATTTAATTGTGGTAAGTTAATATCATCCAAAGATTTATTTATCTCTGAGTCAGATGGGTTAATTTGAGATGAGTAGAGGCTTTCATAAAACTTTCTGAAGGAGTTATTTATTTCTTCAGGCTCATGGGTAATATTTTCAGTCAAATCCTTAATAGAGTGGATAGTTGTTTTTTCTTTATTCAATCTAAGCTGGTTCGCAAGATATTGCCCCGATTTATTACTGTGTTCAAACTTCTCAAGACGCAGTGTTTGTATTAAAAACTGTTCTCTTTTGTTTGTAATTTCTTTTAATTCCAGCTTTAATTTTCTCAGATCGTTAAGTGTCTGTTCCTGTGAGGAAACGGCACAGGTCGTGTCCAATGATTTAATTTTCTGTTCTAACTCCAGTATGAGTCCTTTTTTTTATTCTTATATGAACAGTAAGAGATTATTTTACCTCTCATGACCACTTTTGCTGCTTCCCAAAGAACACATGGGGATATTTCTGGTACATCATTATATTCCAGATATGATTCCCACTCTTTATTCAAGTAATTAATAAAGCCTTTATCTTTTCATAGTGGTATATTAAATTTCCAGCTCCTAGTTTCCCTTGTAGCTTTCCTATTTACTAGTGTAAGAGATACTGGATGGTGATTGCTAATAGCTTGATTTGAACATATTTCAGTGTCTGTGATGTCCCTCACAATAGAGTTACTGGCTAAAAAGAAAACTAGACATGAATGTGAACTCTAAACTGATGAAAAAAGTGTATTCCCAAAGAGTTGGGTGAAGAGAATTCATCGCAAAGACCAAAATCATTCATGTACTGACAGTGTCAGTAGTCTGCAATTTTCGATAATTCCCCGATACACTGAGCCTGTCGATTGCAGGGTTTAATACCAGGTTGAAGTCTCCTCCTATTATGAGTGTCATGTCCAAGTGCTCGGAAAGAGAAGTGAAAAAAATGTGAAAATAGGATGGGTCGTCAACATTTGGGCCATAAAACGCTTGCAATACGTAGATCCAAATTTTGAACTGAGATTTTTAGTATTATAAATCTACCTTGCGGATCTGTTATGGTATTACTCACAACAAAGCGTATTCTTCTGTTTACCAGTATAGCTACCCCCCTTTGTTTAGAATTAAAGCCAGCTGAGTACATGTGGGGGAATTCCAGGGAGGTGAGCGCATCTCCAGATGACTTAGAGACATGTGTCTCCTGCAATAAGACAAAGTCTGCCTGCAGATCCTTTAGTCGATTAAAAACTTTTAGCCTCTTCTCCCTGGTACCAATTCCACGTATGTTCCATATACACTACCGTTCAAAAGTTTGGGGTCACCCAGACAATTATTTTGTGTTTTCCATGAAAAGTCACACTTATTTACCACCATGAGTTGTAAAATGAATAGAAAATATAGTCAAGACATTGACAAGGTTAGAAATAATGATTTGTATTTGAAATAATAATTTTTTCCTTCAAACTTTGCTTTCGTCAAAGAATCCTCCATTTGCAGCAATTACAGCATTGCAGACCTAACATGATTGCACAAGGGTTTTCTAATCATCCATTAGCCTTCTGACGCAATGAGCAAACACATTGTACCATTAGAACACTGGAGTGATAGTTGCTGGAAATGGGCCTCTATACACCTATGTAGATATTGCACCAAAAACCAGACATTTGCAGCTAGAATAGTCATTTACCACATTAGCAATGTATAGAGCGTATTTCTGATTAGTTTAAAGTTATCTTCATTGAAAAAAAGTGCTTTTCTTTCAAAAATAAGGAAATTTCTAAGTGACCCCAAACTTTTGAACGGTAGTGTACATCCCTTCACATGTATGGCCAATATGCTACTTGTTCAAGAGACTTGTACGTCACTTTGAAGCCTTTGTGTCTTGCAGCTGGGAGATCGTGGGCATGAACAATCATCACACCCCCTCTGGTTGCGAGGGACCACAAGCACAGCCGCAGGGAGTTCATCTGAAACATGAACCAGAATGCCATTGCGCAGCTGCAGGGAAAATCGCGCAGCATAAAACGCATTCAATTCCGCAATGTCAGCGAGATCTGAGTACAAGATCCAAGAGATATTGTATCATTTTATTGATCGCAGGATCAAGAGCCTGAAGAGAGATAAGGTCAGTGTCAGAGAAAGCAGGGTCAACCGCCAGAGGACCTGTAGGCTGTGGTGGGTCCTGGGCCTTGTTTGCCTGGGCCCTGGTGACTGCACAGACTGTAGGGGTGGGTGGGTGGGTGTTAGGTTATTTTTCAGTATAATCATTCTGAGTCAAAAAATCAGGCAGAATATTTAAATATAAATAAATTTATTCCGTCATGGCCAATGAGGGAGGAGTACAGACACAGCCCCAGTCTGACCACCCATACTCCTGAATCAAACATTCTTCGCTCAAGGTTTATAAAGCTGTTTTATCAATGGGAAGACGGAAGATGGAAATTAATGTCGTGCAAGACGTACAGTCTTGTCCTTGAGAGTCCATGAAGCAAAGTCCTTATCTTCTTTACCCACAGGAAACGGGGAGTTAAATACACTCTCAGTCACATAGAACTGAACATGATTAATTGAAAAGATCTGCAGTCATTTAGAAAAATATCTGAACATTCTCACCACAATCACTCACAAACTGGACATTCTTATTACAACTATGTAATTGCTAACTCATGCATTCTTACACACAGAATGAAGCTGCCCAAAGGCCATATATAAAATGCACAAATGAGAATATAAAAGTCACAGAAAAATATAAGAATAATATGGAATTTTTCTATCATATTCCCCCCTTGATGCTTAATAAAGCATCACGATTAAAAGAAAAACAACAAAAGAAATAATCTGACAAAGTCATAAAAGAAAAGTAAATTGAATAATGAATAATGACATAAGGATACATATATGTAAGGATGTATATGTTCTTATGTGTCTTTACAGATTAGCAGCAATTGTATGAGGTATTTTAAACTAAAACAAAGCTATGATAAAATGTGTAGCAATAAAAGTGAATATGTGTAGTGATTAATGATATGATAATAAGTGTAATGTGATAGAAATAGTAATGTGAAAATGATATGAAAAAACTCAAAATAGATTTAAACAATATTGCAAACTTCACACCCCTTAGGCTAGTATCGCCCCCTTTTACCATCCTCATCATCTGCAGCAATTGTATGAAGACATACAGTATCACTAAGTTTACATGAACCACCCTCATCATCATATTACAGACACAAGGACTCACACAGGAAAAGACCAAAATTATCACTATAAAAATCACTAACAAGTTCAATGACGAGACTTCTCTTCATGAAGAAGTACACACAGCCTTACTGCAAAGCAATAAGGCTGTGTGTAACCGAAGTAATAATATGACCATTTGCATTATTTTCAGGGATAAAAGTACAACAATAACCTCCTATAATAGGGCACACGCCCCTACGGGTGGCAGTTAATTGACCAAGTGCCATAAATTTTACAAATAATTGTCGCCTATAATTAAGTGTTTCAATCCATAAGGCGTTCTTGCCCACTCTCACTCAAGGAAACAGTGAATGAAGGACCCTCACTCCTGTGTTTTCCATCTGAAATTGCTCTGGTTCATCCGTGCCCCAAATGGCATCATGTGGTAAGAAAGCATCTCTCTTCACTCTGCCCACCTGGCCTGCTGACATAATGAGGTTACAGCCAGTTGCCAAAACGGGGTACACAACCCTGCCCAATTTCTGGCCAGGTGTGGGTACACCCAATGACCACCATCCCTCTGTATTGACGATGTAGATCTTCAGGATAACACTTGCCCACATCATTGGTCAAGCAGGTAGCAGTACAGGGAAGAGACGCACTGTAAGCTGTTGCACACTTAGATAGTAGTAAGCTGCCCAGGAGAAGTTCTCTGATGAAATTAACCTAGCCTTGGCAAAGTAAGGAGTGTCATCACATCTCCGATCAGTGGAGTGGCAAGTGTTGTGACAGGTGTGATTCAAAATAATGTTTGCTGTGTTATTCCTGTATATAGCCTCTCTTAAGAAACAAACAGCCTGTGGTAGCTGCATTATTTTTGCAGTAGCAGATAATGCCACTATCGGCTGGACAAATTAAGGAACAAACATAACAATTCTCTACAGCGTATAGGCAGTGGAACAACGTAAAAATAACTAAAACAAAAGTGTTACTATGAGGATGATGAGGACGAAAAGGGAACAACACCAACTTCACCATTGTTTCCCTTGCATTTTTGCCCCTCTATGATAAACAAACAGTTGCTTCACTATGTAAAGCCGATACTGGACACCAGGGGGCGCCGTCAGCTGACACTTGCATAGAGAAACAGTTAAACAGTCACTTGTTGAGGGTTTATTTTTTTGTTGTTTTTTTTTAGTGAGTTTGTAATGTGTATTAAACAGTCTCTTGCTGAGGGTTCCAAGTGGGGTAAAACATTAGATGCATCCAAGAGTCATGTCCTTCATCTTTCACAGCTGTTGGTGTCACCAGGATAACCTTTGTGTTGTCTTTACCAGGGAGTATTTGGTCCAGTTTTCTTTGATGACCAGATCCCCAGCTTCAGCCAAAAGATGGGTGCACCTCCCACGTTTCCTTTGTCACATGGTCCCTCCTGGGAAGGTGGCATAGATAATATCTCTGTCAGTCGACATCCTTTGCATGTAATCAACCAGAAACCCTTCCTTATCACCTAAGTTAAAGGGCTTTGATAGTAGGGTTTGCCATTCATAACTTTCCTATTTTTCTTTGTCACTATTTTCCTAAGTCATCTTTCATAAATCTATTTGTGCATTATGCTAATCCTATAGATTGTTGATGGTAAGCTAAATGGTTTTCTAGGTAAATGTTGAGTACTGTACCTAAATGTGATATGATTTGATTTACAAAGTGTATTCCATTAAATGTTTTCCATTATCTAAGTAAATCATTTCAGCTATTTTACATCTTGATATTGTTTCAGTTAAGGGTTTCAGTGTTACCATAGCAGAATTTGGATTAGTGCAAGGGAAGGCCTTTGTCTATTTAGTAAGTATGTCAATAATTACTGAACAGCATCTTTCCCTTCACACTTATTTAACTCAATGAAATCCATGCAAAGGTTTTGAAAAGAATAAGTTTATGCAGGGAAGGTCAAATTAATTTTGCTTTGAGCTCCCTTAAGCATTGTTTTCTTCGTACATAATTGAGTAAGAATCTGTTTTGTCTTTGTAGTAGATTCTAAATTGAGTCCCACAGTAAGCTTCAGCAGCATAAATTGGATTTTCCTTTGACATTTGGAACTTTTCCCTATGAATCTGCATGGCTTTTCCTTATTAGTTTTCTTTATTTTTTATAAACATGATTTTTTTTCCTTCCTGTGTTTTTTTTTTCTTCTTAATTTTACTGTATTTCTTATAAAGTCTTAGGATCTTTTTCCACAATAATCTGCAAATATTTTTTCATCACATAATTTTCTTAAATACCTGCAAATTTATTGATGTAAATTTAACTTCTATTGAATGTTGTGACTTCAATACCAAGCTGTTTCATCTATATTTTCTTCCTCTTTCCTACATTATTGATCATTTTTATTCATTATCTATTTTTCTGAGGATTTTTGCTAATTAATTATTGTGGTACCCACCCACCCCCGATGCATGGAGACGCTCATGCATCAAAATTGTGGTGTACTTGAACAGTGTGATGGGTTGTCCTTTTTTTTTTTTTTGCTAGATGAAGGAAATCCTTTCCTTAGAGATACAGTATGTGCCATTAATATGTGTGGCACATTAACATATGGTTTATTTAGATGAAACTGAGTAGTATAACACCCTCAAAATGAGGTTTCTGTAATCATGCCTCTTTTTGTGAGTGTCTTCCCTTGACCTAGTTTGCAAATGTCAGTTACAACAATTAACCCATGTGTCTGTGCAGATTTAATGTGATTTAGCATTTATTGTAACCAATTCTGAATTATTCATTAAGGCCACATCTGCCTGTCCTGTTGATCACAGACAATTTGAATTTGTGTTAGTGCATGTTTGTGAATGGTTATGTCCCACTCATTCTGTTAATGGAAAGGTGGACATGTTGTTTAATTTGAATTTGGCTTCATTCTGCACAAGGAATGCTTTATTTCCTATGCTTCTTCCTAAATTTTGATGTTGTCTGTAGTCCCGAGGCCTGGCTCGGCCAAGCTCAAGCACCAGGAGCACAGCCCAGCTCTTAAGCACATCAAAATCGTACAACACAATTATTCCTTATTCCTGTCACATTTCTGTAATGTGATACTGTCATACCATTATCTGGTGAGAGGCATTGCAATGTGTCAGACCTGCAATGTCATTTCAGGTAAACACTGAATTGTCAAAGTCAAAGTCTGGTAAATTGATATGCATTATGTCATTGTTAATGTCATTTGTTTTACTTAGCTTCGGCTCTGCTTGTCACATGTTGTGGTCCGCCTGTGAGGACCTCCTCCCCCCACGCTGCCGTCGCCCCCAGCCAATGGCCGTGATGTTCAGATTGATGACAAACGTCATGTTCCCCTTGCCACAGCCAGCCAACCCCACACCGCTCTCCATCCTCCCATCCACCACAAGTGTCCAATGTAGAGGCCATCTTGAAAAAATAAAGTTGGGGGAAGCTGTAGGCCTCCCCCCCCACCCCACCCCATGCCAGAAATCACACAAACAGGAGTTCAAATTTTTCTTCTCATAAATGTTTGTGTTACTGTTATAGTCCTTCAACTTTTGTCCTTTTAAGTTTTTACAGTGCTTATTCTTTTTTTCCACAATATTTTTATTGAACCTTTTTTTTTACAAACAATCAAACACTAACACTAAAGTAATTAAAAAAAAGGTACTAAAAACACCAACAACCACTAACAAAGGCAGGTCTTCAACAATGCTCCTCTGTTTAGTCTAGGCAATCCATTACATAAGTATACATATTATACATTCACCAGTTTGGAATTTACAAGGTCCACACACATCATTCACCTTCCTCTTCAAAAGTTATGTTTAAATTCTTTACATAATCAATGAAAGGTCTCCATATATTCTCAAACACAATTTCCTTTGATTTCAGTATGTATGTTATTCTTTCTAGTGGAAGGTTTGTTAACATCTGTCTTAACCACTGAGTCACATCTGGTCCATGAGTCTTTTTCCACAATAGTGCAATACATTTTTTGGCGTTAAGCAAACAGGTCTATGAATGCTCTCTCACTCTTATTAAAGTTATGCTTTTCTGGATAAAGACCCAACAAAAACAATTTAGGATTCAATATGATTTGTTTTGAAATTATTTTTTCAATTGTTACCCTCACCTCTTCCCAAAACATTCTAATTTTTCTACATTCCCATAAACAATGAAATAGGGTTCCTTTACTTTCCATACATTTTGTGCACGTATCTGGTATGTTTTTGTTATATCTATTTAACTCCACCGGTGTAACATACATCCGCATTAACCATTTAAAATGTATCAATTTAAGACATACATTTATTGATTTGGTTTGAGCTTCTGCACAAGCCAATTCCCATTGTTCCTCTGAAATTTCAGTTTGCAGGTCTTCTTTCCAATAATTCAATCTTTTCTGTGAGTTTTCACTTGAGGATAATGTCAATGAGTTATAAAACTCTGAAATAATACCCTTTCTCTTACTATCTTTCATCAAGATTTTTTCCAAGGATGAATAAGTAGGTCGGATGAGAGCATTATTTTGATTTGATCGAATAAAGTTCCTAAGTTGAAGATATTTTAAAAAAAAATGTATTCTATTAAGATTAAATTTGATCCTCAGTTCTTCAAAAGACATTATGTTGTCTGAACCTGACAAATATAAGTCTCGAATCTTTTGAATCCCTTTTAAATTCCATACTTTAAATACAGCATCCGCTCTCCCTGGTTTAAAATATTGATTACCCCATATTGGGCTAAATTGTGACAAAAAGTGTGGTTCTTTTAGATATTTTTTGGTTTCACACCATATTTTGATCATATGCTTTACAAATGGATTTTTAACTTGTTTCTGTAATTTTTTTGCTGAGTCTGAGTATATGAATATGGGAAGAGGTAAAGGTAAATTGTATGATTCCATTTCAGTCCAGTGAGGGAGATCATTTGATGAAAAATAATATGTCATAGACCTCAGTTGTGCTGACCAGTAATACAACATAAAGTTTGGACATTTCAGACCTCCACGATCAAATGGTAAATATAGTAAGGACAGACGTACTCTAGCCTTCCTATTGTTCCATATAAATTCCACTAACTTTTTTTTAATTCTTGAGAATAGATCTGAAGGTGGTGGTAAAGGAATGTATTGAAATAAATAAAGTATTTTGGGTAAGATATTACTTTTAAGTATATTAATTCTCCCAATCATCGACATTGGTAGTGACATCCATCTCTGAAGTAACTCATTAATGTCTGTCATTAAGGCTTCATAGTTGGCACTGGCGACTGATTCTAGCTTAGGCAAAATTTGAATTCCTAAACATTTAAACTGATTTACAACTTTGAATTGATTTACCTCAGGAGCTAGGTGATTTCTCTGGATCTCATTTAGCATTAATATTGAAGATTTAGTTTTATTTATTTTATATCCTGATATTTCCCCAAAATTCTTTATTAAATTCAACAAAGTCGGAATTGATTTTTTAAGATTCGACATAAACAAAATTATGTCATCGGCATACAGGGAGATTTTATGTTCTGTTGGTCCTATTTTAATTCCATATATTTGTGGATGTAAACGTACTGCCATCGCTAAAGGTTCAATTGCCATAGTAAACAGTAAAGGTGAAAGTGGACAGCCTTGTCGACATCCTCTATTGATTTTTATTAATTTTGAGATATTGCTGTTTGTTAGGATTTCTGCTGTAGCATTATTGTATATTATTTGAACCCATTTTATGAAATTATTTCCAAGTCCAAACCTTTGTAGGACTTCAAAAAGAAAGGGCCTGTCATATCCCGAGCGCTTTGTCCGCGCGCGGGTTATTCCTCATCCCTGTCAGCTTTTGACAGCTGGTGTCGTCACACGGGTTTCCCGGGCTCTGATTGGCCAGACGCTCGGGAGCTCTCAGCTGTCAGAACCTGGGCAGCTGTGCCGAGTTTCTAATCATGAGCAGCTGGCTTTAAATGTCAGTGCCAGTGAACTGGACGGCGCGGCTGTCTCGTCAGAAGTCCTATGACTTTCCCATGTCTCCTTACCACATGCTCCCTGGGTTCCTCGACGTATCCCGCTGCATGTAAGTGATTTATTTGGAACTGTCTTCTCCCTCGCTGACGTTCCTTCCTAACTACGGCAGACGAGAGCTCCTCGTTACTGCCATAACTCTCTTTTGTGAATTTATGTTGTGTTGTGTAACGAAGCCTGCGTGGCAAAGTTATGTTGTACACCTAAGTCCTGTGCTTTATAAATAAAGGAACTGAACTGCAATTTACTGAACTGAGGCGTCTTATGCTGGCTCGTGAGGGCCAGCCGTGACAGGGCCATTCGACCCTATCAAAGGCCTTTTCGGCATCCAATGATAGGAGAGCTGTATCCGGTGCTTCTTTATTAGAATAGATAATATTAAATAGTCTTCTTACATTATGGAAGCCTTGTCTTCCCTTTATAAAGCCATTCTGATCTCAGTTAATAATATTTGGTAATATTTCTTGTAGTCGTCTTGCTAAAATTTTACAGATTATCTTAAGGTCAGCATTTAATAGGCTTATTGGTCTCATATTTTCACATTTATTAGAGGGTTTACCTGGTTTTGGCAACAGTATAATTAAGGCATTATTCATGTATAGTGGTAAATTACTATTTTGAAATGCTTCTAAAACCATTTCCAAAAATGGTTTTATTAATTTATTCTTAAATTTTTTTATAGAGGTCAACTGGAAGACCATCTGGTCCTGCACTTTTTCCTGATTTCATATTATCAATGGCTAGCCCAACTTCTTCTTGACTAATTTTAGACTCCAGTATCTCCCTGTTTTCATTTGGAATACACGGTATAGATAATCCGTCCAAAAACCCATTTAGTTTTGTTAAGTCAGTTTCATTTTTTGTATCATATAGTTTTTCATAATAATCTCTAAAGGCACTGTCAATTTCTAAAGGATCTACAACTGCCTGTCCATTACTTATAATACTGGTAATTGGTGTTTTAAATTCTAATTGTTTAATCTGCCATGCCAATAATTTCCCTGATTTTTCATCTTGTTCATAAAAAGATTGCTTCAATCTTAGAAGACTCGAGGCAGCTCTATTCGCTGATTTTTTGTCATATTCAGTTCTCAGAATCAGTAATTCGTTCTCTAACTTTGGGTCACTTCCTGCATACACTTTTTCTTTGAGAATTTTTATTTTATGTTCCAATTGGACTCTCTCCTCTCGAGTCTTCTTAGATTTTGAACCTGTATAACTGATAATATGCCCCCTAATAAAAGCTTTGAAAGCCTCCCACTTTATACATGCTGATGTTTGTGTAGTATTGATATCAAAGAACTCATCTATCTGTTTTTCTATGTACTTAACAAATTCCTCATCCTGAAGCCATTTATGCTGAAATTGCCACCTACCTGGTTCCTTTGTCAATTTCTTGTCTACATATATTAAACAGCAGGGTGCATGATCAGAGATCACAATGTTATCATAGAAACAGTTTTGAATCTTGGACCTTAATTCTGTGGAGATCAAAAAATAGTCAATACGTGAGAATGTCTTGTAGGTATTAGGATAACAAGAGTAGGCTTTAACTTGTGGTTTCATTTCTCTCCATATATCTAGCAATCTCAATTCTTTCATAAAATGATTAATGATCATCCTGCATCCATTGTGCGTACAGTCCAGTCCTGTTGATCTATCTATACTGGGATTCAATGCACAATTAAAATCCCCTGCTATTATATGTTGCCCTGTAAGTGATGATAAAATAAGAAATAAATTAGCAAAGAAGTTTTGATCATCTATATTGGGACCGTATAAGTTCACCAAATTTATATTTTCTAATAACAAAGATCCTTGGATGATTAGATATCTTCCTAATTTGTCTCCAATTACATTTTTCACTTGAAATGGGACTGTTTTGTGTATGAGAGTCATAACTCCCCTGGCTCGAGATGAAAATGATGAGGTGAACACACTTCCTTGCCATCTTTTCCTAATTCTTTTTACATCCTCCTCTATTAGATGAGTTTCTTGTAAAAACACAATTTTTGAACCTATGTCTTTTATTTTATTCATAACTTGTTTAAGTTTTTTTAAATTTTGTAGACCTCTGCAATTCCATGAAGTTAAATTAAGATTAACGCTTTGGTCTGTGATCAATAAGGAGTTTGGGATTACCTCGCAATATAAACATGCTCATACAGAGAAGCAAAAACATGAGTGGTTGAACATTCATCCTACAAACTACACACAAACAAATTCCCCCATCCCACATTCGTGGTAATCCCCCCAAAATCAAAAAAAAATTTCCGTCTCCCGCTATAGCCATTGACTGCTCCTCACTCACAAGGATCAGACAAAACCACTCTTTCTTTCTCCTCTCAATCACCCTGACTCTACTGCTTTTAATGACATAACATTAACTCTCTTCTGTAGTTTTCCAACTTAACTCCAAAATTTTATAGCAACTTTGTACATCATAGTTTTTTTATATATAAATATATATATATATATATATATATATATATATAATACAATCTATATTTTGTGAACTTGCTATTTGCTTCAGATCAGTCAGATGCCTGTGCAAATGCTTAAATATTCTACCTTATATCTTGTTCATGCTTCATGCTTAGCTCCCACCAGTCTCCACTTGGATCTGCTTAATAAGCACCTGCGCCTCCTCTGGGGTCTTGAAGATATGGGTTCTCCCTTCATATGTGACCAGCAGTCTTGCAGGATGAATCATTCCATGACGAATCCCAAGGTTGCGCAGCTCTTTACGGGCGGGGTCAAACTGTTTCCTTAATTGTTGGATTCCTGTGGCCAAATCTGGGTAGAACCGCACCTGTTGATCCTGGTATTTAATTTCTCCTTTGGCTCGCGCCGCGTTGGAGATCGTCATCTTGTCTCTGTAGCTGAGGAACTTCATAATCAGCGTCCTCGGTGGTGCCTTTTTATCTCTCAGTGGGCCAATTCGGTGGGCGCTTTCTAAAACGACCGATGACTGCAGTTCTGCGTTGTTCAGCGCTTCTGGAATCCACTTTTCCAAAAAGGAACATGAGTCCCGCCCCTCCGTGCCCTCCGGGAGACCCACCAGCCTCAGATTGTTCCATCTCGACTGGGATTCTAAATCCAGGGCACTATCTTCCAGACGTTTATTTTTTAATTCCAATGTGCGCACCTTCAATTGTAGGCTGGTGACGTCATCCTCAGCGCTGGAAATTCGGAGTTCCACCTGCGACGCTCGTTCCATACAGTCGCTTAATTCCTTTCTCATTCCTTCTATCGCTGCTATAATCCCATCAAATTTAGAGGAAAAGTCTGCTCTCATTGAGCTAATGGCAGCAAGCACTGCACCTGTGCCTTCACCAGCAGTCACCACTCCTCCGCTAGCTTGTTCCGCCATAGTCTCTGGATTTTCTGCTTCGTCACGAGCGTGGAAGTCCATTAGCTTGGACTGTTTCGACGATTCAGCTTTTCCTCCACCCAATTTCCCAGCCTTAGGCTTTACCGGCATATCGGCGCCCAAACACTGGGATAGGTTTTGTTCCAATTGAGAGAGTTATTTGCCAACTTTTTTTTTTTAATTTTTTTTTTTTATTTAAGTTTTTGTAAAGGGTATACAGGTCGTTACAGCAATGCATTGTTTACATTTTCATCACATGTTCCCTTATTTTCTGATATCTGACAACATTGGAAGAATAATTCTTACAACACCCCTTTTTTTTTTTTTAAGTGAAAGAAAAAGTGAAATTAAAGAGAAAAAAAACCAAAAACAAACAAACCAGCAAAAAACAAACAAAAAGAAAAAGTAAGTAAATAAAGGTAAAAGAGCATCTGAGTAGCGTTGGAACAAAGAGCGGAACCAATATTGAAATGGTATTTGTCAAAGATTAGATCTAATGGAAGACACATATGCGATCCAGGGTTGCCAAAAGTTCATGAACCCATCCATGTCCTGTCTCAGTGCGAATGTCAACTTTTCCATCGAGTAAATGTCTTGGATCACGTTAATCCAATCTTCAGGTGTAGGACAGTCCTTCAACATCCATTTTTTAGTTAGAGCTTTTTTGCTTGCCAATATTAAAACATTGAATAAGTATTTTTCTCCTCGTCTTTCCAGTGAGTCCGGTAGTAAACCCAAATACAAAGTTACAAAAGAAAAGGGAACTGTTATTTTGAATATTTTCCCCAATATTGTCTGTACATTGGGCCAATATTGGTGGATAACTGGGCATGACCAAAACACATGAAAATGATTTGCAGTCTTTTCACCACACAAGCGCCAACAGTTCAATCCCTTATGGGTAAATTTGTTTTGTGCAGGTGTTCTGAAAAATCTTACCAAGTTTTTCCATCCAAATTCTCTCCACTGCAGGGATGAGGTACTTTTCCATTGCTGTTTATTTAGCTTTTCCCATATTTCCAGTTGTAAAGTGAAATTCCCCTCTTTTTCCCATCTCTCTTTTATATATGATGTGTTGTCTCCTTTTAAGTCTTGAAGACCTTGGTATATTTTAGAAATGTATCTGATCCCTGGGATCCCTTTATATGACATTAAGAAGACCTTCAGAACACCTGACTGGGCTCTTTCCAAATCCTCCTTTTTAAGTATATTGTTTATGTGGTGTCTAAGCTGGAAGAACCTGTAAAGGTCTTGATTTATTAGGCCTTGTTTTTTCAAATCTTCAAAACTTCTTAAAATTTGCCCTTTAAAAAAATCGTAATATTTTATCAGCCCTTTCTCCTTCCACTTTTTAAATCTGGTGTCTGTTTTATTAGGAGTAAAGTCTTGATCATAGGCAATCCATTGCAGAAGTCGATAGGGCTCTTTAGTTTGATTCTCTCTGACTATCTTAAACCAAATTTTTAGCGGGGTCTCTATCCACGGGTTAGTGTTATTCAAAAGCTTAGGTAAGGCATTGTTCCCTATTATCGCCTGTAGGGGGATGTCACTTGTTATTTGGCATTCGATCTCCTTCCATTGTGCAGTGTAGATTGGGTTACATATCTCTACTAAAGTTTTAATTTGTGCGGCTTTAAAATAGTCCCTGATATTTGGCAGCGCGAGCCCACCTTTGTCTTTGTTTAGCTGTAGGGTTCTATATCTGATTCTAGGTCTCTTGCCCTGCCATATGAATCTTGAGATCCTTCTGTCCAGCTCCTGCCATGTGTTTTTGGGAGGTTCTACCGGTATTGTTTGAAAAAGGTATAGAAGACGTGGAAGTATATTCATTTTGACTGCTTCAATTCTTTGTGCAGTACCCAAGAATGGTATCATATTCCATCTTGCTAGGTCAGATTTTATTTTTGTCACCAGTGGATCATAGTTTAGTGATATAATTTTGTTGAGTTGTTTCGGGATATTGACCCCCAGATATTTCATAGATTCCGACTCCCAGTTAGTTTTGAGTTTGCTTAGTGAATAATGATTTGGGTCATAGTTGAATGTTAAAATTTGGGTTTTATGCATGTTTAATTTGTACCCCGATAAATCTCCATACTATGAAAAAACTGAGGTTAGTTCTGGTAAAGAAGTGTCCGGCTGCCCTAGGTATATTAAAATGTCATCAGCAAAGAGTGCTATTTTATGTTCCTTCTGACCAAGTGTAATACCTTGAATTTTTTGATTTTGTCTTATCCATTGGCTCAGAGGTTCTATGAAGATTGCAAAGAGCAGTGGAGACAGGGGGCAGCCCTGACGACATCCTCTTTCCAGTTCAAAAGATGATGATAAATTACCGTTAATCCTTATTTTAGCTGTTGGTTTTTTATATAATGCCTGTATAGTTCTAATGAAGTTGTTATGAAAATTGAAACTGGATAAGATTCTGTATAGAAAAGACCAGTCAACCGAATCGAATGCTTTTTCAGCATCTAATCCCAATATGACTGCATTTAAGTTATATTTTTTTATATGATGAATTATGTGTAAAGTGCGTCGAATGTTGTCTTGTGTCTGTCTTTGTCTTATAAAACCCGTTTGGTCTAAATGAATTAGGTCTGTCAGTATATTTTCTAACCTTTTGGCAAGGATAATGGTAAAAAGCTTATAGTCCTGATTTAGTACACTGATTGGTCTGTAGTTGGAGCATTCTAGTTTATCCTTTTCAGGTTTAGGTATAACTGCAATGACCCCTTCTCTCCAGGAGGGGGGGATTTCCCCTGTGTGGAGGACATAATTAAATGTTTTCAGGAGGAGAGGAGATAGTTGCTGTTTAAAGGTTTTGTACCACTCTGCTGTATAGCCATCAGCTCCTGGGGATTTGTTAGCTTTAAGTTTCATAATTGCTTTTTCCAATTCTTTAGGTTGTATTTCTGACAGTAGTGTTTTATTTTGTGACTCCATAAGTTGGGGAAGGTTTAATGTGTTTAGGAATGCCTCGGATGCGTTTTTATGTTTTTTGTGGGAGTATAAGTTCTTATAGTAATTCTCGAAGTTTTTAAGAATATCCTGAATTCTGAATTTTATTTCCTTTGATACTGGGTCTCTGATTTTGTAGATTGCTCTTTCTGTTTGATGTTTCCTCAATTTATAGGCTAGCAATTTTGCCGATTTACTGCCTGCTTCATAGTATTTTTGTTTCAAAAATGTAAGTTTCTTCTGGATTTCTATTGTGTAGATCTCATTTATTTGGTTTTTAATTTCCTTAATCTTGAGCGAGTCAGTAGAATGAGTGTTGCCTTTGTGTTCTTTTTCTAGGTTCCTAAGTTCTGACTCTAATGTGGATAGTTTTTCTTGTCTTAGTTTCTTTTGGGTTGCCAGTTTTGCAATAATCTTTCCTCTTATTACAGCTTTGCATGCATCCCACAGTATTAAAGGGGATACTTCTCCATTATCGTTTTCTTCCAAATATCTGAGAATATCTGATTCCAATTCATCTTTCAATGGTCCTTTCAGGACGTTTGAATTTAACCTCCAAGAAAATGTATTATTTGTGTATTTTTGGATATTTAAGTCCATGTAGATCGGACTGTGGTCAGAGAGATCCATCAGTCCTATTTTACATGTTTCTACTCTTCCAATGTCTCTATTAAACATAAAAAAATAGTCAATCCTTGAGTAAGATGAATGTGGAGTTGAGTAAAATGTATAGTCTTTTACACTGGGGTTGAGTTCCCTCCACACATCACAGATTCCCATTTCTTTTAGTAGCATCCGAGTCTTCCTGCTTTGGGTGTTATTTTGATGTGGAGAATTACCAGAAGCATCCCAGTATGGATTCAGTCTAAGATTGAAGTCCCCACCACATATCACTAAACCTTGAGCTTTAGTTATCATTAGGTCAAATACATTTTTATAAAATTTCCAGTTAGCCCCTGGGGGAGCATACACATTCAGCAGGGTGATATCTTCTCCCTCTAGCCGCCCAGTTACCAAACTGTATCTCCCTTCTTTATCTTTGTGTTCTGATTTTTTTTCAAATGTAATTTTGGTTGATATCAATGTCGCTACTCCCCTCCTCCTCCCTGACTTATATGAAGATGAAGAGATCATTTTAAACCCTTGTCTACTGAGTTTATTGTGCTCCACGTCTGTTAGGTGGGTTTCTTGTAAAAATATTATTCCTGCTTTGTCTTTTTTCATTTTGCCTAGAATCTTGGATCTTTTAACTGGATTCAGGATTCCTTTTACATTATATGAAATTATTTTGGTTACACCCTGTTTCTCCATTGTGTTGTTTTGTTTAGTATAACTGTGTGGTGGCCCTCTTTTGTGCTACTCAGAAACTGAAAGAACATTAAAAACAAGAAAAACATTAAGAACATAGTGTATAAAACTTTAAAACAAAAAGCTGTCAAAAGAACTTCCTGAGCTGAGGTCTTTTTAAAGACCCTGGAAGAGCCTTGATGGAGTAAAGGCTCTGAGGGGAATTCCTCAAACTCTGTTATGTGTTGAGGGCCCTCTCTTACCCCTGTAAGCTGTCCCATGCTTTTAACGTGAGTTTCAGAACCCAATCCGAACTTGTAATGATTTTTTTTTTTCCTTTTATGCCTATACCCTGTGAAATTGTGTGCACCCTCCCACCCCCATCACAGCAAACATTCATGCAAAAACAGTATTTGTTAGTGTGAGGAGAACATGTGGATTATTGTCACATTTCTATTTTAACAAGTTTTTTGTTGTTTTTTTTAATTAAAAAGACTTGTTTCAAATATTATGACTGTTCCATGAAATGTTTTACCACATGCTGAATACGCATCTCCTTTAATGTTTGTTACCTTGTATGAGGGGGGTTGGATGTGCAGATTGATTCAAGAGAAAAAAAAAAAAAATGGTCGCTATTCCAACCTGAAAACGGACAGTTTATCCGCGACGCTCTGGCGCTGGGTTTCCCGCTGCTGGCCCGTGGATTTTGAAGGTCTTTGTGTTGTCCATGTTTGCGTTTTGATCTTCTCACTCGGGTCTGCTGCGGGTTTAAATACTGTTACCGGGAGCCCTCTTCTCGCCATATCAGTTGTTGCTTCTTCCGCCGAATTATAGAGACATGTTTCCTCACCGTAGAAGACCCTTAACTTTGCAGGAAATGGCGTCTGAAAGCGCAGTTTCTTCTCTCTTAACACCTTTTTCGCGTCATTGTATTCCCTGCGCTTTTTAAGGACCGTAATCGTGTTCCACGAAGACTTTTCTCTCCTGGTGCATAAATCCTTTTTTCTGCCAAGCCAGTCTTACAACCTCTTGTTTTATTTTGAAATTGGAAAATCTTACCAACACCGAACGTGGGGGCGCTTCTGCCGCTGGCCTAGCGGCTAATGAACGATGTGCCTTTTCTATGTTTAAGTCGGTGGTTTGTGGAATATCCAATTTCTCTCTTAGTAAAGATTCCACGCATTCTGCCATTGAGTTAAAACCGTTTTCGGCTCCTTCTATCAGACCATGAATTCTTATATTGTCTCGTCTTTCTCTTCCTTCTTGGTTGGCTAGCTTAGCCTCTATAGATGCTTGTCTTTTGCGTAGGTCCAGCACAGAATCTTCGAGCACTTTTATTCGTTCCTCTGCTTCCAAGATTCGGTTCTCGGCCTGGTCCACTCTGCTGTTTGTCCTTTTCAATTCGTCTCTGAATTCCCGAAATTCGGCCGTAACCTCTCGGCGAAATCGTCGTAGCTCTTCAAATAGCGATTTCAGGCTAACCTTTTTGTTAGCTACCACCAGTTCCTTGTCTTCTGAACGGAGATCTTCCAGTTCAGATTCTCCGGCCGATACGTGTCCTGGCCTGGAGAATTTCAGTTTGTTCTGTTTTCCTTTAGACATGATGATTTTGTCTTTTGATTTTCACTCCTCCAAAAATCTGTTAAGTTTGATTTTCAAGGTGTTATCTTGGATTGGGTCTGAGAGCTTCAGTGTTAAGCTGCAGTCGCCATGGCGTCCAGACCGGAAGTCATTTGCCGACTTTTTATTTTTAGGAGCAGAGCAGAGTGAACCACATCCTCCTACGTGGCCACCATAACCGGAAGTCCCCTACAGTGCTTATTCTAGTGTTGATTAAAATTTTTAGTGTTACTAATGGTTCACTTTTTGTTTTTGCCTGTACATTTAGAAAAATGACCTAAGCTTATTTTGTAATGTTTTTGCTGGAGTGGGATAGATCTTTTCTCTCCTCATGTTAAATGTTTTGAACACTTCCCAGTTATCTGTGGAAGAGGTCATACTGATAAGTCAGCTGGGCAGCAGTCCGTCTTCTCTGTTTAGACTGCTGTCCCTGTGATTGGATAAGTAGTAAAGGATTGACTGATGGAATTCATGGGCTTAAATTCCACGAGGTGCTTCCCAGCTTGTACCGAGCCCTTAAGCTTGTTTCATTTCATTAAGGGAAAAAAAATTTAGAGTATATGTTGTTTAAATGGGAAAGTTAGACTGAAACTGTCTGAATTCTTTTTCTAGGTAAAATTTTAAGCATTATAGTACTTAAGGAGTAACATGAACTTTTCTTTTCATTACTTAATCCAAAAACTCGTCAAGGGCAACATCTTTGTTTCTGGATATTTGTCATGTGCCCATAAATGATAATTCTTATTTTTAGTGATTTACTGTATTTTCAGTAGATTAGAGAAGAAATGATAGTTCCTTTTACTCAAGCATACCCATATAAATAGTAAGACAGAAAAAGTGATGATTTTATAGTATTCCAGTAGTGATTTGCATATTTGGCTGTTCTCATAATGTCCCTTACCCATACATTGTGTATTACAATGTCAACTTTCACACAGTCTGTCATTTCTTTAAATTGACAAGACAGTGCACCAACCACTTGGTCTTTTTTAATAACAACAGAAATAAATCTAATCAGACAGCCCAGTATTGGGACCTTTTCCTCTGTTTTTTTTCTAAATCCTATAATCCTTCAGAGCTTTGCTGTTTTGTCATGAGCAGTAAAAGGATTAAAACTTCAATAATCACATAGTCATTCATAAAGAGTGACTTTTCTATTTCCAAAAGAACAATAATATGGCAAAGAAGCATTAAAACCTCTGTTTGATAATTAGCAGCCTCAGGTAAATCATATGCACAAACATTGTCATTACCGCCTTGTTTTGTGCTTTGAATCATGTCATATAAGCTGTATTTGAAGCTTTCAGTCATTGGGTATTATTTAGTAACAGCATTATTCCATAATCTCCAGTTTAATTTATCATATTAATGAGGGTCACAGTGATTAATATGTGTGCACTTTTACTTAACTTATTGGCGTCCGACATGACTTGGTGTGGGCAGGAGGGGTGGGGTGAGCAAGCGAGGTGACGCCATTCGCTGGACTCCTGGGGCAGGGCCATGGCTGAGCAGCAGAAGAGCGAGAAGCAGGGGGAGGGAGGGACCAAGGTGTGGCCCTCATTGTCATTTCAGACCGTTAGTCCATCGCCCTTTTTCCCTGTAAAGTTCACTGTTGTCCCTGTGAGCTGAAAAATTACACTGACACTTCAAAAATTGAATAAAATAGCTCAAAATTGAATAAAATAGTCCAATGCTGTTCATCTGCCCTCAGGTGTCCCAAAAGATAAAAGTAAAAACCAAATGTCTCTCTGCCCTGCTAGCAGGCAATTTAACCCAAAATAAGGAAAAAATCTGGCAATTGAAAATGTTGGCCTTAAAAATATGAGAATATTTACCAGTTGCGCAACATTAGATTCAAAAACCCACACAAAAAGAAACTGTAAAAACTCCCAAAAATACCCATATATATATATACATATACTGTATATATACAGTATATATATATATATTCCCCACCCCCTTTCTTCTCACTCACTCAGATCACACCTATTCAGCAGTAATCTCAGACACACAGGCCCTCATACACACATACGCAGCTCTCTTTCACACCCTGATTCACTCAAGGTCACAGCTAGGCAGCCACGCACACACACAACTACAGATCACTTAAAATAAGCTTGAAATGGCAACCTCAGCAAATTTGGCAACCTCACACTGCAACATGAACCCTTGTTGTTTTTCTCTTCACCACTGTGAGAACACAATTCATTTTCTACCCAAAATTATTATTTGCGAACTCCCATAGACTGATTCACAATTTTCATCATTACCCAGTGGAACAATACTCACATAACCGTGCTTTTACACTTCACAATAACCAGAAAAACAATGGACAAGCACGACTTCAACCCTTTGTGGCGATTCTACTTCCGCCTCCGCGGAAGCTTTTTCTTGCAAGGACAAAACGTATAACACAGAACAATCAGACAAACAAACAAAACTGCAGTAATTTTTAAACCAGCGCTATTACTTAAATGTTAACCCTCCTTATAACAGTTCACTTAAATCAGTGCTCACTACATTGTTATTGGAGACTCTTACACCGATTTCATCAACACTCACTACGATGTTTTTGGAGATTCTTACGTTGATGTTTCATGCATTAACAACACCTGGTCCACTTTCTGCGATACATAACACGTGCTATCCTTCGCGGCCTTAAACTACCGGGACCTCTGAGCTCCACCTCATTGAACCGGACTACTTCAGACCGAGCTGAACTAAAACCTATGGCTACGGCAAGTAGAAACACACACCAGACTTTGTGGTGTCAAATGCTCAGTGTTTTTCCTTTCCTGAGCCACATTGCCCGACTGGACTGCTTCGGACCACCCCTCGTTCGGGCTGCGGCAAACAGAAATGCTCAGACTTTGCGCTCAGTTTCACAACACAAACAAACGCATATTTACCCCCTGGAACTCCAACCCAGAGTCAATAAGCTTAACACCCATAAATGTACTTACATCCAAATCCCGTCTGTAGAGTTCTAGACCCGTCACTCAGTCCGTTCCAGCACCTTGGCTCTGAATGCCTCCACTGCAGTAACACTGAGCTGTTGGGTTCAGCCTGGGGAGGTCTTTTTTCAGCTGTGCACTCACTGAAATCGGGCAGAGGCGCCGGTAGCAGGACAGAGTTATCTGGGTCCCTGTTCAGGCGCCAAATGTTAGATTATTTTTTAGTATAATCATTCTGAGTCAAAAAATCAGGCAGAATATTTAAATGTAAATAAATTTATTCCATCATGGCCAATGAGGGAGGAGTGCAGACACAGCCCCAGTCTGACCACCCATACTCCTGAATCAAACATTCCTCGCTCAGAGTTTATAAAGCTGTTTTATCAATGGGAAGACAGAAGACGGAGATTAATGTCCTGCAAGACATATAGTCTTGCCCTTGAGAGTCCATGAAGCGTAGTCCTTATCTTCTTTACTCACAGGAAACAGGGAGTTAAGTACACTCTCAGTCACACAGAACTGAACATGACTAATTGAAAAGATCTGTAGTCATTTAGAAAAATATCTGAACATTCTCACCACAATCACTCACAAATTGGACATTCTTATTACAACTATATAATTGCTAACTCATGCATTCTTACACACAGAATGAAGCTGCCCAAAGGCCATATATAAAATGCACATATGAGAATATAAAAGACATGGAATAATATAAGAATAATATGGAATTTTTCTATCAGAGGGACTCTGCAGTCTTCACCAGAGTAGGATCAAAGGACCAGGGGGTGCCTTGTATGGCTCCTTGTTTTGCAAGTGAGTCCACAAGGTCGTTCCATCCTTTGTCCTGACCTGGTGTATGTAAGTGACCTCTAACTTTTTTCCAGTACACCTGGAGGTTGTTGGAGGTGACCAAGTGATCACATGCCCTGAAAAGGTCTTGATGTTGAACCGGTTTGCGGTTGGAGGTTACAAAACCTTTGACCTTCCAGAGTGGCAGGTGACACGCGAAACTGAGGCGTGCATAGTTACAGTCGGAGCAGATAACCAATGTGCGGATGCCATGGTCTACAGCAAATTGCAGTGTAATGAGTACACCTGCAATTTCTGCATATTGTAATGATTGGGACCCCAGTTGAAAGCTGCGGGGTTCACAAGGCTGATTATTTAACCATACCACCCCCACACTCTGGCACGAATGTGAGTTTCGTAGTGGAAAGAACAAGCATCGACATAAGCGGTGACCATATCTTGACAGATGTTCTGGTCAAAGTAGTGATGGTTAAGGTCTTCACTGACTATAGGTGGCTCTGCACAAATGGATGGTCCTGGAGTGTCCTCAGACCACCGTTGGCAGGTTGCCAAGTCCATGCCGAACATCAAAGCTTTGTAGAGCCATCAACCAGGAAGCTATTCTGGCATTCATCACAACACCTTCTCTGATGCGTTGACTGTTAAGAAAAATCACTGGTTGGTAGTGAGTCTCCACCGTGATTCTCTGGCCACCCACATAGTTGGAGAAATGTTTGATTGCCCATACGGTAGCCAGAAGGGCTTTTTCACAGTCTGAGTATTTCAATTCCGGACCAGAGAGGGTTTTGCTGGCATAAGTCACCACTCGTTTGTCATGGTCGTAGATTTGGTATAATCCAGCACTTAAGCAGTTGGCAGAGAACCCCACTTGTAGGAAGAATGGCTGGTCACAGTTGGGATAGGCCAGACAGGGTGCTGTGCATAACTGTTGCTTTAAAGCTAGCATAGCCTGTTCTTGAGCCTCAGACCAGATGAAAGGGATGTCCTTTCATAGGAGGTCTGTCAGGGATTTTGCCAAGTCTGCATAATTCTCAATGAACTGGCGTGAGTAGTTGCATAACCCTATAAAAGCTCCGGAGTCGGGAGATGTTAGTAGGGGTCTTGATGTTTAAAACGCCTTGGATTTGCGACGTTTGCAGTAGGACCCTATTGGATCCCACCAAGAGACCAACATAGTTGACTTTGGTTTTGCAACATTGCACTTGGAAAGGGAAATTTTGGCTCCTGTTCATGTGAGCTGGCCAAGGACATGGTTGATTTCAGTCAGGTGGGCGTCCAGAGTTGGACTCCAAATGATAATGTCGTCGACATAGATGAGAATGCCTCCGTCTCTGGCGTCTGGACATGCCTTATTCAAGAAGATGTTGAACTCTGCAGGAGAGTTAGCATACTTGAATGGACATCGGGTGAATGTGTATTGACAATTCGCAAACGTGAAGGCCAGTTTATGCTGGTCTTCAGCTTGGACAGGAATAGTCCAGAAACCAGAAGCAATGACCATCATCAAGAAGTATTTGGCATCTTTGACTGTAGGAAGTTCTTGCTCCAGTTGAGTCATAGGCCACCTAGAAAGAGGAGCTTGAGTGTTTAGTTTCCTGTAGTCAATGGTCAGCCACCACATACCATTGGGCTTCAGGACTGGCCACAAGGGGGCGGAGTAGGTACTGTTGCATGGCCTGATTATGCCACGGTCCAGTAGGTTGTCGATTATTTCCTGTACAGGGCCATAAGAGGCCAAGGGAATCTTTTACTGCCTGATGTAGGTGGGAGGAGCGTCAGATGGTGTAGGAATGCGTACAGAGTGGATTGTGGTTAACCCACAGTCCAAGGAGTCTTTGGAGAATGATGGCTCATACTTAAGAAGAAGCTGACGAAGTTTTTGGTGTTCTTCGTCGGAGGTTAGGGCATCAGCGTCAGCTACCACCTGTGCAATCTCTTTGGTGATGGTGGTGACCAGTTTCAGCAAAGCATCGCTGGGATTGTCAGGGGTTTGCTGACTGGATGCTGATGGGAGGAGTTCAGTGGCTTGGACAAGCATTTGGTCATCATTGGTCAAGTCAATCCGTCCCACTGACTCTTAGTTAGGGGTTGACATTGACTCAAGGGCAGTGGCTTTAGAAAGGTTAGTGTATTTGACCGCAAGTTAAAGACAGTTGGCCCAAAAAGAAGCAGGGAGGCCACCTAACACTGGAACAGTCAGTTCAAAATTGTGGAAATCGGTGGTGATGAGCCAGCCAAGGAGTGTGGCCTTGGGCAGGACAATAGTCTCCGCCATGGGATTGTTTACCGGCAATGTGGTGGTTTGAGATCCTAGGCTTAGAAGGGGCATGGCCTCCAGAGTTAAGCCCAGATTGCCAAACAAAGGAACTGGTTGGAAAAATGCTTGAGGATGCATGAGTTTTTGTCCAGTCTGAATGCGTAGTTGGACCAGGAAACACATGACATTAGCAGGTATGACACAGTGTTGAGTGTTCAGTACCTGACAGGCTTCAGGGTTGGTCTGGCCTGACTTTAGGGAGTCTAGATCTGGTTTAGAGTGAGCGTCTCAGACTGGGGTGAGAGCCCATAAAGCATTGTTTATGGTATCAACCTGAGCTCCAAGTCTCACAAGAAGGTTGCTGCCAATGGAGACTGCATGTGGCAGGTCGGGAACGACCAAGAAAGGGTGAGTTAGCAGTCTTTGGTTCCACTGAAGGTGGAGGGCGCAGATGCCTGTGGCAACCAGTGTTTTGTTTGATTTGGCTCCAGCAGGGAAACGGAAAGACTTGTTAGTTACCATGAGGTCAGGGTATTTCTCATGCAGAGAATCAAAAAGTTTCTGGCTGGTGGCAGATTTATCAGCCCAGAAAGAAAGTACCACGTCTTCTATGTGGGAGCTTTGGACAACCAGGCCTTTGACCACTTGGGGGCAGTACTCATTGTCGGCCGCCCCTGGCTTTAGGGTGCAAAGGAATGAACTACGTTCATTTAAGGTCGGGTCATCAGGTGTGGTGACATTAGAGGGGGTGTCTGTTTTCACCCAGTCCTCAAGGTCACCTTCGGTCAACCTTGGTTGGGTCAGCAGTGCGAGTTGAGTGACTCTTGGAATGTCCAAAGTATCAAGAGTGTAGCACTGTGATTCGGTTGCCTCTGGTAGAGTGGTTGGGTGAGGTTGCCAAACTTGAGCCCATAGTTTAAAATTCTTGAAATCTTTCAGAAGCTCAAAGCGATTAACCAGGTCTTTGCCTATCAGCAATGGAATTGAGTTGAGATTGGACACATAGACCGGATGGATCAAGGTCATGGGTCCAATGGAGATTTTTACCAATGACATGTGTAGCATCATTCCCTTGGCTCATCAATAAAATTGCTCTTCTCCTTAAAGAAATTGTTCCACTCAAAAAGCCTGGTCAAGAACTGTTTTTCTTCATCTCAGGACCACTGTGGAAAACAACATTCCTTTGTCAAGAAGCACGATAAGGATCCGTTTTAATGGATTAGTCTACCTCATAAATACAGGAAACTCCCTTTCTCTCAAGACCATTTTATTGGTTAATAACCCATTTGACATTTTCCAGGTCTGGAACTGCATTCCATAAGGCTCTAAGAATTATTCACAGCTCAACACTACCCCCGGTGGACATCTCTGGAATATGTTCACCTTTGACTGTACGCTGATGAACTGAAATTAATGACTGAAATGACTTCGTGTGTTACAAAATTCTCAATTCTCAGTTTTTCTTTTTCAGGACACCCTGGAAAATCAAGTGGGACTCTGATGTCATTCGGGTTTGAAATATTTCATTAATCTTAATTTTAAATGTGAGCATGAATGTTTCAGTGCTTAAATAATCTTATTCTAATGCACATTAATGATATAAGTACCAGTTTATGAAAATGCATGCTCACTGAATATTAGTCATGAACACTGAAATAGCGTAAACTCTGTGCATAAGTAAATTAATGAATTTCCTTTTTTTTTTCCCTCCCCTTGTCCTGTCAGGCAGCTAGGCAAACAGAACAGGGATCTGTCACCCTACTGTGCCAAAACAGATTTACTTTGCCAAGAGGAGCCTATACAGTGCCTAACTTTGCACTGTATATTGTTGTAAACTCCTCCTGTAATAACTTAATACTTTATTTTAATTGTTTTACCCATGGAAGACCCAACAGGATGGGGAAGAGGGAAAGGAAGTGTGTGAAGGGGGGAAAGAAAAGGGAGGGGAACAGACAAAAAAAAAAAAAAAAAACGACAACTAAAACAAACAAAAGACAAACTGCTTCTTCCACCGGAGATGTCTCAACACGAGTCTGGTTTCTGCACCTGTTAAAGGAGAGACACTTGTACATGTATGTCTGTGTGCCTATATATGAGAACGCGCACAAAATAAGTGTGTGCATGTGAGTGGTTTGTCAGGAAACATACGAGCGGAGGGCCGGTCGCAGCAGCCCTCCCCCCGAGGACCCCGAGCAGGCAAGGCAGCGCCACCAACCCCCAGCCCCGAGGTCAGCAAGCCCCAGGAAAGCCAGGCATCCACCCCCGGAGAGACGATCAAGTGAGGGCAGGCCACCCGGCGGCCGGCGCGGTGAGCCCACACCCCTGGACCTGCCCGACCCCCACCCCCCCAGCGGGGCCAACATCCGCCCCCGGGCCCCAGGCACCAGGAGGCCAGCGACCCCACCCCCCAGGACAGAGACCAGCCAGTGCCCCCTGGCGCGAGCCCCCCCAGGTACCCCCACAGCGGCCCCGCCCCAGCGCCTCGGCCACACACCCCAGGGACCCCCACGTCCAAAGAAGTCCCCTCGCCCAGGTGAGCCCACGTTGCCGAGAGGCACTACCCCCCTAATCCAGCCCCTCCCAACTTGCAGGCACACCCCTCCCCATACCTTCACACCCACATGTTCCCATGCACACCCCTCTCTCTCAGCCAGACCGACCCATTCTCTCTCACTCCAGTACCCACTTAAATTCACTCCTCATTCACCTTTATTTCAAAAGCCAGCTGCGAAGCAGATGCAGCGAGCCTGAACATGCACCAGTGCCTGGCAGTGACCAGGGAGGCCACCGGCGCAGGCCACAGAAGCAGACCCCCACCCCCCGGCGCCCATCTGAGTGAACAATCAGCAGACCACCGCAGGCGCCCCAAGATGCCACCCGGCATGCAAAGCGCCGCACAAAACCGACCCACCATCACCACCTCCATTCATCACCCTCTCACTCACACTTAAACTCATATTCAGCCCCCCGTCACTTCCTTGGTTGTATCTATATATTAGTAGCATCCAGGGATTTTTACAACATGATAGGTCCCAGGCTTCCCACCAGGCCCCCACGCCCCCAGCAAGACAGGGCAACAGGGGTGGGGGAAGACCCCCACCTCCTCCCCCCGCACAGAACATGGTGGGTGGGTGTCTGTTATATGATATAATTGTGTATAAATGTGTGGACTACTAAAGTGCAATTAAAATTGGGGGGATAGTAATTGAAGCATCGTTAGCCACTGTGATGGGCAGCAGAGCCCCCATTCCCCCAAGCCCTCAGTGTCTAAAATGCAATTAAAATTGAGGTGAGTGCAGCCCCACCACGCGGCAAAGGTATCCCCTTCACCGACACAGTGCGGCACACCCCCACCCCAAAGCCCTAAGTGTAACAAAAAAAGATCAGGGGGAGGAGGAGGGCGGGAAATAAGACTGGGAGGTAGGCGGTCCAAAAACAAGGCCGCCCCCCCCCCCCCAGAAGCCAACTTGCAGACTGGCTTATGAGGCCACCCACTGCCCCCAAATCCCAACCCAGGGCGAGGGCCGCCAGTGGAAACAACCCAGGACCCACCAGCATCACGTCCCGGCACTCCAGCACCACTAACATGACGGGGCAGCCAAACATACTACCGCTCATCTTACACACACGAACATGGACAACAACAGTCACAATAGTGAACAATGGGCCGGACCCACACAGCACCCAACACGCCAGGCGACACACCCGAGCGCCCACGCAGGCCCACGACCACCCACCCCAGACACACACCGACAGCTGCAGGCCGCCCTGCAACCACAGCCACCCCGGAACAACCCAATGGAAACACGGCCAACAACCCGCACCAATGACCCCCCAGCCACCCCCAAGCACCAACGCACACCCGCTGCCAATGACATCAGGGGTGATGTAGCAAAGTGCCTCACCCCCCAACACAACAGCAGGGTGGCCGGGACAAGCAAGCCCCGAAACGCCAGCCCTCATGCCACTGGATGGATTGCCCAACCCCTGCCACCCAACAAAGCTCTCCTACCCATACACACATCCTCCGCCCCCTAGACATCTACCCACAAGTAACCACTTCCATACACACACATAACTCCACCCACCATCACACATACCCACCTACACAAACACACAACCCCACCTGCCCACTCAACACACACCCACTTCCACATCTGCTCATACACAAGCCTACACTCACACACCCCCCCCCACACCCGCAGACCCCCGTGAACGGGGAGGGCAACCCAGGATCCGGGCACCAGCCCCTGGGTGGCACCCGGGCCCCAGGAAACACACGACCCCACCACGCAAGGATGCATCAGGGACAACCCCCACCGCCGGCACACACCCGACTCCGGCCCGGAGCGGGGGGACGCCCCCCCCAGCACCAGGGGCCCAGGGCCAGACCCAGACCCCCCACGAGGGGCGAGGCCAGCTGGCCAGGGGCCACAGCCCAACCCCCCCGGCCCACCCCCCAGCCCCCCCAACCCCCCCCCCCCCCCCAGGGCCAGACAGACAGCCACCCCAGAGCAGGCCCCCCGGACACCTGCGGTTGGGGCGCAGCCAGCCGCCAGAGGTGCCAAGGAGAGTGAGTCACTGCCCGCCACCCCTCAGATTATAGAATTAATAAGCGGGGACCAGAGAGAATTGAATTCCGCCAATTGATTATTTGAGGAGGCTGACATTCTTTCCAGGCTAATATAATCCAATAGTAAGTTAAGTAAGTCGTGCATAAGTTATTTCTTGTTTTCCAGTTCATGAGGATAGCTTTCTTTGTGATGCATAACTCAGTGAGAACCATGTGTGACATCCTTGCATCTATATTTATTTCACTTAAATCACCTAATATGCAAAGTGTGGGTGAGGGTGGGACACTATACCCAAGCCATGCCGACAGGTCTTCACATGTCTTCTGCCAGAACTTTTGAACCGGTGCACAGGACCACATAGCATGCATATAGCTATCCGGGACATTGCTAGTACAGTGAGGGTAGATATTTGTGTGACTCAGGCCCATTTTGAACATCCTCTGTCCTGTATAATGAATTCTATGTAGAACTTTATACTGTATAAGTTGTAAGTTAGAGTTTTTAGTCATCTTAAAAGTATTTAAAGATATTTGTGTCCAGAAACTTTCCTCCTTATTAATTGATAAGTCTGTCTCCCATTTTGATATTGGAAGAGATATGGACTCATCCAACTTTGATAATAGTCTATATATTTTCGATATCAATTTTGGGGAACGGAGATTTAGAAACTCTGCCACCTTAACTGGTACTTCTAAATCGGTCTGATTAAGATTAAATCTTGCTTTTATTATGGATTTAAGCTGTTGATATTCAAAATACTTTTTATCACTGATTTCGTGTTGTGACACTAGATCCTGAAATTGGATAAAATTTCCACCTTGAATAAGATGTTCTAAGTTGTTTATTCCCTTCTCTTGCCATAGTGGAAATTTTAATGTCCTCTTTTGTTGCAGGATATCAGGATTATTCCAAATGGGCGTGAGTTTACAGGGGACAAGTGAAGACCCTGTTATTTTTAAAAATTTCCACCAAGCCGTCAGAGTGGAACTAATATTAATACTTTTAAAACACTCATGGCGTTTAATAGAGGGACTTATAAAAGGTAAGTCAGAGATATTTAGCGACCCACAGAGAGCCTGTTCAGCATCTAACCATGGGTTCCCTAATGGGGTTGATTTTGTCCATTTTGAAACGAACTGCAATCTATTGGCTAAAAAGTAATTAAAAAAATTTGGTAAATCTAAGCCTCCGCACTCTTTCGCTTTTTGGAGAGTTTTTAAACTAATCCGTGATGGTTTATCCTTCCATAAAAATTTACTTATATTTGAGTCTAGAGACTTAAACCAGGCCATTGATGGTTGGGTAGGGATCATTGAGAACAAATAATTAATTTTAGGAAGGACCATCATTTTAATGGTTGCGACTCTTCCCATTAATGATAAAGGTAGTGTCCTCCAGCGCGTAAGATCGTCTTGTATCTTTTTTAAAAGGGGGATATGATTTAGTCGCAATAACTCTGAGAGCCTGGGGGAAATATCTATTCCTAAATATTTAACATTCCCTGATTGTATTGGAATAGTAGATGTATTTATTAATGAATTTCCAGTGTCATTAAGATGTGTTTATCCTCTGAGGAACGTCTCCTCAACTCATCTGACTGGTATCCACCAGTTTCTGCTTAGCAACAGCTCTCATTTCTATTGGTTGGGTACAAACAAAGGACTGTTCTACCATTGGCCCAGAGTCATTAAAACTTGCCCACGACGGGAGACAATTGGCTTATGCTCATGCCAGTCACGATTCACCTGCGAAAGTTGACTGCGTATAAGAGAGAACGGCCATATCTATTCAGTTCAGATTTGCCATTGTCTTGTGTTGTGAAAGGTTCATGTGTGTCCTGCCTTTTTCTTTTAAAACGTCTAGAAATGAATTATTTTCTTCTTTGAGCTCAAATCTTTATTCGGAGTAAAACTCCTGTTTCCAGGCATTTTCCTATCTTTATCCTTTTAAACGTTTTCCTAAATCCACCGTTTTTTGTGCGTTTTTCAAGGAACTGACTGACCATTCATTATTACACTGGAAGTTATTTTCACCCATGTACCACGACGTCAAAAGGGAACTTGGATTTCATGGTTTGAATTTTTTTTTTGGCCTCTTCCATTCTGTGGCTTGATCAGACTTTGGACTGTCCAATTTAATCGGACCTGGGAGGTGAGCTGCTGGATCAAAGAAGACCTCCTCGTGTTGTCCTCCTGGCATACCCCTTTTATGCGACCAACGAAGAAGAAGAAGAAGAAGCAGCCTCAAGTCGCCTGATCTCAGCTCCAACTATTTGTCGCAGTCATATCTCGGCTTGGGACTGTGGACTTTGTCTTAATATCTGCGGGCAGATATACGGGATCATCTCAATAAAGCTTCAGAAGGAGTCTCAACAACAGAACTGCACCCGGATTCACGTGAGCCCTCTTCCTTTTGCTTCATCTGCTGACTGCGATGTCTGTTGCCTTAAAAGTATGCCACAATTTGTTTCATGTTTAAATTTCATTCATAATTGCGCGGTGCGGTGGCGCAGTGTTCTCCCCGTATCTGCATGGGTTTACTCCGGGATTTCTCCGGTTTCCTCCCACAGGCCAAAAACATGCAGGTTAGGTTAATTGGAGACTCTAAAGTGGCCCTAGGTGTGAATGTGTGTGTGAATGGTTAAGGGATAGCGCCGTACTGTGGCTGCTTCATCCATCCAGGTGGATGCCCTCAATTTCCCCTCTGGGGATCAATAAAGTATACAAAATCAAAAAAAAAAAATCAAAAAATCAAAAAAATAATTCTGATCCGAGCTACAGAATTAAAGAGAATTAATATTCCTCTTTTCATTAAAATTCTGTCTTTATTTTCTTAGCGTAAACTCAGAATTTTTCAAAAATTAGAGCAAACGTCCACATAATTAGTCTCAATTTTCTTCACATTCTTGTTAAAGTTCCGTGGTTCTACAGATGTATTTACATTCTGTTACCCAATAATCAGTAATACAAGTTTAATGTGATACTCAGTATGTGATCATTTCACCTGCTCACAAGTTATTTGAATGTAAGATCATTTAATCATAATTTCATTAATAAACTGTTAAATTGTATGAGAGAAGTTGCCAGTGAATTTCTTTCCTGTGCCATGTTCTAAGTCCCCAGTATCGAATTCATGAATAATTTGAGACTGATTAATGAAAGGTATAAAGATTAAATATTAATAAGTTGTTCACAGGAGTGAACTGGTGCCCCAACGAGTGTTTTCCTATCAAGTTTTCCTGTGTGTGTGGACTTGGAGTAAATCTCAGGTCCCGATACACCTCTTAATATAAATTAATTAATCTTTATTCATCTTTATCACCTTATAATTAAATAATGCTACACATGTGTGACAGAGTCGTGTTGGAAGGTGCATAAGATCGAACAGCTAAGGAACAAGGTTGTAGTTTTAAGTCTTTGTGTGCGCAGTTAGCAGCGACACGTAGGTGGTCAAAAAGGTTCTGTGACATTAGAGTGATGTCCGCGGTGGTATCCAGTAGAGCTTCATGCGTCATAACATCTTCTGAGGCCAATAAAAGAAAGAATTTACATGCCACCCCCCTCTCAGTCAAGTCTCAGGGAAATTGTTGGATTGTTACATTACAAATTAAGATAAGATAAGATAAGATAAGCCTTTATTAGTCCCACAACAGGGAAATTCCAGGATTGCAACAGCACAGGGATAGCAACACTCAGAGCAACAATCAGAAGGCAAGAAAAAAAAAAAGCAAGCAAGCAAGAGCAGCTAATATACATATGTACATATTACTATAAAATATATATTCAATTCAATTCAATTCAACTTTATTTATATAGCGCCATTTCACAACAACAGTCATCTCATAGCACTATCAACTGTAGGGGGGACCCCCACAGTTGCAGAAAGACCCCAGCAATCAGGCGATCCCCTGTGAGCAAGCACTTGGTGACGGTGGAGAGGAAAAACTCCCTTTTAACAAGAAGAAACCTCCAGCAGAACCAGGCTCAGGGAGGGGCAGTCATCTGCTGCGACTGGCTGGGGGGGTGAGGGGATAGAGAAGAAGAAAAGAACAGACATGTAGAGAGCAAACAGCACGATGGGGACTCAATCTATGGGAGAGAACAAACAAATGTTAATGACCAGCAAAAAAAAATATTTCATAGAGAGTGAGGAAAGGAGTGAGGCCCAGTGCATTACTGGAGGTCCCCCGGCTGACTAAACCTATTAGCAGCATAACTAAGGGAGGGTTCAGAAACACATGATCCCTCCCTAATTGTAGGCTATATCAAAAAGGTAGGTTTTAGCCCTATTCTTAAAAACAGAGATCGAGTCTGACTCCCGAATCCAGATTGGCAGCTGATTCCACAGGAGAGGAGCTTGATAACTGAAGGCTCTGCCTCCCATTGTACTTTTGGAGATTCTAGGTATTACAAGTAATCCTGCATTTTGGGAGCGTAGTGCTCTGTTAGGATGATACGGTAGTATCAGATCTTTTAAATAAAAAGGAGCCTGATTGTTTAGAGCTTTGTAAGTAAGAAGAAGGATTTTAAACTTAATTCTAAACTCTATGGGAAGCCAATGAAGGGAGGCCAGAACCGGAGAGATATGATCTCTCTTTCTAGTACCTGTTAAAACTCTTGCTGCAGCATTTTGGATCAGCTGAAGACTTTTTAAAGATGTTTTAGGACAGCCTGATAATAAAGAATTACAATAATCTAATCTCGAGCTAACAAAAGCGTGGATCAGCTTCTCAGCATCACTCTGAGACAAGATGCTCCTAATCTTGGCAATATTACGCAAATGATAGAAGGCAGTCTTAGAAACAAATTTAATATGTGAATTGAAGGACAAATCCTGATCAAAAATAAGATAAGATAAGATAAGATAAGATAAGCCTTTATTAGTCCCACAACGGGGAAATTCCAGGATTGCAACAGCACAGGGATAGCAACACTCAGAGCAACAATCAGAAGGCAAGAAAAAAAACAAGCAAGCAAGAGCAGCTAATAAACATATGTACGTATTACTATAAAATATATATATATACACACACACACAGACACACAGTGCAGAGCATTGTAGCTGGATGGAATAAATATATGAATATATGAACACACAGTGCAGAGCATTGTAGCTAGATGGAATAAATATGTAAATATATAAACACCCACAGTACGGAGCATTGCAGCTAGGTGGAATAAATATGCAAGTATATAAACACACACAGTGCGGAGCAATGTAGCTAGATGGAATAATATGTAGATATATAAATATATAAACACACCCAGTGCTGAGCATTGTAGCTAGATGGAATAAATATGCAAATATATAAACACACACAGTGCAGAGCATTGTTGCTAGATGGAATGAAACAGCATAACCGTCTACTTAGTTATCCTACATGGTATGATTATGTGCCCATACATATTCTCACCCTCCATAGCGACCGGTATTTTCCTAGTTGTATGCCGGAGGGAACCATCGTGTAAGTCTATTGCATCTTTTGCATTCAAAAAACTATTAGTTTGTTACGTCTTTTTGCTATCTCTGCGAGCAGCCCTGCTTAGGTTGTACAGTCTGACAGCCGTTGGTAGGAAGGACCTGCGAAACCTCTCGGTTGTGCACCTGGGATGATGTAGTCTGCTGCTAAATGAGCTCCTCAGTGCATTCAGTATGTCCTGCATAGGGTGGAACTCGGACTCCAGCAGAGATGACAGTTTAGCCACCGTCCTTCTCTCTCCTATCTCCTCCACCGGATCAAGGCGCTGTCCCAGGACAGAGCTAGCTTTCTTGATCAGTTTGTTCAGTCTCTTCCTATCGGCTGCAGTAATGCCACTGCCCCAGCAGACCACTCCAAAAGTGATGGCTGATGCCACCACTGTGTCATAGAATGTCTTCAGCAGCGCCCCTTGTACACCAAAAGACCTGAGTCTCCTCAGCAGGAACAGCCTGCGCTGTCCCTTCTTGCAGAGTGCGTCAGTATTGTGTGACCAGTCTAGTTTATTGTTCAGATGAACACCCAGGTACTTATAGGATGTCACCATCTCGATGTCTGTTCCCTGTATATTTACTGGTGCTGTGAGGGGTTGCCCATGCCTGCGGCAGTCCACCACCAGCTCCTTAGTTTTCCTCGCGTTGATCTGGAGGCAGTTCCGATGGCACCAGTCCACGAAGTCCTGGATAAGCCCTCTGTACTCAGCTTCATCTCCATTGGAGATGAGGCCAACGATCGCAGAGTCATCAGAGAACTTCTGTATTGTTGGTTCCATGCGGATTAAGGAGCCGTCTGTTTCAGATGAGTGAAAGTTTTCATGTAGCTGGACTACCAGAATGGCACTGGATGCCGTTGGGTTCTCAGGCTCTTCTGGAGCCTCAGGTGGAGGATGCTCTATTGTGTTCACTGTATCTCCCACTGATGCAGTAGGGGGTTCCTCATGGTCGGGTTTTGGCAGCCCTGAAGGATCGTTCTGGGTTGTCACGATAGTTATGGTTAGGGTGTCCGGCTTCTTGTCCTCCTTCTTGTTCCTCACTTCGTCTAGTAGACATTTGAGAGCTTCCATGCCTTCTTGACTGAAAGTGGGTGTTTCTTTCTTCTCCCAGTTTCTTGAGCCAAACTTACCAGAGGGAGGTCTTGTTTCTCTTCCTGAGTTTCTACGGTGGTATGAGGGAGGTGACTATTAACCACGGTTACGCGAGTCTCAAAATCGATATCTGTCATCCCGAGTATCCATACCGTATTCTCGTGACCTACCTGTGGGCTTGGCCTCCAACGGTTGTCAGGCTTTGGTGACATTGATTTTGAGCTGGGTGTAGAAGATTTGGTCGGGTTCTGACCCGAATTATCTTGGCTGGAGAACTGTTGCAGTTTTACCTGTGACCGTGGTGGAGGAACAGGGGCTGGCCTTGGGGTGCCCTCTAGGTCCAGAGTGTCAGAGGTGGTGTTGACAGCTAGCACTGTGGTAGGCTCGGCGTGCTTATGGTTGCTTTGTCACTGTTTTTGGAATGCATAATGTGTGAATTCTCTCAGCTGGTTTATTGAGCTTGACCTTGGGTTAGCCGTGACTCCAAGGTGGTAGCTGACCGTGGGATGGAGATTCTGAATGAAGAGAGCCTTAAAGTTGTGGTCTTCTTCTGTCCCTGGTGTGTTTTGAGATGCAAAATATGCGAGAAGGAGTCACTGGCAGTAGGCCTGTGGGGGCTCTGAGCAACCTTGTTTCACAGCTAGGGCTGTTGCTAGCCCTGACTGTAGGCAGTCATGGGAGAATTCCTTTCCGATGGCTTCGTAGAGTCTCCGGTGGTTTATCTTGATATCCAATGGCTGTCTGTCTATAAATTTTGATACCGACCTGTTAGATGTTAGCTTGATCAAATAGATGCAATCGTTGACCGTAGCGTCAGGGTATTTACGCAAGTAGTAGTCAATGTCTTGTAAATAAGCCCTGGTATCAGGTGACCCACTGGTCAAGGGGTCAAATTTGGTGATGTGAGCGATCTCATTGAGGTCTCTATCGGATGGGATTTGCAGACGTCTTTTGCATTGTCGTTCAGGTTTGCCGAATGGGTTGGGCGAGCACGCGCAGTAGGAGTCCCCATCCAATGAGGGGATGCCTCCCTTTGTTGGCGGAACCAGTCTGTTCGCAGCTCCTGGTCTTGGTTCTCTTTGTTTACAGTATTCTTGTAGCTCTTTTTTGATGTCCTGAAGGTCTTCTTGTGCTTCTTGTAGGAGCAGTTGACATTTCTTGTAGTCAGATTCTGTGTCGTCTAGTTGACCTTCAACTCTTCTGAGTTTATTTTCGGTGTCCTGAAGGGCGGTTCCTAATTCCTCGTTTTCACGCCGAACCGAGGTATTGTCGTCCTCCAGTCATTGCTTCTCTTGCTTTACCTTGTCCAAATCTAGTAACACGTTATCAAGTTCAGCTTGGGTATCTTCATGTTCTCTGCAAGCTTGTTCCTGCGTGTTCATTAGTGACTTGTTATCTTCCTGGAGAGAGAAGATTGTTGATTGCTGCTTCACCAGTTCTTTTTCGGCATATAATGCTTTAGATTCGGCTACTCTGAACCTCGCAACTAAATGCTAGTGCGAACTTCCCCAACACACTGGGGAGTTCCTTTGCTTTTGGTGGGTTATTAGTGCATTCATCCAAACGTTTTTCAGTGATTTGCTTCAAATCTTTGGGGGGCATTTCTTGAACATGTGTGGAGAAGTTGCTTGAAGGTCATCCAGTTCGGTAAGTGGATCCGGCGTGCTTTACCATTTGTTTAACAGTTATCTTGAAATCAACTTGTTGATTATAGCTAAAGTTGTTAGTCAAGAGTTAACCTTGAGTGTTATTTTATAGTGATGGCAGTTATAAGCTCCTTTTTAGAACTCGTTCCACCTTACAGGCTTGTAAGAAGGGAGGTAGAATTTTGGAATTATTGTAGAAATTGGGTGATGTGTTAATTTATTTGTGGAAACTGTATCTTGGTTTGTAGCTTAAAATTTGTGTGGGCTGACTTCTTTACTTAGATTTTCAAAGCCTAGTTTTGGAATTGTCATCAATAACTAGCTTTGGAATTTTGTGGAGTGGCACTTTAAAGTGATGATGTTATTTACACAAAAAACAAAATAAAAGTATTAAATGGTTTAGAGATTTAAGGTTGTAAGTTTTTACTTTCTTTTAAAGTCAAGATTGATTTTTGCCTTTATTGTTAAAGCCTATTCTCATTTAAAGCTTTTTAAATGTTTAATATTTACGGATTAGGAAACACAAGTGAATTGTTTTTGTGTATTGTCACCAAGACTTTCTTAGGATTAAAGCTAATGGTAATTTGTTTGATTGTTGTCTATGAAGTTAGCAATGAAGTAAGCAACATAACACAGAACAGTGACAGGCAGCAGAAGAAGTAACAAGCAGGGGCAAACAGCCCCAGATGGCAGGGGCATCATAGGACTCGTGATGCCGTCATAAAGATATGATGTCTATATGACGGCACATAGACGGAGCACATGACTCCCAGATATGATGTCTATATGACGGCACATAGAGCACGACTCCATCCATCCATCCATGCATCCATCTTCTTCCGCTTAATCCTTTTTGGGTCGTGGGGGGGCTGGAGCCTATCCCAGCATCTTTGGGCGAAAGGCAGGGTACACCCTGGACAGATCGCCAGTCCCTACAAGACATATACAGTATATAGACACAGGTTAGCAACATATCACAGAACAATGACAGGCAGGAGAAGAAGTAACAAGCAGGGGCAAACAGCCCCAGATGGCAGGGCATGGTGACAGAAAACGCGATGGGCAGGGCTGCACAGATAATCACACACAGGGGATAGGACATCATAGGACGGCCTATGATGTCTGCCCGATGTCCTATGACGATCCTATGATGCGTCATAGGACTCGCGATGCCGTCATAAAGATATGATGTCTATATGACGGCACGTAGAGCACGACTCCCTACAAGACATATATATAGACACAGGTAAGCAACATAACACAGAACAGTGACAGGTAGGAGAAGAAGTAACAAGCGGGGGCAAACAGCCCCAGATGGCAGGGCATATTTTGTGAGAATTTTATGTTTTGCTGCATACAAAAGCCGTCACATGTGATTGCCACTCACTGCTGTGTTGCTATAGCAACTGTCCTGTAACTGGCAAGAAGTCTGTTCCAATGCATCCCCCTATGGGCATGCACTAGTTTTGGAAAATTTTCAGTGAATCACTAATCCTTTACCAGCACACACAGGGTAAACACCACTTTAAGGTCACTTTTGAATAACATTGGCATTTATTTGAATCCTTAAGTTGAATTGGGCTTCCTGTGGAAGAAATCACACAATGTAGCATTAAAAAAAACAAAAACATATATATACACACACACACACACACACATATATACTGTATATACAGTATATATACAGTATATATATATACAGTATACACACATACATACATACATACATACACACACACACGTGTGTGTGTGTGTGTGTCGAGATATATATATATATATATATATACTGTATATGTTCAACAGTTTGCAATTGTTCCATAAAATTAAATATATGTGCTTTTAACTTTAAAAATTAAAATGTGTGGTTAACATAAGTGAGTAAATACAAAGTGTACGCTTTGATGCCCTTCAACTGTGTGTATATGTAGTAGAAGCTATTCCACCCATGAGAACAACCTCAAAAGCCAACAAGTTTCGCTTTTCCTTCTGCTCTTGGCATAGAAACTTTAAAATGGTTTTAAATTTAGGTTATTCTGAATAATATGGATTGCTTTGAAGTTAATTTGGAAGCTCGGTTTGGTTATAAATCGGCTTGTGCTTTGTTTTAATCTGGGTGTAAATTCATGAAAGGAATGCAATTCTTATAGTTGACCACAAGATGGAGGCAGTTCCTTCTGCACTCTAGGAGGGGGGGGACACAGTGATGTCACTCGGAGGCGTCCAGGGTGACTCACTCTGGTGGTTTTCAAAATGGCGTTTGCACTACTTAATCTGCGCATGTGCAGTTCTCATGCACAGGGGATGGTACTTAGCCATTTCGGTCACGCGCGAATGTGAACGGGGACGTGTCCCGCGAATTCAGACATGGTCTGCCAAGCACCAACGACACCTTGTTTTATTTCAAAACTGGAGAGTTAGAGTCCCCTTAATTTGGTTTTATTCATGCAAGAATAATCTTACAACTTTAACGTATACAATTCAGCGCTGTTGCCTCAAACAATTTCCTCTCAGTAACTTTTATTAGGCTGCATGTCCAGCGTGATTTAGATTCGTCATTGAACACTTGAGGAAAAAAAAAAATTGGTTAATTCAGTTAATTCACACCTCACCGTGAATTTTGCCAATCGAGTTGAATTAACAAAAGACAAATCGGATTTCTTCGTGATCCCGCCTCTCCAGGCCTTTATCTTAATTAATTCAGCATATGATCACGCTTTTTTGAACTTTTAGCATGCTTTAAACACAATCTCTCAGCTCAGCTCAGGCGAGTGGGGTGATCACCCCCCCCCCCCCCCGTATTATCAGAAAGACACAGACTTTGCTGCAGGAGGCACAAAAAAACACACACACACAGCCACTGGCCGCGCTTTCTGGGGCTTCCCTGGAGGGCAGCAGACAGAGAACTTCACCATATAAAGTGGATCAAATTTGAGCAAAAGACACACAGCTTATGGCTTAATATTCTTTTTTGCATCTGTTTCTCGGGTGCACACAGACTCATGCTGGGGGACCAATATATGTAGGAGCAATTACAGTACCGGTAGTTGTAAGTGTGACAAGGTGCAGGGATTATTTAATTTATACACAGAGATGTGTGTGTGAAAATGGAGGTTTTACTTCATGACCACAAGAGGAAAACAACTCGTAGGGGCACCAGTCCAAACTTGGACAACTTATTAATAAGTAATCCTTGTACCTTTCATTAACCAGTCTCAATATTCGTGAACTCTTCTGCCGTGACCCAGGAAAGCAGACACACAGAAGAAATCAAGCAGAAACTTCTATATACTGTTAACAGTTTTAATGATCAAATTCAAGTTAAGTGGCATTACATTCAATTGATTTGTAAGCAGATGAAATGACCAACAAGTATCAAATATCATATTAACTGGTAATGGATTCCTGAGCATAAAGTCTATAGTTAAACCTTTGTGGAAACAAGAGAAACCAGATTTTGAATTTGTAACTGTAATCCAAGTGGGAGACTGTGAAGTAACTGTAACAAAAATATGCATAAAATAGGACGCAATTTAATGGAGAAAATGATAAAAGCTGATTATATGAAAAAGGAAATTCTGAGTTACTCTACAAAAAAAGGGAGGTTATTGAAAAGGAGAATATTATTTTCCCTTCAGCTTTATAGCTCCTATCGTAGCTTAGGGACTAACTTTTAACATGGAAAATTGGTCATATTCAATTAGAATTAGACATCACACTTAGCCCAGCAAATAGAAAGTTGGAGTCTGGCTTACGAACAGCTGTGTCTTCAGAGTTCAGTAATGATCTTTGGTGAACGCCAGCAGATGGCAAAAAGGGGTGGGGGGGGGGAAGACTGCCCGCAGTACTCCCGATCGTTGCAGCGATTCTAGCTTACAGACTCAGCTGCTGGGGTCAGTAGAGTGGCAGCAGGAGTGAGCGGCTGGCCCCGGGCCAGGTGACGTCTTCTCCTAGGCAACAGGTCCTTCCCTGGCCCGCAACTTTGGGATGTTCGCCGACCAACAAGAATTGCAGGGCTAAAGGAAAAATGGATGTAAAACAGTTCCACCTACGAAATCCTAGTTCTTCTGACATTGTGGTACGTGGGTGAGACAATCTCGAAGAAAAAAGTTCAAAAATCATGATCGGTCCACTTTAACAGTGAGTTAAGGAAAATCAATAGAAAAAGTTTAGCAGAATAAATATGGCATCTGAGAAGAGGGAAAAAAGGCGTGTTGGAGTTTCACTCCAAGTAAGAGGGGTTGAGCTCAACAAGAAAGGATGATCCCTCCTCAGATACCAGAGAAAAAAACTCACACAGAAGAGACAAAAACACTTCAGAGAGAACAGAAAGAACTTAACTGCAAGACAAACAAAAAGACAACTTAAAGAAACCTCAGAGAACTGAACTGGCGTTTCCCTCTTTTTAACTGAGCGCGATTCTTTGGTCATAACATATGACTGGCAGCAGGAGGAACCAATTATCAGCTATCGTGGGAGATCTGAACGGACTATGGTCCAATAAAAAAATGGTCCTGTGTCTGTAACTGACCAATAGAATGAAAGGGGGCGTCGTCCAACACAAGGGGCTGGTGATTGGCTGGTACCAGTCTGATGACTAGCATAAGTTTTTAGAAGACAGGCATATATTAACTGTGAAATTCACATTATATACTTATATATAAAATCTAAGCTAACTTCAGTGATTCATGACAAACTTTCATGACTACTTCCAGTGAGCATGCACTTTTATAACTTCTTTAACCCCTTGCACTCTGGTCAATTTCCCTAAAAACACCAAAAAATAACGTACCCAAAGTAAATCAAAAGCTGTTCTTCAACCCTTTGCAGCATCTTCATGGGGTTGGTCTCATTTAAAAGAAAACACTTTGAATTTTTTGGCAAAACAGTCATAATCTCTCTAAGTGCTCCAGCCACTGAGTAACAGTCATCTAAACATACTGAACTTGAAGAAAATAAATTTCTCCTGGGTGTTATTTTGGATACAAATGCTTGCAAATAACACACAGCTTCAGATCCGGGCTGGAAAATGCAACAGAAATGTAGAACCAAGTGTTATCCAGCTGATGTCAAAATTTTGTAACAATACCACAAAAAATGAATATATTACACAGCTTTATACTCAGGTTGTTCCCAAGCGTTTTTGAACTGTGCCAAATTGTGCCAAATGGCACAGTTTGGAAAAACGTCTGTAACTTTTGAATGATTCAATATAGAAGCTTCATCTTGGGCTCTAATGAAAGGTGAAGGGCTGTGTGTGTGGGGGGGGGGGTTGTTTATTCATGAATGAATGAATGAATGTATGAATGAATGAACAAACAAGCCCCCACACACAAAGAAGCATGCCACGTAAAAAATGTGGCTTTTTTTTACAAGAAAAAATAACCTACAGTGCACTAAAAATTATACTACAATATTTGTAATGTAGAAGATAACAACTCCCCCCCCATCCCCCGCTACAGAGGACGGACATCGCCCATCGCTACATGACGGAAAGCGGTGACGGTGCACCACGGTCTAATACGCACAGTTGGACTAAGATATCTGCAATATATCTGCAATCCGCTACAGAACAGTAGCGGGTGGGGGGGGGCGTTCACAGTCCGGACGCGGCGCACGAACCGTGTCCAGTCCGTGTGCTGCGGTACACGCTCTGTGCGCCGCGGTCTAATACACACAGTTGGACTAAAATATCTGTGATAACATCTGCAATCCGCTACAGAATAGTAGCGGGGGGGGGGGGGGCGTTCACGGTCCGGACGTGGCACACGAACCATGTCCAGTCCGTGCGCCGCGGTACACGCTCTGTGCGCCGCGGTCTACTACGCACAGTTGGACTAAAATATCTGCAATATATCTGCAATCCGCTACAGAAGAGTAGTGGGGGGGGGGGCATTCACAACATGACGGGGGGGCCGTTCGCAACATGACGGACCCGGACCGGAGCGGTCCGGGTCCGTCATGTTGCGATAACGCACAGTTGTAATTTACCGATCGGTCAAAAGTCATTTGGATTACAATTTTCAGGGATAAAGAATAATTTAGCTTATAACACTTACCTGTCCACAACAGCAGCGTAGCTGGCGAACTTCTCTTCCTCATTGTCAGACGAACATGACGCTGGTCCGCTTGTTACGGACTCGTGGTTCTGGTCACGTGACCCGGTCAAACCATAATTCCATTATTGCGGTTTTGCACTTCCATGATTGCGGTTTTGGCGAACGATTTTTCAAAACAAATAAAAACAGTAGTAAGAAAAAAAGACTGGCGAACGCCTGTGTGTCACCCAGCCTTACACAAAACAGCTTTCGAACTTCTGTGCTTCAATTGGCTGGCTGTATTCGCAGCCGTTGGTAGGTGGGTCCTTCTTGCTAGGTTTTCAGTCATTGGTTCTTCAAGGTTTCAGAAACCCAATTCAAGGCTCTTATTAGTCGAATGAGAGGTCAATCACATCTAAACCAATCAAAGCACTCCTTTGGCTTTCTGTTCGCGGCTGTGTCTGTAGTGGAAGAACGAAAATGCAGCTTTTTTTTTCTTCAGTGCACTCTAGGACACACAGTGTGCGTACTAGGGCGCCCTTGTGCACTCTAGGATGCAGAGACGTGCCCGCCCGCAGTACACCGAAGTGCAACAGGTTAAACATTTTCAGACATGCAATACATTTAAAATCAATGATTAATGAAACATTTCAAACCCATCATTGTCCAACACAGAGGTGGTCATCTTCAAAAGTGTTCTCAGCAGTATTTCCTGGAAAAATACCAGTCTTGAGGAGAGAGGATTATTTTAAGCAGATAAAACACAATCCCAATGTTGATTAGAGCCAACATGCTCCTGAGTTGAACAGAAGGGGGCACTGTTGGCCCTTGGATAATGGTAGGAGGTCTCAAGAATGTAATGGAGGTCTTCTAGCTTGTATCAAATGGCTATTTAGCACATAAAACTAAGGTTAAGTGTTCCTAGGGAATTTATGATAAAAGTCCAGGCGTGTTCCTGGCACCAAGAGTATCCTTGGGGTCTTAAGTCACGCAAGGAATATGGCATTATGATGCTTTATTTAGGAAACAGGGTGAGTTGGAGGTCTCCTGTTCACAGAGACTGTTCATGTATATTGGAACTCAGATGTAACATTACAATTGATACAAAAATTCAAAGGTTTCATCAATCCCAAGTAGCACAGTAAAGTTTATTAGGTGTTTGGTTCATTTGAGACCCTCCCTGAATCAGGACATCCCTCCAAACAAGATGTACGAACAAGGACGAGAGTGGTCAGAGAGGAACCCAAGCAGCCTATGGCAACTTTGAAGCACTTGTTGGCATTTATGGCAAAGATTGGTCATTGGAGGCAGCTGTGGCGCAGGTGTAGCATGGCTGACTACTGATCAGAAAATCAGGAGTTTGATTCTTGTGATGTCTGCAGTGTACATGCTGAAGTACTAGGGACTACAGGGACTACAGGTGGAAATTAGCACTAGTGCTATAACCTGGTACAATGCATCTTTCCTCTTTAAGGTCAATGTATATTGTGCATGTCCCTGTATAAATAAATAATTTTTTTTTTAAAAAAGTGTCCTAGAGCAAGACACTGAACCCCCAGTTGCTCCTGGTGGGTCAGGCCAGTGCCTGTGCGTGGCAGCTCTGCTGCCATTAGTGTGTGAATGGGTGGATAGCACAATCTGTAAAGCCCTTTGGCCATCCAGAATGAGTAAAAAAAGCGCTATATAAGTGAACACCATTTACCATTGTGTGCATGTGACAACAATATCACAAATTGTAGTGTGAAAATTCTCCTCAAATGTGGCTTGTGTGAGAGAGTTTCCAGAAAAAAAGTCACTCCCACCTTGAATCCATCTGTCACTCCTACAGCACACTTCACCACAATCTCGCTGTCCTCATACAGGTCCTGCACCACCCTCACATACTTCTCTGCCACTCCTGACTTTCTCATACAGTACCACACTTCCTCTCTTGGCACCCTATCATATGCTTTTTTCTAGATCCAAAAAAGACACTGTGCAACTCCTTCTGACCTTCTCTATGCTTCTCCATCAACACTCTTAAAGCAAACATTGCATCTGTAGTACTCTTTCTTGGCATGAAACCGTACTGCTGCTCACTGATTGTCACCTCTCCTCTTAACCTGGCTTCAACAACTATTTCCCATATCTTCATAGTGTGGCTGATCAACTTTATGCCTCTGTAGTTACTACAGCTCTGAGCATCACCTTTGTTCTTGAAAATTGGTACCAAAACACTTCTTCTCCACTCCTCCGGCATCCTCTCACTGTCCGAGATTGTGTTAAACAATCTGGTTAAACAGTCCACTGCCATCTCTTCTAAACAGCTCCATACCTCCACAGCTATGTCATCTGGACCAACCGCCTTTCCATTCTTCATCCTCTTCAAAGTTGCCCTCACTTCTGCCTTGCTAATCCACGGGACTTCCTTGTTCACTGTTTTTCCTTCATCCATCCTCCTCTCTCTCATTTTCTTTATTCATCAGCTCTTCAAAGTACTCCTTCCACCTTCTCAACACACTCTCATTTGTTAGTACATTACCATTTCTGTCCTTAATCAACCTAACCTGCTACACATCCTTGCCAGCTCAATTTCTCTGTCAAGCCAGTCGATACAACCCCTTTTCACCTTCTTTAGTGTCCAGCCTCTCATACAACTCACTATATGCCCTATCCTTTGTAACCTCTCTCTTTGCCATGTGCCTAGATTCCAAATACTCCCGTCGACTTTCTTCATCTCCCTGACAATCCCACTTTTTCTTTGCCAACCTCTTCCTTTGGATACTTTCCTGTACCTCCTCATTCCACCACCAAGTCTCCTTGTCTTGCTTCCTCTGTCCACTGGATACACCATATACCTTTCTACCCCTTTCCCTCAATACTTTTGCTGTACTTTCCAGTCATCTGGTAATTCTTCCCTACCACCCAGAGTCTGTATCAAGTCCTTCCTGAGCTCTGTGTGGCCTTCTTCCTTCTGTAACTTCCCCCACTTAATCTTTGGCTCTGCCTTCACTGTTTTCCTCTTCTTGCTTTGCACAGTCATCCTACAGACAACCATCCGATGCGGTCGAGATACATTCTCCCCTCCCACCACCTTGCAGTCTCCTATCTCTTTCAGATTTATCGATCTGCATAAGATGTAGTCCACCTATGTGCATCTTCCTCCACTCTTGTAAGTCACCACATAGTGCATCCGGAGAGTATTCACAGCGCTTCAGTTTTTCCACATTTTGTTATGTTACAGCCTTATTCCAAAGGGGATAAAATTCATTTTTTCCTCAAAATTCTACACACAACACCCCATAATGACAACCTGAAAAAGTTTTTTTTTTTTTTAATTTTTGCAAATGTATTAAAAATAAAAAACTAAGAAATCACATGTACATAAGTATTCACAGCCTTTGCTCAATACTTTGTTGATGCACCTTTGGCAGCAATTACAGCCTCAAGACTTTTTGAATATGATACCACAAGCTTAGCACACCTATCTTTGGGCAGTTTCGCCCATTTCTCTTTGCAGCACCTCTCAAGCTCCATCAGGTTGGATGGGAAGCACTGGTCATTTTTAGATCTCTCCAGAGATGTTCAGTTGGATTTGAGTCTTGGCTCTGGCTGGGCCACACAATGACATTCACAGAGTTGTCCTGAAGCCACTCCTTTGATATCTTGGCTGTGTGCTTAGGGTCATTGTCCTGCTGAAAGATGAACCATCGCCCAGTCTGAGGTAAAGAGTGCTCTGGAGCAGGTTTTCATCCAGGATGTCTCTGTACATTGCTGCATTCATCTTTCCCTCTATCCTGCCTAGTCTCCCAGTTCCTGCCGCTGAAGAACATCCCCACAGCATGATGCTGCTCCCAACATTGGCATGGTTATGAACAGTGCCTGGTTTCCTCCAAACATGATGCCTGGCAGTCACGCCAAAGAATTCAATCTTTGTCTCATCAGATCAGAGAATTTTGTTTCTCATGGTCTAAGAGTCCTTCAGGTGCCTTTTGGCAAACTCCGGGTGGGCTGCCATGTGTCTTTTACTAAGGAGTGGCTTCCATCTGGCCACTCTACCATGCAGGCCTGATTGGTGGATTGCTGCAGAGATGGTTGTCCTTCTGGAAGCTTCTCCTCTCTCCACAGCGGCACACTAGAGCTCTGACAGAGTGACCATCGGGTTCTTGGTCACCTCCCTGACTAAGGCTCTTTCCCATGATTGCTCAGTTTAGACGGCCAACCAGCTCTAGGAAGAGTGCCGGTGGTTTTGAACTTCTTCCATTTACAGATGATAGAGGCCATTGTGCTCATTAGGACCTTCAAAGCAGCAGAAATTTTTCTGTACCCTTCTCCAGATTTTTGCCTCAAGACAATCCTGTCTCGAAGGTCTACAATCAATTCCTCTGACTTCATGCTTGGTTTGTGCTCTGACATGCACTGTCAGCTGTGGAACCTTATATAGACAGGCGTGTGTGCCTTTCCAAATCATGTCTAATCAACCGAACCTACCACAGGTGGACTCCAATTAAGCTGTAGAAACATCTCAAGGATGATCAGTGGAAACAGGGTGCACCTGAGCTCAATTTTAAGCTTCATGGCAAAGGCTGTGAATACTTATGTACATGTGATTTCTTAGTTTTTTATTTTTAATAAACTTGCAAAAATCTCAAAAAAAAACTTTTATCACATTGTCATTATGGGATATTGTGTGTAGAATTTTGAGGGAAAAAATGAATTTAATCCCTTGTGGAATAAGGCTGTAACATAACAAAATGTGGAAAAACTGAAGCACTGTGAATACTTTTCGGATACACTGTATGTTCCTCTCTCTTCTTGAAGTATGTGTTCACCACAGCCATTTCCATCCCTTTAGCAAAATCCACAACCATATGTCCCTCCAATTTCTCTCCTTAAGACCATACCTACCCGGGTCCTCCTCATCACCTCTGTTTCCTTCACCTAAATGTCCATTAAAGTCCGTTCCAATCACCATTCCCTCCCCCTTGGGAACACTCTCTACCACTTCATCCAATTTACTCCAGAATTCATCTTTCTCTTCTACCCAACATCCAACTTGTGGGACATATGCACTGACAAAACTCAACATCACACCTTTGACTTCTAGCTTCAAACTCATTATTCTGTCAGACTCCCTCTTTACCTCCTGAACATTCTTCACATACTCTTGCTTCAAGATTACTCCTACTCCATTTCCCTTCCCATCTACATCATGGCAGAACAGTTTAAATCCACCTGCAATGCTCCTAGCCTTGCTTCCCTTTCATCTGGTTTCTTGAACACACAGTATATCTACCCTTCTTCTCTCCATCATATCGGCCAACTCTCTGCCTTTACCAGTCATAGCTCCTACATTTAACGCCCCTACTCTCACCTCCACACTTCTACCTTTCCTTTTCTCTCTTTCCCTCCTAACATGCCTTCCCCCTCTCCTCCTTCTCGATTTTTGACCAACAGTAGCCCGATTTCCACCACCACCCTGTCGGTTAACAGCACCGGTGGTGGTCGTTGTTTACTCGGGCCTCGACTGATCTGGTATGAAAGTCTCATTCATCATGATCCGCATGTTTAATTTGGCAAAGGTTTTACGTTGGATGCCCTTCCTGACACAACCCTCCTCATTTACCCAGGCTTGGGACCGGCACTAGGGGTACACTGGCTTGTGCACCCCCTGTGGCTGGGTTCACAGTCCTTTGTCAACTGCCTCAGTGAAATAAATATCTGGATGACCTCTAACCTTCTCAGACTCAACAGTAAAAAAACAGATCTCATGGTTGTGGCTCCCAAGGCGTTGCTCTGGAAGGATGGAGATCTTTTTCTCTCTTTGTCTCCTCTGAAGCACACAACCTGGGCATCATCCTTGACTCCACCCTCTCCTATGAATCTCACATCAAATCTGTCACCAAATCTGCCTTTTATCACCTCCACAACATTTCCAGACTCCGTTCTTCTCTTTCTGATTCTGCGACTGAGACCCTAATTTAAGCCTTTGTAACATCTCGGCTGGATTATTGCAACGGAGCCCTGTTCGGGGACCCCAAGAAATCCCTGGACAGGCTCCAGTATGTATAGAATTCAGCTGCTAGGGTTCTTACTTCCACCAAGACTTGGCACTACATTACTCCCACCCTCATCCACTTACATTGACTTTCAGTTAAATTTCTTATTGCCTATAAACTCCTCCTCCTGACCTACAAATCACTCCACAATCTTGCTCCACAATACTTAACTGACCTTCTCCACCAGCAAACCACAACTCGGAACTTGAGATCCTCTGACTCGGGCCTCCTCTCCATCCCCTGCATCAAGAAGCAGAGTTTTGGGAGCAGAGCCTTCAATGTTTCTGCCCCCAGCCTTTGGAACACTCTCCCATTGGAAATCCACCATGCAACTTCATTGGACTCTTTCAAGTCTGCACTGAAAAGACATGTATTTACTCAGGCCTTTGGCAGTTAATCTTTTGTTTTGTTCCATTTTACCTGTAAAGTGACCTTGGTTATCTTGAAAGGTGCTATACAAATTTAAGCTATTATTATTACTGTTGTTATTATTACAACAAAGACAAGATATTTAATGTTCAAACTGATCAACTTTATTGTTTTGTTGTAAATATTCACTTAGTTTGAATTTGATGTCTGCAACACGTTAAAAAAACAAACAAACTGGGACACAAGCATGAAAAAATAAAGTTGAAGAAAGTTGAGAATGCTCAAAAAACACCTTTCTGGAATATTCCATAGTTGAACAGGTTAACTGGAAACAGGTGAGTGCCATGATTGGGTATAAAAGGAACATCCCTGAAAGGCTCAGTTGTTCACAAACAAGGATGGGGCGAGGTTCACTACTTTATGAACAACTGTGTGGGCAAATAGTCCAACAGTTTCAGAATGTTTCTCAACCTACAATTGCAAGGAATTTAGAGATTTTATCATCTACAGCCCATAATATCGTCAAAAGATTCAGAGAATTGGGAGAAATTTCTGTACCTAAATGGCAAGACTGAAACTCAACACTGAATGCCTGTGACCATCAGCCAGCTTTGCATTAAAAGCAGACATCCTTCTGTAAAGAATATTACCACTGCACCGCCCTATATAAGGCGGAGGACAACCATCTTACTCTCTCTTTGCCGGATGCATACTGTGTATCTGCTGTCCCGTACATAGTTCAATAAAGCTTGTGTTCGCCAACCATCACCCTGCCTCATCCTTCACCCAGGTATTTCCATACATAACATTTGGCGATCGAAGATCAACTCATGGAGGCATGCATCACTCCACTTCGTCCTTTTCTCGAGCTCCCAGGTGAACCACCGGTTTCATGGCTGCTTTGGTGGGAAGCCTATCAGACGTATGTTACGGCGCTGGGCCTCGGGGAATTTGATAAGGCAAGAGAGTGGGCGCATCTCATTCGCAATCTGGGTATGGAGGGCCGGAGGGTCCTGTGGACACTCGGCACAGCGGACTCATGTGAGGACATTGTGAAGCTGTTAGATAAGCATTTCTCCACCCCAGACAATGTGACTGCTTGCAGAATTTCCCTCTGCTGAAGATGCCAGTGGGTAGGTGAGCCTGTCCACCAATATGTCATTGACTTGAAGCAGCTAGCCAGCGAGTGTTGTTTTGGACCGTTTGAAGATGAAACTGTACGCGACCAACTAGCAGAGCACATGTGTCACGCTGAGCTGCGTGCTAGGCTATTAATGGCACCTAATGACTTGACGTTAGCAAAAGCAATGGAGCTAGCTCTCCGGTGGAAAGCTGTTGATAAGCTAGCTGCCGCGCTAAATTGGTGCCAGCCACAGAAGACACCGGAGTCACTTGCCTCAGCTAATATTGCAGACCCCGATAGTGAGGATAGCTCAGACGAGGATTTTTGGGAAGTCACTGCTGCCAGCCAAAGGTCTGCCCCGGGAAGCTCTCATTGCAGGGGTTGTGGGTCCGCGATGCACTGCCATAAAGCATAGAATTGCCCGACTAGAGGAAAACGTTGTAGCAAATGTTGATGCTTGAATCACTATGCCAGGGTGTGCCATTTGACTTACTTGGGGAACCCAAGGGGGAAATCACCCCACTTGCCCCCCGACGGACACTGGGAGGGAACGGTACAAAGAGCTAACGGATGCCCTCGCTTTCAAGTTGACCAGTTCTCGCTCAGGGTCGGTACCCATGCCGGCGAGTGACACCACTGTGCTAGGCCCAGATGCCTCCGGTTCTTGGCCACAGTTGGTTGGGGGAAGTCTGCGGCAACAACGGTGAACACTACAATGTTTATAGAAGAGGACGGGGCCAGACCGACAAGCTGCGCGAACACACGTTGATGGAGAAGATCTGTTCGCACCATTCGGCAGCCCCGCTCAATTTACTCCACAAATCCCTTTTTCAGAGCCGACAATCAAAGCCACGCTCCCGTGGGAGGCCTAGATATTTACGTGCCCCCGAATCCTGCTCCAAACGCATCGTTAAAGTTGTATTATGCAGATACAAACCCCTTTACCACTGCTTACATGAGAAGTTTTGTACACAGCACACCGGCTACTTCCAAGCCAAAAGCAGGTACGCTTCCCATGTCTACTCCTTACATCAATTCAGAGGAGACTGATAAACAGGGACATTCACCACTGAGCCATTCCTGTCACTCACATACACATAAGAGCCGCTCAGCACCCCGTCAGCCTCTTACATCGGACAGTGATGAAGACTATGATCTCAAAGAAAGAGTCCCCACTCTACGTCCAGGCCAGTACGACGGCAGCACACCATGGAGAGAGTTCCTGCACAGATTTGAGAGCTGCGCAGAGGCAAATCACTGGTCAGAAAAGACAATGGCCATCCAGCTGAAATTCTGCCTTGTTGGAGCTGCAGGCGCCATCATCCACAGAAACCCTCGTTCATTCAATTGGGACTACCGCCACCTACTGGAGGAACTCGAAACTGCATACGGCCCTTCCTCATATCACTCAGCGGCTGTGGCAGTGGAGCTGAGGCAAAGAGTATGCAAATTTGGTGAGGCCCTTCATGTGTTCAGAGATGACATTTATGGGAAAGTAGCTGTAGCTTATGGAAACTGGTCAGAGGCCGAGCAAGATGCTATAGCTGTTGAAGTTTTCACAGATGGCCTGGGTGATGCAGAGCTAATCCAAAAACTGTTAGAAGAACGTCCAGCCACACTAGCCAAAGCTTACGAGATAGCCCATCGCCATGAAACCACAAACAGAGCTGCGTCCTATGCCACCAGCGTCATGCAGCCAGGGGCCCGTAACCTCACTGAACGCAGGCCCGGGGCCGCTGTTGTCAGAGAAAGAGACGAAAACGAGACTGTAACTGCCACTATACCCGCAGCCAGCTCCTCACCCAATCGCTTTGCCCCACAAAAGGCTTTGTTGAGAAGCATAAAGTACTCATTGCCAGGGTCCTAGTCAACGCTCAGCCCACTAATGTTGTTCCACTATGCCTCTTTAACCCTGGCAACAAGGCCGTCACTATTAAAGAAGGTGCCATTGCAGGCCTCCTTCAGCCAGCTGAAGCTCTTCCCCCGCCCAGTGCCCCCACAGCGGCAGACTTTCCAGCTAGCTCCCCTGCGGTCCCAGAGCACCTCCAGGAGCTCTATGCCCAGAGTTCCACTGAGCTTAATGACAATGAAAACTTGAACTGTCTAACCTGTTGTGTGCCTATGAAAATGTGTTTTCCAGAGGGCTCGGTGACCTGGGACGGACCAGTCTTGTGCAGCATGACATCATAACCCAGCCTGGAGCTCCCGTGAAGCAGCCCCCTCGTCGCATGGCTGGGGAAAAGCAGCAACACGCAGACCAGCAGATCCGTGAGAGCCTCCAGAACGGCCTCGCCACCTGCAGCCACAGCAGTTGGGCCTCACCGATTGTTATGGTACGTAAAAAGGATGGGACTTACCGCCTTTGTATAAACTATAGAACACTCAACGACCGCACCATCACTGACGCGTACCCGCTACCCCGCATCCAAGACACATTAGACACTCTCGCCACCGCCAAATGGTTCAGCACCTTGGACCTTGCTTCAGGTTATTGGCAAGTCGAGCTGACTCCAAGAGCCCCCCGCGCAGCCGCCTTTTGCACCCGAAATGGACTATTTGAATGGAACGTTATGCCGTTTGGGTTATGCAATGCGCCAGCGACATTCCAACGCCTTATGGACCGCGTCCTTGCCGGCATGCAGTGGGAGACCTGCCTCGTCTACTTGGATGGCATCATCGTGCTGGCCAAGGATGTGTCCGGGATGCTGCAGCGGCTGAGTCAGGTGTTCCAGAGACCTAAACACGCAAACCTCAAACTAAAACCAGCCAAATGCTGCCTCTTCCGCCGCCAAGTTGCCTACCTAGGTCACATTGTGTCCGAGCACGGTGTAGCCACTGACCCCAATAAAGTCCACAAAGTCCAAGCTTGGCCCACTCCCACATTGGTCCAATGCTGCCTCTTCCGCCGCCAAGTTGCCTATCTAGGTCACATTGTGTCCGAGCACGGTGTAGCCACTGACCCCAATAAAGTCCACAAAGTCCAAGCTTGGCCCACTCCCATTGGTCCAAGAGGTCAGACGTTTCATTGGCCTCGCCTCCTACTATCGCAGGTTTGTGAAAGACTTTGCCTCCATTGCCAAACCGTTACACAACCTGACAAGGAAAAACGCACATTTCCAGTGGCACGCTGAACACCAAGCTGCTTTCAACACGCTCAAGCACCGCCTCACCACAGCCCCTGTCTTAGGATACCCACTGGGCCATGGTGAAATGATCTTGGACACCGATGCTAGCGACACAGGCATCGGTGCCATCCTCTCGCAGATGAAGGATGGCGCGGAGCGTGTGTTGGTATACGGCAGCCGCAAACTAGCCAAAGCTGAACAGAACTATTGCACTACAAGACGAGAGCTGCTAGCCATTGTCGATTTCACGTCACATTTTCGGCAGTATCTACTTGGGCGGCCTTTCAAAGTACGTACCGACCACAGCAGCCTGCATTGGTTAACCCGAATGAAAGAGCCAGAAGGTCAGTTAGCCCGGTGGCTTGAGAAGCTAGCAGAGTACGAGTTTGAGATCATTCATCGCCCAGGTCGCTTACACACTAACGCTGACAGTCTCTCCCGCAGGCCTTGCCGCCAGTCCTGTCCTTGTAAACTGCAGGACCCCTCCTCACAACCGAGAACCACAAGTCACCAAGCCATCCAGTGTGAATTGGACTCCGACACCAGCTCCCTGTCGCTGAGTCCGGTGGGGGTAGAGACATGCCCTACAACTACAGCTGTGAGTCCGGTGGGGGTAAGTGCAGACAGCTTTACCAATACAGACACTTTAAAACTAAAAGAGAAAATTTATGTGACTAATACAAATGAGACCACACTGTTTCCTGGCTGGACTATGGAGGAGTTGTTCCAGGCCCAAGCCACTGATACAGACATTGCACCAATAAAAGCTTGGTTAGAGGCCAGCAGTGAGCGCCCTTCCTGGATCACAGTCACCCCTTGCAGCCCAGCCACCAAAACATACTGGAGTCAATGGAAAAGACTGTATTTCCAAGATGGAGTTCTGGTCCGTCGTTTTTACTGTTTGGACGACACACAGTACTACCCCCAAATTGTCCTGCCATGCAAAATGCAACCCTACATCATGCGCCAGATGCACGAGGGGCCAATAGGTGGACATTTTGGTCCTGAACGGACTGTGGCCAGACTTCAAACCAGATACTACTGGTACCACATGAGAGAAGACGTGGCCCTCTGGTGCCGGACTTGTACCAACTGTGCATGCAGAGCCAGACCCCACAAAACGCCACAAGCGCCCATGGGAACTGTCAGGGTCGGAGCCCCCATGGAGCGCATTGCACTGGACATTATGGGCCCACTCAATGAGACAGAACGCAAAAACAGCTATGTGCTTGTAATACAGGAGTATTTCACAAAATGGGCTGAAGCATTTCCTATCCCAGATGAGAAGGCTGTCACCGTGGCACGCGTTGTTGCAACAGAATAGGTGTGCCGCTTCAGAATGCCTCACTCTTTGCACAGCAACCAAGGGCACAATTTTGAATCAGAGGTGTTTCAAGAAATGTACCGTCTATTTGGCATTGAGAAAACCCACACTACGCCATTCAGACCACAGTCAGATGGCCAGGTTGAGCGTTTCAATGCCACACTTCAAAGGATCCTGGCCTCTACTGCAGAATGCTGTCACTAGGATCGGGACCTGATGACCCCATATGCAGTTATGGCCTACAGAGCGGCCAAGCACAGTGCTACTGGTTTCACCCCCAACTATATGATGTTCGGGCGTGAAATAAATGAGCCAGTGGACCTTGTAGCCGGTCTGCCCCCGGACTCTGACCATGCACCTTCAGCCCCAGAGTACGTGCAACAAATACGCGAGCGTCTGGAGCTGGCTCACAACATTACTCGAGAAGCCCTGGGTGAGTCAGTCACACATGCAAAAAGACAATATGACAAAAACGCTTGCCACACACAGTACAAAGTCGGAGACGCAGTGTGGTACTTCATCAAAGGAACACGGCATGTCAAAAACAGAATCAAAAAGTTCCTCCCCTCCTATGAAGGACCCTTCTTTGTTATGGGACAGTTGGATGATCTAGTCTACCGGATCCAAAAGAGCCCCAGAGCCAAAGTCAAAATCGTCCACCATGACCAACTGAAACACTACCGCAGCCGTGAGCAGCTGGACAACACTTGGGTCCTGGACCAAGCCCAGAACTGGACACCTTCTGAGATCTTGCCACCGGCTGTGGACGGGGACCCAGCAGACCAGGACCTCAGCTTGTACAACTTGTTCGCTACTGCCTCCAGTGATGGCCCCAGCAATTCCCGGCCGTCTACTCCACCTGCTAATGTTCCCAATGTGATCGGGTCTCTTCCATCCACTCCTTCCCATGTGATATTTGACCATGGTGGGGGTGCGGTGGGAGAACCACGCCATCCGGCTCAGCACGTGTCATGGCCCAAACGTCGGCGCAGAGGACCGGACCGTTACGGGGACTGGGTTACTGAGTGAGCCAACTGTAGCAGTTCATATTTGCACTAGAGACTCTCCAGTTTACATTTTTTTGGACTCTAGTCTAGTTATAGTGTTCTATACGCTTGTTTAAAAAAAAAAAAAAAAAAAAGCTGAAGAGACAATGCTTTCATATACCTACATGCACTTTATTTCATTTGAATGTATTGTATTCTGATTAGTTGGTCAGTATTACTCCCGGTCGCCAAGGAATAGGTTTTAAAAGTGTAATGTACTTCTTGCTTAATTAGAAACAATTGTATTTCAATATATTTGTCCCTCATGTTTTCACTGCTAAATGAGCTAATTTTATCACTGCATAGACACTCGTTATTATAGTATAACCTACCTACCTATTTGAATTCATGTTATATATTGGACGGTGCTACTGCTAGGCCTACGAATGTAGAGAGTGTGTACCAGTTTTATATTATTTAGATGGAATGGAATTAATGTTAATTGCCAGTCCATGGTGGGGGTAGTGTTGTAAGATGTGTCTAACTCATGTGTTTAGATAGGGCAGCTCAGTGTGTGAACGTGAGTGAGTGAGTGCGCACGTGTAGCCGAGGCGCGCCCCCGCCCCTTTGTGAATGGCCCCGCGGAGCGGACGGTGTGTGTGAAGTGTGCGGGTGAGTAGAGAGAGAGGCGACCGGAGCAGGTAGCGAGCTAGAATTGCTGCTAATAACAGTGCAGTCTGTTAATAAAGCCCCAACTCTTCAGCAAAACGGCCTGTTCTTCTGGGTCTAACAAATCTACCTACGAGTACAAATAAAGTAACCTGAACCTGGGTACCACCATACTGCTGTTAATAACCGTGAGGTTTACTCGGGAATTAACCCCGGAGGAAAAGCTGCCTCCGGCCCTGGAGAAGACAGATCTCCCCTGTGTCCCCCAACCACGGTTAGGAGACCAAAGCAGGAAAGGTTAACAATACATAGCACATTGTATTTTGTTTTTTTATTTACATTTTACACAATATCCCAATTTCATCGGAATTGTACATGAATAAGAGCTCCTTTATAGTGCAATGGGTGTTATTTTGATCTGCAAAATGCAGGCTGTTTAATAATGCACAGCCTTTAAAGTGATTTATTAAGAATAGGCTGAATAGACCAGTTTTTGAAGTATGTTGTGGGTAACATCTGATGCCCTTTTGTTTTCTCTGTATATTTAAATACAGTACATTTACATTTAACTCTCAGGGACCATTCAAATATTAGTCACACTCATGCCGCTAAGCACAAAAAATGTTTTTCATAAGGTACCTATAAAAAAAATTATCCATTAATATCATATTCTACTTTCATTGAGCTAATTATTTTCACCTACACCTGACCTAATTGATACCAAATCTTCATTAATTTTTTAAAAAAATGTAACCCTTTAAATGCCTGTTTTTGTCATGATGCCAGCATGTTTGTAGATGGAAAAAAAAAAACAATTATTTTCAACATATTACATGCAAAGTACATTTTTTGTGTTGAATTATTACATCCTGATGCATCAGTGGTTAGCAGCAAGCTGAGTTGTGACAGTGCCATCTAGTGGAAATAGCATGTTTTTTCTCCATATGCCAAATATGGTCAAAATGGCACCATCTGGTGGAGAGTAGCAAAAATGATCAATTCCAAGGCAAAAGCCCAGATCGACACCCAGATATAATAAAATTCATGTATTGTGCTTTAATGGCAGCAAGATCAGAAACTGCTGTCTGAATGGGTTTCAATGACATATTTTTTTTTTTACATTTAACAATATAAATGTAATGCTTGTTCACAGTATATTTTAGACTTACTATAGGAGATGAGCGGGAAATAAAGAGCAAATAAAAATAGTCTTTCCAAAAGTCATTTCATATGCATGAACACTGCCAAAATTATCAAAAAATGAAGACTGAAAAGCATGTAAAATGCGCTTATAGGTCCCTGAGGGTTAAAGGCATTGTATTCAAAGGGTTTAAATCTTCTGAGAGAAGCTAATTTCTTTAACTGCTTCCTGAACCTCTTTCAAGAGGTTCCTACAATGATGACCCCTTGATGAAAAATAACCCCTCCAAAGCATTCAAGTTATCAACACACTTTCTTGACTTGATACAGAAATACTTGTGGGGCGTCTCTCACAACAGGTTGATATTAAAAGTTAATTAAAAACACAGCAAGGCAACTCAAGCTATTCCACAGCCAAAATTAACCCAGGGCTAAAAAATGCAAAGAAAGACAAAAAAATAAAAAAGTGAGGTTGTAATTTTAGTTGAAGGACGCTGCTACAAGTGAATGCATGTTGAAAGCAGGTGTGCAGAATAGAAAAGTCACAAAGACAGTCATACCAAAACAAAAGCGTCTGAAAGCTGCATGTGCATAATGAGTTCAGGATGAGTCGATGCAATTAATGCGTCTCTCTCCATAATTAGAGTGCATGTGTAGCCGTGCAAGTGCCTAAGACTGCTCCATCTCCTCTGTGATTAGTTTAACAAGAAGAGGATAAGAGCCCACATGCATTATGAAAAATCAGGCTTTACTCTGAGTGAAAGGAACTAATCGAAGGACGTGATCCCTGTACAATGCTCAGAAGGTTTTAGAGCATTATCAGATGTTGAAAGCTCCAGCACGTGAAAATGCAGGGAAGGGGAATAAAAGCAGTGCCTGTATGGCAAGCCGTTTTAACATTAAAACAAACCACTTTCCTATCTACAGTGAATATCTATAATTGCCTTCCTCCTAGTCAAAATTAAATTCTTACTGGTTACAATTGTAAATATAGATATCCATAATAACATTCATGCTAGTAAAAATTATATTTCAAGATATCTAAAATGTAGATTGTATTAGTCAAAATTAATTTCACGATGTCTGAAAAGCTTTAAATAGTTTAAGGGGCCATTTTAACATTTAATAGCTAGCCTGGATATATATTGTAGATATCAATAATTCAATTTTTCCTAATAAAAATGAACATTTCAGATATCCACAATGAAATTCTTCCTCTCCATAATGAACATTTCAGATATCTATGACATCATTCTTCCTAGGAAAAACGACATCATGTGTATTGGGTTTTCACGTCCAGATATCTACAATTACATTCTTGCTATCTAGAATGAACATTCTGGATATCTGAAATAGAGTTCTTACTAGGAGAACATCTTATTTCAGATATCTACAATCCATTTGTTACTAGTCATAATTTTCATTTTGGTTATCCACAATAATAAAAAAAAAAAAAAATTCCAGATATCTATAATGTAATTTTGGACATCCAAAATACCATTTTTACTAGTAGAAATAATATTATAGATATCCACTATTCATATTATAATTGAAATTGTGACTATAGTAACAATATACTTACCGATATCTGTAAACATATTTTGGATATCTACTGAAAAATATTGACTATCTCAAATGAATTATAACTAGAAACAATTGGATTGTAGATATCTGAAATAAGATGTTCTCCTAGTAAGAATTCTATTTCAGATATCCAGAATGTTCACTCTAGATAGGAAGAATGTAATTGTAGATATCTGGACATGAAAACCCAATATGAATGAGGAAAAGTCACGTCATTTCTCCTAGGAAGAATGATGTCATAGATATCTGAAATGATCATTATAGAGAGGAAGAATTTCATTGTGGATATCTGAAATGTTCATTTTTACTCTGAAAAACTGAATTATTGATATCTACAATACATATCCAGGCTAGCTATTAAACAGCTTGCCATAGTGCCTGGTAACATATTTTGGTCACTAGTAGGTCTGTTCAATTCAATTTCAATTCAGTTTTTTCAATTTAATGTTATTTGTATAGTGCCTAGTCACAACAAAAGTTATCTCAAGGCGCTAGATACATAAGCCCAAATCATAAATAATTCAGAGAAAAACCCCAATGATCAGATGATCCCCTATGAGCAAGCACTAGGCGACAGCGGGAAAGAAAAACTCCCTTATAGGAAGAACCCTCTGGCAGAACCAGGCTCAGGAAGGGGCAGTCTTCTGTCACGACTGGTTGGGGGTGGGGGGGGGGGGGGGTAGAGAAGAGACACTATTCATAACAAAACAACAACATGCAGGTAGACAGATATGACGTGCAAATTCTACCAAAGCTAATTTGACCCAAGATTACAGAATTTTATGGGCTTTTTCAGGCTTACTAAAGAATCTTATAGGAAACACTGCAAACGGACACATCCGTTGCTGGACCTGGTGGTGTAATGCCCAAACACTATGCACAGTGAGCATAAACAGCAGGGTGTGGTGGCACAACGGGAGGTCTTACTCCCACCCAGTGGCTTGGGGGATAGGGGGAAGGGAAGGGGGTAAGAAATGGAAATGTGGGAGGAGAAACGAGAAGATGCAAAGGTAGGCACCGGGGGGAGAAAACTATGTGAAGATGTGCCTTCACACCGGGGATGCCAGGTGTGAATGTATTGTGTTGTGATGTGCTCTGTTGTAACATATGTACTCCTGGTGCCAGGGAAGGGAGTATAAGCTGTATAAAAGGCTCACTTTGGCACCTGGAGTTCAGTCTGACTTGATAGAGGAATAAAGTCTGTGTCTGCAATGCTCGTGTCTCATCATGTCAATCCTCTACCAGGGTTTTTTAAAAAATATAAGTGGACATAGTAGATACTAGTGATGGGTCCGGCAACACCGATGCGTCGGCGCATGCGTCGGGCTCTTAGAGCGAAACCCAGTTTCGGTGCGTGTCGGTGCGTCTCGCTTTAAGAAAGTCACGTGACCGATACAGGGACTGTATCGGTCACGTGACGCCGGGGCGTCGAAACACTGACGCGCCCGCGTTTATAAGGAAGCGCATCTGTCAACGGGATGCATTTGCTCAAAGACTCGTATGTGTTGCGGACGGTCCTTGTACAAATTTATCACGAATTATGGAGCACGAGCAGCAGCATCAAGGCAAAAGAAAGGTTTCCGCCGTGTGGGACCATTTTGATCTGATATCGGAAAATAAGGTATTTCCAAAAAATATAGTATTTTTAAAATACTATTTTCTTTGTTTTAATTTCCTTGTTGTTTCATCCTGGTCCTCTCAAGAGTTTCCACTTGATCTATCTGAATTCAAATTCATTTGATAGTGACTCTTAGTTTACTCTTCATATTTTCTGCAGGCTAAATGTCGCATTTGTTCAACAGAGCTGTCGTATTTAAACAAAAGCACCTCCTCAATGCTGAGACATTATAGGGCCAGGCATGAAAATGAAGTCCTGGATACACCCAGGATAGACGCAGGTATACAGCCCTACTACTACTTACTCACAGTTGCTTTATTGATAATTAATTCCTATTAATTTATTTTTGACTTCATTTTTAACCATCAAGCTTCCAGTAAGCAGGTGCTGGATGAAGCTGTGCTCAATGTCATCCTGAAGGACTGCCAGCCCCTCAGCATTGTGGAGAGTGAAGGGTTCAGGGAACTGATTCAGGCCCTTCAGCCCTCATATGTTTTGCCAACCAGAAAGGTTTGTGGAAATTATCTAAAGTAGTAGTTGATATATCCAGTTTATTTAATCTTTAATTTAAATATATGGATTTGCTTTTGGTTTGACTTGGTGTAATTTTCAGACCATCAAACAAATGCTGGCGAAAAAGTACGAGGAGGAACGGGAACGAGTGAAAAAGGAAGTACAGCAAGCTGTGGCAGTGAGTATAACAGCTGGCATGTGGACATCTGTGAACATGGAGGCTTACTTGGCTCTTACCGGTCACTACATTAATGAGAATTTGCAGTTGTGTTCGTCTGTGTTGGGAGTGCAGTACTTTCCACAAAGTCACACTGCTGACAATTTGGCCCAAGTCAAAAGGGGCATGATGGAGGACTGGGCCATAACCAATAAAGTAAAGTGTTTTGTGACCGACGCAGCACCCAACATGATTGCATCCACTCGACAGCTTCAAATTCGGCACTCAATTTGCATTGCACATAGTCTAAATTTATTAGTTAGTAAATCATGTGATCAGATCCCCACACTTACATCCATCAGACACAAAGCTAGACACATCATCACATACTTCAGATCAAGCACTACAGCCAAGGAGAAGCTCACTCAAGTGCAGCAACAGATGGGACGACCAAGCCTGAAACTTCTCAATGAGGTGCCAACACGCTGGAACAGCACATATGAAATGTTGTCAAGGCTACATGATGAGAGGGAACCAGTGTGGGTATCTCTGGCCTCTCTAAAAAGTGATTTGACTCCACTTACAGCTGATGAGTATACCATCATAGGAGAAACACTTCTTGTGCTTGTTCCTTTCCATCAAGCTACAGTGGAGTTCTCTGAAGAGAGGCGAGTGTCAGGGTCAAAGGTCATCCCGATGATGAAAATGCTCTTACACTAGAGCGTAATGCTTCAACATTGCACACACAGGCAGCCATACACCTACAAGAACACCTGAAGCGTCGAGTCACAGACACTGCTTCCAATCTGGAGTCATTAAGTGTGTTGACCCTAGCCACACTTCTAGACCCCAGATTTAAATCACTCGGGTTCCGCAGTTCCTCCAAGTGCAATGATGCCATCAGTAGACTGCGGGCAGACTGTGCATCTGTAATCGGACGCACAAATGAGCCCCAGCCGGGACCGTCTTCACAACAGCTGTCTGCATCCACTTCAGGCATGTTATTCAGCATAATTTGTTGTTGTTTAGAAATCATGTACTAAAATGCCAAGTTGTTGGTTTTTTTTTTGTTTTGTTTTTTTAGATAACCTTTGGCAACCTTTGGACATCGAAGTGGGCAGGCAGACCAAAAACGCCACAGCTGATGCCATCCAGGAGGTGCAGAGGTACCTGGCAGAGGGCAATATTGCCAGGTCCCAGGATCCTCTGAGATACTGGGACAATCAAAAGGCCAGCTATCCAAACCTCTTCCAGCTGGCGTGAGAATTTCTCTGCACTCCAGCCTCATCTGTGCCATGTGAGCGAGTATTTTCAACAGCTGGAGAAGTTGTGTCCAAAAAGCGCAACCGCCTGAATTTTAAAACTTTGGAAAAACTTATTTTTTTGAATAAAAATTTGTAAAAAGAACTTTTTGTTAAAAAAAAAAATAATAAAAATAAATCAATAAAAAAGTCAGTCCACAAGCATCCTCATTCACAACATGTTCACTTAGATTTTCACGTTATGATACATGTTCACATTATTTAAGATAAGCCTTTATTAGTCCCACAATGGGGAAATTCCAGGATTGCAATAGCGCAGGGATAGCAACACTCAGAGCAACAATCAGAAGGCAAGAAAAATCAAGAGCAGTGAGTATACATATGTACATATTAATATAAATATATACAGACACACAGTGCGGAACATTGTGTTTGGTGAATGTGCAGCAGAAAGTCTAAGCTCTCTCTCCGCAGATGCGGCGGGCCAGCTGGATGTCTTTGGGCATGATGGTGGTGACCCTCTTGGCGTGGATGGCGCACAGGTTGGTGTCCTCGAAGAGACCCACCAGGTAGGCCTCGCTGGCCTCCTGCAGAGCCATGACAGCGGAGCTCTGGAAGCGCAGGTCGGTCTTGAAGTCCTGAGCGATCTCCCTCACCAGGCTCTGGAAGGGCAGCTTACGGATGAGCAGCTCCATGGATTTCTGGTAGCGACGGATCTCTCTCAGAGCCACGGTACCGGGCCTGTAATGGTGATACAAATTTATTGACTGTATCTAAAAATATCAATATTTGAAATTAAAATGAAGATATGAAATAATACAATATAAAACACAATGACTTAAATTATATACTGGTCCCAAAAATAAAGGGAACACTAAATAACACATCCTAGATTTGAATGAAATATTATTAAAATACTTTGTTCTTTACATAGTTGAATGTGCTGACAACAAAATCACACAACAGCATGTGAAACTGATTGTCAGTGTTGCTTCCTAAGTGGACAGTTTTATTTTTTTTAGCAGTATATTATTGTATATACTAGGTCATCAAATCAGTGTCAGTTGAGTCTGTCAACTAGGTTGCCTGTAGGGATTTTTAAGGTCCAGCAGGTGTCAGTATTCAGCGACACAGTATCAACACAGTATCAATACAGTTTTGCAACGTGTCGAAACGTCTCATGACGCCTCATGGACCCATCACTAGTAGATACTAATAAAAAAAATTCAAAACTATGACATGCAAAATCCAATCTACATTTGTGAATGACATTGTTAAAACATATCACCATCGAGCAAGCCAGCTGTCACATAGCTCATACACACAAACAAATGTATGCGCAGCGGGCCCCATTGATGCGGACTACAACACTACGCACATGTCTAGCAGGGGAACAGTATGCATAGTACCGTTACACTACTAGTTACAAACATAGAACACGTGGGACGATGAAGACATTTTGGAGGATCACTGCATAGCTATACACCAACTAGTCCAAGATGTCAAGATCACTGTGGAGTATGTGGGGAACAAAATCCTCCATGGCCATTTGTACATGCAGAAGTTGTCTGCACAAGGGATTCTCTAGTTGCTCACACCTTACGAGAAACATGAACGAGTCAAGTGCTCCCAGGCTCTTTTGGCCATGTGCTACAAAAACCAACAGAACTTCTTCAACAGACTAATCATGTAGGATGAAACATGGGGCCATCACTATGATCCAGAGACTAACGCCCAATCAAAGCAATGGAAGCATTGTGACTCAGTACCTCCACAGAAGGTACTTGTGCAACCCTTGGCATGCAAGAACATGCTCATGGTCTTTTGGGATCAGCATGGAATACTGACTATGGGATTTCCTGGCAAATAGTACCACAATTACTGGGACTTACCACACTTCACTGCTGCAGAAATTGCAGGTGACCATCAAAACCGAAAGACATGGCATATTGACCAAAGGAGTCTTCTTTCTGCAAAACAGCGTCCTGGTTCACAACTTAAGAAAAGATAAGCCTTTATTAGTCCCACAATGGGGAAATTCCAGGATTGCAACAGCACAGGGATAGCAACACTCAGAGCAATAATTAAGAAGATACGGAAGATATAAATAAGAGCACTGGATATACATACATACACATAAATATATAAATATATATACAAAGTGCGGAGCATTGTAGCTAGATGGAATAAACAGCATAACCGTCTACTTAGTTATCCTACATAGTATGAATACGTACCCATACATATTGTCACCCTCCATAGCGACCGATAGTGTCCTAGTTGTATATACAGTGGGGTAAAAAAGTATTTAGTCAGCCACCAATTGTGCAAGTTCTCCCACTTAAAAGATGAGCGAGGTCTCCAACTTTCACCATAGGTATACCTCAACTATGAGAGACAAAATGAGAAAAAAAAAAAATCCAGAAAATCACATTGAAGGATTTTTAGTGAATGAATTGGTAAATTCCTCAGTAAAATAAGTATTTGGTCACCTACAAACAAGCAAGATTTCTGGCTCTCACAGACCTGTAACAACTTCTTTAAGAGGCTCCTCTGTCCTCCACTCGTTACCTGTATTAATGGCACCTGTTTGAACTCATTATCAGTATAAAAGACACCTGTCCACAACCTCAAACAGTCAGACTCCAAACTCCACTATGGCCAAGACCAAAGAGCTGTCAAAGGACACCAGAAACAAAATTGTAGACCTGCACCAGGCTGGGAAGATTGAATCTGCAAGAGGTAAGCAGCTTGGTGTGAAGAAATCCACTGTGGGAGCAATCATTAGAAAATGGAAGACATACAAGACCACTGATAATCTCCCTCGATCTGGGGCTCCACGCAAGATCTCACCACGTGGGGTCAAAATTATCACGAAAACGGTGAGCAAAAATCCCAAAACCACATGGTGGGACCTAGTGAATGACCTGCAGAGAGCTGGGACCAAAGTAACAAAGGCTACATCAGAAACACACTACGCCGCCAGGGACTCAAATCCTGCAGTGCCAGACGTGTCCCCCTGCTTAAGCCAGTACATGTCCAGGCCCGTCTGAAGTTTGCTAGAGAGCATTTGGATGATCCAGAAGAGGATTGGGAGAATGTCATATGGTCAGATGAAACCAAAATAAAACTTTTTGGTAAAAACTCAACTTGTCGTGTTTGGAGGAGAAAGAACACCATACCTACTGTGAAGCATGGGGGTGGAAACATCATACTTTGGGGCTGTTTTTCTGCAAAGGGACCAGGACAACTGATCCGAGTAAAGGAAAGAATGAATGGGGCCATGTATCGTGAGATTTTGAGTGAAAACCTCCTTCCACCAGCAAGGGCATTGAAGATGAAACGTGGCTGGGTCTTTCAGCATGACAATGATCCCAAACACATCACCCAGGCAATGAAGAAGTGGCTTCCTAACAAGCATTTCAAGGTCCTGGAGTGGCCTAGCCAGTCTCCAGATCTCAACCCCATAGAAAATCTTTGGAGGGAGTTGAAAGTCTGTGTTGCCCAGCGACAGCCCCAAAACATCATTGCTCTAGAGGAGATCTGCATGGAGGAATGGGCCAAAATACCAGCAACAGAGTGTGAAAACCTTGTGAAAACTTACAGAAAACGTTTGACCTCTGTCATTGCCAACAAAGGGTATATAACAAAGTATTGAGATGAACTTTTGTTATTGACCAAATACTTATTTTACCGAGGAATTTACCAATTAATTCATTAAAAATCCTTCAATGTGATTTTCTGGATTTCTTTTTTCTTATTTTGTCTCTCATAGTTGAGGTATACCTATGATGAAAATTGGAGACCTCTCTCATCTTTTAAGTGGGAGAACTTGCACAATTGGTGGCTGACTAAATACTTTTTTACCCCACTGTACTGGAGGGGACCATTGTGCAAGTCTATTGCGTCTTTTGCATTCAATACTATTAGGTCGTCACGTTTTTTTGCTATCTCTGCGAGCAGCCCTGCTTAGGTTATATAGTCTGACAGCCGTAGGTAGGAAGGACCTGCAAAACCTCTCGGTTGCGCACCTAGGATGATGTAGTCTGCCGCTAAATGAGCTCTTCAGTGCGTTCAGTAGGTTCTGCATAGGGTGGGACTCGGACTCCCAACAGAGATGACAGTTTAGCCACCATCCTCCTCTCTCCTATCTCCTCCACTGGGTCAGGGCGCTGCCCCAGGACAGAGCTAGCTTTCTTGATTAGTTTGTTCAGTCTCTTCCTATCGGCTGCTGTAATGCCACTGCCCCAGCAGACCACTCCAAAAGTGATGGCTGATGCCACCACCATGTCGTAGAATGTCTTCAGCAGCGCCCCTTGTACACCAAAAGACCTGAGTATCCTCAATAGGAACAGCCTGCGCTGTCCCTTCTTGTAGAGTGCGTCGGTATTGTGTGACCAGTCTAGTTTATTGTTCAGATGAACACCCAGGTACTTGTAGGATGTCACCAACTCGATGTCTGTTCCCTGTATGTTTACTGGTGCTGTGAGGGGTTGTCCTTGCCTGCGGCAGTCCACCACCAGCTCCTTAGTTTTCCTCGCGTTGATCTGGAGGCAGTTCCTATGGCACCAGTCCACAAAGTCCTGGATAAGTCCTCTGTACTCAGCTTCATCTCCGTTGGAGATGAGACCGACGATCGCAGAGTCGTCAGAGAACTTCTGTAGATGGCAGTGTGTTGTGTTGTGTGAGAAGTCCACAGTATAAAGGGTGAACAGGAAGGGAGCCAAAACTGTTCCCTGGGGGCCCCCGTGCTACCGATGATCGTGTCGGACACACAGTCCCGGGTTCTCACAAACTGTGGCCGGTTAGTGAGGTAGTCCAGGATCCATGATGACAGGTGCTGGTCCACCCCTGCGCACAGCAGCTTGTCCTTCAGGATCATCGGTTGGATGGTGTTGAAAGCACTGGAGATGTCAAAGAACATGATCCTCACCGCATTCCCGGGCTCCTCCAGGTGGGACAGAGAACGGTGAAGGAGGAAGATCACTGCATCCTCCACCCCAATGCCATGCTGGTAGGCGAACTGGAGTGGATCCATCACTGGTCCCACCAGGGGGCGGAGGTGAGCAAGGAGCAGTCTCTCCAGGGTCTTCATCATGTGGGACGTCAGGGCCACTGGTCTGTAGCTGTTCAGGTCTTTGGGGCAGGAGGTCTTTGGTATAGGTACCACACAAGATGTTTTCCACAACTGTGGTACCCTCCCCAGCTTCAGGCTCAGGTTGAAGATGAGCTCCACAATCCCACACAGCTGATCTGCACAGGACTTGAGGAGCTTTCTAACTTGCATGTTACCCAGACAGATGCATGGTCCTGCAGCTATTAAATCCTCCCTTACCTCTCTTCCTCTCCCAACCTCACACCATTTGACTTCCACCTCTTCAACCATGAAGTCATTTTGAAGGGAAAGCACTTCCAAGACGATGAAACACTGATTTCCAAGGTCAAGTCGTGGCTTTTGACTCAACCTGCAGTCTTCTACAGGTGAGATCTCCACAGCTGCATAAAGTGACAGGAGAAGCGTGTGACTCTTGGTGGTACCCATATAGTGAAAGATTAATAACTGTGCCAAGTTTGGTTCCTCTCAGTCCATGGGATATGAGTCAGGGGAAATCATTAATGAACAGCCCTCCTAGAACCCATGCCAGATATGATTAAAAAAGCTGAAGTTCAGTCATTAAATGCCAGTGCTCACCCACTGCAGTCTGTAAAAATGCCCAAGATATATTGCTGACATCTTCATCTCTGGATCATTTTTTTTAACCTTTATTTATACAGGGGAGTTCCACTGAGAGAACCTCTTTTTTAAGGACACCCTGTTCACACTCAGTCATACATTCACACCTGGAAGCTTGACCAGTACAACCACAGACCAACCTGTGGCCACTGAGCAGCTTCACTGGAGCCCCACCAAAGTTGGGTTAATGAGGGTGGGGTAACCACTGCTACATTATCTGTCCCACCCAGATCAGATCCTGCCAGTTCAGGGATTGAACCGGTGATCTTCCGTTCAGCAGTCCACATCCCTAACCATTAGCCCACCACTGCCTAAGTGCTTATGAAAGACACTAGTATTTCAGAGTTTCGCTAGGAGGAACCAGCTCCTCCACTTCATCTTTAGTCCCTGCTGTCAGAATAAAGTGAGAAGAGAAACTACTCCACCACACATAAAAGTGTGTTCAGATATCCATTTGCACCATTATTTGCATCCTTAAGTGCTTCACTTTATAATCACGACTCTGTAAATACAAAAAATATTTGGTTCCACCAAGGTAAACAGACTGCAATTGCTGATGATTCATTTGCGTCCACAAGTTTAAAGTGACAGTTCAGAGTGGGTCTATTGCAAAAATAAAAAGTAATTCTTGTTAGTGTATCAATATGAGGAGCAGATGCAATTCAAATACACAAAGCAGAACATAATGAGGTAGCAATTCTCATAGACTAAAGATTAAACTCAGAACTGAGGCATGACTCATCTAAAAACTGTAAGCTTTTGTTAGGTTCCCAGAGTTTCTTTAATGTGCGCAATAGTGTACAAGTCTTTGCACCAAACTGTTTTTTTTTTTTTTTCAGTTTGTTTGGGCTGTCAGAAGTGTTACTCAATAAGTAGCAAAACTCATAAAACCTGATGCAATAAAAGCAGTGCAGAGTGGAACAGCTCCCATCTGTACAAAGCTTGCACACCCTAAAATGGTGTTGAACCTTCATTTCTGTTTCTACAAACATTTTACTGATTTGTCAGGGATGCCATCAGTTTCAATATTAAACGTCAGTCACCTCTCTCGTGATTAACCTACCATTCCAGTGTCCCATCTGTGGGATGTTTTACATTGGCAGGAATGGTAAGGGGGTTAAAGAACATTCTCTAATGTGACACACTGAACAAAGAATGAGCATTTTTTTCTGTGCAGCCCCTGAATTATAAATCCTTATAAAGGGATCCAAACTGATAAACTTGCACATCTGACTGTAATGGTTACTGGTTTAAAAATGTCTTTCAGGCTGACTACAAATGCACACCTCATATTTTTCTCATCTGCATTTTTTTAATTAGAAAATAATTTAAAATTACAGTATGTGCAGCTTTAAGGAAAATTAAAGACTTTTTCCAAAGACCTTTTTTAAGGCCCCTTGACCAAATTAAAGACCTTGCAATTGAAAACAAAACAAGAGCACTCTGAGGCAAGTGTGATATCCCCCGCCTCAGTTTTCTTTAAAGATCCTAATATTTACTGGCGAAGAGCAGTTTTCAACTTTTCAATGTAATTACTATGGCAGAACCAAATTATGATAAGCCCATCATCCACGAATATATAACAAAGTATACAACCCATAGTTGTAGGGCAGGATCCCAAGGTGAACCCTTGTAGCAGGTGTGGGGACCCTACAGGGCTTTACACATTCTATAGGAAGAGATCATAGGGAGTGCCAACCTTGACCTTTGGACCCCAAACCTGTAGTCAGAGGTTATGGTGTGAGTGTGAACCTGTGTACCAGGTTTGGTGACCCTAGCTTTCTTTGTTGTTGAGATATACTTTATAAGAGGTCAGGATCCCAAGGTGAACCTGTGTAGCAAGTTTGGTGACCCTAGCTTTCTTGTTGAGAAAAAGTTTATAAGCCATTTTGATGTTGACTTTTGGTTTTGGGATTGTAAGGTCATAGTCACACTTCGGGGCCACAGGGTGAAGCTGTGTACAAAGTTTGGTGACCCTAACTTTATTCATTGAACAGCAATAAGGCATAGGAAATGTTAACCTTGACCTTTGACCTTTTGACCCCAACTCTGTAGTCAGAGTTTAAGATCCCAAGGTGAACCTGTGTACCAGGTTTGGTGGCCCTAGCTTTACTCGTTTTATCCGTCCATCTTCTTCCGCTAAATCATTTTCGGGTCGTGGGGGGGCTGGAGCCTATCCCAGCATCTTTGGGCGAGAGGCAGGGTACACCCGGGACAGATCCCCAGTCCATCGCAGGGCCAACACAGAGAGACAGACAACCATTCACTCTCACATTCATACCTAAGGACAACTTAGAATCCCCAGTTTGATGCCAATTAACCTAACTTGCATGTTTTTGGCATGTGGGAGGAAACGGAGAAATCCCAGAGTAAACCCACACAGACACGGGGAGAACATGCAAACTCCACACAGATCACTGTTGGTCAGGGGCTGGATTAAACCCAGGATCTCCCGGCCAAGGGTGAGTTGCTGTGCTGCCGCAGTGCTTGCCACTGCACTGCCCTACTTGTTTTATAGTAATAGTAAATGTAGTATCGACCACAGTGCACCTGCAATGTTAACTTTGAACCTTTGACCCCTTGACCCCAAACCCATAGTTGGGTCAGGGTGTAAATCGTCCAAGATGTGTATGATATACAACTATTGTATCGATTTGAAAAGCCTACATCATTTCTTTCAGTGGTTATTGTGTTTACAAGATTTAGGGATAAATCTGACCTGACCTTTGACCTCAAGGTCATCCGATGAGAGTGAAATTGCAATATGTGCATCATCAGAGTATATATCAAACCATGGCACCAACTTTCAAAACAATCGGAACAAAACTGTAGGAGGAGTTGATTTCACAAGACAGTTACTGTTTATGAAGTGAAGTAAAACAGAAGGTCATAGGTCAGGGGCTACAATTCCCGTAAAAATCATCCGATCAGAACCAATCTGCAATATGTGTATCTTCAGTGTATGTCAAACCATGGCACCAAGTTACAAAATAATTGGACCAAAACTGTAGTAGGAGTTGATTTCACAAAAGTGGGACAGACAGACAGACCCATAACATAATTCCCCTTCGGTCTTCACCCAAAAGGCTCTTCAACCGGTGGGGGATAAAAACTACTGGATGGATTTGGATGAAATTTTTACCAGAGGTGGTCCTTGGGCTGCAGAGGAACCCATAACATTTTGATGATGATCAGAGAATGCATACCTCCACCAAGGCTCTTATCTTCTCAGTGTGTTAGCAAGAATACTCCAGAACTACTGGACTTTGATGCAGCTTTCACCAGAACTGGCTCATGGCCTACACACGAACCCACTACATTTTGGAGGTGATCCATGATGGATGGAAGGAACCTTGGCAGAGGTATGTGCTCTGAGTGCTTTTCAAGTTATTTAATGGAACTGAAATTTAGCAAATTTTGGGTCATCATTCCAGTTTACATTAAATTTGCACTTCCGAGCTTGTTGCTGCCACTAGATACTGTAAATGTTAATCAAGTAAAATGCGTGAAACTAGCCCTTCCTACAAAGAACTTGGAAGTTTACAAGGAAAAAGTTGCAAATTTATTGGAACAAGAATTACAAATTTATAACAAATGATTGTGTTCATTCCATTCATTTTACTTTGCTAAAATGCAAAAACAGTAACTAGAAATTCACAAAATTTAAGGCTTTTACCCCAAAAATACAAGAAAACCGCTGCCATATCTGTGGTATTTTTATGACTTTTAAAATGCAGATTTAAGGATCATCATTTTAAGAGACAATAAAGGTCATAATTTAAGACAAATTAAGGATCTGCCAACACCCTGAAAATGCATCAGTTTTTACACCTTCAAGCATCAAATTGCCGTTTGTTTTGCCTTAGCAACAGAGTTTCTCACCGTATAAATCAGGAATGGGCAACTACAGAAAGTGCCATTGAGGGCCATTCCACCGCAGGTTTTCTGTTCCACCCAGTCTCCTCAGCAGTTGCCTTCTCTAATTAGCAATCCTTGAAGCTCATCAGTACAAAGACCTGCTGAAGAGACTGAGCGGAACAGAAAATCTGCAGTGGAATGGCCCTCACTGCCCAGCCCTGCTATAAATCATAATCTCCGCAGTGTATTGCACTTAATTCTTAAAAACTGATAAGGTCTCAACCACTGACTGGTTACAGCCCCTCAAATGCAGTCAACTCTTGATGACAAACGGCTTTAACAATTTAAAAAAAAAAAAAAAAAAATTCAGACAGGAAAAGCAACACATTTTAGGACACGGTATGGCATCTTAAATGTCCAAATTTAATGTGTAGTGGATGAAATGAATAGTAGTCACACATGTCAAACTCACTGCTTCCAAACATCCTATCTGAGCCAAGGTCCAATACAATTATTGCTTTTAAGTGAACATTAAAAAGGCTACTGCTGAAAAGTCAATCAGATATAACTTCCTTTATATGCGTGCATTCAAATTAACTGACATCACGTAGAAACTCACAAACATACAGATGAATTTAAAGGAACATCAAAAAGCTAGATTTAAAAAAATAGTCTCATTTGTTATGATCTACAAAAATACCTCAGAGAACATCCTCCCAGCAACAAGAACAGGAGCGTTCTCACGTAAAGAGGAAAATCATGTTCTCCTTTGCCATGCACCTCCCACACTCCCCTGGCTCAGTGCAGGAAGTCACATTAATATCAACCCCCACCTTCCCCGATTTAGGCACCTCAAACAAGGTTCCACTTTGAAACAAACAAATATCACCCCTCATTTTTGTCTAGGAAGGACATCAGCTCTGTTGCTTGTCTTTGACCAAAAGGACTGTATGCTGTCCTCCACTGGAGACCATCAGTACTACACGGTTCTCAAGCTGCTTGCCCGTCATCTTCACCGGACTCCACTCATCATCTTCGTCTCCGGTGCCAAGCTGCAGGTTGGTACCCATTCCCCAGGAATACAAACATCCTGAAATGAGCAGAGCCAACAGCAATAATGAGCATCCACAACACATTCTGCAGTAGTTTGTAAAAGAAAAAACAAAGATGATCCTAATAATGTGAGGGGTGAATTTTTCCCCGAGTGCTAGGAGAGTCTGAATATTACAAATAATAATAATAACAATAAACAAAAAACATTTTAGAAACAAAATCACTGCTCAGAATGCAGTGAGCTGAATACCACCAGGTGGAAAAAGTTGAGGGAAAGATCACCTGGTGCAAAACATTACAAGAGCTGAAGTGCATGAACATCACCTGGAATGATGCGGAAACTGAAGCCACTGATCATTGATTGCTTGTTGCATTATGTACTCCACAGCATGGAAGACATGAGCCTAAGTATTATTACACTGTCAGCTGTTCAGCAGGAATCCTTCCAGTGATCTTGAGTAGTTATAACAGATACAATCAACTATACAGTTAATAATTTTGATGCTTCCTGCTGGTTACTGACGATAAGAAATAAACTATGTTCTTTTACTGCCACCAGCATCACTGGGCTTGCTTGTATGGCCACAACAATCACATAATGGCAATAATCAGATCCGATGTGTTTATATGCTCTGAATAAATGGATTAGGCAATAAACCAGGTGATTATAATCAGATTATTAGTGTCCATGTAAACATGGCCACTGTGACACTAGAGGGAGCAGTAACAGAGGCCCTTCTGCACTTCAACAACTCAAAATTCAAGCAATGTGACATTTAATGAAAAAGTCTCAACATGAACCTGTACTTCTCACCTTCTCTGGTGACAGCATAGCTGACAGAAGCCCCGCAAGACACTGCTTTAGCCGGTTCAATCCCCATCACAGGCGTAGGCTCACTCTTCTCTTCAGCGTCCCGACCGAGACCAAGGCGGCCATACTCTGCTCGGCCCAGGCTGTAAACCTGCCCTAAAAAAATGAGGAAAGCATGAAGGTGAACTAAAGTTGAATGAATGTATGTTTTGTACATTTAACTGAATAAATATACCTGTCAACTAGGGGGAGATGGAGGCCACGCTATGGCGACCCATAAAGGGAGCAGCCAAAAGAAGATCAACTTGGTGAGCCCAAAATATTCAAGAGCCATTTTAAATGCTGTTTCACATACGAGTACAGAATAATTTTAAAAAGCGAAATACAAAATGGCGTTTCCACTGCTGTAGCTTGAGGCTGCTGGTGTTATAATAAAGTGCTTCCTTTAAACTTAAAATTTAAGCTATATCCCTCCAGACCCACTTAAAAGGTTTTCCTGCAGTGAGTAGAAATGGGAATTGATAAGATTTTATCAATATCAATGGCAATGTCGATTTTGCTTATCAAGCCAATTCTTTCGGAGTAGTTGCCTAGTGGTAGAGCATCTGCCCCACAGCCAGGAGGTTTTGAGTTCAAGCCCCGGCCGGGTCATACCAAAGACCATATAAAAATGGTACTTTCTGCATTCTACCTTGGTGCTCAGCATAACAGAATGGGGGAAGGAAAAGTTGTTTGTGGCTGCACCTTACATGGCAGTGGCCCCGATTCTACATGTGATTAACATTGTAGACAGGAGAAACGTAATTTTGTTCTACTGTATAGATTGAATGACAATAAACTTGGCTTCTTCTTTATTAATTCTCTTATCAACTTATATAATCAATATATATTAGATATATACAGTATACCAATAAGATATATATACCAATTTGTATAATGTTGTTTTGTCATGGTATGTTGTATGGATTTAATGTTTGTTCTTTATGTTGTGATTGTATTTGTCTGACTGTACCCACAGACAAAAAAAATTTCCGAAAGGACAATAAAGCTAACTAATTCTTGATCAGTTATCCATGTGAAAAAGCAGGCCTTCACAGGATTTCAACATCACTGCAGGAGTTATTTTTCTGACTTTAATCTTCTCTTAAAAAGATAAAATTAAATATAAAAGACTGTAAACATGTAAAAATGGGCATTTATGCCTTGTAACATTTCATTCATTCATTCATCATCTTCCGCTTAATCCTTTTCGGGTCACGGGGGGGGCTGGAGCCTATCCCAGCATCTTTGGGCAAGAGGCAGGGTACACCCTGGACAGATCGCCAGTCCATCGCAGGGCCAACACAGACAGACAGACAACCATTCACTCTCACAGTCATACCTAAGGACAATTTAGAATCCCCAGTTTGATGCCAATTAACCTAACTTGCATGTTTTTGGCATGTGGGAGGAAACCGGAGAAATCCCGGAGTAAACCCACACAGACACGGGGAGAACATGCAAACTCCACACAGATCACTGTTGGTCGGGGGCTGGGATCGAACCCAGGATCCCCCGGCCAAGGGTGAGTTGCTGTGCTGCCGCAGTGTTAACCACTCTGTGTTATGTTTAAATGCTGAAAAGCAACATACAGTGGGGCAAAAAAGTATTTAGTCAGCCACCAGTTGTGCAAGTTTTCCCACTTAAAAGATGAGAGAGGTCTCCAATTTTCATCATACCTCAACTATGAGAGACAAAATGAGAAAAAAAAAAATCCAGAAAATCACGTCATCTGATTTTTAAAGAATTTATTTGCAAATTATGGTGGAAAATAAGTATTTGGTCAATAACAAAAGTTCATCTCAATACTTTGTTATATACCCTTTGTTGGCAATGACAGAGGTCAAACGTTTTCTGTAAGTCTTCACAAGGTTTTCACACACTCTTGCTGGTATTTTGGCCCATTCCTTCATGCAGATCTCCTCTAGAGCAGTGATGTTTTGGGCTGTCGCTGGGCAACACGGACTTTCAACTCCCTCCAAAGATTTTCTATGGGGTTGAGATCTGGAGACTGGCTAGGCCACTCCAGGACCTTGAAATGCTTCTTACGAAGCCACTCCCTCGTTGCCCGGGAGGTGTGCTTGGGATCATTGTCATGCTGAAAGACCCAGCCACGTTTTATCTTCAATGCCCTTGCTGATGGAAGGAGGTTTTCACTCAAAATCTCACGATACATGACCCCATTCATTCTTTCCTTTACACGGATCAGTCGTCCTGGTCCCTTTTGCAGAAAAACAGCCCCAAAGCATGATGTTTCCACCCCCATGCTTCACAGTAGGTATGGTGTTCTTTGGATGCAACTCAGCATTCTTTCTCCTCCAAACACGACAAGTTGAGTTTTTACCAAAAAGTTCTATTTTGGTTTCATCTGACCATATGACATTCTCCCAATCTTCTTCTGGATCATCCAAATGCTCTCTAGCAAACTTCAGACGGGCCTGGACATGTACTGGCTTAAGCAGGGGGACACGTCTGGCACTGCAGGATTTGAGTCCCTGGCAGCGTAGTGTGTTACTGATGTTAGCCTTTGTTACTTTGGTCCCAGCTCTCTGCAGGTCATTCATTAGGTCCCCCTGTGTGGTTCTGGGATTTTTGCTCACCGTTCTCGTGATAATTTTGACCCCACGGGGTGAGATCTTGCGTGGAGCCCCAGATCGAGGGAGATTATCAGTGGTCTTGTATGTCTTCCATTTTCTAATAATTGCTCCCACAGTGGATTTCTTCACACCAAGCTGCTTACCTATTGCAGATTCAGTCTTCCCAGCCTGGTGCAGGTCTACAATTTTGTTTCTGGTGTCCTTTGACAGCTCTTTGTTCTTGACCACAGTGGAGTTTGGAGTCTGACTGTTTGAGGTTGTGGACAGGTGTCTTTTATACTGATAACGAGTTCAAACAGGTGCCATTAATACAGGTAACGAGTGGAGGACAGAGGAGCCTCTTAAAGAAGAAGTTACAGGTCTGTGAGAGCCAGAAATCTTGCTTGTTTGTAGGCGACCAAATACTTATTTTCCACCATAATTTGCAAATAAATTCTTTAAAAATCAGACAATGTGATTTTCTGGATTTTTTTTTTCTCATTTTGTCTCTCATAGTTGAGGTATACCTATGATGAAAATTGGAGACCTCTCTCATATTTTAAGTGGGAGAACTTGCACAATTGGTGGCTGACTAAATACTTTTTTGCCCCACTGTAAATAAAAGCAGTATAAATAGAATACTGAAGTGAATAGAAACAACTGCACAACTGCGTATGTTATTTGAGCAATAAAATATACAGTACATGCTGTAACTTGGGTGTAATTTTTGCATGTTTTGTTTTTAAATATATAGAGTATATATGCACAGTGAATATGCAGCAAGGAAAATAAGTATTTTACACATCAACATTTTCTCAGACATATTTCTGATGGAACCATTGACCTGAGATTTTCACCAGATATCAGTAACAACCCAAGTAATCCATACATACAAAGAAATCAAGGCAACTGTGTTCACAGAACAAGTTATATTTAATAAAGTGGAATGACACAGGGAGCAAGTATAGAACACGCTTGGTGAAATTCATTTAATATTTAGTAGAAAAACCTTTGTTCGTAATAACAGCTTCCAGACGCCTCATTCATTTCATCTTCAGCATCTGAGCAGATGGCAACAAGTTCTTATCAAGGATGTCTCTGTACATTTGTCTAGTCATCTTTCACTCAATTATATGAAGTCTGCCTGTACCACATGCTGAAATACACCCCCACACCACAACGCTCCCACCTCCAAAGTTCACTGTTGGTATGGTGGTTTTTGCGCTGATGCACAGTAATTTTTCTCCTCCAAACATGCTATGTGCTGTGGTTCATTTTTAGTCTCATCTGACCAGACTATATTCTCCCAGTATTTTACTGGCTTGTCAAAATGTTGTGCAGCAAACTTTAAACAAGCTTCAACATGCTTTTTCTTCAGCAATGGAGTCTTGCAAGGTGAGAGGGCATAGAGCCCATGTCGACTGAGTGCACTACTTATTTTCATTGAAACAGCAGTACCTGCTAACGCCAGGTCTTTCTGAAGCTCTCGACGAGTGGTCTTTGGTTCATTTAATATTTAGTAGAAAAGCCTTTGTTGGTAATAACAGCTTCCAGATGCCTCCTGTATGGAGAAACTAGGCACAGGTATTGCTCAGGGGTGATTTTAGTCCATTCTTTCACACAAACTGTCTTCAAATCTTGAAGGTTCCGTGGGTGTCTTCTATAAACTCTGCTCTACAGTTCGTTCCATAGATTTTCAATTGGATTCAGGTCAGTTGACTGACCTGAATCCAATAACAGTCAATGTCAGTTGACTGACTTCTAGCAGCTTTATTTTCCTTCTCTGGAACCAGTTGACAGTTTCCTTTGCTGTGTGCTTGGGATCATTGTCTTGCTGAAATATCCACCCTCATTTCATCTTCAGCATCTTGGCAGATGGTAACAGGTTCTGATCAAGGATGTCTCTGTACATTTGTCCATTCATCTTTCCTTCAATTATATGAAGTCTGCCTGTACCATGTGCTGAAAAACACCCAACCACACCATGATGCTCCCACCTCCAAACTTCACTGTTGGTATGGTGTTTTTGGACTGATGTGCAGCGCCATTTCTCCTTCAAACATGCTGTGTTCTGTGGCATCCAAAAAGTTCAATTTTGGTCTCATCTAACCAGACTATCTTCTCCCAGTAGTTTACTGGCTTGCCCAAACATTGTGCAGCAAACTTTAAATAAGCTTCAACATGCTTTTTCTTTCGCAATGGAGTCTTTCTTGCGAGGTGAGTGGGCATACAGCCCATGTTGGTTGAGTGCATTACTTATTGTTTTCTTTGAAACAGCAGTACCTGCTAACTCCAGGTCTTTCTGGACCTCTCCACAAGGGGTCTTTGGCTCTTGGAAAACTCTTCTAATAATTCTTTTGACTCCTCTGTCCTTCTGACTCCTCTGTCTTGCGAGGAGCTCCTGGTCATAGCCGGTTTATGGTAAAATGATTTTCTTTCCACTTCCAAATGATGGCTCCAACAGTGTTCAGTGGAACATTCAGCAGTTTAGAAATGTGCCTGTAACCAATGCCATCATTATGCTTTGCAACAATAAGGTTGTGAAGGTCTAGAGAGCGCTCTTTGCTTTCAAGGCTATCAGTCAGGGTTTAACCAGTTGAAATTAATTTGCACTGATGGGTGATGGGACGGCTTAGTAAATTCTGATGGATTTCAGCTGGTTTCTTAGCTTTCTATGCCTTTTTGGACCTCTTTTTCTTCATATGTTCAATACTTATTCCTCGTGTCATTCCACTTTATTAAATATAACTTGTTTTGTGAACACAGTTGCCTTGATTTCTTTGTATATATGGATTACTTGTGTCATTACCGATACCTGATAATAATCTCAGGTCAATGGCTCCATCAGAAATAGGTTTAATGAGAAAAATGTTGATGTGTTCAATACTTATTTTCCCTGCTGTATGTAGGCAGTCCCACATGTTTAGACTTTGACAAATATGAAAGGGACCAAACACTAAGATTTATTTGATTGTGTGAATATTAATTACAGAATTACTGAAAATGAATGGGACATCCAATATTAGCGACTGTTTGTCAGACTTATTTGTGTGATCTTTTATGACATATTCATAAAGTGTTGCATCTTGTACTTTGGCAAATGGGAGTTGTTCAGTCATCATCATAATTGCTTTAGTTTATAAGTGTAGTTTATAGTCTATCATCAATAAACTCATGCAGTACTATAACAGGACACCTTTACAAATATTTGAGACCCATTCTAGTGCATCCTTTTATATTTTAGCAATATTACAAGTACAAAACACAGAGCATTATTTTACACAGCGCAAAGACCCATTTGGCTGCAACTGTTGCATCAGTGTTGCCCATTTTTCAGTAAATAAAAGATTTATTTCATTATTTGGGAGTTTTTATGTGCTTGGTCACGGTTGTCGCTGAGCCAAACCGTGCATATGTGTCCGCATATGACAGGCATGCCCAAAGTCCGGCCCCCGGGCCAAATCCATCCCGTGTCCAAATTTCCACCGGCCCGAAGCGTCCTGTCATAAAATCAATAATATGTGGCCTGCCAGCACAGTTTCCCACAGTAAACAATACACACATACCAAAAACAGCAATTTTATATTTCACCAGAGGGTGGCAGTAGACCTGTGGCCGCATTCTCGTCGCATGACCCCTGTGTGAACTTTCTGGCATCGGACAACCGATGCCGGAACTCTGCGATCCTGTTTGGCTGGCTGATTTTGGATTTTTAGTTGACATAACATTTGAACACGAGCCTTCAGGGGCAAAATGCAGTGGTGAGCCAACTGTATTCATATATAAAAGCTTTTCGGACAAAGCTGCTACTTTTCCAAAGGCACCTGTCACAAACGCAGCCCAATACCACACATTTCCCATCACTGCAGGAAATGATGACCAGTTTTCCAGAAAACAATATACTGTAGTCGTTCAGTTGAACGTGAGAAATATACCCAGAAATAAATTCCCGTTCCAGTGAAATCGGTCTAAATGATCTTCACACAGTAATGTTGTAAAAAATATATTGAAGAACAATTCACATAGTTCAACTCGAAAAATATGCACAAAAACGAAATCTAACTAGAGAAAAAATTTAACATTTACAATTTTTTCAACGCGAAGATGATCGCCACGTGATCCGTCTGGACCAATCACTGATCAGCTTTCCTCTCCAAGCAACGAGTAAACATGGCGTCCCCTGCTGCGGAAACCAGCAAGGCAGATAGTGACGGGCAAATAAAATGCTTTTTCCACCTCGATTCCGCCCTCTTGGTGGCATTGATGCGCATTGGGTCGGTCTGCCGCATACGAATCGCCGCCCCGAGTCAACTCTGTGTGTGGCATTAGCATAGATAGACTGGCTCCGTGTCCTAAGGACTCAACATAGACTGGTTGCCGCTCCCTAAAGAAATATAGGGACCGGTAGCTATCGCTGAATTCGTGCTTTCCAGTTGACTTGGTTTATGAAAACATTCCTTTCCCCTTCAATATCAACATGTTACATGTAATGGCATTAAAATTTCTTGATTTTTACCACTCATGTTTTTGCTTCTCTGTATGAGCATGTTTACACTGCAAGGTAATCCCAAACTCTCTATTGATCATGGACCAAAGTGTTAATCTTAATTTAACTTCATGGAATTGCAGAGGTCTACAAAATTTAAAAAAACTTAAACAAGTTATGAATAAAATAAAAGACATGGGTTCAAAAATTGTGTTTTTACAAGAAACTCATCTAATAGAGGAGGATATAAAAAGAATTAGGAGTAGATGGCAAGGAAGTGTATTCACCTCATCATTCTCATCCCGGGCCAGGGGAGTTATGACTCTCATACATAAATCAGTCCCTTTTCAAGTGAAAAATGTAATTGGAGACAAACTTGGAAGATATGTAATCATTCAAGGTTCTTTGCTATTAGAAAATATAAATCTTGTGAACTTATATGGTCCCAATATAGATGATCAAAAGTTCTTTGCTAATTTATTTCTTATTTTATCATCACTTACAGGGCAACATATAATAGCAGGAGATTTTAATTGTACATTGAATCCAGGTATAGATAGATCAACAGGACTGGATTGTACGCACAATGGATGTAGGATGACTATTAATCATTTTATGAAAGAATTGAGATTGTTAGATATATGGAGAGAAATGAAACCACAAGTTAAAGCCTATTCTTGTTATTCCAGTACCTACAAGACATTCTCACGTATTGATTATTTTTTGATTTCCACAGAATTAAGATCCAAGATTCAAAACTGCTTTTATGATAACATCGTGATCTCTGATCATGCACCCTGTTGTCTAATATATGTAGATAAAAAATTGACAAAGGAATCAGGTAGATGGCAATTTCAGCATAAATGGCTTAAGGATGAGGAATTTGTCAAGTATATAGAAAAACAGATAGACGAGTACTTTGACATCAATACTACACAAACATCAGCATGTGTAAAGTGGGAGGCTTTCAAAGCTTCTATTAGGGGACATATTATTAGTTATACAGGATCAAAATCTAAGAAGACTCGAGAGGAGAGAGCTAAATTGGAACATAAAATGAAAAGTCTTCAGGAAAAAGTGTATGCAGGAAGTGATCCAAGGTTGGAGAATGAATTACTGATTTTGAGAGCTGAATACGACAAAAAATCAGCGAATAGAGCTGCCTCGAGTCTTCTAAGATTGAAACAATCTTTTTATGAACAAGGTGAAAAATCAGGAAAATTATTGGCATGGCAGATTAAACAATTAGAAATTAAAACACCAATTACTAGTATTATAAGTAAAGGACAGGTAGTTATAGATCCTTTAGAAATTAACAGAGCCTTTAGAGATTACTATGAAAAATTATATGATACTAAAAATGAATTTGATTTAACAAAACTAAATGGGTTTTTGAACAAACTATCTATACCGTGTATTCCAAATGAAAACAGAGAGATATTGGAGTCTAAAATTAGTCAAGAAGAAGTTGGGCTAGCCATTGATAATATGAAATCAGGAAAAAGTGCAGGACCAGATGGTCTTCCAGTTGCCCTTTATAAAAAATTTAAGAATAAATTAATAAAACCTTTTTTGGAAATGGTTTTAGAAGCATTTCAAAATAATAATTTACCATCATACATAAATAATGCCTTAATTATACTGCTGCCAAAACCAGGTAAGCCCTCTAATAAATGTGAAAATATGAGACCAATAAGCCTATTAAACGCCGACCTTAAGATAATCTGTAAAATTTTAGCAAGACGAATACAAGAAATTTTACCAAATATTATTAATCGAGATCAGAATGGCTTTATAAAGGGAAGACAAGGCTTCCATAATGTAAGAAGACTATTCAATATTATTTATTCTAATAAAGAAGCACCGGATACAGCTCTCCTATCACTGGACGCCGAAAAGGCCTTTGATAGAGCTGAATGGCCCTTTCTTTTTGAAGTCCTACAAAGGTTTGGACTTGGAAATAATTTCATAAAATGGGTTCAAATAATATACAATAATGCTACAGCAGAAATCCTAACAAATAACAATATTTCAAAACCAATAAAAATCAATAGAGAATGTCGACAAGGCTGTCCACTTTCACCTTTACTGTTTACTATGGCAATTGAACCTTTAGCGATAGCGATACGTTTACATTCACAAATATATGGAATTAAAGTTGGACCAACAGAACATAAAATCTCCCTGTACGCCGATGACATAATTTTGTTTATGTCGAATCTAAAAAAAATCAATTCCAACCTTGTTGAATTTAATAAAGAATTTTGGGGAAATATCAGGATATAAAATAAATAAAACTAAATCTTCAATATTAATGCTAAATGAGACCCAGAGAAATTACCCAGCCCCTGAGGTAAATCAGTTCAATGTTGTAAATCAGTTTAAATATTTAGGAATCCAAATTGTGCCTAAGCTACAATCAGTCGCCAGTGTCAACTATGAAGCCTTAATGACAGATATCAATGAGTTAACTCAGAGATGGATGTCACTACCAATGTCGATGATCGGGAGAATCAATATACTTAAAAGTAATATTTTACCTAAAATACTTTATTTATTTCAATACATTCCCTTATCACCACCTTTAGATTTATTCTCAAGAATTAAAAAAAAAGTTAGTGGAATTTATATGGAACAACAGGAGGGCTAGATTACGTCTGTCTTTATTATATTTACCATTTGATCGTGGAGGTCTGAAATGTCCAAATTTTATGTTGTATTATTGGTCGGCACAACTGAGGTCTATGACATATTATTTTTCATCAAATGATCTCCCTCACTGGACTGAAATGGAATCATACAATTTACCTTTACCTCTTCCCATATTCATATACTCAGATTCGGCAAAAAAATTACAAAAACAAGTTAAAAATCCATTTGTAAAGCATATGATCAAAATATGGTGTGAAGCTAAAAACTATTTAAAAGAACCACAGTTATTGTCACAATTTAGTCCAATATGGGGTAATCAATATTTTAAACCAGGGAGAGCGGATGCTGTATTTAAAGTATGGAATTTAAAAGGGATACAAAAGATTCAGGATTTATATTTGCCATGTGCAGATAACATAATGTCTTTTGAAGAGCTGAGGATCAAATTTAATCTCAATAGAACACATTTTTTTTAAATATCTTCAACTTAGAAACTTTATTCGATCAAATCAAAATAAAGCTCTCACTCGACCTATTTATTCATCCTTGGAAAAAATGATGATGAAAGATAGTAAAAGAAAGGGTATTATTTCAGAGTTTTATAACTCATTGACACTATCTTCAAGTGAAAATTCACTGAAAAGATTAAACTACTGGAAAGAAGATCTGCAAACTGAAATTTCAGAGGAACAATGGGAATTGGCTTGTACAGAAGCTCAAACCAAATCAATAAATGTACGCCTTAAATTGATACATTTCAAATGGTTAATGCGGATGTATGTTACACCAGAGGAGTTAAATAAATATAACAAAAATATACCAGATACATGCACAAAATGCATGGAAAGTAAAGGAACTCTATTTCATTGTGTATGGGAATGTAGATTAATAAGAATGTTTTGGGAAGAGGTGAGGGTAACAATTGAAAAAATAATCTCAAAACAAATCATATTGAATCCTAAATTGTTTTTGTTGGGTCTGTACCCAGAAAAGCATAATTTTAATAAAAGTGAAAGAACATTCATAGACCTCAGTTTGCTTAATGCCAAAAAATGTATTGCACTATTATGGAAAAAGACTCATAGACCAGATGTGACTCAGTGGTTAAGACAGATGTTAACAAACCTTCCATTAGAAAGAATAACATATATACTGAAATCAAAGGAAATTGTGTTTGAGAATATATGGAGACCTTTTATTGATTATGTAAAAAATTTAAACATAACTTTTGAAGAAGAAGGTGAATGATGTGTGTGGACCTTGTAAATTCCAAACTGGTGAACATAATATGTATACTCATGTATTGGATTGTCTAGACTAAACAGAGGAGCATTGTTGAAGATTTGATTTTGCTGGTGGTTGTTGGTGTTTTTAGTGCATCTTTTTTTTTTTTTTTTTTTGTAGTACTTTAGTGTTAGTGTTTGATTGTTTGTATCATGTTTATTAAAAAAAAAAAAAAAGGTTCAATAAAGATATTGTGGAAAAAAAAAATTTCTTGATTTTTATTTTTTACCCAGACACCAAAGCAACCGAATAAATAATATGAATGTTCATTTTTAAATATTTCCTCACTGTTTATCTTCATCATCACCATCGAGCTTTCCATGCTTTCTGTATTTAAGGGGCAGACACTATTAAATCAATAACTGTCTCCATGTTGTCTCCCTACAGCAAAGTGATCTCCCAAAATGATTTCAAATTACATGTACATGTGCTTGCAATGATTCATGTAGTTCATTAGAGATCAACTAAAAACAAACTACCTCCATTGAACAATTCATGATAAGCTAGTTGAAAAAAAAAAATTCTAGCCATGTCATTTTGGCCCGTGGAATAAAAATGCAAATGTATGTACATGTACAAGGAAAATACACAATATGTAAAATATAATTTGGTCCGAATTTAGGACCTTCCAGGCACTACAATTACAGTTGCAAACTGAAAAGGAGAGATTGAAGTGTCAGACAATGCAGCCCTTAAAACTAAGAAAGATGTCATGAAGACAAAAACTAGTGCCCACTGTTTTGTTCAAGTTGAAACTTTTTCCAGGTGTATCTTGCAGAAACCTATAAAAATAGAAACTGGTTGATTTTTATTAAATAAATCAAGCATTATAACAAAATTAGTATCGTAATAGTGCACACATACATGTGGCTGGGAAATTTGTGGAAATGAACACATTAAATACAAGACTGTTGCATTGAAACAGGCACATTTATCACTTAATCTTATCCTACACTTTATTACATGTATAGTTTATTTCTCTTATCTTATCATGTTTAATGTTGCAGCATTGTACCGAGACAAATTCCTAGTTTGTGTACTACATGAACAATGGCAATAAACCTGATTCTGATTCTGACATTTAATCCTGCAGTTTGGTTGTTTGTTATTTACTGTAAGCCATTTAAAAAAAAAAGAACCAAACATGTTCATATCATCTGCACACATTAAATGAATCAAGGATTTTTTGGTTGGGAAGATGGTGGGCAAATTATGCAGGTAAATCTGTATCCAAATCAAACCCTATGTCAATATCATCACTACTATCGTCATCATTGTTGTCGTCATCATCTTTGTTGGTACAGTTTGTGCACTTGCATAAGTCTGTACAGTTCAGGTTATTTCTTTTGCAAACGCATCTTCCTTGAGCACAGCTGCTCGTCTTGCAGCCACAGGCAACCACCTCCATCAAGCTTTTGGGGGCTGGGGGCTGCGTCATCCACTTCACTGTGATGTTACCCTCTTGAACTGTCCACCCATGATCATGAGGTGATGGCGGTTCAGTGATGGCTACAGTAGCTCTTCTACCAATAGCCGCTTGGTAAGCACAACGTCTAATGTGCTGGATCAAGGCATCTTTACAAGGAGGTAGGCACTTTTCTGAAGATGTTGCACAGAAGGAGAGGTACCTGGCTTCATTGACATCTTTACATTTATGCCCGTACAAGTTGCAGACAAATTCCGTAAGGATGGAGATCAGTTCTGAATTTGGAATATAGTCAGCTCCAAGTTCCTCAAATGCTTTCAAGTAGTGAATATTCTGAAGTGCAATGTCAAGTGGCTTCTTTTTCCCCTTCCCATAAAATGCACTGGTGCTGTCACAACCGGAGAACACATGCAGTCCAATAAGAGCCCTGCAGACATTCACAGTTACAACATTCAACAACCTTAATCCACCTCACTGCTGTCATGGGAGCAGCTTTCTCATTTTTCACGGAATCGAGGTGGAAAAGGCATTTTATTTGCCCGTCACTATCTGCCTTGCTGGTTTCCGCAGCAGGGGACGCCATGTTTACTCGTTGCTTGGAGAGGAAAGCTGATCAGTGATTGGTCCAGATGGATCACGTGGCGATCATCTTCGCGTTGAAAAAACTGTAAATGTTAAATTTTTTCTCTAGTTAGATTTCGTTTTTGTGCATATTTTTCGAGTTGAACTATGTGAATTGTTCTTCAATATATTTTTTACAACATTACTGTGTGACGATCATTTAGACCGGTTTTACTGGAACGGAACTGAAAGATTTTTCATCCGAGTGACTAATATCAGTGCGCAAATAAGGAGGTATGCAGAAAACATCTCATCTCTGACTGAGGAGTTTCAACAGCGTTTCAGGGATTTCGCAGCTATTGAAAAGGAGATTACACTTTTTTCCACTCCTTTTTCCGTGGATCCTAATGACGCTCCAGACCACCTGCAGCTGGAGCTCATTGAGCTGCAGTGTGACGCGGAGTGTCACGGTCGCCACCAACAACTCCCTCTCGTCGACTTTTACCGCCAGCTGGACAGACAGGTTCCAAGAGATCTGAACATTTGCTAAGAAAATGCTGAGCTTGTTTGGCTCGACATACTTGTGCGAGAAGACGTTCTCGGTTATGAACATTAACAAGAACCGTGTGAAGACAAGACTAAGTGACTCTCACCTGCGTGACATCTTGCGCATCAAAACCACTGCTTTTGAGCCAGACCTGGCCTGCTTACTGCAGTCGAAATGCCAGTATCACCCTTCACATTAATGCAGGTACATTTTTTTTATTCTTCTTCTGAGAATAAATTCCAAAGTCTCAGTGAATTGATTTTTTTGTGATGATCAAACCAGTTTTGTCAAATTTCTGTCATTTAATTTGACTATACTATTCTTTGTCAAAATGCACTGGGATGTGATTTGTTGAAACAAAATCAATAAATACACGTTTCTAAAAATATTCAGAGTCAAAATTTCATAAAATAGTTTATTTGTATGTAATTTATTATTATTTTAATAATAAAATACTAAATAAAATAATAATAATAAAAAAATAATAAAATGCTCGCCCTGCTTGCAGGGCCAGAGATAGCAAAAAGACGTAACAACCTAATAGTTTTTGAATGCAAAAGATGCAATAGACTTACACAATGGTCCCCTCCGGCATACAACTAGGAAAATACCGGTAGCTACGGAGGGTGAGAATATGTATGGGCACATAATCATACCATGTAGGATAACTAAGTAGATGGTTGTGCTGTTTCATCCCATCTAGCAACAATGCTCTGCACTGTGTGTGTTTATACATTTACATATTTATTCCATCTAGCTACAATGCTCCACACTGGGTGTGTTTATGTTTATATTTATATATCTATATATTCATTCCATCTAGCTACATTGCTCCGCACTGTGTTTATATATTTACATATTTTTTCCACCTAGCTGCAATGCTCTGTACTGTGTGTTTATATATCTACATATTATTCCATCTAGCTACATTGCTCCGCACTGTGTGTTTATATATTTACATATTTATTTCATCTAGCTGCAATGCTCTGTACTGTGTGTTTATATATCTACATATTATTCCATCTAGCTACATTGCTCCGCACTGTGTGTTTATATATTTACATATTTATTTCATCTAGCTACAATGCTCTGTACTGTGTGTTTATATATCTACATATTATTCCATCTAGCTACATTGCTCCGCACTGTTTATATATTTACATATTTTTTCCACCTAGCTGCAATGCTCTGTACTGTGTGTTTATATATCTACATATTATTCCATCTAGCTACATTGCTCCGCACTGTGTTTATATATTTACATATTTATTTCATCTAGCTACAATGTTCCGTACTGTGTGTTTATATATCTACATATTATTCCATCTAGCTACATTGCTCCGCACTGTGTTTATATATTTACATATTTTTTCCACCTAGCTGCAATGCTCTGTACTGTGTGTTTATATATCTACATATTATTCCATCTAGCTACATTGCTCCGCACTGTGTGTTTATATATTTACATATTTATTTCATCTAGCTGCAATGCTCCGTACTGTGTGTTTATATACTCATATATTTATCCCATCCAGCTACAATGCTCTACACTGTGTGTCTGTGTGTATATATATATATATTTATAGTAATATGTACATATGTATATTAGCTGCTCTTGCTTGCTTGCTTTTTTTTCCCTTGCCTTCTGATTGTTGCTCTGAGTGTTGCTATCCCTGTGCTGTTGCAATCCTGGAATTTCCCTGTTGTGGGACTAATAAAGGCTTATCTTATCTCTTATCTTATCTTTTAACCTTTAACTATCCTGGTAATGCAATTGACAACAGATTCTCATTTGCAATGTCAACCTAGCTGCAGACAGCAAAGTGATATAGTTACATATTTACATGGTAATTTACAATGGTAATGGTTCGAGGAATGTCAGGCTGAATGGTCAGCCCCCATACATTTTCACCTGACCAAATCTGGCCCTCTTTGCAAAAAGTTTGGACACCCCTGGCATATGATATGCAATTGATCTGGGCATTCTGCTCCACAATCATGGTGGTATTATTATCAACTTTAATTTTTAGGTAGCTGTGTGAGCACACCAGCACCGGAAGGAGTGCCATGTTGAACCTGTGGTGCCGCAAAAGGACAGCGGTGGCACACGGGTGAAACATGGGTGAAGCAGCAGCTAAGACTCCCGTTAGCCGGGCAGGCTGGGCTTGGCTCCCTGCGAAGGACTGTGGTAAGGCGGTCTGGCTACTGCTCCCCCCAAGCGCACCCACACACCTCATGTTCTCCACATATGCCAAATTATTCTTTGGTCATTTTTTAAAGTTTTCTTTATCTTTGCCGAGTGTCACTATGCCCCCCTGCCATAGCGTCATAAAACAAATCTGCGTTTTGTTTAGGTAGTGTGACCAGAAAAAGGTCACACTGGAAGGTCAATATAGACCGGAAGTGCTACATTAAATGACACGTCGACGCACAAATTTTCGATGAAGAATTTTTTGTAACGAAATTATTCAAATTATTCGCGTAATCGTTGCAGCCCTATGTCCAGCTGTTCAATCTTTCAATACCTTCTGCATAACTTGCTGTTTTCTAACAAGGTGCTTAATGGCAAAATTTACAACAGGTGTTTGATCCATCAATCGACCAATAAATTTTCTGGTTCAATTAGAATTGCTATTTCAACAGTCCTCTTTATCATGCTGTTCCCATTTTGACATCATGAGACCAAGACGACACCAAACAATTGATCAACAGTACCTCACTATTGCAAGGCTTTAAACAGAATGTTCTCAAAGGGAAGTGGCCACTGAGCTTAGAGTATCACAAAGTGTCATCAGTAGGTTGCAACAGAGATACAGAGACTGGAAGAGTTACAGAAAGGCATAGAAGTGGACATACTTTAGCTACATCCCACACTGATGACCGCTTCATTGTGAACACTGCCCTACAGAACCGGATGATGAAGCCACTCAACTCCAGGCACATTTAAGGGAGGTGAGAGGTACCCAAGTGTCACGTCAGACCATTCGAAACATTTACATCACCGTGGTCTGTGTCCTAGACTACCTGCAAGGGTACATGACCATACCACCAGGCACAGGCATCATGGACCAGGGAGCATTTATGCTGGATAAGGGACCAGTGGGCCTCAGTGCTGTTCTCTGATGAAAGCCGATTCACGTTGAGCAGAAATGATGGCCGCCAATGATGTTGGAGATGTCAAGGAGAGCACTATGCATCAGCCACTGTTGTCACCAGATGAGCCTTTGCTGGTGGTGGTGTTACAGTCTGGGCAGGTGTGTCTAGTCAATACAGAACAGCCTTACATCTTGTGAATGGTACAGTGACAAGCCGATACTACTTGAATAACATCATTAATCCAGTCATTATGCCCCTGCATTAACAACACAGGGCTAATTTCATCTTCATGGACGACAGTGTTCCAGCTCACTGAGGTGGCATCATTGGGGAACGGCTGCTGGAGGTTGAGGTACCTCAAATGGAGTGGCCTGCACTTTCTCCAGACCTGAATCCCATAGAAAACCTATGGCTTGGGTGTCCAATCATGTGCCATGGAGGGCCAAGACCCAGCAGGCTTTACCTGCAACCAGTGTCTTCAACAGTAGATCCCACTGAATTTTTTCCCACTGATTGCGGATAAGTGAAAACACTTGCTGAAGAGACTGGGTAGAAGAGAAAACCTGCAGGGTCTTGGCCCTCCATGGCACATGATTGGACACCCCTGACCTACGGGATCAGGTGAGTCACCATAGAGGCTCATAACCCTGCACTCCACAACCTCAATGACCTGAGGGCCACCCTTCAAGAAGAGCTGAATGTCATGCATCAGCAGACAATAAGTTGACTTGTGAACAGCATGAGATGTTGTTGTCAAGCTGTGGTTGATATTCAAGGGCACATGACAAGTTATTGAGACACTGACATTTTTTGTTGTGGTATACCCACCACTGTTGTTGGCTTTTCTTTCAATAAATTGTTTGAGATGAGGAAATCACCACTGCATGCTTCTACATCACTGTAGCGTGAACTTTTTACATTTTCCATAAATTTCACCTGAAAGCCAAATATCCCTAACTTTTTGTGAGTAGTGTAATTCAGACACGCTGGCTTACCTTCAGCATCGAGGCACAACGTGTGATGTTGTCCTCCAGAAATATCCCCCCATGTGGTGGTAGAGTTTTTGAAGCATGCCAGTCTTTCTGGGATAAAACATGTCTTGGTGCCTTTAGTGCCTACACGAATGAATTTAAAAAGTGTAAACACACACACAATCCTATCATGGTGATATTAGAATTGAGCATAAAAAAATACTACATATTTGTGCACATAAAGCTACTGATAAAAATAAGAGCATTTCACATGATCACTAAAACAACAGCTGAAGAAGGTAATACCACACTGACCCAACTGGTGGTAGTTCGAGAGGCCGAATCCATACATGTGTCCCTCCTTTGACAGAGCAAAGGTGACGTAGGCGCCACAGAAGACATCAACGAAATGAACTTTCCCTTTGAGTTTAACTGTCTGGGGTACCAACAGCCGTTCTGAAATCACAGGACACACAGTCAGAAATGTCGACACACAGAACAATTACTGACATCAGCAATCTGCTCCATTAAAAGTGAAGTGCTGTTATTCACCAAGGCCTTTCCTGCCGCCTCTGACTGAAAAACACTCTGTCACTCTTCCCAGCTGCCCCTGCTCAGCCGAGCCTGATGTGTACAGGTTTCCATCGACAGTCAACATTACCAAGTGATCATTACCTAACATATTTGACAAAGCAGACAGACACTGTTAAAGATCAATATACAGAGAAGAGGGAACAGAACAATAGTGAAATAAAAATGTGTGCTTCTTACCTGAAACTATTTTTATAACAGGCTCAGTAATGGGAACTTTAACTGGAAGAGGGCAAGTTTTCATGGCCTCCAGAAGACCAATACCACCATTGTTGTCCTGGAATAAAGAGTTGAGCTTTAAACTAGTCTACTTAGGATGGAAATTGAAAAATAGTAGCACAAAAGAAGGCAAAATAAACACAACCATAAGACAAGATAGCGAACGCAGAAGTAAACTAACCCTGAAAGTTCCACAGATGTATACAGATCCACACTCGGTGAGTGCAGCAGTGTGGCTATCCCCCGCTGACACTTGGACTATTTTTTCATCAAGTTCAATTTTTCCTGGCACCATCTCAGCTCCCTCCTCTGTTGTGGACCGACCAAGGGCCCCCTCATCATTACACCCAAAGGTGTACACCTAAAAAGCAACAAACCCCCTGATTGTTAACTAATTAGACAGTTAAACATTGTTAATCTAAACAGAAATAAGAGCAAAGGTTACTTACATGACCACTGACACCGATGCACACAGTGTGCATTCCTCCAGTTGTTACCTGAACTATTTCCTCTGGCAGAGAGACAAGGGCAGGTTTCTTTCTTTCAATGACATTCTCGCCTAAGCCCAACTGTCCAACATCACCCTGGCCCAAAACAAGAACCAGGCCCGCCTCTTTGCAATGACTTCTGTGGAAAACTAGTGCACAGACACAAAGGCTATGGATTAAATTAGAGCAAAAATGACTGTAGCATGAGAAAAGGATTCAGGGCTTAAAATAAATGATGCAAGTTTAGAGACATCCATCCATCAACCCATTTTCTACAGCTTTACCGGAGGTCCGGGTCACGGAGGCAGCAGCCCAAGCAGAGAAGCCCAGACTTTCCTCTCCCCGGCCACCTGCTCCAGCTCTTCAGAGGATACCAAGACATTCCCAGGCCAGCTGGGAGACATAGTCTCTCCAGCATGTCTTGGGTCTGCCTCGGGGTCTCCTCCCAGTGGGACGAGCCTGAAACACTTCAAGTGGGAGGCGCCCAGGAGACACCCTGATCAGATGCCCAAACCACCTCAACTGGCTCCTTTTGATGTGGAGGAGCAGCGGTTCTACTCTGAGCCTCTCCCGGATGACTGAACTTCTCACCCTATCTCTAAGGGTGAGTCCAGCAATCATATTGGCACAGGCTGGAACATACCTTGGAAAAACATCTATAACTTTTGAATGCTTCAACATACAAGTGTCATTTTTGGCTCTAATGAAAGGTGACGCTCAGGGCAATTCTGCCCCAGATACACTGCCAGTAGTAATGACACAGAGTAAGTAAAATATAAACATTACACACAAGGTTGGTAGAAGTGACTCAAGGGCTTTATGGGGGGGGGGGGGGGTGACGAACCCAGCCCTATCAGGTATCGTTAAGTTCAGAAATTAACTGGCTACACATCTGTAATCAGCATACTCAGCTGCAATTGGCTCGCTTTGTTCACGTTAGCTGTGAGGCTAGTCCTCCATGCCAAGTAGGCACTCACTGAGTACTGAAGGCTGTGAAAACAAAGGAAAGGCCTATTGGGTCAATTGAGGTATTAATCAAATCGAGACCCACACGCAAGTCTTTTGGGCTTCTGTTTACATCATTATCACTATGGGAAATGTAGTTTTTATAGCGTGTAAACAAAAAAAAAAAAGTAGGAAGTTAGCCGGCTGGATTTCAAACAGTGCTGCTATTTTTGGGGCATTTTCCCCTGTAATCATCTAGATCAGGGATGTCAAACTCGATCCATTGTGGGCCAAGATTCTGCACATTTTACTTCCACCCAGTCTCTTCAGCAGGTGTTTTTGCTAATCAGCAATCAGTGGTAAGAAATTCAGTTAAATCACCTGTAGAAGACACTGGATGGAGGTAAAACCTGCAGGATCTTGGCCTGGAATGGAATGAGTTTAACACCCCTGATCTAGATGGACAATAAATCTTATTCAAATGGAGCAACTGAAACTTTTGCAATAAAACTGGACCATATTTGCTGGATTATTATTAATTACAGGAATCCAAGAAAGCTTCTTTAGCAAGTAAAAGCTACGTTGCTATGCTGTGCTAGTTGTTCGATACTCCATTTAATTCCAGTGTTATGATTGTATCTCAAACCTGTTTTAATATCCAAATGGATGAAATTCTAAGCTTTCAAATGATGTAAGCATGACTATCCACTCCAAACATGTTTACCACACTTCACTGTGTTGCAGCAGAAATATTAAAATGTCCCACGGGTGAGACACTGGAATATTTTTACACTTTAAACTGCTCCCGACGCTAATGTCAGCTTAGCACTTTGCCACCTCCAGCTCATTGATAGCAAGCAGCAGAGAGACCACCCTGATGGAATCAACATAACTGCAGGGAGTTTTAAAGCATGCTTAAAGACTGTACTCCCCAAATTCCACCAACACATTTAAGTGTCCCACAAGGGGGGAAAGAACACTGGACCATGTCTACAGCAACATCAATAAGTCTGTGAATCTAGAAGTCACATGATTCAATTCCGATTTTTGAAGTCACAATTTGATTCAGAATTGATTTTCAATTCAAAACGGTCTTCGGTTCGCATTTGGCTCTCAGTTCAGTACAAAAACCCACTAATCTCATGAAAAAAAAAACCCGGCAAAAACATAACCTCCTCCTGGCCTTTCGGCCTGGCGGAGGTAAAAAGTCCACTGCACTGCAAAAATGCTGAGATAAGCTTAAAAGCAGAGTACAGTGTGTTGATGTTTTGGGTTTTTGTTTTGTTTTTTTTAAATTACATCAACTGATTTGCAATAAAAAATGTTAAATGAAAAAAGTAGGCTTAGGTTAGTAACTGCTTTTTCACTTCTTGAAAACCTGCGAGTTTCAAAAATGAAGTTGTACACAATTGAGATAAATTTTGAAAAATTTTCCTTTTCAGCATATCATAATTCCTACCAGCTTTTACACAGTGTGTAGGTTTGGTCGCCCTCCAGCATTCTAGAAATATAGGCTGTTCACTTAAAAACAAAAGTAAATTCTATCACAAATACTTTGAACATCCATTTAAATAGTAGTGCAACCTGCCTGTATGCAGTCACCTATACAGTAACTTAATGCAATGAACAAATTCAATAAGAACTGAATGCAAATGATGCATAAGATAAGTAGCATTAATTTTAAACCTGTACAATAAGTATCTAAATAAACGTATCCAAATTCTTCAGAAACTTATAAAACAAATTAAAGTTATAAAACAAAATAAAGTGCTGTTACAAGTTTTCAAGATTTTATTATTATTATTATTTTATTTTTTTCTCAGTTCAGAATTTGCCAGGAGTTTGTTAAAGTGGTGCAGTGTGTGTTGTTCAGCAGGAGGAGTTACAACTTTTTCCACTTCTTTCAACTCTGGGTGATTATCTGGTCATGGTCCTTTACCTGGTGAAGCTTCTCCAGTAAAAGGTAAAGTAAATGCAATAATTTAAAACAAACAAACAAAAATAAACTTCCATCCAGTCTTAATTTTCTCAACTAAAACTATTTTTTTTCATCCATTAAAGCTAGAAATTAAGTATTACCATTTATGCAATTTACTTTTGACACCTAATTTGAGTCCAGATTTATTGTGGTGATTTTATTTTCAGAGTTTATTTTAGTCTGTTCATTATCAATCGCTTTTGTCTACTTTTAGTCAATAACAAGATCTGGATTTTATTCAAAGAAAAGAACACTGCTTCCATCACTGTCAAACAACTGTGGCTGTCAGGGTTGCTGGGTGACAAGGTAGTGCGTGGTCACGCAAACGTCATCCAAACACTAGACCAGGGGTGGGCAGCGAGGGCCATTCCACTGCAGGTTTTCTGTTCTACCCAGTCTCTTCAGCAGGTGTTTGCTCAGATCAGCTTCAAGGATTGCTAATCAGTGAAAACACCTGTTGAAGAGACTGGGTGGAATAGTAAACCTGTAGTGGAATGGCCCTCCATGGCACATGATTGCCCACCCCTGCACTAGACCATAAACTTTTTTTTACCGTCTATGGACCAAACTCTCTCATTTTTAGATTCTTTTACATTCGTCCTTTGAAATGTGTGGCCACTGTCGGCCCATCTACAAGTCTACAACACTTGAATTTGTGTATGATCAGCCCAGTGCTGGCTCAGCCATACAGTATTTGCTCAGTCAGTTATGGCCAGCCATTTTCTGGAGTGACATAATGTGGGGGCGTAACTTGCTGAGGGAACGTAACTAGTTGAAGGGGTGTAACTTGATGAAGTTTGTGAGCTGCAGATGGACCTGTCCCGAATTTCTTGCTGCTCCATTTTTTCTTTATTCCGACTGTTCCATCTGGCTGCTAGCTAGTAAGTTATTCTGCGTAGTTCTCCTGCATCAGCAGCGTCAATGTATAATTGCGTATCACGACGTGACAATACATGCCACGTGACCCTGGCACCACTGTAAAAACAAAACAGAACAACAATAATAATTTAAAAAAACAAAACAATTCTTAATAGAGAATTAAAACCTGGCCTGAAAATGCTCTCCTCCAGCTCCAGGACTGCTTTGCCTGCACAGAGTGGAACATCTTCAAACAGCAATACAAACCTGGACTCCTACACCGAATTTGTACTTTTCTACATTAAGTGCTGTGTAGAAAACGTAACAGTCACCAAACACATCCAGGTCTTTCCAAACCGTAAACCCTTGATAACCAGTGAAGTCCAGGCTCTGATCAGAGTTCGCAACTCAGCCTTCAGGCAGACGGACCACTCTGTACAGCACCACCAGAGCCAACCTGAGGAGAGGCATCAAATAGGCCAAGGAGGACTACAGAAGGAAGGCTTCCTCACAGACAACAACCCCCGACAGATGTGGAGAGGCATTCAGACTCTCACCAACTACAGAGGCCAGAGCCGCGCCTCCCCACCCCCCCCCCACCCCCAACATCGGACAGCAGCCTCACACTGACAGAGGAGCTAAACAGCTTCTTTGCCCAGTTTGAGACCACCACACAACCGCACCCACGCCCCCCCCCCCTCCCCTTCCCCTCTCTCTCTACAGGAGCATGAGGTGAGAAGGAAACAGAGCAGTGAACCCCTGGACCCAACGGCATCCCAGGAGCAGTGGTCAAAGCATATGCTGACCAGCTGGCAGGGATCCTCACCAAGCTGTTCAACCTCTCCCTGACACACGCCACCATCCCCATATGCCTCAAGGCCTCCACACCATCATCCCCATCCCCAAAAAGACTGCAATAGACAGCCTGAATGACTACAGACCCATAGCACTCGCGTCTGTAGTCATTAAGTATTTTGAGTGACTGGTGTCCCATATCAGGGACTGTCGCCCCTCCTCCTTTGACCCCCACCAGTTCACCTACAGGGCGAACCAGTCCACAGAAGACTCCGTCACCATCACACTCCACAGAGCGCTGAGCCACTAGGAGAACACAAAGAGCTATGTGAGGTTGCTCTTTGTGGACCACAGCTCAGCTTTCAACACCATCATCTCGGAGATCCAGACCAACAAACTGCACCACCAGTGTTTCCCCTAGGTTTACAGCCTGGGGGGGTGGTCGACAACGACAAACTCTTAAAGGAATCATGGTGTTCTGGTGCTATATAGAAAAATAAATGTAGAAAAATTACAGAATACCCAATTATTGAAAATGAATGGGACATCTAATATTTGCAACTGTTTTGGAACCCTTGCTTGTCAGATCACTTATTTGTGTGATCTTTTAAGGCTTATATTCTTAATAGTATATCTTGCACACTGGGGAATGGATCCTAGCATTTTTAGCATTTTTTTCTTATCTCCTCACTAAAAGGTGGTTTGTCAAGGGGTAGTCCACACAAGAATAGAAAGACAGGAGCACAAACACACACATACTGGTTTTCATATTTGATGGGGACCAATTTTCTGATCATCCCTTGTGGGGACAAACCTTTCTACGTAGACAGATTCTTTGTATTTAGATAGACTAGTGCATGCCCGTAGAAAGCAAGTATTTTTTGGTAGCCCAATCAAGCTTTACAGGCCCAAATGTAGGCTGTGTTTGAAAGTGGAATACAAAGCGTTGTAGCCTATATGTAGGCAATCACATGTTAGACTCTGACAAATATGAAAGGGGCTGAGCACTAAGATTTATTTGACCGTGTGAATATTAACTACAGAATTATTGAAAATGAATGGGACATCCAATATTCGTGACTGTTTAAGAACCCTTGTTTATTTGTCAGACTTATTTGTGTGATCTTTTAGGACTTCTATTTGTAAGTGTTGTATCTTGCACTTTGGGGAATGGGAGTTGTTCAGTCATCATTATAACTGTTTTAGTTTATATGTGTAGTTTACAGTCTATCGTCAATAAACACATGCAGTACAGGACAGGTTTACAAATATTTGAGACCCATTGTAGTGCATCTTTTTATCATTACCTCCACCAAGGGAGGAGGTAATGTTTGTAGGTTTGTCTGTTACCAACATAACTCAAAAAGCTATGAACAGATTTGGATGAAATTTTCAGGGAATGTGTATCATGGCACAGGGAACAGATGATTAGATTTTGGTGATGTTCTGAGAGTGCATACCTACACAAAGGGCTTTGTTTGTATTTGTGCAGCAGGATTACACAAAAACTATATGATGGATTTGGATGAAATTTTCCCCAGAGGTGGTTCTTGGGCTACAGACGAAACCATTACATTTTGGTGATGATCTGAGAATGCATACCTCAGCCAAGGCTCTTATCTTCTCACAGTGTGTTAGCAACAATACTCCAACACTAATGGACAGACTTTGATGCAATTTTCACCCTAAGTGGCTCTAATCCTACACACAAACCCATTACATTTTGGAGGTAAACCATGAGAGACGGAAGGAGCCTTAACGGAGGTATGCGCTCTCTGAGTGTTTTTTCTAGTTTAGCAATATTATAAGTACAAAACACCAAACATTATTATAAACAGCAGGATGACTCGTTTGTCTGCAACTGTTGCATCAGTGTTGCCCATTTTTCAGTAAACTGGCAGAAGGGGCTCATGATGTTGAGCGTGTCGTCTAAAAACTGGAGGGCTGGTGGTTCAAATCCCGCTCTCCCCAGACAACCTGGCGTTGTGTCCCTGGCCAAGACACTTTACCCACCTTACTTCCAGTGTCCATGACACTGGGTATGAATGTGTATAAATGATCAGTAGTGGTCAGAGAGGCCACTGGCGTGGATTGGCAGCCACATTTTCATCAGTCTGGCCCAGGGCGGCTGTGGCTGCAGAAGTAGCTTACCACTACCATTGTCTGGAGTGAATGAATAATGTATCCATTTTAAAGCGTCTTTGAGTGTCTATGAAAAAATGCTATATAAATCTGATGCATCATTATTATTATTAAATAAATAATTATTTATGTCGTTATTTGGGCATTTTTGTGTTTGGTCACGGTCGTCGTTTAGACAAAGCGCGCATATGTGTCCGCATATGATATGCAATTGATCTGGCCATTCCGCTCCACAATCATGGTGGTATTATTAACTTTTAATTTTTAGATAGCCACGCGAGCATACCAGCATCGAGAGGAGCGCCATGTTGAACCCACGATGCCACAAAGGACAGCGGTGGCACATGGGTGAACCACGGGGGAAGCAGCAGCCGAGATGCCTGTTAACCAGGCAGGCTGGGCTTGGCTCCCAGGAGCGAAGGACTGCGGTAAGTCGGTCTGGCTGCTGTTCCCCTCTCTGCCCAGCGCACCCGCGCACCTCGTGTTCTCCACATATGCCGAATTATCCTTTAAAGCTACACAATCACAGCAATAGGGGTGTGCCATATCGTATCGTTCACGATAATACCGGTATAAATTTTGATACCAGTATAAAACCGAATATCGCGATATCTGGGGTCACAATGCTGCCAACGGAAGTTATGCATGACAGCAAAACAAACATGGCGTGGGAAGGTGCTGCTCTGTTTACATCCAGTTGAGTGGAAATATTTCAGTTTCACTTTCTCTTTTAGGCTGCTGCCATGTTAAAAAAAAAAAAACAACAAAAAAAAAAGGTACAGCAACGTGAATAATCTGCCTGCATTTTTTCCCCCCATACGGCAACAACACTGCTGTAACAGTGTTAACGTCGGACAATGTTCCGCTCAAAGTCTGCATTTTCCATTCTGTTTTGGCAGCTTCAACTTTATTTTATTCAACTACCCGAAGGGGGTGGGGGGCATCCGTTCAGTGCGACGAGAGCCAAAAAGCCCCAGCAGAGGTCCGTGCAACGAGTTACAATGCAGGTAAAGTCATTCAGCATAAAACCCAACACTTTTTGTGACATCATTAGGTTGGTTAGTGCTCAGAGGTCTGCATTAGTTACTGTGGAGAGTTTTTTTACAAATGCCAGGTTAATGGATGATTATTAGACCAAAACTAAAAACAAATGTAAGGGCAGTTATTATTATATTACCCTGACTGCTGTGGTATATTTTACGTGGTCAAAACGAGGAGACATTACCCGCTTTAATTTATGACAGGGACATCCAATCATGTGCCATGGAGGGCCAAGACCCTGCAGGCTTTACCTCCAATCAGTGTCTTCAACAGCAGATTCCACTGAATTTTTTTTTTTTTACAGCACACGGATGACTTGCTGTTACAGTCTTCAAGCTGGGCGATATACCAAATACATTAGTTGTATCAGTACATTTGGCCGCCCGCAATACATAAATCATAATCTTGCAGATACTCAAATATTTATCACGTTAAAATGAGCTTTATCTCGTGTGTGTGTGCAAAAATGCAAGACATCTCTGTTTGTGTATGTTCCTCAGATATCTCTTCAACCATTCATCAGACTGGCCTAAGATTTTAAATGTGCTCTGCTGAGGGATGTGCATCCCCGAATATGGAGTCGCTCAGTCAAAATATGTAATTTTTATCAATAAAAGCTTAGCCATCGCTCTGTCACCTGCTCTGTGTCTCTTCATGCCCTGGCTTCAAGAAGTGTAGGCAGGGTTTCAGATCAACTCCGTGCTGATTGGACAATATGCGGCATCACGACCATGCTGATTGGATTGCGCACAGCATGATGACCTGTCAGTCACCACAGCGCTTTGCAAACAAAGATTTTATAAGTGCTTTGCTGAGGTTACAGGGTGTGCATCCCTGAGTATGGAGTTGCTCAGTGAAAATATGTAATTTTTATCAATAAAAGTTTAGTCACCGCTCTGTCACCACTCTGTCTTCATGCCCTGGCTTCAGGAAGTGTGGGCAGGGTTTAGCTCTGTGTGTGTGTGTGTGTGTGTGTGTGTGTGTGTGTGTGTGTGTGTGTGTGTGTGTGTGTGTGTGTGTGTGTGTGCGCGCACGCATGAACTCTGTAGGCCCTACAGGGTTTTTCCTGTGAACAAATGCTGCAAATATGCTATTATAGGATAGCTCCAAGTTAGAAACCCATTCAATTATTCCCTTTATCACTGGATTGTACTTTTGTCAGCTCCGACTGCACAACAACTTCAAAAATTTCATGGGGGGCGGGGGGGCTGAAACCGTCAGACAAGCAGGCACACAGTGACGGCACATTTACTGGATGCTGCAAATTCCTTTTTCCCTTTAAACAGCACACCATGAGCCCTGGCCGCTGCGTAGCTCTAAAGGATAATTCGGCATTTCGATGGCTGAAATTCAAAACCTCCTATCTGCAGGATTTTCTGATTTGTGGATTTCACTTTGGATGATGAGAACAAGGCTGCTCATATCTGTCTGCAAGACAGTCCCGCCCTTTATTGTGCCAGAAAATTATTCTGATGAAAAAAAAAAAAAAATAGCATAGCATTCTGCAAGAAAACAAAGTTATTTTTTTAGTTTTTCTCAACAAAGTGCATTTTTCAGATAGGAGGTTTTGCGTTTCGCCCATCGATATGTGGAGAACATGCGGTGCGCGCGCGGGGGAGGGGGGCAGCTGGACCGGCTTATCACAGTCCTTCCCAGGAAGCCAAGCCCAGCCTGCCTGATTAACGGAACGGAGTCTTGGCTGCTGAGTTCAACATGGTGCTCCTTCTAGTGCATGGCTATCTAAAAATTATAAGTTAATAATAATGCCACCATGATTGTGGAACAGAATGGCCAAATCAATAGCATATCATATGCGGACAAATATGCACGGTTTGACTAAACAATGACCGTAACAAAAACCACCCAAATAACGAAATAAATCATTTTTTATTTACTGACAAATGGGCAACACTGATGCAAACAGTTGCAGCACACTACAGTCATTCTTCTGAGTAAAATAATGTTGGGTGTTTTGCCCTCATAATATTGCTAAAATATAAAAAAGATGCACTACAATGGTCTCAAATATTTGTAAATGTGTTCTGTTATAGTACTGCAGGTGTTTATTAACGATAGACTATCAACTACACATATAAACTAAAACAATTATAATGATGACTGAACAACTCCAATTCCCCAACGCGCAAGATACAACGTTTAAGAATAGAAGTCATAAAAGATCTCACAGATAAGTCTGACAAAAATAAACAGGGGTTCTTAAACATTCGATAATACTGGATGTCCCATTCATTTTCAATAATTCTGTAATTAATATTCACACAATCAAATAAATCTTAGTGCTCAGTCGCTTTTATGTTCGTCAAAGTCTAACATGTGACTGCCTACATATAGGCTACACCTTTTTGTATTCCACTTTCAAACACAGCCTACATTTGGGCCTGTAAAGCCTGATTGGCCTACCTGTTGTCAGACCAGAATACTTGATTTCTATGGGCGTGCACAAGTAAAAACTAAATTATAATGGTGACTGAACAACTCCTATTCCCCAGGATAATACTGCAAGATACACTATTATGAATACAAGTCATAAAAGATGACACAAATAAGTGATCTGTCAAAAAAATAAACAAGCTGTTCTTAAACAGTGGCTAATATTGGATAGCCCATTCATTTTCAATTATTTTGTAATTAGTATTTACACAATCAAATAAATCCCAGTTCAGTCCCTTTCATATTTGTCAAAGTCTAACATGTGATTGCCTACATATAGGCTACACTCTGTATTCCACTTTCAAACACAGCCTACATTTGGGCCTGTAAAGCCTGACTGGGCTACCTGTTTCAGACAGGAATACTTGCTTTCTACGGTCATGTACTAGTATATATATATATACAGTTGGGCAAAAAAGTATTTAGTCAGCCACCAATTGTGCAAGTTGTCCCACTTAAAAGATGAGAGAGGTCTCCAATTTTCATCATAGGTATACCTCAACTAGGAGAGACAAAACGAGAAAAAAAAAATCCAGAAAATCACATTGAAGGATTTTTAATGAATTAATTGGTAAATTCCTCAGTAAAACTTTGTTATATACCCTTTGTTGGCAATGACAGAGGTCAAACGTTTCCTGTAAGTCTTCACAAGGTTTTCACACACTGTTGATGGTATTTTGGTCCATTCCTCCATGCAGATCTCCTCTAGAGCAGTGATGTTTTGGGGCTGTCGCTGGGCAACACGGACTTTCAACTCCCTCCAAAGATTTTCTATGGGGTTGAGATCTGGAGACTGGCTAGGCCACTCCAGGACCTTGAAATGCTTCTTACGAAGCCACTCCTTCGTTGCCCGGGCGATGTGTTTGGGATCATTGTCATGCTGAAAGACCCAGCCACGTTTCATCTTCAATGCCCTTGCTGATGGAAGGAGGTTTTCACTCAAAATCTCACGATACATGGCCCCATTCATTCTTTCCTTTACACGGATCAGTCGTCCTGGTCCCTTTGCAGAAAAACAGCCCCAAAGCATGATGTTTCCACCCCCATGCTTCACAGTAGGTATGGTGTTCTTTCTCCTACAAACACAACAAGTTGAGTTTTTACAATAAAGTTCTATTTTGGTTTCATCTGACCATATGACAGTCTCCCAATCCTCTTCTGGATCATCCAAATGCTCTCTAGCAAACTTCAGACGGGCCTGGACATGTACTGGCTTAAGCAGGGGGACACGTCTGGCACTGCAGGATTTGAGTCCCTAGCGGCGTAGTGTGTTACTGATGGTAGCCTTTGTTACTTTGGTCCCAGCTCTCTGCAGGTCATTCACTAGGTGTCCCCCCCCCGTGTGGTTATGGGATTTTTGCTCACCGTTCTCGTGATCATTTTGACCCCACGGGGTGAGATCTTGCGTGGAGCACCAGATCGAGGGAGATTATCAGTGGTCTTGTATGTCTTCCATTTTCTAATAACTGCTCCCACAGTTGATTTCTTCACACCAAGCTGCTTACCTATTGCAGAGTCACTCTTCCCAGCCTGGGGCAGGTCTACAATTTTGTTTCTGGTGTCCTTTGACCACTCTTTGGTCTTGGCCATAGTGGAGTTTGGAGTCTGACTGTTTGAGGTTGTGGACAGGTGTCTTTTATACTGATAACAAATTCAAACAGGTGCCATTAATACAGGTAACGAGTGGAGGACAGAGCAGCCTCTTAAAGAAGAAGTTACAGGTCTGTGAGAGCCAGAAATCTTGCTTGTTTGTAGGTGACCAAATACTTATTTTACCGAGGAATTTACCAATTAATTCATTAAAAATCCTTCAATGTGATTTTCTGGATTTTTTTTTTTTCCCCCTCATTTTGTCTGTCATAGTTGAGGTATACCTATGATGAAAATTGGAGACCTCTCTCATCTTTTAAGTGGGAGAACTTGCACAATTGGTGGCTGACTAAATACTTTTTTTCCCCACTGTATATATCTCCTTATCTCAGAATTCTGGCAAAAATTAAGAAAATATGGCGATACAATGACACAAGCTTTTAGTTGGGACTTAATTTTGACCGGGCGAGCTGAAACAGACAGGTGGACAGACGGATACACACACAACCATCCACACACAGAAGCATTGAGTGATTACCATATGCCTCCGTATTTTACCGAGGCATAAAAATCAGTTGTACAAATTCATGTCATTAATTTTATGCAACTTTTGCCCCCTCATAATTTTGCAAGGTTTTTATAAATTGTATTTTTAATGTGGATTTGACACCTTCATAAAATAAATTACAGGTTTTTCTTCTCAATCATATCATATGAATAATAAAAAGTAAACATTAATATTTCTGAGCCAGAGGAGAATAGCAATAACTTAAAAAAAATGTCAGTCTAAAAATGAGAAAATTACCCACCACTGCCATCTACAGATATAAATTAGCTGTTGGTTCACTTTGGTGCAGTTACCTTTATTAAGCATCATGCCTGCAAAAACATCAATAAATAAAAAAGTAATTGAAACAAATAAATAAAGATTAAAGTGTAGATCCACATCCTGAAGACTGCCATTCTGGCTTGATTTAAGCCTGCTGAATTTGCTTCTTTGTAAAAATATTTCAGATTGATCATGATCTAAAAAAAAAAAAAAAAAATCAAAGGCATATTACAACATTACACCATTACAACGTATTGTAAAAAAAAAAAAAAAAAAAGTGATGACTTCAACGTTATTCATCATCACTACTTGACTAACTGAAAGAATTAGAAATCAAGTAAATTACATTAAGAGCCAATTTGCTCCTGCGACACGTTTTAATTTATTTATTATTTATTTTGTGGACATGTGCTGCTATATCACACACGTTTGCGGCTTTAATTTTTTTCAGATCAAACTCAAACTCCGCAGTAATTTAAGGCCAAGAAACGATGGTCTGATACGCCAGTAATGTTTCCTATTAGCGACAACTTAGCATCGTCATTTAGCATTTGCTGTTTGACAGTAATAATCATGAGATGGTGTTAAACTCTGAAATAAAATGATGATTTACCTTTAATCTTCTTGGTGTCTGTCTCATTCTCCACAACAGCCACTGATCTCCTCTTAGAGGGGGTTTTTCTTGCAGCAGGCATGACAGCAACACTTTTGGACTAAACAAAAAGAGAATTTTTAAAGTTAAATAGTCACAATATTAAAAAAAAAAAAACCATTAAATGTCACAAGTGTTCAACTATAACCACCCCCTGCGGAGCAGACTATACAAAACTGAATCTGCCCTTTCAAGACACACAAATAAAGGATGATGTATGGGCAGGCATTTTATTAAGATGTTATTATTATCTGCAGATAATAATGTCAAAATAGCCTTTTCACTTGCACCTACTCCTGAGATTTCTTTTTCTTATCAATGTCTTTTGTTTACTAGTGCATTGCCCGTAGAACACAAGTACTGCTGTCTGAAACAGGTATCCCAATTAGGCTTTACAGGCCCAAATATGGGCTGTGTTTGAAAGTGGAATACAAAGAGGTGTAGGCTACACATCAGCAATCACATGTTGGACTGTGACAAAATAAATAAAAAATAAATAACTGCAGTTTGTTTGGGGTTTTTTTTTAATACATAATGTCTCTATGGTTTTCCTTTGATGGAATATGGGAAAATCTCAAAGTAAGAGTGTGAGCCCCTACAGCAATTCCCATATGTAAAAATATAAGGCAAAAATATGGTGATGCAAGTCTCAGGCTGGTGCCTATCGGGTCTGAAATGGGTTTTCCAGATGGAGGCTCATTTAGTCTCCATCAATTACATTATCTGAAAGAAAAGTTAGATGAGAAAAAGCAGAAAATAACAATGTATGATAAATAAATGAGAGCTCCTTCTATCTAAATAAATTATGACATCAGGTACATGAAAAGTAAATTAGTTTCATAGGACATTGTGTGAGAATGTGTTTGTATGAAAATGTGTGAGAACGTGTACACAAGAAGTTATAAAAGTGAAAACAAGCCTATTTGCTAACTACATAGCTGATATTTATTTTTCCAGCAGTATCTGATTTGAATCAATTAGAGGCATGGGCTATTAAATGTTCTTATGACCCCCAACCATTAGAGCAAAATCAGAAGGATTTGAAATAAATAAATAAACAAAAACTGAAACTAGGGCCCTATGGATGTTTTTTCAATGAATGTATTTTCTTTTTGTGAATTTCATTTTTCTCTCCTCGACATACCCTTTTGCTGGTTTTGACTTTTTTAGTAATAACTCTGTGGCTCACATTTTATTTTCACTTTTATTGTTGAACTTGTGACTTTACAGTCCAAGGATGCAGAAATTCACATGGTCCTATGAATCTAAGCAGGAAACATCCATCCATCCACTCTACCGCTTTTCCGGAGGTCCAGGTCACAGACACAGCAACTCAAGCAGAGAAGCCCAGACTTCCCTCTCCCCAGCCACCTGCTCCAGCTCTCCAGAGAGGATATCAAGGCGTTCCCAGACCAGCTGGGAGACATAGTCTCTCCACCAAGTCCTGGGTCTGCCCCGGGGTCTCCTCCCAGAGGGATGTGCCCAAAACACCTCAAGTGGGAGGCGTCCAGGAGGTATCTCGATCAGATGCCCATACCACCTCAACTGGCTCCTTTCAATGTAGAGGAGCAGCGGTTCTACTCTGAGCCTCTCCCGGATGACTAAGCTCCTCACCCTATCTCTGAGGGTGAGTCCAGCAATCCTACGGGGAAAGCTCATTTCAGCCACTTGTATCCACAATCTCGTTCTTTCGGTCATTACCCAAAGCTCATGACCATAGGTGAGGGTAGAAACGCAGATTGACTGGTAAATCAACAGCTTTGCCTTAGAGCTTAGCTTCCTCTTCACCACAACAGACCGGTACAACATCCGCATCTTTCGCTCCATTCTCCCCTCACTCATGAATAAAACCCCAAGATACTTACTCATCCTCTTGGGGCAGGAGCTTGACCCCAACCCGGAGAGGACAATCCACCTTTTTCCGGCTGAGGACCATGGACTCGGACTTGGGAGGTGCTGATTCTCATCCCAGCTGCTTCACACTCAGCGGCAAAAAATCCCAGTAAGACTTGTAAGTCACTGCTGGATGAAGCCAGTAGGACAACATCATCTAAATATACACACACTGCTCTCCCTCCCTCTGCTGTGTGATTGTATCTATTGTCTGCTAATGTGCATAGAGGGTTTTTTTCTGTGTAATCAAAATTTGGCTCATGAGCTTATATGAGCTTATACGAGCGTGATTCTGATAACTATGTTTTTTCTCTCTGCCTATTGTGTTTCCCCCCCCCCCCTTCCCCCCTTTACCCCCACTGCAGACAGGCGCCTATGGCTGCCGTGTCATTGGATGCGCCTAATGTGCGCGCCCAATGTCAAGTCAAATTCCTTGTGTGTTTACTTGTAAATATACTTGGTAATAAAGCTGATTCTGATTCTGATTCTGATTCTGATTCTGATCTGCAAACAACAGAGATAAGATCCTGTGGTCACCAAGCATAACACCCTCTGTTCCCTGGCTGTGCCTAGAAATCCTGTCCATAAAAATTATGAACAGGATCGGTGACAAAGGGCAGCTCTGGCAGAGTCCAACTCTCACTGGGAATGAGTCCGACAGAGTGTTGGCAAGATGAACCAAACTCTCACTACAGTCATGCAGAGACCAAATAGCTCGTAGCAACAAGCCCGATACCTCATACTCCCGAAGCTCCCCTCACAAAAAACCACGAAGGATGTGGTCGAATGCCACAAAATACATGTAAACTGGTTGGGCAAACTCCCACAAACCCTTGAGGATTCTCGAGAAGGTAAAGAGCTGGTCCGATGTGCCACAGTCAGGACGAAAACCACATTGCTCCTCCTGAATCTGAGGTTTGACCAATGGCCGGACTCTCCTCTCCAGTACCTTGGCATAGACCTTCCCAGGGAGGCTGAGGAGTGTGATCTCTCTGAAGTTGGAGCACACCCTCCAGTCCCATTTTTTGAAGAGAGGAACCTGGGATAGGCTCCAGCCCCTCCGCGACCCGAAAAGGATTAAGCGGAAGGAACCACCACCCTGGTTTGCCATACCAAAGGCACTGCCCCTGAACTCCATGCAATGTTGCAGAGGCGTGTCAACCATGACAGCCCTACAACATCCAGAGCCTTGAGGTACTCAAGGTGAATCTCATCCACCCCCAGGGCCTGGCCACCAAAGAGATTTTTAACCACCTTGGCAACCTCAGCCCCTGTGATAGGGGAGTCGTCCTCCTCGTCCACAAGCCCTGCTTCCTCTGTGGAAGACGCGTCAATGGGATTGAGAAGATCCTCAAAGTATTCCTTCCACCGCCCGACGATGTCCCCATTCGAAGTTAGCAGTGCCCCATCCGCACCATACACAGTGTGGACAGGGAGCTGCTTCCCCCTCTCTGAGCCGCCGGACAGTTTGCCAGAATCTCGAGGCCGACTAAAACTCTTGTTCCTTGGCCTCACCAAACTCCTCCCATACCTGAGTTTTTGCTTCAGCAACCACCCGAACTGCACTCCACTTGGCCTGCCGGTACACCTCAGCTGCTTCGGGAGTCCCACAAGCCAACCAAGCTTGATAGGAATCCTTCTGCAGCTTAATGGCGCCCCCTCACCACTGGTGTCCACCACTTAAGTTTGGGGGTTGCCACCACGAGATGCCCCAACAACCTTGCGGCCACAACTCTGGGCAGCTGCTTCAACAATGGAGGTGGAGAACATGGCCCATTCAGACTCCATGACCCCCTCGGAATGTAGTTGAAGTTCTTCCGGAGGTGAGAGTTGAAGACCTCCCAGACAGGAGCCTCAGCCAGACGTTCCCAGCACACCCTCACTATATGTTTGGGTCTACCAGGTCTGAATGGCATCCCCCCCGGCAATCGGATCCAACTCACCACCAGGTGGTGATCAGCTGACAGCTCTGCACCTCTCTTTACCCGAGTGTCTAAGACATACAGTCGCAGGTCTGATGACACGTTAACAAAATCGATCCTCAACCTGCGACCTAGGGTGTCCTGGTGCCAAGTGCACATATGGACACCCTAATGCTTGAACATAGTGTTCGTTATGGACAAACTGTGGTTGGCACAGCAGTCCCAATAGCTGAACACCACTCAGGGTTCAGATCAGGCAGGCCGTTCCTCCCAATCACCCCCTCCAGGTTTCACTGTCACTGCCCACGTGCGCAATGAAGTCCCCCAGTAGGACAATGGAGTCTCCAAGAGGAGCACCCTCCGGCACCCCAGTCAGAGACACCAAAAAGGGTGGGTACTCTGAACCATCATTTGGTGCATAGGTACAAATGATGGTCAGGACCCGTTTCCCAACAAGAAGGCACAGGTAAACAACCCTTTCGTCCACTGGGAAAAACTCCAATACAGAGGCAGCAAGGTGGTGGTGGTGGGGGGGGGTTACAAGAATACCCACCCCTGCTCGTTGTCTCTCGCCCGGGGCAACTCCAGAGTAAGCCAAGTTCCAGCCCCTCTCCAGGAGACTGGTTCCAAAACCAGAGCTGTGTGTTGAGCTGAGGCTGACTATATCTAGCCAGTATCTCTCAGCCTCCTGAGCCTCCTTAGCTCGCTGCTCCTGGGCACACAGTTATGCAGGCAATTCCTTGCAAGGCGGGTCCGAGACTGCTCCCCTGGGGCAATACACCCGGGAGGCGGTTAACTGTGATGAACACCCTCCTGTCAGTCGCAGGCTAAGTTCCTGCAGGGGCCCGAGTTTCCAGCGGTATATCTGGAAGGGGAGGAACTGGAGCCCCCTGGAGGCACGCTGTGCTGGGCCCACCGGCGCGTGGACAAGTCCCGACAGCCACCAACTCCACCTCACTGCCTTGTGGGTAAGCCTCTTTAGGTAAGGCTAAGGGAGTAAACCCTGACAGAAAATCATGCCTTGGGAAGGACGGTCTCGGGAGCTTTGGACGGCATCTGTCCTAGAACCTTGGCCTATAACCAGGAACGTGGCACGCCACCACGCTGAGGCAGTCCCCAACCAATGACCGGGCTCTGGCATGGTGTTGCAGCTCTTCGGTGTTGCCAGTTGTCTTGGATCTCTCCTTGCCACTGGGCTTCAGCACCGGTGGGTCAAGATAGTGGTGTCGGTGGACTGTGCAGCCCCCTCGTCACCTTAATCCCTTCATCGCGCAGGATCCTTCTCTCCATTTCCTATCCTCCCTTTATCAAAGTCCAGCGGCAACTGGTAGGCCGGCGACGGAGGCAGGCTTTTGGATGAAGCTGGAAGCCCCTAGCCTGCCTCCAGCACATTTGGCGATGCAGGCAAGATGGCCGTTGTGGTAGTGGATTGAAGCGGCACTCCCTTCATGTCCTGCCTGCAGGACTGGGTAGTCCTCTTTAGGATTCGCACTGCCCACCTCAATCCGATGAAGGGCCTAGAAAAGGTGTCCCAAACATTGCCCACTTCACCCCGTCCTGAGTGGGTAGCCGCGCCCACTAAGGCATCCCTTTTTGCAGGTTGAAATTACACAAAGTCTATGAAATTCAGAGCCCTGAAGGTCGCTACATGGAATGTCCGAACCCTGCTGGATTCCAAGACCAACACCAATAGTGACCGCCAACGTCATCGCACCGCCCTCATCATGTCTGAGCTCGGCAGTTATGACATCGACATCGCCGCGCTCAGCGAAACATATCTCCATGGTGAGGACTCGCTCTAAGAGGTTGGCGCGGGCTACATGTTCTTCTGGAGAGGTTTGCCAGAGGACTCTGATAGGATTCATGGCGTGGGCTTTGCCATCAAATCCTCGCTTGTCCATCAGTGTCCCGAGTCTCCAACCGGTATCAGCGAGCGACTTATGATGCTGCGCATCCCGCTGGCCTCCAAAAGGTACGTAACCATCATCAGTGCCTACCTCAGCAGACGACATGAAGGATGCTTTCTATGATGCGCTCACCCGCTGCATCAGTTCTATCCCCCGTGCTGACAAGATCCTTCTGCTGGATGACTTTAATGAGAGGGTTGGTAACAATCACGCCGTCTGGGGCGGTATCATCGGGAAGCACGGCGTCAGGAATGCCAATGAGAACGGCCTCCGCCTCCTCAATTTCTGCACGGAACACAACCTCATCATCACTAACACCATGTACCAGTTGCCTGACAAACTCAAGACCTTGTGGATGCAGCCGCGGTCAAAGCACTAGCACTTAATCGATTATGTCATCACCAGGAAACAAGATCGTCAAGACGTCATTATCACCAGAGCCCTCAGAGGTGCCGAATGCTGGACTGACCACCACCTAATTCGGTCCCTCCTGCGCATAAGAGTACGTCCCCCGGTCTGCAAGTGCCCAGGTGTGAAGCACATCAATCGTGCCCCCTTTGCGGACCCGCAGAAGCTGTCTGAGCTTTGCGGTGGTCTTGCTGCCCCACTTGATGCCACTCCAGACAACCCCGACGACACTTCTCGCGAAGCCATCACTGAGGAGTGGAACTCCATCGCCACCGCCCTCCTAGAGACCACCACTAGTGTGTTCGGTGTCTCCAGTCGAAAACACCAAGACTGGTTTGATGACAACACTCATATGATCTGCGAGCTAATTAAGCAGAAGAACAACGCGCACAAAGCGGCCATTGGCAATCCATCATGCCCCGTCCTGCATGAGAGGTTCTCATGCCTCCGTTCCACCGTCCAGGCAGCTCTTCGTCAAATGGAGAACGACTGGTGGCTGAAGAAGGCTGCCGAAATCCAGGGCTTTGCCAACGCGCACAACTTACACCAGTTTTATGACGCCATCAAGACAATCTATGGCCCACCCCACAAGCTCCAACGTGCCCCTCCATTCCTCCGATGGCTTCTCGCTCATCAACGACACTCAGGGCATCCTTGTGCGATGGGTTGAACATCTTAGCGAGCTGCTCAACCGGATCAACCCATTTGATGCTACCTTCATAGACAGCCTCCCTACTCTTCCCCTGATGCTTGAGCTCGACAATTCTCCATTGTTCGTCGAAGTCCATAAAGCCTGCAGAAGCCTCAAGAACAACAAAGCTTCCGGCCCGGACGCTCTCCCAGGGGAGATATTCAAGTACGGAGGGTACTGTGTGACACATCGTCTCCACCACTTTATCAGCAAAGTCTGGCTCGCCGAGACCCTGCCCCAGCAGTGGAAAGACGCCAACATTGTTACCATCTACAAAAGGAAAGGAGGCAAAGCAGCATGCGGCAACTACCGCGGCATCTCGCTTCTTGCAGTTGCTAGAAAGGTTCTTGCTCGTGTCCTTGCCAGACTCTTTAATTCTGTCACAGAAGTCATTCTCCCTGAATCGCAGTGTGGCTTCCAAAAGGATCGTAGTACCACCGACATGATCTTCGCCACTCGTCTTCTCCAGGAGAAGTGCAGGGAACAACACCAGGACCTCTTCATGGCCTTTGTCGATCTCACCAAGGCCTTCGACACCGTGAACTGAGATCTTCTCTGGGTCATCCTAACCAAGTGTGGCTGTCCCCCCAAGTTCACTGCCATCCTGAGTGACTTCCGCACAAATATGTTTGCACGTGCTGTAGCTGAAGGTCTGGGCTCTGAGCCCTTTGCCGTCAATGTAGGAGTCAAGCAAGGATGCGTCCTGGCACCCGTCATCTTTAACATCTACCTGGCGGCCGTTACCCTCCTCTCTCGACACAGGCTCGACTTATCCGACGGTATCTCTATTAGATACCGGTTGGATGGCAGCGTGTTCAACCTCCGTAGGCTACTCGCTAAGACCAAGACCAGTACTACCACAGTATTCGATCTCCAGTATGCAGATGATGCTGCCTTTCCTTCACTAATTGCGCAGGGCCTACAACGTACCTTTAACCCTTTGAGTGTGTATGGTGCAGAACTGCGACATACCCCGTAGTGGTCAAGAGTGGTAAATATTTTTTGTCAATAAAATAGTTCAGATTTCCAAGGCTATAACTTGAAAGTGGTAAGAGATAACAACTTACTGTCAATTAGAAAGATGTAAAATATGATCCAAAGTTTCAGATAGGAATAAATTTATCCATCTAATTTGCATAATGTCACGGCACCTCTTTAAATTCCATAACTCAGTCAGAACTGGACTTTGGACGCATTTACACAAAAAATGGTTCAGTCTTGACATCGTTTTTTGTACAGAGGTACCTCATCATCTTATCTTCAAAGTATATGAACAAGAAATCAGTACATTAAAAAAAAAAAAAAAAAATTCTCACTTACTTTTGACAAAGTCAGAGTGAGAAGGCAGGTGCAGTGCCGCGCTCTGCCACTAGGGGCACACAAATTCTCACACTCAAGGGTTAACATCATGGATGCTTCGTATAGCAATGTCGGCCTAGTCATCAATGCATGAAAGACTGAGGTCCTTTGCCAACCTTCATCAGGCACACCTCAGACTGAGCATAACTTCCTGGTTGGAGAAGAGCCCATCCTGAAGGTGGATCACTCCAGTTACCTGGGCAGCATCCTGTCCTTCTCATGCTCGCTCAGTGATGAGATTCCGAGCCGCATTTGGCAGGCCACCTCGGCGTTTGGCAGGCTCAGTGTTAGGGTATTCCTGAATACAAATCTCTCCCTGAGAACTAAGATCGCGGATTACTTGGCTGTCTGCATCTCCGTCCTGCTTTATGGCAGTAAGGCCTGGGCCCTGTACAGGGCAGACATCTGGAGCCTTGAGGCATTCCACATCAGATATCTCCATCGGATCCTTGGTGTCACGTAGAAGGACCGCGTACCACATGTCCAGATCCTGCAGAGAGTTAACCTCCGTAGTATCGAGGCACTTGTGGTGCAACACCAGCTTCGCTACGTCAGCCATGTTATTCGGATGCCAGAAAACCGCCTCCCCCGCCAGACCCTCTACGGCGAGCTTGCCTCTGGACGGCGCTCTCAAGGAGGGCAGAAGAAGCGATTCAAGGACCACCTCCATGCCGTCCTGAAGAAGTGCAACGTCCGACCTTCCGATCTGGAGACCACTGCCGCCTCCAGGACACTTTGACGCACAACCTGCCACCAGGCTGTCAACAAGCTAACAAAATCTGGTGTTTTAGAATGCTCAAATGTTGTCTTATATTTAAAGTTAGAAGTAAGTACAAATGCATTTATAGTTTACCTTTTTAATCTGCTGCTGCATCACATGTGTAAACTTATGATATCTGAATGGTATGTTGATGTAATAATATTAAATTATATTTTACTACTATTTAATATGTTTAGAACTGACACAGAATTACATTTACATAGTTCTAGAACAGACAAAATAATTTAACCAAGTAAAATAAATTATAAATATTAACAAAATTCCATCACCAAGTCCATCACCCATTTATTAAAATATACTGACATTCTGCAAACATTTTGATTTAATAATGTGTGCATTTGTTAGTGTTACTAGGAATATAAAAAAGTTGCATATTAGTATATTTTAATATTTGAAAGATAATCTAAGAAAGTAAGTAAAACCTAACAGATGTTTAATATTTTTATGCAATGACCATAAAGAAATTATGTTTACTAATAAAAGCAAAGATATCTTAGGAAAGGCAACCCATCACCACCCATGACAAAAAAACTTACACATGCATTATGCAACTCCTCCTAGTGAAACAAAAAATGATAAATTATATTCAAAATTCTTAGATTGCATTTCAAATTGTGAGAAAATATGTAATAACATTTATCTATTAACAATCGATTATCAGAAGAAGGTGAAAAAAATCAGGGAAACTATTGGCATGGCAGATTAAACAATTAGAATTTAAAACACCAATTACCAGTATTATAAGTAACGGACAGGCAGTTGTAGATCCTTTAGAAATTAACAGTGCCTTTAGAGATTATTATGAAAAATTATATGATACAAAAAATGAAACTGACTTAACAAAACTAAATGGGTTTTTGGACGGATTATCTATACCGTGTATTCCATATGAAAACAGGGAGATACTGGAGTCTAAAATTAGTCAAGAAGAAGTTGGGCTAGCCATTGATAATATGAAATCAGGAAAAAGTGCAGGACCAGATGGTCTTCCAGTTGACCTCTATAAAAAATTTAAGAATAAATTAATAAAACCATTTTTGGAAATGGTTTTAGAAGCATTTCAAAATAGTAATTTACCACTATACATGAATAATGCCTTAATTATACTGTTGCCAAAACCAGGTAAACCCTCTAATAAATGTGAAAATATGAGACCAATAAGCCTATTAAATGCTGACCTTAAGATAATCTGTAAAATTTTAGCAAGACGACTACAAGAAATATTACCAAATATTATTAACCGAGATCAGAATGGCTTTATAATGGGAAGACAAAGCGTCCATAATGTAAGAAGACTATTTAATATTATCTATTCTAATAAAGAAGCACCGGATACAGCTCTCCTATCATTGGATGCCGAAAAGGCCTTTGATAGGGTCGAATGGCCCTTTCTTTTTGAAGTCCTACAAAGGTTTGGACTTGGAAATAATTTCATAAAATGGGTTCAGATAATACACAATAATGCTACAGCAGAAATCCTAACAAACAGCAATATCTCAAAATCAATAAATATCAATAGAGGATGTCAACAAGGCTGTCCACTTTCACCTTTACTGTTTACTATGGCAATTGAACCTTTAGCGATGGCAGTACGTTTACATCCACAAATATATGGAATTAAAGTAGGACCAACAGAACATAAAATCTCCCTGTATGCCGACGACATAATTTTGTTTATGTCGAATCTTAAAAAAATCAATTCCGACTTTGTTGAATTTAATAAAGAATTTGGGGGAAATATCAGGATATAAAATAAAACAAACTAAATCTTCAATATTAATGCTAAATGAGACCCAGAGAAATCACCCAGCTCCTGAAGTAAATCAATTCAATGTTGTAAATCAGTTTAAATATTTAGGAATTCAAATTGTGCCTAAGCTAGAATCAGTCGCCAGTGCCAACTATGAAGCCTTAATAACAGACATTGATGAGTTACTTCAGAGATGGATGTCACTACCAATGTCGATGATCGGGAGAATTAATATACTTAAAAGTAATATCTTACCCAAAATGCTTTATTTATTTCAATACATTCCTTTACCACCACCTTCAGATCTATTCTCAAGAATTAAAAAAAAGTTAGTGGAATTTATATGGAACAATAGAAAGGCTAGATTATGTCTGTCCTTACTATATTTACCATTTGATCGTGGAGGTCTGAAATGTCCAAACTTTATGTTGTATTACTGGTCAGCACAACTGAGGTCTATGACATATTATTTTTCATCAAATGATCTCCCTCACTGGATTGAAATGGAATCATATAATTTACCTTTACCTCTTCCCATATTCATATACTCAGACTCGGCAAAAAAATTACAGAAACAAGTTAAAAATCCATTTGTAAAGCATATGATCAAAATATGGTGTGAAACCAAAAAATATTTAAAAGAACCACACTTATTGTCACAATTTAGCCCAATATGGGGTAATCAATATTTTAAACCAGGGAGAGCGGATGCTGTATTTAAAGTATGGAATTTAAAAGGGATTCAAGAGATTCAAGACTTATATTTGTCATGTTCAGATAACATACTGTCTTTTGAAGAACTGAGGATCAAATTTAATCTTAATAGAACACATTTTTTTAAGTATCTTCAGCTTAGGAACTTTATTCGATCAAATCAAAATAATGCTCTCATCCGACCTACTTATTCATCCTTGGAAAAAATTTTGACGAAAGATAGTAAGAGAAAGGGTATTATTTCAGAGTTTTATAACTCATTGACATTATCCTCAAGTGAAAACTCACAGAAAAGACTGAATTATTGGAAAGAAGACTTGCAAACTGAAATTTCAGAGGAACAATGGGAATTGGCTTGTACAGAAGCTCAAACCAAATCAATAAATGTACGTCTTAAATTGATACATTTTAAATGGTTAATGCGGATGTATGTTACACCGGTGGAGTTAAATAGATATAACAAAAACATACCAGATACATGCACAAAATGTATGGAAAGTAAAGGAACCCTATTTCATTGTTTATGGGAATGCAGAAAAATTAGAATGTTTTGGGAAGAGGTGAGGGTAACAATTGAAAAAATAATTTCAAAACAAATCATATTGAATCCTAAACTGTTTTTGTTGGGTCTGTATCCAGAAAAACATAACTTTAATAAGAGTGAAAGAGCATTCATAGACCTCAGTTTGCTCAATGCCAAAAAATGTATTGCACTATTGTGGAAAAAGACTCATAGACCAGATGTGACTCAGTGGTTAAGACAGATGTCAACAAACCTTCCACTAGAAAGAATAACATACATACTGAAATCAAAGGAAATTGTGTTTGAGAATATATGGAGACCTTTCATTGATTATGTAAAGAATTTAAACATAACTTTTGAAGAAGAAGGTGAATGATGTGTGTGGACCTTGTAAATTCCAAACTGGTGAATGTATAATATGTATACTTATGTAATGGATTGCCTAGACTAAACAGAGGAGCATTGTTGAAGACCTGTCTTTGTTGGTGGTTGTTGGTGTTTTTAGTACAATTTTTTTACAATGTTTTTTACAATTTTAATTACTTTAGCGTTAGTGTTTGACTGTTTGTGTTATGTTTGTAAAAAAAAAAAAAAGGTTCAATAAAAAAATATTGTGGAAAAAAAACAATCGATTATCAGCATTCAAATGCAATTAGTGTTTCAAAACAGGCATGACATCACAACTTACACATGCTATTTCATAAATTCATTACTCGAAAATTCTCAAGTACATTACTTATAACGAGAAAAAAATCTTACCTCGGAATGTGTCTTCCGATCACTAATTGCTGTAATCAGGGCCGATTGTGATGAACTTTGATTGACTGGCATCTGAATTTGACCGTGTCCATCGATCATTTTGAATGCAGCACCAAGCGAGTAGTTCGATCTCCTTGTAGCCACAATTTTGAGATGTTTCTGTTTTGAACAGTGTTCAACTAAAGCAACACAACCACGAGATCCATAACTCAAGAAATCGTTGCAATAAACACACTGGGCTTTCCCTGGTACTTCGCATTTCGCTATGAAGTTGGCCATTTTTTCAACCACAACTTCGGTATTTTTACCAATCTTTATAGTCATTGACACAGTTTTTTGGAGCCATTCCCAACAAAACTTGTTCCTTATCCCTTTGTCGATTTCTAAAATTCTTGCTTTGTTGTCTTTCTTGAGTTTTAGGTTCACCATCTTCACAAAATCGGGAAAACTCAGTTGATTGAACTGTCCGCCATTTGCATTTCGCTCCACGTGTTGGATATGACAAAGGAAATTAACAAAATCGCTGATTGGTTGCTTCAATAAGTATCAGCCAATCAGTGGCCTTGTTACATTACATTACTGATCTCGCTGGGTAGCGCATTCTGCGTGGTGGATTTTAGTAGCCGATCGAAAATACGACTCGCCGCTCATAACATACCCTCCCCCCAAAAAATTTTCTCCTCGAATTTAGACGATTCATGAGAATGACCCTAGACATGATCAAATCCACAGAATTCCACGGATCCGCAGAGGATTCTCATCCCTGTACTCCAGGAGAGATGGATGTCATCATCCACCACCGATGGACTTCCACAAGGTAAAAAAGTATCTCTCAACCTCATGCACCAGCTCAGGCTCCTTCTCCACCAGAGAGATGACATTTCACATCCGAAAAGCCAGTTTAGAAAGCTTGAGATCAGACCGCCAAGGTCTCCGCCTTTGACCACCACTTGATCCACATAGCACCGGACCCCCATGATCCCTCCTGCAGGTGATGAGCCCACTGGAGGGCGGACCCATGTAACTCCTTCGGGCTGAGCCCGGTCGGGTCCCATGGGTGGAAACCCAGGCACCAGACGCTAGCCATAGAGCCCCTCCCCCAGGCCTGGCTCCAGGGTGGGGCCGCAGTCACTCCATATCGGGCGGGGTACACTGAATCCTTGTTCTGGCATTCACTGCAGAAAACATGTTTTATTTTATTTTGGTTTATTTTAGGTTCAGTTTAGTTCATTGTGGCTCATAAAGCAAACATAATAATATCATTTATCAAGGTAGGAGTCTATCCTGAGCCCCAGTGTGGTTTGAGAACCAGAAGGTCCACAGTGGATATGATCTTCTCCCTCCGTCAGCTGCAGGAGAAGTGTCGAGAGCAGCAGCAGCCATTGCTCCTTGCGTTCGTGGACCTGACCAAAGCCTCTGACTTAGTTAGTCGAAGCAGGCTCCTCCAGATCCTGCGAAAGATCGGATGTCCCCCAAAGCTCCTTGCAATCATCTCCTCCTTCCACATGGACATGCATAGTACTGTTTGCTTTGATGGAGCCACCTCAGATGCCTTCCCAGTCAGCAGTGGAGTGAAGCAGGGTTGCGTTCTTGCACCAATTCTCTTCAGGATTTTTTTCTCAATGCTCCTCCACTATGCCTTCACCGACTGTCCTGAAGGTGTCTATGTCCGCACGAGATCAGATGGAAAACTCCCCAACATTGCAAGACTTCGTGCTAAATCCAAAGTCTACGAGGTCCTCATACGTGAGCTGCTGTTTGCAGATGATGCTGCTCTAGCATCGCACAATGAGGAGGGCCTGCAGCACCTGGTCGACAAACTGTCCCACACCTGCAAGGAGTTGGGGCTCATGATCAGCCTTAAGAAAACTAACATCATGGCGCAAGATGCTGTCTCCTCTCCTGTCATTACCACTGACAACGCACAGCTGGAGGTTGTGGACACCTTCACCTACCTAGGGTCCACTGTTTCAAACACGCTCTCGCTGGACACTGAGATCAGCTCCAGAATCGCCAAAGCAGCTGCTGTCATGGCCAAACTCAACAAGTGTGTGTGGAACAACAATCTGCTGAGTTTGAAGACCAAGTTACTCGTATACCAAGCTTCATCCTGTCCACTCTCCTGTACGCCAGCGAGTCCTGGACAGCCTATGCCAGGCAGGAGAAGCGGTTAAACGGGTTCCACCTCCGCTGTCTTCGGCGCCTTATGTACATCAAGGGGCAGGACAGAGTCCCCAACACCGAGGTCCTTGAGCGCGCTGACTTGCCAAGCATCCCTCCATTTCTCAGCCAGAGACGACTCCGGTGGCTCGGCCACATGCACCGCATGAAGGCTGACCGTCTGCCGAGAGACATCCTTTATGGAGAATTGCAGGTGGGCGTCTGCCATGTGAGCCGACCGCTGTTTCGTTTTAAAAATGTCTGCAAACACGACATGCGGTGTGCGCAGATCAACGCCAATAATTGGGAGGTTATTGTCAAAGATCGAGCCACCTAGCAGCACAGTGTCAAAGAGGGTGTTCTCAAGATGGAAGTGAACACAAGAGTCAAGATGGCGACGAAGTGTGTGGCGAGGAAAGAATGCGCAGCATCAGCACGTGCACCATCAATCTTCATCTGCGCCACCTGCTCCAAAGACTGCCACTCAAGGACTGGGCTATATCGTCATTCCAGGTGCTGCCCCAACCCTTGCCACGCTAACCATCGCCTCTTCGAGACGAGGATGCCAGAGAGAAATTACAACCTAATTTACTCCTTTTCATTGTACTTAATAATCTTATAATCCTACACATATCTATGTCTAACCTTGTTTTTGTTTGCATTATTTAACATTTATTTTTAGCCATTTTAAGTGGGAATGAATGAGATGAGATGATGAGATGAGATTCAACTTTATTGTCATTACACATGTATGATGAATGTGGGGTGTCCTAAAAAAAAAAAAAAAAAAAAAAAAAAGATGGGGGGTGTCCTAATTTATTCCTCACTATTTGTTGAGAATTACATTTTACAGAAAATTTGAAAAAAGTCTTTAATTCACTTTTAATTGTTGAGTTGTATTACATGAATCTCCCGGTATTTTCAACATTGATATTAAATATCCATATGTCCAAATATGTTTAAAAAAAAAAAACAAAACAAAAAAAACAGGCTTATAAAGGGTGTCCTAATTTTTTCACAACTGTGTACGTGTGTGTGTGTGTGTGTGTGTGTGTGTGTGTGTGTGTGTGTGTGTGTGTGTGTGTGTAAAGGGATGATTATTATTAATCGACTTTCAATTATTTGTTGATAAGAATTTAGTACAAGAATTTAGTCGACTACATTACATTAGTTGTCAATTAACTGATAACTCAGCAGTCCTTTTCAATGGGAGCTCATTCTATGAAATGTAGTGGCGTTGCCGTCCTGGCAGGGCCGCACGCGGTCATTCACTGCCACATTTCAACCGAAAAAGCAGAAGATGGCAAGCCTCCGGAGTGCATGCGCTGAAAAACTTGCCCTTCCGGGTTACGTTGGCGCAACTCAGCGCCACAAGTTCTAATAGTACGCAGTGTTACCTCTGGCTTAAAGACCTTGGCGTGGTGGTAACATACCGCCCCCCCGGGTGGGGGGGAGGGGTGTAAATATACCAGAATATGTTAATTTTATACTATTTATTTCTTTTAACAATTTTACACAGAAACGTTGCATATGGAACTTACCATTCGAAGTATTGTACAACCAAGGCTTGAATATTGGGCCAGTTGGGGTCCCACCCAGACATCCTGTGTTTAGACTTCTTAGTGATGTTATCCTTCTCTCCTCCTTCTGCCTGAACACTTTCCTCTCCTTGGCTCCTCTCTTCTGTCTCATCTTGCCCTCTCTGAGCTCTGTCTAATTCAGGTTCTCTCTCTGTCTATGGTGGTATACAAACAGGGTAGAAAATATCAAGTGTCATGTTTTGTCCAGCAACAAAAATATGTGTATTTTTATTCTAGCGTTTCTTTTTTCCATTGAGAGAGTAGGGAAGGGAAAGAAACATTCATAATAGTAATGTACTCAAGCATACTTAACCCCTTGCACTCCGGTCAATTTCCCTAAAAACGCCAAAAAATAACGTGCCCAAAGTAAATCGAAAGCTGTTCTTCAACCCTTTGCAGCATCTTCATGGGGTTGGTCTCATTTAAAAGAAAACACTTTGAATTTTTTGGCAAAACAGTCATAATCTCTCTAAGTGCTCCAGCCACTGAGTTACAGTCATCTAAACATACTGAACTTGAAGAAAATAAATTTGGCCTGGGTGTTTTTTTGGATACAAATGCTTGCAAATAACACACAGCTTCAGATCCGGGCTGGAAAATGCAACAGAAATGCAGAACCAAGTGTTATCCAGCTGAGGTCAAAATTTTGTAACAATACCACAAAAAATGAATATATTACACAGCTTTTTCCTCAGGTAGTTCCCAGGCGTTTTTGAACTGTGTCAAATGGCACAGTTTGGAAAAACGTCTGTAACTCTGGAATGATTCAATATAGAATCTTCATCTTGGGCTCTAATGAAAGGTGACACTCAGGGCTGTGTTTGTGTGGGGTGGGGGGGGTTGTCCGCCCCCCCTCGCTACAGAGGATGGACATCGCCCGTTGCGCCGCTGTCCGTCATGTAGCGATGACGCACAGCTGTAAACCGATCGGTCAAAAGTCATTTTTGATTACAATTTTCAGGGATAAAGAATAATTTAGCTGATAACACTTACCTGTTCACAGCAGCAGGTAGCTGGCGAACTTCTTCCTCATTGTCAGACGAACGCGACGCTGGTCCGCTTCTTACGGACTCGTGGTTCTGGTCTCGCGACACGGTCAAAACATAATTCCATTATTGCGGTTTTGCGCTTCCATGATTCCGGTTTTGGCGAACAATTTTTCAAAACAAATAACAGTAGTAATTCAAAAAGACTGGCGAACGCGTGTGTGTCACCCAACCTTCGTCGTCGGCCTCCATCGGTCTATGATGACCATGGAAGAGAATCCTAAACGTCTACTCTGCTGGAATAAAAAAAAAAAAAAAGAAAAAGAAAAAAAAGCACCGCCTGTGGCTGAACAGGCCAATGCGCGAATGGCAGTCCCTGTCACACAGGTCGCACTTGTGATGGTCTCCGTGCTGCTGGGTCTGTGGCAGGTTCTTCCTGCGGGTCCTTTTTTTCATCTGCTGCAGCAGTCTGTCTTCACCCAGTCTTACACAAAACAGCTTGCGAACTTCTGTGCTTCAACTGGCTCGCTGCATTCACAGCGTTGGTAGGTGGGTCCTTCTTGCTAGGTTTTCAGTCATTGGTTCTTCAAGGTTTCAGAAACCCAATTCAAGGCTCTTATTAGTCGAATGAGAGGTCAATCATATCTGATCTGTTCGCAGCTGTGTCTGTAGTGGAAGAACGGAAATGCAGCTTTTTTTTTTTTTTTTCAGTGCGCGCTTGGACGCAGCGCCCTCGTGCGCTCTCGGACGCAGAGACGTGCCCGTCCGCGGTCCACCGGAGTGCAAGAGGTTAAATTATATGATCAGGTGGTTATAGTAATCAGAAATTCTACTCATGTAAAAGCAGTGCTTTGAAATTAATAATTAAAAGTAGACAACCACAATTTCAAGTTGAGTTAAGGGTACAAAGAGCACCCACTTAAAAACTTTATTATAAATTTGTGGATTACTTTATGTCTAATTTTTTGCCTGTTTTTTTTTTTTAAAATAAAATTAGTTTTTAAGATAAATTTGAAACAGACTGTGGTAAATTTTTTTTTTACTTTTTCCTTATAACAATTTACATTTTTGACTATAATTCTGCAGTCAGAACAGAACAATAATTTTAACTCTGATTACAAATGTCTGATTACATGTCTTCAAAATAGCAGCCTCCCAGGAAGACAAGACAGATGTGGAGGAGTATGCTGATACAGTCACCAGCTACATCGCGAAGTGCACAGAGGATGTCACTACAGTGAAGACCATCACTATGCGGGGTAATCATAAGCCCTGGTTGACTGCAGAGGTGCGCTCGCTGCTTACAGCCAGAGATGCAGCCTTCAGAGCGAAGGACAGGATCGCCCTCCGCTCAGCCAGGTCTGCGCTCTCAAAGAGAATTAAGGCGGCAAAGCGCGCCTATGCAGAGAAAATCCAGGGACACCTCTGTGACACTAGGAACACCAAGCAGATGTGGCAGGGAGTTCGGACACTGACGGGCTATAAGTCTAGGCAGGGGGTCGATGATGACGACGCTTCGCTTCCAGACAGGCTTAACGACTTCTTTGCACGTTTTGAAGCATCAAACTCGACAATCAGAGGGAGGGCTGGCCCACCCCCACCATCGGTCGGACCAGCTTTTACCATCAACACAGCGGACACACGGAGGACCCTAACCAGAGTCAACCCACGCAAAGCTGCAGGTCCGGACAACATTCCGGGACGTGTGCTCCGAGACTGTGCGAGCGAGTTGGCGGATGTCCTGACTGGCATTTATAACATCTCCCTGAGTCAGGCCATCGTTCCCAGACGCTTCAAGACCTCTATCATTGTACCGGTGGCAAAGAAACCAGTTGTGTCCTGTTTGAATGACTATCGTCCTGTTGCACTGACACCAATTGTGATGAAGTGTTTTGAACAGCTTGTCAAACCACACATTACAGCCTGCCTCCCTGCATCACACGACCCACTCCAGTCTGCATATCGTTCAAACCGCTCCACGGAGGATGCTATAGTCACCACCCTACACTCTGTCATCACCAACCTGGACCAGAAAGACACCTACGCCAGACTCCTGTACATTGATTTCAGTTCAGCATTCAACACCGTTATTCCCCAGAGACTGATGGAGAAATTACTCCTTCTCGGTCTGAACACCGCCACATGTCTCTGGATCCTGGATTTCCTGACTGAGAGACCTCAGTCTGTCCGGGTTGGAAACAACATCTCCAACTCTGTCACGCTTAGCACCGGATCCCCTCAAGGCTGTGTACTCAGTCCACTGTTGTTTACACTTCTAACACATGACTGTGTATCCAGACATGAGGGGAATCAGATTATTAAGTTTGCAGACGACACCACGGTGGTGGGACTTATTCAGAGGGATGAGGAATCAATGTACAGGGAAGAAGTGAGAGACCTGGAGGGCTGGAGCAGGGAGAACAATCTGGTGCTCAACGTGGACAAAACGAAGGAGATGATTATCGACTTCCGGCGGTCACAGCCTGAACATGTCCCCCTCAGCATCGGCGGCCGTTTAGTGGAGAGAGTAGAGAACATCAAATTCCTCGGAGTGCAGATCTCACAGGACCTGACCTGGAGCAAGAATTCCTTGGAGATCAGGAAGCGGGCTCAGCAGAGACTGCACTTCTTGAGGAAACTCAAACAGGCCTCTCTCCCCATCTGCATCCTCAGGACCTTCTACAGAGGTGTGGTGGAGAGTGTTCTGATGTACTGCATTGCTACATGGTACTCCAGCTGCAGTATGTCAGACAAAAAAGCCCTGCAGAGGATAGTCAAGGGGGCTGAGAGGGTAATTGGAGTCTCCCTCCCCTCTGTCCAAGAACTTTTTCAGAACCGTTGTAGGAGCAGGGCACTGAACATTGTCAAGGACCGTTCTCACCCTCTGCATAAACACTTTGAACTTCTTCCATCTGGTAAACGATTCCGGAGCATCAGAGGCAGAACCACCAGACTGATCAACAGCTTCCTTCCACAAGCTGTCAGGATGCTGAACAGTTGACCCGGAATCTCTCATACACACTACTGCACCTACGGACATTTTGTATATTATTTGTATATTATAGTTAGTTAGTTTTTTTTTTCCCCAAGTATGCCTCAGGGATGTGTGAATGATGGTGGGGAGGGGGGGGAGCTATGTGGGAGTGTGTCTTAAATCATGCTGCTTCTATTTATATGGATGCCGAGAGAAACGCAATTTCAACTTGCCTGCACTACAGTTGTATGTACAGCAATATGACAACAAAGTTTGATTTGATTTGAAAGAAAAAATATTTATAAAATTGTATTTAATGAAATAAATTAACTTAAATGACCAAGGATGCCATTATTTCTGTTATAATATTTCTTTATATTTATAGTTTTTTTTTTTTAAATAAATCTCCTCACCACCCAGACAGCAGGAAAAACCTCCCTTATTTTGAAATCAAATGTTGACACGTTTAGTTTGTCTGAAGGCTGCTGACAGATTAAAGTCATTGACTTTGTGAATTTCGGTCATCTTAACCTGCCAGATACATAATAGGGAACTGTAGCGGACTCTAAAGACATAATTCACCACAATATGTGTTCATGTACAGAATGATCTGTTTAGGCAGTTATAGTTGTGCTCTCAGGCTTTCTCATCAGGCACTTCTCTAGGCAGCCACTGAAGGACCTCAGTTTAGAGTGAAGAGAGCGAGCGTTTTCAGCTGTTGCTTTTTGTCACTGCCGCTGGAGAATAAAAACGGCACACCTGCTAGTGCGAGAAAAGACAGAAACTGCCAGTCTCTTCGTTCCTGCAATTCCTACAGAACATAACTTAATATTGTAGTGGCTGGTGAAATATATCCTCAGCAATTCATCAGTCCCCCTTGCCTTTCCCTTCAAATAAAGATAAGACAAGTTAAGCCTTTATTAGTCCCACAATGGGGAAATTCCAGGACTGCAACAGCACAGGGATAGCAACACTCAGAGCAACAATCAAGAAGACAAGAAAACAAGAGCAGCGAATATACATATGTACATATAAATATATAAATATATACACACAGTGCGGAGCATTGTAGCTAGATGGAATAAACAGCATAACCGTCTACTTAGTTATCCTACATAGTATGAATATGTACCCATACATATTGTCACCCTCCATAGTGACCGATATTGTCCTAGTTGTATACTGGAGGGGACCATTGTTTAAGTCTATTGCGTCTTTTGCATTCAATACTATTAGGTCGTCACATTTTTTTGCTATCTCTGCGAGCAGCCCTGCTTAGGTTATACAGTCTGACAGCCGTAGGTAGGAAGGACCTGTGAAACCTCTCAGTTGCGCGCCTAGGATGATGTAGTCTGCTGCTAAATGAGTTCCACAGTGCGTTCAGTATGTCCTGCATAGGGTGGGACTCGGACTCCAGCAGAGATGACAGTTTAGCCACCATCCTTCTCTCTCCTATCTCCTCCACTGGGTCAAGACGTTGCCCCAGGACAGAGCTATCTTTCTTGATCAGTTTGTCCAGTCTCTTCCTATCGGCTGCTGTAATGCCACTGCCCCAGCAGACCACTCCAAAAGTGATGGCTGATGCCACCACCGTGTCGTAGAATGTCTTCAGCAGTGCCCCTTGTACACCAAAAGACCTGAGTTTCCTCAGTAGGAACAGCCTGCGCTGTCCCTTCTTGTAGAGTGCATCGGTATTGTGTGACCAGTCTAGTTTATTGTTCAGATGAACACCCAGGTACTTGTAGGATGTCACCATCTCAATGTCTGTTCCCTGTATGTTTACTGGTGCTGTGAGGGGTTGTCGTTGCCTGCGGCAGTCCACCACCAGCTCCTTAGTTTTCCTTGCGTTAATCTGGAGGCAGTTCCGATGGCACCAGTCCACGAAGTCCTGGATAAGTCCTCTGTACTCAGCTTCATCTCCGCTGGAGATGAGGCCGACGATCGCAGGGTCGTCAGAGAGCTTCTGTAGATGGCAGTGTGTTGTGTTGTGTGAGAAGTCCACAGTATAAAGGGTGAACAGGAAGGGAGCCAAAACCATTCCCTGGGGGGCCCCCGTGCTACCGATGATCGTGTCGGACACACAGTCCCGGGTTCTCACAAACTGTGGCCAGTTAGTGAGGTAGTCCAGGATCAATGATGACAGGTGCTGGCCCACCCCTGCGCACAGCAGCTTGTCCTTCAGGATCATCGGTTGGATGGTGTTGAAAGCACTGGAGAAGTCAAAGAACATGATCCTCACCGCATTCCCTGGCTTCTCCAGGTGGGACAGAGAACGGTGAAGGAGGAAGATCACTGCATCCTCCACCCCAATGCCATGCTGGTAGGCGAACTGGAGTGGATCCATCGCTGGTCCCACCAGGGGGCGGAGGTGAGCAAGGAGCAGTCTCTCCAGGGTCTTCATCATGTGAGACGTCAGAGCCACTGGTCTGTAGCTGTTCAGGTCTTTGGGGTGGGAAGTCTTTGGTACAGGTACCACACAAGATGTTTTCCACAACTGTGGTGCCCTCCCCAGCTTCAGGCTCAGGTTGAAGATGTGCCGGCTGCTGGATAAAGCCGGCTGCATATGAATTCTAACCACATCTCTTAGCAAAGCGACTCTTCCATTATTGGTCCCATTTCCAGCAGGTTAAAACCATGATAAACGCCTGCAGTGCTGACATACCTCTTCTGATTTTTATCCGCGTTTAAAGTACTTTAATAAACTTATGTTTCTGTCAGACAGTCACGCTTAGTGAGACACTGCCTGCTGACTGACTGGAAAACTCGCATGGGCGGGGTGCTTCTAAACTCCGCGCGGATGACAGCCACGCACGTTGTTCGTGTGCGCGCTTGCGGAAAATCATTGCTTTATATATTTTTCTTAATAAATTCATATCTCCTTGCCGTGGCGGTAAAATTTCTGGCAAGGTGGCCCACCACTGAGAAATGTTACCAGAGGAAACCCTGGATGAAGCAGCTCACAGTTTGTTTTCCTGTTAAAACATTCTACTAGTGCATCTCAGTACATTAGAACATCAAAAGGTTTTTTTTGTAATACAACTAAAAAAAGATAAATTTATGATATTGGTAATAGTTCTAACCATCCATCCATCCATCCATGTTCTACCGCTTTTCTGGCGGTCGGGGCCGCGGAGGCAGCAGCTCAAGCAGAGAAGCCGGAACTTCCCTCTCCCTGACCACCTTTGGTACTAGTTCATACAATAAATTTAAAATCATGACATTTGAAATTGTAATTTGCTGAGATGTACCAGCACATAGTACACACTATAGAGCACAAAATTTATTAAACTACAAAAAAATACCATTGTCTGTAGTTAAAAAAAAATAAATGCAAATGGTACAATAAATCATTGAGGAATATGATGTTCATGTTTTATTCAGTATATCAAAAACTGTAATTAACTTTTTATATGTTAAAGCTAGAAAGACTGTATTGTACCGAGGAAAATTCCGATTCTCAGGAAAATGTTTGCTTATCAATTAATCGTTAATTGATCAATAAGGTGAATCAATTAACAATTAATAAAGTAATCGATAACTTGCATTCCTAATATATATATATTTTTTAATTGAATTAAGATTTAAAATCAATTTATTGTCCAGCCCTAGTGCCCGGTGGCTTCTTCTTCTTTTAGATTTGATTGGCAAACAGCTTACAGGTGCATTACTGCCACTGACTTGATTATCATCACTCTACATCTTTGTATAAGGAGTTCTGAACAACTCCTTATGTGTGAAAAAATTATCCGTCCTTGAACTGTGTCCAAGGTGTGGCTGGCCCTGGCAACTGGTGTCATTAGAGAACTTGTTGCAGGTCAGGTGTACAAAGTAAAGAAGCCCCAGTACTCTTGACAAATTTTATAAATGGCATTTTTCTCCTCCAAGATTTGATGCAAAGGTTCCTGGAGCCAACCAAATCCTGGCACTTAGGTTAGCACAATTCTATGCTAGAAGAAATAAACCTTTACTTATAGTTGTAACATTAAGCAGAAGCACTTGAGATTAAACAGCTGTCACTGGACCATATCAATGGTTCTTTCACAGCAGGGACAGCTGTGCTTCCTCCACCCCTGCCTTGAACAACTGGAAAATGAGGACAGCAGTGCTGCTGTCTAAACCTGAGTCAGGTTAATGTCAGTATGATGATGCAAATCAGAGGGTAGAGTAACCAGAAACTATACTTAAGAAAAAGTTGTGTTCCATCCATCCATTTTCTACCACTTTTCCAGAGGTCCGGGTCATGGAGACAGCAGCTCAAGCAGAGAAGCCCAGACTTCCCTCTCCCCAGCCACCTACTCCAGCTCTTCAGAGAGGATACCAAGACGCTCCCAGACCAGCTGGGAGACGTAGTCTCTCCAGTGTGTCCTGGGTCTGCCCCGGGGTCTCCTCCCTGTGGGACGTGCCCAAAACACCTCAAGTGGGAGGCGTCCAGGAGGCATCCTGATCAGATGCCCAAACCACTTCAACTGGCTCTTTTCCATGTGGAGGAGCAGCAGTTCTACTCTGAGCTTCTCCCAGATGACTGAGCTCCTCACTCTACCTCTAAGGGCGAGTCCAGCAATCCCACGGAGAAAGCTCATTTCAGCCGCTTGTATCCACCATCTCATTCTTTCAGTCATTACCCAAAGCTCAGACCATAGGTGAGGGTAGGAACGTAGATTGACTGGTAAATCGACAGCCTTGCTTTAGAGCTCAGCTACCTCTTCACCACAACAGACAGGTACAACGTCCGCATCACTGCAGATGCTGCTCCAATCGGTCTGTCAACCTCTCGCTCCATTCTCCCCTCACTCATGAATGAGACCACGAGATACATAAAACTCCTCCACTTGGGGCAGGAGCTTGTCCCCAACACAGAGAGGGCAATCCACCTTTTTTTCCGGCTGAGGACCATGGACTCGGACTTGGAGGTGCTGATTCTCATCCTAGCCACTTCACACTCAGTAGCAGACCGTCCCAGCAAGACCTGTTGATCATTCCTCAATGAAGCCAACAGGATGACATCATCTGCAATCAGCAGAGATGAGATCCTGAGGTCACCGAACATGATACCCTCTGTTCCTTGGCTGTGCCTAGAAATCTTGTCTATAAAAATTATGAACAGGATCGGTGACAAAGGGCAGCCCTGGCAGAATCCAGCTCTCAATGGAAATGAGTCCAACTGGGTGTTGGGAATAAATTAAATAAATTATTGGCTACCTCAGCGGCACTGTGGCTGCTCATCAATCCACTTGAATGGATGAGCAGCACAGTGTCGCGCCAATCCCGTCACCATTCACACACAATCACACTTAGGGCCACTTTAGAGTCTCCAATTAACCTAACCTGCATATTTTTGGCCTGTGGGAGGAAACCTGAGTACCCAGAGTAAACCCACGCAGAAACAGGGAGAACATAAAAACTCCACACCGAAGAGTCACCAATAGTCAGAGGGTGGGATCGAATCCACGATGGTCAGGGGTGGAATCGATCCACCAAACTCTTGCAATGGTCGTATAAGGACTAGATAGCTCGTAACAACAAGCCCAATACCCCATACTCCCACAGCACCCCCCACAAGAGACTACGAGCGATGCGGTCGAATGCTTTCTCCAGGTTCACAAAACACATGTGGACTGGATGGGCAAACTACCACGAACCCTCAAGGATTCTCGAGAAGGTAAAGAGTTGGTCCGATGTGCCACGGCCAGGATGAAAACCACATTGCTCCTCCTGGATCCGAGGTTCGACTCAACTAAAATTAAGGAGACATCGATCAACAGAATTACTTCAGAAGTGAGTAATTGTGATTCAGTAACATATCTACTATAATAACAGTCTATGGGTTGCCTATGGAAACTAAAACAATGCAACAATATAGGGCCCTTTAATGGTTTACCAAATCACAACTTATAAGGAAACAGTAAAGGTAATAAATTTAATCTTTATTGCAACCTGAAAAGGATTAAGTGGTAGAAGATGAATGAATGATCAAACAGAGGAACACCAACAGTTTATTAGTAAATTTTGCAACTTACTACAACAAGTGTCCTTAAGTTCAAATTCTCATAAACTGAAATATCACCACGTTTAGTTTAGCAGAGTTGAGACGTTATGTGGCTTTTGCTTTTAGCAGAGTGGAAAGTAAACACTGTTTAACTGAGTGGCCAGAGCTGTCTCTTTTTAAAATTTACCAGTCTATGTTAGACTGTTGTGCTTTCATGGCAATCAAATGGTGCGATTTCCGTATAACCAAAACATGGCCGTTTACTCGCCATCCAGTTTTAACTGGATGCATATCAATTTAAACACATGAAATCAAAAGTACATGCAAATGAGTAAGCTCCCTCTTTATTACCATCTCTGACGCAGATACAACGTTATACTCCATATATTTTGGTAATAACGACACTTCATAGTGCTGTCAAAGAATATTTACAAAAGATGATCTATGCTGGCAGCACCCATGTGCCTTTTGCTAACATGGTTAGCTGGGTTTTAAAATGAGTTGCATTTATCCCAGAGTTCACGTCTACGAAGCACACAAATATGACTCATTTAAGATTTCAAACTTGTCAGCTAAAACACTATTCAAACCCACAGAGACAGTATTTACTTTGAACCACTCTTGGTTGGCTAGCAGAGGCTAGCTAGAAGCGTTAGCGTGACCGTATGAATGAATGGACCCTAGCGCCTTAAGTTATCGAATTACCTGTTAAAGTATCAGTGACATATTCTGTGCGGTTACTTACTTCACCAACAGCACGATGAATAAGGTGGATAAACCTTCCACAAACTCACAAACCTGCGATATGAGCAGAAGACAGCGGTCTCCTCCTGGAGGTAAACGTGCACACACAGCCTGCTCCCGGTCTTGAGTCGTGTGACGTCATCGTTGGAAACCCGGGGCCGACCTGCCCCCTTAAACTGACAGTAGCATCTTGTTTGCGGGAACAACTGTCATAGCGTACGATCCACAGAAGTTGGAAAAGTTGCCAGAAAATTATTTACCTAAATAAAAGTATATTGCCACTTTATGATGACAGTTACTGAAGCATAAGTAAGAGTAGCCACCAAAAACATATTTCAATAAGAATTTTTAGAAAATCTACATCTATCGCCCAAAGATGCTGGGATAGGCTCCAGCCCCCCACGACCCGAAAAGGATTAAGCGGAAGAAGATGAATGAATGAATGAATGAATGAAAATCTACAGCAAAAAATATTTGAGTAGTGAGCAACTGTAGTTTTTTTTCCATCCATCCATCTTCTTCCGCTTAATCCTTTTTGGGTCGTGGGGGTGGGGGGGGGGGCGCTGGAGCCAACCCCAGCATCTTTGGGCTAGAGGCAGGGTACACCCTGGACAGATCACCAGTCCATCGCAGGGCCAACACAGAGACAGACAACTATTCACTCTCACAGTCATACCGAAGGACAATTTAGAATCCCCAATTTGATGCCAATTAACCTAACTTGCATGTTTTTGGCATGTGGGAGGAAACTGGAGAAATCCCAGAGTAAACCCACGCAGACACGGGGAGAACATGCAAACTCCACGCAGATCACTGTTGGTCAGGGGCTGGGATCGAACCCAGGATCCTCTGGCCAAGGGTGAGTTGCTGTGCTGCCTCAGTGCTAAACCACTCCGCCAACGCGCTGCCCTGTTTTTTTTCCCTATTTCTCTCAGCAGGCAGGTGGTAGAGGAGGTTGTTTTCCTTAGAATTGACATAACGTTCGGCTCAGGAGACGCACACACACAGGCTCAAAGTAGTTCAAATAGTTTATTGGCAACAGGAGTGAATGAATGAGTGTCTGCGAAATGTTAATGTGTTGGTGGCGGCGTCTGCTTCAGGCACAGAGGCAGGAGACCGTACAGCCGGCAACCCTATGGGAGAGAACACAGAGACACAGGGTGATGGGCACACACCAACACAGGAGGAGAATAGGCGAGGGAGAAGCTTACTTGCTAGGAACAGATGACTGGCACAACAAGGACGGGACCCGGGAGACAGCCACCTGCAGGGCTCGGTGCAGCAGCGAGGAACGACGAGGGAACGGGATTGTCCGCCGCCGAGGAATCCACCTGTGCACAGGGGAGCAGACTGGAAAGGATGAGGTAAGGGTTTCTTACCACACAGCGTCGTGCTGAAGAGTTGATAGCTTCACGTCGAAGGGGAATGAAGTCTGACGGCTTCAGGCCGAAGCTCAGGGCGAGGCGGCTTATATCCCTCGCCGCTGACGATGAACAGGTGTGCGAGCAGGTGGCGCCGCTGATGAGCGGCGCGGCGTGACAAGAATTGCCTTGGTCTGATGAAAATAAAATGAAAACTTTATACATATAATCCAAATCATACAGAAACAGTACAGCAGGAAGGTTTCTTTGAACAGAACAATGATTCAACACTGATGTGAATGAAATAAAATTCTATTTAATTCAAAAATATGGAAGGATGTACTCATCCTGATAAGTACAAGTTATTTCAGTTAAGCAAAGAAAGCTCATCTCTCCTTGCAGCATATTAATGTTTAGAAATGCTAAAGTCTTTAGAACTCTGTGTCATGGCGGCTGCTGGGCCGTCATCAGCTCCAGCTGTGTGCACACCTGCCATCAATCTCCAGCGAGCTACAAGAGCCAGACCCACTGACAGCTCAGCACGGAGTCATCTGTCAGCATCACAGAGCTACGTCCCACGTTCTCAGCCACAGATCCATGCTATGCCTGACCAAGCTCTCCACACCTCGTCACGTAAGCCAACCTCCCACTCACCTTGTCCAGCTATCCTCCCCTGTGCACAGGTGGATCCTCCAGGTGGCGGATCAGCCCTCGTTGGCGGCGGTGCAACTCCTCCACCTCACCGGAGTCACTCCTCCATCTCACAGCACCAAGCAGCGAGCTCCTCTCCTGGCCAACACTCCCGGAGCAAGCAGGAAAGCCACAGCGTCACCTGCAAGTAAGCAGCATTCATCATTGCATTCCCCGCTGTGGTGCAGTAGTAATCTCTCTGCTTTGTGTCACTAGGGTTGACAGGCAGCAGCGAGGCTCGTTCAGTCCCAGCACGCATCCAACACCCCACACATCCACACATATACGCACCATCACTACACACTTGGGTGAATAAAACTGTTAAACTGTTACTCGAGTCTGTCTTCTGTCCCCTGGGTCCAACCACCATGTCAGTACGACTCCATCAAAGCGACCCAGCGGACAGCGCGCTGATGCGCCGTCTTAACACCTTAGACGCTCGTGTAGACCAAATAGCTTATCAGCAAACAGTCATTCTCACCCAATTAGCACAGATTAACGGCTGGTTGGCTCGTTTGGAAGGCCACCAGGCGTTTCCTCCGGCCGCCGGGGCTCCACCCGCCCCTGCTAATCCTCCGACTAGCCAGGTTAGCCAGACCCCCCTAACTCGTCTCACCCCCGTGGCGACGCCTGCCCGTTTCAGCAGGAAGCTAGGTGAGGCACGGGGATTTCTGTTACAGTGTGAGACTGTTTTCCACTGGGTTCCGGGGGATTTTCCCTCTGACCATAGCAAAATTGGCTATATCGCTAACCTGCTAGAAGGTAGAGCGCTAGCCTGGGCTTATGCAGTAATGACAAAGCCCAGCTATGCCCACTTAACTTACCAACAATTCTTAACGGATTTTACCAAGGTTTTTGACCACTCCGATCGGGACTCTGTGTTAACTGCCCGGTTGTTAGACCTTCGTCAGGGCAGCAGGGCTGCTGCCGATTTTGCTGTCGATTTCCGGGTAATTGCGGCAGAGGTCGGGTGGGAGGACACCTCGTTATGCAGTATTTTTATACGCAGTCTAAGCCCTGAGTTAAGAGACGAATTAGCAACACGGGACAAACCTGATAAGTTGAACGAACTAATTTCTCTTACCATAAGCTTAGACAACAGGCTGAAGGAGCGTGCTGCCGAGCGAAGAGCCTCTAGTCACTCCAGGGCGCTGCGTCCCCGCTCCTCTCGGCCACCCCAACTGGCCCTGCCCTCGTCGGAGGAACTTCTGGGGCAGGAGGATATGATAATCGGGCGTTCGGGGATTTTGGCTGCTGAGAGACAGCGCCGCAAGGATCTGGGGTTGTGCTTTTATTGTGGTAGTGCTTCCCATGAAGTAGCCAAATGTACGAATCGGGGAAAAGAGGAGGTCTGTGGGTCACAGTTGGGGGACTCACAGACGTAGCCCAGTCAAAGCCCCTCACTAGTTGTCTCATTCCCATTCGGCTAATTTCTAAGCACATAGAACACTCCACTCACGCACTCATTGACTCAGGGGCTGAGCAGAGTTTTATATCAGGAGACCAGGCAACCCGCTTGGGTCTCAGCTGCCAAACTCTCCGGCCACCTGTCCATCTAATCACCTTGTCTAAGACCCCACTAACAGCTGTTTCTCAACAGACGGACTCCGTGTCTGTTATTATCTCAGGAAACCACCGGGAGGACATTCGTTTTTTGGTGCTGCCCACCTCCACCTCCCCTGTCATCTTGGGCTAGCCCTGGCTCCGACTACATAATCCCACGTTTGACTGGCGGGCGGGGAGCGTCATCTCTTGGAGCCCGTTCTGCCTTAGTGTATGCCTTCAGTCTGCAGCGTGTGCCCCATCGGTATCTGTGACCCCACCTGCTTCGCCCCCCCCCCGACCTGTCTAGGGTCCCGGAGATTTATCACGATCTGGGGGTCGCCTTTAGCAAGTCATGGGCACTGTCCCTTCCCCCCCACTGCCCCTATGACTGCGCAATTAATCTCAGGGCTGGCGCCCCGCTACCATCAAGCCGGTTGTACAGCCTGTCTGCACCGGAGCGGGAGGCAATGGACGCCTATATTAAGGAATCGCTCAGCTCTGGGATCATTCGACCATCTTCGTCTGCGGTGGGGGCGGGATTTTTTTTTGTAGGGAAAAAGGATAGCTCCCTGCACCCTTGCATCGACTTCCGGGGTCTCAATGAGATCACTATCAAGGATAAGTACACTCTGCCCCTCATGAACTCGGCCTTCAACTCTCTCCAGGGGGCTTCTTGGTTCACCAAGTTGGATCTCCGCAATGCTTACCACCTGGTGCGGATCAAGGAGGGCGACGAGTGGAAGACGGGCTTCCAGACCCCAAGTGGCCATTTTGAGTATCTGGTGATGCCGTTTGGGTTGACCAACGCTCCGGCCGTCTTCCAGCGCCTCATCAACGACGTCCTCCGAGATTTCCTGGGCTCCTTTGTGTTCGTGTACCTTGATGACATCCTTATCTTCTCGCGATCTCTGGAGGAGCATCAGGTACACGTTAGGCGGGTCCTTCAGCGCCTCCTGGAGAACCAGCTGTACGTCAAGGCCGAGAAGTGTGAATTTCACGTCAGGGAGACGTCCTTATTGGGCTTCATGATCTCGCATAATCAAGTGCTCCCCAACCCAGCCAAGGTCAAGGCGGTGGTGGACTGGCCCACCCCCTCGTCCAGAAAGCAGTTGCAGGGGTTTCTGGGATTTTCTTCCGGATCTTCTTCCGCTTAATCCTTTTCGGGTCGCGGGGGGGCTGGAGCCTATCCCAGCATCTTTGGGTGAGAGGCAGGGTACACCTTGGACAGATCGCCAGCCCATCACAGGGCCAACACAGAGAGACAGACAACCATTCACTCTCACAGCCATACCTAAGGACAATTTAGAATCCCCAGTTTGATGCCAATTAACCTAATTTGCATGTTTTTGGCATGTGGGAGGAAACCGGAGAAATACCAGAGTAAACCCACGCAGACACGGGGAGAACATGCAAACTCCACACAGATCACTGTTGGTCAGGGGCTGGGATCGATCCAGGGATCCCATGGCCAAGGGTGAGTTGCTGTGCTGCCGCAGTACTAACCACTGCACCACCGCGCTGCCCCACTCTGCTTAAATTTGGTAACAGCATCATCTGAGAGACATCTACCATAGTAAAATGATAAGCCTAGCTTCCATGAATATACAACAGAAATAGATGCATATGTGGGTTTACTCCGGGATTTCTCCGGTTTCCTCCCACATGCCAAAAACATGCAAGTTAGGTTAATTGGCATCAAATTGGGGATTCTAAATTGTCCTTAGGTATGACTGTGAGAGTGAATGGTTGTCTCTCTCTCTGTGTTGGCCCTGCAATGGGCTGGCGATCTGTCCAGGGTGTACCCTGCCTCTTGCCCAAAAGATGCTGGGATAGGCTCCAGACCCCCCACGGCCCGAAAAGGATTAAGCGGTAGAAGAGGAATGAATAGTTGCATACAACCCAAAGTTGTTGGTCAGGATCCCAAGGTGAACTTGTGTAGCAAGTTTGATGACCCTAGAGAGCTTCTATAGTAAGAGGGCATAGGGAATGCTAACTTTGACCTTTTGACTCCAAACCCATAGTCAGAGGTCATGGTCTCAGGGTGAAACTGTGTACCAAGTTTGGGGACTGTAGTTATACTTGTTCTATAGTAATAGCGCAAAGGGAATGTTAACACTGACGTTTGACCTTTTGACCACAAACTCATAGTAAGTGGTCAGGATCCCAAGGTGAACCTGTGTACCAGGTTTGGTGGCCCTCGCTTTACTCATCTTATAGTAATAGTAAATTTACCATTGTGCAAATGGAATGTTAACATTGACCTGTTGATCCCAAACCCATAGTCAGGTCAGGTTGTAAGCAATCAAAGATGTGTCTTAGATACAACTATGGTATCAATTTGAAAAACCTACATCATTTCTTTCAGTAGTTATTGCGTTTACAAGATTTAGGAAAAATTTGACCTCTGTCCTTTGACCTCAAGGTAATCCAATCAGAGTCAAATTACAGTATGTGCATCATCAGTGTATATCAAACCCTGGCACAAAGTTTCAAAACATTCGGAATAAAACTGTCGGAGGAGTTGATTTCACAAAAGAGGGACAGATGGACAGACAGATGGAGGAACGGACAGACTGACCCATAATATACCCCCCCCCTTCAGTTTTCGCTCAAAGTGGGATCAAAAGCCAGTTTATAGTTTGCAAATACACACAGGGACAAAGACCTTAATTTTTTTGGAGACATGTCCTGTAGTCTGATGAAACTAAAATTGAACTGTTCAGCCATAATGAGCATTGGTACATTTGGAGAAAAAAGGGGGAAGCTTAAAAGCCTGAGAACACCATCCTACCTGTTAGGTACAGGGGTGGCAGCATCATGTTGTGGGGGTGTTTTGCTGCAGGAGGTTAAAGCTTAGGTGCAAATGGGTCTTGCAAATGGACAGTGACCCTAAGCATATCACCAAATTAGTTACAAAGTGGCTTAAAGACAACAAAATCAGTGTTTTGGAGTCACAAAGCCCTGATCTTAATCCCATAGAAAATTTGTGGGCAGAGCTGAAAAGACGTGTGCAAGCAAGCAAGCCTACAAACCGGACTCAGTTTAACCAGTTCTGTCAGGAGGAATGGGCCAAAATTCCAGCAAACTATTGGGAGAAGCTTGTGAAAGGAAACCTAAAATGTTTGATCCAAGTCATAAAGTGTACAGGAAATGCTACCAGATACTCAGGAAATGTTTGTCAACTTCTGACTTTGAAGAAAGTAATGAAAATTTCTCAAAAAAAATTATTTAGCAAATAGAAATAATTTTAGTGACGCTAAATGATCCAAAACAGGAAAAGTTTATGTCAGACAGTGAGGGGAAAAAATTATGTCTTTTTACACAGTGCATGTAAATTTCTGGTTTCAACTGCATTTATAAGTGGAACAGCAAACCCTGAGTTGACTTAATGACTTACTGTCAGTAATAAACATGGTTGGTGTCAAAATATGCACAGATTATGTGTTGTGTTGTGCTCTTGAGGCATGCATAGCAAGCTCTTTTAGACATGTTATACAAAGAGAGAGAATGCATGGTACATTGTGCATATTGATATACATATCAGTCAATACATATCAATCGCGTGACCAACTGGCGCGTGGATGTCTTCTCCTTAATCCGGGGATGTATAAACCATAGTCCATTGTTCTGGTTGTCCCCCCAGGGGTTCTCTGTCCGTATGCAATCCCTGCTGAGCGTGAATAGTATCAGTCTGCATTGTGCTGGGTGACCACATGGCTCCTCCCAGAACGCTCAGAAGGGGCTGTGACACCCCCCCCCCCCCCCGTCGTTTGGCTCCAGATCCGGTAGAACTGTCGGAGGGCATGTCAGTCCGTGGGGGGGACGGGGGAGGGGTGGAAAAAAAATGTGTTCCGCTCCAAGTTCCAGCACGTTGAATGGCCGTGGATTGTGGGCGCACGGGCTGGTGTGCGTCGTGCGTAATGGAGCCAGACGGCGATCGGCTGGCTTTAGGGAGCAAGGTGCGGGAAGAGCGCTGTGGAGGAGGAGGGGGAAGGGGGGTGGGAGTAAGTGAGTGCCGGCCCGGGACGTCAAAGGTGTCTGGGCCACGCAAAAATTGCGTGTGGATCCGCGATGGTGAGGGACTTTCCCGTTAAACCTGGCAATGATCCACAGTGGCTGTGAAAGAAAGAAAGAAAAAAAAATTAAGTCACTGACTTCTCGTGCAGGTCCGGTCCAACGAGGATCTGGGGAAGGCGATCAGCCCAATTCCCCAAGGATGCGTAGTGGCTGTGATAAACTGAAGCTGTGTCAGGGACACGGCAGTTTGGCTTTAGGTGCGGGAGCAGCCCTAAAGTCATTGGGGAAAGCAATCAGCAAAATTCTCGTTGTACGCTGTGGCTGAGAAACCCATACAAAGTCCTGTGTGCGGGCTGCATGTCTGCTTTAGGTGTAAGAGCAGCCCTAAAGGTTCCAAGGATGGCGATCGTCCGTGTTCCTCGGGCATGTGCAGCGGCGGAGGACGATGTAAAAGTCTGTGGAGCTGGTTTGTCCCTGGTGCGTGGCGCGCGCCTGGCGCAGTGACCACATAGCTGGCAGTTGCGCTGTCCTCGTAATCCTGCGGTGTGCATGCGGGGCTTCTGTGTGCGGGAGGTCTGCTGTCTGGAGTTTAGTCAGAGTCGGGGAGCTCGGTGGAAATCAACGCAGTCAGCGTCGATGATTATCCCCGTTCAGACTGCTTCATTCGTTCGCTCGTGTCGTTCATGGTGTGTTTTGGTCCCAGTGCTGCACTCCAGAGCGTGCTCCGGTGAGGATGAAGAGGTTGCAGGCGTTCTCTGGTCCTCTGGGATCCACAGCGCGGTGAGAGGGAGGAGACGATCATTCTCCCTTGTCAGGTCACCAGTGTGGAGGTAAAAGATCAGGCGAGGGGCCCACCATGACGTGTGCTGAGGCTTCCCGTCCGGGTCATCTCCGGGGTGTTCACCTCGTGTTCCATTCTTCGTCAAAGGTCACCAGTGTGGAGGAACAAATAAGTTCAGGCGAGATGCGGCCAGCTGGAAGGTGGCAGGATTTTATTTTCCTCCAACATCATGAGACACACTGTAGGGCTGTGCGCTGTTTTGTGCTGTGTGTGCTGTGTTGTGTTGCGCTCTTGAGGCATGTATAGCAAGCTCTTTTATACATGTTATACAAAGAGAGAGAATACATGGCACATTTGCATCATCATCATTATAGCAGTCTGTCGTGGGCGACAATGACTGTTTCATTTAGGTCTGATCAGATTCCTCCACACAGCTCTGTCCTTAGCCTTCCACTGCCAGGAATTCCTGTCTATGTCCAACTTCTTCAAGTTTCTTTTTACAGTGTCTTTAAATCTGAGCCTTGGTCTACCCTGATTGCGTTTGCCCTTGCATAGCTGTGAGTAAAGTAACTGCTGAGGGAGATGCTGGTGGTCCATCCTCTCAACATGTCCGAGCCATCTCAGGTTCATCTGTATTAGCATGTCCTCCATTGATGGTAGACCAGCTCGTTTCAACACTTCTATGTTGGTTATCTTGTCTTTCCATGAGATGTTCATTATGGCTCGAAGGTGTCTCATCACGTACGCGTGGAGTTTCTTCACCTGCACTCTGTAGACAGTCCAAGTTTCAGCACCATACAATAGAGTAGCCAGTACTGTCGCTCTGTACACTTTGCATTTCACATGGATAGACACATGTCGATTGTTCCACAGTCTCTCCTTCAAGTTTCCAAACACAGCGCCCGCTCTTCCCATTCTGAGAGATAGTTCATCCTCCAGCCTAGCATTCTCTGAAACAGTACTCCTTAGGTACTTGAAAGTCTTGCACTTGACTAGTGGCTCTGTACCAATGCTGATCTCTTCTGGTAGGGATGTTGATAATTGGAACTTTGGTGGTTGATAAAGGCACTCTGTCTTCTTGATGTTGAATTTTGAGGCTGAATTGGCTAGCTGCTCTTGCAAATTTCTCCACTAAAGATTGCATATCTTCCATGCTGTGTGCAACTAGAGCACTGTCTTCGGCAAAGAGCATTTCTCTTACTACCTTTATCGATGTCTTACTCTTGGCTTTAACCTGTGCCACACTGAACAAGTCTGCTTCTTTCCTTGTTTGAATGTATACTCCTTCTGAAGCGTCTTTGAAGGCCACCTCAAGCATGGCTGCCAGATATAGCGAGAAGAGTGTAGGTGCCAGCACACACCCTTGTTTCACCCCGTTGCTTACTGAAAAGTCTTTAGATACTGAACCACTCATTGCCACGTTTGCTTGCATACCTGTATGGAGTGCCTCGATCAGGCTGACAAACTTCTCTGTACTACCATATTTCTTGAGTACCTGCCAAAGTCCTTGTTGCGAAACAGTATCGAAGGCTTTACTGAAGTCTATGAAGACTACATAAAGCGGCATGTTCTGTTCAATACACTTTTCTTGAACCTGTTTCAAGCAGAAAATCATGTCCATTGTGCTTCTTCCACTTCTAAAGCCGCACTGGGTTTCCGGGTAGTACATTCTGCGAGATGTGTTCACTGAGTCTGTTAAGTAGTACACGTGAGAGAATCTTACCAACAGTGACTAGCAGTGATATACCTCGGTAATTTCCACAATCCTTCCTGTCACCTTTCTTGAACAAAGGCACAATACCTGCATCCTTCCACTCTTGAGGTACTTTCTGGGCATCCCATATCTCTTGGATGAGCTTGTGCAGGCAGTTGGTCAGCTGAACACCACCAAATTTCCACACTTCTGCTGGAATTCCATCCCTTCCTGGAGCTTTACCACCCTGTGTTGTCCTGATAGCTGCCATTAGTTCATCAAAAGTTGGTGGTTCATCCAGACTTGATACAGCTGGTCGCTGTATTAGAGCTTCTTTAGCCTCTTCAGTGAGATCTCCAGGGTTGTTTAGTAGTTGGTCAAAGTGGTCTGCAAATCTGTCCAAGATCTTGCCTTTCTCCTGCAAAACCGTTTCACCATCCATAGCCTTTAGTTAGATCAATCCTCTTGGTTTAGGGCGACAACCTAATAGTATTGAATGCAAAAGACGCAATAGACTTACACAATGGTCCCCTCCGGTATACAACTAGGAAAATACCGGTCGCTACGGAGGGTGACAATATGTATGGGTACATAATCGTACCATGTAGGATAACTAAGTAGATAGTTATGCTGTTCATTCCATCTAGCTACAATGCTCCGCACTGTGTGTGTTTATATATTTATTCCATCTAACTACAATGCTCCGCACTGTGTGCGTTTATATATTTATATATTTATTCCATCTAGCTACAATGCTCCGCACTGTGTGTGTTTATATATTTATATATTTATATGTACATATGTATATTCACTGCTCTTGTTTTTTCTTGTCTTCTGATTGTTGCTCTGAGTGTTGCTATCCCTGTGCTGTTGCAATCCTGGAATTTCCCCATTGTGGGGCTAATAAAGGCTTATCTTATCTTATCTTATATTTCTCTCAAACCTGTGAAGAATGTTTTCATGTCCTTCCTGTCTGCTGCAGTTTGAAGTTTCTCCGCTTTTTCATCCCACCAGTTGGACTTCATCTCTCTGGTGTACTTCTGTAGCTCACTCTGAGCCTTTGAGTATTTCTGCTTCATCAACCTTGTGTTACACTGTAGGTTTTCCTGCCTAGCTGTATTTCTCACTTCTAATAGTTTCTTCAGGTGTTGATCATGCTCATCAAACCAATCTTGATGTTTCCTCTCAGGGTAGCCTAATACATCACTCGCAGTCTGATACACCGTATCCCTCAGTGTTGCCCATTTCTCTTCTATGTCATTCTCTGAGTTGTTGCTGTCCCAGTCTTTCAGGTTTTCATCCATTTCCTGTGTAAGTTCTTCCTGCTTCTTTTGGCCTTTCAGTGCACTAGTGTTTAGCTTCCATGGTGGCTTTGCACCCGTCCTGCAGTGCTGTTTTCGTCCGCAAATCCTTAATCTAGATCTCAGCATAACATGATCAGTACCACAGTCCGCGCCTCTCATTGCTCTGGTGTCCAATACATCCCTTATGTCTCTCTGCCTCACTATGATGTAGTCTAATAAGTGCCAGTGCTTGGATCTTGGGTGCATCCATGTCTTCTTGTGTGTGTCCTTGTGCTTAAATACGTAGAGTGTTGGTTATCACAAGGTTGTACTCTGAACATAATGCAAGTAGAAGTTCTCCATTAGCATTGCACTTGCCTACTCCATGACTGCCTAGCACTCCTTTCCATTTCTTTGTGTCCGAACCAACTCTGGCATTAAAATCTCCAACGAGTATCAGCCTGTCATCAGTCGGCACACGCCTGATAGTCTCACGTAAATCACTGTAGAACTCTTCCTTCACCTCTTCTGTGTTGGTCATTGTTGGGGCATATACACTGATGAGTGTGGCATACATCTTCCGCTGTAGTGGAAGTCTCATAGTCATTATCCTGTCGTTGATTGCCACCGGTTCCTCATCAAGCATTGCTGCCATCTCCTTTCTAACTGCAAAGGCCACTCAATTCAACTTTATTTCAATTCAACTTTATTTATATAGCGCCATTTCACAACAACAGTCATCTCATAGCACTATCAACTGTAGGGGGGAACCCTCACAGTTGCAGAAAGTTGCAGAAAGACCCCAGCAATCAGGCGATCCCCTGTGAGCAAGCACTTGGCGACGGTGGAGAGGAAAAACTCCCTTTTAACAAGAAGAAACCTCCAGCAGAACCAGGCTCAGGGAGGGGCAGTCATCTGCTGCGACTGGCTGGGGGGTGAGGGGATAGAGAAGAAGAAAAGAACAGACATGTAGAGAGCAAACAGCACGATGGGGACTCAATCTATGGGAGAGAACAAACAAATGTTAATGACCAGCAAAAAAAAATATTTCATAGAGAGTGAGGAAAGGAGTGAGGCCCAGTGCATTACTGGAGGTCCCCCGGCTGACTAAACCTATTAGCAGCATAACTAAGGGAGGGTTCAGAAACACATGATCCCTCCCTAATTGTAGGCTATATCAAAAAGGTAGGTTTTAGCCCTATTCTTAAAAACAGAGATCGAGTCTGACTCCCGAATCCAGATTGGCAGCTGATTCCACAGGAGAGGAGCTTGATAACTGAAGGGTCTGCCTCCCATTGTACTTTTGGAGATTCTAGGTATTACAAGTAATCCTGCATTTTGGGAGCGTAGTGCTCTGTTAGGATAATACGGTAGTATCAGATCTTTTAAATAAAAAGGAGCCTGATTGTTTAGAGCTTTGTAAGTAAGAAGAAGGATTTTAAACTTAATTCTAAACTCTATGGGAAGCCAATGAAGGGAGGCCAGAACCGGAGAGATATGATCTCTCTTTCTAGTACCTGTTAAAACTCTTGCTGCAGCATTTTGGATCAGCTGAAGACTTTTTAAAGATGTTTTAGGACAGCCTGATAATAAAGAATTACAATAATCTAATCTCGAGCTAACAAAAGCGTGGATCAGCTTCTCAGCATCACTCTGAGACAAGATGCTCCTAATCTTGGCAATATTACGCAAATGATAGAAGGCAGTCTTAGAAACAAATTTAATATGTGAATTGAAGGACAAATCCTGATCAAAAATAACTCCAAGGTTCCTCACAGAGCTATTAAGAGAAAGAGTAACTGCATCCAAACTGAAAGTTTGATTTGGAAAGGAATTTCTAAGGTTTTTTGGACCAACAAGAATGACTTCAGTCTTATCTGAATTTAATAGCAGGAAATTACAAGTCATCCAAGCTTTGATTTTCTTAAGACAGGCTTCTAACTTGGCTAATTGATTACTATCATCTGGCTTCATTGACAGGTATAATTGTGTGTCATCTGCATAACAATGAAAATGTATACAGTGCTTTCTAATAATGTTGCCTAACGGAAGCATATATAAACTAAAAAGAGTAGGGCCTAGCACAGATCCCTGTGGAACTCCATGACTAAGCTTTGAGTTGAAAGAAAACTCATTATTTACATGAACAAACTGGAACCTATCAGATAAATAAGATCTAAACCACTGCAACGAAGTTCCATTAAGTCCAACATAGTGTTCTAATCTATCAAGTAGAATATTATGATCGATAGTATCAAAAGCTGCACTAAGGTCTAAAAGGACATAGTCCATTATCAGATGCAATGAGGAGGTCGTTAGTGACCTTCGCTAAGGCTGTTTCAGTACTATGATGGATTCTAAACCCAGATTGAAACTCTTCAAGTAAACCATTTCCCTGCAGGTGGTCAAATAATTGCGTAGCAACAACTCTTTCTAAGATTTTTGAAATGAAAGGGAGATTAGAGATTGGTCTATAGTTAGCTAAAGCTCCTGGATCTAGCGTTGGCTTTTTGAGTAAGGGTTTAATTACAGCCGTTTTAAAAGCCTGCGGTACATGGCCTAAAGTTAATGAAGAATTGATTATATGAAGAATAAAGCTACCAATAAGTGGGAAGACTTCTTTAAATAACCTGGTAGGAATAGGGTCTAAAAGACAAGTTGAAGGTTTGGATGAGGAAACTATTTTGTCTAACTCACAAAGGTCGATTGGAGTAAACTCATCAAGACAGACATCAAAAGAAGGAGTTGTAGTAGTTACAGTATTTAAGTTAACTGTGGGAAGAATCTGATTGATTTTATCTCTGATGGATGAAATTTTATTATTGAAAAAGTTCATAAAGTCCTGACTAGTAAGCTCTAAGGGAATGCTAGGATTAACAGAGTCCTGACTCTTTGTCAACCTGGCTACAGTACTGAAAAGAAACCTGGGATTATTCTTGTTCTCTTCTATTAATGCAGAGTAATAACTTGTTCTAGCTTTTCTAAGAGATTTTTTATAAATTAAAAGATGATTTCTCCAAGCTAAATAGATTTCATCTAAATTAGTAGAGCGCCATTTTCTTTCTAATTGACGAGTCTTCTGTTTTAAGCTACGAGTTTCTGTGTTGAACCAAGGAGTTAGAAATCTCTGATTAGACTTTTACTTTTTTAAGGGGGCCACCAAGTCTAGAGCCTGATGCAGAGAAGCTGAAACACTATCCACCATGTTATCAATTACAGAAGGAGCAAGCTGTCTATAGCTTATTTCCGTTGTGTTGACACATGGCATAGAGGAAACAATCTGCATAAATTTGGAAACAGCATCATCTGAGAGGCATCTACTGTAATATTTTTCTTTAGGAGCCAAATAGTCAGAAATAGTAAAATCAAAGGTTAACAGACAATGGTCTGACAGTACAGGGTTATGAGGAGACACTACAAGATTTTCTATTTCTATGCCATATGTCAGAACAAGGTCCAATGTATGGTGGAGGTAATGAGTAGAATTTCCTACTTTCTGAGAAAACCCAATCGAGTCTAATATTGAATTAAAAGCCACATTAAGGCAGTCACTATCTACACCCACATGTATATTTAAGTCCCCTACTATAATTATTCTATCAGATTTCAGCACTAAATCAGCTAAGAAATCAGCAAATCACTCCTGCTTCTCTCCTTTCTTCAGTATACATATCAGTCAATACATATCAATCGCGTGACCAACTGGCACCTGGATGTCTTCTCCTTAATCTGGGGATGTATAAACAATAGTCCATTGTTCTGGTTGTCCCCCTTCCCCCCAGGGGTTCTCTGTCCTTATGCAATCCCTGCTGAGCATGAATAGTATCAGCCTGCATTGTGCTGGGTGACCACAATACATGAATTATATGGGATTATGAAAAGGGACAGCTCAAGTTACCTACAAATAAATCAACATTTTTTACACAGTATTTAAATTATTCTACATTTCATAATGTCTCCCAATTACTGTACATCAAATAATTAATAATATAGTATTATATTATTAATTATTGATTAATTAATAATTAATAATATATAATTAATTATATATTATTAATTGTTATTATTATGTATATTATAGTTAGTTTTTTCCCAAGTATGTCTCAGGGATGTGTGAATGGATGGGGGGGTGGGGGTGGGGGGTGAAGCTATGTGTGAGTGTGTCTTAAATCTTGCTGCTTCTATTTATGTGGATGCCGAGAGAAACGCAATTCCATCTTGCCTGCACTACAGTTGTATGTACAGCAATATGACAATAAAGTTTGATTTGATTTGATTTTGATAAAGAATAATAAAAAGTGTTGCCACCAGGTGTAGCTCCTTATGGTGGCAGAAAATAACTTGCCACCAGATGATGCTGCAAGCCCATACTTTTCCCATGAAGCACACATGGGCAAAATAAGACCCCATGCAGAAACCAGTCCATGGACCATAGCAGCGAGGTCCGTAAAGTCCCAAAAGAAAAACTAAGCAGCCCCGTAAATGGCATTTAGCAGCGGCATTAAGCTTACTTAAGCTTAAGGCAAATGTATTATACAGTATGTCAATGTGCAAATATGCATATTAGAAGAATGATGGATGTACACTTATTTCATGATCAAATACTGTGTGGCTCACTGGGAAAAAAAATGCACCTTGTCCAATAAGAAGTTCTTTACATGTTCCCAACAGATTTCCACACGAACACAATTTATTTATTTATTTAGCGAATGCAAAGTCCTTAAGCCAAGCAGTTGCCTCCTGGTTTGCTGTATGGAGGGTGTGTAATCCTCCTTCCAGTCTTTGGAGCGGGCAAGCCTCTATGATGTGTTCCATTGTTTGCTCCTCTCCACATGCGCACAGTGGGCTAGGGCTACTGCCCCATCTGTAAAGGCTGGCCAAGCAGGGGCCATGTCCAGTCCTGAAGCGATTGAGTGTAGACCACTGTCTCCTTGGGAGGTTGGTGCCCGGGACCTGTTGGTTGGGGTTTATCACCAGCTGTTTGTTTGGGACCTCCTTGGTCTCCCATTCCTCTTGCCAAGCTGTCTGGATGGTAAAGTCAGCTGGGGGAGGGTTTTTCCAAATCGGCCGTCTGGATGAAAGTCGGGCAGTGGGTGGAGTGTAGATATCTGCATGGATTGGTAAGTGAGGAGAATCTTTAACTTTTTGGAGCATCCTTTGAGTTAATGCTGCTCGCCGGATGTGTGGAGGGGCTATGTTTGACAGTACAGAGAGCCAGGGGAGTGGTGTTGAGCGGATTGTTCCAGTTATAGTTCTCATGGTTGTGTTGAGCTGGGTGTCTACATGGTGTGTGTAAGATGACCTGGACCAGACAGGGGCACAATATTACGAACACAATCAATATAAGACACATAATGAATAAAGAAACAAGGGCACAGCCGATTCACGCAAGTTGTCAATGAATTTTTTAATTAGATCCAGATGTGACTATTTACAGTGAAAATGAAAAAAAAAAAGTCAGCTCACACAGTTCCACTTTCAATTAAAAGTGAACTCACAGAGAAAGTACACTGTCCCATTCTTGTAGCATGGAATCATAAACTAATATTTTGTGCTTAAAAAAATAGCAACCTATAATACTTTTATATTTAAAATTTCTTTTCAAATGAAAGGAAGACAAGATATACAGAAGCATCAGTTAAGCCTATGTTAAACCTGTACACACCACTGAGGAACCCTGTAAGCTACTGGCCAGATGACAAAATAAAGATAAAACACTGCAAATGTTTCCAGCCAATGTGATGCCCTGTTGACCGTTTTATACAGTTTCTGATTTATTTTTTTTTATAAATCCCTGATCTACGCTGACCTAAATGTAACTTTAAGTACTGACAGTAGTAGCATGACCTTATTGAAAATGGCTACAGAATGCACTGCATGTTCGATCTTTAAAGGGAAGTACAAAAAAAAAACCCTCATAGAAAAAGTATAAATGAAGAGATATAACCCAGACCCAACAGCAGTGGACTCTACAATGGTTCATGCAGCGGACCGGAGAAATTATTTGAGATAAAAACCAGTATCCTATAGTTTCTTAGTTAGTGGGTTATGCTGGCACGCACAGAAACACCCACAGCCTCCCTACTTGAATCTTTGTATATAGCTCCTCTGATACTTAAAAGGCCACCTCACATCACAACCACAAATACAGGCAAGCCAAACAACTGAAAAAAGGCTCAAATAAAAGCCGTCACTACTCTCGAGATCAACAATTACAATATAAAACTTCTTGTGCATTATGTAGTGTTTTGTAATTAGATCTTTACCAGTTTTAAGGTAGCACAATAGCAGTCTGTACATAATTAATATAAAACACATAATATCCCAGAGATGTCCAGTTCTAAAACAAAATACCTCAGTCTTCATTCACATGTCTGCTTCTGATGCAGCTGTTTGTGCCTATTATTACTGTGTGAAGAGTCATCATTATTATTATTATCATCATTATTAATTATTATTATCAGTTTATGCTATTACATGAAGATGAGCTTGCTATTCCATATACAAGAAAGAACAGAAGGATAAAAGGCAACACAGAATGAGGCCGCATTAAAGGTTGTAGCTAGATCCAAGTCCTTGAGGGGGTACCACACCACAGCCAAGGAAGACATAACCCTGTAGGTCCTCTGTCACCTCTACTCTTCATTGGCACATGGCCCCCCCATCTGGGAGAAACACTGCATCTGGTTCTCACCCACCACCACCTCAGTTTTAGCGAAAAGCATTGTAGTGAGAGACTGATGGAGGACAAGTGAGAAGCTTTCTTGTTTTGAGTCATTTCCAGGCTTTCTCTGATAGACTGTACAGTACATTCTTGAAATGCCAGAGAGCGATCTGTCTGCGTAGGGAGCAGCTTCTAGTCAAAGAGCTCTTAAGTGTTTGTTAAGGCCGATGAAACCTTTAAAAAGAGAGAGAGAGAAAGCTCATGAGGGACAAGCATTTCTAGTCTGTAAGCTCATCATTAAATTTAAACAACCATTCCTGCCTGATGAAATCACCCTGCGAGTGCTCAGATCTCCTGACCTTTGACCTTTAGCACAGCCTAGATACAGACCCATGTGATGAGCATTGTGCATGAGTATGCCAAACATATGGGCAATTGCCTAGGAGGAGTAACAATTTTTATGAAATCACAAATGCCCACATTTCATTTCCTTTACCTTTGACAACGACCTTGACCTTGAGCTCAACTTGGATGCAGAGTTGCAAACCTACCTGTGGATCACTGTGTGCAAGTTTGTTGAGAATTAGGGTAACTGCCTAGGAGGAGTAACAATTTTCATGTAATCATATAACCACTAAGGTCTCCTGATCTTTGACCCTGACCTTGAGCACAACCTTGATGCCAACCCATCTGATGATCATTTTGCATGAATTTGTTGAGAATTATGGCAATTACTTAGGAGGAGTAGCGATTTTTCTGAAAGCACCTACAGAAGTGGACAAAATTGTTGGTACCCCTCTGTTATTGAAAGAAAAACCCACAATGGTCACAGAAATAACTTGAATCTGACAAAAGTGGTAATAAATAAAAATTCTATGAAAATTAACCAATGAAAATCAGACAATGCTTTTTTGATTTGATTTTGTATACTTTATTGATCCCCAGAGGGGAAATTGAGGGCATCCACCTGGATGGATGAAGCAGCCACAGTACGGTGCTATCCCTTAACCATTCACACACACATTCACACCTAGGGCCACTTTAGAGTCTCTTGAACTGTGGTTCAACAGAATTATTTTAAAAAACAAACTCATGAAACAGGCCTGGACAAAAATGATGGTACCCTTAACTTAATATTTTGTTGCACAACCTTTTGAGGCAATCACTGCAATCAAATGATTTCTGTAACTGTCAATGAGACTTCTGCACCTCTCAGCAGGTATTTTGGTCCATTCCTCATGAGCAAACTGCTCCAGTTGTCTCAGGTTTGAAGGGTGCCTTCTCCAGACGGCATGTTTCAGCTCCTTCCACAGATGTTCAATTGGATTTAGATCAGGGCTCATAGAAGGACACTTTAGAATAGTCCAATGTTTCGCTCTTAGCCATTCTTGGGTGTTTTTAGCTGTGTGTTTTGGGTCATTATCCTATTGCAAGACCCATGACCTGTGACTGAGAGCAAGCTGTCTGACACTCGGCAGCACATTTCTCTCTAGAATACCTTGATAGTCTTGAGATTTCATTGTACCCTGCACAGATTCAAGACACCCTGTGCCAGATGCAGCAAAGCAGCCCCAGAACATAACAGAACCTCTTCCATCTTTCACAGTAGGGACAGTGTTCTTTTCTTTGTATGCTTCATTTTTGCGTCTGTGAACATAGAGCTGATGTGCCTTGCCAAAAAGTTCCAGTTTTGTCTTGTCTGTCCATAGGACATTCTCCCAGAAGCTTTGTGGCTTGTCAACATGCAATTTGGCAAATACCAGTCTGGCTTTTTTATGATTTGTTTTCAACAGTGGTGTCCTCCTTGGGTGTCTCCCATGAAGTCCACTTTGGCTCAAACAATGACGCATGGTGCGATCTGACACTGATGTACCTTGACCTTGGAGTTCACCATGAATGTGTTTAGAGGTTGTTCTGGGCTCTTTTGTTACCATTCGTATTATCCCTCTCCTCCTGCAGCCACGTCCAGGGAGGTTGGCTACAGTCCCATGGATCTTAAATTTCTGAATAATATGTGCAACTGTAGTCACAGGAACATCAAGCTGCTTGGAGATGGTCTTTTTTCTCCCTCTGGTCCACGTTTAGTGTGGTATACACCGTGTCAACAAACAGCACAGTGACTAGTTGTCACCCTTTAAATAGTCCGACTGACTGATTACAAGTTTGTAGACACCTGTGATGTTAATTAGAGGACACATCTTGGTTGAACATGTCCCTATGGTCACATTATTTTCAGTCTTTTCTAGGGGTACCATCATTTTTGTCCAGGCCTGTTTCATGAGTTTGTTTTTTAAAATAATTCTGTTGAACCACAATTCAAAAGCGTTGTCTGATTTTCATTGGTTAATTTTCATAGAATTTTTTTTTATTACCACTTTTGTCAGATTCAAGTTATTTCTGTGACCATTGTGGGTTTATACGTACTATACGTTATACGTTATACGCATACCCTCACAAACGTATAGTGAGGGTATGCTGGGAACATCTGGCTGAGGCCCCTGTCCGGGAGGTCTTCAACTCCCACCTCCGGAAGAACTTCAACCACATTCCGAGGGAGTCTGGAGACATGGAGTCTGAATGGGCCATGTTCTCCACCTCTGTTGTTGAAGCGGCGGCCCAGAGCTGCGGCCGCAAGGTGGTCGGTGCATCTCGTGGTGGCAACCCTCGAACCAAGTGGTGGACACCAGTGGTGAGGGGGGCCATTAAGCTGAAGAAGGAGTCCTATCAAGCTTGGTTGGCTTGTGGGACTCCTGAAGCAGCTGAGGTGTACCGGCAGGCCAAGCGGAGTGCAGCTCGGGTGGTTGCTGAAGAAAAAACCCAGGTATGGGAGGAGTTCGGTGAGGCCATGGAACAAGACTTTCGGTCGGCCTCGAAGAGATTCTGGCAAACTGTCCGGCGGCTCAGGAGGGGAAAGCAGATCCCTGTCCACACTGTGTATGGTGCAAATGGGGCACTGTTGACTTCGACTGGGGATATCGTCGGGCTGTGGAAGGAATACTTCGAGGATCTCCTCAATCCCACTGATATGCCTTCCACAGAGGAAGCAGGGTTTGTGGACGAGGGGGATGTCTCGCCTATCACAGGGGCTGAGGTTGCCAAGGTGGTTACAAATCTTCTTGGTGGCCGGGCCCCGGGGGTGGACGAGATTCGCCCTGAGTACCTCAAGGCCCTGGATGTTGTTGGGCTGTCATGGTTGACACGCCTCTGCAACATTGCGTGGAGGTTGGGGGCAGTGCCTTTGGCATGGCAAACTGGGGTGGTGGTTCCTCTTTTCAAAAAAGGGGACCGGAGGGTGTGCTCCAACTTTAGAGGGATCACACTCCTCAGCCTCCCTGGGAAGGTCTATGCCAAGGTACTGGAGAGGAGAGTCCGGCCGTTGGTCGAACCTCGGATTCAGGAGGAGCAATATGGTTTTTGTCCTGGCCGTGGCACATCAGACCAGCTCTTTACCCTCTCGAGAATTCTCGAGGGTTCATGGGAGTTTGCCCAACCAGTTTACATGTGTTTTGTGGACTTGGAGAAGGCATTTGACTGCGTCCCTCGTGGTTTTTTTGTGGGGAGTGCTTCGGGAGTATGGGGTATTGGGCTTGTTGTTATGAGCTATTCGGTCTCTGTACGACCATTGTGAGAGTTTGGTTCGTATTGCCAACACTCGGTCGGACTCATTCCCAGTGAGAGCTGGACTCCACCAGGGCTGCCCTTTGTCACCGATCCTGTTCATAATTTTTCTGGACAGGATTTCTAGGCGTAGCCAGGGAATGGAGGGTGTCATCCTTGGTGACCACAGGATCTCATCTCTGTTGTTTGCAGATGATGTTGTCCTGTTGGCTTCATCCAGCAATGACCTACAGCTCTTGCTGGGACGGTTTGCCACTGAGTGTGAAGCGGCTGGGATGAGAATCAGCACCTCCAACTCCGAGTCCATGGTCCTCAGCCATAAAAAGGTGGATTGTCCTCTCTGGGTTGGGGACAGGCTCCTACCCCAAGTGGAGGAGTTTAAGTATCTTGGGGTCTTATTCACGAGTGAGGGGAAAATGGAGCGAGAGATTGACAGATGGATTGGAGCAGCATCTGCAGTGATGCGGACATTGTACCGGTCTGTTGTGGTGAAGAGGGAGCTGAGTTCTAAGGCAAAGCTGTCGATTTACCAGTCAATCTACGTTCCTACTCTCACCTATGGTCACGAGCTTTGGGTAATGACCGAAAGAACAAGATCGCGGATACAAGCGGCTGAAATGTGACTGGCGCCTAGCGGCTGCCCCGGCCTTGGATGCGCTCTGCAGAGCGTGCCCAAATGCCAAGTCACGTTTCGTTACCTTGTATTCATACATGTGTAATGACAATAAAGTTGAATCTCATCTCAAATGAGCTTTCTCCATAGGATTGCTGGACTCACCCTCAGAGATAGGGTGAGATTTATACCAGATAAAACAGGACACTCGTCTTCCAAAAAATTCAACTTTTGTCTCGTCAGTCCCCAGAATGTTTTCCCAAAAGTCTTGAGGATCATCTAGATGTTTTCTGGCAAATGTGAGATGAGTCTCTGTGTTCTTTTTGTCCAGCAGCTCTCCCATGGATGCCATTTTTGCCCAGTCTCTTCTTATTATTCCATCGTGGACCATTGTCCAAACTGAGGCAAGTGAGGCCTGCAGTTCTTTAGATGTTGTTCTGGGTTTTTGTTTCTCATCTTATCTTGAATTTCTTTAAATCACAGTGGGATGTGTTGCTTTTTCAGATCTTTTAGCCTACTTCAGGTTGTCAGACAGGTTCTATTTAAGTGATTTCTTGATTCAATAAGTCTGGCAGTAATCAGGCTCGGGTGTAGCTACTGAAACCAAACTCACCTTTCCAAAAAATATGGTTAATCACAGTTAATTCATGATGTAACATGGGGGGCAATTACTTTTTCACATAGGGCCAGGTAGGTTTGGATAGTTTTTTCTTTTAACAAGTGAAATGATCATTTGAAAACTGCATTTTGCATTTATTCAGGTTATCTTTGTCTGATATTAAAATTTGTTTGATGATCTGAAACATTGGTGACAAACATGCAAAAATATAAGAAATTAGGAAGGGGGCAAATACTTTTTCACAGCACTGTACATGTAATCTATACAGGGCATCTTCAGCTATAAGGAAGTTAAATTTAAAACTTTTTAAGACCTTTTAAGACCACTTGATCCATTTTGAGACCTTACGTTTTCAAAATGGCAAAAATTATGTGACCGCATTATAAATTACACAGGGTTACAAAAATAATTTTTTTATAAGTTGTCCGTGTTTTTTTCAACTGATTTAAGACAATTTTGCACCGCTGAATCCGAAGATGACATCCATTTCTCTCGATCAGGTGCCAATTAAAAACCTGTACTTACTTAGTAATGTGCATGTACTTACCTTTATATAAAGGTAAGTACATGTAAATTGAATGTTACGTCATCATTGTTCAAAATTCAGAGAATTTCAAGACATAAAAAAGAATTTTGCATCATATAAAGCGAAAATACCCGTGCATGTAAACAAAAACATATAAAACAACATGTGGCCATAATTCAAAAAGTTGACCTGATTGAGCAAAACCAATGTGATTTTTGGATTCAGCACATCAAAATTGTCCTAAATCAGCTAAAAAAAACGTCGACAATAAATTTGGTGTTGACCAGTGTAATTTACTAGACTTGAAATTATTACAAATTTGGGATCATTACTCCAGCTCACATTAAATTTGCACTGCCCCATAATGAAGATTTCTATTAGATTATTAATTCAATCAAGTATGTAACACCTGAAACTTACGGAGAAAAAAAGTCACATACTTATGAGGAAAAAAATACACAAATTTATCAGAAAAAGGAGCAAAATAATGAGAATAAAAGATTGTACCACCACAGTGTCACTGCTACCATGGTGAAAGCGGGAAAAAACATCTACGGCTCAAATGTGAAGGACTATAACATCATGGCTGAACTGATGACAGTATACCTTGTATAAATTCTGCTTTCTTCATGAACCTCCATTTCAGTGCTTTTATAATCATTCAGCTCCTTCCGGATGGCCGCCTGAACAAAAAAAACCCAAAAACCTTCAGTTAAAGGTGACCTTATAAAGGAACGACTCAGACATCTCACACTTGATCCCAATATTACAGTACGTTACTTTTTTAATACCTTGTCAGCTGGAGTCAGCTTAGTCCAAGGCTTGTCTGCCCTTCTGTCATAGTCTTGGGCATCGGTGACTTCCACGTACTCATGGAATCGCAAGATTTTTCTTGCTTGTAGTTCTGCCACTGTCGGTCTTTGGCTCAGCTGCAAGAAGCAAAGAAAATTTTTGTGTATTTCAGTTCACCACTCGTCGTATAAATGATCTGAAACTTGGATGCTGTAGTAGGCATGCTGCTTCACCTTTCTGGTCAGCCGCCGCTTGATCTCTCGAACCTCAGCTTGTCTGTCAGCCTGATTTTTGGCTAAAAAAGAAGAAAGAAGAGGAGAGAGGGAGAGAACAAATCTTTATTTAGACTGTGGTATAAAAGCTTGGTTTGATGATGAGCTAAGGCAGCGTAGAGGACGTTTCTAAAATTAGATAATCACTCTTTCCTTCTGACGTCTATTTCAAGTGTAAATCTTGGTGCATGTGAAAGTGATACAGTTATAAATGGAAATATGTGGTTCCAATGATAAAATGTGCCGAATCAAAATAATTCATAGACTAATAGCATTTGATCCTAAAAAAAGGAATGACCCTACATACACCCGGAAACAAAGTCAAAGAAGTCAGGAGGCATTTAACATTAAAAACTGAAACTCTATTTTCTGGTCCCTGTATGGAAAAAAAAGGTTAAAAAGGAGGAAGAAAGAATAAATACTAACGCTGGAGGATGTTTCTTTGCTCAAGTTCCTCAGCGGTGGGTCTCTGGCTAAGTCGTCTAAAGAAAAAAAAAAAAAGTTCCTATTTTTAAACACTTTCATCACTTGTCATTCAAGCAAAAAAAGTAGGACAAAGATGTAAGAACTGTACAGTTTCTTCAGGAAATGCATGCTCCTTTCAGACCATACAAAAAGAAAAGAACATGACAACTTCTGCCTGTACCTTGTGAGCGCCGTGCCAATCTGTGTTCGAATGGCCTCCCACTGCTCCCTGCTCTGCCAGGTGAGGCCAGTCTGACCTGGAGGCTGGTCATCTCTGCTGCTCCTCTCCTGGGTAAACCTGTCCCTGTCGGGAGCACAGGGACGGCTGCTCAGCTTCAGAGCCAGTGTGTCCTTCCTCTTGACCCTGCTGGCCAGAGCACCTAAACATCACAGAGACACCGAGGGTCACGAAGTAGCATCAAACCACCGGACAGATGCCCTACAATCTTAAAGCAAGAAAAATACGCACTCAGTGGCGGCTCATCCTCCTCATCTTCATCCGAGTCTTCATCTTTATGCAGCACAGGACCGTCTGAGTCGCTACCATCTCCATGCATGTCATGCTGTCCTTCCTCATCCTCTTCCTCTTCTTCTTCTTCTTCTTCTTCCTCCTCCTCCTCCTCACTGCTATTTCCCCGTGGAATGACACAAATGCCGGCATCGCCGACTAAGCACCGGCGTGTCCGTGGCTCCAGCTTTGGCTGGGGGATCTCCCCATCATATGCCTCCTCTTCTTCATCGTCTTCCTCTTCCTCATCCTCATCCTCTTCCTCTTCCTCTGAGTAGTCATCTTCAGATCTAGCAAAAAAGAAAACACATTTCAATGTATTTTTTTAAACTAGACCGTCAGTGATGGAGTAGCTCATTCTAGCCTGATGAACATAGCCCAGAGTCACCAGGAATCTTCACTTCATGTTCTGTAGATGCACGTGAGCCCTGTTTCCACTGCACAGGAACCAATTTTACAGGAACTCCACCCGTGGTGTGTGTCTCCACCGAAGGAACCTCCCCCTTAAGGGGAAAAGTTCAGGAACTCATAGGGGCCGAAATAAGTTCCTGCTCCAGTGGAGGTACTTCAGTACTGCCCTGAAAAACTGCTGGGAGACCCGATATAACTCAGCATCACAATGTAAACGAAACAGAGGCATTGGGAGGACATGCCCATTGGAGTGGAGGGACGTAGCACAGAACTGGCAGCATGCACTCTCCGTAGTGGGGATATGGATCGACACAGTCAGCTGGTGAGGCATGGAATCCCTGCTGCTGCTCATGCTGTGTTTGCAGAGCTATGCCGTTCCTTTTTGCAATTAAACAATGTGGACTCCACTCTAGGCTCATTCTGTGCCTAGAGTTCATTTCTGTATTTTAAACGACGCACCTTGTTTGCTTTGGTACACTATGTTGCAGTTGACTGTCAAACGGGTGAGAAGACCAGCTACACAAATGGCCCCTGACAAAGTTAGTGTACTCTAACTTTTACCTTGGTTCCTACAATGGAAACGGGGCTATGTACATATATAACCTAGTAGCCCTTTTCAAAGTTGAGATGATATAAACATAGAGTGTGATCATTGACCTTGACCACAATCCGGGTACAGACCCAACTCAGGATCACTGTGCATGAGTTTGATGAGTAGCAATATTTGTGTGAGTTGTGAAATGGATAGATGATGGGCACAGCAATATGACATTAGCTTATTTCACCTTCTATGGAATGAGCTTATATATATACTGTATATATGTATGTATGTATGTATGTATGCATGTATATATATAGGCCTTAAGATAAAACTTTTGTCTTAATGTCACTGATTTGGAAACATTTGGAAACTCCTGCACTGTTAAGCTTTACAAATAGCTTTCTTCTTCTTTTTGCTGCTCCCTTTAGGGGTCGCCACAGCAGATCATCTGCCTCCATCTCACCCAATCCCTTGCATGTAATAATAATAATAATAATAATAGATTAGATTTATATGACACTTTACATGTTAAGTAACATCTCAAAGCGCTTACAGTGAGTCCATTATTCATTCATTCCAGACAGACATTGATAGAGGTAAGCTACTACTGTAGCCACAGTTGCCCTGAGGCAGACTGAGGGAAACGTGGCTGCCAAGCCGCGCCAACAGCCTCTCCGACCACTACTGAACATTTATACACATTCATACCTAGTGTCATGGACACTGGAGGCAAGGTGGGTAAAGTGTCTTGCCCAGGGACACAACAACAGGATGGCTGGGAAGAGCGGGATTGGAACCACCAACCCTCTGGTTATTGGACAACCAGCTCTACCTCCTGAGCCACTGCTGCCCACATCTTCTTCCGTAACACCAACCCTCTCATGTCCATCACTACATCCATGAATCTTCTCTGTGGTCTTCCTCTTTTCCTCCTGCCTGGCAGCTCCATTTTCAACATCCGTTGTCCAACATATCCACTATCCCTCCTCTGCACATGTCCAAATCATCTTAGCCTTGACTCTCTTATTTTGTCTCCAAATCGCTCAACCTAAGCTGTCACCTCCAATATAGTCATTTCTAATCCTGAGTGAGAATCTTGGCATCTTCAACTCTGCCACTTCCAGCACTGCCTCCTGTGTTTTTGTCAGTGCCACTATCTCCAAACCATACATCATAGCAGGTCTCACTACCGTCTTGTAAATCTTCCCTTTCACTCTTGCTGCTATTCTGTTGTCACTGATCACCTCTGACACTCGTCTCCACCCACTCCACCCTGCATGCACTCTCTTCTTCACCTCTCTTGTGCATTTTCTATTGCTTTCGATGGCTGACCCCACGTATTTAAACTCATCATCTTTCACTACCTATCCTCCTTGCAGCTTCACCGTTACACCTGCTTCCCTCTCATTCAGACTAATGTATTCTGTCTTGCTTCTACTGACTTTCATTCCTCTTCTCTTCAGAGGATACCTCCACCTCTCCAGGTTCTCTTCCCCTTGCTCCCTACTCTCACTACAGATTGAAATGTCATCTGCAAACATCATGTTCCACGGAGACTCCTGCCTGACACCGTCTGTCAGCCTGTTCATCACCATGGGAAACAAGAAGGGACTCAGAGCTGATCCCTGATGTAACCACCTTGAATCCATCTGTCACTCCTACAGCACTCCTCACCACTGTCTCGCTGTCATCATATATGTCTTGCACCACCTTCACATACTTCTCTACTGCTCCTGACTTTCTCATACAGTACCACACTGCCTCTCTTGGCACCCTATTATATGCTTTCTATAGATCCACAAGGACACAGTGTAACTACTTCTGACCTTCTCTATACTTCTCCATCAGCACTCTTAGAGCAAACACTGCATCTGTAGTACTCTTTCTGGGCATAAAACCATACTGCTGCTCACTGATTGTCACCTCTCCTCTTAACTTGGCTTCAATAACTCTTTCCCATATCTTCATAGTGTGAGTGACCAACTTTATGCCTCTGTAGTTATTACAGGTCTGAGCATCACCCTTGTTCTTGAAGAAAATTGGTTCCAAAACACTTCTCCACTCCTCAGGCATCCTCTCACTCTCCAAGATTGTGTTAAACAATCTGGTTAAAAAGTCCACTGACATCTTTCCTAAACATCTCCATACCTCCACAGCTATGTCATCTGGACCAACCGCCTTTCCATTCTTCATTCTCTTCAAAGCTGCCCTCACTTCTGCCTTGCTAATCCTTGGGACTTCCTTATTCACAATCTTTCCCTCATCCATCCTCCTCTCTCTCCCCCATTTTCTTCATTCAAAGTACTCCTTCCACCTTCTCAACACACTCTTGTTAGTACATTACCATTTCTGTCCTTAATCAATCTAACTTGCTGCACATCCTTTTTAGCTCAATCTCTCTATCTAATCAATACAACTCCTTTTCTCCTTCCTTAGTGTCCAGCCTCTCATACAGCTCACTATATGCCTTTTCCTGTGCCTTTGCCACTTCTCTCTTTGCCATGTGTCCAGATTCCAAATACTCACGTCTACTTTCTTCATCTCCCTGACGATCCCACTTTTTCTTTGCCAACCTCTTCCTTTGGATACTTTCCTGTACCTCCTTATTCCACCACCAAGTCTCCTTGTCTTCCTTCCTCTGCCCACTGAATACACCACATACCTTTCTACCAGTTTCCCTCAATACTTTTGCTGTACCTTCCCAGTCATCTGGTAATTCTTCCCTACCATCCAGAGCCTGTATCAACTCCTTCCTGAACTCTGTGCGACCTTCTTCCTTCTGTAACTTCCCCCAATTAATCTTTGGCTCTGCCTTCACTTTCTTCTTCTTCTTGCTTTGCAAAGTCATCCTACAGACTACCATCCAATGGTATCTGGCTACATTTTCCTCTGCCACCACCTTGCAGTTTCCTATCTCTTTCAGATTTCTCCTTCTGCATAAGATGTAGTCCACCTGTGTGCACCTTCCTCCACTCTTGTAAGTCACCCTATGTTCCTCTCTCTTCTTGAAGTATGTGTTCACCACAACCATTTCCATCCTTTTGGCAAAATCCACAACCATCTGTCCTTCAACATTTCTCTCCTTAAGGCTGTACCTACCCAGGACCTCCTCATCGCCTCTGTTCCCTTCACCTACATGTCCATTAAAGTCTGCTTTAGGGATGTCAATGATTAATTGGTTTTCGATTAATTGTTGATAAGAATTTAGTTGACTAAATTAAATTAGTTGTCAATTAACTGATAACTCAGCAGTCCTTTTCAATAGGAGCTTATTCTATGAAATGTAGTGGCTTCGTCGTTGAGGTGGGAGCGCACGCCATCACCCACTGCCGCATTTCAACTGAAAAAGCAGAAGACGCTAAGCCCTTCCGAGTTACGTCGGAGAGCCACAAGTTCCAATGGCAAGTTTTAATGTCCACTCGTCAAATCAACAGGGCATAGAAATGGACTGCAGCAGGCTACACAAGTGCAACAACATGGTTTACCGGCAGGTCGCACCAAAACAAACTCGTCCCAGCCAGCTACAGCTGGCCCATAACCTGCTCATACCTTGACAAGCTCACTCCACAGGGAGCCCACTCCATTGAAATCTCTTTGTGTTTCAACACTTCCCTACTGGGGACCTGGAATTTTTTTGTGCATAAACTACATTTTTCAGAAAAGTGAACCTGTTAAACTGAGTCTGGTAAGGATAATTACATGGAAGCAATCATGGAGAAAAGGCTTAATTAGATCACTCAGGTCAACTGCAGTGCACAGTGTCAGTAGGGGTGGGCAGCATGTGGGGCGAATTCGGCGTGAAGCAGGCAGGTGGTGGTGCGTGCTCAATCAGGAGTGTCCTGGTTGAGGAGGTGGTGGAGCTAGCACACACTGAGGCGAGTTGACCGGTAACCAAAAACATATGTATCCCCGCTTCCTCCCTTCAACCTGCTGCTAGACAGAAAAGCAGACCGGACTCAAGTTCCCACTGAGGTAACGGACAACAGAGGGAGCCCAGATCATACTGGGTTTGCCTGGATTGCGGGGTACTGTGATAATGTTTAACATGCGACAGATGAAGGAACTCACAATTTGTTTTTCTGTTAAAACAGTCTACCAGTGCATCTCAGTAAATAAGAACGTGAAAGTTTTTTTTAATATAACAAAAAAGATAAATTTGTGATAAGATAAGATAAGCCTTTATTAGTCCCACAACGGGGAAATTCCAGGATTGCAACAGCACAGAGATAGCAACACTCAGAGCAACAATCAGAAGGCAAGAAAAAAAAAAACAACAAAAAACAAAAAAAAACAAGCAAGCAAGAGCAGCTAATATACATATGTACATATTACTATAAAATATATATATACACACACACACACAGACACACAGTGCAGAGCATTGTAGCTGGATGGAATAAATATATGAATATATGAACACACAGTGCAGAGCGTTGTAGCTAGATGGAATAAATATGTAAATATATAAACACCCACAGTACGGAGCATTGCAGCTAGGTGGAATAAATATGCAAGTATATAAACACACACAGTGCGGAGCAATGTAGCTAGATGGAATAATATGTAGATATATAAAAACACAGTGCGGAGCATTGTAGCTAGATGGAATAAATATATAGATATATAAATATAAACACACCCAGTGCTGAGCATTGTAGCTAGATGGAATAAATATGTAAATATATAAACACACACAGTGCAGAGCATTGTTGCTAGATGGGATGAAACAGCATAACCGTCTACTTAGTTATCCTACATGGTATGATTATGTGCCCATACATATTCTCACCCTCCATAGCGACCGGTATGTTCCTAGTTGTATGCCGGAGAGGACCATTGTGTAAGTCTATTGCATCTTTTGCATTCAAAAAACTATTAGTTTGTTACGTCTTTTTGCTATCTCTGCGAGCAGCCCTGCTTAGGTTGGTAGCAGTTTTTAAAATAAATAAAAAAAATCATGACATTTGTAATTTACTGAGATGTCCCAGCACATAGTACACACTATTCAGTGCAAAATTTGTTAAACTACAAAAAATGCCATTGTCTGTAATAAAAAAAACCAAATGGTACAGTAAATCATTGAGGAATATAATGTTCATGTTTTATTCAGTATATGAAAAAACAGCAACTTTTTATATGTTAAAGATGGACCGTATTGTACCGAGGGAAATTCAGATTCTCAGGAAAAATGCAGCTTTTCAATTAATCATTAATCGATCGATAAGGTGAATCAATTATCAATTAATGAATTAATTGATAACTTGCATCCCTATTCAGCTTTAATCACCACTCTCTCCCCCATGGGAACACTCTCTACCACTATATCCAACTTACTTCAGAATTCCTCTTTCTCTTCTACCTGACATCCAACTTGTGGGGCATACACACTGACAGCATTCAACATCACACCTTTGACTTCTAGCTTCAAACTCATGATCCTGTCTGACTCCCTTTTTACCTCCTGAACACCCTTCACATGCTCTTCTTTCAACATTACCCCACTCCATTTCTCTTCCTGTCTACTCTCCATCACATCAGCCCACTCTCTCCCTTTGCCAGTCATAGTCCCCACATCTAAAGTCCCTACTTTCACCTCCGCACTTCTACCTCTCCTTTTCTCTCTCTCCCTCCTAACACGCTTTCCCCCTCTCTTCCTCCTTGATCTTCGGCAAACAGCAGCCCAATTTCTACTGGCATCCTGTCGATTAACAGCACCGATGGTGGTCATTGTTAACCTGGGACCTCGACCGATCCAGTATGAAAATCTCATTTGTCATGATCTACATGTTTGATCTGGCAAAGGTTTTACGTCGGATGCCCTTCCTGACACAGCCTTTTCCCTTTTACCCAGGCTTGGGACCGGCACTAGGAGTACACTGGCTTGTGCACCCTCTGTGGCTGGGTTCAGCTTTACAAATAGCTTTACTAAACAAAATGTGGGCCCAGTCATTAGCATTTTATGATCCAGTCAAACAAACCATATATCCTATTGTGTCGCTGAACTATAACTGGCTCTATAATGATGCATATAAGATTTTTTTTTTTAAAAAGAAAGTGTATACAGCATGAGAAATGGTTGGAGTTTGCTCAAGGCCACATAAATGATCACTAGCTGCACCCCACAGAAACAGAAATCCTGAAGAAAAGCAACATATCTGGCAGGTAAGATTATCTTTTTCTATATTCAGACATGTGGTCTTATTCTGACATACAGCTTTTTAAAATTAAGAAAGTACTTTATTTTATCCAGAAAAACTCACAGTTTTAGTGGTTGAATGCTGACAGGCAGGGGGCGCCCACGATCTCCTTGGTACTCTGGAGGGGTTTCAAAAAGCAGGTTGTGTGCACGCTGTGACCCGTCTGGATGTGGCTGAGCCGGGCCGGGGCTGGACAGGGCTCGCTGGATCATGATGTGCAGTGGCACGGGAGCCGATCGCTGTGGAGATTCATTAGTCGGGCTCGGTGGATCAAACAGCATGGGTATGGGCTGAGGGAGCGGATGGGGGTACGAGTGCTGATGGTGCAGGTGGTGGGTCTGTATGTGCTGGCGTGGAGGGGAAGGGGGTATGTGGGTTGGCAGGGGCGGGGAGGGAGGAGGGGGAGGCAGCTGGAAGCCCACAGGGAGGTTGGTGTGGTCCTCTAGAGCAAGGGGAGAGGGGTTGATGGGATGGCTCGACACAGAGTCCTCTGGGTTGCGTTTGGTTACTGGGGTGGTCCTCTTAGGAGGCATCGGAGGAGAAGGTTTGGCTGGCACAAGACTGGCACCTCCTTGAGTGAAGTCACCTGCAAATGGACATTCAGTTAATCCAGTCTTTCCCAATCAAGCAAATATATTTATAACTTAGGCACATGAGGGAGTTGTTAGCATATGTTACATCTAGTTTGCCTCTGTGACCACAAGCATCAGTCACATGAACAAATAGTGGAACGACATGTCTGACTGAGCTTTAATGCAAACATACAATGAACTGATTGCATGACTGGGCAATAAATGCACACACTGCCCTAAAAGACTAATGTGCAGATGTGCTCCACGTCACAGAGACAAAGCAGATGCTTACTGCCTACATGCTCTTCACAGCCAGATTTTAAATCTTCTATCAACACTTACTAGCATAATATAGCACAAAGTTCCTAAACAAAAAGCTTAAATGCAAACCGTTGACTTATGAGCATTAGGGGTGGAGTGATTGTCCTAATCCATGGTTTGGTTCATTTTTTGAGAGGTGATGAATAAATGGAAAAATATTTATATACAGTAGGTATCATTACTTGATCATGTTTGAGCTGTAACCTAAAAACTAAACAAAACAAATTAAAAAAAAAACCCCAAACATTATTTTGATGCATTTACACTTAACTCTCACTCACATCCTGAACAATCAGTACACATGACAAAAGACCATGGACATTTTTTTAAATCACAATTATGTTCACTGTTTCAGAATCACATCACACCCCTAATTAGCATGCTTGTACATTTGCTGCGTGGCTGATAAGACTAAAGAACCACTTTAAAGCAACATCAGTGGTAGAAGCATAGTGAGACACAGCAAGAAAACAGTGCTGACAGACTTGCAACATGCAGTAGACTGAAATAGAATACATTTTCTACTTTATATTAGGTCAAGCCCTTCTGTTAAAACCCTTTTCAACAGCTGCAGAAAAGCTGGACAAATTAGAGAAATAAAATTCATTTGATGCACTGCAGACCACAGCTAAGACCCACTAAATGTTTTCCCCTTTCACTTTGATGCAAAATGCAGCTTTAAAAAGACCTAACCGCACTCACACATAAGTTGTAAGTAAACAAAGCCCTCCCCTTATCAGCTTATTATATGCATGCGGTTCTTATGCACCACATTCAAAGAAAAGCAGTCAACAAGGTCAAAGGCACTGCAGAGAGTTGGCAGAGAGAAAGGACGCAGCATGATGAAGGATGCAGACTCTGAAGGGAGACATTCCAGAAAGTGGTGCCTCAGTCAAAGAGACACCAGGGGGCATCCTTTTACCTGAGCGCAGGCCTCCGGCCCGCCGGCACAGGTAGACAGGCAGGGACAGGTAGACATCATAGTCGCACTCACGCTTCCAACAGGACCAGTACAGTGGAAGCTGAGCATTTTCACCCCCCTGCAGGGCGGAGACTAACAGGGAGGAGACTTTCAGCTGAAGTGTTTAATAAATGCAGCTATATGATGATAATTTAATGAGACTGATAAGCTGACAGATAGACTGCACAATGAGAGAAATGAGCCTGGTTACATGGTCACAATAATCCAATAACTGGGAACAATTTGAGAATGGTAACAATCAAATTTGATCTGTTTACTTGCACTGAATAAACAGATTGTTGGACAATAAACTATATGAGCTGATTTCTCATAAATGGATAATGGTCTTAATTCTAGAAATCCAATTTCTTTGTGCGCATGTAATCATGGCCAATGCTGGTGTTTATCTATATGTTTTATGTTTTGAGAACTCTCGTTCCATTCTTGTGAATATCTATTATGCCCCCGTTACACTCATTCAGGATCAGCAGGAATCAAGCAGAACCAGCCGGAATGAAAAACTTTCAAAATTCGTGCCACATTCAGGAGGGAATTTCAAATTGACCTAAAACTTTAGTCACACTAGAGGCAGAATGAGCCGGAATGCCATCAGAATGAAAATTCCTCTTACGGGGGAGGGGCCGTGGACTCAGCTGACTGATGTTCCAGCAGCAGCTGGCTGCGTTTTTATGCGATTCGGCTCTCCCTGGAATGTGATCAGAATGTTTTGGATGCTGTTGGAATGCCGTAAGAATATTTAGAATGCAGTCATAGTGCTATTGGAATACACTTCGAATGTTGTTCGAGGTTTCCTCACTTTAAATGCACCTGGAAAGTTTTGAACATGAGCAAAACATTCTGGCCGGCCACAAGAATGGGCCCGAATATTTATAATGCACTCAAAATGCAGTCAGAATTTTTCAAATGCACTTTGAATATCCAGGAGTATACAAGGAATTTTCACTCTGATGGCATTCCGGCTCATTCCACCTCTAGTGTGACTTGGGTTTTAAATGTGACACTGCAACACTGACAAATCCAAATGAAACCCAACTAGTTTTAGAGAATTTTTTATTCATATGTGTATAAGTGTATGAAACCAGGAATACAGTGATCCATTTTTTTTTGGCCACTGATTTGAGATGGTATCTTGGCTCCAATATCTGCTAATACTGATAATGAGCTTATCCAATATCAGGGTAAACACCAGGGATTTCTTCAAGCAACATCTGGCCTAAATTAAACAATAATCTTTATCTTTGTAAAATAAAATAAAGATTTTAAATTCTGTTAATTTATTGCACATGGTGCAACTTTGTAACCAACTTTAAAGAAAGAAACAGCTCCATTAGACACAATTGCACTCCATTATTATAGAACAGTAGTGTTATACTATCAAAAAGTGAAAAGTCTTACCTGTCTCTATACTTTTATTTTTTTTTCTGGCTTTATATTGAAGACTAAAGTTGTACAGTGGCCGCATGCATTGGATGGCAATAATGGTGCCGTCTATACCTGAGGACAGAATTACGAGCCCCTCTATGAAAAGCTAAATTTTAAAAAAGTATTTTGTAAGTGCTGTTAAACAGCACAAATAACTTTTAACACAGCTTTTCCAAACATTCTAGTTTTATTTTAGATGTTTACATTATTTTACGCTGCACAAAGAAACAAAACTATTTCAGGCTCAAAATTATGACAACCCCCCCACCCACCCCAATGTTAATACTCAATTGTGTATCCTTTTTCCTGGACAACAGCCTGCAGTTGTTTGTAGAGGTTTTCAGCAATACTCACGAACAACTCATGAACAATCCCAGTCCATTCTTCTTTGGCTAATCTCTCAAGGTCCTCAAGATTTGATGGTCTTCTGCATGGACCTTGGTCTTCAGTTCACCCCACAGATTTTCAATGGGATTCAAGTCAGGGCTTTGTGCAGGCCAGTCAGTAACATTCACTTTGGTCTTCTGGAGGTAGTTCTTCATCAGGAGTGACGTGTGTTTCGGGTCATTGGCGTGATGGAAGAAACAGCGACGACCAAGACCCAGTTTTGCTGCTGACTGAGGTTTTCTTTCATAATTTTCACATATCCTTCTATCTTCATGATTCCTTCCACTTTGACAAGATTTCCAGTTTCAGGCGCACAGAAGCATCCCCACAGCATAATAGTCCCACCACCGTGTTTTAATGTGAAGACTGTTTTCTTTGGGTTGTGCGCCTCTCCCTTCTTTCTCCAAACATCAGCAGTGTCTCTAACCAAAAAGCTCTAGTTTCATCTCATCTGCCCAAAGGATGTGCTTCCAGTGTGCATGGTCTTTCTCCAGGCTGTCCTGAGCATACTTCAGTCTGGCTTGAAGGCGTCTCTTCTACAGAAGTGGAGTTTTTCTTTGTCTACAACCTCATAGTCCATTCCTGTGCAGGGTTCTAGTGACTGCCTTCTTTGAGACTACAAATCCAGACTTGGATAAGTCATTCACTAGTGTCCTGGCAGTTGTTCTGGGGTCTTTAGACACATTCCTCACTAGTTTTCTTTCCATAGTCTTAGAAATCTTTTACTTCTGCCTCTGTCAGGCTTGTTCTGTGGCTATCTTTGAATTTCTTGAGGAGATTTCTTATTCCAGTTCTTGATACTTGGAAATGCTGGGATAACTTTATATATTCATCTCTCCCTTTTTGAGCATTACCAATTCTTTTTCTCAAGTCTAAACTGATTTCTTTTGTTTTTGCCATTGCAGTGCATCCGGAAAGTATTCACAGTGCTTCACTTTTTCCACTTTTTGTTATGTTACAATCTTATCCAAAAGGGATTAAATTCATTTTTCCCTCAAAATTCTAAACACAATACCCCATAATGACAATGTGAAAAAAGTTTTTTTTTTTTTTTAGATTTTTGCAGATTTACTAATAAAAAACTAAGAAATCACATGTACATAAGTATTCATAGACTTTGTCATGAAGCTCATAATTGAGCTCAGGTGCATCCTGTTTCCACTGATCATCCTTGAGATGTTTCTACAACTTAATTGGAGTCCACCTGTGGTAAATTCTGTTGATTGGACATGATTTGGAAAGGCACACACCTGTCTATATAAGGTCCCACAGTTGACAGTGCATGTCAGAGCACAAACCAAGCATGAAGTCAAAGGAATTGTCTGTAGACCTCTGAGACAGGATTGTCTCGAGACACAAATCTGGGGAAGGGTACAGAAACATTTTTGCTGCTTTGAAGGTCCCAGTGAACACAGAGGCCTCCATCATCTGTAAATGGAAGAAGTTCGGAACCACCAGGACTCTTCCTAGGCCGTCTAAACTGAGCAATTGGAGGAGAAGGGCCTTAGTCAGGGGGGTGACCAAGAACCCGATGGTCACTCTGTCAGAGCTCCAGCGTCCCTCCGTAGAGAGAGGAGAACCTTCCGGAAGGACAACCATCTCTGCAACAATCCACCAATCAGGCCTGTATGGTAGAGTGGCCAGACGGAAGCCACTCCTTAGTAAAAGGCACAGGGCAGCCTGCCTGGTGTTTGCCAAAAGGCACCTGAAGGACTCTCAGACAATGAGAAACAAAATGATGAGACAAAGATTGAACTCTTTGGTGTGAATGCCAGGCATCATGTTTGGAGGAAACCAAGCACCGCTCATAATCACACCAATGGTGGTGGAAGGATCATGCTGTGGGGGTGTTTTTCAGCGGCAGGAACTGGGAGACAAGTCAGGATAGAGGGAAAGATGAATGTAGCAATGTACAGAGACAACCTGGATGAAAACCTGCTCCAGAGCGCTCTTGACCTCAGACTGGGGTGACGGTTCAGCTTTCAGCAGGACAACAACCCTAAGCACACAGCCAAGACATCAAAGGAGTAGCTTCAGGACAACTCTGTCAATGTCCTTGAGTGGCCCTGCCAGAGCCTAGACTCGAATCCAATTGAACATTTCTGGAGAGATCTGAAAATGGCTGGGCACCAACGCTTCCCATCCAACCTGATGGAGCTTGAGAGGTGCTGCAAAGAGGAATGGGCGAAACTACCCAAAGATAGGTGTGCCAAGCTTGATTTCTTAGTTTTTTATTTTTAATATATTTGCAAAAATCTAAAAAAAGAAAAAAACTTTTTTCACATTGTCATTATGCGGTATTGTGTGTAGAATTTTGAAGAAAAAAATGAATTTAATCCATTTTGGAATAAGGCTGTAACATAACAAAATGTGGAAAAAGTGAAGCACTGTGAATACTTTCCGGATGCACTGTATGCTTTCTCAAATGACAATTCAAATCCTAGCTAAAGATTTTATACTGTGTTTAAATTGGAAGATAATAGGGATGTTAATGATAAATTGACCTTTGATTAATTGTCAATAAGAATTTAGTCAACTAAATTAAATTAGCTGCCAATTAACTGATAACTCAGCAGTCCTTTTCAATGGGAGTTTATTCTATGAAGTGTAGCGGCGTCACCATGCAGGCAGGGTGCATGCAGTCACCCATCGCCACCTTTCAACCAACACAAAAGGAAAAAGAACTGAATAAGATGCCATGCCCCAAAGTACGTGCACTGTGCAATGCGGCATGCCTCATCCTTCTGGGGTACGTCAATGTGCGACCTTGAAGCTCTAATCCACCCACCTGCTTCAAATCAGCAGGATGGAAAAATGGACTGGAGCAAGGAAAAAGACTACACGAGCACAAAAAAACCCATCCCTAATGCCTTCAACCCGCCACTAGACGTGAAAGCAGACCGGATCCAAGTTACCACTGAGGTAACGTTTCAACACACAACAACAGAGGAACCTGGCTTGGACTAACAGAACAAGCTGGTATTCAGCTCTACAGCAGCCAGGGACAGTCAAACCAGCTGGAGGCTCCACAGGAGTAAGTGGAAAAAAATGCTCTTAAAAGAAATTTTACTCTCAGCCACTGTGATATTTGTGTACTTGTGGCACACACAGCTGTCTGCTGCAGGTTCAAAATTAATATCATCTATCAGAATAATGACAGACAGCCTTCTGATTCATTTCCGCTCTCTGCCACTGTGATGTGACGTGGTGACGATGACACCTACTTCATTATGTGTTTATCTGCATTTCCTATTCAAATGTCTGTCAAGCTGAAGTGAGGTGGCCAAAGACCCATGTCATTTACTGGGTCATCTGGCCCACATCTAGTAGTGTGAGAGGGAGCTCGGATCATACTGGGTTTGCCTGGATTGCCGGGGCACTAAGAAAGGGGCTGTTTAACATGCAACAAATGAAGTAACTCACAATTTATTTTCCTGTTAAAACAGTCTACTTGAGCATCTCAGCAAATTAAAACACTGACAGTTAAATTTTTTGTAAAATAACTAAAAAGAAAAACAAACTTTGACATATTCATTACACAAATGGAAATATTCCAAACCTTACTGACTTAATGTGATGATATTGGTAATAGTTTTTAAAGAAATTATAAATCAAAACCTTTTAATTTACTGATAATTACATACATAGCACACACTATACAGTACAGAATTTGTTAAACAAACAAACAAAAGCCATCAACTGTAATAAAAAATAAATCCAAACGGTATATAATAAATCAATGAGGAATATGATGTGCATGTTTTATTCAGTATATAAAACCAATAATTAGCTTTTTATGTTATAGATAGAAAGACTGTATTGTACTGAAGGAAATTCTGATTCTCAGAAAAATTGCAGCTTATCATCCATTCATCCATCCATCTTCTACTGGTTATCTGGAAATCCAGGTCACAGGGGCATCAGTCCAAGCAGAATAGCCCAGACTTCTGCTCAGTTCTCATAGCACCATGATCCCCATGATCCTTCCTGCAGGTGGGGAGCCCACTGGAGGGCGGACCCATGTGCCTCCTTTGGGTACACTGGGTCCTCGATGTAACGGTTTTCATGGAGATCCACTGGACCGCTCTTGTTCTGGCTCCTCACCCAGGACCAGTTTGCCTTTGGAGACCCTACCAGGGCCAAGATGCCTCTGACAACATATCTCCTGGGATCATTTGGGCACTCAAACCCCTCCACCACGATAAGGTGGCGATCCATGGAGGGGTGCCACTTATCAACTAATTGTTAATCGATTGAAAAGGTGAAACAACTAATGATTAATGAATTATAGATAACTTGCATCCCTAGAAGATAGCATTACAAAGTTAAAGCACATCATTGCACAGCAGTGGTTTGTGCTATGGCTCAATAAAAAGGTCAGTTTTTCAGGGGGCTAATAATACTGACCCTGGCAGTTTTCGGTTTTTGTAAAATACAGTAATTTATGCTTTCTAAAGGAAACTAGGCTGTTTGCAAAAACTGTATTTGAAAAAAAAAAATCTTTGTGCTGTTTAACAGCACTTGGGAAACACTTTTTAAAAAATCAAATTTTCAACTGGGGCTCATAATTCTGAAATGTTGGCAGAATGGAGCAGAACTGAATTTGAATGGAGAGGTTGCTGGACTGGTGACTCAGGATTCAATACCATCCAGTGACTTGAGTCATATCGAAAACAATATACTGTACTGACAGTGGATAGTGGATTGGTACATCCCTATATGAAACCTGAACTAAACTGTTTGCTGGCTCCAAATAAATTAACCTTTTAAATATCAATTCTTAGTTAAGACAATGCTTTTTGTTTACGAGTTTAGATTTTTTTTTTACATCAGTTCAATTAATCTTTATTGATATAATGCCAAGGCACAATGACAGCCATCTCATAGCAATTTAAACTATAGGGTAAAGACCCCACAACCTTAGAAAGAAAACCAAACAGCCAAGTAATCCCTTGTGAGCTAGAACTTAGCAACGGTGGCAAGGAAAATCTCCATTTTAGCAGGAAGAAACCTCCACCTGAACCAGGCTCAGGGATTGGCAGTCATTTGCTGCAACAGAAATGCTAACTTCTAGTTACAAAGCCATGCTCCAAACGTATAATAAAGTGACAGCAGTTACGACAGTGTATTTCCCCATTTGACTAATCACACGTGATAGCATATCAGATAAAGAGAAAGCATTGAGACACCTCCTATATAATAATACTGTGAAGAAGGCTACCAACCTCATCACATATACCAATAAAAGATAAAAGATAAAACAAAGCAGTCAATGGTCAGAGTGGGAATAAAGACAAGATCACAAATGTAGCACACAAACATCAACCATTACTACACCATATCAGTGGAAGCAGATATGGTGTAGTAATGAGAATAAGAGCAGTCCAGCGGATCTTCATCATGGAAAATACTGGAGAAGATGGAGCTAAAGTTGCCCAGGCATAATAAATAATTGGCTGGGGAAAATGTGGTCAAGCTGTTATAATATCATTAGGGGGACGTACTGTATCAATGTGCATTTGTGTAGCTAGTTACAGTTGTGCACTGACTCATAAATGTACATAACGTACATGCCAGTGGGACAACTACATGCTAAGTGAGCACACATTTAATTGTTCAGAGAGTAATTCCCGTTTGTAAATGCTCTTAACTAGGGCTGCACCATTAATCAAATCTCAGTTGCAATGTCAGTCTCTGCAATTATATAATCTCACATAATCCTGCAATTTCTCTGCTGAAGAGAATGGGGGTGCGAGGACAGGCTTACCGGCAAGCAATAAAATCACTATCTGAGGCTGCCGAGCGAAGCAGCAATTGGTTGTGGATCAAAAGGAAAGACTCCAATTAGGCTGCAAGATGATCAGAGGGGTAATAGCAGAGGGGAGCACACCTGGGACACCAGGTTGTTGCTGTTGAGCCCTCTGGAGGTGTTGTGGGCATAAATCAACGAAACACTGAGGATGGAGGGTGCCCACCTGATGACCCCAATGAAGCAATTTACCCCTGTCCCACTCAAGACACCAGGCAAGAAGCAATGCTGTTACGTTAAGGGATTGTACCATCAAGTTCTATAAGCTCTAACAAATTCGAAAAGTACAATTTTTTTGTAAACAGCACTATACAATTATGTTTTTCGAGTACACAATTTAATGTTTGAGTTGAGAAATAAACATTTCAAAACAATCAATTTACTCTGCATTTTGCTTAATAACAAAGCAAGCAGACTTGAGAAACTGTTCATTTAATAAAAAAATATATTAAAATATAAATAATCAAAACTGCACCACAAATGGCAATACTTGTAGATGAAATCTCCCCCCTTCATAATCCGTTAGGACTCACCCAGCATGGCTGCATTGCCCCTGTTCAGAGGCTTTGGTGGAGGGAGGGGGGGCTGCTTGGCGGCCTGAGAGGTGGAGGTCAGAGCAGCGGTTGAAGACTGCTGAGTGTTGGAACCCGCAGATGACACAGAGCGAACAGGTTTGGACGTCATAGCAGAAGGAGAAGAGTACTGAGTGGTGGGGTGGTTGGACGGTGTCCGAGGAGGTCCTTCGCTGCTGGATTCAGGTGTGGAGCTCATTAGCCATTTTGGAGGCATGACTGGCTGTTTAGGTGGCAGAGGTTCACGCAAGGTGTCTAGGTCAGGAACAAAAGGGCTGTCTGATTCTATGAAAACAAAAATACCACAGTCATCGATTATAAAATGAAATTTTAATGTGTTAGATTAATTGATCTGAAAGGTAAATTACATCCCTGGACTCACTCTCTCCTACTGTTTACATGATAAAGAAAGTCATGACTGTGACGCCTTCCTTAGAACAGATGCGTGTGCAGTTCTCTTGAGACTGTGATGTCAATAGCAGAAATAAATTAAAGAGATGCTGCTATCCCAGTACACCTAACAACTACTGACACTTTGGAGCAAGCTAAAAAGTGCATTTATCAAAAAGTTAGCCTGAAAAAAGGGACCTGTACTTACAGCATATATGCCTTTTTCTAGTCACAAAGACAACTCAAAGCGCTTAACTAGTAGCTACAAAAGGTGAGATGCTACTTGTATTGTGTAGTTAGATTATGTTGTACATTTACCTTTTTTATTTTTGGCAAATTGTTAAAAGTTCAACATTCTATTAAGAAGAACAAATGCTTATGCTGATGTGGTGCAGCTTGTTAAAGTAACATGTCGAATATCAGAACCTTACTGGCCGTAAAAGACTGCAAAGTAAAAAAAAAAGGCCCCATGATCACAAACATCTATCTATAAATTCAAGGGATCTCTGTCTGTTTGTGTGTCTGTCTGTCTGTCTGTCTGTGTTCCTTAGACTGACCTAAGGTTTTATACGTGGTTTCCTGAGGTTACGAGGGTGTGCATCCCCAAATATGGAGTTACTCAGTCAAAATATGTAATTTTTATCAATAAAAGTTTAGCCACCGCTGTGTGACCGCTCTCTGTTTCCTGGCTTCAAAAAGTGTTGGTGGGGTTTCGGATTGACTCTGTGTTCATTGGATAGTATGCGGCATCACAACCTGTCAGTCACCACAGTGTTCCTTCGATAAAACAAGGAAGTGAAAAATGACAAATTTGACTAGAAAAAGATAATACTGAAGATTTAATGCCTAAAAAAATTATACTATAAAGTTGCCGTGATTGCGTAGATTTAAAGGATAATTCAGCATATGTGGAGAACATGAGGTACGCGAGCAGACTGGGAGGAGCGTCAGTGGGGACCCGGGTCTGACAAAGAATACCAGTGTATCAACGCAGAACATGCTGGGAGAAGCAGCAGCCTAACCGGGCGGACCACGGTCCTTCGCAGGGAGGAACGCCCAGTCTGCCCCAGTCTGCCCCAGTCAGCGATAGACGGGAGTCCCTTTGCAGGACCACGACTCGCCGTCACCGGTGGCGCTGCTCTCAGTGTGCTCGCACAATTATTAAAAGTTAATTATTAAAAGTTAGTAATTGTGGAGCAGAATGCCCAGATCAACTGCATATCATATGCGGCCACATGCACGGTTTGACTAAAGAATGACTTGTCACCAAACTGAAGACAAAAACGCTCAATAACTCATAAAAGATCACACAAGTAAGTGATCTGACAAAAAGCAGTTCTTAAATAGTGGCTAATATTGGATGTCCCATTCATTTTCTATTATTCTGTAATTAATATTCACACAACCAAATAAATCTCACTTCAGTCCCTTTTATATTTGTCAAAGTCTAACATGTTGATTGCCTACATATAGGCTACACCTCTGTATTCCACTTTCAAACACGGCTTACACGGCCTGGCTCAAAGGCACGCTAACTGGTGGTGATAAAAAAGTTTTTTCAATAAAGTGAAAAAAAAAAAGATAATGCATGGAGTGTGCTTTTGGCCTCAGGCTGATTTATCATGGGAAACAGCTGAGCTCTGTGATTGCGGCGATTAGCTGTTTGGATCCACCTTTTTTTTTTTTTTTAACCAAAGGTAAAAAAAAAAAAACATGGAGGAAAGCCCTACAACCTTTGCTCTACGAATGCGGGATGCGTCAGCCATAGGCTGGATAAATTTTCAGCTTGGAGCACATATGTTTTCCAGTTTATAAAATTTTTCACCGGGTCTGAGGTGTGTGTGAAAAAAATGTGTTTTGGATAATGTTTAGAGGGTCCAAAGTGCGATCGTTTAGGCAGAATAATAATAATAATAAATAATCTTCTCGCATCAATAAAAAACAAACGCTTACAATAGAGCTGCGGCGCTCACATTGTGGGTCTTTGCCAGTCACGCCCTTAAGGTTCAGATCATTGGCTTCAGTATCGCCTCAGCATGACGATATAAGCACCGCCTCAATCTTAACAATAAAGTTTTAAAAAACCTTTTAATAACAAAATATTGCTAAAATATAAACTGATGCACTACAATGGGTCTCAAATATTTGTAAATGTGTCCTGTAATAGTACTGCATGAGTTTATAGACGATACACAGAAGAAATTCAGTATTTCACTGAACAGTGATAACTAAACTAAACAGTGATAACTAAAATAATTATAATGATGGCTGAACAACTCCAGTTCCCCAAAGTGAAGATACACTATTGTGAATATAAATGATAGATCAGACAAATAAGTGATCTGACAAACAAATAAACAAGGGATCTGAAACAGTCGCTAATATTGGATGTCCCATTCATTTTCAATATTTAGATATTCTGTAATTAATATTCACACAATCAAATAAATCTTAGTGCCATTTACTCCCTTTTATATTTGTCAAAGTCTAACATGTGATTGCCTACACATAGGCTACACCTCTGTATTCCACTTTCAAACACAGCCTACATTTGGGCCTGTAAAGCCTGATTGGGATACCTGTTTCAGACAGGAATACTTGGTTCCACAGGCATGCACTAGTATTGGTAAAAGCTCAAAAGAAATAGAAACTCTGTACATGTGTATTGGGAGCAGTTTCAGAGGAGCATGCAATAGAGATTTAAGAGAAAACTCAACAAGACAAAGCTTCAAATTTATCACAAAAAGTTCTTTATCTTTTGGCTGCTCCCTTTAGGGGCTGCTACAGCGGATCATCTGCCTCCATCTCACCCTATTCCTTGCATCTTCCTCTGTAAGACCAACTCTCTCCATGTCCTTCTTCACTACATTCATGAATCTTCTCTGTAGTCTTCCTTGTTTCCTCCTGCCTGGCAGCTCCATCTTCAACGTCCTTTGTCCAATATATCCACTATCCCTCCTCTGCACATCCAAACCATCTCAGCCTTGCCTCTCTTACTTTGTCTCCAAACCGCTCAACCGATTTGGTTGAGTTGTCCCTCTGATAAACAGGAGTCCCTCCTAGTCACTCCCAATGAGAGGCTTAGCATCTTCAGCTCTGCCACCTCCAGCTCTGCCTCCTGTCTTTTTGTCAGTGCCACCGTCTCCAAACCATACATCATAGCAGATCTCACTAACGTCTTGTAAATCTTCCCTTTCACTCTTGCTACTATCCTTTTGTCACAAATCACCCCTGACACTCGTCTCCACCCACTCCACCCTGCATGCACTCTCTTCTTCACCTCTCTTGTGCATTTTCCATTGCTTTGGATGGCTGACCCCTGCAATCACTGATTGCCACCTCTCCTTTTAACCAGGCTTCAACAACTCTCTCCCATATCTTCATAGTGTGACTGATCAACTTTATGCCTCTGTAGTTACTACAGGTCTGAGCATCACCCTTGTTGTTGAAAATTGGTACCAAAACACTTCTTCTCCACTCCTCAGGCATCATCTCCCACTCCAAGATTGTGTTAAACAGTCTGGTTAAAAAATCCACTGCCATCTCTCCTAAACATCTCCATACCTCCACAGGTACAGTATGTCATCTGGGCCAACCGCCTTTCCATTCTTCATCCTCTTCAAAGCTGCCCTCACTTCTGCCTTGCTAATCCTCGGGACTTCCTTGTTCACCATCTTTCCTTTATTCATCCTCCTCTCTATCATTTTCTCCATCAGCTCCTTAAAGGCCTCGGACGGTGACATTTTTTTATTGAACCAATAAACTGATTGTATGAAAATATTCCATTCTGGCCATTCCCGTGATTTAAAATGTGTCACCAGCCTCCATAAATGACTTTATTTGTTAATAGCCCATATTTCACTTAGTGATGCTGCAGTACCGCCATCTCTCGATAGGGGCGTGCAGCAGTGACGTCAGGTCAGGGAGAAACAGGAAATGGCTGCAGGAAATGGATGATCACTGGCCTGCAGAAATGGCTGAACGACAGCAGAGTGATTCGGACAGCGATTATTTTATCGAGTATGACGACCGCAATATAAGTGATGATATTGAAACTGACGAATCTGATGATGAAGTAGTTTTGGGTGGTGCTGATGGGGTTATTCAGCCGTATTTGTTCGAGCCCGAGGGTGCGGAAGAAGACGCGGACGAAACAGCGACCGGAGCAGAACGAGAGGCAAGAACGAGAGGCTCGCCGATTTATATTGGTAAAATATGCTTTGAAATTTTTTTTTTAAGGCGATATGCATGGTCACACACTTAATTATCAAAATAAAACTGCCAATTTTTCCCTCGCTGCCTTACTTGGCGACTTATAAACATTCTCTTTCTGCTCAAAATTTTTTACATGTTTTAAATATTTTCTAATCAAACTTCATAGACCAATTTATATAGCACTCCCACGAGCCATTAGTTTATTATAAGCATCTGATTATACCATTTTTTTTAACAGGTGCACTTGTGAGAAATGCAACATTATGCCAACATCAACTGAATCTCGGTGCTGCCAGGAAGTATTGAAGGTGAAGAAGTGAGGGTGATACCTGCCTGTGCTGTGAGCCTCATCAGAGAAACATTCCCATCTGATCACAACAAGGGATTTTGCCTACCAAGATTAGATTTGTGATCAATGTTATTTAAATAAAGCTTTTTAAAATCATATATTGAGTTTATTAATGTGCATGTCAATTTTATAATTCTAATATTTCAGCATTCATCAAAGTCGGATCTCATATACATTAGAGTAATTTTTCTACCATTTTATGGTGTAAAATTCGTGTGCAATTTTTAAAAGCACATTTCTCTAAAAATCTTAGGCTTATATTTTTTTGTCTTAGCAAAATATGTTGCTTCCCTAACAATTGAAAGCTGAACTTTCATTGCTAATTGGAAATTTATTCTACTTTTACATGTTTGATTTTGAAAATCTAGATACATGTTGCTCAACAGCATCAGCTTTGATGGGACGCTGAAATTTGGCACTCAATGTTGCTGGAACTCTGGCTTGTACAGAGTGCCACTGCTCCAATAAGTGGGTTGGATCAACCAAGGTTTTGTCGAAAAGAGTATTCATCAGATCATCCACATATTCTGAAATAAAATTAATTTAATAAAAATTAGAAATCGAAAGCTCCTTGTAAGTGGTCGTGGAAATTCCAACGATACCGGCTGCATTTAGGACTCTGAGGACCTTGACATATGACGCACCAGTGAAGAGAATGGCGGATGAAAGCTGTATGTTACCAGCTGGGATGTTCCTGATCATCTGCTGGCTGTGCCAGGATCGATCCTCAACACAATGTGGACAATGTTGTTTGATCACCAACAGAGAGCCTTTAGTGTGACTTGTTACCTCACATGGATGACTGCAATGAGGACAATTGCTGAATAATCAAATTCAAAAAAAAAATCCACAGTATTTGAAGGTTGAGTGACAGTGGATAACATCTGCAAAAACAGTAGATCAACATAATTTCATTCCAGAGGTGTCAAATTGGATTACATATATAGAAATATAACTTGAGCAAACAGGCACAACCACCTCCCTATACAGCACTGAATATTTCATATTTGATTAGTATGAATACCCTAAAATTCTAATATTTGATAAGTTGTTAAGGCAATGAAATTCATTGCTTGTAAATAATTTTAGTAAATATTGGCAGTGAATATTTAAAAAAGAGAAATTACCCTGTTTACTTATCTTTCTGACAGCAGATTGCTGTCAGAAAGATAAGGTTGATCAGAAAGATAAGGATATCCCAGGTTGGCCTAGGATAGCCGGCCCCGGCCGCTGCTGGAAGGGCTCTCGCGACCGGCTCGGGGGACGGCCGGAAGGCGGCCGCCCCTCCCCGCTCACGGACGCGTGTTCGTGGAGAACCCGGTGCTAAATAACTCGTAAACGACCTGATGCCAGGCGTGACCCGCTCCGGGGACAGTGGCAGGTGGGGAGTTTGACTGGGGCGGTACACCTGTCAAACTGTAACGCAGGTGTCCTAAGGCGAGCTCAGGGAGGACAGAAACCTCCCGTGGAGCAGAAGGGCAAAAGCTCGCTTGATCTTGATTTTCAGTATGAATACAGACCGTGAAAGCGGGGCCTCACGATCCTTCTGATTTTTTGGGTTTTAAGCAGGAGGTGTCAGAAAGTGTCAGAAAGATCGCATCGGTAGATCACCCTTGCTTTTCACGCCACTTCACTGACACTGTCTGAGAGTGGGACTTTGAAGTGAATGGATATATAGTTGGAACAGCCGATTTTTTTTATCAGCAATCTTTTTGCTAATTTCATTTCAAATTGCATCTTATTCTCAAAATCGCTGTCAACAAAATGTCTAATGCACATGTTGGGTGATTTTGCGACATAATTCCAATTTTTTAGCGTTTTCTGAACGAAATTCACCCATGCGGTTCTGATTTTCCCAGGCAGGGGAAGTTCCTAAACACTCACCGCGTGCTCCTCAGCGTGCTCCTCCTCCTACTCAGGTCGCTCCTGACCTGACGTCACACAGTCAGTGGCCATTTTAGCCACTGATCGCTTGGCAGACAGACAGCTCTCAAGGAAATCATACTTCAATAGCGCATTGTCACCTTATGCGACATTTGTTGACACCAAAACTGTCACGCCGCGCCATTCATCAGCGGCGCCACCTGCTCACGCACCTGACAATCATCAGCGGCGAGGGATAAAGGCCGTCTCGCCCGGAGGCTCGGCCTGAAGCCGTCAGACTTCGTCCCTCACCGTTGTGAGCATACTTCTCTTCAGCGTCACCATTTTGGAAAGAAGATCGCTTACCTCTCTTCTTCAGTCTCCTCCCCTGTGCACAGGTGGATTCCCCAGCGGCGGACATCTCCTCTCCATCGCCCAATCCTCGCTGCTGTACGGAGCTCTCCAGGTGGCTGTCTTCCGGGCTTCGCCCCCTTGTTGTGCCAGCTGTCCTGACCCACCAAGTAAGTCCTTCTCTCGCCATATATCCCTCCTGTGTTGGTGTATGCCCATCACCCTCTCCCTGTGCTCTCTCCATAGGGTTGCTCGGCTGTACGGTCACCTGCCTCTGTGCCTGGAGCAGACACCATCACCAACACATTTACTTCCCGCAGACACACACTCATTCACCCCTGCTGTTAATAAACTCTTTGAACTACTCTAAGCCTGTGTGTGTGCGTCTCCTGAGCCGTGCATTATGTCAGTACGGCTTCAGCAGAGCGGCTCGGCGGACGGCGGGCTCGCACACCGGTTTACCACTCTCGAGGCTAGAGTGGATCAGATTGCTTATCAACAGCAGGTTATCCTAAATCAATTATTAAACTTAACTAACCGGTTGGGCCGCTTAGATCCTCAACAGCCGTTCCCCACGGCTCGTCAGGGTGGCGCGGTTCCTGCCGTTCCAGCGGCCGTCCAGCCGGCTCCAGTGGCACCGGTTCGGCTCACACCGATTCCGACCCCCGCCCGCTTTAGCGGTAAGCTCGGCGGAGCGCGGGGGTTCATTATGCAGTGTGAGTCCGTGTTCCACCGTGTGCCCGGAGATTTTCCCTCGGATCACAGTCGGATTGGTTACATAGGGAATCTTCTGGAGGGGCGTGCGTTAACTTGGACCTACGCCGTAATGGCGAGGCCCAGTTATGCCACCCTCACCTATGACCAGTTCGTGAGGCGCTTTCTGGAGGTCTTTGACCATTCTCAAACCGAGACGGTCCAGGTCGATCGGCTTCTCGCTCTCCAGCAGGGAGGCCGGTCGGCAGCGGACTACTCGGTCGACTTCCGGGTAGCGGCGGAGGAATTGGGCTGGGAGGAACGCTCCCTCTGTGGCCTGTTCCTCCGCAGCCTCAATAATGATCTGAGGGATGAACTGGCTGGACGGGATATCCCTGGGACGCTAGCGGAGCTGACATCCTTAGCGATAAGTTTGGATAACAGGCTGCGCGAGCGCTCCTCGGGGCGGAAGTCTTCTTCTTCTCGCCCTCGTGGAGACTCGCCACACCTGTTCCAAGCTCGCCCCCTGGCGGCGCCGCCAGCATCGTGCCCCGAGGAGTCGGAGCCGATGGTGACGGGCTGGACCAAGCTTTCCCCTGCGGAGAAACAACGCCGCCGTGAGTTGGGCCTCTGCATGTATTGCGGAGGTGACCAACACACTGTGGAGCGTTGCCCGCGGAAAGCCAGTCGGCGGGGTCCGCGAATCGCTGTAGGGAGCCTCGCGGATCCCAACCGGTTAGACACTCTCACTCAATTAAAGCTGCCCATCCGTTTTTGCCACAATCCCACTGGGCACCTCACCCACGCACTGGTGGATTCGGGCGCAGAGGGCAGCTTCATTTCACAAGGCCTGGCAACCCGATTGGGCATCCGCTGTCAGGCATTAAAACACCCCATCTCCCTGGTCCATCTCTCCCGTGCCTCCCTTGGGAGAGTTTCTCACCAAACCATGCCTGTCCCAGTCATCATCTCAGGGAACCACCGGGAGGAGATGGTATTTTACGTCCTGCCCAACTCTGTGTCGCCCGTCATCCTGGGGTATCCCTGGCTACGCCTCCACGACCCTGTCCTGGACTGGAGGTCCGCTGGGGTATCGGCATGGAGTACCTTCTGTATGGGCACCTGCCTTCAGTCCGCTGCCTGCTCCCCGTCCGCGGCTCCCCCTGTGGCGGATACAGCACCTCCGGACCTGTCACTGGTGCCTCCAGAATTTCACGACCTGGGTATGGTATTTAGTAAATCGAAAGCTATGTCTCTTCCCCCGCATCGACCATATGACTGTGCCATCAATCTCCGCCAGGGGGCTCCCCTGCCATCTGGTCGGCTCTACAGCCTGTCGGCGCCGGAGAGGGAGACAATGAATACGTACCTAAAGGAATCACTGAGCGCTGGGATTATTCGCCCATCGTCGTCACCCGTGGGGGCAGGGTTTTTCTTTGTCGGGAAAAAGGACGGTTCCCTCCGTCCCTGCATAGACTACCGAGCGCTTAATGACATCACTGAGAGGGACCGTTACACCCTGCCCCTCATGGACACTGCTTTCCACTCCCTCCAGGGGGCGACCTGGTTTACCAAGCTGGATCTACGCAGCGCTTACCACCTCGTCCGGATCCGGGAGGGAGATGAATGGAAAACAGCCTTCCGTACCCCGAACGGCCACTTTGAGTATCTCGTCATGCCGTTCGGGTTGACCAACGCTCCTGCCGTCTTTCAGCGCCTCATCAATGACGTCCACCGGGATTTCATCGGCCTTTTCGTGTTCGTCTACCTGGACGACATTCTGATCTTCTCCAGGTCCAGAGATGAGCACCAGGTCCATGTGAGGCGGGTCCTCCAAAGACTGCTGGAGAATCGTCTGTACGTGAAGGCTGAGAAATGCGAGTTCTACGCTAGGACCACATCCTTCCTGGGATTCATCATCGCCCAGGACCAGGTGCTCCCAGACCCGGAGAAGGTGAAGGCGGTGGTGGAGTGGCCTACTCCCGCATCCCGGAAGCAGGTACAACAGTTTGTTGGCTTCGCCAATTTTTACCGCCGCTTTGTCCCGAATTTCAGCTGGATCGTCGGACCGCTGACCCGCCTCACGTCCCCGAAGGTCCCGTTCCGGTGGACTGAAGAGGTCGATGCTGCCTTTAAGGCGCTGAAGGCGGAGTTCTCCTCCTCCCGGGTCCTTCGCCAGGTCGACCCCGCGCTGCAGTGCATTGTGGAGGTGGACGCATCGGACACGGGAGTGGGAGCAGTGTTATCCCAACGATCACCGGACGATGGCGCCAAGCGACCGTGCGCCTTCTTCTCCCGGCGCCTGTCCCCGGCGGAGAGGAACTACGATGTGGGGGACAGAGAGCTCCTGGCCATTAAACTCGCCTTACAGAAGTGGCGCCACTGGCTAGAGGGGGCGGACCTGCCGTTTGTGGTCCTGACGGACCACAAGAACTTAGAATACTTGCGATCTGCCAAGCGCCTGAATGCCCGCCAGGCACGCTGGTCTTTGTTCTTCGCCAGATTCCGCTTCTCGATCACCTTCAGGCCGGGCTCCAAAAACGGCCTGCCTGACGCCCTCTCTAGGCAGTTCACCCCCGTGGAGGCTGAGGAGACGCCCCACACTATCCTGCCCAGGTCGTGCGTCCTCGGTGCCATTTCTTGGGACATTGAAGACAAGATCCGGAAGGCGCAGGAGGTGGAACCTGATCCTGGCGGCGGACCGGAGGGAAGACTGTTCGTCCCATCTGCGGTCCGAGGAGAGGTCATCCACTGGCTCCACACCTCCCGGCTCACCTGTCATCCCGGCACCTCTCGGATGATCAGCCTCCTCCAACGGTCCTTTTGGTGGCCAGGCCTGCGGAGGGATGCAGCCCGCTACGCCCGGGCTTGCCCAATCTGTGCCACCAGCAAGTCGGGAAATGCCCCCCCAGCGGGTCTGCTCCAGCCTCTGCCCGTCCCCGGCAGGCCCTGGTCGCACATCGCACTGGATTTCGTCACCGGACTCCCCGTTTCCAACTCCTTTGACACCGTCCTGACCATCGTGGACCGTTTCTCCAAGGCGGCGCACTTCATCCCCCTGCGAGGTCTCCCTACTGCCCTGGAGACGGCGGGCCTCCTCGTCCAACACGTGGTCAGGCTGCACGGGATTCCGGTGGACGTGGTCTCGGACCGGGGTCCCCAATTTTCATCCGAGGTTTGGAGATCTTTTTGTAACACCATCGGAGCCAAGGTGAGCCTCTCCTCCGGCCATCACCCCCAGTCTAACGGGCAGTGTGAGAGGACCAATCAGGAGCTGGAGGCTGCGCTCCGCTGTGTTACTAGATCCAAGCCGACGTCCTGGAGCAACCATCTCGCCTGGGTGGAGTATGCCCACAACACCGCCCACTCTTCTGCAACGGGGATGTCCCCCTTCAAGGCGTCCCTGGGTTACGACCCCCCGCTGTTTCCAGCGCAGGAGAACGAGGTAACTGTCCCCTCTGTTAGGGCGCACCTTAGGCAGTTCCGCTCCACCTGGGCTGGCGCGCGTCATGCGCTTTTACGCACAGCGGAGCGCAACAGGACCGTGGCGGACCGGCACAGAAGACCTGCCCCGGCGTACAGAGTTGGGCAACTCGTGTATGTGTCTACCCAGGACGTCACATTAAAAGGCGAGAGGAGGAAGCTGGCACAGCGATTCATGGGTCCCTTTCCCATCACCCGGATCATCAACCCGGTGGCTGTGCGCGTGGCTATTCCCCCCTCCCTCCGCATCCATCCCACTTTCCATGTGTCGAAGGTGAAACTGGCAGTCACTGACCCCCTTTGCCCTCCTCCTGCAGCGCAACCCGCGCCCCGGATGATTGGTGGCCATCCGGCCTGGTCCGTCTCCTCCATCCTGGACTCCCGGCGCCGAGGTCGTGGGTTGCAATACTTGGTGGACTGGGAGGGCTATGGGCCCGAGCATCGACAATGGGTGCCCCCGTCGTTTGTGTTGGACCCATCGCTCATCGCGGACTTCCACCGAGCGCACCCGGATAAGCCATCGCCAGGAGGCGCTGCTAGAGGGGGGAGTACTGTCACGCCGCGCCATTCATCAGCGGCGCCACCTGCTCACGCACCTGACAATCATCAGCGGCGAGGGATAAAGGCCGTCTCGCCCGGAGGCTCGGCCTGAAGCCGTCAGACTTCGTCCCTCACCGTTGTGAGCATACTTCTCTTCAGCGTCACCATTTTGGTAAGAAGATCGCTTACCTCTCTTCTTCAGTCTCCTCCCCTGTGCACAGGTGGATTCCCCAGCGGCGGACATCTCCTCTCCATCGCCCAATCCTCGCTGCTGTACGGAGCTCTCCAGGTGGCTGTCTTCCGGGCTTCGCCCCCTTGTTGTGCCAGCTGTCCTGACCCACCAAGTAAGTCCTTCTCTCGCCATATATCCCTCCTGTGTTGGTGTATGCCCGTCACCCTCTCCCTGTGCTCTCTCCATAGGGTTGCTTGGCTGTACGGTCACCTGCCTCTGTGCCTGGAGCAGACACCATCACCAACACATTTACTTCCCGCAGACACGCACTCATTCACCCCTGCTGTTAATAAACTCTTTGAACTACTCTAAGCCTGTGTGTGTGCATCTCCTGAGCCGTGCATTATGTCAAAAACATGTGCGGTTCAAATTAGCTCGTCTCACACACAAATTTAAGATATGATTTAGCGATATTGTAATTTCGTCCGGCCGAGGCCTTTAAAGCACTCCTTCCACCTTCTCAACACACTCTTGGCACTTGTTAGTACATTACCATTTCTGTCCTGAATCAGCCTAACCTGCTGCACATCTTTTCCAGCTTGATCTCTCTTTCTAGCTAATCGATACAAGTTCTGTTCTCCTTCCTTAATGCCCAGCCTCTCATACAACTCACTATATGCCTTTTCCTTTGCCACCTCTCTCTTTGCCATGTGCCAAGATTCCAAATACTCCTGTCTATTTTCTTCATCTCCCTGACTATCCCATTTTTTCCCTGCTAACCTCTTCCTTTGAATACTTTCCTGTACCTCCTCATTCCACCACCAAGTCTCCTTGTCTTCCTTCCTCTGTCCACTGGATACACCACATACCTTTCTACCAGTTTCCCTCAATACTTTTGCTGTACTTTCCCAGTCATCTGGTAATTCTTCCCTACCATCCAGACCCTGTATCAACTCCTTCCTGAACTCTGTGCGACCTTAGCCTTTTGTTTTCTTATTAAAGACAAGGATAGAAAGGAGAGGTTTTTACCTTCACATGTTTCGACTGTCCACTGCAGTCTCAGCTGATTGCTGTGAAGTGTCATTTATCAGCTGATAAATGACACTGATAACACTGGTCAACACCAAATTTATTGTCTAAGGGTTTTTTTTAGCAGATTTAGGACAATTTTGATGTGCTGAATCCAAAAATCACATTGGTTTTGCTCAATCAGGTCAACTTTTTGAACTATGGCCACATGTTTTCTTACGTTTTTGTTTACATGTATGGGTATTTTCGCATTATATGATGCAAAATTCTTTATTTCTAGAAATTCTCTGCATTTTGAACAATGATGACATAACATTCAATTTACATGTACTTACCTTTATCAATGTCTGCTACTCAATTTACAGTACAACTGTATAACTGCTGTACAACTGCTTATAACTTAACATAAAAACCTGACTCGATCAAGAGAAACTGATGTCATTTTCAGATTCAGCGGTGCGAAATTGCCTTAAATCAGTTGAAAAAACACAGACAACTTACAAAAAAATTATTTTTGTTATGTTGTGTAATTCTTGTAAGTCACCCTATGTTCCTCTATCTTCTTGAAGTATGTGTTCACGACAGCCATTTCCATCCTTTTAGCAAAATCCACAACCATCGGTGTTTTCACATTTCTCTACTTAAGACCATACCTACCCAGGACATCCTCATCACCTCTGTTTCCTTTACCTACACGTCCATTAAAACACGCTCCAATCACTACTCTCTCCCCCCGGGCACACTCTCTACCACTTCATCCAACTTACTCCAGAAGTCCTCTTTCTTTTCTACCTAGCATCCAACTTGTGGGGCATACGTATTGACAACATTCAACATCACACCTTTGACTTCTAGCTTCAAATTCATGATCCTGACTGAATCCCTTTCTACCTCCTGGACACTCTTCACATACTCTTCCTTCAACATTTCCCCTACTCCATTTCTTTTCCTATCAACACCATGGTAGAACAGTTTAAGTCCACATCCAATGCTTCTAGCCTTGCTTCCCTTCCATTTGGTTTCTTGAACACACAGTATATGTACCTTCATTCTATCCATCATATCAGCCAACTCTCTGCTTTTACCAGTCATAGTCCCTACATTTAAAGTCCTTACTCTCACCTCCACACTTCTACCTTTCTTTTCTCTCTCTCCCTCCTCACACACCTTCTCCCTCTCCTCCTTCTCAATCTTTAACCGTCAGTTAACAGCACCAGTGGCGGTCATTGTTAACCCGGGCCTCGACTGATCCGGTACAAAAGTCTCATTCGTCATGATCTGCACGTTTGATTTGGCAAAGGTTTTATGTCAGATGGCCTTCCTGATACAACCCTCCCCATTTACCCGGGCTTGGGACCAGCATTAGGAGTACACTGGCTTGTGCACCCCTGTGTTTGGATTGTCTCTTTAAATTCATAAGAGCCACATTTAACTCCACCCTCCCTCTTATGTCACTATTGCTAATATTAGCTGGCTAGCTCCTAGCTAGAAAGCAAGCCTGAGCCACAAAGAATCATATATATGGTCAAGTGTTGAAGTTAAACAAGGATTCCATTGGGGGTGAATAGATTTTATAGAAAATAGTGATCAAAACTGGCCGGATCCACAAACTGTTGTGATTCCCCGTGCGCTTTTACGCAGCACATGGAGGAAAGAGACAAATCCACACGCTGGAGACGTTGTGTGCATTTTATTGTGCAAAAACAAGAAAGCAAACATTCCAACAACAATAGAAAATACCAAACTGGCGAGGAGGCTCTGGGAAGCTCACGAGACGCTCCTCAGCTCGCCAGTGAGTAAGCCCAGGGAACCCAAAGTGCTTCAGGCGGAACTGACAGAGGGAGGAAGGCAGCCTGCACACCCGAGCACTTCCAAGACGGGACTGGAAGCGGCGGGCACAGGAATACTCACTGGGGCCGGGAACAGAGACGTCCGTGGATGGAATCCCAGAGCCAACCTGCAAAAACAGAAGAGGAGAAAACCGAAGGTATGCAGAGGAAAGCAGTACCGAAAACAGGCAGGGCGTCTAGTCATGCATGCATCGAAACAACAGGAACAAACACTGTGAAGTACACACTGGTTCAACAATGATCCGGCAATTCACTCCAGCGGCCACAAGCCTTAAATAATGCCACACATAATGACGGGAGTGAATGCCGGTGTGAGTAATGAGAGGGAGCATGTGTGTGTGCATGCATGAACAGAAGAGCAATCACAAATAAAAATGACACACAGCTGGTGTAACTGGCAGGAGAGGGGGGCGTGGCTGCGAGCTGTCATGGAGCCGAGAAGACCTCAAGGCTCCCAAGGAGGTGCCTGATGGCAAAATACGAAATCAAAATATACTTACAGACAAGGCAGCCACCATGCCATGGAACTGGGCTCAAAGTCCACCCCAGTTCATGACATAAACTAACAACAAATGGCCTGTACATCACTTTCTCCCCACTGAGGCAAGCTCCTAATGCCGTGGTAGTGACCAGAGCAGACTGCCTATCCAAGCTAATGCTAATGGACTGATGTAGCATCACAGCAAAAACATAACATAACCAGACGTCAATGAAAGAGTAGCTCATTCCGGCCTGATGAAATCACCCAGTGCTCAGATCTCCTGACCGTTGACCTTGACCTTAACCTTAGTCTAGATGCAGACCCAGCTAGGCTGTGCTTAAGGTTAAGGTCATTGGCAAAGGGTGAACACCATTTTTTCTGAAATCATAAATGCCCAGATCTCCTGACCTTTGACAATGACCTTGAGCACAACCTGGATGCAGACTCACCTGAGGATCATTGTGAGTGAGTTTGGTGAGCACCAAGGCAAATGTGTAGGAGTAGCAATTCCTGTGGTGTGGACTAACGAACAGATGGACAAATGGATGGATGGACGGACAAAGAACGCTGCATCATTACATTAGCTCTTTTCGGTTTTGCACAAAGAAGCTAATGAAAGAACCTTAGTGAGCAAGCTCATATACCCCACACATCTGCATATCAGGGGCCTCTCAGGAGAACTGCGATCAGCATAAAATGGACTGGAAAAAAATGAGTCGTCCTCCCCAAAAATGTAACCCCTCGTTTGCGTCAAAGTTTCTTTATAAGATAAGATAAGATAAGCCTTTATTAGTCCCACAACGGGGAAATTCCAGGATTGCAACAGCACAGGGATAGCAACACTCAGAGCAACAATCAGAAGGCAAGAAAAAACAAGCAAGCAAGAGCAGCTAATATACATATGTACATATTACTATAAAATATATATATACACACACACACACACACGACGAACGAGCGAATATATATAATATATAAATGACGAACGAGCGAATGAAAGAATGAACGAATGAATGAACAGACGAATGAACGAATGGAAGGACAGGTCAAAAATATTATATCTTTTGCAACTTTGTTGTTAGCGAACGAGGTGGAAACAGGGATGTGTTTGCGGAATGACTGAAATCTAAAGAAAATAACAATATAAACTGCGCTTGGTAAGCCAACTTCCAGGGGGCAATGTTAGCTCTGAAGCTAACATCTTGGCTGGCCTCCTCACTCGTCTATGTTTACAGACAGGCAGCTAGGGCGGCCTTTGTAGCCAATATTAAGGCAGCATGTATCAAGGCTGTGATTACCTTTTCTTTACAAAAGGAAAAACCTGGAAGAGTTAAAACGGCTAATTGGACTGAAAACGATTTAAAGGCTGTGGTTTTTTTTTAAGAGAAGTGAGCATTTTGATGTTTTTCCGATATTCACATGACCAATAGATGCATTTCAGAAGGTTAAAACCTACAAAAAACAATTTTTCAGTGAATCAGACTTTTAAAGAGTTTGGGTGTCGACATAACTAGGGCTATAACAGTATGCTTTAGAGACTGGAGGGAGCGGCGACGCTGTACAAGTTAAACCTTTAACTGTCCACATTTCATGGACAGGTCACGCACCCCCAGTGGCACAGCACAGCAACTGCATGTGTCAACTTACTGACGTCCCCCGGCTATACTGAGAATTTGTACTAATCTGTATTGATCTGACAGTTTAGAAGGTGGCAGACACGCGCCGAAGGAATCATGGCTGACATGGAATATAGCAAAGAAGAAGAAATCCTCATTATTCTTCTTCCTTTTTCCGCTTTGAGCTCACACACACCAATGTGGATGCTGCTGTGATCGGTCATGGCGGCAGCAATGATGACTGAAACTACATGAAATGGGGAAAATAGCCACGTAATACAAATGAAATTCACGTGGGATAATCATAAGAGTGTGTAGATGTGGTACACGGTGTAAATGGCTAAGCAAACGCAATACATTGATCACGATGGACGAAAAACTGAGCTCCCATTACCAAGATGGCGGCGCCCATGAACAGCATGGATTCCCACAGGAATAATGCACCAAACAGAAAAAATAGCCACGTAATACAAACAAAATTCACGTGGGGTAATCATAAGAGTTTGTAGATGTGGTATATGGGGTAAATGGCTGAGCAAACGCAATACTTCGATCACGACGGACAAAAACGGACCAGTCACGTGGGTGGGCGAGCCCCCCTCCCGGCAACAGGTAAGAGAGAAATATGTTTTTCTGGCATTTTATTGATTTTCTGGTTCATATATTTTGAAGATTAGATAAAAACATACCCCATAGAGAAATCGGCGTCAAAAAAAACAGAACATTCTTTGTGTAAATGTGTCCAAAGTCCACTTTTGACTGAGTTATGTAATTTATACAGCTGCCACGACATTATGCAAACTAGATGCGTAAATTTATTCCTATCTGAAACTTTGGATCATATTCTACATCAGGGGTGTCAAACTCATTCCATGGAGGGCCAAGACCCCTCATGTTTTACTTCCACCCAGTGTCTTCAGCAGGTGTTTTCACTGATCAGCAATCAGTGGGAAGAAATTCAGTGAAATCACCTGGTGAAGACACTGGGTGGAGGTAAAACCTGCAGGGTCTTGGCCCTCCATGGAATGAGTTTGACACCCTTGTTCTACATCTTTCTAATAGACAGCAAGCCATTATCTCTTGTAACTTTCAAGTTATAGCCCTGGAAATTTTAACTATTTTATTGACAAAAATGTTTTTACATTCTTGACCACTAGGGGCCTTGCGTTGCCCCAAGGTGCCACACAGCGCCTACGCCAATTAGAGGTAAAATATATATAATTTTTAAATCATGCAAGGATAAAGAATAAAAACGTGGAGCTGAAAATAAAAGACAGACTTAAAACAAAAATATCCAGTTTTTATATAACTTTACCTTTTTTTAATATTGAACTAGCTACATATCAGAGCTAAAAATGTTTCCGCTGAGAGACAGAAGTGAGCCTTTTTCTGCTGCTCCACCACTCCAAGAGATCCTCGTGATTGCACTTATTTGAGAATTGCACTATCTAGGGATCAGCGGTGAAGATAAACAGAGTAGGCGGCTGCAATTACCTCCCTACCCACCCCCCCCACCTTGCTCTGCCCCCCCCACAAGCATCCCCCGCATTGCTGCCGTTGCTGTTCCTACTTTATTCCTACAGCTCTGAGGTTCACACTTATTTATTTACACACTTCCTCAATGCTATGTCATGCAACCAAGGAGGAAATAATCAAGAAGAAAGGAGGAAGTGACACTAAAGAACAGAGAGGGGAAAGGGAGAAAGAAAATGAGGACAGAAAGCAGGAGATGTGATAAAGATAGAAAGAGAGTGGGAGAGAAAAAATAGTATCATCAGAGAGAGCGAGAGAGAAATAAAATACAAGGTGAGAGGAAAACGAGCGTAGCTGAGACACATGAAAGACAGAACTATTTGTTCAACTACAAACCTGCCAGCAGACAGAAATCTCTTTTCCTACAGCTGTTCTGTATATGCTTTTTACTTGTTATTGAATTGTATGTCAGATGGGAAAACAAGACAACTGAGATCTAAAAACTGCACCACACACCAACATATCACAAACTACTTTTTTCAAAGAAATCAATTAGCTGTGGCTCTTCACCAATTATCACTGAGCTGACAGTGTTAGCGTTAAAGGCCAATAATTGGTATAGTGATTGCACCACATTAATTAGGAGAAGAGAGGACGAACTATTCCCTCATGTTCCTGAATAAGAAGCATAGCTGGAGCAGGCCTCCTGGGAGCTGGCAGGAGCCCGTCTATATCTGGGAGGACAGCATTTAAGCAGAAAAGTGACAGCAAGAGAAGGGGTGGGATAAGAATGATGCTGAAGTATCACCTACATTTTACAAACACGTATGAGGAGGTCAGATTATGAGATGCGCGCTTTGTTTTTGAGTGTATTACAGGGACAAAAACTCACCAGGGACTTTATGACAACAGAGTTTTAAAACTGGTGAGAGATAGTAAAACCACTGGAAATGACTCACCTCTCCGGGCCCTTCCCTCCTCTGCAGATGCATGCCGCGGGAGCGTAGGCTTCCAGTCCGCTTCTGTTGGCCGACTCCTCCTGCCGTCCTCAGATGGGGCCTTCTGCAGCCCCGGTCTCTTCTGCCCATCCTCTGGGTGAAGTCTGCCCCCACGTCTGCCCTCCTCCATTTGCCCATGGATCTGGCCCTGCCAGATCATGTTAGGCTTCCGCTCACCCTCCCCGTGTGCACGGGCCACCATCCCACCCCCGGCAATTCTCCGTCCATCTTCATGTAGTCCTGTGCCCCTGGTGCCCAAAGCTCCGCGGCGGTCTCCATCTGATGGAGAGCGGCCCCTGTGGTCATCCGGCTGGGTTAACCACGCAGGATTCATCCTGAAATCTGACTCCGAGGGAATTTTGCCCTGGTTACATGGGCTCCTGGCACCACCAATGACCCCTCCTCCTCCTCCTCCGACCCCGACAGGCAGAGTGTGGCCATTCTTTACATAGGATTGCTTCACATTTTGTGCATCTGCATCTGAAAAGATTGGCAAAGACAGTGAATAAATGTATAATATGTTATATAAGCTATTCAAAGTCATCGAGAAAATGCAGATCAAAAATTGTGTCCTGGTATTTAGCATGGTACCATTCATTATGAGATATAGTGAAGGAAATTTGTTTAATTTTTAACATTTTATAGTAAACCAACAATTTAACCTTTAGCGGGATGTCTGGCAGACTAGCAGTTATGATGCATACCATAAGTGCATGTTCCTCAACCACAGGGATCATTGGGTCGACTCCTGACCAAAGATATCGTCCTACATGCCTCTCCTCTGCTCTTAACCAGATTTACTGTCCCTCTGTTAACTGTGTCTGTCCAATAAAGGCAAAATCCCTCAAAATAAAGCTTTAACAAATACTACTACTACTACTACTACTACTAATAATAATAATAATAAAAATAGTAATAATCTTTAACAGCTAATTTTCACAATATGAAAAGGAAAGTGGCCTTAACTCTCGCCCCATAGACAAAGTGTTTGTTAACACGAAGGAGGAGCAGCTGTAGGTTTAATAAACAGACTGCTGCTACAGCCGGACCGGGACAATGCTTACACACACCCTCTGTAAGCTATTTTGCTGCAGGGCACAATTCGTTCCACTTTTCTTCAGCTCTGGAGGGTGGCATGTAATTTATACAGACATTGCATGACTTTGAAAAAAAAGCGCAAGGTGAAATTAAATTTTGCCTTTTTAAAAATATGTTTGAGACACCTGCTGGACAGTGGTCCCACTATAACGCACTGATGACTTAACTGTACTCCATGTGTGGGTGTGATTGCCTCCAGGCTGCTGCTGTCAGAAACAGACACCACTGTGGAAAGAAATCAGATGAGTCACAGGCCCGCTTACCGTTGTCCGGAACCTCCTTCAGCACGCCTTGCTCTATCAACTCCTGTCGTGTTCGCCTTGTCGACATCTTTCTCTCCAGTTCTGCCATCAACACAAAGGATGCATGTTCAGATCAGGCAGCAAAATCAGCAGCAGAAAAAAGTGCAACTATTAAATGGCCCACCCCTTTTGAGCTTTCTTTAATGCAAAATGAAAAGACTATTTTTTACATTAACCCAAAATGGACAAGGTGCTAAAATCAAAACTTCACTACAGAAGTTCGAAACCCAATGGGTAAATAAGTGCTTCCCACACAAACTATAAATGTTTATGCCTTACAGATCAACTTACTGGAGCGCACAGGACTAAAGATGGACAGTACATAGAATCCAACTTAGTATGAGTTGAAAATACATCAGTGATAATGTTTGAGGAGTTAAAGCCTGAAGGATTGCAGTGAAAATACAAGCTAGATGCTAGATTTTTAGTAGCTGTTTATTTTCATATCTGTGGAGGTGAACAACACAAATACGGCAATTTAGGTAGCAATCTCCTAGCTCTTGTTTTGAAAGTTAAATCACTGCTAACCAGCGGGTTTCAGTCCTCCCTGTTTCCAGTGGTCAGGCTGATCCAGTCACAGTGTGGTGGCGCTTGATACAGCAGGTTTGTGGTCATCTGGATGACACACGGTTCATGCCTGACATAAAGGAAGCTCAATGCCACCCAACTACCTGATTTTCCAGTAAAATAGCACTACCCAGATTTGTCTTAGACCCACCTGGTAACTGATACGCCGATGGGGAGACACAAAGGGCCAGACTTGGTAATGTGCTGCGCCATCGCAAAACCTCGTTTTGGCATTAAAAAAGCTACTGTTGAGATTTACTAAAGGGCACAGGGCAAAATTAGCAGTGGAAAGGCGTGGACTATGTTAATTTTGCACCTAGCCTCATTCCATATGTATTTGTGGGCGTTGTCATGTCAATGCACAAATTTGAGGGAGAAGAGTATTTATATGACTGGCGCAAACTGATTTACTAAGGTTTGCGGTTGTCAGTCTCCTGCTAAATGTGCCAGGATTTTACACCCAAAAAAAGCTTGTCTTAATTCATCTGTGCCTGACATGATAGCAATTGTTGGTGCCAGGAGGAGACACTGGCAAGAACTGAAGGCACGTGGCAGAAGCTTCTCTCTGCCCGTGACTTTATTTGGCATGACAGAAGAACAGAATATATGAATATCAACGGTCTCACAGAGATCGGTGTTATGCTGAGCTGGACATCAGATGGCAGGTTTTTTTTAAAAATTTCATTTGTTTATATTGTATATAGCCTATTACATGAATTTGTATCCATAAAATAGGATACAATAGGAGCCCTTATACCGCCAGTTTACATACAGATGTGTCAGCCGATAATGACTCTTTTTTTCTTTTCTGCGGAAGTTAGACTCGGATCTGGAGTCTTCCTCAGCTCTCCCTTGCTCTTGACGCAAAATCTTCCACATTGCCAATTTTCTGTTTTTTGTTCCCCCTCTATCCATATTTCTATATTTACAGTATTTCTTTTCGCTGTGCATAAAACGGTAATTCAGTTCCCTCTTCTCTCTATTTCTCTCTCCCAGTTCAGGATATACAAATTAAGAGGAAAACAACAATGAGATTATTAACAAAAAGAGCACAGAGATCCATAGAAACGTCCCCCGAAATTGCAACACCGTAACTCAATGGCATTTATAAAAAGCTGTGAAGTGGGAGACCTTTAGATTTTGTTAAAACAAAGTTATTCACATAATAAAACCCCGGAGTCTCCATCAGACCATCTTGATGGTTCTAGTGTTAATAAAATAAGCATGTTGGTCAAATGATCAATTTATTCACGAGTAGTCCTTTTTTAAATTAGATACAAATGCTTCATTTATGCATATTAAACAAAAAGTCTGTCATGTTAAATGAAAATTTAAATTTTGAAATATAGTGAACAAAATTAAACTATTTTAGTGGGGTTTGCGCTTAAACAGAAACTTTAAAAAAAGCTTTATATATTATGGTCATCCAAACTGGCTGTGCCTGTGTTGATGACCCGCTTCCTCATCAGCTGTACCTGTGCGCAACTTTGCGGTGCTCTTGGCAGATGGGTGGGCGTTATTAAAATGAAGTGACTGTGTGTGCTCATAATTTTGCGTGTTGTTCGTAGACCACTGGCAAAAATTGGTCACTCCCTGAGGCACTCTGTCTAATTTGCGCACTCGCTAATTTGCACTGCCTTAGTAAATCTGCCCCTAAGTCATGAAGAGCACCAGAGGCTAAGATAAGCTGGCACAACCCCAGCAACACAAGAAGTTTGTACAAGACAGCACTGTTCTCCCATTGATAGCGACTCACTAAAATACCAGTGATTACTGATCCATTGTCACTGTCATAGTTATATTATTCTTTATATGCTTATTATTCAATACTGAATTTTAAGGCATCTAGGTCAACTTTTTCCAGGCCACTCCTAAACTGGCCATACTGACCATGTTCCTCAGTGACTATGCTGTCTTCAGAAAGGTATCAAGTTTTCTTTCCTTCTTGCCACTGATGACACCTGTAGCAGCTCTTTCTTCCTCCATTTCTGCTCAATTCACAACAGGCATCCTCTTCCTGATTGTCTACATGAAAACTGATGGCGTGATATCATTTGTATTAGGCCGGAGAGGGAGAAAATTATGATGTCAAAAAAACACTGATGAATATCCCATTTGAATAATGATTTTGTCATTAGACACTTGCAGAATTAGTTTAGAAAAAGTTATACTCCAATCTAAACCAATTATGACATCCAGTGCAATTTAAGAAATCAGTGAGCTTATTTTATTTGTGCGTGTCTTCTTTTATATAGCCTCTACGGCTTGAAAGGCATCGATTAAACAGGACATTTTTAGCATCTTGTGTGCAGTGAATAGATGAAAGCCAAAGTGGCCACACTGAGGAATGCTGATAAAGGCTGACTGGGTGGAGTTTGCTCACACTATAAACGCTCTGAGTTTACAATACAAACCTTCAGATGTTTCTTTAAACTTCTCGCTGCTTTTCTTCTTCCGCCACTTCCATGGCTTGAAGATCTTGCCAAGGGTAGAAAACTTGCCTTTACGCTTTGGGGTACTGTCTCCAGTACTCCCCCCCTCGCCCACCAATGTGTTGCGGTGTTGCTCAGTTTCATCATCTAAAAGAGAACACAAAAATAAATCCTTCAGTTGTAAGAAATTATGGGAACTTTATATAGACACAAGACATAAAAATACGAGTGAAGATCCAACAGCAAGCTAATTGTTTAGGACTTGGAGCTATCTATTTTAACTGAGCTCGTCTACTGTTTTTTTTTGTACAGCAAGCTAGCTCATAATGGCTGTTATTATCATTAGCTGTTGGTTCTCAGGGACTCGGTGTGCTTTGGCAGGGTGATGCTGAGAGCTCATAGACTCCTCCACGTATCCACAGTTAACGGGATAGGAAGTCTGACACTGGCACACAGCCAGAATTTCTCTCTGTCAAGTGCTCACATTCCTTAGCTGGATGGAGTTCAGTGCCTTATCAGCCTTTCAGCCCTCGCTGCCTCTGTAGAGCAGAAGAAGGGTGCACATGGATGTGGCCCTAAGTAGCAGAGGAAGGCTGTTAGTTATGTTACATACAGGTAATAATCGAGAAGTGAAACCTTTCTACAAAGGCTGATTATTACAGGATGTCACGGAGGTTCTAAGTGCTCCATTAAACAGCATTCAACTGTAATTGCTAAATATTCTGGACTACATGACTGACAGGCTGACTGACAGAGAGTTTGGAGAGAGTTTCAAACTAAGTTCTGCAAAGGCTGCAGCTGCTGTATTCAGCAGACATAATATTTACCAGAGGAGCGAGCACAGAGTCCGATCTAAAACATGCAGTCTCAGGCACACACAGGATGTCTCAGCGACAGCAGTGCCCTGCAGTCTGAGTCCCACAACAATACGCTCTTGCACAATCCTGATCTGGCTTACTTGGCAGTACACAACAGTGATAATATCATTATTATTCCTGGATAGACTGATTTAGTGCGTGCGCATGTATGTGTGCACGCATGCGCGCGCACACACACACACACAGGGTTAGACAGACAGAGAACAGCACAGCTGAAGCTGGCAGGATTTCTTTGCTAAGGGACATTTTAGATGCACCGAGGCTTGCTGACTCGAGATTCAAACCCATTTTTGCAACTGAAGAACTAATAAAAACTTGAATTGAGCTTAAAGGAATGATGACAATAATACCCAAACAGGGAAAACGGTTTAAATCAGAATTTTTCAGATTCCATCACGGTATAATAATGACATGTTTGTCAGCAGTTCCAAACACAGCTAATCTACCTGGAAGAGGGGTGGCAAGTGTCCAGCTTGCATGGTGGCGGGACTTGAAACAGCATGCCATGGGGAAACAGGGAGCATTCAGAAACCCCAAAATATGCAATCCTGTGTATATTCCAGAAGCAAGATCCCAGCGTAAGAGAAATGTAGAAAAGCACGATGCAAAAAGATATTTAAAACTACGACAGAAAAAGTCTAGGTTGAAGGACACGTATGTGTCCAGACTGTGGAAATCCAGCTTATCTTGGTGAAGTAGAAATCTGAGGATTCAGACCAGCTGCCATAACATCCAGATTAAACATTGCTTAAGGCAGCTTCTCTGTGAACCAGAACTGAGGTTCTCACATACACAGCAGACTGTTCTGTCAGAGCAGACTCAGCTGAAGCCAGTGAAGCAGGATAAGGACAGGCTGTGCCAGGCCTGCACACTCCAAAGCACTGCGGAGATGACGATTGCAGACGACTCAGCCCATGCAGCGAGCATTGCATTTGAAAGAGATGACTGACCGTATCCTTTGGGGTCTTGTACATTAGCCAGTAAAAGCTTGATTACGGAACACGTCAATCCAGCATCAGAAAAAAAAAATATGCCAAAATGAGATAAAAGTACAGAACATCCAACTCAATTACCACATTCAAGAGAGCTGTGGATCCACTCGGAATTATTCTTCACAGATAGATGGAAAAACTCTCCAACATGCAATTGTTTTAGCTGAGGTGTGAAGAGGTCTGGTGTGTGGTGGCACTACAGTTCTGTGTGACTGTAGGCTTGGGAATGGGAGTAAAGGGTAAAAAAAATCTACAAAGGGGAGAAAAGTACAGACATTATGTAGCGGGTGGGGGGGCTGGAAACAGAGTCACAGAATCAGGGTGGAGTGCCGTTTCCTCCATCGAGAACAAAGCCAGCCTCTTCCCCTCATATTCAATAACACTGTCAACTATACAGCTCATAAACAGTTGACTTTACATGAACTTCCAAGTGTGGTAGCACAAGTGAAAATAACTAGTGATTAACAAAAAAATCCCATTAACAACAGCTAAAAACTACAACTCTAGTGGCCATGGTCTGAGCAGGAGTTTTACTGAGATAAGGCAAAGGAGTCAGGAAACATGGGGGCGTGAGATTGCATATATGTGTGTCTGCTACAATGACGTAGTGATATCCTGAAGCTACACCTACCACTCTGTCAGACATCTAGCCAGATTTCCCATGAACCTCATAATTCAGTGACTTACGGCCAGCTTGGTCAGGTGAGCAGGTGCTAAAAGCCCTTAAGGAGCCAAAGCTGTTCTGTTCACTTACATAAGAAAACCACATCAATCATGAGGTACAGCAGGGAGGAAATAACTCCTACCCTATTATGACGTTTGCTATGAATACAGCAGACTATGAAATCTAATCTGCTTAATTGATTTAGTTACTGTATAACTGCTGCAATTGATTCTTGTGGAACACTGCATGGCCCAAATGATTTATCAATTCAAGACTCAATGACATATTAACAAACAAATGATCAGATGAAGATCATTTCAGTAACAGAGGCTGATTGTTTTTGGTGTGATGCCCAATTTTTGTGCACAGACAGACAGACAGATATGTAGATAGATACGTAGCTGTTTTACTGTATACTATATGTGGCATACATCTGGCTGCTAACTTTATAAACAAGTGTTTGCTGTTTGTGCTAATGTAACCTTTACAGCAGCTTCTCTGGGTTATGACCATTATAACATAAGTGTTTGGATGCTATTAAATTAAAAGTAAGTAGTCTGCTAATGTGTTTAAAAGGTTTTGTGACGAAATTGTATAATGTTGTGACAGCTAGCAGGATGAGAAAAGTTAATTAGCATGTACTCCAATTTTAACATCAAAACAGCTGACTGGCACAGAAAGTCATCCCATACCTCACGTTACAACAGGATAAGATCTCTGCATTGCATTTCAGTCACCCTGGTTTTGGTAGTAATGTCCTGATTACTACTCTCCATAGTGAAATGTTAGAAATGGATCTTTGCTAAAACAATATGTGTAGCCTTAGGAGCAACAGGTTGTCTGCACTTTTTCTACAATTAGCTTACTTATCTATAATTTCTACAGTATTAATGCTCTAGCCACAATGAGTAATGATGACTAGTCAGTCTTTTGTCAGTCATTTGTATTTATTTAGGTTGTCACATGCCTGATGTACAACATCACATACATGTGTCTATAGCATGACCAATTTTACTCAGTGCAATCACATTTACTATAAATGAACATTTTGTAATATTTTTTTTTTTAAATTTAAGTTTTTGTAAAGGGTATACAGGTCATTACAGCATTGCATTGTTTACAATTTCATCACATGTTCCCTTATTTTTTGCTATTTGACAACATTAGTAGGATAATTATTACAACACCCCCTTTTTTTTAAAGTGAAAGAAAAAGTGAAATTAAAGAGAATAAAATAAAAAAAACGAACAAACAAACAAACAGAACAGCAAAAAACAAACAAACAGAAAATTAAGTAATTAAAAGAAAAAGAGCATCTGAGTAGCATTGGAACAAAGAGCGGGACATTGAAATGGTATTTGTCAAAGATTAGATCTGATGGAAGACACATATGCGATCCAGGGTTGCCAAAAGTTCATGAATCCATCCATGTCCTGTCTCAGTGCGAATGTCAGCTTTTCCATCGAGTAAATGTCTTGAATCACGTTAATCCAATCTTCAGGTGTAGGACAGTCCTTCAGCATCCATTTTTTAGTTAGGGCTTTTTTACTTGCCAATATTAAAACATTGAATAAGTATTTATCTCGTCGTCTTTCCAGTGAGTCCGGTAGTAAACCCAAATACAAAGTTACAAAAGAAAAGGGAACTGTTATTTTGAATATTTTCCCCAATATTGTCTGTACATTGGTCCAACATTGGTGGATAACTGGGCTGGCACATGAAAATGATTTGCAGTCTTTTCACCACACAAGTGCCAACAGTTCAACCCCTTATGGGTAAATTTGTTTTGTGCAGGTGTTCTGAAAAATCTTACCAAATTTTTCCATCCAAATTCTCTCTACTGCAGGGATGAGGTACTTTTCCATTGCTGTTTATTAAGCTTTTCCCATATTTCCAATTGTAAAGTGAAATTCCCCTCTTTTTCCCATCTCTCTTTTATATATGATGTGTTGTCTCCTTTTAAGTCTTGAAGACCTTGGTATATTTTAGAAATGTATCTGATCCCTGGGATCCCTTTATATGCCATTAAGAAGACCTTCAGAACACCTGACTGGGCCCTTTCCAAATCTTCCTTTTTAAGTATATTGTTTATGTGGTGTCTAAGCTGAAAGAACCTGTAAAGATCTCGATTTATTAGACCTTGTTTTTTCAAATCTTCAAAACTTCTTAAAGTTTGCCCCTTAAAAAAATCGTAATATTTTATCAGCCCTTTCTCTTTCCACTCTTTAAATCTAGTGTCTGTTTTATTGGGGGTAAAGTCTTGATCATAGGCAATCCATTGCAGAAGTCGATAGGGCTCTTTAGCTTGATTCTCTCTGACTATCTTAAACCAAATTTTTAGCGGGGTCTCTATCCACGGGTTAGTGTTATTCAAGAGTTTAGGTAAGGCATTGTTCCCTATTATCGCCTGTAAGGGGATGTCACTTGTTATTTGGCATTCGATCTCCTTCCATTGTGCAGTGTAGACTGGGTTACATATCTCTATTAAAGTTTTAATTTGTGCGGCTTTAAAATAGTCCCTGATGTTTGGCAGTGTGAGCCCACCTTTGTCTTTGTTTAGCTGTAAGGTTCTATATCTGATTCTAGGTCTCTTGCCCTGCCATATCAATCTTGAGATCCTTCTGTCCAGCTCCTGCCATGTTTTTTTGGGAGGTTCTACCGGTATTGTTTGGAAAAGGTATAGAAGACGTGGAAGTATATTCATTTTGACTGCTTCAATTCTTTGTGCAGTACCTAAGAATGGTATCATATTCCATCTTGCTAGGTCAGATTTTATTTTTGTCACCAGTGGATCATAGTTTAGTGTTATAATTTTGTTGAGTTGTTTCGGGATATTGACCCCCAGATATTTCATAGATTCCATCTCCCAGTTAGTTTTGAGTTCACTTAGTGAATAATGATTTGGGTCATAGTTGAATGTTAAAACTTGGGTTTTATGCATGTTTAATTTGTACCCCGATAAATCTCCATGGTCTGAAAAAACTGAGATTAGTTCTGGTAAAGAAGTGTCTGGCTGCCCTAGGTATATTAAAATGTCATCAGCAAAGAGTGCTATTTTATGTTCCTTCTGACCAAGTGTAATACCTTGAATTTCTTGATTTTGTCTTATCCATTGGCTCAGAGGTTCTATGAAGATTGCAAAGAGCAGTGGAGACAGGGGGCAGCCTTGACGACATCCTCTTTCCAGCTCAAAAGATGATGATAAATTACCGTTAATCCTTATTTTAGCTGTTGGTTTTTTATATAATGCCTGTATAGTTCTAATGAAGTTGTTATGAAAATTGAAACTGGATAAGATTCTATATAGGAAAGACCAGTCAACCGAATCGAATGCTTTTTCAGCATCTAATCCCAATATGACTGCATTTAAGTTATATTTTTTTATATGATGGATTATGTGTAAAGTGCGTCGAATGTCGTCTTGTGTCTGTCTTTGTCTTATAAAACCTGTTTGGTCTAAGTGAATTAAGTCTGTCAGTATGTTTTCTAACCTTTTGGCAAGGATAATGGTAAAAAGCTTATAGTCCTGATTTAATACACTGATTGGTCTGTAGTTGGAGCATTCTAGTTGATCCTTTTCAGGTTTAGGTATAACTGCAATGACCCCTTCACTCCAGGAGGGGGGGATTTCCCCTGTGTGGAGGACATAGTTAAATGTTTTCAGGAGGAGAAGAGATAGTTGCTGTTTAAAGGTTTTGTACCATTCTGCTGTATAGCCATCTGCTCCTGGGGATTTGTTAGCTTTAAGTTTCATAATTGCTTTTTCCAATTCTTTAGGTTGTATTTCTGACAGTAGTGTTTTATTTTGTGATTCCGTAAGTTGGGGAAGGTTTAATGTGTTTAGGAATGTCTCGGATGCATTTTTATGTTTTTTGTGGGAGTATAAGTTCTTATAGTAATTCTCGAAGCTTTTAACCACTTGCGCTCCGTTGTTCCGCGGGCGGGCAAGTCTCTGCGTCCTATGACGCACGAGGGTGCACGAGAGCGCGCTCGTGCGCCCTCGTGCGCATGACGCATGATAAGGATATTGATGGTGATGGTGTAGGTGGTGTGCCCTCCAAGCGCCACTGAAAAAAAAATCTGCAAACACAGCCGCGAACAGATTAGTTCATCTGATTGACCTCTCATTCGACTAATAAGAGCCTTGAATTGGGTTTCTGAAACCTTGACGAACCAATGAATGAAAACCTAGGAAGGAGGACCCGCCTCCCAACGCTTTGAATGCAGTGAGCCAATTGAAGCAGAGAAGTTCGTGAGCTGTTTTTTTTTAAGGCTGGGTGAAGACTGACTGCTGGAGCGGATCAAAAAAGGACACAGGAAGAGCTCCACAGACCCAGCAGCATGGAGACCATCCACAAATGCAACCTGTGTGACAGGGAGTGCCATTCGTGGATCGGCATGTTCGGCCCCAGGCGGTGCTTATTTTGTATTGGTTCCAGCAGAGTAGACGTTATGATTTCTTCCATGGTCATTATAGACCAACGGAGGCTGACGACGAAGGCTGAGTGACACACACGCCTTCGCCAGTCTTTTTTTAATTACTACTGTTATTTGTTTTGAAAAATCGTTCGCCAAAAACCGCAATCATCGAAGCACAAAACCGCAATAATGGAATTATGTTTTGATCGAGTCGCGAGACCAGAACCAGAGCGGACCAGCGTCGCGTTCGTCTGACAATGAGAAAGAGAAGTTCGCCCAGACTCCGCTGTGAAGAGGTAAGGTGTTATAAGCTAAATTATTCTCTATCCCTGAAAATTGTAATCCAAAATGACTTTTGACCGATCAGTAAATTACAGCTGTGCGGTTCACGAAGTCTGAAGTTCATGTGCCGCGGTACAAGGGGGTTGCTCGCAGTGTACAGGCTGTGAACGCCCCCCCCACCCCCGCTATTCTTCTGCAGCGAGGGGGGGGGGGCCGCGGTGACTGCACTGCTGTGCTACATCACCACATAAGGCTAATCCGTTGTGTAGCGATGGCTAAAGTCCATCCTCCCTAGCGAGCGGGGGGGGGGGACAACCCCACACACACACACACACACAGTAGCGGGGGGGGGGGGGGGGGCGCTGTGACAGCGTTGCTGTGGAAACATGCAAGGAGTGTAATCTCATGTAGCGAGGGCCGAACTCTGTCCTTGATAGCGGGGGGGGGGGGGGCCGACCCCCCCCCCCACACACACACAGAGACAGCCCTGAGTGTGACCTTTCCTTTGAGCCTAAAATGAAGCTTCTACATTGAATTATTCAAAAGTTACAGACGTTTTTCCAAACTGTGCCATTTGGCACAATTTGGCACAGTTCCAAAACGCCTGGGAATAGCCTGAGAACAAAGCTGTGTAAAATATTCATTTTTTGTGGTATTGTTACCAAATTTGGATCTCAGCTGGATAACACTTGGTTCTACATTTCTGTTGCATTTTCCAGCCGGATCGGACAGCTGTGTGTTATTTACAAGCATTTGTATCCAAAAAAAACACTGTGTCCAAATTTTTTTTCTTCAAGTTCAGTATGTTTAGATGACTGTAACTCAGTGGCCGGAGCACGTAGGGAGATTGTGTTTTCTTTTAAATGAGACCAACCCCATGAAGATGCTGCAAAGGGTTGAATAAAAGCTTTCGATTTACTTTGGGCACGTTTTTTTTGGGCATTTTTAGGAAAATTGCCCGGAGTGCAAGTGGTTAAGAATATCCTGAATTCTGAATTTTATTTCCTTTGATACTGGGTCTCTGATTTTGTAGATTGCTCTTTCTGTTTGTTGTTTCCTCAATTTATAGGCTAGTAATTTTGCCGATTTACTGCCTGCTTCATAGTGTTTTTGTTTCAGAAATGTAAGTTTCTTCTGGATTTCTATTGTGTAGATCTCATTTATTTGATTTTTAATTTCTTTAATCTTGAGCGAGCCATTAGAATGAGTGTTGTCTTTGTGTTCTTTTTCTAGGTTCTTGAGTTCTGACTCTAGTGTGATTAATTTTTCTTGTCTCAGTTTCTTTTGGGTTGCCAGTTTTGCAATAATTTTTCCCCTTATTACAGCTTTGCACGCATCCCACAGTATTAAAGGGGAAATTTCTCCATTATCGTTTTCTTCCAAATATCTGAGAATATCTGATTCCAATTCATCTTTCAGTGGTCCTTTCAGGACATTTGAATTCAACCTCCAGGAAAATGTATTATTTGTGTATTTTTGGATGTTTAAGTCCATATAGATCGGACTGTGGTCAGAGAGATCCATCAGTCCTATTTTACATGTTTTTACTCTTCCAATGTCTCTATTAAACATAAAAAAGTAATCAATCCTTGAGTAGGATGAATGTGGCGTTGAATAAAAAGTATAATCTTTTACATTGGGGTTGAATTCCCTCCATACGTCACAGATTCCCATTTCTTTTAATAGCATCCGAGTTTTCCTATTTTGAGTGTTATTTTGATGTGAAGAATTACCTGTTGCATCCCAGTATGGATTCAGTCTTAGATTGAAGTCTCCACCACATATCACTAAACCTTGGGCTTTAGTTATCATTAGGTCGAATACATTTTTATAAAATTTCCATTTAGCCCCTGGTGGTGCATATACATTCAGCAGGGTGATATCTTCTCCCTCTAGCCGCCCAATTACCAAACTGTACCTCCCTTCTTTATCTTTGTGTTCTGATTTTTTTTCAAATGTAATTTTGGTTGATATCAATGTCGCTACTCCCCTCCTCCTCCCTGACTTATATGAAGATGAAGAGATCATTTTAAACCCTTGTCTATTGAGTTTAGTGTGTTCCATGTCTGTTAGGTGGGTTTCTTGTAAAAATATTATTTCTGCTTTGTCTTTTTTCATTTTGCGTAGAATCTTGGATCTTTTAACTGGATTCAGGATCCCTTTTACATTATATGAGGCTATTTTGGTTACACCCTGTTTCTCCATTGTATTTTCTTATTTAGTATAACAGTGTGGTGGCCCTCTTTTTTGCTACCCAGAAACTGAAAGAACATTAAGAACATAAAAAACATTAAGAACATAGCGTATGAAACTTTAAAACAAAAAACTGTCAAAAAAACTTCCTGAGTTGGGGTCTCTTTAAAGACCCTGTAAGAGCCCTGATGAAGTGTAGGCTCTGAGGGAAATTCCTCAAACTCTGTTACGTGTTGAGGGCCCTCTCTTACCCCTGTAAGTTGTCCCATGTTTTTAACGTGAATTTCAGATCCCAATCCAAATTTGTAATGATTTTTTTTTTTTTTATGCCTATACCCTATGAGATTGTGTGCACCCTCCCACCCCCATCACAGCAAACATTCACTCTAATACAGTATTTGTTAGTGTAGGGAGAACATGTGGGTCATTGTTACATTTCTATTTTAAGAAGATTTTTTTTTCCCTTTAAATTAAGAAGACATTTGTTTCTAATGCTATAACTGCTCCATGAAAGGTTTTACCACATGCTGATTCTGCATCTCCTTTAATGTTTGTTACCTTGTAGGAGGGGGGATGGAAGTGCAGAATGACTGAAAAGAAAAAAAAACAACAAAAAGGTCGCTATTCCTTCCTGGAACTGGAAAGCTTATCTTTGTAGCTCTGGGGCTGGGTTTCCCGCTGCTGGCCCGTGGATTTTGAAGGTCTCTGAGTGGACCACGTCTGAGTCCTGATCCTCTGGCTCAGATCCGCTGCGGGTTTAAACACCGATACTGGGAGCCCTCTTCTCGCCATGTCAATTGTTGCTTCTTCCGCTGAATTATAGAGACATGACTCTTCACCGTAAAAGACCCTTAACTTCGCAGGAAATGGCGTCTGAAAGCGTAGATTCTGTTCCCGTAGAACCTTTTTGGCGTCGTTATATTCCCGTCGCTTTTTAAGAACCTCCGGGGCGTAATCATGCTCCACGAAGACTTTTCTCTCTTGATGCATAAATCCTTTTTTCTGCCAAGCCCGTCTTACAACCTCTTGTTTTATTTTGAAATCGGAGAATCTAACCACCGAACGTGGGGGCACTTCTGCCGCTGGCTTTGCGGCTAATGTACGATGGGCCTTTTCTATCTTCAAATCAGTGGTTTGTGGAATATCCAACTTCTCTCTCAATAAGGATTCCACGCATTCCGCCATTGTGTTGAAACTATCTTCAGCTCCTTCTTTCAGACCGTGAATTCTAATGTTGTCTTGTCTCTGTCTTCCTTCTTGGTCGGTTAGCTTAGCCTCCAGCCTTGACTGTTTTTTGTGTAAATCCAGCATAGAATCTTCAAGCACTTTAATTCTTTCTTCAGCTTCCAAGATTCGGTTTTCGGCCTGGTCCATTCTGCTGTTCGTCCTTTTTAGTTCCTCTCTGAATTCATGAAATTCGGCCTGAAATCGTCGTAATTCATCAAATAGCGATTTCAAGCTAACCTTTTTGTTAGCTGGGTCCAGCTCCTTGTCTTCTGAACGGAGGTCCTCCGGTTCAGATTCTGCGGCCGCTGCGCGTCCTGACCTGGGGAATGTCAGTTTCTTCTGTTTTTGGTTAGGCATGGTGTTTTTGTCTTTTGATTTTTATTTTTCCAAAAATCCGTTAAGTCTGATTTTGAAGATGTTTTCCTTGGATTGGGTCTGAGAGCTTCAGCGTTAAGTTGCTATCACCATGGCGTCCAGACCGGAAGTCTCCGAAAATTTTGTAATATTAAGTACAAAAAATTTTTAATATTAAAGGTGATAGACACAAAATTGTGACCTCCTGACCAGTAGGTGTTACAGTTACTCTTGTCCCACTATACAGTGGGGCAAAAAAGTATTTAGTCAGTCACCAATTGTGCACGTTCTCCCACTTAAAAGATGAGAGAGGTCTCCAATTTTCATCATAGGTATACCTCAACTATGAGAGACAAAATGAGGAAAAAAAATCCAGAAAATCACATTGAAGGATTTTTAATGAATTAATTGGTAAATTCCTTGGTAAAATAAGTATTTGGTCAATAACAAAAGTTCATCTCAATACTTTGTTATATACCCTTTGTTGGCAATGACAGAGGTCAAACGTTTTCTGTAAGTCTTCACAAGGTTTTCACACACTCTTGCTGGTATTTTGGCCCATTCCTCCATGCAGATCTCCTCTAGAGCAGTGATGTTTTGGGGCTGTCGCTGGGCAACACGGACTTTCAACTCCCTCCAAAGATTTTCTATGGGGTTGAGATCTGGAGACTGGCTAGGCCACTCCAGGACCTTGAAATGCTTCTTACGAAGCCACTCCTTCGTTGCCCAGGCAGTGTGTTTGGGATCATTGTCATGCTGAAAGACCCAGCCACGTTTCATCTTCAATGCCCTTGCTGATGGAAGGAGATTTTCACTCAAAATCTCACGATACATGGCCCCATTCATTCTTTCCTTTACACAGATCAGTCGTCCTGGTCCCTTTGCAGAAAAACAGCCCCAAAGCATGATGTTTCCACCCCCATGCTTCACAGTAGGTATGGTGTTCTTTCTCCTCCAAACACGACAAGTTGAGTTTTTACCAAAAAGTTCTATTTTAGTTTCATCTGACCATATGACATTCTCCCAATCCTCTTCTGGATCATCCAAATGCTCTCTAGTGAACTTCAGACGGGCCTGGACATGTACTGGCTTAAGCAGGGGGGACACATCTGGCACTGCAGGATTTGAGTCCCTGGCGGCGTAGTGTGTTACTGATGGTAGCCTTTGTTACTTTGGTCCCAGCTCTCTGCAGGTCATTCACTAGGTCCCCCCGTGTGGTTCTGGGATTTTTGCTCACCGTTCTCGTGATCATTTTGACCCCACGGGGTGAGATCTTGCGTGGAGCCCCAGATCGAGGAAGATTATCAGTGGTCTTGTATGCCTTCCATTTTCTAATAATTGCTCCCACAGTTGATTTCTTCACACCAAGCTGCTTACCTATTGCAGATTCAGTCTTCCCAGCCTGGTGCAGGTCTACAATTTTGTTTCTGGTGTCCTTTGACAGCTCTTTGGTCTTGGCCATAGTGGAGTTTGGAGTCTGACTGTTTGAGGTTGTGGACAGGTGTCTTTTATACTGATAACGAATTCAAACAGGTGCCATTAATACAGGTAACGAGTGGAGGACAGAGGAGCCTCTTAAAGAAGAAGTTACAGGTCTGTGAGAGACAGAAATCTTGCTTGTTTGTAGGTGACCAAATAGTTATTTTACCGAGGAATTAATTCATTAAAAATCCTTCAATGTGATTTTCTGGATTTTTTTTTTCTCATTTTGTCTCTCATAGTTGAGGTATATTTATGATGAAAATTGGAGACCTCTCTCATCTTTTAAGTGGGAGAACTTACACAATTGGTGGCTGACTAAATACTTTTTTGCCCCACTGTTACTGGTTAGTAGAGACAAACATCAACACACAGGACAGACTATTCTATAATCTCAGTTCTTTGGTTCCAAGCCAGATATGGTGAGGAGCGAGGATTCTTTTGTGGTATGAACTTGATATGAAGCGACAAAACAGAAATGTTTAGGAGTTACTAACTTAGACTGCGAAGTCTCGACTTTAAAACAGACCATGCAACTTTCTTGTTCCTGGTAAGAACCCTGGAAGGACTATAACTATGGCAACTATGACCTCAGTCCCAACAGCCAAACACAGGGTGCTTAGTTGCTGGCAGCTAAAGTTGTGCTCTATGATTGACTGAGGTCATAGTCACCATAGTTGTAGTCTTTCCATTGTTCCTACCAGAAACAAGAAAGTTGCATAGGTATGCTTTAAAGTAGAAACTTCAGACTAAGGTAGTGACTCCTAAACAACTCTGAAAATGTGACATCAACCTAGTTATGCTATTGGCTGTGATAGCTTTACTGGCCACCGTAGTTCTTGCCATCCAACTGTTCAAATGTAAATATTATGATTGTACCTTTGAACTATTTGAAGACACAACAGGGTTTTTCCACTACACATCTTCTACCGCTTAATCTTTTTGGGTTACGGGGGGTGGGGGGTGGTGGTGGTCTGGAGCCTATCCCAGCATCTTTGGACGAGAGGCAGGGTACATCTTGGACAGATCACCAGTCCATCACCAGTCCACAGAGGGGAAAAAATGGTGTATGGGTTTACTATTCAGTCCTCTTTTTTTTTTTTCCACAATATTTTTATTGAACCTTTTTTTTTTTTTTTAACAAACATGATACAAACAATCAAACACTAACGCTAAAGTACTACAAAAAAAAAAAAAATGCACTAAAAACACCAACAACCACCAACAAAATCAAGTCTTCAACAATGCTCCTCTGTTTAGTCTAGACAATCCAATACATAAGTATACATATTATGTTCACCAGTTTGGAATTTACAAGGTCCACACACATCATTCACCTTCTTCTTCAAGAGTTATGTTTAAATTTTTTACATAATCAATAAAAGGTCTCCATATATTCTCAAACACAATTTCCTTTGATTTCAGTATATATGTTATTCTTTCTAATGGAAGGTTTGTTAACATCTGTCTTAACCACTGAGTCACATCTGGTCTATGAGTCTTTTTCCATAATAGTGCAATACATTTTTTGGCATTAAGCAAACTGAGGTCTATGAATGTTCTTTCACTTTTATTAAAATTATGCTTTTCTGGGTACAGACCCAACAAAAACAATTTAGGATTCAGTATGATTTGTTTTGAGATTATTTTTTCAATTGTTACCCTCACCTCTTCCCAAAACATTCTTATTAATCTACATTCCCATAAACAATGAAATAGGGTTCCTTTACTTTCCATGCATTTTGTGCATGTATCTGGTATATTTTTGTTATATCTATTTAACTCCTCCGGTGTAACATACATCCGCATTAACCATTTGAAATGTATCAATTTAAGGCGTGCATTTATTGATTTGGTTTGAGCTTCTGTACAAGCCAATTCCCATTGTTCCTCCGAAATTTCAATTTGCAGATCTTCTTTCCAGTAGTTTAATCTTTTCAGTGAATTTTCACTTGAAGATAGTGTCAATGAGTTATAAAACTCTGAAATAATACCCTTTCTTTTACTATCTTTCATCATCATTTTTTCCAAGGATGAATAAATAGGTCGAGTGAGAGCTTTATTTTGATTTGATCGAATAAAGTTTCTAAGTTGAAGATATTTAAAAAAATGTGTTCTATTGAGATTAAATTTGATCCTCAGCTCTTCAAAAGACATTATGTTGTCTGCACATGGCAAATATAAATCCTGAATCTTTTGTATCCCTTTTAAATTCCATACTTTAAATACAGCGTCCGCTCTCCCTGGTTTAAAATATTGATTACCCCATATTGGACTAAATTGTGACAATAACTGTGGTTCTTTTAAATAGTTTTTAGCTTCACACCATATTTTGATCATATGCTTTACAAATGGATTTTTAACTTGTTTTTGTAATTTTTTTGCCGAATCTGAGTATATGAATATGGGAAGAGGTAAAGGTAAATTGTATGATTCCATTTCAGTCCAGTGAGGGAGATCATTTGATGAAAAATAATATGTCATAGACCTCAGTTGTGCCGACCAGTAATACAACATAAAATTTGGACATTTCAGACCTCCACGATCAAATGGTAAATATAATAAAGACAGACGTAATCTAGCCCTCCTGTTGTTCCATATAAATTCCACTAACTTTTTTTTTATTCTTGAGAATAGATCTAGAGGTGGTGATAAGGGAATGTATTGAAATAAATAAAGTATTTTAGGTAAAATATTACTTTTAAGTATATTGATTCTCCCGATCATCGACATTGGTAGTGACATCCATCTCTGAGTTAACTCACTGATATCTGACATTAAGGCTTCATAGTTGACGCTGGCGACTGATTCTAGCTTAGGCACAATTTGGATTCCTAAATATTTAAACTGATTTACAACATTGAATTGATTTGCCTCAGGGGCTGGGTAATTTCTCTGGGTCTCATTTAGCATTAATATTGAAGATTTAGTTTTATTTATTTTATATCCTGATATTTCCCCAAAATTCTTTATTAAATTCAACAAGGTTGGAATTGATTTTTTTAGATTCGACATAAACAAAATTATATCATCGGCGTACAGGGAGATTTTATGTTCTGTTGGTCCAACTTTAATTCCATATATTTGTGAATGTAAACGTATCGCTATCGCTAAAGGTTCAATTGCCATAGTAAACAGTAAAGGTGAAAGTGGACAGCCTTGTCGACATCCTCTATTGATTTTTATTGGTTTTGAAATATTGTTATTTGTTAGGATTTCTGCTGTAGCATTATTGTATATTATTTGAACCCATTTTATGAAATTATTTCCAAGTCCAAACCTTTGTAGGACTTCAAAAAGAAAGGGCCATTCAACTCTATCAAAGGCCTTTTCGGCGTCCAATGATAGGAGAGCTGTATCCGGTGCTTCTTTATTAAAATAAATAATATTAAATAGTCTTCTTACATTATGGAAGCCTTGTCTACCCTTTATAAAGCCATTCTGATCTCGATTAATAATATTTGGTAAAATTTCTTGTATTCGTCTTGCTAAAATTTTACAGATTATCTTAAGGTCGGCGTTTAATAGGCTTATTGGTCTCATATTTTCACATTTATTAGAGGGCTTACCTGGTTTTGGCAGCAGTATAATTAAGGCATTATTTATGTATGATGGTAAATTATTATTTTGAAATGCTTCTAAAACCATTTCCAAAAAAGGTTTTATTAATTTATTCTTAAATTTTTTATAAAGGTCAACTGGAAGACCATCTGGTCCTGCACTTTTTCCTGATTTCATATTATCAATGGCTAGCCCAACTTCTTCTTGACTAATTTTAGACTCCAATATCTCCCTGTTTTCATTTGGAATACACGGTATAGATAGTTCGTTCAAAAACCCATTTAGTTTTGTTAAATCAGGTTCATTTTTGGTATCATATAATTTTTCATAGTAATCTCTAAAGGCTCTATTAATTTCTAAAGGATCTATAACTACCTGTCCCTTACTTATAATACTGGTAATTGGTGTTTTAATTTCCAATTGTTTAATCTGCCATGCTAATAATTTTCCTGATTTTTCACCTTGTTCATAAAAAGATTGTTTCAATCTTAGAAGACTCGAGGCAGCTCTATTTGCTGGTTTTTTGTCGTATTCAGCTCTCAAAATCAGTAATTCATTCTCCAACCTTGGGTCACTTCCTGCATACACTTTTTCCTGAAGACTTTTTATTTTATGTTCCAATTTAGCTCTCTCCTCTCGAGTCTTCTTAGATTTTGATCCTGTATAACTAATAATATGTCCCCTAATAAAAGCTTTGAAAGCCTCCCACTTTACACATGCTGATGTTTGTGTAGTATTGATGTCAAAGAACTCGTCTATCTGTTTTTCTATATACTTGACAAATTCCTCATCCTGAAGCCATTTATGCTGAAATTGCCATCTACCTGATTCCTTTGTCAATTTTTTATCTACATATATTAGACAACAGGGTGCATGATCAGAGATCACGATGTTATCATAAAAGCAGTTTTGAATCTTGGACCTTAATTCTGTGGAAATCAAAAAATAATCAATACGTGAGAATGTCTTGTAGGTACTGGAATAACAAGAATAGGCTTTAACTTGTGGTTTCATTTCTCTCCATATATCTAACAATCTCAATTCTTTCATAAAATGATTAATAGTCATCCTACATCCAATGTGCGTACAATCCAGTCCTGTTGATCTATCCACACCTGGATTCAATGTACAATTAAAATCCCCTGCTATTATATGTTGCCCTGTAAGTGATGATAAGATGAGAAATAAATTAGCAAAGAACTTCTGATCATCTATATTGGGACCATATAAGTTCACAAGATTTATATTTTCTAATAGCAAAGAACCTTGAATGATTACATATCTTCCAAATTTGTCTCCAATTACATTTTTCACTTGAAAAGGAACTGATTTATGTATGAGAGTCATAACTCCCCTGGCTCGGGATGAAAATGAAGAGGTGAATACACTTCCCTGCCATCTACTCCTAATTCTTTTAACATCCTCCTCTATCAGATGAGTTTCTTGTAAAAACACAATTCTTGAACCCATGTCCTTTATTTTATTCATAACTTGTTTAAGTTTTTTTTAAATTTTGTAGACCTCTGCAATTCCATGAAGTTAAATTAAGATTAACACTTTGGTCCATGATCAATAGAGAGTTTGGGATTACCTTGCAGTGTAAACATGCTCATACAGAGAAGCAAAAACATGAGTGGTTGAACATTCATCCTACAAACTACACACAAACAAATTTCCCCTTCCCACACTTGTGGCAAACCCCCCAAAATCAAAAGAAAAATTCTGTCTCCCGATATAGCCATCGACCGTTCCACACCCACGGGGAACAGCCTAAGCCACTCCTTCTTCATCCTCCCAATCACCCTAACTCTACTGCTTTTAATGACGTAACATTAACTCTCCTCTGTAGTTTTCCAACTTAACTCCAAAATTTTTAACAACTTTGTACATCATAGTTTTTTTTTTTTGTTTGTTTTGTTTTTGTTTTGTTTTTTTAATATATAATACAATCTATATTTTGTAAACTTACTATTTACTTCAAGTCAGTCAGATGCCTGTGCAAATGCTTAATTATTCTACCTTATATTTTGTTCATGCTTAGCTCCCACCAGTCTCTTCTTCTTCTTTGATCTTCTTGATGAACTCCTGCGCCTCCTCTGGGGTCTTGAAGATGTGGGTTCTGCCCTCATACGTGGTCAGCAGTCTCGCAGGATAGATTACACCATGACGAATCCCAAGGTTGTGCAGCTCCTTACGTACGGGATCAAACTGCTTCCTCAATTGCTGGATTCCTGTGGCCAAATCTGGGTAGAACCGCACCTGCTGGTCCTGGTGTTTAATCTCTCCTTTTTTAGCTCGTGCAGCGTTGAAGATCTTCATCCTGTCTCTGTTGCTAAGAAACTTCATAATTAAGGTCCTCGGCGGTCCCTTATCTCTCCGTGGGCCAATACGATGTGCTTTTTCCAGAACCACTGCTGATTGCAACTCCTCGCTGCCCAGCACCTCCGGAATCCACTTTTCCAGAAAGGAACATACGTCCCGACCTTCTGATTCCTCTGGAAGACCCACCAGCCTCAAATTATTCTGTCTCGACCGAGATTCCAAATCCAAAATATTATCTTCCAGAGATTTTTTTTTTTTTTCCAAAGTGCGCACCTTTAATTGAAGACGGGTGACGTCATCTTCAGCACTAGCGAGACGGAGCTCCATCTGCGCCGTTCGTTCTACACAGTCACCCAATTCCTTTCTTATTCCTTCCAACGCTGTCATAATCCCATCAAATCTAGAGGAAAAGTCCGCTCTCATTGAACTCATGGCAGCCATCAGCGCATCTGCGCCATTCCCCGCAAACATCGCACCGCCGCCAGCCTCCTCCGCCATATATGGAGTTTTGTTTACTGCGTCACAGACCTGAAAGTCCGTTAATTTGGACTGTTTCGGCGGCTCGCTTTTTCCTTTTCCTGGTTTTCCAGCCTTAGGCTTCGCCGACATATCTTCGCCCAAATGCTGGGATACGTTCTGTCCCAAATGAGAGAGTTATTTGCCGATTTTTTTTTTTCCAGGAGCAGAGCAGAGCGAGACACGTCCGTCCTACGTGGCAGCCATAACCGGAAGCATTCAGTCCTCTTTTTAATTTAACAACCGGACTGCAGCCAGACCAATCTGTCCTACCAGGAAAACGGTTGTCACCATGATCCCGGAGAAGAGCAGGCAGGTGCGCACAAAACCGATATTCATTATTATCTAATGATGACAGTTTTTACAATTTTAACCCCAGTCACTGTCATTCATTTAAAAGAATGATTCAAAATGAAAATATCCTGGCCGTTGTTTTGAATTAAAACAAAAAATTTGCATTCAGAAGAGGAGATTAATAGAGCTCAGACCGAGATGAAATGGCTCACTCTTTCCTGGGTTAAAAGAGAAGTTTACACAAAAGATAATATAACTGAAGGAAATTTTATAACTCTGTCAAAGTCACATACAAAGAGAAAGACTGGCATAATCTATGAATTGTAAACAACAGCTCTCATCCATGTGCAAGCAAGGTTGTCAGTTAAAAAGCAACTTAAGACTTCCGGTCTGGACACCACGGTGATAGCAGCTTAACGCTGAAGCTCCCAGACCCGATCGAAGAAAATACCTTGAAAATCAGATTTAACGGATTTTTGGAAGAGTGAATATCAAAAGACAAAGTCGTCATGCCTAAAGGAAAACAGAAGAAATCGACATTTACCAGGCCAGGACACGCCTCGGCCGGAGAATCTGATCCGGAGGATTTCCATTCAGAAGACAAGGAGCTGAATGAAGCTAGCAAAAAGGTTAGCTTAAAAATGGTACTTAAAGAATTAAGACAATTTCGCCGCGAGTGTTGGGCCGAATTTCGTGAAACAGCACAGTGGACCAGGCCGAGGACCGAATCTTGGAAGCAGAGGAAAGAATAAAAGGGCTGGAAGATACCGTGCTGGAGCTACACAAAAGACAGTCAAGACTGGAGGCTAAGCTAACCGACCAAGAAGGAAGACTAAGAAGAGACAACATAAGAATTCATGGTCTGAAAGAAGGAGTCAAGGATGGTTTCACCACAATGGTGGCGTGCGTGGAATCCTTATTGAGAGAAAAGCTGGATATTCCCCAAACCACCAACTTGAAGATAGAAAGGGCGCACCGTACATTAGCCCCTAGGCCGGCGGCGGAAGCGCCACCACGATCGGTGGTGGTGAAGTTCTCCAACTGCAGAATAAAAGAAGAGGTTGTAAGACTGGCTTGGCAGAAAAAAGGATTTATGCACCAAGAGAGAAAAGTTTTCTTGGAACACGATTACGCCCCGGAGGTCCTTAAAAAGCGTTGGGAATACAACAACGCTAAAAAGGTATTACGAGAGAAAAAACTGCACTTCCAGACGCCATTTGCGGCGAAGCTGAGGGGTTTTTACGGCGATAAGACGTGTCTCTACAACTCGGCGGAAGAAGCAACCACAGATATGGCGGGAAGAGGACTCCCGGTAATGGTGGATAAACCCACAGCAGACCCGATTGAAAGAATCAAGGCTCAAACGTGGGCCACACAGAGACCCTCAAAATCCACGGGCCAGCAGCGGGAAACCCAGCGCCAGAGCTATAAGGAAAAACTGGCCGTTTACAGGAGGGAATAACGATATTTTTAGTCAATCTGCACATCCAACCCCCCTCCTACAAGGTAACAAACACTAAAGGAGATGCAGAATCAGCAAGTGGTAAAACATTTCATGGAACAGACATAATATTAGAAACAAATAAGTCTTTTAAAAAAATAACAAAAAAAAATTGTTAAAATAGAAATTGGACAATGAACCACATGATCTCTCCACACTAACAAATACTGTATTAACGTGAATGTTTGATGTGATGGTGGTGGGAGGTTGTGCACAATTTCATAGGGTATAGGCATAAAAAAAAAATAATCATTACAAGTTCGGATTGGGATCTGAAATTCACGTTAAAAACATGGGACAACTTACGGGGGTAAGAGAGGGCCCTCAGCACGTAACGGAATCTGAGAAATTTCCCTCAGAGCCAACACACCATCGAGGCTCTTCTAAGGTCACTAAAAAGACCTCAGCTCAGGAAGATCTTTTGTCAGTTTTTTGTTTTAAAGTTTTATATACTATGTTCTTAATGTTTTTTATGTTCTTAATGTTCTTTAAGTTTCTGAGTAGCATAAAAGAGGGCCACCACACCGTTATACTAAATAAGACAACACAATGGAGAAACAGGGTGTAACCAAAATAATCTCATATAATGTAAAAGGGATCCTGAATCCAGTTAAAAGATCCAAGATTCTAGGCAAAATGAAAAAAGACAAAGCAGGAATAATATTTTTACAGGAAACCCACCTAACAGACGTGGAGCACACTAAACTCAATAGACAAGGGTTTAAAATGATCTCTTCATCTTCATATAAGTCAGGGAGGAGGAGGGGAGTAGCGACATTGATCTCAACCAAAATAATATTTGAAAAAAAAATCAGAACACAAAGATAAAGAAGGGAGATACAGTATGGTACTTGGGCGGCTAGAGGGCGAAGATATCACCCTGCTGAATGTATATGCACCTCCAGGGGCTAACTGGAAATTTTATAAAAATGTATTCGACCTAATGATAACTAAAGCCCAAGGTTTAGTGATATGTGGTGGAGACTTTAATCTAAGACTGAATCCATACTGGGATGCATCAGGTAATTCTCCACATCAAAAGAACACTCAAAGTAGGAAAACTCGGATGCTACTAAAAGAAATGGGAATCTGTGACGTGTGGAGGGAATTCAACCCCAGTGTAAAAGATTATACATTTTACTCAGCACCACATTCATCATACTCAAGGACTGACTATTTTTTTATGTTTAATAGAGACATTGGAAGAGTAAAAACATGTAAAATAGGACTGATGGATCTCTCTGACCACAGTCCGATCTATATGGACTTAAGTATCCAAAATTACACAAATAATACATTTTCTTGGAGGTTAAATTCAAATGTCCTGAAAGGACCACTGAAAGATGAATTGGAATCAGATATTCTCAGATATTTGGAAGAAAATGATAATGGAGAAGTATCCCCTTTTAATACTGTGGGACGCATGCAAAGCTGTAATAAGGGGAAAGATTATCGCAAAACTGGCACTCCAAAAGAAACTGAGACAAGAAAAACTAATCACCTTAGAGTCAGAACTTAAGAACCTAGAAAAAGAGCACAAAGACAACACTCATTCTAATGACTCGCTCAAAATTAAGGAAATTAAAAAACAAATAAATGAGATCTACACAATAGAAATCCAGAAGAAACTTACAATTCTGAAACAAAAATACTATGAAGCAGGCAGCAAATCGGCAAAATTACTAGCCTATAAATTGAGGAAACAACAAACGGAGAGAGCAATCTACAAAATCAGAGACCCAGTATCAAAGGAAATAAAATTTAGAATTCAGGATATTCTTAAAAGCTTCGAGAACTACTACAAGAACTTGTACTCCCTCAAAAAAAAACATAAAAACGCATCCGAAGCATTCCTAAACACATTAAACCTTCCCCAACTTACTGAGTCACAAAATAAAACACTACTGTCAGAAATACAACCTAAAGAATTAGAAAAAGCAATTATGAAACTTAAAGCTAACAAATCCCCAGGAGCAGATGGTTATACAGCTGAGTGGTACAAAACCTTTAAACAGCAACTATCTCCTCTCCTCTTGAAAACATTTAACTATGTCCTCCACACAGGGGAAATCCCCCCCTCCCGGAGAGAAGGGGTCATTGCAGTCATACCTAAACCTGAAAAGGATAAACTAGACTGCTCCAACTACAGACCAATCAGTGTGTTAAATCAGGACTATAAGCTTTTTACCACTATCCTTGCCAAAAGGTTAGAAAATATACTGACAGACTTAATTCATTTAGACCAAACAGGTTTTATAAGACAAAGACAGACACAAGCCAATATTAGACGCACTTTGCACATAATTCATCATATAAAAAATATAACTTAAATGCAGCCATATTGGGATTAGATGCTGAAAAAGCATTTGATTTGGTTGACTGGTCTTTCCTATATAGAATCTTACCCAGTTTCAATTTTCATAACAACTTCATTAGAACTATCCAGGCATTATATAAAAAACCAACAGCTAAAATAAGGATTAACAGTAAATTATCATCATCTTTTGAACTGGAAAGAGGATGTCGTTAGGGCTGCCCCTTGTCTCCACTGCTCTTTGCAATCTTCATAGAACCTCTGAGCCAATGGATAAGACAGAATCAAAAAATTCAAGGTATTACACTTGGTCAGAAGGAACATAAAATAGCACTCTTTGCTGATGACATTTTAATATACCTGGGACAGCCGGACACCTCTTTTCCAGAACTAATCTCAGTTTTTTCAGAGTATGGAGATTTATCGGGGTACGAATTAAACATGCATAAAACCCAAGTTTTAACATTCAACTATGACCCAAATCAATATTTACTAAGCAAACTCAAAACTAACTGGGAGATGGAATCTATGAAATATCTGGGGGTCAATATCCCGAAACAACTCAACAAAATTATAACACTAAACTATGATCCACTGATGGCAAAAATAAAATCTGATCTAGCAAGATGGAATATGATACCATTCTTGGGTACTGCACAAAGAATTGAAGCAGTCAAAATGAATATACTTCCACGTCTTCTATACCTTTTCCAAACAATACTGGTAGAACCTCCCAAAAAAACATGGCAAGAAGTGGACAGAAGGATCTCAAGATTGATATGGCAGGGCAAGAGACCTAGAATCAGATTTAGAACCCTACAGCTAAACAAAGACAAAGGTGGGCTTGCGCTGCCAAATATCAGGGACTATTTTAAAGCCGCACAAATTAAAACTTTAGTAGAGATATGTAACCCAGTCTACACTGCACAATGGAAGGAGATGGAATGCCAAATAACAAGTGACATCCCCCTTCAGGCGATAATAGGGAACAATGCCTTACCTAAATTTTTGAATAACACTAACCCGTGGATAGAGACCCCGCTAAAAATTTGGTTTAAGATAGTCAGAGAGAATCAAACTAAAGAACCCTATCGATTACTGCAATGGATTGCCTATGATCAAGACTTTACTCCTTATAAAACAGACACCAGATTTAAAAAGTGGAAAGAGAATGGACTGATAAAATATTACGATTTTTTTAAAGGGCAAATTTTAAGAAGTTTTGAAGATTTGAAAAAACAAGGTCTAATAAATCAAGACCTTTACAGGTTCTTTCAGCTTAGGTTCAGGTTCAGGTTCAGGTTACTTTATTTGTACCCGTAGGTAGATTTGTTTTGCAGTTGGTGACATCCATATTTACAAGCCACTAATTACATTCAACACAGACACAAACACAGGCACACATCTTACAAAATAAGTAAATATAAAATATGTACAATATAATTTTTATAGCTTGTTCAACTCTTTGACAGCAGCAGGGACAAAGCTGTTTTTGTAGCGCTGGGTTCTACTTATTGGGACAGCAAACCTCCGTCTGGAGGGAAGAAGCTGAAAGTTGCAGTGCAAAGGGTGGGAGTCATCATTTAAAATCGAGTCGGCCATCCTCTGTACTTGTCTGGTGTACAGGGATGTCAGGCTCAGCTGTGACTCACCAAGCAAACGACTGGACCATCTGACTACCTGATCCAAGGATTTCCTCTGTTTCAGTTTTATCTGACCAAACCATGACATTAAAGAAAAGGATAAAACAGATTCAATAAAAGCCCGATAGAACATAGTCATTATGGTTCGGTCAATTTGGAAGCGTGCAAGTTTCCTCAAACAATGCAAATTTTGCTGACCCTTTTTGCACACCCTTTCACAGTTCACCTCAAAGTTCAATCCACTATCAATAATCGTCCCAAGATATTTGTACGATTGTACACATTCGGTGGTCTGGCCTTTTAGTATGGTGACTTTGTGCCTGGGAGTTTTCCTCCTAAAGTCAATAATCATATCTTTCGTTTTTGTTGTATTCAGCTGCAGGTAGGAATCCTCACACCAGTGAACAAAGTCATCAACTACTGGGCCGTGGCCACTCTCACCATCCTGGAGGAGACTGACAATGACTGAGTCATCAGCATACTTTATAATGTGTCTGTTGTCATGTCTGCTCCGACACATGTTTGTGTACAGGATGAAGAGTAGTGGTGACAACACACACCCCTGAGGAGAGCCAGTAGAAGAGCACTTTAGGTCAGACAATGTGCCATTGACCCTTACTCTCTGCGTCCTGTTGGTTAAGAAATCCAGAATCCAACCCACCAGATTATTGCTTAGATCAAATTGTTGCAGGAGCCTTTCAACTAAAATATGAGGTTGGATTGTATTAAAGGCAGAAGAAAAGTCCACAAATAAAAGCCTGGCGTGTGTCCCATTAAAATCCAGATGTTTAAAAAGCATGTCAAACAGAGTGACAGTGGCATCCTCCACTCCTCTGTGAGGCCTATAGGCAAACTGCAGAGGATCTAATGCATGTTCAGTCTGCCTTAGGACCTCACATCTGACCAGTTTTTCAAAAATTTTCATTAAAATTGAAGTCAAAGCAACTGGTCTAAAGTCATTTACCGTTTTAGGACAGCTGGATTTTGGAACGGGAACAACCACGGCATCTTTCCAGATCTTAGGCACATGTTGTGTCTGTAAGGACTTATTGAAAATGTAATGAAATATAGGACTCAGTTCATGTGCACAGGACTTTACCAGGCGTCCACATATATTATCAGGGCCCTGACTTTTGTTCACTTTTACAGCGCGGAACTCCCTTTTAACATCCTGCATCTCAATATTAAAGTGCTGATTGTCTTTGAGTTTCTGTTTCAAATCTTGGATTTCTGTGCTAAAATCAAAGGAGTCAAAACGACCATAAAAACAGTTAAGAGCATTAGCCAGCTCTGTGTCTGAACTAAAACCATCTAAAAACACACGATTACTGCGCTCTGTGCTCTGAAGGCCTGCAATAGTTTTCATACTGGCCCAGGCCGAACCAAGTTTATTTGCTGCCATCTTGCTTTCCAACTCTGATTTATAATTCTGTTTTGCTCTTAAAATTTCGGCCTTCAGCTCCTTGGTGGCAACCTGTAGCGCAGAAACAGACCCCTGTTTAAAGGCAAGAGCTTTCCTCTGTAAGCAGGATTTAACTGATTTAGTTACCCATGGTTTGTTGTTGGGGTATATTTTGACACGTTTACGTGGAACAAACTTATTTTGACAGTAAGCCATGTATGAGCATGTGAGCTCAGCCAGAGAGTCCAAATCATCCCCGCAGGCCATTATGAACATCTTCCAGTCTGTACAGTCAAAGCATTCCTGGAGGCTGTGCTCTGAATCTTCTGTCCACACATCAATGTCTCTCGTCTCCACCTTGCCTCTTCTGAGAGCAGTTTTATATGTATAGACACCACATAAACAAAATAATTAAAAAGGAGGATTTGGAAAGGGCCCAGTCAGGTGTTCAGAAGGTCTTCTTAATGGCATATAAAGGGATCCCAGGGATCAGATACATTTCTAAAATATACCAAGGTCTTCAAGACTTAAAAGGAGACAACACATCATATATAAAAGAGAGATGGGAAAAAGAGGGGAATTTCACTTTACAACTGGAAATATGGGAAAAGCTAAATAAACAACAATGGAAAAGTACCTCATCCCTGCAGTGGAGAGAATATGGATGGAAAAATTTGGTAAGACTTTTCAGAACACCTGCACAAAACAAATTTACTCGTAAGGGGTTGAATTGTTGGCGCTTGTGTGGTGAAGAGACTGCAAATCATTTTCATGTGTTTTGGTCATACCCAGTTATTCACCAATATTGGACCAATGTACAGACAATATTGGGGAAAATACTCAAAATAACAGTCCCCTTTTCTTTTGTAACTTTGTATTTGGGTTTACTACCAGAATCACTGGAAAGACGAGGAGAAAAATACTTATTCACTGTTTTAATATTGGCAAGTAAAAAAGCTCTAACTAAAAAATGGATGTTGAAGGATTGTCCTACACCTGAAGATTGGATTAACGTGATTCAAGACATTTACTCGATGGAAAAGTTGACATTCGCACTGAGACAGGACATGGATGGGTTCTTGAACTTTTGGCAGCCCTGGATCGCATATGTGTCTTCCATTAGATCTAATCTTTGACAAATACCATTTCAATAATGGCACCTCTCTTTGTTCCAATGCTACTCAGATGCTCTTTTATTTTTATTTATTTATTTATTGTTTTTTGCTCTTTTGCTTTGTTTTTGTTTTCTGTTTTTTCTTGTTTTGTTTTTTGTTTTTTTGTTCTTTCTTTAATTTCTCTTTTTCTTTCACTTAAAAAAAGGGTGTTGTAATAATTATTCTTCCAATGTTGTCAAAAAACAAAAAAAAGGGAACATGAGATGAAAATGTAAACAATGCAATGCTGTAATGACATGTATACCCTTTACAAAAACTTTAAAAAAAAAAAAAAGAAAGCTCCTTAAAAGCTCCTTGCTCTTAATTCATTTTTACTTTGTGAAAGAACCCACATTGTCCTCAGAGCAAAACGGAACTGTCCTCCCATTTAAATGTTTTCATATTAATATCATGTCTTTGATCGCACCCCCCCATCCCATTTATTAAAGGGAATGAGAACAAAGGCAGCTACTGGTTTATTTTACATTACGCCCTAAACACACCTCTGAATAATTAAGAGCGTTAAGATTAGGGATGAACCAATCCAATCCGCCGTGCCAGTATCGGGTTTGATCCAGGCAAAATGGCTGGATCAGTATCGGTAAGAAATAAAAGTAATTTACTGATCCAATACATTAACACTATTAGAATAAAATGAAGGCGCGATCATGCTCTCATTCGTGCTATGCACGGCTTCTGTGCTCAGCAGCAACAAGTGTTACCTCACTGGAGTCTGCCTATGGGACTCGCCTCAGTATGTTGCTGTGTGGTACCAGCATTTACAATTTTCTTCTTTCTTTCTTCATCAGAACGCCAACACCAGCAACTTGATAAAACACTTGCAAAAGTATCACGGTAAAGGAGTATGCTGAATTCTGTCAAGAACCAAGCAGAAGGAAGTGTTTTTCCAGCTCGGAGGCTGGACGCTAAAAGTGAAACCTAAACAAAAGAACAAAACTGAAAGTGAAACCCAGACTGGAGCGAAACAAAGATATAGCATGGGCTTACCTTTCAACAGAGAGTTACAGCTGATGAGAGGTAGGTGACACAAACATAAATTGCAAATTATAACAGTGAACTGGAAGCAGCACTAGAACAACAGGGCTACATGAAATGGAACAGGAATGAGTGCAAAATAAGAGCAACCCTAAAATCTAAGAATGGACAGAGAATAATATCATAAACACTACTAAATAAACTGAGGACCAGGCAAATACTTATAATAATAATAATAATAATAATAATAAATGAAGTAGCTCCTTCATGTTCCACTGAGGGGGCCATAACCATTGAGGCCACGGAGAGGGTGGACTCAACACCTACTGCAGCAGAAAGCATCATACCCCGGGAATACAGGCAAGTGTCTTTTCATTCTCCATTACCCACATATAAATTATCTTGTCTGATTCCCGGTGGTGAGGCTCAGCCCCCGCAGTCCTGTGAGCTCTCACCACCTGCTGCAGTTAAAGACTATTCACCTGCTCTCTCCGTGTCTCCTCCTCTGCCCTCTGAGTGTCCGCCAGTCCCAGGATTGAGCTGCCGGATGATGGAGGAGTCTGCGGCCACGGGGGACCTGGTCCCAGTCCCGCAGCCACAGTCTGGACAGAGGGAAAGCGCTAGCTCCAACCTGAAGCCTGCGCCGACAGTAGAGCGTCCCCTTGCTTCAGGTACGCAGGAGTCCGCGCCAGCAGAAATTCCACCTCCTGAATCCCCGCCAGATGAGCTACCTACGTGGGTCACTTCACTGGGGGGTCTTGGGACTTCACCAACCACCATGCCTGCTGCTGGGGCCACCACAGTAGAGTCCGAGTTGGACCTCTAGAAGGCCGGGCCCGAGACGTCAGCGTCTGGATCGACAGAGTCCTGGACGGCGGTGGAACTCAAGCTTAGGCAAGTGCCCTCCCTGGTTTCTGTTGTTTCTATATCAGAGAGAGCCAGGTGCAGTCGTCAGCTGCACCTGAGCTCACCTCGCCGGGCTCTACTGCTGCCAGTGACCCTGACCCTGTTTTTCTGCATCTCCCATCTGAGTTTTTCCCCAGGGTCACCGAGGATCATCCAGCTTTTCCAAAAGTCTCCATGGGTCTGGCCTCACCACCCGAGATCACGGTGGGTCCAGCTCCTCCTGTCGAGGTCCTCGCGGGTGCTCCGTCCCAGCCCGGGACCTCCATGGGTGCTGCTTCCCTTCCTGCTGAGGTCATCGCGGGTGCTCCGTCACAGCCCGGGGCCTCCGAGGGTGCAGCTCAGGCCCAGTCCGGTTCCACTGAGGGTGCAGCTCTGGCTCAGTTCAGTTCCACCGAGGGTGCAGCTCTGACCCAGTCCGGGTTTACTGAGGATGCTGCTTTCCCATCCGTTGAGGTCGTTGCGGATGCTCCATCCCAGCCTGGGGCCTGTGTGGGTGCAGTTTTTCCTCAGTTCGGGTCCACCAAGGGTGCAGCTCCACTCCAGCCCGGAGCCACCGAGGGTTGCAGTTCTGCTCCAGCCCGGAGCCACCGAGGGTGCAGCTCCGCTCCATCCCGGAGCCACCGAGGGTGCAGCTATGTCCCAGTACGGGACCACCACAGGTGCAGCTCCGCTCCAGCCCAGAGCCACAGCGAGTACTGCAATGTCCCAGTCCAGGACCACCGAGGGTGCTACAGGCCAGTCCGCGAGCATCGTGGTCCCCCCTCCTCTGCCTGATGTCATCAAGGTTCCCCTATTCCTCTATCCCCCTCACCTCTGGTCGTCCCGGTTGGGCGGCTGCCTCCTGGACCACCCTCTCTGTGGGGGTGGTTAAAGAACTCTGGCCAACCACCTGACAGACTGTGCCGTTGGGTTGGGTGGTTCTTATTCTCCAGCAGACCACCCGACTCCTACCACCTCACCATCTGCCAGGCCTGGGACTTCGGTCAACCACCGGAACAGCCTTTCTCTTTGGTCCAGGGGGCCTAGGTGCACAGGTTCTGTGTGGGTCCTGAGCAGGGCCTTTGTTTGTTTTGGTTTTTTTGTTCCCCCCTAGTCTGGACTCTGCTGGGATGTTTACTCTGAAAGTTTTTCTTATTTTCTCTGGTTTGGTTCGGTCCCTCCATGCCTGGGTCCCCCTCCTCCCACCCGGGGTTGTTGTTCTTGTTGGTTGTTTTCTTGTTGGGTTTTTTTGTGTGGGGGGGTTCTTTTCATTTGATGTTACCCTGGGGTGTCTAGTATCCACCCCTTGAGAGGGGGGTTCTGTCATGGTCTGAGCTCAGAGGGATTCCACTGGGCTCAGTCTTTCTGGTTTGTTTTTTTTGTTTGTTTTTTTTCATATTTGTACTGTGTTGTCATTTTGAGTTACAGTTCTGTTATTTTATCCTTGGTTGATTTGTCACAGATTCTGTATTGTTTCTTAGTATAATTTATTTTCCTGTTTACATTCGTTATAGTTAGTCATTTATATTGTTGAGGTTATTTGTCATTATTTTACCATTTCATTACATTTTTATTCTGTTGTGGGTTGACAGCTGTCAAGTGATGTTTCTGGGGTTTTGCTCCACGTAGGAGGGATCCCTGTCAGTTGTCAGCCTGGTTTCTCCTCTCTCACTGGTCCCAGCTGGTCTTAATTCTATGCTTATTATCACCTGCCCGCTCAGGTGACCCACACCTGCTATCACTTGTTTCATTTGTTTCTAGCCGTATTTAAGGGCTGTTGTTTTCATTTTTGATTGCTGGAGTACTGAGGTTTCTTCCCCTTCGTCCACACCAGAACCCTGCCCTCGTTCTGGTGAGCATACTCGTACATTTGTTTATTTATTTGCTTGACAGATTTTTTGTTGGTGCACTTTGTGTTTTCATTTTTTAATAAATTTTGCAAACTAGCAGTTCAGCATCTGGGTCTTTCTCTCTGCCCTGAGGGGCAATTCATGACAGTTTATCATATCTTTGGAAAGCTGAGTTCAACTTCTCTAGCCACACCCAGGCCTGATTACTGCCGCACCTGTTCTCAATCAAAAAACCACTTAAATAGAACCTGCCTGACAAAGTGAAGTAGACCAAAAGATCCTCAAAAGCTAGATATCATGGCGCGATCCAAAGAAATTCAGGAACGAATGAGAAACAAAGTAATTGAGATCTATCGATCTAGAAAAGGTTATAAAGCCATTTCTAAAGCTTTGGGACTCCAGCAATGTGATGGCTCGCTCTGTCTGCTCATTATCTGCAGCTGCACACACACCTGCTCTCTATCACTGCCGGGGCTATTTAAACCGCGCTGCCCTCAGATCAGTGCGGAGTCGTCTGTCTCCATGCTTATTCACTGTCTCTGTCTGAGGTGCTAAATAATCTGACTTCCCCCAGGTCCTATACCGCCCCCCCACCCCACCCCCACCCCCAGCATCTTAAGACAGAACATCAGTCCCCACGCCGTTTTTCCTTCAGTCTCCTCCCATATCTGCTGTAACTGGGGTTAACCGCCTCTGTGGCGCTGCTGAGCCGGTGGGGGGCTGCTGGGAGTGTGTCTGACTGCAGGTGAGCCGTGGCGGGGGGGGGGGGACTTCGCTCTGTCCGTGTGGCTGCTCTGGCGAATCATTTCCCTGGGGAGCTCTCCGTGGGGGTCTTCCACGCCGAGGGGCCCTAGCCAACAGCACTTGCTCGTCTGCCGCTACAAAGGCGGGTTTGAGTCTGTCTATGCCAATTTTCTCCTGTCTACCCCCCAACTCTCGTAAAATGAGACCTACACTCGCCTTCATCCTCGTCTTAGAGCCTCCTTGCCACAGCCTACTCTCGTCTAAGAATCTCGTCTCCTGTCATCCATCGTCAGGGAGGATCATCACCTCCACACCAAGTAAGCCTTCATTCTATTCATCTTTGTCAATGCTCGTCCCCTGTGCACAGGTGGAGATCCATGGCGGTGGATCACTCTCTCTCCTGGCGGCGGACCGAGCTGCACCGCGCTTTCCACTAACTCACCAACCACCTCCAGCTGCTACCGGGATAGCGGGCACTGTCTTCCTGGTCGGAGCCTCCGAGCTGAACCTGAGCCTAAAGCCATCTCTACAAACAGTAAGCACTGGACAATTCTGTACATCCTCTCAGAGGTCCAACTCTAACTCTCCCTGTCTCTGTTTGTCCATAGGGTTTCCAGGTTGCACGGTGCTCTACTTGCCCTCGGCTGCTTCACTATCACACACACACACGCGCACACACACACACACACACACACACACACGCACACTGAACACAATAAAGGTAACTGTATCTACTCTTGAGTCTGAGTCTGCACTCTGGGTCAGTAAACCATGTCAGTACGACTCCGCCAAAGCGACCCAGCAGACAGCGCGCTAACACGCAGAGTTAACAACCTAGAGGGCCGAGTAGATCAATTGTACATCCAACTACATACCAGCAGCAGATCATCCTCACTCAGCTGACCCGAATTAATGACTGGTTGGATCGCCTGGCAGGTCTGCAGGCTTTCCCTCCGGCTCCAAGTAGTGCCTCTGCTCCCGCTAGCTCCCAACCTGGCCAACCCATGCAGGCTCCTACGTCCCGGTTAACACCAATTCCCACTCCCATCCGCTTTAGTGGTAAGCTAGGGGAGGCCAGGGGGTTCATTCTCCAGTGTGAGATAGTTTTCCAGCAGGTGCCCGGGGACTTCCCCACAGATCATAGCCGTATCGGCTACATAGTCAACCTCCTGGAAGGGCGAGTGTTAGCTTGGGCCTATGCAGTGACGGCTAGGGTGAATTATGCTAGCTTGACATATAACCACTTCGTCAGCAAGTTCAACAAGGTGTTCGACCACTCCGTCTGAGAAAGTGTGCTTACCTCCCAGCTGTTAAACCTAAGATAGGGAACCAAGTCCGTAGCAGACTATGCCATCAATTTCCGGGTGATGGTCACAGAGGTGGGGTGGGAGGACGCCTCGTTCTGCAGCATATTCATTAGGAGCCTTAGTCCTAGCCTGCGGGATGAGCTGGCCCACTTAGAAAAGCCAAGTAGACTAACAGAGCTAATTTCCCTAGCCATTAGCCTTGATAACAGGCTAAGGGAGCGGGCAACCGAGCGTAAAGTTTCCGGTCACTCAGGCACCCAGTTTCGCCGCTCCCTGCAGTCTCCCCTATTGGCCCTACCGCCCTCTGATTCCCTGGATGCCCCGGAGCCAATGGTAGTGGGACAGTCGAAGTTGCCATTAGCTGAAAAACAGCACCGCCGCGAGCTGGGGTTGTGCCTCTACTGTAGTAGCGAGGAGCATGAGGTAGCGTCATGTCCCATACGGCCAAAAGAGAAAGTCCGCACGTCGCAGTAGGGGGATTCACAGACTCACCTCAATCTAATCCCCTCTCTAGATTTCTCCTACCTATTTGCTTCATTCACAATCAGACTGAGATAGCCACACACGCCTTGATTGATTCGGGGGCTGAGCAGAGCTTCATTTCAGGGGAACTGGCAACCCGGCTGGGGCTCCCCTGTCAATTGTTGAAGACTCCACTCAGACTCACTGCCCTACCTAAGGCCCCTCTTGCTGTAGTATCCCAACAGACCGCTCCGGTGTCAGTCATTGTGTCTGCTAATCATCGGGAGGAGCTAAGGCTATTTGTGCTGCCGGTTTCCTCACCCCTGGTTATCCTTGGCTATCCCTGGCTTCAACGCCATTACCCATCTATTGACTGGCGCTCTGGGAGTGTGGTTTCGTGGAGCTCACTCTGCCTCAGTGCCTGCTTGCAATCCGCTGCTTGCTTGCCGTCCATGCCCCTGGGTGTCCCCGTCACCCCTCCTCCCGACTTGTCCAAAGTCCCTCCGGAGTATCACAACTTGGGGGCTGCCTTCAGTAAGACCCAGGCCCTATCTCTTCCCCCTCACCGCCCATACGACTGTGCGATCAATCTCCGTGCTGGAGCCCCGCTGCCGTCCAATCGACTGTACAGCCTGTCAGCACCGGAGCGGGAGGCTATGGAAACTTATATTAAGGAGTCGTTAAACTCAGGCATAATCCGGCCCTCGTCCTCGGCGGTGGGGGCAGGGGTTTTTTTTCGTGGGCAAGAAGGATGGCTCACTGAGCCCATGTATTGACTTCCGTGAATTGAATAATATCATCATTAAGGATAAATACACACTTCCCCTGATTAATACGGCATTCAACTCCCTCCGGAGGGCCTCCTGGTTCACCAAGCTGGACCTCTGCAATGTTTACCATCTGGTGTGGATCCGGGAGAGCGATGAATGGAAAATGGGATTCCGGACCCCTAGCGGGCATTTCGAGTACCTGGTGATGCCATTTGGACTGACCAATGCCCCTGCCGTATTCCAGCGCCTTATTAATGATGTGCTGAGGGACTTTTTGGGCTCGTTTGTCTTTGTCTATCTAGATGACATCTTGATTTTTTTCTCAGTCCTTGGATGAACATCAGGTGCACGTGAGGCGAGTCTTGCAGCGGCTCCTGGAGAACAAGCTCTTCGTTATGGCCGAGAAATGCGAGTTCCACGCCTCCAAGACGTCATTCCTTGGATTCATCATTTCCCACAGTGAAATCATCCCAGACCCCGAGAAGGTAAAAGCGGTGGTAGATTGGCCCTCCCCTTCCTCTAGGAAGCAACTCCAGCAGTTTCTAGGGTTTGCCAATTTCTACCACCGCTTCATTAAGAATTATAGTATTATTGCTCTTCTCCTGACCCACCTTACATCCTCCAAGGTGCCCTTCCGGTGGACGGAGGAGGCTGAAGCGGCCTTTGCTGAGCTCAAGTGTAAATTTTCTTCCTCTCCCATTCTGGCACAGGTGGATCCTCCCCTTCAATGCCTAGTAGAGGTGGACGCCTCAGACTTGGGGGTTGGAGCCGTGCTATCCCAGCACTCCCCGGTTGATGGCAGGATCCACCCCGTGCATTCTTCCCCCGGAGTCTATCTTCAGCGGAGCAAAATTATGGCATCGGTGACAGGGAACTCCTGGCGGTCAAGCTCGCACTGGAGGAGTGGCGCCATTGGCTGGAGGAGGCCTCCCAGCCATTCGTCGTCTGGACGGATCACAAGAATCTGGAGTACCTCAGGACGGCCAAGCGCCTGAACGCGCGCCAGGCCCACTGGTCCCTGTTTTTCGGACGCTTCGATTTCACCATCACCTACTGCTCCGGGTCCAAGAATACCAAGCCGGACGCCCTGTCCAGACAGTTTGCCTTGGATGCTGCGGAAGTGGCAGAGCATCCTATCCTTCCCCCGTCATGCATCGTGGGCACCCTCTTGTGGGGCATCAAAGAAAAGGTCTTGAGAGCGCAGGAGGCCGAGGTGGACCCGGGTGGGGGGCCAGCAAGGAGGCTGTTTGTCCCATCTGCTGTTCGGGGCGAGGTGATCCACTGGGCCCACTCTTCCAGGTTCTCGTGCCACCCGGGGAGGGCTCGCACGGTGGCGCTCCTTCAAAGGACATTTTGGTGGCCTTTGCTCCATCCATTAGGACGTTGGAGAGTACATCCACGCCTGCCCCCAGTGCGCCGCCGGCAAGATGTCCTCTTCTCCTCCAGCTGGTCTGCTCCACCCTCTCCCCGCTCCTGGCAGGCCCTGGTCCCATGTGGCTTTGGACTTCATTACTGGTCTCCCACCTTCTAACCACCACACCGTAATCCTCACCATCGTAGACAGGTTTTCTAAGGCTGCCCACTTCGTTCCCCTACAGGGCCTGCCTATGGCGAGGGAGACAGTGGATCTTCTCGTTCAGCTCAGCATGTGGTGAGACTGCATAGTATTCCCCTGGACATCGTCTCCGACCGGGGACCCCAATTTATTTCTCAGGTGTGGAGATCGTTTTGCAATGCCCTTGGGGCTACAGTGATCCTGTCTTCAGAATCCCACCCGCAGAGTAATGGACAGTGTGAGCGGGCGAACCAGGAGTTGGAGGCTGCACTGCGGTGTGTCGCATGTCGCATGCGGTGTGTCGCGTGTCATGGAGCACCCACCTCCCATGGATCGAGTATGCTCACAATACTACCGTCTCTTCAGCGATCAGCATGTCCCCGTTTGAGGCCTCGCTGGGCTACAACCCCCCGTTGTTCCCTGAGGAGGAGAAGGATATCGCCGTTCCCTCCGTCCGAGCCCACCTGAGGTGTTGCCACCAGCTGTGGAGAGCAACCCGGACCGTACTGCGGCGCACGGCAGAGCGCAAGTCCACGACCGCTAATCGTCGCAGGACGCCGGCCCCTCCCTGCCGGGTGGGTCCGCAGGTATGGCTGTCAACCAAACATATTAACCTGAAGGCAGAGGCGAGGAAAATGTTTCAGTGGTTTATTGGGCCTTTCACCATAACCCGTATTATCAACCCTCTGTCTGTGCGCCTAGCTCTCCCCCCCTCCCTCCACATCTGTCCAACCTTCCATGTCTCGCAGGTCAAGCCTTTCTGTTCCAGCCCTCTGTGTCCCCCTCCCAGGTCTCCACCTCCGCCAGTGGTGGTCGATGGCGACCCGGTGTGGAAGGTCAATGTCATCCTGGATGTCCACCGCCGGGGTCGCGGCCTGCAGTACCTGGTGGACTGGGACGGGTACGGCTCGGAATGGAGGTCCTGGATGCACCCCTCCTTCGTGTTGGACAACCAACTCATCAGGGACTTCCATCGGACGCACCCAGGTAGGCTGGATCAGCTGCCGAGAGGTGCCTCGTGGGGGGGAGTACTGTGATGGCTTGCTCTGTCTGCTCATTACCCGTAACTGTGCGCACACCTGCGCGCACACCTGCTCTCCATCACTGCCGGGGCTATTTAGACCACGCTGCCCTCAGCTCAGTGCAGAGTCGTCTGTCTCCATACCCTGATGAGACCTACACTCGCCTTCATCCTCGTCTTAGAGCCTCCTTGCCACAGCCTACTCTCGTCTTAAGAATCTCATCTCCTGTCATCCATCGTCAGGGAGGATCATCACCTCCACACCAAGTAAGCCTTCATTCTATTCATCTTTGTCAACGCTCGTCCCCTGTGCACAGGCGGAGATCCATGGCGGTGGATCACTCTCTCTCCTCCCGGCGGACTGAGCTGCACCACGCTTTCCACGAACTCACCAACCACCTCCAGCTGCTACCGGGATAGCGGGCACTGTCTTCCTGGCCGGAGCCTCCGAGCTGAACCTGAGCCTAAAGCCATCTCTACAAATAGTAAGCACAATTCTGTACATCTCCTCAGAGGTCCAACTCTAACTCTCCCTGTCTCTGTTTGTCCATAGGGTTGCCAGGTTGCACGGTGCTCTGCTCACCCCCGGCCGCTTCACTATCACACACACGCATGCACACACACACACTGAACACAATAAAGATAATTGTATCTACTCTTGAGTCTGAGTCTGCTCTCTGGGTCAGTAAACCATGTCAAGCAAAACACAGTGAGAGCCCTTATCCACAAATGGCGAAAACATGGAACAATGGTGAACCTTCCCAGGAGTGGCCGGCCAACCAAAATTACCCCAAGAGCGCAGCGACAACTCATCCAAGAGGTCACAAAAGACCCCACAACAACATCCAAAGAACTGTAGGCCTCACTTGCCTCAGTTAAGGTCAATGTTCATGACTCCACCATAAGAAAGAGACTGGGCAAAAATGACCTGTATGGCAGAGTTCCAAGACAAAAACCACTGCTGAGCAAAAAGAACATAAAGGCTTGTCTCAGTTTTGCCAAAAAACATCTTGATGATCCCCAAGACTTTTGGGAAAATACTCTGTGGACTGATGAGACAAAAGCTGAACTTTTTGGAAGGTGTGTGTCCCATTAAATCCAGCGAAAAAGTAACACACCATTTCAGAAAAGGAACATTATACCAACAGTAAAATATGGTGGTGGAAGTGTGATGGTCTGGGGCTGTTTTGCTGCTTCAGGACCTGGAAGACTTGCTGTGGTAAATGGAACCATGAATTCTGCTGTCTACCAAAAAATCCCAAAGGAAAATGTCCGGCCATCTGTCCGTGACCTCAAGCTGAAGCGCACTTGGGTTCTGCAGCAGGACAATGATCCAAAACACACCAGCAAGTCCACCTCTGAACGGCTTAAGAAAATCAAAATAAGACTTTGGAGTGGCGTAGTCAAAGTCCTGACCTGAATCTGATTAAGATGCAGTGGCATGACGTTAAAAAGGCGGTTCATGCTCGAAAACCCTCCAATGTAGCTGAATTACAACAATTCTGCAAAGATGAGTGGGCCAAAATTCCTCCACAGCGCTGTTAAAGACTCATTGCCAGTTATCGCAAACGCTTGATTGCAGTTGTCGCTACTAAGGGTGGCCCGACCAGTTATTAGGTTTAGGGGGCAATCACTTATTCACACAGGGCCATGTAGGTTTGGATTTTTTCCCCTTAATAATAAACACCTTCATTTAAAAACTGCATTTTGTGTTTACTTGTGTTATCTTTGTCTAATATTTAAATTTGTTTGATGATCTGAAATATTTAAGTGTGACAAACATACAAAAAATGAAAAATCAGGAAGGGGGTAAACACTTTTTCACACCCTTGTATGTTCTGTACTTTTATTGTTTTAAAAAAGACGGACAGTATCAGTTTGGATCAGTATCGACCGATACTCAACATCACAGTATCGGTACTGGACTTGAAAAAGTGGTATCAGCTTATCCCTAGTTAGGACAACCTTTTTTTAACTTTGTGCCTGGTGAAAAATTCGGTTTTGTGCAGCTGTGATCACAAAATGACCCTGGAAATGCCAATAAATGTGCCTGCGCCGCTGACAACTGATGACTGCCCGCATCCTTGTAATACAGCCCTTTGTTTTTCTACACTCTGGCGTTGACTACAACACTAGTACCTAAAAATTATTTTTGTTTACGATTAATTTGCAGATTATTTCTTTAATTAGACAAGTCCATCCATCCATCCATCTTCTACCGCTTTTCCGGAGGTCCGGGTCGCGGAGGCAGCAGTTCAAGCAGAGAAGCCCAGACTTCCCTCTCCCCAGCCACCTGCTCCAGCTCTTCAGAGGGGATACCAAGGCGTTCCCAGACCAGCTGGGAGACATAGTCTCTCCACCGAGTCCTGGGTCTGCCCCGGGGTCTCCTCCCAGTGGGACGTGCCTGAAACACCTCAAGTGGAAGGCGTCCAGGAGGCATCCTAATCAGATGCCCATACCACCTCAGCTGACTCCTTTCAATGTGGAGGAGCAGCGGTTCTACTCTGAGCCTCTCCCGGATGACTGAGCTCCTCACCCTATCTCTGAGGGTGAGTCCAGCAATCCTACGGAGAAAGCTCATTTCAGCCGCTTGTATCCGCAATCTCGTTCTTTCGGTCATTACCCAAAGCTCGTGACCATAGGTGAGAGTAGGAACGTAGATTGACTGGTAAATCGACAGCTTTGCCTTAGAACTAAGCTCCCTCTTCACCACAACAGACCGGTACAACGTCCGCATCACTGCAGATGCTGCTCCAATCCGTCTGTCAATCTCTCGCTCCATTTTCCCCTCACTCGTGAACAAAACCCCAAGATACTTAAACTCCTCCACTTGGGGCAGGAGCCTGTCCCCAATCCGGAGAGGACAATCCACCTTTTTCCGGCTGAGGACCATGGACTCGGACTTGGAGGTGCTGATTCTCATCCCAGCCGCTTCACACTCAGCGGCAAACCGTCCCAGCAAGAGCTGTAGGTCATTGCTGGATGAAGCCAACAGGACAACATCATCTGCAAACAACAGAGATGAGATCCTGTGGTCACCAAGCATGACACCCTCCATTCCCTGGCTGCGCCTAGAAATCCTGTCCATAAAAATTATGAACAGGATCGGTGACAAAGGGCAGCCCTGGCGGAGTCCAACTCTCACTGGGAATGACTCCGACCGAGTGTTGGCAATACGAACCAAACTCTCACAACGGTCGTACAGAGACCGAATAGCTCGTAACAACAAGCCCGATACCCCATACTCCCGAAGCACCCCCCACAAAAATCCACGAGGGACGCGGTCAAATGCCTTCTCCAAGTCCACAAAACACATGTAAACTGGTTGGGCAAACTCCCACGAACCCTCAAGAATTCTCGAGAGGGTAAAGAGCTGGTCTGATGTGCCACGGCCAGGACGAAAACCACATTGCTCCTCCTGAATCCGAGGTTCGACCAACGGCCGGACTCTCCTCTCCAGTACCTTGGCATAGACCTTCCCAGGGAGGCTGAGGAGTGTGATCCCTCTAAAGTTGGAGCACACCCTCCGGTCCCCTTTTTTGAAGAGAGGAACCACCACCCCGGTTTGCCATGCCAAAGGCACTGCCCCCGACCTCCACGCAATGTTGCAGAGGCGTGTCAACCATGACAACCCAACAACATCCAGGGCCTTGAGGTACTCAGGGCGAATCTCGTCCACCCCCGGGGCCCGGCCACCAAGGAGATTTTTAACCACCTTGGCGACCTCAGCCCCTGTGATAGGCGAGTCATCCCCCTCGTCCCCAAACCCTGCTTCCTCTGTGGAAGGCGTATCAGTGGGATTGAGGAGATCCTCAAAGTATTCCTTCCACCGCCCGACGATATCCCCAATTAGACAAGTCATTTGGTCAAAATGCTTTAAAAACAGTCAAAAATGTCCATCACAATATCCCAGAGGTCAGGTGACCTAATTCATCATTGCATCATTAATCATTGCAGCCTTAATATTCAGTGTGATCAAAATGATGCAAAAGCTCTGATTTTACTGAATATCAATAGTTTTCCTGTACAGTGCAATGTAAGAAAATAAGAGCAGAGCTTACGCACGAGTCTATAAAAACAGATGAAATTCATCCGTGTGATCCCAGTGATTTAACGTTCCTTGTGCAGGTAAAATTGAACACAGAGTTAGGGGAGGGAGAGGGAGAGACAGAGAGAGACAGAACTGTGCAAAGTTCATTACATAATTTCCAGCCATAATTTTTCCTCAGTGCTTTAAGTAATAATAAATCAACCAAAAAAGAAAACTGTGCTATACTGTGACAAAAACAGAACTGTGTGAAATCCTGAATAAGAAAAAAAAAAAAACTTTAGCTGGGAAACTCACCGCCATTGTTATGTTGTTGTGAGTCCTGAGGTGAGAGTTCCACACGAAGGCTCTGTCCCATGATCTAGCCCCTGAGGGGCCGCTACCTGTCCTGCACCCAGAAATGTGCACAAGACACTGGATAGATCAGGAGCTGCACCTGCCTTCCATCTTTTACAATAACAAAGCCCCGGCCTCTCAGATTTTTTCTTCTCCTGTGTCTCTATTCTACCCGTCCTTTATGCCTTTCACTCCAGTCCTCCCCCCGTTCCTCCTTCACACAATCTCCTTAGACCTTCCCTTTTCCAGCAGCTGGACTCCCCCCTCATTCACTGAACCTCCCTCCTTGGCTCACAGCACAGGTCGGCACTCAGTGAAAGATGCCAACCATTCCTGGGAGAAATTAAAGTTATGTTTTCAATTTGATGTGTGTGCTTCAATATGTGGTCAGTGTGCACATTCAGTAACTTAACACAAAGAATACTGATTTACTGTGTCTAATAAATGTGGGGAAAAAAAACAATATGATTAAGGCCAGACAGTAAACTAAAAAGAACCAACTGAACCACAGATATGTCATCCTCATAAAACATGACTGTCACAATGATTGTAGAAACACTGTAGAAAAAATTGAAGGTTGTAATGCAGGTTTTAAAAATGTATGAGACACCGCTCCCGCTAATCAGACAACTTAATTGATGTGTGCTGGGTGGACAAATCAAACCACATACAGTAAATAACATAGTCCAGTATACTGTATCTCACTGTTCATATGTAGCTTAATGTTAAGTTACTGCTGCTGTTCAGAAATTGCAGCGTGTTTTTATCATGCTGCTCACCTCTCTAATGCCTCCAGACACCATTTAATACACATCTCCAGGTCTCTTATCACAATTTCAACAGACTCAAAGGCATTAGCATGACTTTAAAGCATGTTGGCCAAGGAGAGCTGTCCCATTTGAGGCTTGAATACAGAGAGAAGCAACGCAAGAAAGAGAAAGAGAAAGAGAAAAAGAGAGAGACCACTCTCTGTAAACTAGAAGAAAAGGACTGTAGGCTGGACCTCCCAAATTAGTGCTTTGATTTCTTTTGAGGTTTGAAGGTCTTCAGAAATCCTGATCTGACTGAGCCACAGAGGAATCCAGTACACTAAGCTGAAGTCATTATGCCTGAGAAGATCAGAATTTTCGGCGCGTTTGGCTGCATCTCGAGCCGTTTCTAAAGATGGCTCACTAATGTGCTCAGCAGCGTTCCTTCTCTTTGCCCGTGCCCCACATACAGACTCCACACCGGGCTGGCTTCCAGAGGCAACTGAGCCAATTCGCATGTGCCCAGAACCTGTTGGCCTGACCTGGATAACAGACTGGGGACGGGCCGCTTCATCAAGCAGGCTCACAGGCTCACTGAGTCAGGTACACACATGCTGTATACACAAAAACATGTCTGACCTGGCGGACATATGAAATGTGCCACAAGTAAAAGCTCAGTCACTGATCAGGGCATCAGAGACAGAATACATCACGACTTAGCAAATGACAGGGCCAAAACTCACAGAGATATGCATGGAGTTTCTAAACAAGTAAATGAAAAAAAATACATTACAACACAGTCACAGATTTCAAATTAGTAAGGCCAGAATACAGAGTGGCAACTATTCTCAATTTGTTGATGGTTCTGTACAAAGATCACACATTAGTGAGCTTTGGACGTACTAGCAGGCAGATTTTTCTACTTGGAGATGTCAGGACGTGAGCTGGGCCCATGTCTTCACCTTAGTTTATAGTTTTAGTATTCTGTTGTAACCGGGACATGGGCTCAGGCCACGTCCTCACTTTGAGATTAGTTTTGTATGATTCTGTGTTCATTCTGATTATTATCTTGGCTCTGTTCCTGCTTTGTATTATTCTTGCCTTAGTTCTTAATCATCCTGTTTATTAGTATTATTATTATCATAGTCTTGTGTTTATTACTATTATTATTATTATCATAGTCTTGTTTATGTTTTACTATTCTTCCTTTAGTTCTCCATTGTCCCGTCTAGTATTATCACTGTCACGTTTGTTTCTTTATTCTTGTCTTGGTCTTAAGTGAGCTCTTGTTTTGACAGTGTCTTAGTTGAGTTCCGTTGCTTTATTCTCATTTGTCAACTGTCTTCAGTGGTTTCTCATTTGTGTTCATTAGTTTTGTCCTATTTAAGGAATGCCACTCCTCACCTGGGCACAGCATCCTTCTTGTCTTTTTGGTATGAACCCACATGCTTTTGCCTAGTCCTAGTCTTGTTATGCCTAGTCTTGTGTTTTACCTGGTCTTGCCTTTTCTTTGTTTTTCAGCCCTCGAGCTGTGTGTTGTTTGCCAGCTCAATAAAACGTTAAACTTTAGTCTCGCGTTTGGGTCCTATTTCCTGCGCTCCGGAGAGGTGCACATCTTGACAGCAGAGAGAACCATGCAGGCTGTCTTGCTAAGCTAAAGGGCATTAGCTTCAAACTGAAGGATCCATTATGAGGAGAACTTCTAGCTGCATATACTTACATCAATATTTTGTAGTTGTTTTAATTTGTTAAATGCTGTTGTGGTGACCCGCCACAATCTACAGGGACATTCATCCTCACACTCAAAAGTCCGGAAGAAGCAAAGGACCATTCACATACGGACAGAGAACCCCTGGGGGGACAACCAGAACAATGGACTATTGTTTATACATCCCCGGATTAAGGAGGAGACGTCCAGTTGGAGGAGCACCAGTTGGTCAGGCTAATCATATGTATTGACTGACATGTATATCAATATGCTAATGTGCCATGCATTCTCTCTGTATAACATGTATAAAAGAACTTGCTATACATGCCTCAAGAGGCAACACGATACAACACAACAGCACAATAGACCCCTGCAGCGCACAGCGCTACAAGTGTGTCTCATTTTGATGGAGGAAATAAAACTCTGCAACCTTCCAGCGTTGCACCTTGCCTGAAATTATTCCTCCACACTGTAATCTTTATTTATCTTAGGTTACTTATTAACTTAGTATACACTAAGACACTAATCACAAAAAGTTAGGGATATTTGGCTTTCGGGTGAAATTTCAGGATGCACCTAAAATGCACTACTGTGGGAATCCCTCTCAGTATATTTACACTCAGACTTAAAGACAAAAAGGAATCATCATGGGGGGTTTGTGTGTGGATGTGGGGGTGGTGTGTTGATGTGAATAGTGATAAAGAGAATGGGAATTACAAAGGCTTTGATGTTAATGCAGCGCACAGAGAAGGCTGACCGAGTGGCATTATTTAAGAGCAGAGGTGCCTGAGATCTGTTACTCTTTTGTTGCTTGTGTTTCTAGAGAAATGTGAGAGAGAGTTGAATAAAGCCTGATATGATCTGGACCTCTCTGCCTGGTTATTCCTCTCTCCACACTATAACCTTTACAGATGAACTTAATTTGACCTTCTCTAACCTTTTGAATGCACATCTCCAACTGTTCAATGTTTCAGTACTTTTTGCGTAACTTGCTGTTCTCTAACAAGGTGCTTCATGGCAAAATTCACAACAGGTGTTTGATCCATGAATTGACCAATAAATTTTCTGGTTCAATTAGAATTGGTATTTAAACAGTCCTCTTTATCATGCTGTTCACATTTTGACATCATGAGACCAAGACAACACCTAACAATTGATCAACAGTACCTCACATTTGCGAGGCTTCAAATAGGATGTTCTCAGATGGAAGTGGCCACTGAGCTCAGAGTGTCACAGAGTGTCATCAGCAGGTTGCAACAGAGATACAGAGAGAATGAAAGGGTCACAGAAAGGCATGACCAATGCTGATGACCACTTCATTGTGAACAGTGCCCTGTGGAACCAGATGATGAATGCCACTCAACTCCAGGCACATTTAAGGGAGGTAAGAGGCACCCAAGTGTCACATCAGACCATTCAAAACCATTTACATCAGTGTGGTCTGCGTGCTAGACAACCTACAAGGGTACCTGACCACACCACCAGGCACAGACATCATCATCTTTCATGGGCCAGGGAGCATTTATGCTGGACAAGGGACCAGTGGGCCTCAGTGCTGTTCTCTCATGAAAGGCGATTCATGCTGAGCAGAAATGATGGCCACCAACAATGTTCAGCCATATCAGCCACATCAGCCATTGTCACCAGTTGAGCCTTTGGTGGTGGTGGTGGTGGTGGGTGTTACAGTCTGGGCAGGTGTGTTTAGTCAATACAGAACTGCCCTACACCTTGTGAATGGTACAGTGACAAGCCAATACTACCTGAATAACATCATTAATGCAGTCATTGTGCCCCTGCATGAACAACACAGGCCTAATTTCATCTTCATGGACAACAATGCTCCAGCTCATCGAGGTCACATCATTAGGGAACGGTTACTGGAGGCTGGGGTAACTCAAATGCAGTGGCCTGCACTTTCTTCAGACCTGAATCCTTGCGGTTGTTGAGCAGGTGTAGTGTGGCTGACTACTGATCGGGGGGTCAGGGGTTTGATTCCCGCTCTGTCTGCAGTCTGCATGTCGAAGTGTCCTTGAGCAAGACAATGAACCCCCAGTTGCTCCTGGTGAGTCAGGCCAGCGCCTGCGCATGGCAGCTCTGCCGCCATTAGTGTGTGAATGTGTGTGTGTGTATGGGTGGATAGTAAGATCTGTAAAGCGCTTTGGTCATCTAGAGATGAGAAAAGCGCTACAGCTGTGGACAAAATTGTTGGTACCCCTCTGTTAATGAAAGAAAAACCCACAATGGTCACAGAAATAACTTGAATCTGACAAAAGTGGTAATAAATAAAAATTCTGGAACGTTCCAAAATACGTTCCAAATTATGCAACAAACAAAAATGACAATACCTGTTTACATTTGCCATCAATCACCTAACCTGCTTATAGCATGAACATCCACTGAATACAATATAGCAGTTATTGGGGAGTAGAACAAACAACATATGGAAAGTCTAGAATGGGTGTCCGTTAATGGGCAGGCGTAAGACTAGCGTCAACATGATCTTTTTTGAATGCAAGTAATTTCATTGACCCTAGTATTAAACTATTCACTAATTTAAAATCAAATCAAATTAAATCAAGATTTTAGTGTCATGTTGATTATAACAAAGAAGGATCATTTCGAGCAATAAAATTATTGTGGAAAAAGGCGGGGAAAACACTCCAAACATCTTAAGGAAATAGATGAACTTTGGAGGGAAAAGCTGGTCCTGAGTCAGAGCTTGATATCAAGAGGATGTATGGCTGTCACCCGGAGTGGCTCTGAGAATATGCAAATGGACCCATAAATAGAGTACATATACTATAGCTTTAACTCAGGATTTACATTGACTCTGGATGCAGTATGTTGCAGATGCAGTATGGATGGAGCCTTGCATTTGTCCCTACCAAATACGTTTGTGTTTTGCAGTGGCATGGATGAGAACAGAGTGTGAAAAACAAGATCCCGTGAGAATTATACAAAATAACTTGAGATCTCGAGAAAGACCCGAGAGTGATCGAGATGAACCGATCGCAATCACGTGATAACAACAAGGAAGTGTGATGTAGTGGTGGCTCTCCACCTAGGTTTTTGGGCTCTAAATAAAATGTAAGTAGCCCATTAATTTTAATTCTATGCAGTGTTTGTATGTTATGTCAAGTTTTTACCTTCTCTGGCACAGTGGTGGAGTAGACCTCAGAAAATAACAGACGATCCTTAAATCGTTTTTAATGATCAAACGGCTATTAAATACCGCGAGATACCGTGGGATTTCCTTGTGGATTGTATCCGGCATCCATCAAAAATATATTTGTTGCGCTTCATTAACAAACCGAATCTGACGAGCCGGATTCATTACGCAATGGTCCGGACAAGGTGGGGTTTAGAAAATTGGCGAGAATGGAAACTATTTGCTGCAGAGGCCGGATCGCAGCCATAATGTACTGCATCCAGAGTCGGTGTAAATCCTGGGTAACAATGCACTCGACCAACCACAACAATCAGCTCTGTACTCACCACGATTTTCCATTACAGAGTTTGAAGCACAGCAGTCAACAGTTCCTGAAAAACACCAGAACGAATATGAATGCCAGTACTTGTAATTTCCTAAACTCAATTATTTTTAATATCTGGGACTTCTGGCTTTATTGTTGGGTATTTTTTAAAGTTGCATTTTAATCATTTGTTTGCTTTAAGTGCAATTGTTATTGTTTTTGAAGGATAAGGGGAGTCATCTTCAGGACAGTTTTTCATTAAATCAATAAACCAGATGGAGTAGCTCCTTCTGGCCTGATAAAATCATCTCTAGAGTGCTCAGATATCCTGACCTTTGACCCTGAAGTGGACCTCGAGCACAATCTGGATGCAGACCCATCTGAGGATCATTGAGAGTGAGACAGGTGTGCATCAAAGCAATTACCTAGGAGGACTAGCCATTCTTGTGAAATGTGGCTGGATGGACAGACAGATGCACGTCACATCATCGTATTAGCTCCGCTCAACTTCGTCGGAATGAGCTAAAAGCCACACACATTTAAAGGTGACAGAGATAACACTATTACCTCCTGGTCAGTAGGTGTCACCCTCACTCTTGTCTGACTATAATATCGGACTGGTTGTCAGGGTGAGACAAATATCAACACACTGACCACATCTGATATCAAACTAGTTATGCTACTAGCTTTAAGATTCTTACTAGGTGCAGTCGTTCCTGTCGGCCAGCTGCTCAAATGTAAATATTATGGTTTTTTGGACCCATCAAAATTTTAAAATATGTATTTCATTATTTGTTTTTCAAGGAAGCACAACACCTTTCTAAAAGTTTTATGAATGCATTTTTTAAAATCTGTTTTCATGAAAATGAAGTCCATATTAAGTCACTTTTATTTGGCTTAAAGAATGAGATGCTCATTCTTTTGGTATCCTAAGCATTTTTACTGAATTTTCTCCATTCATTTGACATGAAAAAAAATATTTTCTAAAGTTTTATAACTTTTTTTTATGAGCCGCAATCATGCGTTTGTTTTTAACACTGAACATCTTAGTGTCTTTTCATGTCTTGATATTTTTCCAGATATTGTGAGTACACATTCATTTAAGACTTTAAGCATGTTTCCTCAGTATAATTAATTTTGACATCAGTTCTTCTTCTTTTAGATTTGATTGGCGGTTGGCAACCAGCTTACAGGTGCATTACCGCCACTGACTTGGGTTATCATCACTCTATATCTTTGTATAAGGAGTTCTTATATGGAGTTCCGAACAACTCCCCATGTGTGAAAAAATTATCTGTCCTTGGACTGTGTCCTCTCGTTGGCATCTCCTCCTCTGCTGTGGAGTTTTGACATCGGTTGTTATGGATTACTATAAATATATAAAAAAGAAACAAACATACAGTGTAGAAAGTCATGGGTGGGTCTGTGTGGAAGAAGGCCTCAGCAGCAGCAGCAGCAGCAACAGTCTAGACGGATTTATTCAGGTCTCCAGCATGCTGATGATAGCAGCTCCACCCATCTTAACCCCTCTGAAAGAGGAAAACAAAAAAAGGCATCATAGTTTGAGTCAAAGATGTGAAGCATAAATAGACAAGGAGTGAAGAGTGGAAATAAAAAGAAACTTGCAGTCATCTCTGCAGAGGCTCAATTATACTCCAGATAGATAGTGTTTATAAACATATTTTTAGGATGCACATACTTTATATTTATTTAATTTCTATATTTAGTATCTTCACTAGGCCCATTTTCTTTTGTTTTCTTTCTATAAGAGTAGCAATAGTAAAGCCAGTTTCTCCCTAGGTTTAATAAGACATTTCTGATTCTGATTACTTTTCAGGAACATGCATGGAACAGGCTTACCCTGTTTGACTGTAATCGATTCAATTCAAATTTATTTATATAGCGCCATTTCACAACAACAGCCATCTCGTAGCACTTTCAACTGTAGGGGAAACCCCCACAATTGCAGAAAGACCCCAGCAATAAGGCGATCCCCTGTGAGCAAGCGCTTGGCGACGGTGGAGAGGAAAAACTCCCTTTTAACAGGAAGAAACCTCCAGCAGAACCAGGCTCAGGGAGGGGCAGTCATCTGCTGCGACTGGCTGGGGGGGGTGAGGGGATAGAGAAGATGAAAAGAACGGACATGTAGAGAGCAAACAGCACGATGGGGACTCAATCTATGAGAGAGAACAAACAGATGTTAATGACCAACAAAAATATTTCATTGAGAGTGAAGAAAGGAGTGAAGCCCAGTGCATTATAGGAGGTTCCCCCGGCTGTCTAAACCTATTAGCAGCATAACTAAGGGAGGGTTCAGAGACACATGATCCCTCCCTAATTGTAGCCTATATCAAAAAGGAAGGTTTTAACCCTATTCTTAAAATCAGAGATCGAGTCTGACTCCTGAATCCAGATTGGAAGCTGGTTCCACAGGAGAGGAGCTTGATAACTGAAGGCTCTGCCTCCCATTGTACTTTTGGAGATTCTAGGTATTACAAGTAATCCTGCATTTTGGGAGTGTAGTGCTCTGTTAGGATAATAGGGTAGTATCAGATCTTTTAAATAAAAAGGGGCCTGATTGTTAAGAGCTTTGTAAGTGAGAAAAAGGATTTTAAACTTAATTCTAAACTCTATGGGAAGCCAAAGAAGGGAGGCCAGAACCGGAGAGATATGATCTCTCTTTCTAGTACCTGTTAAAACTCTTGCTGCAGCATTTTGGATCAACTGAAGACTTTTTAAACACGTTTTAGGACAACCTGATAATAAAGAGTTACAATAATCTAATCTAGAGCTAACAAAAGCGTGCATCAGTTTCTCAGCATCACTCTGAGACAAGATGCTCCTAATCTTGGCAATATTACGTAAATGATAGAAGGCAGTCTTAGAAACGAATTTAATATGTGAATTGAAAAACAGATCTTGGTCAAAAATAACTCCAAGGTTCCTCACAGAACTATTCAGAGAAAGAGCAGCTGCATCTAAACTAAGAGTTTGATTTGGAAAGGTATTTCTAAGGTTTTTTGGACCAACTAGAATGACTTCAGTCTTATCTGAATTTAATAGCAGGAAATTACAGGTCATCCAAGCTTTGATTTCCTTAAGACAGGCCTCTAACTTGGCTAATTGATTTCTATCATCTGGCTTCATTGACAGGTATAATTGTGTGTAATCTGCATAACAATGAAAATGTATACAGTGCTTTCTAATAATGTTGCCTAACAGAAGCATATATAAACTAAAAAGAGTAGGGCCTAGCACAGATCCCTGTGGAACTCTGTGACTGAGCTTTGAGTTGGAAGAAAACTCATTATTGACATGAACAAACTGGAACCTATCAGACAAATAAGATCTAAACCACTGCAACGAAGTTCCATTAAGTCCAACATAGTGTTCTAATCTATCAAGTAGAATATTATGATCAATAGTATCAAAAGCTGCACTAAGGTCTAAAAGGACAAGTACAGAAACAAGTCCATTATCAGATGCGATCAGGAGGTCATTAGTGACCTTTACTAAGGCTGTTTCAGTACTATGATGGATTCTAAACCCAGATTGAAACTCTTCAAATAAACCAGTTCCCTGCAAGTGGTCAAATAATTGTATAGCAGCAACTCTTTAGATTTTTGAAATGAAAGGCAGATTAGAGATTGGTCTATAGTTAGCTAAAACTCCTGGACCCAGCGTTAGCTTTTTGAGTAAGAGTTTAATTACAGCAGTTTTAAAAGCCTGCGGTACATGGCCTAATGTTAATGAAGAATTGATTATTTGAAGAACAGAGCTACCAATAAATGGGAAGACTTCTTTAAATAACCTGGTAGGAATAGGGTCTAAAAGACAAGTTGAAGGCTTGGATGAGGAAATTATTTTATCTAACTCTAAAAGGTCAATTGGAGTAAACTCATCCAAACAGATATCAATTGAAGGCGTTGTAGTAGTTACTGTATTTAAGTTAACTGTGGGAAGAATCTGACTGATTTTATCTCTGACAGATGAAATTTTATTATTGAAAAAGTTCATAAAGTCCTGACTAGTAAGTTCTAAGGGAATACTAGGATTGACAGAGTCCTGACTCTTATTATTCTTGTTCTCTTCTATTAATGCGGAATAAAAACTTGTTCTAGCTTTTCTAAGAGATTTTTTTATAAATTAAAAGATGATTTCTCCAAGCTAAATAGATTTCATCTAAATTAGTGAAGCATCATTTTCTTTCTAATTGACGAGTCTTCTGTTTTAACCTTTTAACTGCCAAATTCGTCATATGGCGCCTGAGGCAACACAAGGCAACTCAAGCCCCCCCCCCCCCCCCCCGGCCAAAAGTGGTAAAAAAGTTTGTCAATAAAATAGTTATTTCCAAGGCTATAACTTGAAAGTTGCAAGAGATAATGGCTTACTGTCAATTAGAAAGATGTAGAATATGATCCAAAGTTTCAGATAGGAATAAATTTATGCATCTAATTTGCATAATGTCACAGCAGCTATATAAATTACATAACTCAGTCAAAAGTGGACTTTGGACACATTTACATAAAGAATGGTCCGGTTTTTTTTACGCCGATTTGTCTACAGGGGTATGTTTTTATCTAATCTTCAAAGTATATGAACCAGAAAATCAATAAAATGTAAAAAAAAAAAAAACCCAAACATATTTCTCTCTTACCTGTTACCGGGAGAGGGGCTCACCCGCACATGTGACCGGTCCGTTTTCGTCCATCATAGCCGATGTTTGTGTGTTTGCTCAGCCAATTACATTGTGTACCACATCTACAAACTCTTATGATTACCTCACGTGAATTTCGTTTGTATTACGTGACTATTTTTTCTGTTTGGTGGTGCATTATTCCTGTGGGAATCCAAGCCGCCCGTGGGTGCCGCCATCTTGGTACTGGGAGCTTAGTTTTTTGTTACATCAACCTCGATGTAACACGTTTACTTAGTAATTTACACCTGTGTACCACATCTACAAACTCTTATGATTATCCCATGTGAATTTCGTTTGTATTATGTGGCTATTTTTCCCGTTTCATGCAGTTTCTGTCATCATCGCTGTCGTGATGACCAAACACAGCGGCATCCACATTGGTGTGTGAGCTCAAAGCGGAAAAAGGAAGAATAATAATGAGGATTTCTTCTGCTTTGCTATATTCTACATCAGCCATGATTCCTTCGGCATGTGTCTGCCACCTTCTAAACTGTCAGATTAATAGAGATTAGTACAAATTCTCAGTATAGCTGGGGGACGTTGATAAGTTGACACGTGCAGTTGCTGCGCTGTGCCACTGGAGGCGCGTGACCCGTCCATTTAATCTGGGCAGTTAAAGGGTTAAGCTACAAGTTTCTGTGTTGAACCAAGGAGTTAGAAATCTCTGATTAGATTTTTTCTTTTTTAAAGGGGCCACCATGTCTAGAGTCTGATGCAGAGAAGATGTAACACTATCTACCATGCTATCAATTACAGAAGGAGCAAGCTCTCTGTAGCTAATTTTCGTTGTGTTGACACATGGCATAGAGGAAACAATATGCATAAATTTGGTAACAGCATCATCTGAGAGGCATCTACTGTAGTAATTTTTTCTTTAGGATCCAAATAGTCAGAAATAGTAAAATTAAAGGTTAACAGACAATGGTCTGACAGTACAGGGTTATGAGGAGACACTACCAGATTTTCTATTTCTATGCCATATGTCAGCACAAGGTCCAACATGTGGTGGAGATAATGGGCAGAATTTCCTACTTTCTGAGAAAACCCCATCGAACCTAATATTGAATTAAATGCCATATTAAGTCAATCACTTTCTACAGCTACATGTATATTAAACTCCCTTACTATAATTATTCTGTCTGATTTCAGCACTAAATCAGCTAAGAATTCGGCAAATTCGGATAAAAACTCTGAGTAGGCTTAGGGAGGACGATAAACTATGGCAGGTAAAATTGAGTTTAACCTAAAATTGCTAAAATGCCCAAAACTGAGGACCAGGCCCTCAAAGGAATTATAACGTGTTTTTACTTTACATTAACTAGCAATTTGGAATGGTAAATTGTTGCTACTTCTCCTCCACGACCAGAACTTCTGGGATTTTGACAGTTTAAATAACCAGAGGGAGTTGATTCATTTAAACCAACATAATCCTCTTGCCCTAACCAAGTCTCTGTAAGGGATATTAAATCAATCTGATGATCAATTAACAGATCATGGACTAGCAGAGACTTGGGAGTTAGAGACCTAATATTTAACAAACCACATTTAATTTTTAAAATGTGAGGAGGAAGAGAGGCCAAATCATTAAATTTAGAGGCTTCATGTTTAATTTGAGTTTTACCAATTTTTTGTTTAATCACTTTGGGATGCTTATGTATTATATTTTTATTTACTTTGGAGGGGGCAGACAATGATTCTCTGATGGGGAAGACAGGGGCTAAGTTGAGGGGTGGCAGATGAAGAGGAGCTGCAGAGAGGCGTGTAAGACTGTGTCCAGTTCTCTACCTGAATATTCAACCATTAGTGCAGTGGATATAAAAAGTCTACACACCCTTGTTCAAATGCCAGGTTTTTGTGATGTAAAAAAATGAGACCAAGATAAATCATTTCAAAACTTTTCCACTATTAATGTGACCTATAGCCTGTACAACCCAATTGAAGAGCAAACTGAAATCTTTTAAGGGGAAAAATAAAAAATAAAAAAAACTTACAATAACCTGGTTGCAGAAATATGCACACCCTGTTATAAATGGGATGTGGCTGTGTTCGGAATTAACCAACCACATTCAAACTCAATTTAAATGGGAGTCAGCACACACCTGCCACCATTTAAAGTGTCTTTGATTAACTCCAAATGAAGTTCAGCTGTTCTAGTAGGCTTTCCTGACATTTTTGTAGTCACATCTTACAGCACAAGTCATGGTCTGCAGAGAGCTTCTAAAGCATCAGAAGGATCTCATTGTTCAAAGGTATCAGTCAGGAGAACGGTACAAAAGAATTTCCAAGGCATTAGTCATCAAGTGGAGAAAATATGGCACAACAGCGACATTACCAAGAACTCAACGTCCCTCCAAAATTGATGAAAAGACGAGAAGAAAACTGGTAAGGGAGGCTGCCAAGAGGCTGACAGCAACATTGAAAGAGCTGCAGGAATTGCTGGCAAGTATTGGCTGTTTAGTACATGTGACAACAGTCTCCCGTCTTCTTCATATGTCTGGGCTATGGGGGTAGTAGGGTGGCAAGACGGAAGCTTTATCTTACGGTGAAAAACATCCAAGCCCGGCTACATTTTGCAAAAACACATTTGAAATCTCCCAAACGCATGTGGGAAAATGTGTTATGGTTTGATGAAACCAAGGTTGAACTTTTTGGCCATAATTCCAAAAGGTTTGGTGCAAACACAACACTGCTCATCACCAAAAGAACACCATACCTACAGTGAAGCATGGTGGTAGCACCATCATGCTTTGGGACTATTTTTCTTCAGCTGGAACTGGGGCCTTAGTCAAGGTGGAGGGAATTACAAACAGTTCCAAATACCAGTTAGTGTTGGCACAAACAGTTCAGGCTTATACTAGAAAGCTGAAGATGAAGAGGAACCTCATCTTTCAGCACGACAATGACCCAAAGCACACATCCAAATCAACAAAAGAATGGCTTCAGCAGAAGAAGATTAAGGTTTTGGAATGGCCCAGCCAGAGCCCAGACCCGAATCTGCTTGAACCTCTGTGGGGTGATCTGAACAGGGCTGTGCACAGGAGATGCCCTTGACAAATATGGAGCGTTTTTGCAAAGAAGAGTGGGCAAATACTGCCACATCAAGATGTGACACACTGATAGACTCTTACCCAAAAGGACTGAGTGCTGTAATAAAAGTCAAAGGTGCTGCAACAAAGTATTAGTTTAAGGGTGTGCATATTTATGCAACCAGGTTATTCTAAGTTTTTTTTTTATTTTTCCCCTTAAAAGATTTCAGTTTGTTTTTCAGTGAGGTTGTACAGGTTATAGGTCACATTAATGGTGGAAAAAGTTTTGAAATGGAATATGGAATATGGAATATGGAATTGTGGTACAGTGCTACAGTAGGTAAGGAGCAATTTGAATAACAGGAGACAATTTGTGAGGATGAGTGATCACTGTTTCAAAGATTTGTGCATTACTTGTGGTGTCCCCCAGGGGTCAGTCTTGGGACCTAAATTATTTATTCATTATATTAATAACTAATGCAAAGTATCAACTGTATTAAAACTGGTTTTATTTGCTGATGATACAAATCTGTTTTGTTGTGGTACTGATTTACAAAAACGTATGGTTGATGTCACAACAGAATTGAGTAAATTAAAATTATGGTTTACTGTTAAAAGGAACTCCGATTATATTGGCATGTTAGCTCTATATGCCTTATTTTTATGTTAGTAACATAACTATAATATAATTTTTTTGAAAATAATTCCCAGTTTTATATATTTTTAAAAAACTTTATTACGATGTAAATTGCCATTTTTGTTTACGTCGCAATGCATTCTGGGTAGTGACGTAGAATGGTTGCAGCCGTTTTTTCTGTCTTATACAAGCCAAGAAGCGAAGCTACAAACTACTGCCATTTGTCAGTGAAAATGCCACATTGCGCGGCTTTTGGATGTAATTTCCAATCAAAGGGAAATAAAGAGAGCGGGGTAAGCCTCCATAGCTTTCCTAAAGAGGGAAAGTGGAGGAAAAAGTGGGGCGGCAGCGGCTCAGAAGGTAGAGCAGGTCGTCTAATAATCCGATGGTTGGCGGTTCGCATCACGCTCTCCCTAGATATCCTGCCGTTGTGTCCCTGGGCAAGACACTTCACCCGCATTGCCTCCAGTGCCCATAACACTGGGTATGAATGTGTAAAAATGTTTAAATGTTCGGTGGAGGCCGTTGGCGCCGATTGGCAGCCACATTTCCGTCACTCTGAGTGTCTGTGATCGCACGCTTGATAAAGCTGACATATATATTAATCACGCTGTGATAAAGCACGATATCGCTCAAAGCGCGTGCATGAGACATGTCTGTGATCACGCGCTATAGCGCACGCCTGATAAAGCTGACATATATATTAATCACGCTGTGATAAAGCACGATATTGCTCCAGCGTGTGGCACCGGGATTCCTCTCTGTTCCTGAGGTGCAGGACAGAAGAGGATGCGAGGTGCATCTGCATAGTGATCAGTCCATACCTCTCACGCTGAGCGCTCTGCCAGCCCCGTACGCTGTGGGGGTCACATACGAGGTGTTCCTCCACACTCTCAATAATTTTTTCCCCGTATATTTTTCTTTTTGGCGTACAGAAATGGCAATACGCCCGTATTTGCTAAAATTGCATTTTCCCCGTATTAAAATACGGCGAAACCGTATCACTTGACTGGTATGCGTGACAAAATTCGAACCATGATTCGCTTGAGCGTGCGCAAGCGAATCACGCGCTATAGCACACGCCTGATAAAGCTGACATATATATTAATCACGCTGTGATAAAGCACAATATCGCTCAGAGCGATATATTCGAGCGAATCACGGTTCGAATTTTGTCACCTGTCAAGTGATACAGTTTCGCCGTATTTTAATACGGGGAAAATGCAATTTTAGCAAATACGGGCGTATTGCCATTTCTGTACGCCAAAAAGAAAAATATACGGGAAAAAAAATTATTGAGAGTGTGGAGGAACACCTCGTGTGTGACCCCCACAGCGTACGAGGTTGGCAGAGCGCTCAACGTGAGAGGTATGGACTGATCACTATGCAGATGCGCCTCACATCCTCTTCTGTCCTGCACCTCAGGAACAGAGAGGAATCCCGGTGCCACACGCTGGAGCGATATCGTGCTTTATCACAGCGTGATTAATATATGGGTCAGCTTTATCAAGCGTGCGATCACAGACACTCAGAGTGACGGAAATGTGGCTGCCAATCGGCGCCAACGGCCTCCACCGAACATTTAAACATTTTTACACATTCATACCCAGTGTTATGGGCACTGGAGGCAATGCGGGTGAAGTGTCTTGCCCAGGGACACAACGGCAGGATATCTAGGGAGAGCGTGATGCGAACCGCCAACCATCGGGTTATTAGACGACCTGCTCTACCTTCTGAGCCGCTGCCGCTCCACTTTTTCCTCAACTTTCTCTCTTTAGGAAAGCTATGGAGGCTTACCCCGCTCTCTTTATTTCCCTTTGATTGGAAATTACATCCAAAAGCCGCACAATGAGGCATTTTTACTGACAAATGGCAGTAGTTTATAGCTTCGCTTCTTGGCTTGTATAAGACAGAAAAAACGGCTGCAACCATTCTACGTCACTACCCAGAATGCATTGCGACGTAAACAAAAATGGCGATTTACATCGTAATAAAGTTTTTTTAAAAATATATAAAACTGGGAATTATTTTCAAAAAAATTATAGTTATGTTACTAACATAAAAATAAAGCATATAGAGCTAACATGCCAATATAATCGGCGTTCCTTTTAACAAATTAACATTAAACATAAGTTAGACAAAAATGATGTATTTTGGCAACGGAAGTGTTGACATGCAGATAAAAGTTTCCTTAGATGGCTTGGATATTGAAAAAGTAAAAGAAATCAGAATTCTTGGGGTGATAATGATGAACAAATGAGCTGGAAGCCACACATTAACCACATACAAAAAAAGGTGTCTATGTATATATATATGTGTATATTAGAGCTACATTTTTTAATTGGGGATATTAAGCAGGAAGCTAAACATGATTAGATAATTTATGCCATGAGGAGGAAAGGGGGTGGGAATAAATAAGTCTATGACTTCCTACCACTCCTTTTTGAACATGAATTGGAAATATTACATGTGCTGATATTGTTTGTGGGAGGGTTTTTTTGTGTGTGTGTGTGTCGTTGTGTTTATTTGTGGTGGAGTGTCCACCTGCTTTGTTTTCTTTTCCTCTATTGTTTTTTATATGTTCAAAATAAACTTAAACTAACTAACTAAAGCTAACTAACTAAAATGATTTATCTTGGTCTCATTTTTTTACATCACAAAATCCTGGCATTTGAACGGGTTGAGTAGACTTTTTATATCCACTATATTTACCTGTTGTGTAGACATTTTCAATTTAAGATTAGGCCTTTATAACAACACTATGTAAGACTTTCACCTTTAAAATGTCTCCAAAATCTTTCTGATGGTACACTGAGCGTACACACTGAGCGTACACAGCAAATATTGCTTCCACCATTACCTGAACTGTTGCATAATGCCTCCAACAGTGATATGTGACTTTTCTGTTTGGGTACTATCACTGAAAATACTGCAGCCTTTATCAGCCAATCATAGGGTGCGGTGCCATAAGATGAAGCCATCTACCTCGGTATTTTCACAACGGACATCATGGCAGAGCGAGCAAAGCAACCAAAGAGGATCTTTTAAATGGAAACAAAAAGAAAGCAGGAGAGTGGCCAAGCAAACAAGAGTCATTCTGGCTTATTTTGTTATATTTTCATCATGATTCTACATCATTCCGTTAGCACTAGTGTGGCTAGGTGATTGGGGTTGGTCAGTAACTGCATTAAGAGCTTGCCTCAGCGGGGAGAAGGACAGGCGGTCTGGCGTTAGCTTAACTGTTGACGCAGTCAGTTTTGATCACTATTTTTATTAATTCTATTCACTGCCACTGGAATCCTTGGTCATCTACAACACTTCACCATATATATCATTCTTAGATATTATTTTAGCTTATTTTCTAGTAGTATTATCTCTAGCCAGGACCAAAGGCAACTAGCTGATGCAAGTAGTTTAGCAACTCATTCACAAATGTTTCTGTACTTATTGTACTCTAGGGACCAAAATATTTCACACACATTTCATTAAGATCTGTGGGAGCTCTCAACATGTGGGTAAAGTGCAGCGAATGGGACCTTTAAAGCATCACATCCATATTGTTTTTTTTACAAGAAACTTCCAAAGAAGTCTCTAAAATTTTCCATAAACTTCAGTTAAACATGTGTTTTTCCAAAAAAGTACCAATGTACAAACTGTACCGAAAATGAGCAGGGTGAGTGAGCAAAGAGCGAAAGTGATGTTCGTAAAAACAAAGACAAGACAAATAAATGTCATTCACTGATTATTTGATAAAATTCTTGATGGGAGACTCCCAGACACCCGGTCAAAGCTTGAAGAAGCGTGTAAAACTTCTCAGAGAAACGGCCCATTGGAGTTCAAACCTAAAGGATTCTTGCTGTGAGGCAGCAGTGCTCATCACTGATCCACATATTACTGAAAAGCAATCTACATCTTTTATTAATTTAATTGTATTGTGTTTTAAGTCCATATTTAGGATATAAAGCAACAGAAACCACAACAGAAAGGCAATGCTGTGTGTGTGTGTGTGTGTGTGTGTGTGTGTGTGTGTGTGCTGTCACACAGACCTGCAGCTTTGATACACAGAAAAGAAAAGCTGTGTTACTTCTAGCTTTTCCTTCAAGTTACAATTTTACATGGAATTAGAACCAAAGTAACAACACAGACACTTGGTACAGTACATCCAGAGAGTATTCACAGAGCTTCACTTTTTCCACATTTTGTTATGTTACAGCCTTATTCCAAAAGCAATTAATTTTTTTCCCCCTCAAAATTCTACATACAATACCCTACAATGACAATGTGAAAATTTTTTTTTTGAGATTTTTGCAAATTTATTAAAAATAAAAGACTAAGAAATCACATGTACATGAGTATTCACAGCCTTTGCTCAATACTTTGTTGATGCACCTTTGGCAGCAATTACAGCCTCTAGTCTTTTTGAATATAGTGCCACAAGCTTGGCACATCTATCTTTGGGCAGTTTTGCCCATTCCTCTTTGCAGCACCTCTCAAGCTCCATCAGGTTGGATGGGAAGTGTTGGTGCACAGTCATTTTCAGACCTCTCCAGAGATGTTCAGTTGGGTTGAAGTCTGGGCTCTGGCTGGGCCACTCAAGGACATTGACAGAGTTGTCCTGAAGCTACTCCTTTGATATCTTGGCTGTGTGCTTAGGGTTGATGTCCTGCTGAAAGATGAACCGTCACCCCAGTCTGAGATCAAGAGTGCTCTGGAGCAGGTTTTCATCCAGGATGTCCCTGTACATTGCTGCATTCATCTTTCCCTCTATCCTGACTAGTCTCCCAGTTCCTGCCACTGAAAAACATCCCCACAGCATGATGCTGCCACCACCATGCTTCACTGTAGAGATGGTATTGGCCTGGTGATGAGCAGTGCCTGGTTTCCTCCAAACATGACGCCTGGCATTCATGCCAAAGAGTTCAATTTTTGTCTCATCAGACCAGAGAATTTTGTTTCTCATGGTCTGAGAGTCTTTCAGGTGCCTTTTGGCACACACCAAGCGGGCTGCCATGTGCCTTTTACTAAGGAGTGGCTTCCATCTGGCCACTCTACTATACAGGCTTGATTGGTAGATTGTTGCAGAGATGGTTGTCCAACTGGAAGGTTCTTCTCTCTCCATAAAGGAATGCTGGAGCTCTGACAGAGTGACCATTGGGTTCTTGGTCACCTCCCTGACTAAGGCCCTTCTCCCCCGATCGCTCAGTTTAGATGGCTGGTCAGCTCTAGGAAGAGTCCTGGTGGTTCTGAACTTCTTCCATTTACAGATGATGGAGGCCACTGTGTTCATTGGGACTTTCAAAGCAGCAGAATTTTTTCTGTACCCTTCCCCAGATTTGTGCATCGAGACAATCCTGTCTCAGAGGTCTACAGACAATTCCTTTGACTTCATGCTTGGTTTGTGTTCTGAAGTGCACTGTCAACTGTGGGACCTTATGCAGACAGGTGTGTGCCTTTCCAAATCATGTCCAATCAGCTGAATTTACCACAGGTGGACTCCAATTAAGCTGTAGAAACATCTCAAGGATGATTAGTGGAAACAGGATGTACCTGAGCTCAATTCTGAGCTTCATGGCAATGGCTGTGAATACTCATGTACATGCCATTTCTTCGTTTTTTATTTTTAATACATTTGCAAAAATCTCAAAAAACTTTTTTCACGTTGTCATTATGGGGTGTTGTGTGTAGAATTTTGAGGGGAAAAAAAAAGAATTTATTCCATTTTGGAATAAGGCTGTAACATAAGAAAATGTGGAAAAAGTGAAGCGCTGTGTTCTGAGGGAAAAAAAGGATTTATTGTGCTAGTCTAACTAAAATCACAGTAAATCAAATTTCTTGATGAATGCACTGATATAATGCTGCTGGACTCGTCCTTTTTCAGCATGTAAATATCTCAGTTGGACCAAAAAACCAAGTCATCCAAGTTTTTCCCATTCCTTGACATCTAATGTTGAACAGCATGATATAAAAGATGAAGATGGCAAATGTTAGAATGAAGTAATCAAAGTGGAGAACAATGTAAAATACATAGGCATCATACTGGATAAACATTTGAAATTTCAAAGTCAAGTCGAGCACATTCTGAAAAAGCTCAAACCGATTTTAAATTGCTTTCGTTTTATCAGAAGAGACCTGTCACAAAAAACTACCCAATTATACGTGCATTCAATGATTTTTTTTTTCACATTTATCATATTGCATCACATCATGGTCACAGTCTTCCACTTCTACTCTGAATCTGGTCACATTATTATATAAACAGGCAATAAAAATTATCGATCAGAATAGAGCTGCCTCGAGTCTTCTAAGATTGAAACAATCTTTTTATGAACAAGGTGAAAAATCAGGAAAATTATTAGCATGGCAGATTAAACAATTGGAAATTAAAACACCAATTACCAGTATTATAAGTAAGGGACAGGTAGTTATAGATCCTTTAGAAATTAATAGAGCCTTTAGAGATTACTATGAAAAATTATATGATACCAAAAATGAACCTGATTTAACAAAACTAAATGGGTTTTTGAACGAACTATCTATACCGTGTATACCAAATGAAAACAGGGAGATATTGGAGTCAAAAATTAGTCAAGAAGAAGTTGGGCTAGCCATTGATAATATGAAATCAGGAAAAAGTGCAGGACCAGATGGTCTTCCAGTTGACCTTTATAAAAAATTTAAGAATAAATTAATAAAACCTTTTTTGGAAATGGTTTTAGAAGCATTTCAAAATAATAATTTACCATCATACATAAATAATGCCTTAATTATACTGCTGCCAAAACCAGGTAAGCCCTCTAATAAATGTGAAAATATGAGACCAATAAGCCTATTAAACGCCGACCTTAAGATAATCTGTAAAATTTTAGCAAGACGAATACAAGAAATTTTACCAAATATTATTAATCGAGATCAGAATGGCTTTATAAAGGGTAGACAAGGCTTCCATAATGTAAGAAGACTATTTAATATTATTTATTTTAATAAAGAAGCACCGGATACAGCTCTCCTATCATTGGACGCCGAAAAGGCCTTTGATAGAGTTGAATGGCCCTTTCTTTTTGAAGTCCTACAAAGGTTTGGACTTGGAAATAATTTCATAAAATGGGTTCAAATAATATACAATAATGCTACAGCAGAAATCCTAACAAATAACAATATTTCAAAACCAATAAAAATCAATAGAGGATGTCGACAAGGCTGTCCACTTTCACCTTTACTGTTTACTATGGCAATTGAACCTTTAGCGATAGCGATACGTTTACATTCACAAATATATGGAATTAAAGTTGGGCCAACAGAACATAAAATCTCCCTGTACGCCGATGATATAATTTTGTTTATGTCGAATCTAAAAAAATCAATTCCAACCTTGTTGAATTTAATAAAGAATTTTGGGGAAATATCAGGATATAAAATAAATAAAACTAAATCTTCAATATTAATGCTAAATGAGACCCAGAGAAATTACCCAGCCCCTGAGGCAAATCAATTCAATGTTGTAAATCAGTTTAAATATTTAGGAATCCAAATTATGCCTAAGCTAGAATCAGTCGCCAGCGTCAACTATGAAGCCTTAATGTCAGATATCAATGAGTTAACTCAGAGATGGATGTCACTACCAATGTCGATGATCGGGAGAATCAATATACTTAAAAGTAATATTTTACCTAAAATACTTTATTTATTTCAATACATTCCCTTATCACCACCTTTAGATCTATTCTCAAGAATAAAAAAAAAGTTAGTGGAATTTATATGGAACAACAGGAGGGCTAGATTACGTCTGTCTTTATTATATTTACCATTTGATCGTGGAGGTCTGAAATGTCCAAATTTTATGTTGTATTATTGGTCGGCACAACTGAGGTCTATGACATATTATTTTTCATCAAATGATCTCCCTCACTGGACTGAAATGGAATCATACAATTTACCTTTACCTCTTCCCATATTCATATACTCAGATTCGGCAAAAAAATTACAAAAACAAGTTAAAAATCCATTTGTAAAGCATATGATCAAAATATGGTGTGAAGCTAAAAACTATTTAAAAGAACCACAGTTATTGTCACAATTTAGTCCAATATGGGGTAATCAATATCTTAAACCAGGGAGAGCGGACGCTGTATTTAAAGTATGGAATTTAAAAGGGATACAAAAGATTCAGGATTTATATTTGCCATGTGCAGACAACATAATGTCTTTTGAAGAGCTGAGGATCAAATTTAATCTCAATAGAACACATTTTTTTAAATATCTTCAACTTAGAAACTTTATTCGATCAAATCAAAATAAAGCTCTCACTCGACCTATTTATTCATCCTTGGAAAAAATGATGATGAAAGATAGTAAAAGAAAGGGTATTATTTCAGAGTTTTATAACTCATTGACACTATCTTCAAGTGAAAATTCACTGAAAAGATTAAACTACTGGAAAGAAGATCTGCAAATTGAAATTTCGGAGGAACAATGGGAATTGGCTTGTACAGAAGCTCAAACCAAATCAATAAATGCACGCCTTAAATTGATACATTTCAAATGGTTAATGCGGATGTATGTTACACCGGAGGAGTTAAATAGATATAACAAAAATATACCAGATACATGCACAAAATGCATGGAAAGTAAAGGAACCCTATTTCATTGTTTATGGGAATGTAGATTAATAAGAATGTTTTGGGAAGAGGTGAGGGTAACAATTGAAAAAATAATCTCAAAACAAATCATATTGAATCCTAAACTGTTTTTGTTGGGTCTGTACCCAGAAAAGCATAATTTTAATAAAAGTGAAAGAACATTCATAGACCTCAGTTTGCTTAATGCCAAAAAATGTATTGCACTATTATGGAAAAAGACTCATAGACCAGATGTGACTCAGTGGTTAAGACAGATGTTAACAAACCTTCCATTAGAAAGAATAACATATATACTGAAATCAAAGGAAATTGTGTTTGAGAATATATGGAGACCTTTTATTGATTATGTAAAAAATTTAAACATAACTCTTGAAGAAGAAGGTGAATGATGTGTGTGGACCTTGTAAATTCCAAACTGGTGAACATAATATGTATACTTATGTATTGGATTGTCTAGACTAAACAGAGGAGCATTGTTGAAGACTTGATTTTGTTGGTGGTTGTTGGTGTTTTTAGTGCATTTTTTTTTTTTTGTAGTACTTTAGCGTTAGTGTTTGATTGTTTGTATCATGTTTGTTAAAAAAAAAAAAAAGGTTCAATAAAGATATTGTGGAAAAAAAAAAAATTATCGATCAGAAGCCAATGAAATGGCATCATTGTGATATTATCCAAAAACGTAACCTTTTAACGTTTGATAATTTTATAAATTTCTGTGTCCTTAAATTGGTTTTTAAGTGTTTAAATAATCAGGTACAACCACTGCTTGGTGATGTCATTAAGAGACGACAGAGGTCTGGAAGAACCACTACACGGGACTCTGCCCACGGAGACTGTGTCATCCCAATGCATAAGACCACTTTTGGACAGAGCTGTTTCTCTGCTAAAGGGGCAAGACTTTGGAACTCTTTGCTAGCTGAAATGAAACAGCAGTCTGATTTTAAGGTGTTTTTTTTTTAAAAAAAAGAGTTAAAAAATGGTTTAGTGCAACTCAACAGCGCGCACATGATTTGGCTAAAAATTGAGTGACCATGACATGATGGCATTATTTTTTTCCTTCTTTCTTTCTGTGTGTGTGTATATGAATGTATGTAGGTATGTTTTTGTTTATATATGTGTGTATATGGATACACTACTGGTCAAAAGTTTTAGAACACCCCAATTTTTCCAGTGTTTTACTGAAATTCAAGCAGTTCAAATCCAATGAATAGCTTGAAATGGTACAAAAGTAGGTGATGAAATGCCAGGGGTTAAAACAAAAGGTAAGGTTACCCAAAAATTAAAAAAAAAATATATATAATGTATATTTCAAAATTATACAAAAAGGCCTTTTTCAGGGAACAAGAAATGGGTTAAAAACTTTAAGTTGTTCTGCAGCAGTGGAGGTTGATCAAGCCTTGAAAGTTAGTGCTGCCAGTTCCTTGATTACTTACAACCCCTTCTGCATAAAAGTAGTGTTGGAACACAATGTATAAATTTCACTAAAAACTGGGGTGTTCTAAAACTTTTGACTGGTAGTGTATATGCACGCATAGTCATGTGAAAAAATTAGGACACCCCATTAAATATTCAGTTCCTTATTAAGAAATGTTCACATATCTGTGTCTAACCTTGTTTTTGTTTTATTTGCATTTTTTAACATTTATTTTAGCCATTTTAAGTGGGAATGAATGTGGGGGTGTCCAAAAAAAGATGGGGGGTGTCCTAATTTATTCCTCACTATTTGTTTAGAATTGCATGCTACAGAAAATTTGAAAAAAGTCTTTAATTCATTTTTAATTATTTAGTTGTATTACATGAATCTCCCAGTATTTTTAACATTGATATTAAATATTCATATGTCCAAATATGTCAAAAGAAAAACCAACACAGGCTTATACAGGGTGTCCTAATTTTTTCCCATGACTATATAACTACTTCTTCCTTTGCATTTTTGCAAGTATTAACATCTTAATCCTCTGTTTATTTTTTTTTAACATTTTTTCTTTTTCTCTGTTTTTCTTTTTCTTTTATTCTTTTTCCAAATGCCTCCTATGGACTAGTGTTGTGAATTAGCATGTATTGCTAAAACACTTAAGCAAATTATCTGTTTTGTCCAATACATTTGTCTGTCCATATCAAATAAAATAAATAAAATCCACATTTTTGGGCAGTTGAGGGGGTGCAGCTCAGACTGTGTTTAACTGCTAGCTAACTTATTTTGTGGGGGGGGGGGGTCTGTGACATAAAGGTCAACCAGATGAAGGTCCAATAACAACAAGGTAAAAGGGGCCTATCACCACCTATTGTAGTCCAAGGACAGCAATCCAATTAAATGACCTCATCAATCTGTAATTGTAGTTCAGAACAACTTTGTCTCAACGTTTTGCAACTTTTTACCACTTATTTGAACAAATATTTTTGAGTCTGGATGAAACAATTGTTCAGAAAAAAAAATCAAATTCGAAATGTGCCAGTGTTTAAAAAACATGCACTGTAACTGATAATAATGATCACTAAAAATAACTAATAACTAAAAATAATGATAAAAAGTGCAAACATTTTGTAAACATCTCAGAATGCAAACTTCTAGTAGATGGTCAATGACAGGACTACACAAATATAACACTGTTGCCGTAATCACCATATGAAAGACTACAATGTAGGGCTGGGCCATCTACCAAAATAAAGCCGGAACCAACATTCGGGGTGTAGAACCAACGTAATATTGCTCATGTTGTTTGTTTTGTTTTGTTTTTTCCCCTCTCCCTGTTGCGTGCGTGTGTGTGTGTGTGTGTGTGTGTGTGTGTGTGTGTGTGTGTGTGTGTGTGAGAGAGAGAGAGAGAGAGAGAGAGAGAGCGCTTTTAATGTACTGCCCCTTTAAGGTGTGCCTGAAGAGTTCCAGGCGTGGCACATAGCTCTGGAAGCAGTGCTGTTCAGATGCAGCCAAACAGGCAGAACAATTAAAGACGGTCTGTAACGAAAACAAACTCGGTCTCCATCAACACAGTATGTGACGATCAACTTTATTTCATCTGAAGATGCCAAGAAAAAATGAGTGAAGTGCACAAAAACAAACGTTAAAGGGAGCAGAAACTAAGTCACTGTTTGCCTCTGACAGCTATCTGCATCATCTCAACTGTTTTACAGAGTGAATGGAGAAGCTAAGGCTGTATTTAAGAACCAGATAAGAGACTCAATCATTTGTGGTCGTAACATAATCATCGGTGCATAAAGGACTCCCCCAGCACAGCTAATAATGTAATTATTAGCACGTGACATGACCCACAAACCCTCAAGAGGTACTCTACCGTTCAAAAGTTTGGGGTCACTTAGAAATTTCCTTATTTTTGAAAGAAAAGCACTTTTTTTCAATGAAGATAACTTTATACTAATCAGAAATACACTCTATACATTGCTAATGTGGTAAATGACTATTCTAGCTGCAAATGTCTGGTTTTTGGTGCAATATCTACATAGGTGTATAGAGGCCCATTTCCAGCAACTATCACTCCAGTGTTCTAATGGTACAATGTGTTTGCTCATTGCGTCAGAAGGCTAATGGATGATTAGAAAACCCTTGTGCAATCATGTTAGGTCTGCAATGCTGTAATTGCTGCAAATGGAGGATTCTTTGACGAAAGCAAAGTTTGAAGGAAAAAAATATTATTTCAAATACAAATCATTATTTCTAACCTTGTCAATGTCTTGACTACATTTTCTATTCATTTTACAACTCATGGTGGTAAATAAGTGTGACTTTTCATGGAAAACGAAAAATAATTATCTGGGTGACCCCAAACTTTTGAACGGTAGTGTATGTGTTGTAAACACTGGACAATGTTTATTTTGTGTGTGAAATGACAATAGTCCTGTTCTTTATTATACATCATGCTCATTTACTACTGCACCACAGTGATATGATAGCACACTCTTGTGTAATATTGCCTATGAGACTTGTCAGTAAGAAGAAAGGAGTGGAAAAAATAACCAAAATTAAAAGAAAACCGACATGAAAACCGACGTGATCGATTGCCCAGCCCTACTATAATGCAGATCCATGTTTATGTTACATCACCATTGATAGTGTTGGCCTCTTTTATTCAGACTTTTATTTTCAACAGGACACATCTCTATTTGCATGTAAAAGCTGTTATATCATTATATTAGTGCTGCCTAACTGCATCTTTTCATAACTACAAACTATTGTACGTACCTGAAGTAGGTCACCTATATGTGAACAAAAATATCTATCCCAGAGTGTGCTCACAAAATAAATACCTAACACCAACTATATTATAATGGAGGTGATGCCAGGAGTTAAAACTGCAGCTGATGCTGCACACTATCTAAGTCTTGCAGACTGCCATCGCGCTTCTTTGCAAGTTATTGTCCAACCTGTTCTTGATATAGATTTCATCTTTATGGTTTCAAAATAAATCACAGAACATGTAAAATGAAATATCTATAGATTTCACCATCACCGTCAAGGATTCGACTTTTCAACAATTGTTTCATGGTTTTAAATCCAAGTAGAGACAATATATACTTTACAGTATCTGTGATCAAGAATGTCATCAAAAGTTGATTTATTTCAGTAATTCAATTCAAAAATGAAATTCATTAATAGATTCAATACACACACAGTGATAGATTTCTTTTCATTTTGATGGTTGTGGCTTACAGCTAATGAAAACCCAAATTCAGTTTCTCAAAAAAAAATATATAATATTACATAAAATTAATTTTAAAAAACTGATTTTTTTTAAAAGCAATGGCTGACTGAAAAGTATGTCCATATACACACTCAATCCTTAGTCAGGGCTCCTTTTGCATGAATCACTGCAACAAAGCGGTGTGGCATGGAGGCGATCAGCCTGTGGCACTGTTGAGGTGTTATGGAGGCCCAGGTTGCTTTGATGGCGGCCTTCAGCTCATCTGCATTGTTGGATCTGGTGTCTCTCATCTTCCTCTTGACAATACCTCATAGATTCTCTATGGGGTTTAGGTCAGGAGAGTTTACTGGCCAATCAAGCACAGTGATGGTCATTGAACCAGATTTTGGTACATTTGGCAGTGTGGGCAGGTGCCAAGTCCTGCTGGAAAATGAAATCAGCATCTCCATAAAAGCTTGTCAGCAGAAGAAAGTATGAAGTGCTCTAAAATTTCCTCATAGATGGCTGTGCTGACTTTGGACTTGGTAAAACACAGTGGACCAACACCAGAAGATGATATGGCTCGCCAAATCACCACTGACTGTGGAGACTTCACACTGGACCTCAAGCAACTTAGATGTTGTGCCTCTCCACTCTTCCTCCAGACCAGGGATGGGCAACGAAGTGCCACGGAGGGCCATTCCACTGCAGGTTTTCTGTTTCACCCAGTCTCTTCAACAGTTGCTTTCTCCAATTAGTAATCCTCGAAGCTCATCAGTGTAAACACCTGCTGAAGAGACTGAAAGGAAAAGAAAATCTGCAGTGGAATGGCCCTCACTGCCCATCCCTGCTCCAGACTCTGGAACCTTGATTTCCAAATGAAATGTAATCTGGACTTTGGACCAGTGAGCAACAGTCCAGTCTGTTTTCTCTTTAGACCAGGTAAGACGCTTCTGACGCGGTCTTTGGTTCAGGAGTGGCTTGATACAAGGAATGAGACAGCTGTAGCTCATGTCTTCATACATCTGTGTGTGATGGCTCTTGAAGCACTGACTCCAGCCACTGTCCAGACCTTGTGAATCTCCCTCAAATTCTTGAATGATCTTTGCTTCACAATCCTCTCAAGGTTGCGATTATCCCTGCTGCTTGTGCACCTTTTTCTGCCACATTTTTTTCTTCCACTCAACTTTCCAGTACTATGCTTGGATACAGCACCCTGTGAAAAGCCAGCTTCTTTAGCAATGACCTTTTGTGGCTTACCCTCCTTGTAGAGGGTGTTAATGATGGTGTTCTGGACAACTGACAAGTCAGCAGTCTTCTCCATGATTGTGTAGACTACTGAACCAGACTGAGAGACCATTTAAAGGCTCAGGAAACCACTGCAGGTGGTTGGAGTTAATTAGCTGATTAGAATGTGACACCTTAACCTGTTGAACTCCGGGATTCCGCGGGCAGTCACGTCTCTGTGTCATAGTGCGTCTCAGTGCGCACTGAAAAAAAAAGCTGCATTTCGGTTCTTCCAGTACAGATACAGCCACGAACAGAAAGCCAAAGGAGTGTTTGATTGGTTTAGATTTGACTGACCTCTCATTCGACTAATAAGAGCCTTGAATTGGGTTTCTGAAACCTTGAAGAACCAATGACTGAAAACCTAGCAAGAAGGACCTGCCTACCAACGGCCGCGAATACAACGAGCCAATTGAAGCAGAGAAGTTCGACGATTGAAACGCGTGCGTCGCCGTGCGTAAAATCTTTTTTGCCTAAGCCGCTGGGTGACTCACATTGAGACCTGAGTGTAACGGTAGCGTTAGCCACTCTCAGCCATTAGCCAGTCTTTTTTTATTACTACTGTTCTTATTTGTTTTGAAAAATGGTTCGCAAAAACCGCAATCATGGAAGCGGAGATGGTTTGACCGGGTCGGGTGACCAGAACCACGAGTCCGTAACAACCGGACCAGCTTCATGTTCGTCTGACAGTGGGGAACAGATGTTCGCCAACGACACTGCTGTTGTGGACAGGTAAGTGTTATAAGCTAAATTATTCTTTATCAATGAAAATAGTAATAAAAATGACTTTTGACCGATCGGTAATTACAACAGTTCGTCATGGCCACAAGTTTTTTTGTGCGCCGAGCTCCTCTGTAGTGGGGGTGGGGGGAGTTGTTATCCTCTACATTGGAGATATTTTAGTATAATTTTTATTGCACTGTAGGTTATTTTTTCTTGTAAAAAAAGGCCACACATTTTTTACGTGGCATGTTTCTTTGTGTGTGGGGGGCTTGTTTGTTCATTCATTCATTCATGAATGAACAAACAACCCCCCCCCCAACACACACACACACACACAGCCCTGAGTGTCACCTTTCATTAGAGCCCAAGATGAAGCTTCTATGTTGAAGCATTCAAAAGTTATAGACGTTTTTCCAAACTGTGCCATTTGGCACAGTTTGGCACAGTTCAAAAACGCCTGGGAACAACCTGAGAAAAAAGCTGTGTAATATATTCATTTTTTGTGGTATTGTTACAAAATTTTGACCTCAGCTTGATAACACTTTGTTCTACATTTCTGTTGCATTTTCCAGCCAGTATCTGACAGCTGTGTGTTATTTGCAAGCATTTGTATCTAAAAAAACACCCAGGCAAACTTTATTTTCTTCAAATTCAGTATGTTTAGATGACTGTTACTCAGTGGCAGGAGCATTTAGAGAGATTATGACTGTTTTGCCAAAAAATTCAGAGTGTTTTCTTTTAAATGAGACCAACCCCATGAAGATGCTGCAAAGAGTTGAAGAACATCTTTTGATTTTTAGGCGTTTTTAGGGAAATTGACCAGAGTTCAACAGGTTAAGCCTACAATATTGAACTTTTCACAATATTCTAATTTTTTGAGAAACTGAGACATAACCATCAAAATTAAAAAGAAATAAACACTTGAAATATATCACTGTGTGTAATGAATCTATATGAGTTTAATTTTTATCTTGAATTACTGAAGTAAATCAACTTTTTGATGATATTTTAATTTACTGAGCTGCATCTGTATGCTATGTTGTTATGTTGCAGAGTCTGAGCTCTGTGGTGCTCACAGTCGTCTACATTTACTGATGTTTGCATATGTAGGTAAAACTAGGAGTCATGGGATTATCTTCATGTTTTGGGGGTCTTGACAGGAATGTTCATTGTGATTTTAGCTCAGAGAGAAGCCTGCACGGTGAGGTTAACTCACACAAACGTCACAGAAGAAACTGATAACATCAGAAAGATTTACTTTATTGCACGTGTTTGCACATAACAGATACAGGGTGGCAACATAAAAGAAGGCAAATATTAGTCAGATAAATTTCAAATGAAGATTAAGTGGTTTGTTCAGGGGTCTGCAACCTCTGTCCTTAACTAAGTCTTCCTGTGACTTTTAAATTTAAACAGAGAAAATATTCAAATTTACTTTAAAAATGTTGCCAATTTACAAGAAATGAATCAAATTGAAGAAGAAAAACAGCAAATTCAGAAAACAGCAAATGTGTTACAAAAGCTTGTAAACTTGTGAGGAAAAAAATATGAACATTTATAAGAAAAACTGTTGTTAAGTTTATGAGGAGGAAACAGAAAATTTCCAAGTAAAAGTACTGCATTTAAAGGAAAAAAAGCTCAGATTTACAGAAAAATAAATCTATTGGAAGCAGCCATATGTCCCATTTGGGACAACGTGGATAAGTAAGTAAGTAAGTAAGTAAATCCATTAGAAAGCAATAAATTAACAAAAAAAATCTGGCCCAAAATGGTTCAAAAATGGGTCTTTTTGTTGGAGAGATTGCAAACTTAAAAGTTTTGGGGTTTTTTGGGGGAGGGGCAGTAACAATTTTTATTATTTCCATATGTTGCATTACATGTGTTGATTACTTTCTTCTGTATGCTTTAAGCTACTTTGTATTTTGGACATCAACACAGGGGTAAAGGCCTGGGAACCAAAACAGCTAAAGTGAAAATGCAACCAACACCACAACCACCAACCAGCCTGCAAATACCTTCAGTTTCTCACTCAATGAACTGATGAATTTTAGAGGGAGACAACATTCTGGTGCTCTAACCATCTTTCTTATTATCCTATATTTGAGTAAATTGCTGGTCCAAAATAATTGCAACCTCACTCCCTTGTGGGCCAAAGTTTTTTCTAACAGTCAAAATCTGTGAGACTCAAGAGTGTCCACACTGATAAGAGAGAGTAAGTCCTTGGAGCAGAGAATAATATAAACATTCTGCCAAGATTTATTTTACAGAACTGTAACACACCAATCAGACAAGTAATAAAATGTTTCCTACCTACCTCATTAATCTTAATTTTAGCATTCTTCTCTATTCCGCTTTTGGGCCAACTTTACTGGCAGGGTCAAAAGTCAACTTCCCTATCAAAAGAAGAAGCATAAGTAACGACACTGAAACATCAAACAGGTTAACCCTGCTGTCTAAAAGTGTGTTAAATGTAAGGTAGCAGCCATGCAAACAGACTGGAGGAGAACCCTAACACTGTGACGATGCAGCAAATGCATCTGTGGTCCGAGATGAAATTTTTTACACTCACGCCCAGTGCCACAGCTTTGGCTGGATGACTCAAAATAATTGCCATGTGGTGAATGTTCCAGGGAAAGACAGAATATCTGTGAAGTCTGAATGGAAGAGTGGATTAAAGGCAGTTGCGATGCAGACATCCACATCCAGTCACAGCTAAGATATGAGATCTACAGTCATATGAAAAAATTAGGACACCCCATTAAATATGCAGTTCTTTATTAAGAAATGTTCACATATTGATGTCTAATCTTGTTTATATTTATCTCTGGAAAAGAAGGTGATTTAACCGCCTAATAGAATAGAACAGAATAGAATAGGCTTTATCGTCATTGTAAAGTTGTACAGCACAACGAAATTGGGGTGCTCCACCAGGCTACTGCGCAATAAAGTAAGAGAGAAGGATTCAAGACTCAAAGAGTTTTATTTGTCAATACTTCTATACATACAAGACATACAGGAGAACTGAAATGCTGTTTCTCTCTCTCTGAGTGATGTGTGCAATACATAAGAAAAGAAGGAATAGGGATGAAAAACAACAACAGCAGTTTATGTATAGTAATGCTACCCATAGTGCAAATAAAGATAAAAGATAAAGCCAGGCAATAGATAAAACACAGTTACAGAACACACGGTTTAACACACGACAAATAAAAATGGCCCAGGATTATGGAAATATACACAGGTATGGTAGTGACTTCACGGATGAAACAACGTACATAAAAGTGCGGAGTGCAGGAGACAATTGGACACATGACTGAATAAAATGGCCCAAGGATTATGGAAAATACACATACAGTAGGTATGGTAGTGGTTTCATGGATGGGTCAATATACATATGAAAGTGCGGAGTGCAAAGACAGGTGTGATTATTATGATAATTGAAAAGGTCCTCAGTTCTGTGCATGTGAGTGTTCGGAGGAAGCGGGGTGGGGCCTCTGACTGTTTGCAGTCCAGATGGCCAAGGGGAAGAAACTGTATGTCAGTCTGGAGGTGTGGGACCTGATTGATCTGAACTGTCGTCCACAGGGAAACAGGTCAAACGGTGGTGGGTGGGATGTGAGGGGTCTCCTGTGATGGACCTGATCTTTCTGAGACAGGAGGATCTGGAGATGCCCTCCAGGGAGGGCAGGGGGCCGCCAATGATTTTTTGGGCGGTGTTGATGAACCTCTGCACAGCCTTCCTGTTCTCAGCCATGGAACAGGCGTACCACACACCCAGGCAGTAAGTGAGCACGCTCTCCACTGAGCAGTGGTAGAAGGCCAGCAGCAGCTTCTGGTCCAGGTTGCTCTCCCTCAGAACACGGAGGAAGTGCAGCCACTGCTGGGCTTTCTTCACCAGGGCCTTGGTGTTGACAGTCCAGGAGAGGTCAGAGGAGATGTGGGTGCCCAGAAACCTGAAGGTGGGGACGGTTTCCACGCGGTTGTTATTTATGAGGAAGGGGGTGTAGTCCTGTCAGTTCTTTCTGAAGTCCAGTATGAGTTCTTTGGTTTTTTTAGACGTTCAGTTTCAGATTGCTTGCTTGGCACCACAACAGCAGATTCTTTACCTCCGCCCTGTATGCTTTCTCATCATCATCGGTGATGAGCCCAACCAAGGTGGTATCATTCATGTACTTCACAATGACGGTGGTTGGGTGGGCTGGAATACAGTCAAAGGTGTACAGGGAGTACAGTAGTGGGCTTAGCACACAGCCCTGGGAGAAGCCAGTGCTGAGAGACAGTGTGGAGGAGTGGTGGGGGCCAAGTCTGACTGTCTGTGGGTGGTTGGTGAGAAAGTTTCTTTTAATCCAGGAGCAGGTGGGGAGGGGGGGATCTGGAGGAAGTGCAGTTTATTGATGAGGATGTCCAGGATGATGGTGTTGAAAGCTGAGCTGTAGTCCACAAACAGCATCCTCACATAGCTCCTTGGGTTTTCCAGGTGGCTCAGCGCTTTTTGGAGTATGGTGGCGATGGCATCTTCCGTAGAACGGTTCTCCCTGTAGGTGAACTGGTGGGGGTCAAAGGTGGGGGGAAGACAGTCCTTGATGTGCTGGGACACCAGTCACTCAAAACACTTCATGACTACAGACGTGAGTACTATGGGTCTGTAGTCATTCAGGCTGTAAATTGGGGACTTTTTGGGCATGGGGATGATGGTGGAGGTCTTGAGGCAGGAAGGGACAGTGGCATGCGTCAGGGAGAGGTTGAACAGCTTGATGAGGATTTCTGCCAGCTGGTCAGCACATGCTTTGACCACCGCTCCTGGGATGCCGCTGGGGCCAGCGGCTCTGCAGGGGTTCACTGCTTTCAGGTTCCTCCTCACCTCATGCACCTGTAGAGAGAGGGGGGAGGGTGGGGGGAGAGAGGAGAGGAGGGGGGGGCAAGTTGGGGGGGGGGGTGTGCTCAAACTGGGCAAAGAAGCTGTTAAGCGCCTCTACCAGAGTGAGGCTGGTGTCCAGTGTTGGCAGGCACTGGCCCCTGTAGTTGGTGAGGGCCTGGATGCCTCTCCACATCTGTCGGGGGTTGTTGTCTGTGAGAAAGCCCTCCATCTTAAGCCTTATTCATGCTGCATTTCCCCTCTAGTCTGCTTTGGTCCACGTGCACTTTGGACGAGCCTGGCACGCACGCAGCGCTGTACATGGTCACTTTTTTCATCTACCCAGGCCAAGCGGTTGACACATGCGCACAACCATCATTTGTAGTTTCACTCTCGTCCTATAGATAGCGCCAATGTGCTGACATGCCAGGATTTTCACCAACAAAGAAATGCGAGAGCAACGCACATCAACAACAATGGCGTTGTTTAACCGTCATCGAGAGGAAGGGGATCTGCTGTTACTATATTCTGCAGCAGAATTACCAAAGTATGTTTATTCTCGTCTTCCACCTCCTCGTTGTCGTCTTTGTCTACTTTGTCTTTGTATGCTGTGTTGATATCGCTACCCCGTGAATGAGATGTTCAGTCTTGCGCATCCGCTGTCAACGTGTTCAGGTTGTGGGCAGGCGGCACGGTCACAAAATTTGGGCTGCATGCAGTCGTCCGCGGTTGAGCACTCTGGACACTAGTGGACTGGAGACAATGACGTAAATTTCGTCATGTGAGATTTCCAGTTGCACGTATGCGGACAGCAGAGGTGCAGCATGAATCCAGCTTTACTCTTGTAGGTGTTCTTAGTGTGCTTTATGCCTCTTTTCAGGTTGGCTCTGGCGGCACTGTACAGAGCGCTGTCCCTCTGCTTGAAGACTGAGTTGTGGGCTCTGATCAGAGCCTTGACCTCACTAGTCATCCAGGGTTTGTGGTTTGGAAAAACCCGGATGTGTTTGGTGACTGTCACATTTTCTACACAGCATTTAATGAAGAAAAGGACAGAGTCAGTGTAGGAGTCCAGGTCCTGCTTTTCAAAGATGTTCCAATCTGTGCAGCTAAAGCAGTCCTGTAGCTGGAGGAGAGCATTTTCAGGCCAGGTTTTAATTGTTTGTTTGGTTGGGGGGAACTCTTTCTGAGGGGGGTGTCAACAGGTATTAGAAGTAGGAAGGGATTGTCAGGGATTGTCTGATTGTCCAAGGTGAGGGAGGGGGTGGCTCTGTAGGCATGCTTAATGTTGCTGTAAACATGATCCAGTGTTCTTTCCCCTTTGTGGGACACTTGATATGTTGGTGGAATTTGGGAAGTACAGAATACCACAGTCCCGCATGTAGCGATTGTAGGCGGTCTCCGATTGCAGCTCATCCAATCTGTTGGTGAGGGATCTGGCGCTGGTGAGGAAAACTGAAGGTAACAGTGGTTTGGTGAGTAGTTTGCACAGCTGGGCACAGAGGCCAGCCCTGCAGCCTCATTTCTTCTTCCTTTCTCAGCACCGTCTGCGCCTCTTGCTGGGCCAAGTAACAATCCATGGAGCATCCAGAGGTCTGGCAATCTCCTCAGGGATGAGGTATTGATTACTGGAATAAGTGTTGGAGGTGTCAGAGTTCAGTTGGTGGCTAATGTCAAGAAGTTCCTGGTGATTGTAGGTAATTAATCCGTGGCAGGAGGACAAAAAACAACTCTTGTTACCCCCTTTGGCTGAAATAACTTCAGTGAGATGCTTCTTGTAGCCATCTACCAGTCTCTGACATCGGTCTGAGGAAAGTCTGCCCCACTCCTCAATACAGAATTCTTTCAGCTGTGAGATGTTTGAGGGGTTTCTTGCATGTACAGCCTATTTCAAGTCACCCCACAGCATCTCAATAAGATTAAGCTCTGGGCTTTGACTCGGCCATTCCAGGACTCTCCATTTCTTAGTTTTTAACCAGTCCTTGGTGGATTTACTGGTATGTTTTGGGTCACTGTCATGTTGCAGGGTCCAGTTCCACTTCAGCTTTAATTTTTTTACAGATGGTCTCACGTGGTCCTCAAGCACCCTCTGATACACAGTAGAATTCATGGTTCTGTGATGGTGGTGGCCAGGTCCTGCTGCAGCAAAGCATCCCCAAACCATGACACTTCCACCTCCATGCTTCACAGTTGGTATGAGGTTCTTTTCGTGGAATGCTGTATTTGGTCTACGCCAAACGCATCCTCTGTTCTGGTGTCTAATTAATTCAATTTTAGACTCATCTGTCCAAAGAACATTATTCCAGAAGCCCTGATCTTTGTCTACATTCTCTCTGGCAAACTTCAGTCTGGCCTTCATGATTCTCTTAAAGCCCTGTCACACATTGACGATTTAGGCAGCGTTTGCCAAACGGATAAAAATTGGTCTAAAACGCTGGCATACGCCGAAATTTTCACTTTTGACCGTATGCAGTGCATATCCATAATGAGTTGGACAAATACAGTGGTGTGAAAAAGTGTTTGCTCCCTTCCTGATTTCTAATTTTTTGTATGTTTGTCACACTTAAATGTTTCAGATCATCAAACAAATTTAAATATTAGACAAAGATAACACAAGTACAAAAATGCAGTTTTTAAATGAAGATGTTTATTATTAAGGGTAAAACCTCGATTAAGCTTCAGCCTGGCTGACAAGTAGTGGTGAGAAGCGGGAGAACTGGTGAACATACCACCTACCAGATGACGACGCTAGCTGGAGGCACCCACTTGGACCGAGGGAGCTTCGGCTTCACCGCTGGATGCCCACTATTAGGCTGCGACACCAGCTGGCAGTCTCCATTAGCCACTGGGAGAGCTTTGGCTTCACTGCCAGATACCCGCTACAAGGCTACGACCCAAGCTAACGGTCTCCATTAGCCACCGGGATTCACCGCCAGATAGGACGACGCTAGCTAGAGGCCTCCACTAGCTACCAAGGGAGCCTTGGCTTCCTCGGCTTCACTGGCAGATCCAGCTACCAGATGACAACGCCAGTTAGTGGCCTTCACTAGCCATCGGGACAGCTTTGGCCTCACCGCCAGATAACAGCTATAATTAGAGGACAAAGCCAGCTGACGGCCTCCACTAGCCATCGGGCGTACTTTGGCTCCTGTACTAGACAACAGGTGAGCCTCTCCTTTGATCCCAATCAGACTAGTCATTATGCCTCCAAAAAAGAATCAGACAAATGGAGAGGAGTTGGAGGAGATCAAACTCTCACAAAATTTTATCTCTGAAGAAGTATCTAAGATAGCAAAACAACAAACTCTGCTTATTGGCCTTATGAAACAAGTGCATGAATTAAAGGCTGAAACTATGGAAAAAGACAAGAACATTAATTTCTTAGAAAGACGTGTGGATGAATTAGAACAATATACAAGAATAGATGACATCATTATGAGCGGTCTTAACACCAGACACCGCTCCTATGCACGTGTGACAGCTGGAGTTGATAACCAGGATGGGGAGGATGAGACACTGGGAGAATCACATTCTCTTGAGCAGCAGGTATTACATTTTTTCAACTCTAAAAACACTGTTGTGGACAATGAGACTATTTCGGCTTGCCACACATTACATAGAAAAAACAGTAAAGGAAAATCAGCGATTATCATCCGATTTGTCAACAGAAAAGCAAAAACTGATCTTTTGCAACAAGCAAGAAAAGTGATTATTTATCTTTTGTTCTTATTAAAGACAAAAAATAGAAATATGTTTTTACCTTCTTTACATGTTTCGACTGCTCACTGCAGCCTAGAAGGCTCACTGCAGCTATTTCTATTTTTGTCTTTAATAAGAACAAAAGATAAATAATTAAAAGAAGACAAAATGAATCTACTTGAGCTAGCAAGAAAACTGAGAGGAACGGCTGTCTATGTAAACGAACATTTAACAAAAAAGAACTCTGAAATAGCTAGACAAACCAGGGCTCTCAGAAAACAGGGAAAAATACAATCAACATGGACAAAGAACTGTAAGGTGTGGATAAAACTGCTTGGCACTCCAGAAGAATTTAAAGTAATAATGATTAGAGATATGGAGGAATCAGACAAATTTAAATCTTAGCTCTTATGCAAGAATAACAGTGCAGTGAGATTATGAGTGGAAATTTTTATTTTTTTCTTGTTTTGTTTTTTCTTTTTGGTGTACAATGTTGACATAACTTATGATCAGCACTTTAACTAATCATCCTTCCTCATTTAATAATGGAAGTGTATTAGGTCAAATTGAAGCTGAAACCTTTGTAAATACTGAACAGCAATGACAAGATATTTTAGGTGATATTGACCCAGATAACAACTACTTTAATCATATTAACAATAAGAGTACTTATTATGATTAACATCAATTAAATGGAATTATGAACTCGGATCAGACATTGACAATAATACATATTAATAGTAGGAGTCTCGATGCCAACTTTGATAGAATTAAGAAGTTTTTAAATCAATTTAAGACCCCATTTAGGATTATAGCAATAACTGAAACATGGATTAATGAAGAAAAAGATGTAAATTTTGAATTACATGGATATGAGATGTACAGTATACACAAAATAGGAAAGGTGAAAATGGTGGGGGGGTAGCACTGTATGTTGATAGAAATTTAAAAAGTAAAAAAGTGGACAGCATGACATCAATAGTGAATGAAATTATGGAATATTTAACAATTGAAATTACGATGGAAAATAGAAAAAAAAAAAAGTAAGTTGTATATATAGAGCACCGGGATCTGATATGGAAAAATGTAGAAATGGTACGGAAAAGATGTATACAAAAATAAGACAAAAAGATATCTTTATTTGTGGTGATTTAATATAGATTTAATGAAAACAAAACAACATAAACCAACTGAAGATTTCTTAGATACAGTGTACAGCTTAACCTTATTTCCAAAGATTACAAAACCTACGAGAATAACGACACACTGTGCTACCTTGATGGACAACTGTCACGAGCTGGGGCTGGGATTTCTGCCTGACCCAGTCTCGTGGCTTTCTCAGTGTATTTATTTGTCTATTATATTATCGTGTTCCTCTTAGTGTTATTCTGCCTTTCATTTCCTCCAGTTGTGTTTCAGTTATTTTTGGCCAGGTCTTGTTTTGTAATTGTTTTTGGCTCATGTCTATTTGTATTTGTTTTCAGTCTGCTGTGATTATGTTTGCTCTTCATATATTATGGTGCTTCTCTCTGGGCTGACAGCTGTCAGGTGATTTCCGGGTTTGTGCTCTGCATGGGATGTCGCCTGTTAAGTTGTCAATCCAGCCGCTCCTCCCTCATCTATCCAGCTGATTTCAATTATTATTGTTTCCCTGTGCCTGCTCAGGTCATGCAAGCCCACACCAGTGCTCACTTTGGCTAATCACGTACTAGTACTTAAGCTCTGCTGTTTCTATGTTTTATTGCCACTTCGTTGAAGGAAGCTGCTGTATTCTCCTTTGTATCTGCAGCCGTGATCCTCTATATGTGCTGTTCACCCCTCCGGAGTTTTCCCCGCTCCAAGGCACATCTTCTAAGTTTTTTCCCTTTGTTTGGCATTCTTGTATTCTGGGCATATTTGGACTGTTTTGTTTCTTTATTTAATAAACACACACCATCCAGTGGTTGGGCTTGTTCCTCTCCACCTCACAGAGGCGGACATGACAACAACATTTTTACCAATGTTATTGAATATAATATGGTGAGTGGTATACTAATAAATGACATTAGTGAACACTTGCCTGTATTTGTTTCTTTAGATGTTAATTATAGGGTTAATGAGAGTAAGAATAATAATAAACCATGTAAAAAGGTTATTTATAAAAGAATACAAACAGAAGATACAATCAGTGCATTAAAAGATGACTTCATGTTACAGAATTGGGATGATGTCTATAGAGAGAAAGAAGTGGACTTGGCATATGATAAATTTATTGATATATTTAAATCATTATATGATAAAAACTGTCCAATTAAAGAGATTAATAAAAAATACAAATACAAAAATTGCCCATGGTTAACCAGGGGGCTACAAAATGCTTGTAAAAAGAAAAATTATCTCTATAAAAATTTTATTAAATTAAGAACTGAAGAATCTGAAAAAAGATATAAAACATATAAAAATAAATTAACTGAAATAATACGAACTAGTAAAAAATTATACTATAGGAAAATGTTAAATACAAGCTCTCCTCACTCTCCTGAGGATTATTGCCTTTAATAGAAATTTAATCGCTTTTTCCCCCATCTACTGTCACCTCTCACTTCTGTTCAACAAGCCTCTTGCACCTGTGTGCGCACTCAGTGTCACCTAATTACCCTCTTCAGCCTTCAGTTCACCTTTCATCAGTGTTTGTGTTAGCTTCAAGTTAGCCTCTAGCTATGGCTACTAGCTCTCCTTCCCCTTCTCCTCTGGTATGCTCTCTCTGTCAGATGTTTAGCTACACCTCTGCCTCTTTTAGTGTTAATGGTAAATGTAATAAATGTTGTCTTTTTGAGGCGCTCAAGGCGAGGTTGTGCAATTGGGAATCCCGGCTCCACTGCACTGAAACACTGTCAGTGCCAGTTAATAATGACGGACTCCCCTTAGCTGCAGCGGAGCACCCTAGCATAGGGCCTGCTAGCCGTCCCCCAGCTTCCACCTCTCCAGAGCAGCCAGGAGAGAATGGGTGGGTGATGGTGAGAAGAAAGCATAGTCACAAGCCCCTGGTTCCCCACCAACCTGTTCATGTTTCGAATCGCTTTTTCCCACTCAGCGACACACCCGTTAAGGAAAAAACGTTGATCATTGGCGACTCTATAGTCAAAAACGTGAACCTAGACACTCCAACGGCCATAGTCAAATGCATTCCCGGGGCCAGAGCAGGCGACACCGAGTCAAATTTGAAAATGCTGGCTAAAAGTAACTGTAAACACTCCACAATTGTTATCCACGTCTGCATTAATGACATCTGACTCCGGTAGTTGGAAGTCACAAAACTTAGTGTGGAATCGTGTCTAGCTTTGCCAAAACTATGTCTGCTTCTGTAATATTCTCTGGGCTCCTCCCCAATCTGACCAGTGATGACATGTTTAGCCGCGTGTCATTCTTCAACCGCTGTCTGTCTGTGTGGTGTCCTGCAAACAATGTGGGATACATAGACAACTGGAACTCATTTGGGGGAAAACCTGGTCTTATTAGACGAGACGGCGTCCATCCCACTTTGGATGGCGCGTCTCTTTTATCTAACAATCTGGCATCATTTTTATCCAAATTTCCAAAACCTTGACAACTCAGAGTTGGGACCAGGAAGCAGAGTCGCAGTCTTACACACCTCTCTGCAGCTCCTCTTCATCCGCCACCCCTCAACTTAGCCCCTGTCTTCCCCATCAGAGAATCATTGTCTGCTCCCTCCAAAGTAAATAAAAATATAATGTATAAGCATCCCAAAGTGATTAAACAAAAAATTGGTAAAACTCAAATTAAACATGAAGCCTCTAAATTTAATGACTTGGCCTCAGTTCCTCCCCATAATTTAAAAATTAAATGCGGTTTGTTAAATATTAGGTCTCTAACTCCCAAGTCTCTGCTAGTCCATGATCTGTTAATTGATCATCAGATTGATTTAATATCCCTTACAGAGACTTGGTTAGGGCAAGAGGATTATGTTGGCTTAAATGAATCAACTCCCTCTGGTTATTTAAACTATCAAAATCCCATAAGTTCTGGTCGTGGAGGAGGAGTAGTAACAATTTACCATTCTAAATTACTAGTGAATGTAAAGCAAAAAAACATGTTATAATTCCTTTGAGGTCCTGGTACTCAGTTTTGGGCATTTTAGCAATTTTAGGCTAAACTCAATTTTACTTGCCATAGTTTATCGTCCTCCCTAAGCCTACTCAGAGTTTTTATCCGAATTTGCCGAATTCTTAGCAGATTTAGTGCTGAAATCAGACAGAATAATTATAGTAAGGGAGTTTAATATACATGTAGCTGTAGAAAGTGATTGACTTAATATGGCATTTAATTCAATATTAGGTTCGATGGGGTTTTCTCAGAAAGTAGGAAATTCTGCCCATTATCTCCACCACATGTTGGACCTTGTGCTGACATATGGCATAGAAATAGAAAATCTGGTAGTGTCTCCTCATAACCCTGTACTGTCAGACCATTGTCTGTTAACCTTTAATTTTACTATTTCTGACTATTTGGATCCTAAAGGGGCAGTGCGGTGGCGGAGTGGTTAGCACTGCGGCAGCACAGCAACTCACCCTTGGCCAGGGGATCTTGGGTTTGATCCCAGCCCCCGACCAACAGTGATCTGTATGGAGTTTGCATGTTCTCCCCATGTCTGCGTGGGATTACTCCGGGATTTCTCCAGTTTCCTCCCACATGCCAAAAACATGCAAGTTAGGTTAATTGACATCAAACTGGGGATTCTAAATTGCCTTTAGGTATGAATGTAAGAGTGAATGGCTGTCTGTCTCTCTGTGTTGGCCCTGCGATGGACTGGCGATCTGTCCAGGGTGCACCCTGCCCCTGCCCAAAAGATGCTGGGATAGGCTCCAGCCCCCCTGCGACCCAAAAAGGATTAAGCAGAAAAAGATGAATGAATGAATGGCTCCTAAAGAAAAATATTACTACAGTAGATGCCTCTCAGATGATGCTGTTACCAAATTTATGCAGATTGTTTCCTCTATGCCATGTGTCAACACAATGGAGATAAGCTATGGAGAGCTTGCTCCTTCTGTAATTGATGGCATGGTAGATAGTGTTACAGTTTCTCTGCATCAGACTCTAGACATGGTGGCCCCTTTAAAAAAGGAAAAGTCTAATCAGAGATTTCTAACTCCTTGGTTCAACAGAAACTCGTAGCTTAAAACAGAAGACTCGTCAATTAGAAAGAAAATGGTGCTCCACTAAATTAGATGAAATCTATTTCGCTTGGAGAAATCATCTTCTAATTTATAAAAAAAAAATCTCTTAGGAAAGCTACAACAAGTTATTATTCCGCATTAATAGAAGAGAACAAGAATAATAACAGATTTCTTTTCAGCACTGTAGCCAGGCTGAAAAACAGTCAAGACTGTCAATCCTAGCATTCCCTTAGAACTTACTAGTCAGGACTTTATGAACTTTTTCAATAACAAAATTTCATCTATCAGAGATGAAATCAGTCAGATTCTTCCCACCGTTAACTTAAATACATTAACTACTACAACTCCTTCAATTGATATCTGTTTGGATGACTTTACTCCAATTGACCTTTTAGAGTTAGATAAAAATAATTTCCTCATCCAAGCCTTCAACTTGTCTTTTAGACCCTATTCCTACCAGGTTATTTACAGAAGTCTTCCCATTTATTGGTAGCTCTATTCTTCAAATAATCAATTCTTCATTAACATTAGGACATGTACCGCAGGCTTTTAAAACTGCTGTAATTAAACCCTTACTCAAAAAGCCAATGCTGGATCCAGGACTTTTAGCTCACTATAGACCAATCTCTAATCTGCCTTTCATTTCAAAAATCTTAAGAGTTGTTGCTACACAATTATTTGACCACTTGAAGGGAACTGGTTTATTTGAAGAGTTTCAATCTGGGTTTAGAATCCATCATAGTACTGAAACAGCCTTAGTGAACGTCCCTAATGACCTCCTTTTTGCATCTGATAATGGACTTGTTTCTGTACTTGTCCTTTTAGACCTTAGTGCAGCTTTTGATACTATCGATCATAATATTCTACTTGATAGATTAGAACACTATGTTGGACTTAATGGAACTTCGTTGCAGTGGTTTAGATCTTATTTATCTGATAGGTTCCAGTTTGTTCATGTCAATAATGAGTTTTCTTCCAACTCAAAGCTCAGTCACAGAGTTCCACAGGGATCTGTGCTAGGCCCTACTCTTTTTAGTTTATATACGTTTCCAGCTGACCAGGCGCACCTCACTGAAGAACGTGCTAATCACCCGTTTGTTCCAGAGTGCAGATTGCGACACAGACCATTCATTGGTGTGTTGCAAGGTCAAGCTGCAGCTGAAGAAATTCCATTGTGCTAGACAACCTGGAAAGGCACGGATTGACACCAGCAAGATGGCTCAACCAGAACTTGTTGAGCAGTTTGCCTCCACCTTTGAGAAGGAATTTGGTGTATCACAAGAAGGAGAATCTGCAAAGCAGAAGTGGGAAGAGCTGCGAAACACCATCCATCGCACAGCCTGAGCCAGCTAGAGCCAGCCAGAGCATAATCCCCAAAAGAGATGAGATTTCGGTGTTGCTGTTGGACTCAAATCTGGACTACCTTTGTCTCTCAGAAAGCTGGCTACACAGGAACATAGACACTAATATGATCGATATTGTGGGCTATCAGTGTTTTAGAAAAGACAGGCAGGTAGGGAGGGGAGGAGGTGTTTTAATTTACATCAAAGAGAAATATAAATGTCAACTGGTTGATTTGAATACCTCACTCGAATGTTTAGCTGTTAATGTATGTCTCTCTTCGGTAATGAATTTCAACATTGCAGTAGTGTACAACCCACCGTCACACAACTCTTCCTTTTATAATGAATTAAGTGATCTGGTTAAACAACTTGAGAAGAACAGAGAAACAATAATTCATGGTGACTTTAATATCAACTGGTCTGATAAAAAGGACAAACAGAAACTGAAAAGCCTCATGACTAAATTTAATTACCAACAAATGATCAAAGGACCCACCAGGATAACCAAACAATCCAGAACACTTATTGACATGGTATTTACTAATAAACCAGAACGAATAACCAGAACCTATAATCTTGTAACTGGTCTCTCAGATCATAACATGGTTCTTGCTGTCAGAAAACTTACTAAAAAGCGACTACAGTATTTTGGGGGAGTCGATATTGACAAATCAAATTTTATTATTCCCAAATCAAAAAATGAGGAGTTTGAACATTACTTAGAGAATCAAAATTGGGAGCAGCTCATGTCAACATATGAAGTAGATGATTGTTGTAATTTTATAACTGCAACAATCACAAAGTCTATAGAAAAATTTACAAAGCAAATTAAAAGTAGACAACAGAAGATTAGCCTACCATGGTTAAATAATGAAATAAGAAAACTTATGAAGAGGCGAGACTATGCATTGAAAACATCATTAACCTCTAAACTACAAAATGATCACCTTGTGTACAAAAGTTTAAGAAATAAAGTGGTACATGAGCTGCGAAAATCAAAAATATCTTATTACAATAAACTGATAGATCATGCAAAGGGTAACAACAGTTCCCTATGGAGGCATTTAAATAACTTAACTAATAAAAAAAACGATCAGAAGGGGGTAAAGGAACTTAGAATCAATGGCAAGACCATCAGTGACAAGGCTACTTTGGCAAATGAATTTAATCCCTACTTTGTGGGCTCTGTGGAAAACTTAACAAAAATTTTTGTGCTGCCAAATGTGCTCAACAACACAAATTCCATACTTCCAACAGATACTTTTATTTTAGATACAAGGGAGAAACGATATCACTTCAGAGGAACATGTATATTTCAAAAGCCTACAGTGAGAACAACCACCAAGCAACACTGTATTTCAGTGCAAGGAGTCAGATTATGGAACGATTTTGGACCTGAATTAAAATCATGTACAAAGCTTGGACAATTTAAACAAAAACTAAAGGAAGAAATACTCCAAACATATTTACAAGACGACATGTAAACTCACATAAGGATTGACATTTCCAGCCTGTGTTGTGTTGTAGCTTAGTTTTTTTCTCTGTGACACTATGTCTTAGATTTGTTTTTGAATAGTAACCGCTTAACTTAGACTAGCTCAGTTTTCTTTTTCTCTCAGTCACATTTTGTCTTAGCCTTGTTTTAAATTGTAATTGCTCTTGTCTTGTTTTCTCTTTTTTCTCCTTTGAATTCTTGGATGGAATATGGGTGGGCAATATAAGCTGCGGCTTCAGCCATCACCCATTTCGGATAACTCACGTGGAATTGTATAGTAGAAGGAGTCTTTGTCTAATTTGACCTTGTTGTTATATTATACAGTTTCTTTTAACCTGTAATGTACTATCCGAAATAAATAAAATTCATTCATTCATTCATTCAAACTTTTCACATCGATGAGGTAAATGAGGAGTTAATTGCTAGTATTGTTAAAACACTGTCAAACTCAAAAACTAATGATATCTACAATATGAGCACCTCCTTTCTCAAAATGCACAGCAAAATATTAATCAAACCACTGACTCATCTCATTAATCTCTCCATTAGGTCTAGTACATTTCCATCTGGCTGGAAAAAAGCTGTCGTCATACCAGTTCATAAATCAGGCAGTAAAGACGATATATGCAATTACCGCCCAATCTCTATTTTACCAGTCCTATCTAAGGTTCTTGAAAAAGTTGTAGCTACACAGCTGATAGACTACTTACAAGACAGTCAACTTCTTCATCCACATCAATTTGGTTTTAGACCAGGATACTCAACAGAAACAGCAAATTGTTGCCTTATTGAAAACGTCAAACAGTCCTTGGACAGGGGTAATGTGGTAGGAGCTGTTTTTCTAGATCTCAAAAAGGCTTTCGATACTGTAAACCACAGTTTGCTTTTATCCAAAATGGTATCTTTTAACTTCTCCCCAGATACATTAGAATGGTTTGCATCTTATCTCCAGAATAGAGAACAGTGTGTAAAAGTTCACCAGGATAAATCCTCATTTTTAAACAACCGCATGGGTATCCCACAAGGGTCCATTCTTGGTCCTTTACTTTTCAGCATTTTTATTAATGACTTGCCGTTACACTGCTCAGCTGCAACATGCCAACTTTATGCAGATGATGCAGTTATTTACACAGCTGCCAAGACTCCAGCACAGGCTGCAGATGTACTGTCCACGAGTATGGTTGATGTCCAAGAGTGGCTCCTCAAGAACCATCTATTGCTGAAACTTCAGAAAACAGTCTCAATGTGCTTTTCAATCAAAAAATGTAACCTGCAACGTTTTAAAGTTAATATACATGATCATGACATCAGTTTAGCTACATAATTCAAATACCTTGGCATTGTACTAGATCCTCAACTCAAATTTAATCTTCATATAAAGAAAATTTCTAAAACAGTAAAAAAAAAATCTGAACTGCTTTAAATTAATTAGATATTACATACCTTACGAAGCAGCTGCACTGTATATGCATTCTATGTTTTTTTCTCATATATCATACTGTTTGACAGTCTGGGCTCAAGCAGCCCCTTCCACAATAAGACATATAGGTTCATTATATAATCAAACCCTAAAAATCTTGGACAAAAAGCCCATTAGGTGGCATCACTGTAATGTTTTAAAAAAATACAACCTATTGAGTTTTGAGAGCTTCATTGACCTCTGTTTTCTGAAATTAACGTTCAGATGTTTCCATAAATCAGCACCCGAGCCACTTGCTGGTTTCGTCCAAAGACAGGACAGCAGCAGAGCCACCAGGAGTTCTGTTAACAATAACTGTAAAATATTCCACCGCAGAACCACATTTGGACAAACAGCTTTCTCTATAAAGGGCAGTCACATCTGGAACACAATGCCAAATGTAATTAAAATAATAACGGACTTTAAAACATTCACTAACTAGAAAAGCACTCGGAGAGCGCAGACCTCCGCCAAGCGCCACAGTTCCCCCCCATACAGTGTTTGTGTGTACGTTTTCAGATTCCTTGACCATGAAAACATATGACTAGCAATTGGATTCACAATGATAGGACTAGTGGTTCAGTAGTAAAAGCATTACCTCCTTGGCGGAGGTAATAAACTGAAGTGTTGCTGTTGTGTCCATCTCCTCCATCTGGAAAGTGCCAGGCTGCGACCTGTCAAGGCATACCTCATGCCTCCCTTATTGGGGGGCTTTCACACCTGTACTGACCTCATGCCTCCCTTATTGGGGGGGGGGGCTTTCACACCTGTACTGAGTACTTAAAAACTGTATTTATCGGCAGATGAAAGAAAACTGAAGCAAAAACAAACAAACAAAAACTAAACAAACAGCAACTGCAACATGAATTATTTCAAACATATTTATTCAAATGTACACTTATATGGACACAATCTTGAGCCATAACTTTTCGGTAATGTGAAAATAATAAGCCAAGTAGCACAAAAAAATTGAGTGCTCTTGCTGTCAGGAAACAATGTTGGCACCAAATCACTGAAGTGATCTGCCACCAATGGGGGTAGATTGTGCTCTGCCACAAAATGACAAAACATCACTTCTGCTAGTGATGCATTGGATTTGGAAGGCGTCGGTTCTGTCACTGGCTGAAAATGTTCATCCATCAATTGAATTTGGCTACACAGTTTTTGTGGCCCTGTGTAGCAAAGTGCGACTTCAGGTCGAAAATCCCTGATGCAGTCACTGTTAGCATTAGTCACACATATCAGGCGTAGCATTACTGGCGCCGGGATTCCTCTCTGTTCCGGAGCCGCAGGACAAAAGAAGGTGCGATAATGGTTGCCGTGGGTTTTATTGGGGTTGCGCTCCGCGGGAAAAAAGAGCATTTGGAAGCTTCCCCGGCAGAGAGCTGTTTTTTGCGCAGCCCCTATGGCTGCCCGGGGAATTTCTGCCAAATAATCCGGCGCCGGACAGCTGCCCGTCTCAGTTTCCTGTCTCACGCGCAAACACAGGCACGGTGGCGGGCCCTGCCCACAACTGTTTTCCGCGTGCTTTTGTGCCTAAAACTTTGAAGAACGCGGAGTTTGTGTTCGTCAGACACAACGACCAGCGCCCTCTATTGCCCCTGCACACATGTTGAAAATGGCCATATCTCACAATGTTAAAGAATCATTTAAAAAATTCCTGTATCCAGACGGTGATCCGGATCATCCCCAAAATTTAATCAGTTCTTCCTTGTACCATTTCCAACAACGCCTGAAAATTTCATCGAAATCCGTCCAAAACTTTTTGAGTTATCTTGCTAACCAACAGACAGACAGACAGACAGACAGACAGACAAACAGACAAACGCTGGCAAAAACATAACCTCCTCCTGGCCTTCGGCCTGGCGGAGGTAAAAAGGTTAAAAACTGGCTGAAAAATAAACAAGAATGTACTCATGTATGAATTAATTGTCTGCAAAGTGAGAGCGAATGAAGGGAAGGAATAAATGTGTTTGTTTATAGTGAGTGACGAAGGGAGGGAGGCCTGAAATAGGCAAATGTGAGTTGTGTTATATGTGTTAAATGTGAGTCAGGCTGTTATATTTGTGTATTTATAATATTTATAATATTTATGTTAAATGTGAGTCAGGCTGTTATATTTGTGTATTTATAATATTTATAATATTTATAATTGTGTATTTATAATCTTTCTGCATTGATGTATGTGGTTATTGTGTATTTTTTTTTTTTTTCTTGACTTGATTCTCTTTTCTAAAGCCCATCCAGGGACAAGAGTTGCAAATTAGCTAATAGCTATACACGCTATGTGCAACACATCAGATTGATTGTCTTTGATTAATTGTCTATGTTTATTGCACTGTCCCTGTCAAATAAACTAATCTATCTATCTAGCCTTGGCTACCTTTGGGAGGAAGACCTCGAAGTCACAGGACTGGTTTGATGCCAAGTTGACCGAGATGACCCCCGTTATTGAAGCCAAGCGCTCAGCACTTGCTGAGTACAAGAAGTACCCAAACGAGAAGAATCTCCAGATTCTCAGGGCTGCGAGAAGCAAAGTTCAGCAGACTGCTCGGCGCTGTGCCAACGGGTACTGGACTCAGCTCAGCCAAGACATTCAAACCGCTGCCATAACAGGGAACATCCGTGGTATGTACGATGGCATCAAGAAAGCACTTGGTCCGGCTCAGAGCAAGACGGCCCCCCTCAAATCCTCCACTGGGGAGATGATCACAGAAAAGAACAAGCAGATGGAGAGATGGGTGGAACACTACTCCGACCTCTACTCCAGACAGAACACCGTGACACCGTCAGCCCTTGATGCCATCGACTGCCTGCCATCCATGGACGAACTTGACGCCGAGCCAACCATCGACGAACTCAGCAAGGCCATTGATAGCTTGGCCGCTGGCAAGGCACCCGGCAACGACGGCATACCCCCTGACCTGATCAAGCACTGCAAGACCGCCCTACTGCTGCCATTGCATGACGTCCTCTGCCAGTGTTGGAAGGAAGGTGCCGTACCACAGGACATGAGGGACGCCAAGATCATCACCCTCTACAAAAACAAAGGGGAGAGAAGCGACTGCAACAACTACAGGGGCATCTCCCTCCTCAGCGTTGTTGGCAAAGTCTACGCACGAATTGTTCTCGTTCGTCTACAGAAGCTTGCCGAATGTGTCTACCCCGAGTCTCAGTGTGGCTTCCGCGCTGAACGATCGACGGTAGACATGATATTCTCCATCCGCCAACTCCAGGAGAAATGCAGAGAACAGAACATGCCCCTGTACGTCGCCTTCATCGACCTCACCAAAGCGTTCGATCTGGTCAGTAGAGAGGGCTTTTTCAAGATCCTGCCAAAGATAGGATGCCCACCAAAGTTGCAAAGCCTCATTGAATCGTTTCACACCAAGATGCAGGGGATAATGCAGCATGATGGCAACGTCTCAGAGCCTTTCAACATATGCAGCGGAGTGAAACAGGGCTGTGTACTTGCGCCAACCCCCTTTGGGATTTTCTTTGCTATGCTCCTGAGGCATGCCTTCAGCACAGCAACAGAGGCACAGCTTCAGCACAGCAACCTGCACACAAGATCTGACGGCAGGCTTTTCAACCTCGCCCGCCTGAAAGCCAGAACCAAAGTACGCGAGGCTCTAATCAGAGACATGCTGTTCGCAGACCACGCTGCAGTCGCAACCCACACACAGCAGGAGCTTGAGACCCTTATGGACCGCTTCTCCCAGGCATGCAAGGACTTCGGGCTTACCATCAGCCTGAAGAAGACTAACGTCTTGGCGCAAGGCACGGAAACACCACCAACCATCACCATTGACGACTACGAGCTGGAGGTCGTGAATCAGTTCACGTACCTGGGGTCCACGATCAGCAACAACCTCTCTCTTGATACAGAGATCAACAAGAGGATTGGAAAATCAGCCTTCACACTCGCTCGCCTCACCACACGAGTGTGGGAGAATCCCAAACTCTCTGTCAAGACGAAGATGGCAGTGTACAACGCCTGCGTCATCAGCACACTGTTCTATGGGAGTGAGACGTGGACAACATACGCCCGGCAGGAAAAGAGACTGAACTCCTTCCACTTACGCTGCATTCGCCACATCCTGGACATATCCTGGCAGGACAAAGTGCCCAACACAGAAGTTCTGTCCTGCGCCGGCCTTCCCTCCATGTTCACTCTACTCAGACAGCGCAGGCTACGCTGGCTAGGCCACGTTCACCGTATGGAGGATGGCAGAATCCCCAAAGACGTCCTCTATGGAGAACTGGCAACTGGCAAGAGAGACGTTGGCCGCCCACAGCTGCGTTTTAGAGACGTCTGCAAGAGAGACATGAAGGCCCTGGAGATCAACACAGAGCGCTGGGAGGACCTTGCAACGGACCGCTCCAAATGGAGAGGCACCCTGACCAGACAGCTCAAGGCGGGTGAAGAGAGACTGACTGCTGCTGCAGATGAAAAAAGGACCCGCAGGAAGAACCGCCACAGACCCAGCAGCACGGAGACCACCCACAAGTGCGACCTGTGTGACAGGGCCTGCCATTCGCGCATCGGCCTGTTCAGCCACAGGCGGTGCTGTTCCAGCAGAGTAGACATTTAGGATTCTCTTCCATGGTCATCATAGACCGACGGAGGCCGACGACGATGTTTCCATTAGGCAACATCATTAGAAAGCACTGTATACATTTTCATTGTTATGCAGATTACACACAATTATACCTGTCAATGAAGCCAGATGATAGTAATCAATTAGCCAAGATAGAGGCCTGTCTTAAGGAAATCAAAGCTTGGATGACTTGTAATTTCCTGCTATTAAATTCAGATAAGACTGAAGTCATTCTAGTTGGTCAAAAAAAACCCTTAGAAATGCCTTTCCAAATCAAACTCTTAGTCTGGATGCAGTTACTCTTTCCCTTAATAGTTCTGTGAGGAACCTTGGAGTTATTTTTGATCAAGATCTGTTTTTTTAAATTCACATATTAAACTTGTTTCTAAGACTGCCTTCTATCATTTGTGTAATATTAACAAGATTAGGAGCATCTTGTCTCAGAGTGATGCTGAGAAACCAATCCACGCTTTTGTTAGCTCTAGATTAGATTATTGTAACTCTTCATTATCAAGTTGTCCTAAAACATCTTTAAAAAGTCTTCAGCTGATCCAAAATGCTGCAGCAAGAGTTTTAACAGGTACTAGAAAGAGAGATCATATCTCTCCGGATCTGACCTTCCTTCATTGGCTTCCTATAGAGTTTAGAATTAAGTTTAAAATCCTTCTTCTCACTTACAAAGCTCTGAATAATCAGGCCCCTTTTTATTTAAAAGATCTGATACTACCCTATTATCCTAACAGAGCACTACGCTCCCAAAATGCAGGATTACTTGTAATACCTAGAATCTCCAAAAGTACAATGGGAGGCAGAGCCTTAAGTTATCAAGCTTCTCTCCTCTGGAACCAGCTGCCAATCTGGATTCAGGAGTCAGACTCTCTGTTTTTAAGAATAGGGTTAAAACCTTCCTTTTTGATAGAGCCTATAATTAGGGAGGGATCATGTGCCCCTGAACCCTCCCTTATGCTGCTAATAGGTTTAGACAGCTGGGGGACCTCCAACAATGCATTGGGCTTCACTCCTTTCTTCACTCTCAATGAAATATTTTTGCTGGTCATTAACATCTGTTTGTTCTCCCAAAGATTGAGTCCCCGTCATGCTGTTTGCTCTCTACATGTCCGTTCTTTTCTTCTTCTTCTCTATCCCCTCACCCCCCAGCCAGTCACAGCAGATGACTGCCCCTCCCTGAGCCTGGTTCTGCTGGAGGTTTCTTCCTGTTAATAGGGAGTTTTTCCTCTCCACCATCGCCAAGGGGGTTTCCCCTACAGTTGAAAGTGCTATGAGATGACTGCTGTTGTGAAATGGCGCTATATAAATAAAGTTGAATTGAACTGAAGTAAATGAAAATAAGAATGATATAAAAGGAGTCTGGGACATATTAAATAAATTAAGGAAAAATGGAACAAAGAAAACAATATATCCAGAGTATTTTACTGATAATTGTGGTGATAATTATGATAAGAACATGGTAGTAAACAGAATGAATAAATTTTTTGTAAATGTTGGACCAGAGTTGGCAGCAAAAATTACAAACCAAGGAAGAGACACCATGAGTGAAACATTGATTGGAAATAACCCTCGGTCAATCTTTATCTCAGCGGTGGATGAATTAGAGGTAAAATCTGTTGTTGAAAAGTGTCACGTTTTCCCCATGTGCTTTTATGCAGCGCACAGAGGAGTAGAAGGAAGGCTGATTTACAAGCAGGTTACACCACAAACACCTTTATTAAAGAAAGAAGATTCAGTTCACAAAATACAGACATACAAAAATGGTGATGGGGTACACTAAACGGCTACACGACGGGGCGTGAAGCGGGCAGACTACAGTGAGAGATTGAGATTCAACTTTATTGTCATTACACATGTAATAAATACAAGGTAACGAAACGTGACTTGGCATTTGGGCACGCTCTGCAGAGCGCATTCAAGGCCGGGGCAGCTGCTAGGCGCCAGTCATGAAGAAAGAAAAGGGAAGGGATATGACACAGTAGGCGAGAGAAAAAAACATGTTTTATCAAAATGGCGCTCAGTGAGTGTACAGTGGCCAAACACAAACAGTGCAAAAACAAGGCTGACATACAAAAAGGCAAAGGGGTACACTTAATGGCTTCAAGACTGGACGAGAAGCGGGCAGACCACAGTGTACAGTGACACAAATGTAATGACAATACAATAGTCCAGCAATGCTTTGCTGGCAAAGAGCTGCTTAAGTACAAGCATTGCTGGTCAGACAGATTGGGTGCACCTGGGCGAAGTGCAGGAAGGGCAATTACCGGAGTGGAACCGGTTGGCTGTCATGAGAGAGGTGGCGTGGTCGGATCGGCAAGTGTCAGACAGCGCCCACACAAGTGTAGGCCAAAGGAGGCTGCCTCACAGCTCCAGCCAGAATGCAGTGGCTACAGATATAGAAATAAACAAGGGAAAATAGAAACTACAAGAAACTCAAAAGATAACACAATACATAAATACACAGATAACCTGAGACACCGAGAAGGTCTGAACCAAGCCTGAAGAGCAAACTGGCTTGGTTCATGACAGAAAAGTGTAAAAATACAGTGGGGCAAAAAAGTATTTAGTCAGCCACCAATTGTGAAAGTTCTCCCACTTAAAAGATGAGAGAGGTCTCCAATTTTCATCATAGGTGTACCTCAACTATGAGAGACAAAATGAGAAAAAAAAAATCCAGAAAATCACATTGAAGGATTTTTAATGAATTAATTGGTAAATTCCTTGGTAAAATAAGCATTTGGTCACCTACAAACAAGCAAGATTTCTGGCTCTCACAGACCTGTAACTTCTTCTTTAAGAGGCTCCTCTGTCCTCCACTCGTTACCTGTATTAATGGTACCTGTTTGAACTCATTATCAGTATAAAAGACACCTGTCCACAACTTCAAACAGTCAGACTCCAAACTCCACTATGGCCAAGACCAAAGATCTGTCAAAGGACACCAGAAACAAAATTGTAGACCTGCACCAGGCTGGGAAGACTGAATCTGCAATAGGTAAGCAGCTTGGTGTGAAGAAATCAACTGTGGGAGCAATTATTAGAAAATGGAAGACATACAAGACCACTGATAATCTCCCTCGATCTCGGGCTCCACGCAAGATCTCACCCTGTAGGGTCAAAATGATCACGAGAACGGTGAGCAAAAATCCCAGAACCACACAGGGGGACCTAGTGAATGACCTGCAGAGAGCTGGGACCAAAGTAACAAAGGCTACATCAGTAACACACTACGCCGCCAGTGACTCAAATCCTGCAGTGCCAGATGTGTTCCCCTGCTTAAGCCAGTACACATCCAGGCCCGTCTGAAGTTTGCTAGAGAGCATTTGGATGATCCAGAAGAGGACTGGGAGAATGTCATATGGTCAGATGAAACCAAAATAGAACTTTTTGGTAAAAACTCAACTTGTTGTGTTTGGAGGAGAAAGAACGCCATACATACTGTGAAGCATGGGGGTGGAAACATCATGCTTTGGGGTTGTTTTTCTGCAAAGGGACCAGGATGACTGATCCGTGTAAAGGAAAGAATGAATGGGGCCATGTATCGTGAGATTTTGAGTGAAAATCTCCTTCCATCAGCAAGGGCATTGAAGATGAAACGTGGCTGAGTCTTTCAACATGACAGTGATCCCAAACACACCGCCCGGGCAATGAAGGAGTGGCTTCGTAAGAAGCATTTCAAGGTCCTGGAGTGGCCTAGCCAGTCTCCAGATCTCAACCCCACAGAAAATCTTTGGAGGGAGTTGAAAGTCCGTGTTGCCCAGCGACAGCCCCAAAACATCACTGCTCTAGAGGAGCTCTGCATGGAAGAATGGGCCAAAATACCAGCAACAGTGTGTGAAAACCTTGTGAAGACTTACAGAAAACGTTTGACCTCTGTCATTGCCAACAAAGAGTATATAACAAAGTATTGAGATGAACTTTTGTTATTGACCAAATACTTATTTTACCGAGGAATTTACCAATTAATTCATTAAAAATCCTTCAATGTGATTTTCTGGATTTTTTTTTCTCATTTTGTCTCTCATAGTTGAGGTATACCTATGATGAAAATTGGAGACCTCTCTCATCTTTTAAGTGGGAGAACTTGCACAATTGGTGGCTGGCTAAATACTTTTTTGCCCCACTGTAAATTATCTACTGATTGTGATGGTATTGATATTGCACTCGTTAAAAGAACTGTTGATGGGATATTAAAACCATTTACATACTGTATATTTGTAATCTATCATTTCAAACTGGCTCATTCCCGCAGAAAATGGAAATAGTAAAAGTAGTACCATTATTCAAGCAAGGAAATAAACATCACTACACAAATTACACACCAGTATCGCTCCTCCCACAATTTTCAAAGATTCTGGAAAAACTTTTCAACAACAGATTAGAAAACTTTTTAAATAAATATGATCTGCTTAATCAGAATCAATATGGATTTAGAGCAGAGTACAACATCATTAGCAATAATGGAAGCAACAGAGGAAACAATAAATGCATTAGATCAAGGAAAATATGCAATTGATGTATTTATAGATTTTAGAAAAGCATTTGATACAATAAATCATTCAATACTTCTTGATAAACTGCAATTGTATGGCATTAGGGGAGTGGCACTGAGTTGGGTTACAAGTTATTTATCTGAGAGACAACAGTTTGTGAAGATGGGAGAATATCTGTCTGGATGTATGGGAATTGCCTGTGGGGTCCCCCAGGAGTCAGTATTGGATCCCAAATTATTTAACATACATATAAATGATATATTCCAAGTTTCTAAATTATTAAAAATAATATTATTTGCTGATGATACTAATATATACTGCTCAAAAAAATAAAGGGAACACTTTGAAAACACATCAGATTTTAATGGGGCAAAAAATAAGCTGGATATCGAAATTGTGGCAGGCTAGTCCAGCTTACTCAAATTAAAAAGTGTTCCTTTAATCTGAGTAAGCTAGACTAGCCTGCCACAATTTCGATATCCAGCTTATTTTTTCCCATTAAAATCTGATGTGTTTTCAAAGTGTTCCCTTTATTTTTTAGAGCAGAATATTTTATTCTGGAAATAATTATAAGGAACTAATCCATACTCTAAATAATGAATTAAATAAGCTTAAAAATCGATGGATAGTAATAAATTATTACTAAATATAGATAAAACTAAGGTAATGATATTTGGTAATTGTAAAAATAAAGAAGATATACATATTCATATAGATAATGTAATTACTGAAAATGTTAAGGGGATCAAATTTTGGGGTGTAATACTAGATGATAAAATTAGTTGGAAACCTCACATCAGATACATACAAAACAAAGTTGCAAAAAATATTGCAATTATAAATAAAATTAAGCAGGTCCTAGATTACAAATTGCTTCACATCTTGTATTGCTCATTAGTACTTCCATACTTGACCTATTGTACAGAGGTCTGGGGTAACAATTATAAAAGTAAACTTAATTCATTGTTAATATTACAAAAAAAGGGCAGTCTGTGTTATACCCAAAGTCGGGTATCTTGAACATACTAATTTATTGTTTTTACATTCAAAGTTATTGAAATTACAGGGTCTGGTTGATTATTATACAGCACAGTTAATGTTTAAAGTCAGTAAAAACTTTTTGCCACACAATATACAAAATCTTTTTAGTCAGAGAGAAGGGAAATACAATTTACGGGGGAATACAAAATTTAAAATACACCTAGTAAGATCAACTTGGAAAAGTTTTGTGTGTCTGTGTGTGGGGTAAAATTGTGGAATGGGTTGAGGGAGAAACACAGGTAATGTCCAAACATCCATATATTTAAATCAACATAAAAAGAAATGATTTTTGAACAAAACTGGCATCAAAACTGGGGATTCTAAATTGTCCTTAGGCATGGCTGTAAGAGTGAATGGTTGTCTGTCTCTCTGTGTTGGCCCTGCGATGGACTGGCGATCTGTCCAGGGTGTACCCTGCCTCTCGCCCAAAGATGCTGGGATAGGCTCCAGCCCCCCCACGACCCGAAAAGGATTAAGCGGAAGAAGATGAATGAATGAATAAAAATAAAGGACAGTAATATTACAATGTGTCTTCAATGAAGAAAGGCTGTTATTGTTGAATATACTGTATATATATGCTGAGTTATTGTTGAATATATATGCTGAGTACTATTATTATTGATATCATTATTACTAGAACATTACAATAGTATTATAGTATTATGATTGTTGTTTAGGATGGAATTATTTAAAGTACTATATAGGCTAGGTGGTATTATTATTATTATTATTATTATTGTTGTTATTGTAACTACTATATGGCTACCTATTATTATGGTTATTATTATATGGTTACTAATTGCGCCTAGACATTGTAAGCCATGTGGGGATATATGGTGGTATACAGTATATGGTGATTATGATGATGATAATATTGTCTATAATTATATTAAACATACCAGAAGTATTTACTTATTATTATTACAATTATTAATTATTATTACAATTATTTCCTTGTATGTGTTGTGCATACTTGGCCAATAAAGCTGATTCGGATTCTGAATTATTCGATGTTGGTGTTATTGTCACTATATACTATCATTGTTGTATTGTTTCTATTGCATAATTTAACTATAAGATGTATTATATATTTTGGTATTGTTTAATGAATGTAATTATGGGATGGATAATGACTAGAATGATATTATAATTTATCGGGTATGGAGAAGGGGTGGGACTATATAAGCATTGGCTTCTTCCCACTCCTTTTGAACAAGGCATTTTTTTATGTTTATTTTTTTGGTTGTGATTCCGTTTTTAATTTTTGTCTTGATGTTCAAATAAATCAATAAATCACTCAATCAATTAAGAGTAAAAAAAATCCAAACCCACATGGCCCTGTGTGAAAAAGTGACACCCCCCCCCCCGCCCCGTTTAAAACATAAATTAACTGTGGCTTATCACATCTTTTGTCATGTATCTGAACTCGGGGTTTCTTTGAGTTCAGATCCTCACTTTGTTTCTGAGTTTTACTGTCTGTTGTCAATATTTTGTGATTAGTTTTTATATATTTGTTTGGGGTGTGACGGAGTCCTTTCCCTCTCTCTCTCTCACCAAACGCTCCCCTTCAGCTGCCAATGCCTGCTCAGCTGTGGCAGCTTAGTAATTGGGTCACTGCTCGCCTGTTACTCACACCTGCAGCTCATTTACTGTGTATATTTAAGCACTAGCGTTTCACCTCGTCCGTGCAGCTAAATTGTTATGTCAAGCTTGGTTGTATTCTCCTGATCTTCTCCCTGATCAGTGCCTTGTCTCCTCCTGAGTCTAGTTGGCTCAGAAGTGCCTAATGTGTAAGTGTTTTTCTGTTTGCATTATTGTATGTGCAGCACCATTTTTGGACTCTTTATGTGTTCTTTTGTTATTAAAATGCACAAACTTCATCCAGCACATGGGTTCGTCCTTCTGCCCCGTAGGGGCATTCATGACATCTTTGGAAAGCTGAGTTCAATTTCTCTAGCCACACCCAGGCCTGATTACTGCCACACCTGTTCTCAATCAAGAAATCACTTAAATAGGACCTGCTTGACAAAGTGAAGTAGACCAAAAGATCCTCAAATGCTAGACATCATGCTGCGATCCAAAGAAATTCAGGAACAAATGAGAAACAGTAGTTGAGATCTATCAGGCTGGAAAATGTTATAAAGCCATTTCTAAAGCTTTGGGACTCCAGCGAACCACAGTGAGAGCCATTATCCACAAATGGCGAAAACATGGAACAGTGGTGAACCTTCCCTGGACTAGCCGGCTGACCAAAATTATCCCAAGAGCACAGCGATGACTCATCCAAGAGGTCATAAAAGATGCCACAACAAAATCCAAAGAACTGTATGCCTCATTTGCCTCAGTTAAGGTCAGTGTTCATGACTCCACCATAAGAAAGAGACTGGGCAAAAATGGCCTGCATGGCAGACTTTCAAGACGAAAACCACTGCTGAGCAAAAAGAACATAAAGGCTCATCTCATTTTTGCCAGAAAACATCTTGATGATCCCAAAGACTTTTGGGAAAATACTCTGTGGACTCACGAGACAAACGTTGAACTTTTTGGAAGGTGTGTGTCCCATTACATCTGGCATAAAAGTAACACAGCATTTCAGAAAAGGAGCATCATACCAACAGTAAAATATGGTGGTGATAGTGTGATGTTCTGGGGATGTTTTGCTGCTTCAGGACCTGGAAGACTTGTTGTGGTAAATGGAACCATGAATTCTGCTGTCTACCAAAAAATCCTGAAGAAGAATGCCCAGCCATCTGTTTGTGACCTCAAGCTGAAGTGCACTTGGGTTCTGCAGCAGGACAATGATCCAAAACACACCAGCAAGCCCACCTCTGAATGGCTTAAAAAAAAAAATAAGACTTTGGAGTGGCCTAGTCAAAGTCCTGACTTGAATCTGATTGAGATGCTGTGGCATGACCTTAAAAAGGCAGTTCATGCTCAAAAACCCTCCAATGTGGCTGAATTACAACAATTCTGCAAAGATGAGTGGGCCAGAATTCCTCCACAGTGCTGTAAAAGACTCATTGCCAGTTATCGCAAATGCTTGATTGCAGTTGTTGCTGCTAAGGGTGGCCCAACCAGTTATTAGGTTTAGGGGGCAATCACTTTTTCACACAGGGCCATGTAGGTTTGGATTTTTTCCCCCTTAATAATAAACACCTTCATTTAAAAACTGCATTTTGTGTTTACTTGTGTTATCTTTGTCTAATATTTAAATTTGTTTGATGATCTGAAACATTTAAGTGTGACAAACATACAAAAAATGAGAAATCAGGAAGGGGGCAAACACTTTTTCACACCAGTGTACATAATGTATTAGTAACTTATATAGAATATTTCCATAACTTATAAATAAATTAAACCAGCTAATGCTTAGCGTGTTGCAGATATTCACAACTTATGTACAACAACAGTCTAACTTCTGCATAGCTTATTCTAACTTCTGCATAGCGCGGTCATGCCCAACTGCCATCTCCTCCCGATCCATGAATCCTCGGTGTGCGAGAGATCATCCCTGCTCAACCAAGATGATTCTCTCCTTCAAAGACCAAGGCGGGGGGTGTGACCGACCTGGCAGAGCTGTGAAGTCTGTCAGGTCATACACATCTAAAACAGCCGATGTGACACATTAGGAATGTTACAGTTGTCACAACCTGACTCAGAGGCACGCTAACTGATGGCGAATAAAAAAATATTATTTTCAATAAAGTGAAAAAAAGATTATGCATGGAGTGTGCTTTTGCTGGGAGGTGCAGCCAACAGCAAAGTGTGATTTATTATAGAAAACGGCTGAGCTCTGCCCTTCGGGCGATCAGCTGATTGGATCCACCTCCTCCGGTGTTCTGACATTTTGACATATCTATCAGAACAACACTGGACAGCTGATGGTACAGACTGCAGTCAAAGGTTTAAAAAAAAACATTAAAAAAAACATGGGGGAGGACTACAGTAAATAGTGATTAGGATCTTTATCCTGTAGCCTGAAAGTGCTCAGACACATCCCCGACAGGTCCCGTTATACGAAAAAGTACACGTGCATGTGTGTGTGTGCGCGCGCGTGTGTATGCACTGCAGGCAGAGCTCTGTACAGGTTTTTCCTGTGAACCAACACTGCAAATACGTCATTATAGCATAGCTGTAAGTTAGAAACCCGTTGAATAAGTTATGCATAGGTTCAAAGAGTGTTATTCATACTGTATGTTAGAAATAATTTTGGAGTACGCTAGACATTAATCTCGACGTATTTTGACTTCTGAGTAACTATGAGTTGCTGACAAGTAATGTGTGTAAACAAACACATAGCTTCCCTACAACCTTTGCTCTGCGACTGCAGGACGTTTCAGCCGTACGCTGGATACGTCGGAGCTCGGGAAACTACGCCATATACCAGCGTGCTTCAGCGTTCTTCAGCATGCTCTTAACTTGGACAAAACTTAGCCATAACTGATTCAACATATGCCAGCATATTCTCCAAATTTTTCACACGTTATGCAAACGCTACCTTAATTGTCTAGCTGTGACAGGGCCTGTAGAGAGCAAAGGTGTCCTCCTTATACGCCTCCCATGCAAGTTAAACTTGTGCAGTCTCTTTCTGATGGTAGAGGCATGCACTTTCCCATCAACAGTAGCAAGAGCCTGCGGTAGGTCCCGTGATGACATTTTAGGGTTTTTGGAGACTTCTTTTAGCATCTTGCGGTCTGCTCTCAAGGTGAACTTGCTTGGACAGCCAGACCTGGGCATGTTGGCAGCTGTTTTGAATGTCCTCCACTTGTAGTCTATTTTCTGGACAGTGGAATGGCTGGTTTCAAATTCTTCTGAGATCTTTTTAAATCCCTTACCAGACTCATAAGCTGCTACAATCTTCTTTCTGAAGGCCTCAGACAGCTCTTTCAATCTCACCATGGTGTTCACTCTCACTTCAACAGTCGGGAACATACCAAACTAAATGCTTGAGGTTTAAATAGGACAAGTCTCCTTCAAAATGCTGAGTAATGATGTTCTAATCATGTGCACCTGATGTGACACACTTGTGTGCGATTTTAGCCATTTTAAGTGGGAATAAATGTGGGGGTTGTGGTCTATATTAATCATATATCCCATAACCTACATATGTATAAGCATGTGAGAATGTTTGGTAATTACATATGTAAAGCGACTTCACACCTCAGAACAGGACAAAGGGTCTCAACCGCCAGTGAAGATCAAAGAGCATCCGAGGCACTGCGGTGGAGACCAGATAGGTCGCCCTGACCTTCCAGGGCCAGGTGGAGGGGTATGGAGACAAAGGAGGATAATTAAGTTAATGGGGGATGTCAGCTTTGTATGCATGTCTTTTGTTGTGTGTGAGTATAAGTACACAGAGCCGAATGTGTTCGCTCTCTCACTTCTTCTGCTGCTGCACCAGATGAGACTTGTTAGAGGAGCAAAGCTGATAATAAACTTTGGTTTATAAGTCACATCGCCTCGTCATTCCGAGCTCTTCTACACTGGTGACCCTGACGCGAGGATGGACCAGAGGCATTCCCCAGCGATCGACTCATCTGTGGCGACCCAGGCAGACGCCGGCGCCCATGCAGACAGGGGAACAGATGGACGACGTTCCCCCACAGCAGAAGTGATAGAGAGGGCTCAACCGAGCACCAGCGCCGCTGTGAGAGCCGAAGGAAGACACTCTCACCCTGCGGACACATCAGTGACGGTCCACACAAACGCCGTCACCGTCAACCTGCCCGACTTCTGGCAGGAAGACCCTGCCTCATGGTTTCAGCAAGCTGAAGCCCAGTTTGCACTTGCGGGCATCACGGCTGACGATACAAAGTTCTATCACATCGTCGCCAAACTCGACGCCGCCACTTCGAGATGTGCGCGGAGCATAATCCAGCGGCCGCCGGCCCAGGACAAATACAGAGAACTAAAAGCGACTATCGTGGCGAATTTCGTCCCCTCTGCCGAGGAGAGAGCCGAGAGGATCCTGGCGGTCTACGGCCACAGAGGATGCAGACCCAAGGCCCTCATGGAGGACTTGCTGCAACTCAAAGAAGAGGACAATGACAATTTCCTCTTCCAATTTATATTCCTCAGTACACTGCCGCCACACATGAGAGGGACGCTTGCCAACATGCGATGCAGCACCCAGCAAGACTTCCGCACGCTGGCTCGCGAAGCGCAGCGACTCGTCAATGCCTGCAGGGAACAGACACCCACAGCAGCATCCGCAGGCCTCAACGCCGATGTCCGGAGCCACGGGGAGCCTCAAACCACTGAGCAGAATCCACCCGCCATGGCAGCGACACGGCCAAGACGTAACAGACGGAGCAACGTCTGTTATTACCACCACCGCTTCGCCGAGAAGGCTCACAAATGCCTTCCCCCCTGCAGATTCACGATTTTGGGAAAACGCCAAAGCCGAGAACCGTTAACAGCGGCAGTTCTCGGCGAAAAAAGCAAGCTTCTATATGTGACGGACGGACACACCGGCAAGCAGTTCCTCATTGACACGGGAGCTCAACTGAGTTTTATAATCCCTCCCAAGCAGACCGGGCCATGGGCCCCCGGGGTAATGGAGCGGTGGCAGCCAACGGCTCCATCATCGACACTTTTGGCGAAAGAAACCTGCCCCTCCGCATCCATGGCCGCAACTACAGATGGACATTTGTTGTAGCGGCGGTGAGTTTTAACTTGTTGGGCGCAGACTTTTTGTGTGCACATGGGTTATTGGTCGATCTAGCGAACAGACGCTTGGTTAATGCATTGTCCTTTGCTTCTATTCCCTGCTCAGCTCGAGTTTCTCCACCACCCGTGCAGGCCAGCGTTACTACAACAGGAGGTAAGTTTGATCAACTCCTCACCCAATTTCCAGCACTCACAATTCCCAAATTCTCAGCTACAGTGGCTAAACGAACTGGACCGGGAACCGGGCGGACCGCCCGTGGAATCTACTGGAGGGGGAAGCCCCCCGGGGGACAGCTAGCCACCAGGGCTGCTCGGAGAGGCGCTCCGGCCACCGGCAGAGTGAAGAGGCCTCGCCGTCACAGGCCCGTGGCTCTGGGAGAGATCCGTCGCTGCCAGAGATCCACGGAGCTGCTCATCCGTAGGCTGCCCGTCCAGCGCCTGGTGAGGGAGATCGCTCAGGACTTCAGGACCGTCCTGCGCTTCCTGAGCTTCGCCGTCATGGCTCTGCAGGAGACCAGCGGGGCCCGCCTGGTGGGTCTCTTCTTCGCCAGGAGGGTCACCATCATGCCCGGGGACTTCCAGCTGGCCCGCCGCATCCGCGGAGAGAGAGCTTGGACTTTCTGCTGCACATTCACCAACCAACCATAATGCTCCGCACTGTGTGTCTATATATATGCATTTATAGTAATATGTACATATGTTTACTAGATATTCTTGTTTTTTCTTGCCTTCTGATTGTTGCTCTGAGTGTTGCTATCCCTGTGCTGTTGCAATCCTGGAATTTCCCCATTGTGGGACTAATAAAGGCTTATCTTATCTTATCTTATCTTAAGCACGGGGTCGAACACTTTATTCCCACAACGGGCCCGCCCGTATTCGCCAAAGCTCGGCGCTTAGACGCGACCAAGCTCGCCATAGCTCGGGACGAGTTTACCACCCTTGAAAAACTAGGCATTATCAGGCCCTCAAAAAGCCCCTGGGCGTCACCGCTTCACATGGTCCCTAAACCCGACGGTTCTTGGAGACCGTGTGGCGATTACCGCAGATTAAACAATGCGACAGCGCATGACCGTTACCCAATTCCTCACATCCAAGATTTTTCACTACATCTGGCGGGTGCGCGCATTTTTTCAAAAATAGACCTGGTCCGCGGCTATCATCAAGTCCCCGTTAGAGCGGAAGACATTCCTAAAACAGCTGTAATAACCCCCTTCGGCCTTTTTGAATTTTTGCGGATGCCTTTCGGCCTCAAAGGCGCTGCTCAAACCTTTCAGCGGATGATGGACGCAGTATTACGCGACCTCCCTTTCGTGTTCGTCTACCTCGACGATATGCTGGTAGCCAGCTCGTCTGAGGAAGAACACGAACAGCATCTCACTATGGTTTTTCAGAGACTAGAAGAGCACGGGTTAATAATCAATCCAGCCAAATGCAAATTCAGCGTGTCACAAATTGATTTTTTGGGACACAGAGTTTCACCGAAGGGGGCAGTCCCACTGCCAGACAAAGTTCACGCAGTAAAAAGTTTCCCACGGCCACAAACGGTCAAATCGCTGCAAGAATTTTTGGGAATGGTTAATTTTTACAACCGTTTCCTCCCCCGCGCAGCTCAGCTCATGCAGCCCCTATATGACGCGCTCACAAAACAAAAACCTTCCAACGCGGTCGAATGGACCCCGGAGCGCGAACGCGCCTTCGCGGAAGTAAAAAGTGCCCTAGCTAATGCCACATTGTTGGTTCACCCTGATCCCTCGGCCCGCATTGCGCTAACCACAGACGCTTCAGACCTGGCCATAGGGGCGGTTGTAGAACAACACGTCGGCGGAACCTGGCAACCTTTGGCATTTTTCAGCAAATCGCTGAACCAAACTGAGCGTAAATACAGCACCTTTGACAGGGAGCTGCTAGCGCTTCATTTATCCATCCGCCACTTCCAGTTCTGGTTGGAGGGGCGGCGTTTCACGGCTTTTGTAGACCACAAACCGCTCACCTTTGCGATGGCTAAAATTTCTGAACCGTGGTCAGGCAGGCAACAAAGACAGCTAGCTGCGATTTCAGAGTTCACCACAGACATTCGACATGTGGCAGGCAAACTTAACGTGGTAGCAGACTGCCTCTCTCGCGCTGTGACGTCGCCAGAGCGCGAGGAGACAGATTATACTACCTCAGCCGCAGAACTCTTCGCCAACGCGGACACATACGCAGCCCCAATCCACGTAGGGATAGATTATGCAGCCATGGCGGAGGAGCAAAGTAGTGACGCGAACGTGTGCGCACTCCTGTCTGGACCAACAGGGTTAAGGCTGGAGGAAAGGGGTTTACGCGACGGTGTGCCCCCCCTAATATGCGACATCTCAACCGGCCGACCTCGCCCGGTAGTTCCAGCTGCATGGCGCCGCCGTATTTTCGACTCAATTCACTCCCTCGCGCACCCAGGTGTGCGCGCTTCGGTTAAAATGGTCGCCGAAAAGTTTGTGTGGCCTGGCCTGCGCAAAAACGTAAAAGAATGGGCAAAGACTTGCATTTCTTGTCAGCGCGCCAAAATACACAAACACACAAAAGCCCCTCTAGAGCCTTTTCGAATCCCTGCTAGAAGGTTCGACCACGTTCATGTCGACCTCGTGGGACCACTACCTTCCTCCCAAGGTTTCACACATCTGTTAACAATGATAGACCGTACTATGCGCTGGCCGGAGGCGGTCCCTCTGGCGTCAACCACAGCGGAGGAAGTTGCTCGCGCTTTTTTGACAAACTGGGTGGCACGTTTCGGCGTCCCATCGGACATCACGTCCGATAGGGGGCCTCAATTTGTCTCGGAGCTTTGGTCAGCCATGGCCAGCAGCTTAGGAGCGACAATTCACTGCACCACCACTTATCACCCTCAGGCTAATGGGTTATGCGAGCGTTTTCACAGGTCTTTAAAGGCCGCCCTCAGAGCCTCACTAACGGATACAAATTGGGTAAATAAACTTCCTTGGGTTTTATTGGGGTTGCGTGCTGCACTTAAAGAGGATCTAGACGCCTCCCCAGCAGAATTAGTTTTTGCACAACCTCTCAGGCTCCCAGGTGAATTTTTACCAGAGAACCCAGAGCCAGGGCATCTTCCAGCCCCGAGGTTTTTTTTTTTTTTTTTTTTTCCACAATATCTTTATTGAACCTTTTTTTTTTTTTTTAACAAACATGATACAAACAATCAAACACTAACACTAAAGTACTACAAAAAAAAAAAAAAAATGCACTAAAAACACCAACAACCACCAACAAAATCAAGTCTTCAACAATGCTCCTCTGTTTAGTCTAGACAATCCAATACATAAGTATACATATTATGTTCACCAGTTTGGAATTTACAAGGTCCACACACATCATTCACCTTCTTCTTCAAGAGTTATGTTTAAATTTTTTACATAATCAATAAAAGGTCTCCATATATTCTCAAACACAATTTCCTTTGATTTCAGTATATATGTTATTCTTTCTAATGGAAGGTTTGTTAACATCTGTCTTAACCACTGAGTCACATCTGGTCTATGAGTCTTTTTCCATAATAGTGCAATACATTTTTTGGCATTAAGCAAACTGAGGTCTATGAATGTTCTTTCACTTTTATTGAAATTATGCTTTTCTGGGTACAGACCCAACAAAACCAGTTTAGGATTCAATATGATTTGTTTTGAGATTATTTTTTCAATTGTTACCCTCACCTCTTCCCAAAACATTCTTATTAATCTACATTCCCATAAACAATGAAATAGGGTTCCTTTACTTTCCATGCATTTTGTGCATGTATCTGGTATATTTTTGTTATATCTATTTAACTCCTCCGGTGTAACATACATCCGCATTAACCATTTGAAATGTATCAATTTAAGGCGTGCATTTATTGATTTGGTTTGAGCTTCTGTACAAGCCAATTCCCATTGTTCCTCTGAAATTTCAATTTGCAGATCTTCTTTCCAGTAGTTTAATCTTTTCAGTGAATTTTCACTTGAAGATAGTGTCAATGAGTTATAAAACTCTGAAATAATACCCTTTCTTTTACTATCTTTCATCATCATTTTTTCCAAAGATGAATAAATAGGTCGAGTGAGAGCTTTATTTTGATTTGATCGAATAAAGTTTCTAAGTTGAAGATATTTAAAAAAATGTGTTCTATTGAGATTAAATTTGATCCTCAGCTCTTCAAAAGACATTATGTTGTCTGCACCTGGCAAATATAAATCCTGAATCTTTTGTATCCCTTTTAAATTCCATACTTTAAATACAGCGTCCGCTCTCCCTGGTTTAAAATATTGATTACCCCATATTGGACTAAATTGTGACAATAACTGTGGTTCTTTTAAATAGTTTTTAGCTTCACACCATATTTTGATCATATGCTTTACAAATGGATTTTTAACTTGTTTTTGTAATTTTTTTGCCGAATCTGAGTATATGAATATGGGAAGAGGTAAAGGTAAATTGTATGATTCCATTTCAGTCCAGTGAGGGAGATCATTTGATGAAAAATAATATGTCATAGACCTCAGTTGTGCCGACCAATAATACAACATAAAATTTGGACATTTCAGACCTCCACGATCAAATGGTAAATATAATAAAGACAGACGTAATCTAGCCCTCCTGTTGTTCCATATAAATTCCACTAACTTTTTTTTTATTCTTGAGAATAGATCTAAAGGTGGTGATAAGGGAATGTATTGAAATAAATAAAGTATTTTAGGTAAAATATTACTTTTAAGTATATTGATTCTCCCGATCATCGACATTGGTAGTGACATCCATCTCTGAGTTAACTCACTGATATCTGACATTAAGGCTTCATAGTTGACACTGGCGACTGATTCTAGCTTAGGCATAATTTGGATTCCTAAATATTTAAACTGATTTACAACATTGAATTGATTTACCTCAGGGGCTGGGTAATTTCTCTGGGTCTCATTTAGCATTAATATTGAAGATTTAGTTTTATTTATTTTATATCCTGATATTTCCCCAAAATTCTTTATTAAATTCAACAAGGTTGGAATTGATTTTTTTAGATTCGACATAAACAAAATTATATCATCGGCGTACAGGGAGATTTTATGTTCTGTTGGTCCAACTTTAATTCCATATATTTGTGAATGTAAACGTATTGCTATCGCTAAAGGTTCAATTGCCATAGTAAACAGTAAAGGTGAGAGTGGACAGCCTTGTCGACATCCTCTATTGATTTTTATTGGTTTTGAAATATTGTTATTTGTTAGGATTTCTGCTGTAGCATTATTGTATATTATTTGAACCCATTTTATGAAATTATTTCCAAGTCCAAACCTTTGTAGGACTTCAAAAAGAAAGGGCCATTCAACTCTATCAAAGGCCTTTTCGGCGTCCAATGATAGGAGAGCTGTATCCGGTGCTTCTTTATTAAAATAGATAATATTAAATAGTCTTCTTACATTATGGAAGCCTTGTCTACCCTTTATAAAGCCATTCTGATCTCGATTAATAATATTTGGTAAAATTTCTTGTATTCGTCTTGCTAAAATTTTACAGATTATCTTAAGGTCGGCGTTTAATAGGCTTATTGGTCTCATATTTTCACATTTATTAGAGGGCTTACCTGGTTTTGGCAGCAGTATAATTAAGGCATTATTTATGTATGATGGTAAATTATTATTTTGAAATGCTTCTAAAACCATTTCCAAAAAAGGTTTTATTAATTTATTCTTAAATTTTTTATAAAGGTCAACTGGAAGACCATCTGGTCCTGCACTTTTTCCTGATTTCATATTATCAATGGCTAGCCCAACTTCTTCTTGACTAATTTTAGACTCCAATATCTCCCTGTTTTCATTTGGAATACACGGTATAGATAGTTCGTTCAAAAACCCATTTAGTTTTGTTAAATCAGGTTCATTTTTGGTATCATATAATTTTTCATAGTAATCTCTAAAGGCTCTATTAATTTCTAAAGGATCTATAACTACCTGTCCGTTACTTATAATACTGGTAATTGGTGTTTTAATTTCCAATTGTTTAATCTGCCATGCTAATAATTTTCCTGATTTTTCACCTTGTTCATAAAAAGATTGTTTCAATCTTAGAAGACTCGAGGCAGCTCTATTCGCTGATTTTTTGTCGTATTCAGCTCTCAAAATCAGTAATTCATTCTCCAACCTTGGGTAGCCCCGAGGTTTTTAGGCAGCAACGGACCGGACTCTCTCCCCGGGCCGGCACATCATTCTTTTCCACGGGTTTTTGTCCCCCAAGCTTTAAAAGACGCTGAATTCGTTTTTGTTAGGCATGAAGCTTTAAAACCAACCTTCCGCCCACCATACGATGGACCATTCAGAGTGCTGGAACCTGGTGATAAGCATTTTGTGCTTGATTTTGGGGACAGAAAAGAAACAGTCAGCATTGACAGACTTAAACCTGCCTTCTTGTTGAGAGACGAGCCTGCACGGTTGGCGAGAGCACCTCGGCGGGGTAGACCCCCCAAGAGAAAAGACTCAGCCCCCCTGCAGGGAACAAATAATCACTCTCCTTCCCAAGCTGCAGATTCCTTACAGGAAGGTCCCACCAGGACGCCCGAACGGACCCACAGCAGATTCGGAAGAAGATTAAAGCCCAGACGGCACAAGGACTGATACAAACTACTCAAAAGTTGTTCACTAATTGTGCTGTAACAGTTTAGGACTGACTTGTGATATTACTATGCTGTTATGATTACCACTGAATTCTCTACAGGAGCATAGCTGCTGGAAAGTTTCTTCTTTGTCAAGAGGTGTAGCAGTTAGTATGTCATAATAATTATCTTAAACTGTGAATTTTCCTATTGTCCTTTTCTTAGTCGTTTGGGGGGGCTGTGGTCTATATTAATCATATATCCCATAACCTACATATGTATAAGCATGTGAGAATGTTTGGTGATTACATATGTAAAGCGACTTCACACCTCAGAACAGGACAAAGGGTCTCAACCGCCAGTGAAGATCAAAGAGCATCCAAGGCACTGCGGTGGAGACCAGATAGGTCGCCCTGACCTCCCAGGGCCAGGTGGAGGGGTATGGAGACAAAGGAGGATAATTAAGTTAATGGGGGATGTCAGCTTTGTATGCATGTCTTTTGTTGTGTGTGAGTATAAGTACACAGAGCCGAATGTGTTCGCTCTCTTACTTCTTCTGCTGCTGCACCAGATGAGACTTGTTAGAGGAGCAAAGCTGATAATAAACTTTGGTTTATAAGTCACATTGCCTCGTCATTCCGAGCTCTTCTACAGGGGTGTTCTAATTTATTCCTCACCAGAAATGGCATGTTTTTACAATTACATTTTACTGAAAATTTTTAAAAAGTATTTTCTTCAGTTTTAATTATTTATTTATATTACTTGAAGCTCCCAGTATTGTTAAAATTGATATTAAATATTCATATGTCCAAACATGTAAAAAACCACAGGCTTTCATAGGATGTCCAAATTTTTTCACATGGCTGTATATGACATGTACATACATGAGTGACATCAGTCAGCTAACACACAGGCTTTCCAAGAAAAAAAAAACTGCTTTAAGTCAAAACATTCCACAATCAAATATTTCATTATCTGTGTCTGTCATGCTCACAGCCTGTGACAGAATGTGTCCATAAAAAAGGGATGTTCATGGCCTAGTTCCTTTTTCAGTTGTTAACTCTCTCCCTGCCCTCTGTCAAACTCATCAAGATGAAAATGACTGGTTTGTCCAAACTGTAAGGGACCTCTGTCACCCACTGTCTTCACCGTCATGAAAGAAACACTGTCCGAGTCAACAGCCAACACAGTCCCTTCTAGAATTGTGTGGAAATCTATTGATAGCAAAGCTAGGCGCATACTACATCGCTTGAAAGTTGTCAGATTGGATGTACAGTTCACACAAAACAATGTCCACCTCTGTTAAGGAGATAATATGATCAGGGCCGCTTGTTAGTCTTTTTGCTTGTTTGTTAGTAGGATTACATAAAAACTACTGACTGGATTTTGCTTAAATTTTCACCTGAGGTGGCCCTTGGACTACGGATAAACCCATTAGATTTCAGAGGTCATCTGAGAGCACATACCTCCACCAAGGCCCTATCTTGCAATGTTAAGAAAAGTAAAAACATGATCCAGAATTTGCATCCTGACCTGGATCACCTCCAAAATCTAACGGGTTAATCCATAGCCAACTCAGGTGAAAATTTAATCAAAATCTATCTTGTAGTTTTTGCATAATCCTGCTCAAAGACAGATAGACAGACAGATGGACAGACAGACTTTGGTTGAGGTATGCACTCTCTGAGTGCCCTCTTGTCTGACTTGTGATTGGGAGTCCTGAGGTCATAATTCATATTACTGTACATGACTGAGCATCAATAAGGGTTCACACACTACACAACCTTTCACCCCAACTGGGCCACAAGTTTCCTAAAACAACTTTCTGACATGAAACGAAAGCAAGAAGTCACACTGGAAATGGCACAACTCTCATGGAAAACAAGGACATGGATGTCCAACAAAAATGAGAGTTATGAATTATTTGTCCAAAGATTAGTCCACCACAGCCATCTGTCATGTTTTCTTGTTGTAGGTGGTCTACACCTCTTCTTGTTATCCCATGGCAAATACTGTCAATAGCATCCTAATCATCAGGTTGGAGTCAGCGACAACCCAGGAAACATCTTTGACCACACATCTGTTGCATTCACACACAATGATTTGTGACCGCCAATAAACCACGGAGTTCTCTCTGACTGAGGGGCTTTTTGTTGGAGACCACCACTCTTCACCAGCCTAAAAAAAAAAAAAAATCAGGCTTAAAATCATGTGGTGTGAAATCAGCTTCAGATGAATCACAATTTAGACTTTTGCACTGATGCAGAAAGTTAATAATCTAGAGTTTGCAGCTTTCCGGATGAATTTCCTCCTCCAGTTGGGGCAAGGTGGAATCACCATAATTCCCCTTGTGCCCAGGAAGAGGAAGCTTGGAGCACATCCGCAATTTTGTTGTACTGTACTACTGTACAATGACAATAAAGCCTATTCTATTCTATCCTGAGCAGCCGTCCAAGAGCACTACGCGAGGGGTGCTATAGGTGGCGTCACGATCAGGTACTCAGGGTAATTGCAGAGTCTATCTGTAGTACCATTGACAAGATCAAGTGGTTCCAGCCACCAAGGTGAGCAATTACATTCATTCAAGTGGGTGACCACCCCAACCCCCAACCCAAAGCCCAAGCAGGTCTCCTCGATACAGCAAATGACTGGCAGAAAAGGATGGACCTAGGGAAACAACTTAAATTCCCAGAGAACATTGTGGAGACCACCTTGAAACCCCACACTGTGTTGAGCTCAGAAACAATAAATCAAGTAGTCTTGCTTGAGACAGTTTCATGGGAGAAGAGGACTGAAGAGGCCAATGACAGAAAACGGGGGAAATACACCAAACTCATGGAGGAATGCCACAAGTGAGGGTGGCAAGCACAGTGTGTGCCCATTGAAGCAGGAGGGAGGGGCTTTGCAGGTAAATCTCTGTGCAGGGCCTACGCAGCCCTGGGCATCACCGGTGCAGGAGTAAACCAATCAGGACAGCCTCTGAAGCTGCAGAGAAGGCGTCAAGGTGGCTGTCGAACACAAGGGACAAGCTGTGGTGTAACACTACCTGGACACAAGCTGGGAACTGATCATTCCCAGCCGGGTCACCTGGCAGAGCGGGTCTGAAGTTGAAACAACCCAAAACCCCCGATGACACCACCCAGCCAGCATGTCCATGTGGGCCCCATCATGGGTTAAAGCTGGGCTGTTTTATGGGTCCCATGTGGGTTTGTCTGTGGTTCCCATGTTGGCCCTATCTGTGTTTGCCCACATGGATTTTACCTATGGCGCCAGTGTTACTGAAATCTGCTCACCTGAATTAAGCCCATGTGGGGCCCACATGGGTTTAATGGTAAGCAGATTACCTGCTTATCTGTGCCACAGGTAAAAGTCCACGTGAGCAAACACAGATGGGGCCAACATGGAACCCTTGGACAAACCCACACGGGACCCATAAAACAGCCCAGTTTTACCCCATGGTGGGGCCCACATGGGCATGCTGGCTGGGCAGCTACTTCACTGAGGATGTGTCAAAGTGCATCAGCAGCTGTATGTAATCACCAGCTTCTGCAAAAGTTGTGGCATGCTAACACCGATTACTGATTTTTCAGCCTCTGAGGTTGCGGTCACACTGCAGGTGTTAATGCTCAATTACGATTTTTTGCTGAGATCCAATTTTTTTGTGTGGGTGTTCACATTATAATTTAAATGCGACCCCCATCAGACTCCAGTGTGAACGGTCTACAGCTATGAAGAGACCTGCATGCACAGAAAAAAGTGTAACGTCAGACACAGCGTTGTGTTTACGGAAGTAAATATGAGCCCCAAATGACTGAGGGGGACAGAACTTCTTCACCTTGATGCAGTGTAGCAAAATAAATGTTAAAATCGTTCAGAAATGTTTATGCACAAAATAAATGTGAGACCTGCTTCATGCCTCTACATGCCAGATGACAGCTGTGATCAGCTCTGCTTTAACAGAACTGATTGATTAAACAGCTCTACTGAAAATGAGACCCCTTGTCTCAATGGGATTAGCTGTATAAATAAGGTTAATAATAAATAATCCTAGCGATTACAGTAGGGCTCTTGCCCTAATAAACAGCACGGATCATACCAGCGGCGTAACCAGTGCTGCACAGGAAAGAGAAGCCGCCAGAGACTCCCCTCTCCGGGACTGTGTGTTTTCATATGCCCCTATCTTGCCATTCCACTCCACAGTCATGTGGGTATTAACTACATATTACAGCGGCCATGTCTGTGCTGTTTACAGGGAAAAATGAATTTGCAGCATCCGCAGTAAATGTGACCTTTTTTTAATGTTTCATTACTGTGCGCCTGCTTGTCTGACCGTTTCAGCCCCGAACCCCCCCCCCCCCCGCCAAATTTTGAAGTTATTGTGCAGTCAGAGCCAACAAAATTATGATCCAGTGATAAAGGGAAGAAGATGGATTAAAAGGAGAGCACAAATCAGCTGTCTGCCATGCTTGCTGCATCCCCCACCTCAGAATTGTAGCATCTGTCTCACTTTAATGAGGAAAAAGTCAGATGAAATGCGACATGACCATTCAGACTGAGGTCGCTTTGGAAAATATCACATATGTATCCGAATTAGGACCACATATGAAAATGGCCTGGCTCTGATGTGAAAAAAATCGGATCTGTGCTGTTCAGACTGTCATTAAAAAAAAAAAAAAAAAATCAGATATGGGTCACATTTGTGCAAAAAAATCAGAATTGAGTATTAAAACCTGCAGTGTGACCGTATCCTAATTGTCCAAAACTTATATAACATACTGTTGTATTGCACTGAATTATGGGATAACTTAGCATGGTGGAGTGATGAAGAGAACCATGCAGGTGATTAAAAAAAAAAAAAAAAAAAAAACACACCTGCTGTTTTGAAACCTTGGAGACATAGATCTTCTGAACATCAACCACTTTGGCAACACGGAGAACTTGAGGAGCCACATTAGCAGTTAGCAGCCTGACACCAGGACCAGCAAAGCAAAAACAGAGGAGTTATCATTAATTTTGCTGGCCAACTCTGAGAGAGATCCAGTCTATCTCTACGTGCATAGACAAAAATTTACAGCCTCAACTGCAAAGAATACAAGGATTCCTTGTGACATATAGGGAACAGCAAGACGCACCACGTTGTGGACGCATGCACACACGTGTGATGTCATCACGCCATGTGGTGTGTTTATAAGGGGACTGCATGGGGTGGACGGTATCTCTTTGGTGCTTCACCTTCCCCATTACAACCTCCTGTACCCACTCTCTGCTAGTTGTTAGTCTGTTTGCTAACCTGTTCAATAAAACTAACCTTAACACATGGACGAGTTTGCTGGCCCTCATTTCACAGACACACCATTGGTGACGAGGAGAAAAATTGGACTTTTGGAGGAAAATTAATAGTTTTCCTGAAGCATTGGAGTGTGTTTGTCACTCCTACCACCGTTCCTCACCATGCCAGGTGAGGTGCCCATTCCGTGGCCTCGTTGGCTTGAATCGTTTGAGACGTACAGTGGGGCAAAAAAGTATTTAGTCAGCCACCAATTGTGCAAGTTCTCCCACTTAAAAGATGAGAGAGGTCTCCAATTTTCATCATAGGTATACCTCAACTATGAGAGACAAAATGAGAAAAAAAAATCCAGAAAATCACATTGAAGGATTTTTAATGAATTAATTGGTAAATTCCTCGGTAAAATAAGTATTTGGTCAATAACAAAAGTTCATCTCAATACTTTGTTATATACCCTTTGTTGGCAATGACAGAGGTCAAATGTTTTCTGTAAGTCTTCACAAGGTTTTCACACACTGTTGCTGGTATTTTGGCCCATTCCTCCATGCAGATCTCCTCTAGAGCAGCGATGTTTTTGGGCTGTCGCTGGGCAACACGGACTTTCAACTCCCTCCAAAGATTTTCTATGGGGTTGAGATCTGGAGACTGGCTAGGCCACTCCAGGACCTTGAAATGCTTCTTACGAAGCCACTCCTTCATTGCCCGTGCGGTGTGTTTGGGATCATTGTCATGCTGAAAGACCCAGCCACGTTTCATCTTCAATGCCCTTGCTGATGGAAGGAGGTTTTCACTCAAAATCTCACGATACATGGCCCCATTCATTCTTTCCTTTACACGGATCAGTCGTCCTGGTCCCTTTGCAGAAAGACAGCCCCAAAGCATGATGTTTCCACCCCCATGCTTCACAGTAGGTATGGTGTTCTTTCTCCTCCAAACACAACAAGTTGAGTTTTTACAATAAAGTTCTATTTTGGTTTCATCTGACCATATGACATTCTCCCAATCCTCTTCTGGATCATCCAAATGCTCTCTAGCAAACTTCAGACGGGCCTGGACATGTACTGGCTTAAGCAGGGGGACACGTCTGGCACTGCAGGATTTGAGTCCCTGGCGGCGTAATGTGTTACTGATGGTAGCCTTTGTTACTTTGGTCCCAGCTCTCTGCAGGTCATTCACTAGGTCCCCCCGTGTGGTTCTGGGATTTTTGCTCACCGTTCTCGTGATCATTTTGACCCCACGGGGTGAGATCTTGCGTGGAGCCCCAGATCGAGGAAGATTATCAGTGGTCTTGTATGTCTTCCATTTTCTAATAATTGCTCCCACAGTTGATTTCTTCACACCAAGCTGCTTACCTATTGCAGATTCAGTCTTCCCAGCCTGGTGCAGGTCTACAATTTTGTTTCTGGTGTCCTTTGACAGCTCTTTGGTCTTGGCCATAGTGGAGTTTGGAGTCTGACTGTTTGAGGTTGTGGACAGGTGTCTTTTATACTGATAAAGAGTTCAAACAGGTGCCATTAATACAGGTAACAAGTGGAGGACAGAGAAGCCTCTTAAAGAAGAAGTTACAGGTCTGTGAGAGCCAGAAATCTTGCTTGTTTGTAGGTGACCAAATACTTATTTTACCGAGGAATTTATCAATTAATTCATTAAAAATCCTTCAATGTGATTTTCTGGATTTTTTTTTCTCATTTTGTCTCTCATAGTTGAGGTATACCTATGATGAAAATTGGAGACCTCTCTCATCTTTTAAGTGGGAGAACTTGCACAATTGGTGGCTGACTAAATACTTTTTTTCCCCACTGTATGTGGCCACCATTGACCTAGCTAATGTTAATAAGGCTAGACTTCGCACCATGCTGATTCATAGCATGGGCAGCAAGGGACAACATGTGTTTAGGACACTAGGATCAGCAGACACCTACGACGAGCATGTTGCTTTGCTAGCCAGACATTCTGCAATCCCCGAGAGTGTGATGGTTTGCGGAATTAAATTTTGCCAGTGCTGACAGAGAGTGGGGGAGACGATTCAACAATACGTCACCAACCTCCACTGTTTGGCGAGTACTTGCAGGTTCGCTCAACTGGAAGACGAGATGGTGCGGGATCAGTTAGCGGAGCACACCGCCAACCCAAAGCTGCGGGAGAAGCTGCTAATGTCGCCTGACAACCTGCCCCTGGCCAAGGCAGTGGAGTTAGCATTCCAGCTATCTGCCAAAGTGTGCCATTCAACAACAACAACAAGCTCGCCACCCAGCTCACTTGGTTTGTCAATTCCAATGATCATTAATTCAGTGGACTGTAGTAACACGCTGTACAAGTGGTGTGCAGTGATACTCAATGGTATCAGTCTGCCATTACTGCTGGACACCACCGCTACGAGGTCCTTGATGAACAAGATCACAGTGAGGAAATTCTTCCCTCATCATCCAATCAATCTGGATGTGGTGGAGCTCTACGGATACGGACACTCTAAAATCAGCATGGTAGGAACCATTACCTTATTGGTCCATTACAGGTCGGGAGTCCTCCCAGCATTCACGTTTCAAGTGATGACCCTTGGTGCCAACATCCTGGGATGTGATCTGTTCCTTGAGTTTGGCTTCAACATCACTAATCACTTAGCACTTTGTTTGACCGCTGATGGCCAAAGTGCATTTCACCCAGACATGGATGCAGCCGCTCCCAGCTTCACACCGCACGATGAGGAGAGCACGTTTGACTCGACGCAGATCCTCGCCTGGTGAAAGCCACGTGGAGCTGTCGTTCAGCTGCAGGAGTTCAAGTCCATGCCAAGACAGGACCCCGGTGAACAACATCAACCTGGAGTTCGTTCTGCTGATGGGGAAACCATCACGCTGCCAACACCAGCATTATCCACCAGCTACGGGATGAAAGTACAGCAGCAACACTGTTTGAAGCTGATATGATTATTGCTCACGGTGCTCAATTAGGTTCAAGCCCACCGATCCAACCGCCCGAACGACCTGCGGATGTTCCAGTCACTGCTGATGCAGATCACTGCGCAACTTTGACCAGCCACCTTCCAGATGGCTGATGGGTCCCGAGTGCATGCCAGCCATCTGCAAAAGGTAATATCACCACCTGCCCTGAACCAAGACATGACAACAGAGCCAACCCAGCCAGTATGCGACCCAGACTGGGACTTTGCTGACAAGCAGGCCATGTTTCCAGCGAGGTGGCACCCAGTTTCGCCAGAGCCAGCGCTGCCAGGGCCGCTCCCACCGCAGGCTCAACAGAGGCCCCGCTAAGGTTCTAACTCTCACTGACTCTGTGTTTAAAATGTTCAGTCAGGGCATGGTTCGGTTCAAAGTGGCAGAATAATCCACACGACCATGGGGGTTACACCGGCAGTCTACCTGGTTACCCAGGTTAAAAAAAAAAATGTGATGTTATGGTGAAATGAGTCTTAGGTGGTTTCCTATTTTGGTTCAACAGCTACATAATCATATTCTGCTTACCATCAGGTAAGGTATTAGCCACTGCATCGGTTTAACTGTATCTATGATATTTATGTGTGTCATACTTTGCTACAACCCTGACGTGTAGACAGGTTCTTAGTCGGTTGTCTAGCTTAGTCAGCTCACATTTATGCACTAGCATAGCTATGTAACATCTACTGATAGCTAGGCCATATGCATGTTGAGTCAGCTTTTAGAGTCTCCTTTTAGAGATCCATAAACGCACGGATCAATCTTTTATTTAAAAAAAATGCGCGCACGTATACTTTAGGGTTATCAGTTAATCAATGGCATTTTCAGTCCACTAGATGGCACAAAGCAAACACCCAGTCAAGTGGAGTCACAGCTTGTCTCGGTGATTTGCAGTAGCTTTGAAAGTTAGGAAGCAGTTAGCTCAAAGCTAGCTCCAATGTTGGGCCATTTTTGGATTTTATAACAAAGATGGAAGGAAAGACCTTGACATGACACACAACCTGCAAGAAGCGCTGCAGGAAGAAAGAAAAAACACTCTGAATATGGTGGGCCAGCACACACCTTGGAGCAGCATTAGCAACGGCTAAGCAAAAAAAGACACCGGCATGGAGCGTTTTCTCCGAGCGTCAAGTAAGTCAAGTTTATTTATGAAATACTTTTCACAGACATACAGTCACAGAGAGCTGTACAATCAAATGGAATAAAAGGAAGTTGATAGATAAAAATAATTTTAAAAATACAAAAACAAGTTAAAACACAAGATTAAAATAATTCAAAAATATCAAACTTACCAGTAAAGAGCAGTTGAAACTCAACGGAAATCCTTGTTAAACAAAAAAGTGTTCGGCTGCTTTTTAAAAGAGTCCACAGAGTCAGATAAAGTAGCTGGAGTGGGAGTCAATTCCAAACACCATCCACCAACCTCCCTGTGTGCAAAGACATGTCTCTGTAGAAAATGAAGCCCCGAGAATACTTTATTATATGAATGAGATGTACAGTTTTACTTTGGGACATGAGTTGAGGTTGAATAAGGTGAAAAAATTTGATATATATGGGACTGTGATACTTGAATATCGCGATATTGTGATTATTGTTGAATCGTGATAGGATCGAATCCTGACTCAAGAATCGTGATCCGAATCGAATCGTGAGATCCCTCGTGATTCCTACCCCTAACCCACTCTCTGCTAGTTGTTAGCCTGTTTGCTAACCTGTTCAATAAAGCTAACCTCAACGCGTGAACGAGTCTGGTGGCCCTCATTTTACAGACAACAATCCTCACCTGCACTGTACTGCAAAACCAAAAGCTCATACTGTTTAGTTATTTCTGTTTTGTTTTTGTTGCATTTATTTTAGAAAATGCCAATGTGGAAACTAGTCATATTTTTGAACAAGTAAGGCACTGCAGAAGGACATCAAATTTAGATGGCGGTTCAGATTTTCCTACTGATTGTATTAGATAGACAGACAGACAGACAGATCTTTATTGTCACTATATAAAATATCAACAGTGAAATGCAGTTTAGCAGCTATTGAGAGCCTCCTGACCTACTGCTGTACAGTGTGGTTTAGAAGCTGCACCGCAGAGGACAGGAAGGACCTGCAGCTGTTAAGACGCTTTTCCATTTGGAACAGTTTGGCCTCGTTTGGCCTCCTTTCGCACGGTTCGGCCTCCTTTGTCCGCTTTTCCTTTTGGCACCCAATGGCCTCACAGTTCCGTTATTTCGGAACTGTTCCACTTTTATCGGCACCGATAAAAGTAGGTCCGAAGGGTACCGGCACGGTTTCGTCACGCCACTGCTGGCCATTCATTGGTCTGGGCGTAGCGTCATGAGAGTGGGCATTACGCTGACTTTTGAGAATCGCTTGCTGGTCGCCATTTGCAATTTTTCATCAGTGAGCCCGCGAACAAGTGATATTATAAACCACAACGATAGAATGGCTTAACAGAAATCAGCAGAAATCTAACACCGCGGTCCAGCAGAGTTTCCTGTGCGTTTCGGCTGATGAGAGAATGCAGAGGGAAGCAGACTGAGCTTGCAGTGGGGCGCACAAGCAGTCCCACCACAAAATAGACGGAGACGCACCGGGAATTAGACCTAGCCACCCGAATTGAATTGAATGTACAGCCGCGACGCACCCAACTTCAGAATCAGAATCAGAATGAGCTTTATTGCCAAGCATGTTAAAAACATACGAGGAATTTGACTTGACATTAGGCGCGCTCGATAAGCGCTTCCTAATGACACGGCAGCCATGCAAGGCGCTTCATCAAAACAGTGGGGGGTAAAGAGGGGGAGAGGGGGAGGGGGGATGACACATTGGGCAGAGAGAAAAAACATAGTTTATCAAAATAAAGCTCGTATGAGCAAGATTGTGATCACATAGAAAAAAACCCTCTAATGCACAATTAGCAGACAATACAGATCACACATTAACAAAGCACAAGCAAGTTGAGAGAGACAGTGTATGTGTGTGAGTGTCAGTGTATGTGTATCAGTCATGTAAAGTTGTATGCAGTGTGTGTATCAGTTACTGGTGAACAGCAAAAATCCTCCCTCAGCAACGTTTAGATGTTATGTCTTTAGTGTCCTAAACATAGATAGCATGTCCACAAGAGTAACTCTCAGTGCATGTCCGATGGTAAATTCTATGCCAGTCACATGATGCTGTCCTTGAGAGTTCAGATTACTGCACACCAGTTGTTTATGTTAGGGAGAAGCCAAGCCAAAACTCCCTTCTGCCTTATCTTCCTCCAGGAGGAATGAAATCTTCAGGGCGCCAAATCAAGGTCTAATAGGCACAGTTCACTTAGAGCATAGAATTTTCATCTCTCATGCGATTCTGTGCTTCATAATTTCCATACACAGGCTTTAAAATCATTCCCTGGAGAGCACTCAGCGACTCCAAGATGTTTTCCACCTACCGAAACATAGATAAACATGTCCACAGAGTCCATCTCTCTTCAGTGCATGCCAGATGGTAAATTCCATGTTAGTCACATTTGCCGCTATCAGTGCTCTCCCCAGCTGGTCGAATTTGTTGAGGGAGCTACGCCGGGTCCGCATTTTGATTAGCTCATCCAACTTCTATAATTTTCGATACACCAGGAAAACTCCAGAGCCAAACAGCAGAAATCCTGTGATCATGCCAAAACAGGTAGATGTCTTCCACATCTTCAGTCGAATCACGCAGACACATGAGTTCCAATTGTTCCATGAGTCTCTCCACTTGGGCTCCCCCTGGCCCAATTTTCTGTTAAAAAGTGATGTCAATAGCATTAAAGCCCACAATTCCATAATTTCCATAATTTCCGTTTGGATCGAGATGCAGCAGAAGAAGAGCGAGACACAGACAGGACACAGCAAGCTGGGATCAGTATCAAGGGAGGAGGAGAGGAGAGGAGAGAAATGCGTCTGCTCTCTCTGAAAGCCGGAAGAATAAAGCAGTTGAAGCCGTGATATTGTGATATACAGGACGGTGAGTGATGTGATATTCATGCTTTGTTATTTTTTCCAACAGTGGAAAGTTCACTTAGGACAGACGAAAACTTAATCGTGTTAAACGATGACCTAGCTTAAAGCTATGTCCGTCCTTGTATGTTGTTTTTTTGTGTTGACAATAGCTGATGAAATAAGCTAGTTGTAATCCTGGTTAAAAAGTTTATTTTATTTATTTATTTTTTTTTTTACATGTTGCACTTTAGTGCTGTGCATGTACTTAATTTGTGTGTATTTCATTGTAGAGTCCAAACAGGATCTGCTCAGAATGGCGACGTTTTGACACCAATGTATTTTGACAGGTAAACAACACATCATATTTATAGTCAAATCGTTTGCTTTTTAAAGCGAGGTAGTCGGATACGCAAAAGCCGATGGTGTATAGAACACGTATATTAGGATGTGAAATGTCGGCATCGAAACTGCTCCCGTTTAGCTGTAATTAATATTCAAAAATGATATTTTCAGGAGGAAAGAATTCAATTTAAACAGCCAAGGACCAAAAAACGTACATTTGCTCATGGAACAGGTCATTCACACTTGCAGACAATCGCGCTATATGTGTCTGTAGGATTTTCTTTCCATGCAAGCAAAAAAAGCATTTTTTTCCCGGATCCGACTACCTCACTTTAAGTTAAAGTTTAGGTAAAGTGCCAAATTTAAAGTAGCACAATTTCCACTTAATATGAAAGGGACTGAATTGAGATTTATTTGTGTGAATATTAATTACAGAGTAACTGAAAATGAATGGCACATCCAATAACAGCCACTATAAAATAAACCGCTTGTTTATTTATTTTTATCAGATCATTTCTGTGATCCTTTATGAGTTATAGTCATAATAGTGTATCTTGCACCTTGGGGAATGGGAGTTGTTCAGTCACCATTAGAATTTAGTTTATATGTGTATGGTATTTCATCTTTAAACTCATTCAGTAATAGAACACATTACAAATATTTGAGACCCACTGAAGTGCTTCCTTTTATATTTTAGCAATACAAGCACAAAACACCACCTACACTTGAAACCAGGGCGACACAGCAGTGGCTAAATTTTATTGATAACGTTATTTCACACCATCACAATAACTCAGTATTTAAACTCAGTATAAATGGTGTAGAGATTGAAAGGGTATCCAAAATTAAAATCCTTGGTGTAATAATTGATAATAAACTGTGTTGGAAGTCACATTGGAACGTTGGAAGTCCTCCACGGAGGATGCTATAGTCACCACCCTACACTCTGTCATCACCCACCTGGACCAGAAAGACACCTACGCCAGACTCCTGTACATTGATTTCAGTTCAGCATTCAACACCATTATTCCCCAGAGACTGATAGAGAAATTACTCCTTCTCGGTCTGAACACCGCCACATGTCTCTGGATCCTGGATTTCCTGACTGAGAGACCTCAGTCTGTCCGGGTTGGAAACAACATCTCCAACTCTGTCACGCTGAGTACCGGAACCCCTCAAGGCTGTGTACTCAGTCCACTGTTGTTTACACTTCTAACACATGACTGTGTATCCAAACACGAGGGGAACCAGATTATTAAGTTTGCAGATGACACCACGGTGGTGGGACTTATTCAGAGGGATGAGGAATCAATGTACAGGGAAGAAGTGAGAGACCTGGAGGGCTGGTGCAGGGAGAACAATCTGGTGCTCAACGTGGACAAAACAAAGGAGATGATTATCGACTTCCGGCGGTCACAGCCTGAGCACGTCCCCCTCAGCATCGGCGGCCGTTTAGTGGAGAGAGTAGAGAACATCAAGTTCCTCGGAGTGCAGATCTCGCAGGACCTGACCTGGAGCAAGAATTCCTTGGAGATCAGGAAGCGAGCTCAGCAGAGACTACACTTCTTGAGGAAACTCAAACAGGCCTCTCTCCCCATCTGCATCCTCAGGACCTTCTACAGAGGTGTGGTGGAGAGTGTTCTGACGTACTGCATTGCTACATGGTACTCCAGCTGCAGTATGTCAGACAAAAAAGCCCTGCAGAGGATAGTCAAGGGGGCGGAGAGGGTAATTGGAGTCTCCCTCCCCTCTGTCCAAGAACTTTTTCAGAACCGTTGTAGGAGCAGGGCACTGAACATTGTCAAGGACCGTTCTCACCCTCTGCATAAACACTTTGAACTTCTTCCATCTGGTAAACGATTCCGGAGCATCAGAGGCAGAACCACCAGACTGATCAACAGCTTCCTCCCACAAGCTGTCAGGATGCTGAACAGCTGACCCGGAATCTCACATACACACTACTGCACCTATGGACATTTTGTATATTATAGTTAGTTATTCTTTTTCCCCAAGTATGTCTCAGGGATGTGTGAATGGATGGGGGGGTGGGAGCTATGTGGGAGTGTGTCTTAATCATGCTGCTTCTTATATGGATGCCAAGAGAAACGCAATTTCATCTTGCCTGCACTACAGTTGTATGTACAGCAATATGACAATAAAGTTTGATTTGATTTGATTTGACATATTAATTATATTAAAGGTAAAATATGCAAATCAGTCACAATACTGCGCAGAGTGAAATATTTGCTGAATCAACCCACACTATAGACTTTGTATCATTCATTAATGCTCCCATACATGACATCCATCCATCCCTCTTCTACCATTTTTCCAGAGGTCCGGGTCGCAGAGGCAGCAGTTCAAGCAGAGAAGCCCAGACTTCCATCTCCTCAGCCACCTGCTCCAGATCTTCAGAGAGGATACCAAGGTGTTCCCAGACCAACTGGGAGATGTTGTCTCTCCAGTGAGTTCTGGGTCTGCCCTGGGGTCTGAGAACTACTACCAAGCAACACTGTGTTTCAGTGCAAGGAGTCAGACTGTGGAACGCTTTTGGACCTGAATTAAAATCATGTACAAAGCTTGGACAATTTAAACAAAAACTAAAGGAATAAATACTCCAAACATACACACGTGGACAAAATTGTTGGTACCCCTCTGTTAATGAAAGAAAAACCCACAATGGTCACAGCACAGTGACTACTTGTCACCCTTTAAATAGGCCGATTGATTACAAGTTTGTAGGCACCTGTGATGTTAATTAGAGGACACATCTTGGTTGAACATGTCCCTATGATCATGTTCATGTCCCTATGGCCTATTTTCAATCTTTTCTAGGAGTACCATCATTTTTGTCCAGGTCTGTTTCATGAGTGTTTTTTTTAAAACAATTCTGTTGAACCACAGTTCAAAAGCATTGTCTGATTTTCATTGGTTAATTTTCATAGAATTTTTATTTATTACCACTTTTGTCAGATTCAAGTTATTTCTGTGATCATTGTGGGTTTTTCTTCGATTAACAGAGGGGTACCAACAATTTTGTCCACGGCTGTATATACAAAACGACATGTAAAATCACATAAGGATTATCATATCCAGTCAGTGTTGTGCTGTTGCTTATTTTTTGTCATGTTTTGTCTTGGCTTTTTTCTGATTTGTAATCACTCTTATTTTATTTTATTTTTGAATTCTTAGCTAGAACATGGGTGGGCAATATAAGCTGCGGCTTCGGCCATCATCCATTTCTGATAAGTTATGTTGAATTGTATAATCCGAGGAGTTCCTGTTTAATTTGACCTGATTGGATTTTTTCCCCCTTTGTTCTATTATTCTGTTCCTTTCTTTTAATCTAATTATCCAAAATAAAGATTCATTCATTTCTCAAATATGTTTTAAACTTTCTTTAATTATCCACCACCCATTTCTGTCTTTCATCTAGGCAAAGGGAAAACGATCCACCCAAACCGGACCTTGCCTCACTATTTACAGAGATGCAGGCTGAAGATCTGCTGAACCAGGACCAGTACGAGGGGCCGACCAGTTGCTTCTCAGTGAGGCAGCGTGGCTGGAGTGTGTGACCATTCCAGTTTTTTCTTTTTTTACAGTTTAATTTTGCACATTCTAAATAATCTGTAATTTGCTGCTGATTGGAATAAACATCCATCCATCCATCCATCTTCTACCGCTTTTCCGGAGGTCCGGGTCGCGGAGGCAGCAGTTCAAGCAGAGAAGCCCAGACTTCCCTCTCCCCAGCCACCTGCTCCAGCTCTTCAGAGGGGATACCAAGGCGTTCCCAGACTAGCTGGGAGACATAGTCTCTCCACCGAGTCCTGGGTCTGCCCCGGGGTCTCCTCCCAGTGGGACGTGCCTGAAACACCTCAAGTGGGAGGCGTCCAGGAGGCATCCTAATCAGATGCCCATACCACCTCAACTGACTCCTTTCAATGTGGAGGAGCAGCGGTTCTACTCTGAGCCTCTCCCGGATGACTGAGCTCCTCACCCTATCTCTGAGGGTGAGTCCAGCAATCCTACGGAGAAAGCTCATTTCAGCCGCTTGTATCCGCGATCTCGTTCTTTCGGTCATTACCCAAAGCTCGTGACCATAGGTGAGAGTAGGAACGTAGATTGACTGGTAAATCGACAGCTTTGCCTTAGAACTAAGCTCCCTCTTCACCACAACAGACCGGTACAACGTCCGCATCACTGCAGATGCTGCTCCAATCCGTCTGTCGATCTCTCGCTCCATTTTCCCCTCACTCGTGAACAAGACCCCAAGATACTTAAACTCCTCCACTTGGGGCAGGAGCCTGTCCCCAACCCGGAGAGGACAATCCACCTTTTTCCGGCTGAGGACCATGGACTCGGACTTGGAGGTGCTGATTCTCATCCCAGCCGCTTCACACTCAGCGGCAAACCGTCCCAGCAAGAGCTGTAGGTCATTGCTGGATGAAGCCAACAGGACAACATCATCTGCAAACAACAGAGATGAGATCCTGTGGTCACCAAGCATGACACCCTCCATTCCCTGGCTGCGCCTAGAAATCCTGTCCATAAAAATTATGAACAGGACCGGTGACAAAGGGCAGCCCTGGCGGAGTCCAACTCTCACTGGGAATGACTCCGACCGAGTGTTGGCAATGCGAACTAAACTCTCACAACGGTCGTACAGAGACCGAATAGCTCGTAACAACAAGCCCGATACCCCATACTCCCGAAGCACCCCCCACAAAAATCCACGAGGGACGCGGTCAAATGCCTTCTCCAAGTCCACAAAACACATGTAAACTGGTTGGGCAAACTCCCACGAACCCTTAATAAACAATAAACAATTTAGTGATTTATGTGTTTGCATCATGATTTTCTATTTTGTCTGTTCAGACACCGGTGGGAAAAGAGTCAACAGTACGAACCATTTATCAGTGACTTTGAAAATAATGGCTCATTTTTAAGAAAAGTAACCAAAACAATCATTTGCTGAAGACTGTAAAACAAAATAGAGACATCTGCAAAAGTACAAAGGTTTATTGTCAAAATTCCCAGGGCAATACTACATGAATACATGTAGAGTTCACTGTTGATGCAGAGAATATATATTTACACAGTATCTACAGGTAGTCAGCAATACTCAGTACGCTATATTTCCAATTAATCCACGTATTTCTCCATGTAACCTTGGGACTGCTTTATTTTAATTACTTCTAATCCTAGATCCATTTGTTTTGGCTTAAAATGCATCATAATTGCTAAATATATCTTATGCCTAACTTAGTACTGTTTACCTGTTGAAATATATATTTAACGGCTCATATGGCACCTGATCCATGTTTTGTCACGACACCACTGGCTGGAGCAGGTAAATTCCATGACATCTCAACAGTCTCTCCATGATTCTGACACAGATCAGAGCAGTTTATTTCACAGGAAGCTAAACATTTCTACAGACATTATAGCCACTTCGCGTTCGTGAACTTGGGGTCACATCACTGTGATGAACATTAACGCCGACCGTTTGAAGTGATATTTTTGCCAGAAGAGAGCCATCTGAAACACACACACAGAATACAGATTTTAGGACCTAGTATCGATAACTTGCCGACATTACAATGTTGTACGGTGGACTTAAAAGCAAAGTAGCGTTAGCAATCATTAGCTTACCGTCATACATAATGTAGTTTGCATCCTCATGGCTTCTAAATGCTCCAGTACCTTTCCAGAGTGTGTCGTATTGCGGGTTTGCCTTCTGTTCTCCGTTTTTGCCTTTATTCTGGCAAAAACAGCCAGAGAACGCAGACGCCTCGTATCCTGCCAACTTGTGTTTTGCGTAACGTTACGCTTGATTTACGCCAGTTACGTTTGTTTTACGTAGCGGGAGGGACAGGGTTGCGCCGCCTCCCTTTTAACTATTTCCCACCCACTTCAAATGACACCCAGTGCAGTAGAAAAACATGCGAGCCGAACTGTACCGTGCGAAAGGAGGCCAAACTGTTCCAAATGGAAAAGCGCCGTTAGTGAGAGCAGCAGAAGAAATTACTGGCACCACACTACTCCCTCTCAAAGACATTTACTCTGGCAGACTTCAAAAGAAGGTCAGGAGCATCTCCATGGACCCTATTCACCCTGGACATTCACTGTTTTCCTCCCTCCCCTCTGGAAAAAGATACCGGAAAAGTAAAGCAAAAACAAATAGACTGAAATATAGCTTTTTTCCCCTCAGGCTGTGAAAAGTATCACCCCACCTCCATCCCATTCCCCCCAGGATTGATGCATACCCTTCCCTTCTCCCCAACCTCCCCCTCCCCTCCACAACTGCCTTACAACAATTACTGTCTGTGTGGGGAGACTTGAATAACGAAACCGAATTGTCTTTAATTCCAGTTTATTTCAAGTAACCATTCCACTGTCTGCTCTCATTCCTGAGCAGCGAACAAAGAGGGTGAACACACCAAAGTTCTCCCTTTTAAACATTCTCACATCAAACCATTTCTCTCGCAGGGGAAATCACACATCTATATCAAAATCCCTTTATTCACATTCATTAACCTTTTATTTACATAACTCCCCCTTCTCTCCTCTCGAGCCTCAGTGGTCAGGAAGTCTTCTGTCCCCTGTCCACTGCAGGGGGTCCAGGCTCTGCGGCTCCGCACCGCAGGGGGCTGCAGCTCCCTGGCTCTCCTTCATCGTGAGGTTAAATCACATATGCAGTGTCCAACATATACATGTCTAACAACACAGCCATAGTCTGCACTGTTCTCTGTTCTATTGTTTTTATTTTATTTATACTGCTGCTACTGGAAAGCTGATAAACTGCATTTCACTGTTGATATTTTATATAGTGACAATAAAGATCTATCTATTAAGTCATGAAAAAGTAGTCCTGTGTAGTGAGTGATATACTAGAGAGAAAACTAGAGAGTCGTTTTGCATTTGAATCAGTAATTGAACCAGAAGACAACACCTCTTTCCAGAGTCCCTTCAGATTTGGACAAAAAGATCGAATAAAACCATGATTGCAACCAAGAAAATTAAAACAACCAACAAAGCACAAAAACTCCCAATTTGAGTTAAATCATTGTTAGAGCAGAGCAGATCACTGCTCTAGCTATAATCAAGTCCAACTCTACAAACTCAGGGTGAAGGTCCTTGTTTACATCACAACAGCTGAAAGACACTAGCTGGGATTTATAAGCTTCTACAGCACAAACGCACCAAGCAGGTATGTGAAAGTTAACAGTCGCAGACCGCCCAGAACTCTCGACTATGTAATCTTGACTGTGCAGTGCACACGCCCATCACTGGAGCACTCTGGCGGTGCTGATTCAATTACGATGGGAGCGGAAACAGCAGCAGCTGGCTGGGTTATGCCATCTTTAAATAGCAGCCTTCTTCTCTCACTCAGGGCTTTGGTTTTGGGCATAAAAAAAAAGGTGTTGAGTCAGATCAAATACACGTTAAAACCTTCATCTACATTGTAACATAACACAGCTGCTCTCGCGAAGCACTGTGTTACTGACTGTGGTATACTTACACCTCCAGAAGGGCATCAGTGAATTGTAGATCCTAAAAAAAAATGAAGCAACCCAATCAGAGTAGCACTCTCTTCGCTCGATTACAGATTGCACACCTCTCTCCGCAACGGATGGATGAGGGTGTCTGTTCCCAATCTGGGCTGGGTGAGCGTCGTCACTGAGCCTGCCCCAGAAAAGCACCGCTCACCACAGGGACCGGCGGCCCACTTTCACAAGGAGCCCAAAATGCTCCTCGTCTTTGCTAAACTTTTCTTTGCACAGCGTCCCTCCACCTGCATGGAGGTAGCACTGCAGGGGAAGCTGCGCAACGCCGTGTGCTGAAGTTAGCGGATCATACAAACCAAACTTTAACATGAACACTACTGTTTTCAGGGGTCAATAATTTTACTACAGAAAGTGTCATGAAAATTTTACAGGAAAAATATCAGTATGAAGCTTTAAAATAAAGACAGCTGGGTTTTCCTCAGAACACTGTCCACTTTTTCTTTTTGGAATTTTTTTCTTACAAGTTTGTGACTATTTTCATGTAAATATGTGACTCTTGTTATAAATTTGTAATTTTTTCTGCTAGTTTTATTAAAGTTTTTGTTGTACATTTTAAATTTTCCTTTTTTTCTTGTGAAGAAGTGTTTTTCCTCTCAATTTTTTACTTTTTTCCTCATATTTGGAACATTTTCTTATAAATTTGCAATTTTTTCTTGCTAAACTTGTGAGGGTCTTAATATTTCCTTTCTTTTGAGAATTGGAAACTTTTTACACAAAAATTTTGGGCTTTTTCAGGAATTTTTTTGTGAATTTGTGAGATTTCTGCTAGTTTTGCAATTTTTTTCTTAAAAATGCCCAACTTTTTAGAAACGTGGGCTTCTTTTCTTCAAGGTGAACTAGACAGTATTTTTATGAAAACAAATATTGGTTTAAAAATAATACAACAAAATGTTACAAAGGTGTAGAATTCAAGTCTATATTCTTCACAAAAATAATTTATTGATGAAAAATTTTTTATAAGCTTTTACGGATCCAAAATAATAATAATATTTCCATCTGAACACTTGGATGACAAGACTACGGTGGCCCGTCACATAGATATTAGGGGTGGAAATCACGAGGAACCACACAATACGATACATAAGGGCTGGGCGATATGCATCAAAAATCATATCTCGATATAATTATTCAGTATCTTGATATTCAGTACATGTCTCGTGCAAAAACTGTATGTGTTATGCACACACATGCATGCACACGCACACACACACACATGCATACTGGTTTTCATGTTTGATGGGGACCAATTTTCTGATCATCACTTGTGGGGACTACCCTTTCTACACAGACAGAGATTCCTTGCATAGATTGATAGATAGACAGATAGATAAACTTGACACTCTTGGGGGGGTTGGAGGGGTCTGTCTCTCCCCGCCAATATAATGGTAGGGGAAACACTGACCCCAGCAGCTGCAACAATCTCCCTCTTGAATTCCTCCTTCTGTGTCTCGTCTGTCGTCCATTCTCCGTGTGTTTTACTTTTGAAAATTGTTTATCAGTCGTTGACTTTTGTTTATGTTCCAACACAATGCTGCATGTAGTACAAAACCGTTTATCCCCACTTTATGAAAAATATTCGTAAACTGTTGAGCGCAGTCTTTAGCGAGTTTTGTTGATAAATTAACTTTGGCAAGTTTGCTCTGTGGCTGCGAAATGTAAACAGAAGAAATGTGAGCGTGCAGTGCAGGAAACTTTCGCATGATTGAGCCAGCTGCTTGCACTTTGTGTTTCACAGACTGTAAATGTATTATATTAAAAGATTGATCCGTGGATTTTGGAAATCAATATCGGCTCAGTCAAATGTGAATCGATTCAAATTGGAGAATCGATCTTTTGAACCCACCCCTAGTCGACGCGGGTGTATAAATCTATCTTAAGGGTTAGGGCAAAGGGGTGAACTGTGACACACCCTTAATGTTTTGTGGCTTTTCAGATCCACTATGATGCGTAAGTTGTAATGCACATATGTAAATGATTAACTCAGGCATAATATTGTTGAAACTCATTTTTCTTTTAAAAAAATCAAGTTGTTCATAATGATATGTAAGAAGGAAGAGTTCATCAAATATAAACATTTCATAATGTACTTGTACTTCTTTGTAATTTTTTTAATAATGAAAGTCAAAGAGGTTATTGCGGCATTTTCAAAAAAGGAAATAACAGAAGAAGAATCAATTTACCATGGCTCAACTCCGAATGATGACCGGAGTGGTGGCCAAGTTGGTAGGGCATCCGCCCCACAACCGGGAGGTTGTGGGTTCAAATCCCGGCCGGGTCATACCAAAGACCATATAAAAATGGTACTTTCCGCCTTCTAGCTTGGTGCTCAGCATAATAGAATGGGGAAAGGAAAGTTAACGCACAGAGCTAACAGAGGACTGACCCCCCACTGTAGCTTTCACTACTTATAGTAGCTGTGTGCCCTAGGGTCAGAGAAACGGAGATAGGTGCCGCCCCATACACCACATGGTGTCCCACATGCTGTGTGTTAACTCCGAATGACCAGAGATCAACTCTTAAAACAGCTCTAAAATCAGGTTTAACAACAGACAGACAAAAATTTATGTCTGCTAGAAATAAGGTAACACAAACTCTGAGGAAGGCTGAGGCAAACTTTTTTATAACCATTATCAAAAATGTAAAATGAGATGGCAAAAATATTTGGAATAATATGAACAAATTGACAAATAAGCAGAACAAAAAAGATGACAGAGACATAGAATAGTAACTAATTACAGTTACTAGTTACTTCTTTTCAAAAAATAATTGAGTTACTTTACCAATTACTGCATGATTAAAGTAACTAGTTATCATCAAGTGGAGAAAATATGGCACAACAGTGACATTACCAAGAACTGGACATCCCTCCGAAATTGATGAAAAGACGAGAAGAAAAACTGGTCAGGGAGGCTGCCAAGAGGCTGCCAGCAACATGGAAGGAGCTGCAGGAACTTCTGGCAAGTACTGGCTGTTTAGTACATGTGACAACAATCTTCCGTCTAGGGTGGCAAAATGGAAGCCTTATCTTATGAAGGAAAAACATCCAAGCCCGGCTACATTTTGCAAAAACACATCTGAAATCTCCCAAATGCAACCACCCTGTTGTTGGAAACCAGAAACCATGACAGTTTTAGTAGGCCAACATTTTAAAATAACAGGTATCAAACTAGTTATAAACATAATTATAAGCTTCAGCTGGGAGGAAAATTATAAATTTGGATTGTAATAGTCAACTGATCTATTGATTATTAAAACAACTGACTGACTAATCTTAATATAAATCTGGTGTTGTTTCTGATTTCTTCACCTTTTCAGAATAAAAACACAAGGTATGAGGCTTTAGGTATGAGGTATGAGGCACAGTTGTCTGCAGTACTGGAGCCCCCCAGGGCACAGTATTGGCCCCTCTTCTCTTCACCCTGTACACCTCGGACTTCTCCTACAACTCAGAGCTGTGTCATATCCAGAAGTATGCCGATGACACAGCCATTGTTGGGTGTATCAGGGATGACAGAGAGGAGGAGTACCGGAGACTGGTAGGGGACTTTGCTGCATGGTACCACACTAATCACCTACAGCTCAACACCTCTAAGATGAAGGAGCTGGTTACTGATTTTGGGAGGTCCAGACCAAGACCTCAACCAGTCCTGTTAGAGGGAGCTGAGGTGGAGGTTGTGGATTCATACAAATATCTCGGGTTGTGGTGGGACAATAAATTGGATTGGACAACATACATTAGCCACTTGTATGGGAAGACACAAAGTAGGATGTACTTCCTACGGAGATTGCGGTCCTTCAACGTCTGCAGCAAACTTCTGCGGATGTTTTACCAGTCTGTGGTTGCCAGCGTCCTCTTTTACTCTGTGGTGTGCTGGGGGTGGGGGGGGGGCAGTATATTCAAGAAGGATGCGTCCAGACTGGATAAACTGATCAGGCGGGCCGGCTCTGTGGTCGGCGCGAAGCTGGACACTCTGGTGACAGTGGCAGAGAAGAGGACTCTGGATAAACTGTTGGATATAATGGATAATGTCAGCCACCCTCTGCACACCGTCATCAGTGACCAGAGGAGCCTGTTCAGTGAAAGACTGCTCCTTCCCAAGTGTCGGACCAACAGGCTCAAGAACTCTTTTGTCCACCATGCCATCACACTCTATAACTCCTCACTTGGGGGGGGGGGGGGGGGGACATAGAGTACAGAGGACAGTAGGGTATTCATAGTGCAATAACTTTAACTTAACCATAATTGCACAAGCCATATGTAGCCCTGTATTTATATTGTGTATATTATGTTAAGGGTTTACTTTTTTTTTGCTTTTTTGCTTTTCTGATCTGTATGCTTCTTTTATGTGCTGCTGGAAATTTTAAATTTCCCAGAGGGAGTCATCCCAAAGGGATTAATAAAGTTAAGTATAAGTCTAAGTCTCTAAGTCTTTAGGTAAAAAGTTACAATTTTCCATGAAAAGGTCAAATTTGTCACCAAAAATGTTCAAAATTTAAAAAATGTCTCTTTGTGAAAAGATGTTTAAAAAATTGGAAAAGAAAAATTTAGGAGAGAACGGTAACAAGCAGATGAAAGTTGGGACTGCAGACTACATACTGTATAACTTGTAGTGTAGGAAATTCTGCAGATTTTTCTTAAAACATCTGAATAGTCTTGAAAACGTTGCCTGATGAATTCAGATGTATTTCCTAAACTACAGGTTATATGTAATTGTATCATTTTTTAAACATCTTTTCACAAAGAGACCAATTTAGCTATGGTTAATACAACCTATTTATTACATTAAAAAATGTAAACCCCAAACTATAAGTAGCTACAGCAGTATACACACAGCCCCCCAACCTGATCCTCATTAAGACCCAGGTGAGGACGGAGCTGAGGAAGATCAAGGCGAGGAAGGCGTCGGGACCGGACAGCATCAGCGCAAAGCTCCTCAAGTCCTGTACAGACCAGCTGTGTGGGATTGTGGAGTACATCTTCAATCTGAGCCTGAAGCTGGGGAGGGTACCACAGCTGTGGAAAACATCTTGTGTGGTACCTGTACCAAAGACTTCCCACCCCAAAGATCTGAACAGCTACAGACCAGTGGCCTTGACGTCCCACATGATGAAGACCCTGGAGAGACTGCTCCTTGCTCAACTCCGCCCCCTGGTGGGACCAGCGATGGATCCACTCCAGTTCACCTACCAACATGGCATTGGGGTGGAGGATGCGGTGATCTTCCTCCTTCACCGTTCTCTGTCCCACCTGGAGAAGCCCGGGAATGCGGTGAGGATCATGTTCTTTGACTTCTCCAGTGCTTTCAACACCATCCAACCGATGATCCTGAAGGACAAGCTGCTGTGCGCAGGGGTGGACCAGCACCTGTCATCATGGATCCTGGACTACCTCACAAACCGGCCTCAGTTTGTGAGAACCTGGGACTGTGTGTCCGACACGATCATCGGTAGCACGGGGGCCCCCCAGGGAACAGTTTTGGCTCCCTTCCTGTTCACCCTTTATACTGCGGACTTCTCACACAACACAACACACTGCCATCTACAGAAGTTCTCTGATGACTCTGCGATCGTTGGCCTCATCTCCAACGGAGATGAAGCTGAGTACAGAGGGCTTATCCAGGACTTCGTGGACTGGCGCCATCGGAACTGCCTCCAGATCAACGCGAGGAAAACTAAGGAGCTGGTGATGGACTGCCGCAGGCAAGGACAACCCCTCACAGCACCAGTAAATATACAGGGAACAGACATCGAGATGGTGACATCCTATAAGTACCTGGGTGTTCATCTGAACAATAAACTAGACTGGTCACACAATACTGACACACTCTACAAGAAGGGACAGCGCAGGCTGTTCCTACTGAGGAGACTCAGGTCTTTTGGTGTACAAGGGGCACTGCTGAAGACATTCTATGACACGGTGGTGGCATCAGCCATCACTTTTGGAGTGGTCTGCTGGGGCAGTGGCATTACAGCAGCCGATAGGAAGAGACTGAACAAACTGATCAAGAAAGCTAGCTCTGTCCTGGGGCAGCGCCTTGACCCAGTGGAGGAGATGGAAGAGAGAAGGATGGTGGCTAAACTGTCATCTCTGCTGGAGTCCGAGTTCCACCCTATGCAGGACATACTGAATGCACTGAGGAGCTCATTTAACAGCAGACTACATCATCCTAGGTGCACAACCGAGAGGTTTCGCAGGTCCTTCCTACCTACGGCTGTCAGACTGTACAACCTAAGCAGGGCTGCTCGCAGAGATAGCAAAAAGATGTGACAACCTAATAGTATTAAATGCAAAAGACGCAATAGACTTACACAATGGTCCCCTCCGGTATACAACTAGGAAAATACCGGTCGCTATGGAGGGTGAGAATATGTATGGGTACATAATCATACCATGTAGGATAACTAAGTAGACGGTTGTGCTGTTTCATTCCATCTAGCTACAATGCTCCGCACTGTGTGTGTTTATATATTTATATATTTATTCCATCTAGCAACAATGCTCAACGCTGTGTGTGTTTATATATTTACATATTTATTCCATCTAGCTACAATGCTCCGCACTGTGTGTGTTTATATATTTACATATTTATTCCATCTAGCTACAATGCTCCGCACTGTGTGTGTTTATATATCTACATATTTATTCCATCTAGCTACAATGCTCCACACTGTGTGTTTATATATTCATATATTTATTCCATCTAGCTACAATGCTCTGCACTGTGTGTGTTTATATTTACATATTTATTCCATCTAGCTACAATGCTCCGCACTGTGTGTGTTTATATATCTACATATTTATTCCATCTAGCTACAATGCTCCACACTGTGTGTTTATATATTCATATATTTATTCCATCTAGCTACAATGCTCTGCACTGTGTGTGTTTATATTTACATATTTATTCCATCTAGCTACAATGCTCCGCACTGTGTGTGTTTATATATCTACATATTTATTCCATCTAGCTACAATGCTCCACACTGTGTGTTTATATATTCATATATTTATTCCATCTAGCTACAATGCTCTGCACTGTGTGTTTATATTTACATATTTATTCCATCTAGCTACAATGCTCCGCACTGTGTGTGTTTATATATTCACATATTCATTCCATCTAGCTACACTACTCCGCACTGTGTGTTTACATACTCATATATTTATTCCATCCAGCTACAATGCTCCGCACTGTGTGTCTATATATATTTATATTTATACTGTATGTACATATGTATACTCGCTGCTCTTGTTTTTTCTCTTGCCTTCTGATTGTTGCTCTGAGTGTTGCTATCCCTGTGCTGTTGCAATCCTGGAATTTCCCCATTGTGGGACTAATAAAGGCTTATCTTATCTTATCTTATAATATAACCACAGACATCATTCACTACATTACTTCTGTCTTCATCTCATTTCTATGCTCTGGGGCATGAGGGTTTTTTTTTTTGTCTTTTTAACATATCATATTAATGTAGTCTAGTCTGTTATTTCACCGGGTCAGGAAGAGTCTAAATAAAACAGAGAGGGAGTGGGCTTGTTTAAAACTATTATTATTTCATCATTTTTATCATATTGAATATATGCTGGCCTGCCTGTCTGATGTTTCCCAAGACACTTCTGCAGGTAAATGAGCGCTGAATCAGACCGCCCGTCTCTCTCTCTCTTTCTCTCAGTTTATCCGCGTTACAAATCTCTGTTGCACAGCCAACTCCTGGGCTGTTAACGGATTTTTTTTTTTTCCTTTCAGTTGGTTGAATAAATCATGCTGGAGCAGCCACAATGGAATGAAAATAAACCTCTGGACACTTCAGATGTGAGCAACACCGCTTCAGGGAGAAGTAAATGCAATGAAGTAAAACTTTTCCCCGAAGCAGCGTTGTCGACATGCGGAAAAAAATGCGGACAGATTATTTGCATTGCTGCACCTTTTTTTTTTAAAGAGAGCAGCAGTTTGAAACGGCCTTAAAACTAAATTTCTTCCTCACAACTAGACGCAGACGTTCCAAGCACGGAGCACTGCTTCCCGTGCCATATTTGTTTTGCTGTTTCTATGGTAACACATTACTTCCATTGGTAGCGTAACAGACCCCAAATATCGCAATATTCATTTTTACACCAGTATCAAAATTTATTCCGGTATCATCATGAACGATATGATATGGCACACCCCTACATGTGGGAAAATATGTTATGGTCCAGTGAAACCAAGGTTGAACATTTTGGCCATAATTCCAAAAGGTATATTTGGCGCAACACAACACTGCTCATCCCCAAAAGAACACCATACCTACAGTGAAGCATGGTGGTGGCAGCATCATGCTTTGGGACTATTTTTCTTCAGCTAGAACTGGGGCCTTAGTCAAGGTGGAGGGAATCATGAACAGTTCCAAATACCAGTCAGTGTTGGCACAAAACCTTCAGGCTTCTGCTAGAAAGCGGAAGATGAAGAGGAACTTCATCTTTCAACACGACAATGACCCAAAGCACACATCCAAATCAACAAAAGAATGGCTTCAGCAGAAGAAGATTAAGGTTTTGGAATGGCCCAGCCACAGTCCAGACCCAAATCCAATCAAATCTCTGTGGGGTGATCTGAAGAGGGCTGTGCACATGAGATGCCCTCACAATCTGACAGATTTGGAGTGTTTTTACAGAGAAGAGTGGGCAAATATTGCCACATCAAGATGTGCCACACTGATAGACTCCTACCCAAAAAGACTGAGTACTGTAATAAAAGCCAAAGGTGCTGCAACAAAGTATTAGTTTAAAGGTGTGCATATTAATGCAACCAGGTTATTGTAAGTTTTTTATTTTTCTCCTTAAAAGATTTCAGTTTGTTTTTCAATTGGGTTGTACAGGTTTTAGGTCACATTAATGGTGGAAAAAGTTTTGAAATGATTTATCTTGGTCTCATTTTTTTACATCACAAAAAGCTGGCATTTGAACAGGAGTGTGTAGACTATTTATATCCACTGTATTCTGCTACATTAAGGTCTCCCATCTCTGCATCATGCTGTATAATGGAGCATGCAGGTGTGTTGGAGACACTGAGCAGAGAGCAACAAACAAACCTAATGTACGGATCAGCCTCATCTGTTCAGCGCTACTCAATCAATCAGCCATGGATGACGGCTTAACCATTGTGGTTGCCTCTTAATGGCCCATTAAAGAGGAGACTTCCACCGGGAAGTGGACAGAGCCTCAACGTAAACCACAAGACAGCACTTTTTTTTCTGGGAAGAGCAAATATAGTTCAGGAGGGAGTACAGTATTGGGCAAATTAAAAAAAAAGTGCATACCCATCCATGCCTGTAGAAACCAAGTATAAGCAAGTATTTCTGCATGCCCATTGCTGAAAGGTCTCCTCCTGTCTCAGATGGCTGTGTTGTTCACAGTCATGTCTGCGGCGTACTGCTCGAACCTGAGGTGTTTCATGCTCACGGCATCCTTTCTGATGTGCAGCAGTTCTCCTCATTCTATTGCTCTCCATCTGGTGGGTCTTTTTCTTCTTCGTTCAGACCACTGGTTGAGGGATAGATGCATCGTAATTCCAGTTCATGGGCACGATCCTGAAAAAGTGGCTTTCACCCCTGTTCAGGAAGGCCCGTGCATGCCCGTAGAAACCAAGAAACCGGAGTACCTGGAGAAAATCAGCACTTTGCTTGGCATTTTACACATTTGTAGTGTAGACTGGCATTCGTCAAGGTTACACATTTGCTGTCATGTAGGCATGGCAAGTCGTTCTACGATGCCTGAGTTCATAGGACGCGCTATGATGATGAGGCAGAGATCATAGGCCTTCCTATGATGTCCTAGAAACGTGCTTTAAAGTCTGTCGTACCCTATGCTGGTGAAGGGTGTCCTCCTGTCTCAGACGGGTGCGATGTACTGCTGGAACCTCAGGTGTTTCATCTTCATGGCATCTTTTCTGACGTGCAGCAGTTGTCATTCTATTGCTCTCCATCTGGTGGGTCTTCTTCTTCTTCTTCGTTGAGACCACTGGTTGAGGGATAGGTGCGTCATAATTCCAGTTCATGGACAGGATCATGAAAATTGATCTGAGCAAAAAGAGGCTTTCCGGCATGGACTCACTGTATATGACATCATAAAGACATAAAGGCAGCCTTGATGTATGTGACATCATAAAGACATATTGCCTGATGTCTGTCACTGTATATGACGTCATAAAGACATGAAGGCAGGCTTGATGTATATGACATCATAAAGACACATTTGTCTATGTGCCGTCATATAGGTATCGTGAGTCGTCCTATGATGCCTGAGTTCATAGGACATCCTATGATGTTCAGGCAGAGATCATAGGTCATCCTATAAAGTCCTATAAACATGACACACACACACACACAGACAGACAGACACACAGAGATTTCTTGCTTTTATAGAGTGATGATAATTAAAAGCAGAAGAAATACTGCAGGAGAGGTGAGAAGACACAGGATCAGATCACTGGGCTTCAGGAGTCTCATGTGTCCAGCTTGTAAGTTAGAGATGCGGCCACACAAGGCTCTTTTGCCCAAAACACTGTCTCTTGTGGCCATAGCAAAAGAATAATAACATTAAAATAAATGCATGTTAAAAAAGTTGCAAATTTATAAGAAAAGCAGCAAAAATACACACACCCCAACAAATAAAGCAAATTTACAAGAAAAAAGTTTTAAAATTACGAAACAAAACCCTAACTTATTAAGATTAAAGATGCAAATTTAGGAGGAAAGAGTCTCAGGCATTGGTGAAAAAATACTGCCAATTTACCACTGGAAAAAAAAAATGAGAAAAAGCCTCAAATTTCCAAAAGTGAAGGCAGCAATTTCATAAGAATCAAGACACTCTGAGGCAAGTGCAATATCCCCTGCCTCCATTTTCTTTGAAGATCCCAATACTTACTGACAGAAAGCAGTTTTCAACTTTTCAATATAATTAGTGTGGCAAAACCAAATTATGATAAATCCATCATCCATGAATATACAGTACAACAAAGTATACAACCCACAGTTGTAGGGCAGGATCCTGAGGTGAACCTGTATACCAGGTTCAGTTGCCCTAACTTTACTCATTTTATAGTAATAGTAAATTTAGCTCATCATCAGGTCAGGGTGCAAGTTGGCCAAGATGTGTCTTAGATACAACTATGGTATCAATTTGAAAAGCCTACATCATTTCTTTCAGTAGTTATTGCATTCACAAGATTTAGAGAAAATCTGACCTCTGACCTCAAGGTTATCCGATGAGAGTAAATTGTAATATGCGCATCATCAGCATATATCACAACATGGTACTACGTTTCAATACATTTGGAACAAAACTGTAGGAGTTGATTTCACAAGACTGTTGCTGTCTATGAAGTGAGGTGAAATAGGAGGTCAGAAATCAGGGGCTACAATTCCTGCAAAAACCATCCGATCAGAGTCAAATTACAATATACACATTATCAGTGTAGATCAAACCCTGACAAAGTTTCAAAACAATCGTAACAAAACTGTAGGAGGGGCTGATTTCAGAAAAGTGGGACAGACGGACAGATGGCCGGGCGGGCGGACAGACCGCCCCATAGCATAATCTCTCCTTCGGTCTTCACCCCAAGGGCTCTTTGACTGGCAGGGGATAAAAAGTTGCAAATTTATAAGAAAAAAGTTGTAAATTTAAGTAAAAATATCTTAAATGCATTAATAAACAGGGCTGCAAATTCTTGAGGAAAAAAATACATAAAAAGTGTTGCAAATTAACAAAAAAAATTTAGGAGAGAAAAGTTGCCTATTTAAGAGGAAGAAAGACTGCCTATTACATTTGCAGACAGACAGACTCATAATTGTAATACATTATGTTAAACCTTCATTTTAAAGAGCCCATGGTATGCTTTTCCACGTTTTCTGACTTGTCTACAATGTTACAACAGTGAATTATCATCTTAAAAGAGCCCTGAGGCTCAACAAATGAGTAGTAGTAGTAGATTAGTTTATTTGACAGGGACAGTGCAATAAGGTGTACATACTCTGCAGTAAAGATACTAAAAATAAACAAATTTATTTTACTATAGTTTATTCTACACTGGCTGGGACAGGTAGCTAAGAAGAGCCAGCCATTCAGTCATTCAGGGTAGTTTCTGTGGGACTGGTCATATTCTATCAACCACTCAAATCACATACTCCTGCCTCCAATAATGCTTTATTAACTCTGCCAAGGAAGAACGGAGGTAACGTTTTCGGTAGTGCTGGTTTGTCTGTTTGTTTGTTGGTTTGACTGTTAGCAACATAACTCAAAAAGTTATGAATGGATTTTGATGAAATTTTCACAAAAGGTGTGTAATGGCATGGGGAACAGATTAGCGCTGAGCGCCCTTGGTGCTGAAACACTTTGAGCGGTGGCCACTTTTTGTTGCGGTGCTCAGAGCTGAAAAAAGTCCAATTTGTCAGACTACTGTACAGTTGCGCTCGTCAATGTCAGACCTTTCTAAGCAGCCAATCAGAATTAAGGAAGGGCAGGACATAGGATGCTGGTACAGGAAGACGAGAACGGTAGGTGACGGACGGTGGAGGCTGAACTTTGCTGCATCAAACAACCCGGTACTCTTTGATCTGACACTAAAAGGATATCATGATCAAAATTTAAAAGCAAACGCTTGGAGGAACATGTCCACATCTGTTGGTGTGCCAGGTGAGTGTTTGTAATATGGATACGATGTGAATTTGTAGTTGATAATTGCCAAAAAATGGTATGATATCGCACTGTTGTGTAACATTGCTTAATAATTATGAACCTTGTCAGTAAACTGTAATGGAGAAGAGATGAGGGAAACAAAAGCAAAAACCAACCTGAAAGAAGATAAGATAAGATAAGATAAGCCTTTATTAGTCCCACAACGGGGAAATTCCAGGATTGCAACAGCACAGGGATAGCAACACTCAGAGCAACAATCAGAAGGCAAGAAAAAAACAAGCAAGCAAGAGCAGCTAATATACATATGTACATATTACTATAAAATATATATATACACACACACACACAGACACACAGTGCAGAGCATTGTAGCTGGATGGAATAAATATATGAATATATGAACACACAGTGCAGAGCATTGTAGCTAGATGGAATAAATATGTAAATATATAAACACCCACAGTACGGAGCATTGCAGCTAGGTGGAATAAATATGCAAGTATATAAACACACACAGTGCGGAGCAATGTAGCTAGATGGAATAATATGTAGATATATAAAAACACAGTGCGGAGCATTGTAGCTAGATGGAATAAATATATAGATATATAAATATAAACACACCCAGTGCTGAGCAGAAAGATTCAATAAACCATGACGTTGATTTAAGGTGGAATTGCCCAGCCCCAATGTATGGTCAATACAATTGAATTGGTGAATTCAAAAAGGGCCCAAGTCCCCATTGAAAAAGTGTGGACTTGGGCCCTTTTTGAATTCACCGATTCAATTATGACAGTCTTTTTATATTATTATTACAATGTAGTCATATTGTTTTTGCTGCCATTTCTCTGTCTGTTAATAATAATAATAATAATAATAATAATAATGATAATAATGAATTGCATTTATATAGCGCCTTTCATTCAAATTTTCAGAAAAGGTGTGTAATGGCACACTGAACACATGATTAAATTTTGGTAATGATCTCAAAATGCATACCTCCGCCAAGGTTCTTATCTTCTCACAAAGCGTTAGCAACAACACTCCAAAACTACTGGATGGATTTGGATGAAATTTTCACCAGAGGTGGTTCTTGGCCCATAGATGAAGTCATTAGATGTTGGAGGTGATCCGTGGGTGCATACCTTCACCAAAGCCCTATCTCGCAATGTAGAGATGGATGGTGATATGGACGGACAAAGGGATGGAGGGGAGGACAAAGAGAGGGAGGGACGGAGCCTTGGCAGAGGTATGCGCTCTCTGAGTGCCCTCTAGTTTGGTCTTTTGTACCCTCACATTATGTTAGCTCAGGCCGTGTTTGCTATCGGAGCTATGAGGTGACCAGCTAACATTAGCTGAACAATGGCGTCATTAGTCATAGAGCTCAGCAGTGATTAAAGAGGGAGGGTGGTGTTGAGCATGCTCTAGGTGGGATGAACTATCATCATTAGCAGGGTGTGACATTAACTTTTTTGCCCACTGGCCACTGTGGCTAGTGCCTTTCCAAAGTCACTAGCCACTCAGCCTTCTCACTAGCCACAATTTTGTGGTTGGAAAATTATGTTTAATATGATCAAATTTGAGTATCGCATACTAAAATTTACTTGAACTAAATTTACAGTCATTTTAAAATGTAAATGACTCTTATATATACATAAAAATAGCAAGAGAAATACGGTTGAATCATTTATTAACAGCAGTAAATGCTGTAAAACAGTTTAGAAAAACATGTGCAATATGAGAGTAAAGCACAGGTAGATTTGGGGTCTGTCTCAATTCTTATTTGCATCTCTACTCCTTCCCCTTTGCCTACTCCTACCCCTTGACCCTTGATAGAGGTTGAAAATGACCCCTATGAATTGGGACACCCGGTCAGGGCTTCACGTCATTAGTAGTTGCTGATGGATTTAATCTAAATCTACACTACCTGTTTTCACCAGAAAAAAACATGAAAAAGAAAACTGATAAGGAAAAAAGTCTTAAGGAGAAAAATGTCTCAAATTTATATGAACAATTCTAATCAATAGACAAAAGTCAGAAATTTACTAGAAAGAAAGCTGCAAATTCAGAGAAAAACTTGGATCCCCTGGTGGGCCGTTTTTGGACCACGGGCCACATGTTTGACACCCCTGAACCAGCACATTAAAAATACATACAGTAATTAGAGGTTTTCCTTCCATGAAAAAGTTGCATATCACAGATATCATAGATAATCACAGATAAAAGTTCACCTCAGAAGAAGCTTCATTTGCTCTTTACAGCAACATAAAATTTAGTCACTTTTTCTGTCTGTGATACAAAAACTTAAATTTGCACAGCTGTGGGCAGTAAACGGGAGCTTCTTGCTCTAAAAATAATCATATTTAACCACAGAGGTAGAAGCTAATGTGGGGGGGAGAACGTAGTTTAGCTACTCATGCTGTGACAATGGAGGATCAGGTGGCATTCCCCTGGTAATCTGATCACTGAGAGCGGGGACAGCTGTGTTCTGCTGGCCTGCTGTCAGTTCGGCGCCATTTCCGGCCACAAAATGAACCGACCTGCGGAGCACACTGTCCGTGATTTCTTCTGTACCCCAGCCTGGAGCAGTCCTGTGTACCGCACCGGGAGCTGAACCAGACCACGCCCACGGTGACAGTGGACCAATGACAATACGCTGTGTGTGCAGACAGTGCTCATAGGAGTTGTAGTTTTGTAGTCTCACACTAGGCTCATTATTACAATTATTGTTTAGATGTTGCTTGAGAAAACTACAACCCACCAAAGTGGCTAGTTGGACAGGCTGTCTTACCCGCCACTGGTGAAATCCACCTGCCAGTGGCGGGCGGGCGGGTATTAATGTCAAGCCCTGATCATTAGTATTTAAAGAAAAATCCATAAAAACAGCTCATTGCAAGGAAGGCTCTTTCATCTGGGTGTAAAATTGTAGTTCAATGATTTAACCCTGACATATCTTGACGAAAGCATGTCGCACATGTTCAGTTAGCACCTCTGAGAGCTTTCTCAATATGTGAAGAAAGGGCAGGTCATTGGCACTTTTAGGTCCAGATATGTTTTGCAGCTTCATGGGCTAACAACAGTGCTTTTAAAGCTGACATAAACGAAATTAAAAACTCTAGTCTCACTAGGTGAAAGACAATTTGTTTTTACCTCCACCAAGGAGGTAATGTTTTGTCTGTCTGTTGTGTGCCATATTGTGCAAAAACTACCAAACAGATTTTGATGAAAATTTCACCAAAAGTGGCCCTTGGGCTACAGATGAACCCAACAGATTTTGGAGGTGATCCAGGTCAGGATGTGGATTCTGGGTCACTTTCTCTTCTTTTTGGTAAAACAAGTTTTGTTTTTTCTTGTTAACAAGTCTGTAACATGTTTTTTATGACTTACAAGACACATCAAGAGCGAAATCACTGTTATGTGTCATGTCTGTGTTTTTCTCCTGTGAAAGTTCATTTAAAGCTCTTCCACTTTGAAAAAGGCAGCTTTAGATGGAGCATTTTTTTGTGACATCACTATAACAGGTGAACCAATCAGGACTAAGCACTGGCTGTTCAAATTTGCCAGCTTGCAGACTTCTGTGTGCTGTGGTGTTGGAGGAGAGGCGGGATGTCAGCGTTCTGGCGAGCAGGTTGTGGGTGGGCTTCATTAGAGCCCGGCCTTTCAGGGAGGAGGAAAAGGGCAAAAATTTTCACAAACAACTGTAATAAAATGAATTTTTAAGGGCATAAAATACCATTTTAGACAACGCAGATTTGCTTTTAAGGGGATTTATATCTAGCGTAGTGCATCTTTAACAGAGTAAGCTAGAGCCTTGGCAGAAGTATGCACTCACTGAGTGCCCTCTATTATGTGTGGATTATTTCTACACATTCTTAGTTTCAGTTAACAATGAAATTACAAACTATTAGTCTAAATATAAATGTACCCCGCCCGGTATGGGGTTACCGGGGCCCCACCCTGGAGCCAGGCCTGGGGGAGGGGCTCGAAGGCTAGCGTCTGGTGGCCGGGTTTCCACCCATGGGACCCGGCCGGGCTCAGCCCGAAGGAGTTACATGGGTCCGCCCTCCAGTAGGTTCACCACCTGCAGGAGGGATCATGGAAGTCCGGTGCTATGTGGATTAGGTGGCAGTCAAAGGCGGAGACCTTGGCGGACTGATCCCAAGCTTTCTAAACTGGCTTTTGGTACGTGGAATGTCACCTCTCTGGTGGGGAAGGAGCCTGAGCTGGTGTACGAGATTGAGCGATACCGGCTAGATATAGTCGGCCTCACCTCAACACACAGCTCCGGTTCCGGAACCAGTCTCCTGGAGAGGGGCTGGAGCTTGGCCTTTTCTGGAGTTGCCCCGGGCGAGAGGCGACGAGCAGGGGTAGGTATTCTTGTATCGCCCCACCTTGCTGCCTCTATATTGGAGTTTTCCCCGGTGGACGAAAGGGTTGCTTCCCTGCGCCTTCGGGTTGGGAAACGGGTCCTGACCATCATTTGTGCCTATGCACCAAATGATGTTTCAGAGTACCCACCCTTTTTGGAGTCTGTGACTGGGGTGCTGGAGGGTGCTCCTCCTGGAGACTCCATTGTCCTACTGGGGGACTTCAATGCGCACGTGGGCAACGACAGTGAAACCTGGAGGGGGGTGATTGGGAGGAACGGCCTGCCCGATCTGAACCCGAGTGGTGTTCAGTTATTGGACTTCTGTGCTAACCACAGTCTGTCTATAACGAACACCATGTTCAAGCATAAGGGTGTCCATATGTGCACCTGGCACCAGGACACCCTAGGCCGCAGGTCGATGATCGATTTTGTTATCGTATCATCAGACCTGCGACCGTATGTCTTGGACACCCGAGTAAAGAGAGGTGCAGAGCTGTCAACTGATCACCACCTGGTGGTGAGTTGGATCCGATGGCAGGGGAGGAAGCCATTCAGACCTGGTAGACCCAAACGTATAGTGAGGGTGTGCTGGGAGCGTCTGGCTGAGGCCCCTGTCCGGGAGGTCTTCAACTCCCACCTCCGGAAGAACTTCAACCACATTCCGAGGGAGTCTGGAGACATGGAGTCTGAATAGGCCATGTTCTCCACCTCTGTTGTTGAAGCGGCAGCCCAGAGCTGCGGCCGCAAGGTGGTCGGTGCATCTCGTGGTGGCAACCCCCGAACCAAGTGGTGGACACCAGTGGTGAGGGGGGCCATTAAGCTGAAGAAGGAGTCCTATCAAGCTTGGTTGGCTTGTGGGACTCCCGAAGCAGCTGAGGTGTACCGGCAGGCCAAGCGGAGTGCAGCTCGGGTGGTTGCTGAAGCAAAAACCCGGGTATGGGAGGAGTTCGGTGAGGCCATGGAACAAGACTTTCGGTCGGCTTCAAAGAGATTCTGGCAAACTGTTCGGCGGCTCAGGAGGGGAAAGCAGCTCCCCGTCCACACTGTGTATGGTGCGGATGGGACACTGTTGACTTCAACTGGGGATATCGTCGGGCGGTGGAAGGAATACTTCGAGGATCTCCTCAATCCCACTGATACGCCTTCCACAGAGGAAGCAGGGTTTGGGGACGAGGGGGATGACTCGCCTATCACAGGGGCTGAGGTCGCCAAGGTGGTTAAAAATCTCCTTGGTGGCCGGGCCCCGGGGGTGGACGAGATTCGCCCCGAGTACCTCAAGGCCCTGGATGTTGTTGGGTTGTCATGGTTGACACGCCTCTGCAACATTGCGTGGAGGTCGGGGGCAGTGCCTTTGGCATGGCAAACCGGGGTGGTGGTTCCTCTCTTCAAAAAAGGGGACCGGAGGGTGTGCTCCAACTTTAGAGGGATCACACTCCTCAGCCTCCCTGGGAAGGTCTATGCCAAGGTACTGGAGAGGAGAGTCCGGCCGTTGGTCGAACCTCGGATTCAGGAGGAGCAATGTGGTTTTCGTCCTGGCCGTGGCACATCGGACCAGCTCTTTACCCTCTCGAGAATTCTTGAGGGTTCGTGGGAGTTTGCCCAACCAGTTTACATGTGTTTTGTGGACTTGGAGAAGGCATTTGACCGCGTCCCTCGTGGATTTTTGTGGGGGGTGCTTCGGGAGTATGGGGTATCGGGCTTGTTGTTACGAGCTATTCGGTCTCTGTACGACCGTTGTGAGAGTTTAGTTCGCATTGCCAACACTCGGTCGGAGTCATTCCCAGTGAGAGTTGGACTCCGCCAGGGCTGCCCTTTGTCACCGGTCCTGTTCATAATTTTTATGGACAGGATTTCTAGGCGCAGCCAGGGAATGGAGGGTGTCATGCTTGGTGACCACAGGATCTCATCTCTGTTGTTTGCAGATGATGTTGTCCTGTTGGCTTCATCCAGCAATGACCTACAGCTCTTGCTGGGACGGTTTGCCGCTGAGTGTGAAGCGGCTGGGATGAGAATCAGCACCTCCAAGTCCGAGTCCATGGTCCTCAGCCGGAAAAAGGTGGATTGTCCTCTCCGGGTTGGGGACAGGCTCCTGCCCCAAGTGGAGGAGTTTAAGTATCTTGGGGTCTTGTTCACGAGTGAGGGGAAAATGGAGCGAGAGATCGACAGACGGATTGGAGCAGCATCTGCAGTGATGCGGACGTTGTACCGGTCTGTTGTGGTGAAGAGGGAGCTTAGTTCTAAGGCAAAGCTGTCGATTTACCAGTCAATCTACGTTCCTACTCTCACCTATGGTCACGAGCTTTGGGTAATGACCGAAAGAACGAGATCGCGGATACAAGCGGCTGAAATGAGCTTTCTCCGTAGGATTGCTGGACTCACCCTCAGAGTTAGGGTGAGGAGCTCAGTCATCCGGGAGAGGCTCAGAGTAGAACCGCTGCTCCTCCACATTGAAAGGAGTCAGTTGAGGTGGTATGGGCATCTGATTAGGATGCCTCCTGGACGCCTCCCACTTGAGGTGTTTCAGGCACGTCCCACTGGGAGGAGACCCCGGGGCAGACCCAGGACTCGGTGGAGAGACTATGTCTCCCAGCTAGTCTGGGAACGCCTTGGTATCCCCTCTGAAGAGCTGGAGCAGGTGGCTGGGGAGAGGGAAGTCTGGGCTTCTCTGCTTGAACTGCTGCCTCCGCGACCCGGACCTCCGGAAAAGCGGTAGAAGATGGATGGATGGATGGATAGTCTAAATATCACACGCGCGCGCGCGCACACACACACACACACACACACACACACACACACACACAACGTTTATGGTAACAATGAGAGGAAGTGTGTTATCCTGCTGTTAACTTGACAGGAATGAATCTAAATATTACTACTACTACTACTACTCTATATTCCTTATGGCAACATCATATGATGTCCTTGGAGAAAAAAGTACCATCGGTTACACAGTCTATAATAGACGATATATAGAGGATTTTTTTTAAAGGAAAAACAGGGAAAAAATACATGGGTTTAACACCCTACAATTTTTCAATCATACTTTAATAAATGAGCCACTGGAGTAGGAAAAATAACGTGCGATGTCTTCCACGTCTTTCCCAACAACCCGTGTCCTAATTAGATCTAAATGGAGCGCTGACATTAGACCGGGTGCTCCTTTTTCCCGTTTTTTTTTTTTTTTTTCCCTGTCATGAAGCAACATTACCTGATTCGGCTGATTCGGTTATTTCATGCTAAAAGCGTCCAAATGAGACGGCCGCTAGTCCCGGTAGAGGCAGAGAACAGGTCCGAGGCTGTCAGCTTCCACCCCGCATCAGAGATTGGAGATGCTACTGAGTGAACCGGAGACCGGAGCCAGCGCACAAACTGAAGACAGGTCAGCTTCCGGTTACATCCTTCAAAATAATACCTACCGGGTAGCTTCCGGTTACACCATTCAAAATAAAACGAGCAATCTGGCAAAGTTCGGTAAAAAGATAAAATAAAATAAAATAAAATAAAAATAGAATAAAGCACATTCACGAGAAAAAAAATTATTTGCTTTAAAATGTCCCAAATTTACAAGAAAAATGTCACAAATCTATGAGAAAAAGTCACACATTTACCAAACATTTGCAAATTTACAAGAAAAACTTGCAAACTGAGGTGACAAATATGCAATTTTACAAGTGGAAAATGAGCAGAAATGTATGGGAAATAAGTAGTAAATTAATGAGGAAAAAATGTTAAATTACCCTAAAAAGCCACAAATTTATGAGGGGAAAAAAGTCACAACCTTGCCAGAAAAAAAAAAAAATCACAAATGTACATGTAAAAAGTTACACATTTATGAGGAAAAAATTGTAGATTTAAGTGAAAAATGATGCAGATTTACAAGAAAAAAATGAAAGAAATTCATGAAAAATGAATCACAAATTTAAAAAAAAATTAAAATAAAATCTTTTACATAAAAACTCACCAATTTATGAGGAAACCTTCAAATTTACAAGAAGATGCAAATTTATGAGCAGAAAAATGCAAATTAAAAAAATGTAGACAAAAAAAAGTCACAAATTTAGTATCATCGGAATCTCTAGCCACCTCACAATTCGATCTGAATACAATTCAGAGGGCTGCAATGGGATGATAAAACAATTAGAGATGTATCTGTTTGTATTTCAAGATTTTCTTTTTTTCTTGGTACGTTCAAAACAAAGTATTTGAAATGACCCGTAATGAATTTGCTTCCAATATTGTTTTTAAATTAATAAATTAAATGATAGATGTGACAAGTAAGCTGGAATGTTTTTTTAACCAGCATATTTCCCACTACAGTCACTACAGTACCTGGTTACTTCCTAATAAGCTCTGGTTGGCAGACATGGGCTGCTGCTGGACTCTGGACATTAAAAAATTATTTCTCTGAAATTTCTGTATCAAGTCTGAATCTCCCATTAACAGTAATACAACGTGTCAAAATTAATGCACTGCATTGCCTAAAATTTCCAGAAAAAAAATCATAAATGTTCAAGATAATGGCACAAATTTCTGAGAAAAAAAGTTGCAGATTTAAGAAGATATCCTCTCACAATTCAAAAATATTTTAATTTAAATATAGATCAAATGTGTAAGTAAAAGAAATTCATTTGTTATAAAAACAGGTCAGAATCACAAATTTACAAAAAAGCAAATCTATGGAAGCAAAGCTAGAAATTTATAATAAGAAAAGTCACAAATTTATAGAAGTCACTAATTTAAATGAAAGTTTGACAAATTACAAGATGAAGCAAAAATTATGAGAAAATGGTCACAAAATTAACAAAAAAAGGGCAGAAATATGCAAACAATGGTTGCAAATTTATGAGAAAAAAGTTGCATATTTAATAGGAAATCCTGACAAAAATAAAAGAAAAAAGCAAACATATAAGAAAAAGAAATTAATGTAAAAAATACATAAATGTTAATATGGGAGTAGTGATGTTTCATTAGTCAGCATTTTAACGTGTTTTATTATTATTATTAAATGTCTCCTTCATTGAAAAGTGGTGTTTTTATAGGTTTTAACCTTCTGAAATGTGTCTGTCATGTGATAATCAAAAAACATCAAAATTTTTTTTGATTTGATTTTTGATTTTGTATTTTGTATACTTTATTGATCCCCAGAGGGGAAACTGAGGGCATCCACCTGGATGGATGAAGCAGCCACGGTACGGCGCTATCCCTTTATCATTCACACACACATTCACACCTAGGGCCACTTTAGAGTCTCCAATTAACCTAACCTGCATGTTTTTGGCCAAAAACAATGCAAACGTCTCAAAAAAAAAAAAAAGACAACACACCTTTATATTCATTCTGTCTTTGACCAACTGATGTCACTCTTATGGGGTTTTTCCTGTACTTCAAGAAATGGAAAACCCACTTTTGATCCCACACTGCTCTGTTATTGGCCAGTCTAGCTGTATGTCTGGAAACAAAGGCATTAGGTTCAGAGCTAACAGCGCAGAGTGCAACTTAGTTGTTAGCTTACCATATGTAGTTTATATTGTTATTTTCTTTCGATTTCAGTCACCCTAATAAACATTCCTGTTTCCACCTGGTTGACTATTCCACAACACATCTCACATCATTCTGGCTTATTTTGTTATATTTTTGCCACAGCACAGAGCAGGTGATGGCCACGCCACCTGGTGTCAGTTGAACTGTCAGTCCGACCACTTATCACTACTTTCCATAAATTCTATTCACCACTGGAATCCTTGTTCATCTACAACAATTGGCCATATATAGTTTATTTTCTCTAACAGAGGCCCAGGGTGGCTTGCTGAAGATAGCAGTTTAGCCACTCATTCATAAATGTGTCTGTACTTATTGTACTCCATGGACCAGACACATCCTATTGACAACTGAAACTACACACCCCTGTCCACCACTGATGCATTATTTCATCCATCCATCCATCTTCTACCGCTTTTACGGAGGTCCGGGTCGCGGAGGCAGCAGTTCAAGCAGAGAAGCCCAGACGTCCCTCTCCCCAGCCACCTGCTCCAGCTCTTCAGAGAGGATACCAAGGCATTCCCAGACCAGCTGGGAGACATAGTCTCTCCAGCGAGTCCTGGGTCTGCCCCGGGGTCTCCTCCCAGAGGAATGTGCCCGAAACACCTCAAGTGGGAAGCGTCCAGGAGGTATCCTGATCAGATGCCCATACCACCTCAGCTGACTCCTTTCAATGTGGAGGAGCAGCGGTTCTACTCTGAGCCTCTCCCAGATGACTGAGCTCCTCACCCTATCTCTGAGGGTGAGTCCAGCGATCCTACAGAGGAAGCTCATTTCAGCTGCTTGCAGCCGTGATCTCGTTCTTTCGGTCATTACCCAAAGCTCGTGACCATAGGTGAGAGTAGGAACGTAGATTGACTGGTAAATCAACAGCTTTGCCTTAGAATTCAGCTCCCTCTTCACCACAACAGACCAGTACAACGTCCACATCACTGCAAATGCTGCTCCGATCCGTCTGTCAACCTCCCGCTCCATTCTCCCCTCACTCAAGAATAAGACCCCAAGATACTTAAACTCCTCCACTTGGGGCAGGAGCCTGTCCCCAACCCAGAGAGGACAATCCACCTTTGGTCACCCAAGACAAACTGGTCCTGGGTGAAGGGCCAGACTAAGAATGATCCAACAGACTCTCATGATAAATACTAGAACAAGGATTCAGTGTATCCCGCTCGGTATGGGGTTACCGGGGCCCCACCCTGGAGCCAGGCCTGGGGGAGGGGCTCATTGGCTAATGTCTGGTGGCCGGGTTTCCACCCATGGGACCTGGCCAGGCTCAGCCCAAAGGAGTTGCATGGATCTGCCCTCCAGTGGGCTCACCACCTGCAGGAGGGATCATGGGGGTCCGGTGCTATGTGGATCAGGTGGCAGTCAAAGGCAGAGACCTTGGTGGACTGATCTCAAGCTTTCTAAACTGGCTTTTGGGACGTGCATTATTTCAGTCATTCTTTAAGACAAATTTGCATTAGTTGGTTCAGGCTCAATCTAACATAGTAGCTAGTCAGTTACGATTAGCAATAGTGATGTAAGAGGAAGGGCGAAGTACAGTCTCAGGGATTTAAAGAGACATGCACTGAAACCAGTCAATCAGAGTATGGCTGCCAATAAGATAATTCACAATGATGCTGCAATAATTAAATAATGAAAGGCAATTTTACCAAACTATGTCACAAACATTTCATGAAGAGCTATAGGAGTTGCCAACATGTGAGAAACATGCAGTGATTGGGACCTTTAATGGTGTAATGACTAATGGACTAATTATGGAAAAATGCCTTGCTCATCATCAACATATTGAAAAAAACCACATACTTATTACTGAATACAAAACAGTAACTTTAATCAATTCATTGAATAAATTTTAAAATATAGCGACAGATTTTTTTTAAAAATTTGACTGTTAATTTATTTGCACTACCTCAGACGATAAAAGAAAAAAAACAATCAAGAATTCAAAAAGAAAATCAAATTAGTAAAATATCAGTCTGGCACAATTGTCCTGCAGGACGGGTGAGCAGCAACAAGCTTGGACTGAGACGCTTTAGCCAACAAAGATTTCGATCCAATATATCGATAACTGCGACCACCGGCTCCGATATTCAGCCCACATATTAAAGGCTATACCAACTTTTTTTATTATTATTATTATTTAAATGCGTATTGTGCTAAACGCAAAACACTGAGATTTTTAAATCACGAACGTGCACCCATCCTTCCCACATCCCTCCAACTCATCACAGACACGCACCATCCCCATCCTGCCGATCACGCGCATCCTTTGTTGTGCGTGGACACGGGAGCATCTCTGAGAAAATGGAGTTCCAGAGAGGATGGAAGGAAGGCAGCGATCTTAGAAAACAGGCGGCGGAAAAACACCTTCCGCCACCCACCGTCTGCAGACACAAAACACCGCATTCGAGCGTGAGAACAAAGTGTGGAAGTGCAATCCACCGGCCACATCGGCTCATGTTGCACCGGCCAACTTTGAAGGGCTGCTGCCGGGATTTTACCGTCTGCAGGAAGCCGGTCCCGGTAAAAACTCACCGATGCTCCGCAGGGTTCGTGCATCTCTCCCGACTGTCCCTCCTCCTCCTCCTCCTCGACACTCGCTACGGCCACTTTTCCAAAAGCAGCCCGATCATCTGCTCACCTCACACTTTCCCCCTAAAACAGCCCCCCGGTCCAAACATTTTTGCGCACTTACCGGAAACCATCCCCGCTCGGGCCTCTCGGTACTGGTAGTTCTCGTTGGAAGCTGCGGCTCGTCAGTCCTCTTTGCAAATGCTGGTTCTCTTTGCCTTGTAAAGACTGCAATACCCAGCAGCCCTTGTGGCGCACTGATTTTTTTTTAGGGAGGGGTGGAAGCTCATACCGTTGTATTGGCCGGAGTGAAGCAGAAGGATGAACACAGCGGATGCCACCATCATAATAACTTTTTAAATAGTTATTGTTATTAGTTATTATTAAATAATTAAGCATTTCTTGCTTTAACCCCCAGAAGGTATTACTACGGTCTTAAAGGTGCACTCCGGCGACTCTAAAACCACCTCAAAAACAAATATGTGTTGCCCACAAAAAAAAAAAAAAATCATTGCCTTACAATTGCTTCGAAAGACATTTTTTTTCTTCTTCTGATATTGATTGGCGGCTGGTACACAACATAAGGCGCATTGCCGCCACCTGGAGCAGAGGAACAAGCAGGAGCTCAGTTTTTTACAACCTGGGAAACATGACAGATTATGGGGGGAGGGGGGCTGAAAAGTTCATAGTGGTCAAATTTGACCAGATGGGGTTTATTTTTCAAACGCAGGGATCCGAGCACTGCAACACTGATGGAAGAAATGTGTGGACCGAAGGGGAAGCGTTCCCAGGCCAGCTGGGAGACGTAGTCTCTCCAGCATGTCCTGGGTCTGCCCCAAGGTCTCCTCCCAGTGGGACGTGCCCAAAACACCTTAAAAGTGGGAGGCATCCTGATCAGATGCCCAAACCACCTCAACTGGCTCCTTTCGATACGGAGGAGCAGTGGTTCTACTCTGAGCCTGTCCTGGATGACTGAACTCCTCATTACCCAAAGCTCATGACCATAGGGGAGGGCAGGAACCTAGATTGACCGGTAAATCGACAGCTTTGCTTTAGTGCTCAGCTCCCTCTTCACCACAACAGACCGGTTCAACGTCAGCATCACTGCAGAGGCTGCTCCAACCCGTCTGTTGGTCTCTTGCTCCATTCACCCCTCACTCGTGAATAAGATCCCAAGATACTTAAACTCCTCCACTTGGGGCAGGAGCTTGTCCCCAACCCGGAGAGGACAATCCACCTTTTTCCAGCTGAGGACCATGGACTCGGACTTGGAGGTGCTGATTCTCATCCCAGCCGCTTCACACTCAGTAGCAAACCGTCCCAGCAAGGCCTGTACGTCATTGCTTAATGAAGCCAACAGGACAACATCATCCGCAAACAGCAGAGATGAGATCCTATGGTCACCGAACACGACATACATCCTGTCCATAAAAATTATGAACAGGATTGGTGACAAAGGGCAGCACTGGTGGAGTCCAACTCTGACTGGAAACGAGTTTGACTGGGTGTTGGCAATACCACCGGAGTGGTGGCTCAGTTGGTAGAGCATCCGCCCCACACCCGGGAGGCAGGGGTTCAAATCCCGGCCGGGTCATGCCGAAGACCATATAAAAGTGGAACTTCCTGCCATCCAGCTTGGTGCTCAGCAATAATGGAATGGAGGAGGGAAATTTGTGGCGGTGCCTTGCATGGCAGCAGCCCTCTGATTCTGCACTTGGGGTGTGTGTGATTAACACAGTAGATAGGTAAAACACAATCTCGTTCTACTGTACGTGATTGTTTGTACAGTTGAATGACAATAAGGGTGATTTAATTAAAAAAAATTTTTTAATCAACCAAACTCTTGCAGTGGTCGTTTAGGGACCAGATAGCTCTTAACAACAAGCCCGATACCCCATACTCCTGCAGCACCCCCCACAAGAGACCACGAGGGACGCGGTTGAATGCTTTCTCCAAGTCCACAAAACACATTTGGCCTGGTTGGGCAAACTCCCAGGAACCCTCGAGGATTCTCGAGAGGGTAAAAAGCTGGTCCGATGTGCCACAGCCAGGACAAAAACCACATTGCTCCTCCTGAATCCAAGGTTCGACCAGTGGTTGGACCCTCCTCTCCAGTACCCAGGCATAGACATTCAATTCAATTCAATTCACCTTTATTTATATAATACCATTTCACAACAACAGTCATCTCATAGCACTTTCAACTGTAGGGGAAATCCCAACAATTGCAGAAAGACCCCAGTAATCAGGCCATCCCCTGTGAGCAAGCACTTGGCGACTGTGGAGAGGAAAAATTCCCTTTTAGCAAGAAGAAATCTCCAGCAGAACCAGGCTCAGGGAGGAACAGTCATTTGCTGTGACTGGCTGGGGGGTGAGGGGATAGAGAAGAGGAAGAAAAGAACGGACATGTAGAGAGCAAACAGCACAACGGGGAGTCAATCTCTGGGAGAGAACAAACATGTTAATGACCAGCAAAAATATTTTGTTGAGGGTGAAGAAAGGAGTGAAGCCCAGTGCATTGTTGGAGGTTCCCCGGCTGTCTAAGCCTGTTAGCAGCATAACTAAGGGAGGGTTCAGGGGCTGAGAAGTGTGATCACCTTAAAATTGGAACACCCCTTCCGGTCCCCCTTTTTAAAAAGAGGAACCACCACCCCAGTTTGCCATGTCAAAGGCACTGTCCCCGTCCTCCATGCAACATTGCAGAGGTGTGTCAACCATAACAGTCCTACAACATCCAGGGCCTTGAGGTACTCAGAGCAAATCTCATCCACCCCCAGGGCTCAGCCACCAAAGAGTTTTTTAACCACTCCGGCGACCTCAATCCCTGTGATGGGCGAGTTGTCCCCCTCGTCTTCAAGCCCTGCTTTCTTTGTGGAAGGCGGGTCAGTGGGATTGAGGAGATCCTCAAAGTATTCCTCCACAGCTCAACGATATCCCCAGTCGAAGTCAGCAGCGCCCCATCCACACCATACACAGTGTGGACAGGGAGCCACTTCCCCCTCCTGAGTGACCAGACAGTTTTCCAGAATCTCTTCTAGGCCGAGCGAAAGTCTTGTTCCATGGCCTCACCAAACTCTGCCCACACCCAAGTTTTTGCATCAGCAACCACCTGAGCTGCACTCCACTTGGCCTGCCGGTGCACCTCAGCTGCTTCAGGAGTCTCACAAGCCAACCAAGCTTGATAGGACTCCTTCTTCAGCTTGATGGCCCCCCCAACACTGGTGTCCATCACTTGGTTCGGGGGTTACCACCACAAGATGCACAAACAACCTTGTGGCCACAGCTCTGGGCTGCTGCTTCAACAATGGAGGTGAAGAACATGGCCCATTCAGACTCCATATGTCCAGACTCCCTCGGAATGTGGTTGAAATTCTTCCGGAGGTGGGAGTTAAAGACCCCCTGGACAGGGGCCACAGCCAGATGTTCCCAGCACACCCTCACTATACGTTTAGGTTTACCAGGTCTGAGTGGCATCCGCCCCTGCCATAGGATCCAACTCACTACCAGGTAGTGATCAGTTGACAGCTCTGGACCTCTCTTTACCCAAGTGTCATGGTCGCAGGTCTGATGACACAATAACAAAATCGATCATCGACCTGTGACCTAGGGTGCCCTGGTGCCAAGTGCACATATAGCACAAATAAACCACATTTGGTCAAATTTGACCACTATGAACTTTTCAGCCTAGGAATTTTCAGCCCCACATATGTGTTCAATTTTTGGCTGTATGAGCAAAAAATCCTCTTTTAAATTACATGTATTACCCACAGACATGAAAATACAACAGCAATGATTAACTTTATTTGGAAAAACCTCAGTGTCCCTGCTAAAATACTGGAGAGGACATGGGTTTGCAGCCTGCATGCCAGGGAAGATGGTTCTGGTGTGCGTGGTGCAACGGCAGGGCGAGTATCATCATAGGTGAACCAGCGGAAGGATCATTCTTGGTGGAGCAGAGAGGCAGTCGCTGCCCGGCTGGAGGCTCCCCTCGCCACGCTGGGAGCACCTGTCAGTGTGCCCTGCCAGCTGCCTCTCCCTGGAGTGAGCCAGGGAGAACACTCCAAAGGAACTGAGCACTCTTCAGCTCCTCCCTCTTCCCCCAAAGGAGCGGTCTCTGGTTACCCACTCACCGCAGATCGCCTCGCTGAGGGCCAGCAAACAGTTCGCCTTGGAGAAGCTCAAAGCGAGGTGAGCTCTGAAGGAAGGAAGCTAGGGAGTGCCTGACTGACTGGAACTGGACTGAGGCAAACTGCTCACCGGCCCCCAGCGAGGCGATGCATGATGAGTGGGTAATCAGAGACCAGCGGGGAGCCTTCCGGCCTCTATGCCGGGCCGGGCAATGATTCTTCGGTGGATTCACCTATGATGGTACTTCCTCAAGTTAGATCGCCTTCTTGTACAATGTCCTCATCTTCGTCCAGCTACTGGTGGCTGGGAGTATGGGTGGAATTAATTAGAACATTCATAGATCCACGCACACTTAAGTAGTTCAAAGACATAAAAGCTCTTGCCAAGCCATTCTAAGGCAATAAAAGTTTTTTGGGTTTAAAAAGCCACAATATACTATTCTGGGCAAAACACATTGGTTTTCGACTTTGAGATGAGATGAGATTCAACTTTATTGTCATTACACATACACATTTGAGGTGGTTTAGAGCCGCCAAAGTGCATCTTTAAATCTTGCACATACTTATGTATGCGTGGATCTATGAATACTCTAATTAGCAGCCTGCAGGGCTTGCACGTGATTGGTCGCTGCGACTCCTGGTGGGTGTCTTGCTTGTCTGTTCAAGATGTTTCCAGATGTTAAAGTTTTGCCTATATCTTCAAAGTAAAAAGCCAAACATTTTTCTAAAAACGGTTGAGGTGAAAGATAAACGTGTACGTGCAAAATATGTGTTTACTTTTTAGGCTGATTATATCAGCTGGTTTGAGGAGACCCTTATGGGTTGGGGTTTTGTGGCTAATGCGACAGTTGGACAAAATCTTGAATTAACATTAATCATTTTTAAAATTATTTTTCTAAATCCTAGTTACCTGTAGAAATATTCAATGAAACTAGTTTCATTAAACTAAATGAGAGCACTGAGTGGTCAGATGGCGAACTGGTTCTGAGCTGCCTTTATGGTTCCCAGTGGCCATCTACTGGTCAACTGCAGGAATGACACTCTGCTTTGCTGGGCAGAAATAAAGAATTTCTTCACTCACGCCATAAACACAAAGATGTACTTTAATTTGAAGACATTTTCAGCCTGCCGGTGACATTTAAAGACCAGAAGTTACTTTATGTTAGGAAATCATTTATTAACTGCAAAATATGATCACAAGCATTGACAAGGAAGAGGAAGCTGTCAAATGCACCTGGAGAAAAAGACAAAAAAACAAAACCTTGTTTTGCATACAGCTCAGGTGATATCACTTATGACCTGCCATATAATATATTGCACGACAGTGAGTGAAAGGAAAGCTTGAAATATTTAGAAATGAGCCTGATACTGCACTAACTGCAGTTTTTATATCACAGTATAAAGTCTAATGCAATGTAATACACCCTTCATCTCTAATTCATTATCGTGGTTCAATAAAAAAGCTTTCACTTTCACTTCACTTTTTTATTTTTTTTTATTTACTTGCATTCGCTAAATAAATAAAAAAATAAAACTGGAATGGATTTCTGATTTGGCTCAATTGCCACTTTCATGCCAAAAGAAACACATATTTTGATGGTTTTTGCTGACAAAAACTGATAATTTGTAAATTTATTGTGACTAAATCTTTATACAGGTACAGCTCAAAAAATTAGAATATCATGAAAAAGTTCAATAGTTTTTGTCACTCATTTCAGAAAGTGAAACCCATGTATTATATAGATTCATTACACAGAGAATGAAATATTTAAAGTGTTTATTTATTATTTATTTTAATTTTGATGATTATGGCTTACAGCCCATGAAAACCCCAAATTCAGTTTCTCAAAAAATTAGAATATTACATAAAATTAATTTTAAAGAATAATTTTTTAATAGAAATGTTGGCCAACTGAAAAGTATGTCCATGTGCACACTCAATAATTGGTTCCTTTTGGATTAATTACTGTATCAGTTTGGCGTGGTATGAAGGTGATCAGCCTGTGGCACTGCTGAGGTGTTATGAAGGTCCAGATTGCTTTGAGTGTGAAGTGTGAAGCTTTTAGTGTGAAGTTTCCACAGTCAGTGATGATTTGAGGAACAATGTCATCTGCTGGTGTTGGTCCACTGTCTTTTATCAAGACCAAAGTCAGTGCAGTCGTCTACCAGGAAATTTTAGAGCAGTTCATGCTTCCGTCTGCTGACAAGCTTTATGGAGAAGCTGATTTTATTTTCCAGCAGGACTTGTCACCCCCCCCCCCCCCCACACACACACACACACTCTGCCAAAACTATCAAAACCTGGTTTAATGACCATGGCATCACTGTGTTTGATTGGCCCACAAACTCTCCTGACCTAAACCCCATAGAGAATCTATGGAGTATTGTCAAGAGGAAGATGAGAGACACCAGACCCAACAATGCAGACGAGCAGAAAGTCACTATCAAAGCAACCTGGACCTTCATAACACCTCAACAGTGCCACAGGCTGATCACCTCCATGCCACGCCACATTGATACAGTAATTAATCCAAAAGGAGCCCTGACCAAGTATTGAGTTTGTACATGGACATACTTTTCAGATGGCCCACATTTCTATTAAAAAACTATTTTTTAAAATTAATTTTATGTAATATTCTAATTTTTTGAAAAACTGAATTTGGGGTTTTCATGGACTGTAAGCCATAATCGTCAAAATTAAAATAAATAAACACTTGAAATATATCACTGTCTGTGTAATGAATCTATATAATATATGGGTTTCACTTTCTGACAAAAAATATTGAACTTTTTCATGATATTCTAATTTTTTGAGATGTATCTGTATACAGTATATGGCCATGTTGACACCAGGCACATCACAGACGTGGGGACGCACGCACGTCATGACATCATCATACCGTGACTATATTAAAGGGCTAATGTGTAATGTAGTTATTTATCGTTCATATATTATTTTATGTTTGGTGCTCTTATTTGGGTGGCACGAGTTGGTGGCTCCATGTTCCAGTTCCGCCAACCCTGTGCATATAAGAAGGGCTGCAGATAGGGGGTTAGTCTCTTCCGCCTTTTCCTCTGCCAAGCGGCTGTATGTGTGGTTAGGTGCACTGCGCCCTGTATTATAATAAACGTGTGTTCAGCTCCCTATTGCTCTCCTCCTTGACTCCAACTTCAAACAAAACATAATGGCGGGAGACTGTCTCTTGGACTGTCTCTTCTGGAGGAAAACTAATTATTTTCCTGAAGATGGAAGCATGTCGAGTGCCACCACCGCCATTCCTTGTGACTCCAGGTGAGCCACCCATTCCATGGCCCCGTTGGTAAGAGTTGTTCTGCAGTTACGCAGCGGCGGTAGACCAGGAAAGACAGGCAAAGCTGGGGGATGTGAGCAATTCTACTCTAAAGCCGGGGTACTGAGGGGCAGCAGATATTCAACAGTTTAGGACAGGCGGACACATATGAAGACTGCATCACGCTGCTGGCCGGACATTTCATGGCGCCCAAAAGTGTGCTAGTGAAGAGATTTGGGTTTTACCAGTGCTGACAGCAACCGGACGAGTCGGTTCTACAGTACGTAGTACTATGAGTTCCGACACCCGGAAGACAGGTTGGTGCAATCACAGTTCAAGTGGTATGCTGTGAAACTGGTGATACAGGGCTTGCTGCAGATGGAGCTGGATGACCTGCCAGTGACAGACATGGTGGAAATGCTACGGGAGTCGGTGCTGGTGGCGCTGCACATCCTGTCAGAAACGGAGACAATGGAATTAGTGTCCCAGCTAGAGATAACGGCCTAGGTAGCATCGCAGCTAGTGGGCCCCGCTCTCCACTGTCAGTTCCACCAGTACAGATGATTGCCCCAGCTGCTGAGCCCTTCGACTCCACGCCTTCTTGGGATGGCTCTGAGGTAGACGCTGCAGGACAGCAGGGCACCACAGCGCAACAACCCAGTGGCAAACTTAGTTTGGCTGACGATGGTCAGAGTCCGCTGCACTTGGACATGGACGCAGCCACTCCCTGCCTCGCACCGCATGTCAAGCAGGACTCAGTAGAACCGAAGCAGCCATAGGAGCCCCAGTCCACAGCCACACGGGTTCCTGAGCTGGTCCTCATGCAGCACGAGTGTTCTCAACCTGTTGCCTCATCGCAGGAGAGTGAGCATAATTCCCTAGACATGGGTACAGCCGCTCCAAGCTCAACACCGCAGAGAGAACACAGCATGGAGACAGGGCACAAACTGGACTCGCCTCTGATCCTCGCCTGGGATAAGCCTCAAGGAGCCGCCATGGAGCTGCAGGACAGGCAGTTTGTGGCCAAAAGGGGACTCCAGTGAACAATGACAACCCAGAGTGCGTCCTGTCGCTGGCGACAGCAACACATTGAGGCGACCACAATTAGCACCAGGAGAGAGGGGGCAGGAGCCGGACTCATCTTGCATCCTCGCCCAGCATCAGCCTCAGGTAGCCACCTCAGCACTGCAGGATAGAGAGTTCGTGGCCCAGCAGGACCCAGCAGAGCAATGCCAACCAAGGGCACGTCCTGCCACTGGCGTGAATGGCATTCCACCACAACAGCACCCAGCATCTGGAACGAGAGAGCAGCAGCACCGGATGCAACCGAACTAGTCACTTCTCGCACTATTTGATTGGGTTCCGGTCCAATGATTCAACTGCCTGGACCCACAGATGGCCCTGTCATCACAGATGAGAATCACCACCCAGTTGGGGCCAACCATCTTCCAGATGGCCGATGGTTCAGGATGGCACGGCGGTAGTCTGCGAAAGGTAAGATCAGCAGCTGCCCCAGATCAAGACATGACCCTGGAGCCGACCCAGCTGGTGTGGGACCCAGGCCGGGACTTTGCTGACGAGCCAGCCATGAGTCCAGTGAAATGGCACCTAGGTCCACTGCAGCCGGCGCCTCCAGGGGCATGCCCACCGCGGGCTTGTCTGAGGCCCCAGAAGTTGAACTATAAAATGATTGTGTTTGGAACCGTTCCACAAAGCACGACTGCTTTAGAAGTGGCAGAATAATCCATGCAGTCGTGCAGGGTCAACCAGTGGTCTACCCGGTGCTCCAGGTTCTGTTTTCCTTTGCTTGTTTTAAAAAATGCTGTTGTGAACTTAAATGCTGATAATGTTTTGGGCTTTTCCAGGGGGGAGGTAGATGTTGTGTATGGCCATGTTGACACCAGGCATGTCACGGATGTGGGGATGCACACACGCCGTGACGTCATCACGCTGTGACTATATTAAGTGGCTAATAACAGGAGACTGCCTCTTTGGCGCTCTGCCTTCATGCCAGCAACAGCCTGTACCCATTAGGAGTTAGCTTGCTAGCTAGCACATTTTAGCACGTGCTGTTAATAACTCTGTTTAATAAAGCCATCGTACAGTACAGCTCCTGCCTCCGCTGTCCTGTGTCCAGACATAACAGCTCCATCCCTCCCTGCCTCCCTCCCTGCGTCTGTCATCATGAGTCACCTCCAAAATCTAGACCACCTCTGATTTAACTTTCATCAAAGTCCATCCAGTAGTTTTTGTGTAATTTGCTAACATATTATAAGAAGATAGGGCTTTGGCAGAGGTATGCACTCTCAGATCCCCTCCAAAATCTAATGGATTCATCCTTAGGTCAAGAGTCACCTCTGGTGAAAATTTCATCAAAATCCACCAAGTAGTTTTTCAGTTATCCTGCCAACAGACCGAGAGACAGACAAGCACAAACCACTCTGACTACATTACCTCCTAAGCGGCAGTAACAACACTAATGACTATCATGGTAAAGTCATGTATATACTCAGATGTTTCTGTGACATTCGACATCCTATACCTTATTAATGGCTTGCTTGCTACTGATTGATATTTTGAATTAAGAGTTTCCCATTGTGAAACACAGATGTCCCTCTATCTTATCAGCTGATACCAATAAATATGTCAGGCATGTCTGTTATGGGCAGCACGGTGGCGCAGTGGTTAGCACAGTGGCAGCATAGCAAGAAGGTCATGGGATCGATTCCACCCTTGACCATCGTGGGTTCGATCCCACCCCCAGACCATCGGTGACCCTTCTGTGTGGAGTTTGCATGTTCTCCCCGTGTCTGCATGGGTTTCCTCCGGGTACTCCAGTTTCCTCCCACATGCCAAAAACATGCAGGTGAGGTTAATTGGCATCAACTGGGGATTCTAAATTGTCCTAAGGTATGGATGTGAGAGTGAATGGTTGTCTGTCTCTCTGTGTTGGCCCTGTGGTGGACTGGCGATCTGTCCAGGGTGTACCCTGCCTCTCGGCCAAAGATGCTGGGATAGGCTCCAGCCCCCCGGCAACCCGAAAAGGATTAAGCGGTAGAAGATGGATGGATGGATGTCTGTTATGATCTGGTGAGGGCACTCCCCCTCCTGTCCTGTGGGAGGGTCCCCGGCTCCGCAGGTAATCAATACACCTGCGTGAGTGGATGCACCTGCTGTCTCTTTGCTGCCAGCGCTTAAAAGGACCAGTCTGTGAATGCTCCAGCGCTGGCTCATTGGGTATACTGCCATAAAGAATTAAGTAAGTAAAGTTTTAATTATCTTGGAACCCAGTGAATGACCCGTCTCTCTCTTTCTCCTTCTCAGGTTGCTGCCATTTCTGCGGTGTGTCCCCGGGGGTTTGTTGTGCGCTCACCTGCTCCTTCATCATTGTCTTCTCTCCGGATCATCTACTCCACCCGGTTGGACATCTCAAGTGCCCCGGGGGAGGTTGTTTGCCCCGCAGGAACGGCTGCTGCGGGCTATTTGAGGGACACAAGTAATTGGAAACTCTTGTGCCTGTCTGATCTTTCCATCGAAGATGTAGAAGATTTGTACGTCTTCTTAGTAATGGTGATTGGGATCGTTCTGATTGGATCTGGGATTGTCCTGGTGTACCGTAAATTGATGAAGATGGATACAACCTATCAAAATGCTGGCCAAGCGAGGTTTAACCATCAAATTGAAAAAATGGAGAGGACTCTGACAGCGGCAAATGGAGAACTGTCTAGGAAGGTGGATTACATCATGATTACTCTGAGAGCCGTCCATGAAGGATTCAACGTCCAGCAATGAAGGATTAAGTACTGAATCTGTAAGAGAATATAAAGTTTTTTTTTCTCTCTGGGATCAGTACTATTCGACAAATCTGACTCCCCTCACACAAATCCTCCAGATTATCTGCAGCTTTTTGTTTTCAAAACATTGAGCTTCACGGCCTTCACGGACTGCCAGCTGCAATGGCCCAAGGACAATGCCAGCAGCTAGACAAAACATCTCCTGCCAAAGAGTCCTTGTTGTTCTTAACTGATACTAACACTTACACTCAACACTACATCCACACTGACTCAAAAAACTGATGAAAAAGATTACTCACTCACTGCTCTCTCTGTGTCCTTGTGAACTTTTTTGTCTGCTAACTGTGCATTGAGGGCTTTTTTTTTCTTGTAATCATAATATTGATCATATATGACCAGTATTCTGAAAATCAATGGTTTTTTTGCTCCTTCCTATTGTATTATCCTTTCTTCCCTATGCATCCTGTACCCATCTGATGACAGGCGCGTTCACAGACGCTGCCGTGTCACCGGAAATGCAGGTCGTTTTCTGTGTCAAGTCAAATCTCTCGTATGTTATCAGTTGTCATATCTGTTAATGTACCTGGCAATAAATCTTTTCTGAGTTCTGAGTTTTGAGTTCTGAGTTCATCAGCCCTACTCATCCGCAGCTTCCATTCCAAATTCATCCTGGCCTTCCTGGGTTCCCCGTCGGGCTCTCTGCTCTCACTCGGAAAAGTTTTTTCCCTTATGATTCATTATTACCTGCCTCCCTCCTCACTCTAATCTGCTCTTGTCTCCCTCCTTACAGGCTGGGCTTTCCTCTGGCAAATGAGGTGTTTCCGCTAATTTTGCTCCAATTCTTTTCAATAAAATTTTGTATAAACTTTAACTCTGTGTGTTGTGTGCATTCCCTGGTGTAGCATCTTGCATATGAGCTGATATTTATTGTAATCATGACAATATCAGAGTGAAACAGAAAACCACTGTCACTATCAAGTCAATTATCTAATGAATCACTTTCGTTGGATGAGCTTTCTTGGAGATAAGTCAACAGCTGCACAGAATATAAAGATTCATTTGATTTCGGTGATACTTTCTTCACTGCCTTGCATTAGCTTGCCCTTCTTGCAAACTACGTTTTTGTACTTTGTCCTGTGGCCTACTTTATTTTTCTTCTTCTGGTAATTGGCAGACAGAACGGTATTACTCTGTAGCACAATTATCCTGCATGGGTTAAGAGCAGGCAGTTTTCAGCAAACATACAAATATAATCACATGGTAGAATCTAGAAACATACACAGGAGGGTAGCGCGCGCGCGCGCGCGCACACACACACACACACACACACAAAGTGCACATGTATGTACTACAGGTGGCTGTTGTGCATGTTCTTTTAGAGCAACTGTGACCCCTTGATGGTGTCAAGGTTTTTTCAAGAAAATATTCACTTTAGATGTCAGAGATTTCCAAGGCTATAACTTGAAAGTGGTAAGAGGTAATGGCTTACTGACAATTAGAAAGATGTGGAATTTGATCCAAAGTTTGAGATAAGAGTAAATTTTTGCATCTAATTTGCATAATGCCACACAGCCATATCGAATTATGTAACTTTCAGTCAAAAGTGGAGTTTGGACATGTTTACACAAAGGATGGTTTTGTTTTTTTGTCACCGTTTTTTGTTTTGGGTTTTTTGTTATCTTCAAAGAAAAGGAACCAGAAAATCAGTACAATGTAAACAAAGAAATTCGTCAGACTCACCGCTGGTCAGGCAGCTCGTTTTGACCATTTTCATAATCCTGGTCGTTATTTTGTCTTCTGTCAGTCATTTTCGCTTTCTGTCCCACATCCAGAAACTCTTATGATTATTCTACCTCAATTTCGCTTTTATTCCTCCATGATTTATCTTATATGACGACACGGAACCAGCGCAATTGTTCTGTCCAGTCACATGGGGCTGTGGTCGATGGCAGGTGAAAATTAACCAGCGTCGGCCACCCTCTATTATAACAAAATGTAGATATTCACCTTCATAAGCTAAATAATCTCTTTTTAGAATCATAGTTGGCGAATTTGGGAGCAAATGCCTCCTCCGTGTTGCGATGGAGCACATCAACATTTGTTTACAAACTCTTCTTCTTCGGTGTCCCAGAAGTGAGGTTTTCAGGTGGTTATTTGGGAGACACCAGTCCTCCAAGGCAAGAGCAGTAAGTTATATGTGTCTGCTACCTTGTGAGGTGGAATACTTAGTACAACTGGGGATTTTTTATGGTTTATGGCCACATCACATGACAGGTGCAGAACTGTGACACAGACAGTGAGGGTGCTATCTATGTCCATGAAACCCAGACACAAGAATGGTTAAGCCCTCAGGTTCCCCTTGTGATGCTCTCTCTCCTTGTTTTTTTAAAGAGGTTTTATCCAGCATAAATCAGTCAGTTTTAACCATTTTAAACAACAGTTTGTCTTCTGGTGTGGTTCCTGCAAATTTTAAGCATGCAATAGTGAAACTGATAGAAAAGTTTCATATTTGTTTCATATTTGTGATTTGCTTTATCTCAGAGTCTGTGTGAAAGTGTCAAGGATGCAGCTGCACTATGTTATCATTTTGTTTTAGTTCATTTTGTGCATTTCCTGTGTAACTGGTGCTGATTGAGCATCATGGTTCCTGAGAAAGAGAAAATGTGTATGCCAAGTTTTGACCAGATGTACTGAACCAATCACTATGGACAATTTCTTCTCCAGCTCTCAGATAACGAAGGGCTTAAAGAACTGAGTGATGTGTGTTTGAGTCAGTATGATGCGCAAATAGGCTCTGAGACTGTTTTTGTATTGTTCTCCACTGGCCAGTGTAATTAAATTTGCTGAAACTCTGATCCAGCCTGGTTTTTGACTTAAGGTTAAGAAGGATTTTTCTAACATACTTAGTGCCTGAGCAACAGGGACTCCAGATACCTCTCTTGCCTGCTTTCGGCATTCTGGGACCACAGCAAGTGCGCACAGCTGTCTCCCCCACCGTCCCCAGTGGGTTGGCTTTGTGGAAGTGAGGCACAGTCCGGAGGCGCTGGAAGCGGAATCAGAGAGTGACGGAGCCAACCCACAGGCAGATCGAAGTGAGTAAATTTAATTATTAATGACACCTGGTTCAAGTCCACAGTTGGTCTGAAAATATGCGTAAAAGAGTTGTAAGTCAAGCGTTAGATACCACAAAGTCCAAATAGGTTTGGACGAGGTAAAGCTTGGCAGGTCCCAGTTCGAGTCCATGAGAGAAGTGCATTTTTACTGCGTAAAGTGGACCCACAAAGAATGCGCGGGGGTATCACGGTAGGATACCTCAGGAAAACACAGCGGCTGTGACCGCAGAGATAAAAAATCAATACAAGAACTTTTTACATCAACTAGTGAGCATTAATAAAGTATTCTAATATATTACAAGACTCTCAAATTTAATCAATGAGTGAGTAATATAGGAATAATATAAAAAAAGAAAAAATAAAGAATAAAGGTTATAACGAGAGATAACCTTAAAATAAACATAAATAGTGCTAATATAATAAGGATAAACTCTAATGTGACAATAAGAACCAAAATACCTTAAGGTATAATTCAAAACAGGTCAAAAATAAAATAAAATAACCCTTAAAAATATATACATGATAAAATAATTTCAAATTATAATAAAATAAATACATTAAATAAATAACTGCAGTTTTTTTGTCTGGTAGTTTTCATGCTTGTTCGTGTGTGCTTTTAATGTTTTACGGTTTATTTTGGTGAAAAAATAATGGGTAACTGTTGCAGCAGACGGACCACAAGAACGTGTAAGTTAGGCAGCGAGGCAGAAATCGAGGTTGTTTGTCTTGTTGTTGTGTAGCGCAAGAGAATGAGAATGAGATTTTTGTGTTGTCAGGCGATGGTAAATTTATGCATAAGAAGGACAGAAGCAGTACCCAATTTTTGGCTAAATGGAGAAAAAGGTTTAGATTTACAGGCAAGCTGCATGTGGCTGACTGTGAGGCTCTTGTAGATGACATAAAACAGGCAGCAGATGGCAGCAGATGAAAGCAAGACAAATATGGTCTGGCAGAGGCAGAGAAGGAGCTTGAAGCAGCAAGGAAGCGGCAGACTGACTTAGAGCTTGTGACTGTAAAGAACAAAATTCAAGACTCTCAACATTCTGACAATGGTAAGAAAAGAGAGTTGTCTCATATATGTCCTATCTCCTCTAATCTCCGAGCGGATGGGTGTAATGAGACACCGCCAGGTCGTGCTCCTCCCCCTACCCCTCCTCTGTTGTATCCTGACCTCAGCAAAATGGCAACGGCCACGTCCTCCCCCAAAGAGTTTCCTCCTCCTCCTCCTCCCATCGATGTCAGACCCAAAGTCAAGAGAGACAAGGACTGGGGTACTAGGGAGCAGCCACACAGAGGCACCAAAGAGATAAGTAAATATGCACACTCTTACCACCCACGTTCACCCACATTTCGACCGATTAAGGCTGAGAATTATGATGTATATGCTGTCACTGAACAATACCCCATGACTGAACTTTCAAATCCAGCTTATGCAGGGCCACCTGGGAATGATGAGGCTAATCCAGAGGCCCCGCAGTTTCAACCCACAATTTTAGTTTACAGACCATGGACTGATGCTGATTTCTCTGAGGCAGTGAAAGAAATCCCACATCCAAAAAATAAACCCACACAGTTTTTTGAAGGCATGGCAAACATCCTTGACAGCTTCAAACTAAATGGTCATGAGACAGAACGTGCTTACAGAAAAGTTTTAAAAGTTGACTGGTGTGCCATGTCGGGTGATTGGAGCTCAAAAGATACTACAGGTAATGTCTTGTCTCCAACAAATGCAGTGTTACAACAATGGGTGAGAGAACTGAATGACCGCATTGGGAATAAATGGTGAGTGAATCCGTATTTAAATCCTCCACTTGAACAACGAGAGCAAGTTTTTAGCCAAAGTCAAATTCCTTGTATGTGTTGTGCATACTTGGCCAATAAAGCTGATTCTGATTCTGATTCTGATTCTGATTCTGATTCTGGTGAAGCATGATTAGAACAGATTTCAAAATACAACTCAAAACAAAGGTGAAGGTGTGGAAGCTTACAGGACCAGATTGCAAGAAATTTTTGATAACCATTCCGGTTTAATAAAGCCTGCTAATGACACAGGTGCAGAACCTTATTGGCAGCATTTAAAAAGTGTTTTCTTACAAAACAGGCACCCACATCTGGCTAAGTATATCCACAAACATTTGGTTACATACCGCACTTGTGCATTTGGTGATGTGTTGACATATGCTAAACATGCAGAGCGATTAGAAGAGGAGAGAATGGAAAAGGAAGATAAAAAAAATCAAAGACATGACCAACCCCTGTTTTACATGATTGCTGACACCATGGGGGAGGCCGAGACTTCCCCCACCTCTGTCTTTTACCAGGGCCCACCATGCGGAGGAAGAGGATGAAGGCAAAGGGAGGGTATGGTCGCGGAGCCGCCTACCCACAACCGTGGGCACAAGATGTTTGTCTCCAATGTGGACAATGAGGGCACTGGCAAAGGTATTGCCCTGAGCGCCTGCCACAGTGGGGAGAGGGGGGAGGACCTCGCACCCGGCCGTCGCCGCAGCACCCACAGGACCACAACATGTGACTAACTGACCCAAAGCTAAGTACAACACATGACACTGACACTGACAATGACACAGCAGCCATTTTTCATTCACCTGATTCTGACTTGATGCTAACAATGCAGTGTTTACCTGAAGTGACATTAGAGGTTCAAGGCATCCCCATAAGGTTTCTCTGTGATACAGGTGCATGCAGATCAGTAATTGCAGGGACAGATGTCAGAGGTTTCACAAAATCAGATCAATCAGTAACTGTCAAATCCACAAACGGTAAACTAAAAACAGAGCACCTCTCCAACACTGTAAAAGTAAAACATCCTGTCACAGTTGACATTGCAGAAGGTTCTTTCATATTATCACAGGTATGCCCCGTTAACCTTTTGGGCAGAGATTTGCTCACAGCCCTCAACATTGCCATAATTCCAACAGAGAATGGTATGACAGCATCACATTTTCCACATGTGGCAGGAGTGAATGTATTGCAGGATTTCAATGCGCGAAGGAACTGCTACTCCCTGCGTTTGGTTTCGGCCGGACCAAGCTCAGTGACATCAGACCTGCACACAAGAGCTATGCAATATTTTGAGTCCAACATCTCTACTACACAGCAGGCCACAGACCAATATTGTTGCAGTATGTATGACAGACATTTGAGTGGCCCAGATCCATATTATGAAAAAACATTCCTTGCAAATCCATCCTCCAGACTGGTCATTAAAAATCTGTACTGGTCACCAAAGGGCTATGTGGGAGCATGTGTTGTGTTGTCTGATGAGGGCAACAGACATTTTAAACACTGGGAGGCTCCCCACATTCCACTGATCAAACCCAAACACATGCAGTGGATGGATGTAGGACGGTTTGTAACAACAGCAGAGGAATATGGTCAATCTTGGAAACGAGCTTCTGATCCAGGAGTTCAGTATTCCCCAAAACTGGACATCTACCTACTGGCTTTCACCTGGGTGACCACAGTGCAGAAAGAAGTCCACATTGATGTTCCCTACTCACCCATGTGATCACTTTTTACATTAACAGAAGGAGAGGAACACGCACCCTCACAAATCCCAAATTCTCTGTGGTCAACAGGAAAGGCAGATGTAGGCTTGATTAAAAAAAAAATGCAGAATTGGTTAAAATAAATGCTAAATCTCATTATAGGCCATACCAAAGACAGTATCCTCTACATCCTGAAGCCCAAGAAGGCATTAAACCGGTCATAGAGGACCTGAAAGCAGCAGGTGTCAATATCCCATGCCCAAATTCTCCATTTAACACACCTTTGTTTTCTGTGAGGAAGGCTGGACCATCTTCCAGATGGCAAATGGTCTAAGACCTTCAGGCGGTAATCAAAGCAGTTATCCCAAGAGCTGTTTCAGTCCCCGACCCACGCACTTTGCTGTATAACCTACAACCACAAATGAAATATTTCACAATAATAGACATCAGCAATGCTTTTTTCAGCATCCCAATACATCCGGATCATCAGTTTTGGATTGCATTCACATTTGAAAACAAGAGGTACACATTCACCAGATTACCATAAGGTTACTGTGACTCACCAACCATTTTTTCACAGACAACGTCAGTAAATTTGACACAGTTCATTCCTCCTAATGGGAGCCAGTTGCTCCTTTATGTTGATGACATTTTGCTGGCATCACCTAATGAAGAAATATGCAAACAAGACACCATTGCCTTACTGAAATTTTTTTTAGCAGAACAAGGCCGCAAAGTGAACAAGGAAAAATTACAGTTGTGGAAAAAAGAAGTCAAATATTTAGGTCACATTTTATTCACAGCAGGCAGACATGTTGATCCAGCTCAAAAACAAGCTATTTTGTCAGCACCAAAACCCATCACAAAAAGAGACATGATGTCATTTTGGGGCACTCTAAATTATTGTCGCTCTTGGATTGCAAATTATTCATTTGAAGTACAACCCTTATCTGATCCCATCTAAAAAACACCTATGGCTCAGGTGGACAAAATTGAATGGACACCTGAGGCAGAAGAGGCATTTGTCAAAATGAAAAAACTTTTGGTCAGCACTAATGTCCTGGCAGTCCCCAATTACAAAAAGCCATTTGTGCAAATGGCTGATTGTAGAGAGGGGCACATGACGTCAGTGCTCCTTCAGCCAAGTGGCACAAAAATGCGTCCGGTAGCATATTATTCCACAAGACTTGACCCTGTTGCCATGTGTGCAGGCTGTTGTAGCTGCCTCCATGGCAGTAGAGGTCTCAGCAGGGCTCGTTCTTTTTCATCCCTTGACCCTGAAGGTCACATATGCAGTATCAGTCATTTTGTCACAAAGCAAAATATCAGTCCTCTCACCATCCAGACACCTTGCATGCATGACAGTGCTATTATCACGGCCTCATCTAACTATTGACCACTGCACGATAACAAATCCAGCAAGCTTTTTGCCAATCTCAACAGAAGGCGAACATCATGACTGTTTGGCAGAAATTGAGAGTGAAACCATACCACGCCCCAATTTACAGGACACGCCTTTGGAGAAGTGTGATCTCACACTGTTTGTTGATGGCTCCTCCAAACGTAACTGTACTGGTTCAAACTTCTCTGGTTTTGCAGTTGTCACTCATGATACCGTTTTAGGAGCACAAAAACTACCATCACATTATTCTGCACAGGCAGCTGAATTAGCTGCTCTAACTGAAGCTTGTAAATTAGGCCAAGGGAAAGCACTCATGGTGTACACCGACAGTCAGTATGCTTTTTCTATCATCCATCACTTTGCACAACAGTGGAAAAAATGAGGCATGATTACATCAATAGGGAAGCCAATCCAAAACAAAGACCTCATTTTAAAACTGTTAGACAGTGTAAAACTTCCATCTAAATTAGTCATATGCCAATGTGCAGCATACACCAATGGCACAGATTCAGTTTCTAAGGGCAATAGCTTTGCAGATCAAACAGCTAAGACCGCTGCACTCGGCCTTACTGGAAAAGACACAGCACCAGGTTTACTTTTAACACTGACAGAAAACTTATCACAACATTCTCACTGAGGCCCAGAAAACAGCGCCACAAGCCGAAATCTATAGATGGATCCAAAAGGGAACGGTTTTGACAATACCTCCAATCTTTACAAATGCAGCAAAAACAAACCTATTTTATCACTCAAACTGTTTCAGCAGGCCTCCACTCTGCTACATGGGGTTTCCCATGTATCAAAGGGGGGTATGATCTCTATGCTAAACAAATCTTTTACTGCTTATGGGTTCAGCCAATTTGCTACTTAATTTTGTAAGAAATGCCTAATTTGTGCAAAAAACAATGCTCAAGGGAACTTAAAGCCTGAAAAAGGCACCTTCCCTCCATCAGCTTATCCATTTCAAAACATTTGCATGGATTTCATTGAGTTAGATAAATGTGAAGGTAAAACATATTGTTTGGCTATTTGTGACATGTTTACCAAATGGACAGAAGCCTTCCCTTGCACACACCCAAATGCTGCTACAGTAGCAAAGAAACCATTAGCAGAAATTGTGCCCAGATTTGGAATACCTGAAAAGATTTACTCAGATAATGGAACACATTTTGTAAATCAGATTATATCATACCTAGGCACAGCACTCACCATTAACTTGAAAAACCATTCAGCTTACCATTCACAATCTGCAGGATTGGTGGAATGCACAAACAGAACCATTAAAGAAAGGCTTAGAAAACCAATGGCAGAAACATAACAAAATTGGATGTATTGCCTACCCTTAGTTCTGTTTTACATGAGAATAGTTCCCACCAAAGGGGGGTTATCCCCATTTGAAATTACGTATGGAAAACCTTACCTAATCCCACCATTAAGGTCATTTAATTCAGGTGATGAGGAAGTGTGCTTAGCTGATTACATGCAAAGAATGTTGACTGACAGAGATATTGTTCATGCTGCTCTTCCCAGGAGGGATCACCGTGAAGCACCCATCTTGGCCAAACCGGGGGATCTGGTCCTTATCAAAGTCATCAAAAAGAAAAACTGGGCAGACACTCTCTGGCAAGGACCACACAGGGTCATCCTGGAGACACCAACGGCAGTGAAAGTAGAAGGACATGACTCTTGGGTGCATTTGACACATTGCAAATTTTACCCCATTCAAAACCCTCAGCAAGACACTGTTTAATCCCTGTTCCAAACTATAGCCCCCCCCCCCCAAAAAAAAAAAATCCTCAACAAGTGATTGTTTAACTGTTAACTGTTTCTCTATATGGGTGTCAGCTGATGGTGCCCTTGTTGACATCCAGTAACGGCTTGTATAGCGAAACAACTGTTGTTTACCATGGAGAGACAAAATGCCAGAGAGAGAAGGTTGGCAGCTGAAGGATGTGAATGGTACACCTGTTTTTCATCATCATCATCATCATCCTTGTGATGACACTTTTGTTTTGGTTATTTTTAGGGGCATTGTTACCCATCTATCGTAGGGCTAGATACATTACTCATACACACCATGACTGGCTAGAAGGTCCAGGTCATGAGGATCACGTTTATGCTGGTAATGTGTGGTGGAAGTATGCTAATTACACAGCCAAATCAACTAATTGTTCAAATTGCTTGTGTGTTCTTTGTTCCCACTTTCAGCTGGTCAAATATCTGTTACTGCTAAACCAATGGAACTATCAGAAGCTTTCAGAAGTTTATCAGAAGTTTATTTCTTGCAAGAGGCTATGTATAGAAATAGTACAGCAAGCATTAATTTGAATCACACCTGTCACATTGCCTATGACTCCACTGACTGGAGACAAGATGACACCCCTTACTCGGTGAAGACAAGGTTGATCTTGCCAGGGAATTTTTCCTTTTGTCTAAAAGGGTGTGGAAACGTCTCTTTGGGCAGTTTATCGCTTTCTAGGTGTGCAACGGTGCATAGTGTGTCTCGCCCCTGTACTGCTACCTGCCAGACCAGCGTAGTGGGCAAAAGCTGCCCTGAAGATCCTTTTTGTCAGTCTAGAAGTCTGGAAGGCAATGTCACCCTGCAGGAGCTCTGTAGCACTGCAATTTGTGATTCTCACAAGCATGGCATGCATATGGTGACAGGGGGTTGGTGGATGTGTGGCCATCGTGCCTACTCACACCTGCCCATGAATTGGGAGGGGTGTGTGCCCCCGTAGTTGTGACTGACCATACCACCATATTGTTGGCAGGACAGATGGGCAGGGTGAAGAGATGTCTCCTTTGCACCACATGATGTGCCGGAGGAATTCAAGTTAGAAACTACAGGGCAGAAAGTACTTCATTCCCTGTTTCCCTGGTTGGGAGTGGCTAAGAACACCTTGTGGGTTGAAGCAACTAATTATAGATTAATCATTTGTGAATTTTTCTTTATCTGCTTTTTCTGGTATAAATGTGGAATTAACGGTTCTTAGACTTATGCTGACCCAAAATAGAATGGTTCTTGATCAAATAACTGCCGCCCGAGGGGGCATGTGTGCAATTGTAGGTGATTATTGTTGTACCCTATTGTTGTATTGTTGTCCCTGAAAATGATGCAGATGGTCGCGTGATTGCCTTGGCTATTAAGAACCTGACTGCCTTGCAGGCTGCCGAGGCCAAGGACAATGTTATTGATGAACAAACCTGGTTAAGTTGGTTACTCTCCTCATGGAGGAGTCTCATCATGAGCCTGTTAATGATTTTGGTGGTATTATTTTTGGCCTTTTCTTGTGTCATTCCCTGTATCCGTAGTATGATGATGAGACTTGTTCATGCTAACTTAGTGATGTACCATGGAACAGTTGCCGGGGATGGTGTGGATGGTGAACAAACAGCGTGAGCTAAAGGTGTCTCTCCATGACCCAAGTACAGAGTAAAAGTATGACTGCCATGCAGAAAACAGAAAGGAGTTGCATGATCATGATGTGAAGTTGAAATGCACTACTTGTAAATATATTTATGAAATTTGAAACATTACTTTTACTTTTATTTTGTTTTTGTTACTCTTATTTCAGTTTTTACATTTTATTATTACGTTATTATTATGATTATTGTTTTGTTTTATCCTTTACATTTGTTTTTATATAAGCTGCAATGACATAACTATAACACACGTACTGTATATCCTTATTATCTTTATTATTATTGTTATTATTATTATTATTATATCTTCATTCTGTTTTCAGTGTTTTGACCATTGATTACTTTCATCATTAATTAATGAGTTTATTGTTCCATTTCTCCTCCTAAAGGACTAAAACATTAGCCAGTGCCTGGGGAAGCGGGGCCGATGGTGGACTTTCCCCGTCAATAGCTAGTTAGGATCTGTTGCATGAAAATGCATTGGAGTTTAGCATAGCTGCCAGATGGGGTTTTAGATGCCATAAATCGTTCTCTTTTGATGCCTTGCATGGCATCAAAGGGGGGGAGAATGATAGAAAAGTTTCATATTTGTTTCATATTTGTGATTTGCTTTGTCTCCGAGTCTGTGTGAAAGTGTCAAGGATGCAGCTGCACTATGTTATCATTTTGTTATAGTTCATTTTGTGCATTTCCTGTGTGACTGGTGCTGAGTGAGCATCATGGTTCCTGAGAAAGATAATCTGTACGCCAAATTTTGACCAGATGTGCTGAATCAATCACTATGGACAATTTCTTCTCCAACTCTCAGATAACGGAGGGCTTAAAGAACTGAGTGATGTGTTTATGAGTCAGAATGATGCACGAATAGGCTCTGAGACTGTTTTTGTATTGTTCTGCACTGGCCAGTATAAATAATTAAATTTGCTGAAACTCTGATCCAGCCTGGTTTTTGACTGAAGGATCAGAAGGATTTTTTTTCTAACAGAAACTTTTGCTAAAGAAACCAGGTCTTGATCAAACTGTGTTGGCTAACTTTAGGCCTATTTCAAAGCTATGTTTTCGCTCAAAAATATTGGAGAAAATTGTTTTTCTTCACTTAAAAGCTTTTTTGAATGAAAATGGTGTCCTGGAGGTGTTTCAGTCTGGAATTAAAACCCTCCATAGCACAGAGTCGGCTTTGTTAAGGGTCTTTAATGACATCCTCCTGACATTGGATTCTGGTGATTTTGTGATTCTTGTCCTGTTTGACTCAAGTGGACAATGATATGACTTTGATACAGTGGATAATGATATTTTAATATCCCGTCTATGGGATCTAGTGGGGATTTCTAGTACTGTATTGTTCGAGTCCTATTTGGCAGATAGAACCATGTCTGTAAGTCTGGCTGGTTTTGAATCTTCCTCAGCTTCCCTGTCATGTGGAGTCCCACAGGGCTCAATTTTAGGGCCCTCTCTTTTCTCCCTGTACTTACTTCCACTGGGTTCAATCCTTAGAAAGCATGGACTCTCCTTCTCACTGTTACACTGATGACACTGAGATTTATGTACCATTAAAACACCATTTTGTGGTGTTAAACAGAATAGCATCACTGTAAATTATGGAAAAAGCAGCTACTTTAAAATCTGTACTTCCTCACACAACTTTCAGTGCAAAAACCTCTACAAATGTCACAACTTTTTGGAAAAGCTCCTACAAATTCAGGCTTTTTGGGCCACAACAATCACCAAAACAGCTGACAAAATCCTGGAGGGACTGAAATACAGTGAGATTATGTATATATGCTTCATGCATTGAATTTGTTTACTGACTCTGGGTTGTTAACTTGACACTACACACCCTTTGCACCAAAGAAAGCACTTGTGAGCACTTTGTGAAATCATAAGTCCATCCATCCATCCATCCATCTTCTACCGCTTTTCCGGAGGTCCGGGTCGCGGAGGCAGCAGTTCAAGCAGAGAAGCCCAGACTTCCCTCTCCCCAGCCACCTGCTCCAGCTCTTCAGAGGGGATACCAAGGCGTTCCCAGACCAGCTGGGAGACATAGTCTCTCCACCGAGTCCTGGGTCTGCCCCGGGGTCTCCTCCCAGTGGGACGTGCCTGAAACACCTCAAGTGGGAGGCGTCCAGGAGGCATCCTAATCAGATGCCCATACCACCTCAACTGACTCCTTTCAATGTGGAGGAGCAGCGGTTCTACTCTGAGCCTCTCCCGGATGACTGAGTTCCTCACCCTATCTCTGAGGGTGAGTCCAGCAATCCTACGGAGAAAGCTCATTTCAGCCGCTTGTATCCACGATCTCGTTCTTTCGGTCATTACCCAAAGCTCGTGACCATAGGTGAGAGTAGGAACGTAGATTGACTGATAAATCGACAGCTTTGCCTTAGAACTAAGCTCCCTCTTCACCACAACAGACCGGTACAACGTCCGCATCACTGCAGATGCTGCTCCAATCCGTCTGTCGATCTCTCGCTCCATTCTCCCCTCACTCGTGAACAAGACCCCAAGATACTTAAACTCCTCCACTTGGGGCAGGAGCCTGTCCCCAACCCGGAGAGGACAATCCACCTTTTTCCGGCTGAGGACCATGGACTCGGACTTGGAGGTGCTGATTCTCATCCCAGCCGCTTCACACTCAGTGGCAAACCGTCCCAGCAAGAGCTGTAGGTCATTGCTGGATGAAGCCAACAGGACAACATCATCTGCAAACAACAGAGATGAGATCCTGTGGTCACCAAGCATGACACCCTCCATTCCCTGGCTGCGCCTAGAAATCCTGTCCATAAAAATTATGAACAGGATCGGTGACAAAGGGCAGCCCTGGCGGAGTCCAACTCTCACTGGGAATGACTCCGACCGAGTGTTGGCAATACGAACCAAACTCTCACAACGGTCGTACAGAGACCGAATAGCTCGTAACAACAAGCCCGATACCCCATACTCCCGAAGAACCCCCCACAAAAATCCACGAGGGACGCGGTTAAATGCCTTCTCCAAGTCTACAAAACACATGTAAACTGGTTGGGCAAACTCCCACGAACCCTCGAGAATTCTCGAGAGGGTAAAGAGCTGGTCCGATGTGCCACGGCCAGGACGAAAACCACATTGCTCCTCCTGAATCCGAGGTTCGACCAACGGCCGGACTCTCCTCTCCAGTACCTTGGCATAGACCTTCCCAGGGAGGCTGAGGAGTGTGATACCTCTAAAGTTGGAGCACACCCTCCGGTCCCCTTTTTTAAAGAGAGGAACCACCACCCCAGTTTGCCATGCCAAAGGCACTACCCCCGACCTCCACGCAATGTTGTAGAGGCGTGTCAACCATGACAACCCAACAACATCCAGGGCCTTGAGGTACTTGGGGCGAATCTCGTCCACCCCTGGGGCCCGGCCACCAAGGAGATTTTTAACCACCTTGGCGACCTCAGCCCCTGTGATAGGCGAGTCATCCCCCTCGTCCCCAAACCCTGCTTCCTCTGTGGAAGGCGTATCAGTGGGATTGAGGAGATCCTCGAAGTATTCCTTCCACCGCCCGACGATGTCCCCCGAAATCATAAGTTAAATAATAAAAAGTACATTATTGTAACTGATTTTGGGTCAGTTCTTTATGTGATAATTTATGTATTAACAAAGTTAGAGTATTCTTGGTACAATTTGCAACACTGGCTCTCGAAGATTTTTTTTCCTGGCAAGTAAAATGGCTATTAAAACGGTAATTTCCCAGATTGAATCAGGATTGGATTGGAGCAAATCGGAATTGAATCGATTCAGAATCTCAAGAATCGGAATCAAATTGATTTTGGAAATTAGGGATCTTTCCCAGCCCGAGCATACAATCACTACATCTGGGACTGTTAAATTCTGATTGTGACCTAGTCATGGCTAAATCCTCGTATTCCAGACACCTCTGGATTTACCCGGCCAAACTACACACTGTTTCGATCGCAACACCGATTCTGGTAAGGGTCGAGGTGATGGGCTCTGTGCTTATGTGCTTCAGACTTGGTGCAATAACAGCAGAATAATTCAAAGCCACTGTTCACTGGACTTAGAGGCCATGTCCTTCCTGTGCAGGCCTTTTTACTTCCCTGCGAGCTAAATGTAGTAACTGTAACAGCTGTTTATGTTCCTCCAGACACTAGCATTAGCTTAGCACTCAACCACCTCCAGCACATTGTCAGCAGGCAGCAAAGAGATCACTCCGGCACAGTCCACATTATTGCAGGGGATTTTAACAAAGCAGGCTTAAAGACTATACTCCCCAAATTCCACTAACATGTTAAGTGTCCCACAAGAGGGGAAAGAACACTGGATCATGTTTACAGCAACATTAAGCACACCTAAAGAGCCACCCCCGTCCCCCACCTTGGACAATCAGACCATCTCTCCCTGCTTCTAATACCTGCTTACATCCCCCTCAGGAAGAGTTCCCCCCCCCCCCCAACCAACCAAACAATTAAAACCTGGCTTGTAAATGCTCTCCTCCAGCTACAAGACTGCTTTGCTTGCACAGATTGGAGCATCTTTGAACAGCAGGACCTGGACCCCTGCACTGAGTCTGTCCTCTTCTATATTAAATGCTGTGTAGAAAATATGACAGTCAACAAACACATATGGGTCTTTCCAAACCGCAAACCCTGGATGACCAGTGAAATCCAGGCTCTGATCAGAGCCCGCAACTCAACCTTCAGATAGAGGGACAGCTCTCTGTACAGCACTGCCAGAGCCAACTTGAGGAGAGGCATAAAACTCGCTAAGAACGGCTATAGGAGGAAAGTGGAGGGCTTCCTCACAGACAACAACCCCCGACAGATGTGCCCCCCCCCGCCCCCATCAGACAGCAGCCTCACTCTGGTAGAGGAGCCTAACAGCTTCTTTGCCCAGTTTGAGCACCCCCCCAAACTCGTCCCCCCTCCTCCCCTCTCTCCCCTCCTCCCTCCTCTCTTTCCCCCTCCCCTGTCTTTCTACAGGTGTATGAGTTGAGGAGGCAACTGAGGGCAGTGAATCCCCGCAGAGCTGCTGGTCCAGACGGCACGCCAGGAGCGGTGGTCAAAGCATGCACAGACCATCTGGCAGAGACCCTCACCAAGCTGTTCAACCTCTCCCTGACGCACGCCACCATTCTTTCCTGCCTCAAGGCCTCCACCATCATCCCCATCCCTAAAAAGTCTGCAATTGACAGCCTGAATGACTACAGACCCATAGCACTCAGATCTGTAGTCATGAAATGTTTTGAGCGACTGGTGTCCCAGCACATCAGGGACTGTCTTTCCCTCTCCTTCGACCCCCACCAGTTTTCGAACAGGGAGAACTGGTCTACAGAAGATGCCATCGCCACCACTCTCCACAGAGCGCTGAGCCACCTGGAGAACCCAAGGAGCTACGTGAGGATGCTCTTTGTGGACTACAGCTCAGGTTTCAACACCATCATCCCGGACATCCTGATTAATAAACTGTACCTCCTCCAGATCCCCCAACACCACCACCACTTGCTCCTGGATAAAAAAACTTTCTTACCAACCACCCACAAACAGTCAGACTTGGCCCCCACCACTCCTCCACACTGTCTCTCAGCACCGGCTTCCCCCAGGGCTGTGTGCTAAGCACCTCTACTGTACTCCCTGCACACCTTTGACTGTATTCCAACCCACCCAACCACCGTCATCGTGAAGTATGCGGACGACACCATCTTGGTTGGGCTCATCACCAATGATGATGAGAAGGCATACAGGGCAGAGGTAGAGAATCCGCTGCTGTGGTGCCAAGCAAACAACCTGAAACTGAACATCCAAAAGACCAAAGAACTCATACTAGACTTCAGGAAGAAGAGACGGGACCCCTCCGCCACCACCACCACCACCACCACCACCACCACCACCATTTATGGTGACCGTGTGGAAAACTTCCCCACCTTCAGGTTCCTGGGCACCCACATCTCCTCTGACCTCTCCTGGACTGTCAACACAAAGGCCCTGGTAAAGAAAGTCCAGCAGTGGCTGCACTTCCTCCATGTTCTGAGGAAGAACAACCTGGACCAGAAGCTGCTGCTGGCCTTCTACCACTGCTCATTGGAGAGCGTGCTCATCTACTGCCTGGGTGTGTGGTATGCTGGCTCCATGGCCGAGAACAGGAAGGCTGTGCAAAGAGTCATCAACACTGCCCAAAAAATTATCAGAGGCCCTCTGCCCTCCCTGAAAGACATCTCCAGATCTTCCTGTCTCAGAAAGATCGAGGCCATCACAGGAGACCCCTCACATCCCGCCCACCACCTCTTTGGCCTCTTCCCTCTGGACGACAGTTCAGATCAATCAGGTCCCACCAGACCCAGACTGACAAACAGTTTCTTCCCCTGGGCCATCTGGACTGCAAACAGTCAGAGGCCTCACCCCCTCCCTCCAAACACTCACATGCACAGAACTGAGGTCCTTTTTAATTATCACAGTAACACACCTGTCTTTGCACTCTGCACTTTCATGTATACTGACCCATCTATGAAACCCCTACCATACCTATGCATATTTTCCATAAACCTTGGGTCATTTTATTCAGTCGTGTGTTCAGTTGTGTGTACATAGTTCCACCTGTGAAGCCACTACCATACCTGTCTATATTTTCATAATCCTGGGCTATTTTTATTCTTATTTTCAGTCATGGGTTTAATCGTGTGTTCTATAACCATGTTTTATCTAATCCTTCTCTCTTACTTTATTGCGCAGTAGCCTGGTGGAGCACCCACAATTTCATTGTACTGTACAACTGTACAATGACAATAAATGCCTATTGTATTGTATTGTATTCTATTCTATTCTACAAGCAGCCAAAATGATATTTCTTTGTAATAGGGTGGCTGGACTCACCCTTAGAGACAGGTGAGTATCTCAGTTATCCAAGAGAGGCTGGAGCTGCTGCTCCTCCACATTGAAAGGAACCACCTGAGGTGGTTCGGACATCTGACGCCTCCTGGACGCCTCTCATGTGGAGTGTTTCGGGCACCTTCCACTGGGAGGAGACCCTAGGCCAGACCCTTCACATGCTGGAGAGACTGTCTCCCAGCTGGCCTGAAAATGCTTTGGCATCCTCCCTGCAGAGCTAGAGGAGGCGGCCGGGGAGAGGGAAGTCTGGATTTCTCTGCTTATAAACTGCTGCTCTGTGACCTGCAGACGGATGGACTGTAATGCAATTGTGCTCTGCAATTCAGAAATCACATCTAACTAGGCTGGAATTAGCTCTGATACAATCTTGATGTGTGGTCCAGTTTTCAAAGGAAAACAGCTGAAAAGTTTAATAAAAAGTGATAGAAAACACAGTGGATTTAACAGAGAGACATAATGAATAGTGCATATGTGTAGAGGTAGAACAGTTTTTTATTGTGCATAAATTTACTCCTATCTCAAACTTTGGATCATATTCTACATCTTTCTAACTGACAGTAAGCCATTATCTCTTACCACTTTCAAGTTATAGGCTTGGAAATCTCTGCCATCTAAACCGAATATTTTCTTGAAAACAATCTTGACCACCAGAGGGGGAGGTTGCCTGGTGCATAATGCACCACAGACAGTCAAGAGGTAATATGACCAACCACATCCTCTAATTCCTGGGTGTCAAACTTATTCCATGGTGGGCCAAGACCCTGCAGGTTTTACCTCCACCCAGTGTCTTCAACAGGTGATTTCAATGAATTTCTTCCCACTGATGCTGATCAGTGAAAACACCTGCTGAAGCCACTGGGTGGAAGTAAAACATGCAGGGTCTTGGCCCTCCAAGGAATGAGTCTGACACCCCTGCTCTAATTGCAACAGGGTCACAGGCTCAAACTGATTGAAGACAGCAGAGCAAGGGACAGAGACAGAGGGGTCAGAGGCAGGAGCTGAGATGAAAGCCCTAAAAGTGGTGACCTTATCAATAAAAAAATGCAAAAAGGGCGCATGCGCACGCAGCGACTGGCAGCTGGTGAAAAAAGTTCAGCGTCTGTGTCTCTGTTTTTATGCACTTTAAGGTGTTTTAACGTAATTCTCTGTGTTGTTTTTGTCCTTGAATGTTTGCGGACTATATAACGAAGAGCTCCCTGGTTCCACCAGTATGGATTTCTTCCTTATTTTTGCACTGTCGTTTCTTTCCTATCGGCTCTCTGTTTTGGAGGTAAGCGCAATCGCGATCATGCCGGGAAGAATACAGCATTCCAGAGACATGTTACTGCATTTAAACATGGATAATGCAGCATCTGTGTTTGAGCCTGTGCCGCAACTGCCGGACTTTATTTTAAGAGATTTTCATGGACACAGCGATGAAAAGAGAGACAAGAGGAGGAAACGCAGAAAGCGTGGAGGCGCAAGATTAAATCTGAGCAGGCGTCAGCTTAACCGCATTCCTTTTCCTTCCATTATTATGGGGAACGTACAATCCCTGAGAAATAAAGTGGATGAAATTCAAGGGAATGTACGATATCAGAAGGACTTCAAGAACTGCTGTGTCATGGCTTACACAGAGATGTGGCTTACGGCGCATGACCCGATGTGGACCTGTGGATTGACGGCTTTGGAGCCCCACTTCGCTCGGATCGGCAGGAAGAGGTAACGGGGAAACATCGGGGGGCGGCATATGTTTATACATTAATAAACAGTACTGCACATCTGTCACGGTTAGAGAGCGCATCTGTACACCCGATGTGGAGCTTCTGTCCGTATCGCTATGCCCCTTTTATCTGCCCTGCGAGTTCCCCCAACTTTTCATAACGACTGTGTACATTCACCCGAGAGTGAATGCTGACTCCGCCTCCAGCACCGTCTTTGATGTGGTACAGCGGTTGCAGTCGATTTCCCCAGAGGCTCCAAACTTTATTCTTGGGGATTTTAATGATGTGTCTTTAAAGAAGACACTTAAAAACTTTTATCAGTATGTCTCCTGCCCAACCAGGCGAAAAAAGACATTGGACCTGTGCTATGGATCCATAGAGAGGGCCTATAAATCACTTCCCCTTCCTCCTTTAGGATCCTCAGATCACAACTGTGTACATTTGCTGCCCATATATAAAACTGCTCTCAGAAGAGGCAAGGCGAAGACCAGAGACATAAACGTGTGGACAGAGGATTCAGTGCACTGCCGCCAGGAATGTTTTAAGTGTACGGACTGGGAGGTGTTCACACTGGCCTGTGGGGATGATTTGGACTCTTTGGTGGACGTCACATGCTCATACATGACTTTCTGCAGAGATATGATCGTTCCATGTAAATGTGTCAAAAAATATCCCAACAACAAGCCATGGGTTACAAAATCAGTTAAATCCTGCCTACAGAGGAAAGCACTTGCCTTTAAACAGGGGGTTGTTTCTGAGCTACAGGTTGCCACAAAAGAGCTGAAGTTCAAAATTTTAAGAGCAAAGCAAAATTATAAATCAGAGTTGGAAAGCAATATGGCAACAAAGAAACTTGGTTCAGCCTGGGCCAGTATGAAAACTATTGCAGGCCTTCAGAGCACAGAGCACAGTAATCGTGTTTTTAGATGGTTTTAGTTCAGACACAGAGCTGGCCAATGCTCTTAATTGTTTTTATGGTCGTTTTGATTCCTTTGATTTTAGCACAGAAGCCCAAGATTTGAAACAGAAACTCAAAGACAATCAGCACTTTAATATTGAGGTGCAGGATATTAAAAGGGTGTTCTGTGCTGTAAAAGTGAACAAAGGTCAGGGCCCTGATAATATATGTGGGCGATTGGTAAAGTCCTGTGCACATGAATTGAGTCCTGTATTTCACTACATTTTCAATAAGTCCTTACAGACACAACATGTGCCTAAGATCTGGAAAGATGCCGTGGTTGTCCCCATTCCAAAATCCAGCTGTCCTAAAACGGTAAACGACTTTAGACCAGTTGCTTTGACTACAATTTTAATGAAATTTTTTGAAAAACTGGTCAGATTTGAGGTCCTAAAACAGACTGAGCATGCATTGGATCCTCTGAAGTTTGCCTACAGGCCTCACAGAGGAGTGGAGGATGCCACTGTCACACTGTTTAACATGCTTTTTAAACATCTGGATTTTAATGGGACACATGCCAGGCTTTTATTTGTGGACTTTTCTTTCGCCTTTAATACAATCCAACCTCATATTTTAGTTGAAAGGCTCCTGCAACAATGTGATTTGAGCAATAATCTGGTGGGTTGGATTCTGGATTTTTTAACCAACAGGACACAGAGAGTAAGGGTCAATGGTACATTGTCTGACCAAAAGTGCTCTTCTACTGGCTCTCCTCAGGGGTGTGTGTTGTCACCACTACTCTTCATCCTGTACACAAACATGTGTCGGAGCAGACATGACAACAGACACATTATAAAGTATGCTGATGATTCAGTTATTGTCAGTCTCCTCCAGGATGGTGAGAGTGACCACGGCCCAGTAGTTGATGATTTTGTTCACTGGTGTGAGGATTCCTACCTGCAGCTGAATACGACAAAAACTAAAGATATGATTATTGACTTTAGGAGGAAAACTCCCTGGCACGAAGTCACTATACTAAAAGGCCAGACCACTGAATGTGTACAATCCTACAAATATCTTGGGATGATTATTGATAGTAATTTAAACTTTGAAGAGAACTGTGAAAGGGTGTGCAAAAAGGGTCAGCAACATTTGCATTGTTTAAGAAAACTTGCACGCTTCCAAACTGACCGAACCATAATGATAATGTTTTATCGGGCTTTTATTGAATCTGTTTTATCCTTTTCTTTAGTGTCATGGTTTGGTCAGATAAAACTGAAACAGAGGAAATCCTTGGATCAGGTAGTTAGATGGTCCAGTCATTTGCTTGGTGAGTCACAGCTGAGCCTGACATCCCTGTACACCAGACAGGTACAGAGGATTGCTACCTCCATTTTAAATGATGACTCCCACCCTTTGCACTGCCACTTTCAGCTTCTTCCCTCAAGACGGAGGTTTGCTGTCCCAAAAAGTAAACCCCAGCGCTACAAAAGCAGCTTTGTTCCTGCTGCTGTCAAAGAGTTGAACAAGTTGTAACAATATATTGCACATAATTTAGTTACCTATTTATTAATTTCATTTCATATTTACTTATTTTTGTAGGTTCTTTATTTGGGTTCTAAATCTTTTATTGGGTTTTAGACTTTTGAGTTTTTAACCTCTTTGACTAGTCTTTAACTTTTTAATATGACCCTTCTCTCTTATCTGTTTTTTCTCTCATCTCTTTGTCTTATGTCCTGATTGATGGAGCCTTCAGTATTTTTATCATGTTTATAGTCAGCTTCATGTGTGCCTGCGTTTGTGTTTATGTTGAATGTAATTGTGGTTTGTAAATATGGATGTCACCTGACTGCAAAACAAATCTACCTATGGGTACAAATAAAGTAACCTGAACCTGAACCTGAAAGTTATTGCACAGTTCAGTAGATGCTTCTATACCAGGTGTGTCCAATCATGTGCCATGGAGGGCCAAGACCCTGCAGGCTTTACTTCCAACCAGTGCCTTCAACAGCAGATTCCACTGAACTTCTTCCCACTGATTGCTGATAAGTGAAAACACCTGGTGAAGATGCTGGTAGAAGAGGAAATCTGCAGGGTCTTGGCCCTCCATTGCACATGATTGGACACCCCTGTTCTATACCAAACAGTTGGTGATGCATTAAGAACAGAGTCATTAGTCTTGAATAGCACACGTGGGTTATGATGATTGTACACAAAAATATTGGACAAATGTTCCCTTTTAGTCTCTTTAACAGTGCTCTGATAACGATGCCAAGAGTCTTTCAAAATTTTATGAGATACCTGCAGCTTATCCTTCTTCCACCTGCGCTCAGTTTTGCGGCTCTCCCTTCTGACTGCCCAAGTTCTGTCATTGAACCATGGCTCGCACTGTGTATGAAAATCATACACAATGCTGTTTAACACAGTCCAACAAAAGTATACCTTAAAGTGAACTCTTGTGCTCCATAATTGTCTCTCATGTGAATAAACTCTGCAGATGAAGCAACCCATGTGCTGTTCCAAATCGATCAAATCACTTAGTTTTACTAACTTGAGATGCTTGAGATGTTTCTATTTACATAAAAGTTTTGTTACTTTAGGAAGGCAATGTCAACAACAGTGTTATATGTTAGGAAATAAAATCTATGACAGGTGACCTAACTGTTTGATCAGTTGAAATATCACCTTTGGCTTTCAGAATTACAATTTTTCTGGGAAATATGATTTAAGCAATCAGCAAATCATTGCATTCAGTGTTTGTAATGGTTATGATTGCCCTCCTGCTGCACATGTCACAGTCCCTCTGGGGTAAATCAGCACCGGTAATCGGTTTCTTTATAGTATTAACTGTCTGTCTCAGTCTGAGCTCTGTTTCCTTTCATGTTCAATGGTTCTTTTGCTTTGGCCTTGCAAGTATAATGTAGGTTCTCTATTCTGCAAAACCTTCCATCAACTTCCATCCAGCTACCAACATGAAACTAATTACCCATCTGATGAGATGGCTCAGGATATTGTGCTTATTTTTGATTAAAAAAACTGGTATATTTTAGTTTTAAACCTACAGTTTTCTACAGCTTTGTTTGTCCTGACTTGCTGTTGATTACCAGTATTTGAGATTGCAGAAAACATCTGGATCATGACAAAAGAGAAGCAGGTGAAAGTGTTTTTTAAATATTTCTTTTTATAGAGTTACTGTTGTGTAATGTTATTGCTTTATGGCAGCACTTTTCCTCTCAGCACACTCAGCTGAAAAAAAAATGTATGATACATCAGTCTGTTTTAAGAACAGGGACATGCTGTTTAAAATCATGAGCCCCACCAGCTGGCTGCAATCCACAAAATGTCCTTTGACTAAAATTTAAGCTGTGCACAGAAACATTTCAGGAATGTCTAGGGAATGTGCTGAATGTGTATGGGCTGGATATTGTTTGGTTTGAATATTTGAAGCTGATTATGCTACAGGGTTCATTGGTGATTATGCCTCGGTGAAACGGAGAGGCATACAGCAGTCACTCAGTGCATCTGTGGTTGTATCTGTCCACTTGTCTGTTTCAGCTCGCCTGGTCAAAATTAAGTGGAACTAAAGGCTTGTATCATTGTATTGCCATATTTTCTCAACTTTTTACCAGAATTTTGAGATAATGCTTTATTTTCGAAATAAACACAAACATAGCTAAATTTTTGCCATCAATGCAGATGAAACTTCATTCTAATACCCATGCTGGCTCAGTAGAGGTGGCAGTGCACCTTTATTACAGCATCACTTAGCACTTCCTGTCAACAACTGATTTCATGCTGAACTTTTAAAATAGCAGTTGTTTCTGCAAACTAAACACATATTCAGGAACTACATCGTTAATTCAACATAGTTTCTTTTCAGGCACATTTTGCTGTTTACTTTTGAAGATAAAGGACAACATATAGTCTTCCTGTAGTTTACAGCTCATCAGTAAAAACTACAATTCCCATATTGCTCAAGTGCAACGTGCCAATCACAGCTTCATCTGAAGTCAAAGAAACTGGCAGATAACATCAGAATAGAAGAGCAGGAGAAAAATAAACATTTTACAAGTAAGTTTTGCCCTTAAATTAGGCATGGCAAGAGGTGAGGCTGTAGACATAGTGACAGGCAAAAACACAGCTGATATAGAGTGATTATACTGTATATAGAAACAGATGGCGACGAGAGGCTGGAACTTCAAACTGGTGTGGCACAACCGGGATGTGAATGGACAGGAGATGGCAGAGCAGGCAGCGGAAGGTGATGAAACAAGGAGTGAACTAGGAGGAATGGACATAGGAAGCGGGAAAGAGGAAGTTTGGAGTTCGGTGGAGTCTAAAAGAAGCAAACGTAAAGAAAAACAATCAAGAGTGTTATCAAGTGCTGATGAATCAGAAGATGAACAATCCCACAATAAACAGAAGAAGTGTAAAGTAATCATTAAACTTACTCAGGAAGGGGCATCATTTCGTGAGTGGAACCCAGTTAAGCTCACAAAAGCAATTAACAAGTTACTTGAAGAAGTTTAAATTCAAGAATTCTTCATAGTGGTTTGTCACTAGTTACGTACGGAGGGGCAAAAAAGTATTTAGTCAGCCACCGATTGTGCAAGTTCTCCCACTTAAAAGATGAGAGAGGTCTCCAATTTTCATCATAGGTATACCTCAACTATGAGAGACAAAATGAGAAAAAAAAATCCAGAAAATCACATTGAAGGATTTTTAAAGAATTTATTTGCAAATTATGGTGGAAAATAAGTATTTGGTCACCTACAAACAAGCAAGATTTCTGGCTCTCACAGACCTGTAACGTCTTCTTTAAGAGGCTCCTCTGTCCTCCACTCGTTACCTGTATTAATGGCACCTGTTTGAACTCATTATCAGTACAAAAGACACCTGTCCACAACCTCAAACAGTCAGACTCCAAACTCCACTATGGCCAAGACCAAAGAGCTGTCAAAGGACACCAGAAACAAAATTGTAGACCTGCACCAGGCTGGGAAGACTGAATCTGCAATAGGTAAGCAGCTTGGTGTGAAGAAATCAACTGTGGGAGCAATTATTAGAAAATGGAAGACATACAAGACCACTCATAATCTCCCTCGATCTGGGGCTCCATGCAAGATCTCACCCTGTGGGGTCAAAATTATCACGAGAACGGTGAGCAAAAATCCCAGAACCACACGGGGGGACCTAGTGAATGACCTGCAGAGAGCTGGGACCAAAGTAACAAAGGCTACATCAGAAACACACTACGCCACCAGGGACTCAAATCCTGCAGTGCCAGACGTGTCCCCCTGCTTAAGCCAGTACATGTCCAGGCCTGTCTGAAGTTTGCTAGAGAGCATTTGGATGATCCAGAAGAGGATTGGGAGAATGTCATATGGTCAGATGAAACCAAAATAGAACTTTTTGGTAAAAACTCAACTTGTCGTGTTTGGAGGAGAAAGAACACCATACCTACTGTGAAGCATGGGGGTGGAAACATCATACTTTGGGGCTGTTTTTCTGCAAAGGGACCAGGACGACTGATCCGTGTAAAGGAAAGAATGAATGGGGCCATGTATCGTGAGATTTTGAGTGAAAACCTCCTTCTACTAGCAAGGGCATTGAAGATGAAAGGTGGCTGGGTCTTTCAGCATGACAATGATCCCAAACACACCGCCCGGGCAACGAAGGAGTGGCTTCGTAAGAAGCATTTCAAGGTCCCGGAGTGGCCTAGCCAGTCTCCAGATCTCAAGCCCATAGAAAATCTTTGGAGGGAGTTGAAAGTCTGTGTTGCCCAGCGACAGCCCCAAAACATCACTGCTCTAGAGGAGATCTGCATGGAGGAATGGGCCAAAATACCAGTGTGAAAACCTTGTGAAAACTTACAGAAAACGTTTGACCTCTGTCATTGCCAACAAAGGGTATATAACAAAGTATTGAGATGAACTTTTGTTATTGACCAAATACTTATTTTACCAAGGAATTTACCAATTAATTCATTAAAAATCCTTCAATGTGATTTTCTGGATTTTTTTTTTTTCTTATTTTGTCTCTCATAGTTGAGGTATACCTATGATGAAAATTGGAGACCTCTCTCATCTTTTAAGTGGGAGAACTTGCACAATTAGTGGCTGACTAAATACTTTTTTACCCCACTGTACATGTAAAGATAGTGTTCAACAAGGAAAAGCAATCAGAGTCAATAAGATGGAGGGGGAAAATGTGCAGTGTTCAGTATTGGAAGGAAAGAAAGGCAATGAGAGGAGTGATATTGGGCATTTCAACGGCTGTCTCAACTGATGAAATAATGAAAAACTTAACTGGAGCAAAAGTGACAGAGGTACAAAGACTGAAGACTAATAGAAATGGTGAAAAATGTGATAGTCTGTCAGTAATGTTAAAATTTGATGAAACAAGACTGCCAAATAAAGTGTATCTTGGTTACATGAGCTATGAAATCAGACTATGTTCCTCCTCCGCTCAGATGTTTCAAGTGTCAAAAGTTTGGTCATGTAGCAGCGATATGCAAAGGCAGAGGTAGACAACGATGTGCCAGATGCTCCGGTGAACATGAATATGGCAAGTGTGAAAGAGAAGCCAAATTAAAGTGCTGTAACTGCGGTGGTGAACATAGCTCTGCATATCGAGGTTGTGAAGCCAGCAAAAGAGCAGCAGAAATTCAGCAGGTAAAAGTCTTCCAGGGATTAACATATGCAGAAGATGCAAAAAAGGTGCCAGCTAAAAAAGTGGGAGTGGACTAACAGGGAAAATGTGCATGCAGTAGATTTAAGGAAGATACTCTGGTTATGCAGGAAAATACTTTTGTCTTATTTGTGGTAGATGTGATAAACTGCACTGCACAGACTTCCAAGAAAACAGAAAAAATCAAAATCATTGTGAAAGCAGCAGAAAAATATCTTGGCATTAAGGGCTACAGTGGGAAGCAGTTGAGGACTTGTTAAGTGGGTGGAGCTTTAAGTTCACAGACATCATGGGCTGGTGGATCATAATGGTAATCGCGATTTTGCAATGGAATACCAGGAATTTAATATCAAATGGGCAAACAAATCCCAGGTATTCTGTATACAAGAAACATGGCTAAAACCTCAGTTGGATTTTGTATGTTGTCATGAACCGAGTCAGGTTGTTCTTTGGGCTTGGTTCTGACCTGCTGTGGCTCAGGTTTATCTGTGTAGCTATGCATTACGTTATCTTTTGAGTTTTTTTTATTGTTTCTATTTTCCCCTGGTTTTTTTCCCTACCTATAGCCACTGCGTTCTGGCCGGCAGCTGTGAGGCAGCCTCCTTTGGCCTACACTTGTGTGGACGCTGTCTGACACTTGCTGGTCCGACCACACCCCCTCTCTCATGACAGCCAGCTGGGTCTCCTCTGATAATTGCCTTTCCTGCGCTTCGCCCAGGTGTTCCCAATCTGTGTTGCCAGCAATGCTTGTACTTAAGCAGCTCTTTGCCAGTCAAGCATTGCTGGACTATTATATTGTCTACGTTGTGTTTGCCACCATTCACTGTGGTCTGCCCGCTGCACGTCCCATCGTGTGAGTCTTGAAGTGAACCTTGTCATCTTTTTGTAAGTCAGCCTTGTTTTTGTACTGTTTGTCTTATGGCCACTGTACACCATGGTCTGCCCGCTGCACGCCCGTCGTGTGAGCCATTAAGTGTACCCTGTACCATTTTTGTATATTTATATTTTGGAACTCTTTGCCTTTTTTGTTAATAAATGTGTTGTGCTATAACCCTGCACCTAAATCCGTCCTTCCCCCCCTCACTCCTTGGTGCTCTGCGTAAAAGTGCACGAGGAGGGTCATGACAGAATAGTCCAGCCAGAGAAGGATTTAGCGGGTTACACCCACACATACTTTTTTCATTTTTGAGCTGTTTTCTTTTTACTCATCTGCCAGTGGGAGCTTTTTCCTCATGGGTCTGGCAGGCAACCATGTCGGAGCAGGGAAGAGATGGAGTCGGGAGGAGCTGCAGCGCATCTCCATTATTGAGGATCTGGTGAGAGGGGTTCGGAAATACAAATCCCGTAACGACGAGAGGCTGTGCTGGGGTGAAGTGGTGAACCAGCTGGAGATCAGTCCCAGTCTGCGCAATCATCCCAGGGTGATCGCGTTCAATCTTCCTCCACTACCATCTCTGTCACTGGCTTCATCCTCGGCACCTTTGGCGCACCGCATTCACTGTAGCAAGAGGAGTTCAGCATCTAGGACTATGACTGTGGAGAAGGAGTGGGTGGCGGCCTTCATCCAGGACTTTATGGATGAGGCCCACGAAGCCCGCAGACCGAAGGCGAAATGGAGCAGCCTGGATGCAGTGAAGGGTATTCTGGAAGCCCATCCTGGACTCAATACGTAGACTTCATTGCTTCAGTCTGCGCACTCCAGCGGGCGTTTCCTGATGTGGGGAGAGCAGCGTTCCTCACGGCGCCTAAGCGGGGACGCTCTCCACAGCCTGCAGCCATTCCCTCTCCTGCTTCACCAGCGTCAGCCCGTGCCTCTCCAGCTTCCCAGAAACAGCATCGTCCCACATCCAGACACGGGAGGAGGCCCTCCTCCTCTTTGACAGCCACATCCCCCTCGTCGGCTCTGACCACTCCCGCTGCTGGGCCGTCCTCATGCTCAGCACTGTCCACCACTGCAGCGCTCCCGGTCACAGCGACGAGTCCTCCTGCTGTTGAGAGAACCTCCAGGCCTCCTCCAGCTGTGCCCACCTCCGTCGCCATAGAGACGGCTACTCCGCAATCCTTCGAAGGGGCCCAAGTCACCATTGACACAGCGAGGGGTGACTGTCTGCCATCTGCAGCTGTTAACATTGGACACCGGGATGACAGGCAAGTGTTTTTTTCATTCCATTCAATTAAATAACGATGAACCTTGTCTGTCTCCTGAGGGAGAGGCCCAGCCTCAGCAGTCCACTGGGTCCTCTCCTCCAGCTGCAAACGTTAATTCTCTTTCTGTCTTCGCCGCGTCTCCTTCAATTTCCCCTGAGTGTCTGCCGGCCGTGGAACTAAGCTGCCGGACGATGGAGGAGCCCGGGGCCCCGGGGGATCCTGCTCCGGAGCTCACATGGAGCCAGCCCTCAGCCTCCTCGCCAGATTCATCTCCAGCAGGGGCTATTTCATCTGAGGACGTTTGGACTGCTATCACCATCATGCCAGCTGCGGAGGCTACCGCAGCGGATTGGGAGCCAGAGCTGGACCTTCTTGAGGCCAGGCTCGAGTCTTCATCACCAGGAGTCCTGGACGGCGGTGGAGCTCGAGCTCAGGCAAGTTATCACTCTAGTGTTTCTTATGTCTGTGTTGGAGAGATCTTGCCTGGCTCTAGGGGAGGAGAGTCAGGTGCAGCCCTCAGCTGCATCTGAACTGCCCTCACCAGGCCCCTCGCCCCTCCCTCACTCCTCGGTGCGCTGCGTAAAAGCGGGTCATGACATATGTTTGGAACAATAGTCAAAGAAATATTTGTAGGTCTATTTAGATATTTAAGTGCAACTGGATTAATTTAATTTTTTTTCCTGCCATTCTCTTGTCCACACTCCAACCCGGTAGGTGGCAGTAATGCACCTGTAAGCTGGTTGCCAACTTCCAATCAAATCTAAAAGAAGAAGAAAAACACAGCTGCGGGACGACGTGGAGCTGGCACTGGCGGTGAAGAGTGACAGCGAACCACCACCGCAGCAGCCATGGACACCGGCATTGTGGCTGCTGTGGGAACCAGCATGACCCTAGATGAAGCACCAGGCGTGGTCAGTGGCATAATACTAGACAAAAATCCAGCCATGGCACCAGACAAAATACCAAACGTGGCTGCCGATAATTATGAGTGCTCCAAGATTGATGAGCCCCGCAGTGCTGGAGCGGACACTGAGGAACACTGGGGAGGTGTGCTCTCCTCCATCCTGTGGAGTGGCTGCTGAGCTGGGGGGAGGCAGACTGGAGTTGGGGCAGAGTGCAGAGAGGGGTGGCATCTCCCGGAGATCTCCTTCCACCCGGGACCATCAAACGCCAAGTGGGATCCCCGGAATTGCTCACTCTTGGCGACGGACATCTCCCAAGGAGCTCTTGAGGCAACAGGTTGCTGCTTGGGAAGTGAAGATGGGGTTGATGAAGCTAGTGTTCGAAGTGGAGCACGGTGTGGTGGGAGAGATGCCGGAACCCAGGGACGCTCCTTCGTCAGCGCAGGTTGCGACATTGCTGGTGAGTTTCCCCACCATCAAATGATACATTTGCCCGAGAGTCACAGCAAAATGTAGGAGCTCATTCAGGTCGGGGCAGCGCTGCAGGCTGGGGAATGCCCCCATTACCCAAGACACGGCGTTCAGGCATTCCAGTGCCTCCTCCAGCGTGGGGGAAGGTGCGGGCATCTGAAACAAAACCTCGATTAGCTGGAATACGTACAACTCATCCACGTTGGCCACCCGGTCACCAGCCTCCTCTTGCCTGCTGAGTCCAGGTATGAAGAGGTCATACTGTTGTGCACTGCCTTCCAGGCAGTTAAAGGTGAAGGGTTGAAGGGAGGACTCAGAGCGCAGGCAGGGGTGTGATGCAAAATGATAATTTATTAACAAAACTCAGGAACCAAAACAAAGAAGCACATTGGCTGAAAACCAAACTAACACTAAAGAGAAACTTGGTAACACTAAGGGCAAAGCAAGGCAAAGGTAAACTCACATAAACGGGGATACACAGCATGTACATGGCGGGGTAAGACAACAGGGAAATGATGATGACCTCTCACAGAACAGAGACACATATATAGGGGTGGGAACAATTAACCAGATGCAGGACAGCTGAGAGCAATCAAGGCCTGAACAATGCACACATGAGGAGAATGGCTATGGGTACGGAAACATGAAGAGCTGGGGAAATAGGGAGACAAGTACACACACCAGACCATAATAATGGCACAGAAGACAGACAAGGGGTGAGACAACATGACCACAGACGCACGGACAATAAAACTAACAGTAAAAATAAACAGGGATCAAACAATATAACCAAATGTAAAAAAACAACCATAAAACACAGACAACAGGGGATGACTTCATCAGTAAACAAGACTGTTTGAAAATTAGTCTTCATATACTGTATTTCTGGGCCCACTGCAACCATTTCTGCTTGTGAACATTAGTTAGGGATGGCCGAATAGTAGGTTTATGTACAATTGCAAGCCTCTGGAGGATCCTACACCTTGAGGTTTGTGGGACTCCAGCGGCACCAGCAGCTTCAATTACCTGTTTGCTGCATTGTAATGGCATTTTAGCAGCTGCTCTCTTAATCTGAACAATTTGTCTGGCAGAAACCTTCCTCATTATGCCTTTATCTTCACAAACCCAACTGTGCTCTGAATCAGCCACAAATTTCTTCACAGTACGATGATCACGCTTAAGTTTTCATGAAATATCTAATGTTTCCATACCTTGTCCAAGGCATTGCACTATTTGACACTTTTTGGCAGCAGAGAGATCCTTTTTCTTTCCCATATTGCTTGAAACCTGTGGCATGCTTAATAATGTGGAACGTCCTTCTTAAGTAGTTTTCCGTTAATTGGGCTCACATGGCAAACTAATTATGGCAGGTGTCTGAGATTATTATCAGTGATTCAAAGAGCCCTGAGACACAATACCATCCATGAGTTTAATTAAAAAAAAATTGAATGTTTATGGCAATAAAATCCTATTTGCATAATCATTTGGAACACAGGGTAGTTCAGGCCTAACCCTAACCATTACAGTGAAAACAGTGCAGATTGCAGTCGAGATGGTGCAGCAGCAGTCTCACTAATGTTGGCAAAAGTACAGGCAGCACACACCGCGTGGAATGGCTACACATTGGAGGGAGAAACCGTGAGAGTTTCACGTTGTCCTATAGTGGACCAACGTGTCAATTACACACATGGCTATGATACCAGATTGCAATAACTGTACAAAAGCATACAAAAAGTTGCTCTTGATGGATTGTGAAGAAGCAGCAAGAAAACTGACACATGACATACTGCAATATTGTGAGGCCTCTACTTCAAACCTGTTGGTCAAACCTTTGGTGGAGCTTCCGTATTCTTCCTGTGATTGATAGGACAGAGTCAGTGTTGAATTGGCTATATATTTCACACACATACATTTAACTTTCTGTAATTTATTAAACTTAGGGTTTAATTTTTTTTTTACCTTTTGAATCTCTGATGCAATTTACAATTTGACTGTTAGATAAAAGCCATAAGACCACCTGCACATGGCCTAATGAGATTACCGAAAGCACGCTGTTCTCTGGAACTCAGTTAACAGCATTCCAGTAAATTTCATGCCATCTGAGGTGACACCGGTGGTTGACTTCTGTTCCAGCACCATGGACAGAGTTCAGCCTCTGAAACACTCCGCAGTGTTTGAAATTCCTTCATATTAGTTAATCATTAAACCATATCTCAGGATTTTTATGTCTTAAGTGTTTTACAACACACTCACCAGTACTGTTTATAACACCAGTGCCTGTGCTAACAGGGATGGAAAAAATGTGCCTCAATTTAAAATGAATCACAACAATCCTTCCCTGTGAATTGACTTCCTGTTGTTTTCATTCACTATTTCTTTTTGGCTGCAGTGGATACGTAGTTCTAAAGAAGACATGATACATTTCCAGAGACAAGAATGAAGGGGAAAGGATTCCATACCTTAGCTGTGACAACTTGATGTAAAAGACTTCTGATGGAATTTAATGAAATGCAGTCAAGCAGGACTGAACCAACCTCCTGAGCCACTGCAGACACTGGACAGCAGTGGCTCAGGAGGTACAGCGGGTTGTCCAGCAGCCAGAGGGTTGGCGGTTGGAATCCCACTCTCCCCAGCCACCCTGCCGTTGTGTCCCTGGGCAAGACCTTTACCCACCTTGCCTTCAGTGTCCATGACACTGGGCATGTATGTGTATAAATGTTTGGTAGTGGTCAGAGAGGCCGTTGGCGCAGATTGGTAGCCACGTTTCCGTCAGTCTGCCCCAGGGCAGCTGTGGCTACAGTAGTAGCTTACCACTATCAATGTCTGTTCTGGAGTAAATGAATAATGGACTCACTGTAAGCGCTTTGAGATGTCACCCAACATGTAAAGCACCATATAAATTTAATCCATTATTAATATCAACCTTCTCCTGATATTAGAGTCAAATTAACACTTGCTACTCTGTTTCCTTTTAGCTTCCTTAGGTGACGGCTGAATCATCTCTTGCAATTGTTTTCTTTGAGCTCATCCCATCATCGGTTCTCCTTCATATCCAGGTGCACACAGACAGGGCAGTGTGTGCAGTGCAAGTACGCGATAAGGAGACATGGGTTGGGTTGGCAGTGCACACTGTACCTTTCTCTCCGAGTTAGAAAACACTGCATGCTTCCCACAGATCCCTATGATAACAGCTGCTGTGCTGCCTTTGAAATGTAGGTAAACTGATTATTGATGTGAATTCCTGAACCATTCATCCATGTCTGGCCTCCCTTTCAAATCTGAAATGTGTATACAAGACACACAATTGAATCGCACAGGCTGCCTAATAGGGTTTATTTTACCTTAATTCATTTTTAAACAGTAATCACCTTAATTACATTCAGAAAACAATCTGAAAGCTATTAGCTGCAAAACAAGAGGCAAAAAGAAAGATTTCAGAGTTATTCACCAAAAAAAGAAAAGAAATCTAAAGCTTAAGATGTTAAGTAGGTTGAAATGACATAACTTTTGGGCACAGAATACTTTATACTACAGAAAAAAATAACTTTAATCATTAAAATGTTGTTTATTCAGCATATATTTTCAAAGTCTTAAGTCACATAGGTAAAATAAAAAAAAAATCATATTTACAATATAAAAGACAAAAATTGTGTCATACAAAAGCCAAACTAAGCAAAAGCACAGTATACAGGTAACAATGTGCTTGTATAAGCTAGATTGGGCCAATGCTTTCTCCTGCCTCCTTCAGTGTTGTTTAGGCCTGGTCTGTGTCCACACCGAGCTTCAGCCCCACAGAGCTCTCAGCCACATCAAACAGAACGTGATGTCTCACATTAATCCTGACTGTCCTTAACTCTTTACATGCCTGCGGATCTCTGTCATGTCTCTCCCTTCTGCTTGTGGTCCCTATCGGCATCTGTGTGGCACCTCAGCCTTCCCGACTGGGACACATCTCCCAGCATGCCCCACTTGTTCAGGCAATCGCCGCTCTCGTCCTCTTTTTTTTTTTCCCCCCCACTCTGCTTCACCGGCCACACTGTTTAGCCAATGCTTTCCCCGTGATCCCCAGAAGACTCGGCTCGGTGTGAACTGTGGTCGTCCTGAGCTCTTGTTGACCTGTTGGCCACATCTCTGCGGAAAAAAAAAAAAAGTCAGCCACCAACTAAAAATGTTCATGAGCTTCTGAATTCTGTTTATGATTATTTGTTTCAGTGTCTGTTTTTCTGAGCTCACCTTACAATGTTGAGCAGGTGGAGTCGATGTCTCTTCACAGATCTAAACTCACGACTGCACATGGGGAAAAGAGAAACGCCTACAGTCAAAATCTAGTGAACCACACCTGTTCCCTTTAAATCGTTTACTGATAAGCATCCAACTCTGTTTACCTGTGGATAACCTAAGACACTCTTATCTTTATAGTCTCACTAAACATTTATACCACCTAATCTGCAGCCATAATTTCCATGAAGATTAAAAAATATCGCTCTTCAAACATGCCTCGTCTACCCCGTATGGTTACATATTTGTCAAAAATAATCAAGCCCTCAGTCCAAAAGGTCTATGAAAAACAGGTTTTTATCAGCTCTGTGCACTGAGGTTATGATGATTATATGAGCCATGTAGGACTTTCTGTGTCGGACACAAAAGCATCACATTCAGGCAAAAGGCAGCGTGGGCTATCCCCTCACAACCCACAAAGGCAATTCATCCCTGCACTTTAAAACACTGCAAACTTCTTTGGCAGCATTTACCGTATGCACCTACAAGATGCTCACCGTGAATGGCAGAAGGTAATACAGGCGTGATCATCAGGCTTGCTGCAGGTGCAGCGTCCTGTGGAGCGTCTGCCTCGGGACAAAGCACCACCAAGACCATAAACAGTTGTCTTACTGCAGATAGAAAGTCAGCTTCAGTGTCAGGCTCATCATATATACACTCCACAGCCTTTGCTCTTTGATAGTTAAACTGTGGTATTAGCAGTAGGATTACAAAGCACTTTCTGGGCTCATTCAGCTTTATGTTGTGATTCAACATGCTTTGCTGAAGAAGCTCTATGTTAAAAATGCTGCAGTAAATGTGCCCAAACATGTTTGTTTTCATGCAGTCTGCTTTATTTCAAGCATACCTGGGTGTATTGACCCAAATGATGTCCAGGTGGCAGAAATAGTGGCACTCAGAGTCCAGCGGGTTAGAGCACGCACATCGCTTGGTCCTCACATGGTGTGATGGGACATCATCAGTAGCCTCCACCTCCTGCTGTTGCTTCATCACGGGAAGACTCAAACCTGCTCAGAGACAGAGAGCTACAATAACTTCTTCTCCTGTCGACCGCTCCCTTTAGGGGTTGCCACAGTGGGCTGTCTGCCTCCAGCTCACCCTATCCCTTGCATCTTCCTCCGTGACACCAGCCCTCTCCGTGTCCTTCACTATAGTCGTGAATCTTAACACAGCATCAGCTGAAACTGAGTGTAATTCTGATGTGGTGCATCACTAGTGCGTGAATATTTATCTTTGACAAATTATGCTTTCTGTATACAAATCAGGGACTCAAGTTGGTATTTTATGTTGATTTAACAAGTATATTCCCAGGATACTGAATGGACAAAGTATCTGGGATATAGAGGACATTCAAAAATATGTTAAGCTCTTAGGCAAAAAAAAAAAAGTCATATTTAAGAAATCTTGCCATACTTTTCATTCATAAACAGGTGTCAGTGTTTTGCAAAATGAACAAATCAACATGAAAAAGCATCACTTGAGGTGTAATTTAGCAAACTGATTTTATTTTATTCTCTGTGCTATTGATTTCAAAAACACGTGCACTAACCTGCTGCTTCTGTGTATACATGAGCTCTCTAACAAAAACACAAGAATATTTACAGTGACTCTGGTCTAGTAAAATAATAATGATTTTCTTTGTAATCTACCCTTCACCTGATGCCACTCACACCTAGCTAACACCAATATCACATTTGTTTAAAGGCTTACCGTCCTGCACTGAAGCCCAGAGAGTGACGAGGAGCAGAATGCTGCTGTGAGAAGACATGGCTGATGGGACTGCAGTCCTTAGGTCACTGCTCTGTCTAGACTGTCTGCCACTCCTTATATATATGCAGTGAGCCCTTCCCTCTCCTGTGATGTCACTGTGAAAAGCGTCACCCTTCTTCCTGTCCCAGAGCAACAGCCTGTGACCCCAGGGAGCTCTAACCTGTGGCACATTCCACAGATATCTTCTGCTTTGGAGGAAATCTCTGACAACAGCCTTTTTTTTGCATAAATTGTCTGCCATTTAGCAGCTACTGTATTTACTAATAAACTTCCTACTTCTTATCAAAAAATTTTTTTTTATGTTTCTCATTAATTTATGCTTGAGACATTTTTTCTTGTGCATTTATGATTTTTTTTCTTATACGTTTACAAATTTTTAGATTTTTTTTTTTTAGATTTAGTATACTTTATTGATCCCCAGAGGGGAAATTGAGGGTCATCCACCACCTGGATGGATGAAGCAGCCACGATACGGCGCTATCCCTTAACCATTCACACACACATTCACACCTAGGGCCATTTTAGAGTCTCCAATTAACCTAACCTGCATGTTTTTGGCATGTGGGAGGAAACCGGAGAAATCCCGGGGTAAACCCACACATACACGGGGAGAACATGCAAACTCCACACAGATCACTGTTGGTCGGGGGCTGGGATCGAACCCACGATCCCCCGGCCAAGGGTAAACTGTGCTGCCGCAGTGCTAACCACTGTGCCACCGTGCGTAAATTTGGTGTTAAATGCAATACAATATTCATGAATTTCGCAAATTTCTATTCTCAAATTTGCACAAATTTTTCTTGTATTTGTGCTACTTTAAAAAAGGATAATCATATAAAGAAAGAGTAGACAGTAAAAACTGCCATAAATACACTTAAGATTTAAAGTCTGTCTCTATTTTAGAGATGACTGTGGAATTTAAATGTTTTATTCCAAAGCATCACTTTTAAAAATGCTTTACACTGATCATTATGTTCAAATCTCCCGATTAAAAAAATACTTCCCTCCACTTGTGAAGGCTTTAAGTGACAATGTGAAATCAATGTGAAACCAAAATGAAAAGTCAAATCCACAGACATATGACTTGAATGTACCCTGTTACGTCTGCAAATATTATTTTATCTAGTTTTACACAGGCAACTGTTCAATAACATCTTTGAGCTATCAACATGAGATGGCATGATAGGTTATGTTTCCAGTGTCTAAAGTCTGTTTGAATTGGTGCCTGAGTCTATGATGACATGTGCAGACTAACGCACAGATAGCATGGCCCATCCCTGGCCACAGCAGGCATGTAGAGCTCTGGGTCATATCACACCTGAAAGCTGCCAGGGCAGGTCAGCTGTGCCAGAATTATGCAGAAAGCCAAAGGCTTGCCATCCCACAAAACACAATAAATACCAGTGTTATCTTTACTGTTCCAATGTTTAGGCAGGGGAAAAGATTAAGAAATCGATGTGCAACCATCAAACTGAATTGCCTTTCATTTTCATCGACAAAGGATGAAGCATTCCGGGAAATCCAAAACCTGAGTACACGGTAAGCAGAGAGGAGACAGTCATGTTAATCAGTGCAAGTGGGCATGTCTCCATAACACCTGTGGGTTTGAACATGTGCTTCAAAGAAGAGAAGAGACCAAGGTATGGTACAAGCCATGCAGGTTATTTAACCCTTGTGATGTCTTCACATTCTGTATACTCCCCGTGTCCTCTGGGTCAAAATCACAGTCTTCACGAAAACCTCAGAATAAAGCAGCTTAATTAAATTTTAAACACCAAATCTATTTTGCTTTAAGAAAGAACTTGCCATTCACCACAAACTGTGTGAATACTGTATCTGAGTTTCCCCTCTTCACATAGCAGACAGGCTGCAATACTGAAAAGTAATAATTGTATATGGAAGTAGCCAAAAAACTAAGATTTTTATAGCTAGCATAAAGTATATTTGAATGTTTTATCTCATAAAGCCATGTTTTTTTTGCCAGTGAAAAAAACATGTACTTTTAAAGTACTTTTAAATAGTACTTTTAAAGTACTGGAACAGCGACACAAGAATTATTTTAGTTGTTTACCAAAACATATTCAAGATACAGTTATATAATAAATATGGGCTTAAAGTGCAGACTCTCAGCTTTAATTTGAGGGTATTCACATTCAAATTGGAGGAACGGTTTAGGAATTGCAACCATTTTTACACAGAGTCTCCCCATTTCAGGGGCTCAAAAGTAATTGGACAAATTAACATTACCATAAATAAAATGTTTATTTTTAACACTTTGTTGAGAATCCTTTGCAGGCAATGACTGCGTGAAGTCTGGAAACTATGAACGTCACTAAACGCTGAGTTTCCTCCTTTGTGATGCGTTGCCAGGTCTTTACTGCAGCTGTTTTCAGTTGATGCTTGTTTGTGAGTCTTTCTGTCTTAAGTTTTGTCTTAAGCAAGTAAAATGCATGCTCAATTGGGTTGAGATCAGGGGCTTCATGATTGTGCAGCTTTCATACTGCAAGATGGCATAGTCACAAAATCTGAAAAGCACGTGAGCACAGAAATTTTCAGATGTATAAAACTGCGCACACCAGATTCTCCGCTCCTTTTCTTTATACATCCCACCTCACCTTGAAAACTAGCGCACATGCATGGTCTCTTTACTCCGCCTCGGTTCGTCCCACTAATGACTATGTAAATAACTAAAAACACCCCTTCTGTCACTCTACTGTCAAACTATGACTGTCAATCCTGCGGGAAAGCGCAACATAAAAAAATAACTTAAAAACAGCAATAGCTTCCAAATGCAAATGCTGCTTTTGGAAGCTGTCTACATGCACACAGACAAGGTGACAATAATGGTACATTTTGATCATGGGAGCCTGTCTGTTCCTGCATTCCTAGAAACTCTCATCTATAGAGCTGGTTGCACACAGTTCCCTCCACTGGTGAAGACCACAGGTCTTGTCATGGTTACGTGTGCTGCTAATTTGTCTTAGACAGAACTCAAGCATTCTCACATTTCTATGGCATGTAACTAACTCTGTGACTGTGATTTCAACTGTCAGGTCATTTTGACCGACAATTAAAAATAACCACATGATGGTAAAATATGTATTTAATAACTATGTTGTGGTACTAAAACCCTAATTTTAGGACCTCAAGTTCAGTCTTATTTTATATTCTAAATTCAAAGATTAGAATGAAATCAGTTCCGTAATTAAATCTTTCCCGTACAACAAATTGGAACCCCCTCCTTGTGTCCAAAATAACTCACTCTCATTCCATCCTACCCCTTTTCACCATATAGGGAATTCAAATGTAGAAGACTATAGTCACAACAACTTGAAAAATTAGTTTTTCTACTTGTAAAACAGAAAAATGGCACTTTCGAACACTACTCGGAATGCCCACTCTGGCCATAGGGTCAGAATGATGTCAGTTCTTCACTGACAAACTTGCAAGGGAACTAGAGTTTGCTCTAGCCATGTTAGTGCAATTAGCATTAGCATTCATTTAGCTACAATAATTCAAAAACACAATATGTGGTAATTTGCACCCAAGTTCCCTGGGGTGCACATCTCTGAGGACCTCTCCTGGTCCAACAACACTACATCACTGGCCAAGAAGGCTCAAACTTGCCTCTACTTCCTCTGCAAACTGAGGCGAGCACAAATCCCACCCCCCATCATATGCTCATTCTACTGGGGAAGCATTGAGAGCATCCTCACCAGCTGCATCACAGTGTGGTATGGAAGCTGCACCACCTCCTGCTGGAAGACACTACAACACACAGTGAAGGCAGCCAGCAAGATCATTGATGCCCCTCTGGCCCTCAGGAGGGCCAGAGGGGCATCTCAGGAGGTATGAGGGAGCGTAGTTATTCTGTTCCATCAGCTAATGGTCTGTAGTGTGGTGTACAGGGTAACTCTCATCCTATTCCGCCTGTATCTCCACAGAGTAGCCCTGGTCTGAGTGAACTGATGGATCTTTTGAAGAGCCAGCAGCAACAGCTAAACCAGCTTACACAGACTGTAGCCTCTCTACAGGTCCCTCATCCCCAAAGTTGGCTTTCACGCAGTGGACCGTCGTAGGTGCCAGCAGCCAGGCCACTTTGCAAAAGACTGTAATGGTGAGCGCCCTCCTCCTCATGCTCATGTTATCCGTCGATGCTATTGAGAACTTTTTGGTGAATATGGTCCATCTCTGTTTGATTCTGCTCTTGTGTTACAGGCTCCTGGTCTAGTCTTTGAAGCCCTTCAGCGATGCCACCATGTTGTCAATCAGGCTCCAATAACCCCCAATGGCACTGTCAGAGTCTGCGGTAAATGCACAGTGTGTATACCTGGTGGGGTTATGAGACTGGTGGCCAGTACTTGCCCTGAGCACTTTTCTGTTTGGGCTGCACTCTTTGAGCCCCTGGAGTTTGGCCTACCAGGGGGTCTGCTGCTTCCCTGAGCCTTGTTTGAGTCATTAGAGGATAGCCTACATTCCAGTAGTCAATGTGGGAGCAGCAGAAGTTCTCCTGTACCCACGCACCAGCCTTGGCGCTTTAAGTAGCACCCATGTCATTAGTCTCCCTGCTGAAGTCACTGAAGTGAAGTCTGCTACTGCCACTGTGTCCACTCAAGCTGCAGCTAACCCTCTCAATAGAGGGGTGGACGCAGTGGACTTGTCTGGGTTGGCAGAAGAAGTGCAGATCGAGGTGAGGTCTTTACTTCAGCGGTACAATTCTGTCTTTTCTGCCCATGAAGGTGACTTAGGCCACACAAACCTCATTTCACACCACATAACTCTGCTTGATGACATCCCAATCCGACAACGGTATTGGCGCATCCCTCTATCAGAGTACAAAGTGGTAAAGGTCAATATTAACCAGCTTCTTGAGGCCCAGATAATCAGGGAGAGCAGCAGTCCCTATGCCTCCCCCATTGTTTTGGTCCCAAAGAAGGGTGGGGCTCTATGCTTGTGCATGGACTACCGCCTTCTGAACCAAAAGACGAGGAAGGATGCGTTTCTCCTTCCTCGTATTGAGGAGACCTTGGATGTGCTCTCCGATGCTCAATGGTTTTCAACCATTGATCTGGCCAGTGGGTACAACCAGGCTCCTGTATTGGAGCAAGACAAACCCAAGACGGCCTTTTGTATATCCTTTGGCCTCTTTGAATGGAACCGGATGCCCTTTTGGTTTGTGTAACACCCCAAGCATGTTCCACCGCTTGATACAGTGGATGTTTGGGGATCAACAGTGTGAGTCCCTTCTTCTTTATCTTCATGACATCATTGTGTTCTCTTCCTCAGTCTCCCAGGATGTGCAGAGACTGTAAGTTGTCCTGGGTCGTCTACAGGAAGAGGGTCTAAAGACAACTTTAGAAAAGTGCGCTTTGTTTAAGAAAGAGGTTAAATACTTGGGTCACGTTATCTTCAGCCAAGGAGTTTCCACTGACCCTGGTAAGACTGAGGCTGTGGCCAAGTGGCAGTGGCCCTGGACAGTGTCCAAACTGCACCCCTTTTTGGGCTTTGCCAGCTACTACTGATGCTGACATGTGCGTGCATTTTTATGCAGCGCACGGATGAAAAGAGACAAGCCCACTTGCAGGTGAAGTGTGTTTTATTAAACAAAGAGTCAGTGGTACAAAAGGTGTCCAACATAAGCAACAAAATAATAAGCTACACAACAGGTGAACACGGTTCAGAAGACTTTGCTTGGCTATGAAGAGAGAGTTCACGTCACACCCCAGGGTGGGTCACATGGCCCATAGAGAGAGGGCCACGTCCAGATAAAATAAGACTTTAGTTCATGAGCAGGTAAAGAACAGTTAAATTAGGGCAAATTAAAACCACAAAACAGATCAATTATTTTTTATTATTTTAAATATGTATAGCAATTAGACTGAACTCTAAAATATATTCTTAATTACATGACCAGTAGAAAATATAACAGTTTACTGTTATCATCTATGACCATTATGTAGCTAAATAATTACATGTTCTGCCTTGTATCAGCTCTGACATTTAGTTTTTAATGTTCTAAAGCAGACCACAGTCCTGTACTGTAGGATGATGGCCCTCAATGATTTTCAGCAGCAGTAGAACAGATTCCATCTTCAGCTTCATCTCAGTTGTACCAGTGCATCGCAGTAAATTGAAAAAAATCATGATTTGTCATTTCATTTAAAAAAAACTATAAACTATTATCATCAATATTAAATCAGGTATACAATGTTCCACTCTGTGTGTAAATATATGAAAGTCTCTTTCAGAATTATGTTGCAAAAAATCATCGTTTTCAAAAAAATCTACTTCACTGAAATGCAGTTCCTGCAGGTTCACCATCATGGACCTCAGAAATAAACCAAAAAAAAAAAAAAAAAAATCAGAAATCTGATTATCACTTCAGATGTGATGGACATTTTTAAGATCAGCATAATCCCTGGGGTGTGCAGCGGCGGCGCTGGGGAGGGGGGTGCCTGGGCGGGCTCACACTGGAGGTGCAGGCCGGTCTCCGGTCCGGGATGTGGGGATGGTGGGCTCCCGGCGCCTGGGGCCCGGGGGCTGGTTTTGGTCCCGCTGGGGGGGGGGGGGGGGTACCTAGCCTCCCTCAGCTGTCCCTGCGGGGGTGGATGCCTGGCTTTCCTGGGGCTTGTTGACCTCAGACATCTGTGCCCTGTGGGGGTTGGTGATGCTGCCTTTCCTGCTCGGGGGTTTCTGGGGGAAGGATTGCTGCAACCGGCTGCCCTCTTCATATGTTTCCTGACAAACCACTCAAATGCACACACTTATTTTGTGCGTGCTATCATATACACGCACACAGACGCACACGCACAAATGTCTCCCCTTTAACAGGTGTGGATACCAGACTTGTATTGAGATATCTTCGGTGGAAGAAGCAATCTGTCTTCTGTTTGTTTTAGTTGTTGGTTTGTTTGTCTTTTTTGTCTGTTTCTCTCCCTTTTCTTTCCCCTTCCCCACACTTCCTTTTCCCATTCCCCATCCTGTCGGGTCCTTCATGGGTAAAATAAATAAATAATTTAAATAAAGTATTAAAAGTTATTACAGGAGGAGTTTACAGCAATATTCAGTACATAGATAGGTACTGTATAAAGCTCCTTTTGGCAAAGTAAATCAAAGTAAATCTGTTTTGTCACAATAAGGGTAGCAGATTTCTGTTCTGCTCACCTAGCTGCCTGACAGGACAAGGAGGGAAAAAAGATCAGCATAATCCAATTATTACAGATGTCCTGTCCCCCCTCAGCTTCATAAAGTACTGTTTTTTTCTCTAAAAATAACCTTAAGTTTTTTTTACAGCACCACATAAGCAAATAAATAACATCAGTTTCCCGATGTCTCTACAGGACTTTAGAAATGATCTAAAAGCAAGTTATTTCAACCAGGTCATACTGTATTTTTATATTACTGACATTAGTTAATAAACTGACATTAATGAATAATCGGTTTGACTTCAGAAAAAATAACAGTTCAACATGCCAAATTAATAAATAAATCAAAGCATTATCAGAAAAAAAAAATAATGTCACGTAACATGAGCTTAAATAATCAGATTATGTCCATAACTCGTACTCTTAAGAATCAGGCCGGAGATGCAGTAGAACATAACTTTATTAAATGGACCACACAATAACATAGACGCTCCATACAGGAAGATGGTCGTGGTTGAAAGAGGCCGAGTCTTTTCAGCATTGGCCCTTTATACCCCAGGGTGATGGAGGAACCGGAAAGGCAAAGCTGTCACCCCCAGTACACCAAGGGTACACCCAGCACCATATAACATTATATTTAACACACTACATTCCACCCCCCTTCCCGTAGAAAAACCCAAATCACACAAACTAGGCCCTCCCAAATTTAAAACCCGACTAACACGCTAACAATAACCATATATGTTATGTTATGTTATGTTATGTTATGTCCGCACTGTGTGTCTATATATATACATTTATAGTAATATGTACATATGTTTACTAGATGTTCTTGTTTTTTCTTGCCTTCTGATTGTTGCTCTGAGTGTTGCTATCCCTGTGCTGTTGCAATCCTGGAATTTCCCCATTGTGGGACTAATAAAGGCTTATCTTATCTTATCTTATCTTATCTTATCTTATCTTATATACAGGCCTATCCATTCACACAACACAACTAAACTAGAGGGGACAGGTAGACTGCTGACCCACCTCTACACAGCTAAACGGGTTATTCTGCCATCTGTGACCCTATAAAGTCCATGAAAATAAAACCAGCCGTGTTCCTAATAACTAAAATAATCCCAGAACAAGTTTACATACACAACCAAATCTGTCATTTCACACAACAACGATAACAGTTAATATGTACATTTACATACCGTTGCCAACCCCCACACCCACCCTATAACTTGGGCATCTCACAAAAACATGCACTTAAATGCAACAAACAGTGTTGAGGGTTTGTTTTTTTTTTTAAAGGCAATTACACAACAAGTTCATGTAAAACATTAACTATGTGACCTTGGGCAATCCAACAAATTAGCATTTCAGCCATACCATGTTAATAGCCACCACCAGTAGAACAACCACCCCCTGGATTTCCATCTGGCGGATTCCGCCCAGAGCGCCTTCACCTCTTTGCCTCTGGGGATGAGCCATGTCAGCGTTTCTTCTCGTCGATGTGCCGTAGCTCGTTGGGGCGTCTCCACGAGTCATCGGACAGCCTGAGATAGCCTTCCTCCCAAGCAGCCACCACCTGCAGCCGCCCCTGGTCATCCCGTCGTTTCCTCTTTTCATGGACCCTCCTCAGCCGAGCCTCCCCCATGGGCCAAACCTCGTTATTGACCCACAGAGGAGCGCAACTCGGCTTCAAAACATCTACTACATTTTAACCAGGCTTCTTCTCTGGATCGAACCGCTACACCGACCCGGCCCGAAGCCCGCCTCAGCCTCCAGTATTGCTGGTTGGCATGTCTTGCTACTGTGCCAGCCGGTCCTGCCCCGCTCTCTTTCATTTTAAATGCCACCAAAGCCACTGTAGCTCCTTGCTTCACGGTATCTCCAGGCTGAACTCCGGAAGCAGAGGGGGCTATCGTTCTGGCTCCATCCGCCATCACGGATGTCCCACCGTGCCGTTCAGTTCCCACATCCAGGACAACTTGGACAGTGGCACCGGAACCCTCCCGCGATGGCTCTTTATGACACTGGTCCTGGTCATCTCCCAGAATACTAGGCCAGTCACTGTCCCATACCGCATCGTCCTCCATGCACAGAACTGGTCGGTCCCACAAACCCCAGCCCGACCACTCTTCTCCGACGGTGATCGTGAATCCCAGGCCACAGAACATATCACATCCCATTATGTTCAACCCACTGGCGGTCACCACAAATTGGACGTTGGACATCATTGCCAACTTGTACCTCGCCGTCAACTCCAGCAAACCCACGATAGCTAACCTGTTTCCTCCATAGCCAAAGTATGACGTTGACAGTCCTCTCACACGGTAATGCAGGAACAAACTCCTCACAGTGGGCCAGTTCAACACAGAAGCTGCTGCTCCTGTGCCTACCAACAACGGCACTTCCACGCTGTCCAGCAAAATGTTGCAATAAATCTGCCCATCTGTGCTCGGGGAGATGGTATGAACAACCGTAGGAGTCACGGCAGAGGAATTTGCTTCACGTCGTTGGTCCCCTTGCTCAAAATTTTTACAAGCCCCGGTGAAATGATGCAGAAGTCCACACTTGCCACAGTATTTGCCTTTCACCGGACATTGTTTTGCCGTATACTGGTGCCTGGTGGACCCACAGCCATAACACTTTGGCGTACCTGACGCAGGTCGGCAACGTATTGCTGCACCGACTCTCCAGTCTGCTGGTGGTGCTTCCGAAACCGAATCCTCCGGACTATGATGTTTTCTGGAGTGTGAAAATAGCGCCATTAGCCCGACCACGTTGTCAAAACTATCACTCTCTCCCAATGTGCTGAGAATCCATTGTCCCTCCATGCCAAGATTATGGACCAAAATAGCTCTTGCACGCAGTTTCTCTAATTCTCCGAGGTTCACGGCCACCAAGTAATTTTGAAAGGCTGCATACCACCTCGCCCAGGGAACAGGTGGCTCACCCGGGACCTCCAAAAATGGTCAAATGCCAGAAACAGCTTTCTCCATACCTTTATCCTTGTCGCCAAATGTTATGTCCATAACTCGTACTCTTAAGAATCAGGCCGGAGGTGCTGTAGAACGTAACTTTATTAAGTGAACCACACAATAACATAGACGCTCCATACAGGCAGATGGTCGTGGTTGAAAGAGACAGGGTCTCTTCCGCATCGGCCCTTTATACCCCAGGGTGATGACGGAACTGGAAAGGCGGAGCGTCACCCCCAGTACACCCAGGGTACACCCAGCACCATATAACATTATATTTAACACACTACATAGATGCTGCTGTTTTCTAGATTATTGGTGTTTTTTACGTCCAAACAGCTGCATAATTCAAGCACAAAACTTACTTTGAACTGTTTTCTAGTTCGCTCCGCTTCTGGCTGAGGCAGGAAAAAAGAAAAGCCAGGCGGAACCACGCGCTGAATGCTGGGATAGGTTTGGGCCTCAAGGATACTCTTCATCTGTCCTTCGTTTTCAGGGTTTTGAAGGCTGCATTTGTCGGCCTTATGTGAAGGAGCCCACGGAACAGAACAGCCTTGGACACAACACAGTGACGTATCCGGCCTAAAAATGCACACTTGGAAGACGCAGATCCTCAATTGAGACACAGTATGTGTGTGTGAGCAGATAGTGCTTATGGGAGTTGTAGTTTCGTACTCTCACACTGCAATAGGCTTATTATTTAGATGTTGCTGGAGAAAACTACACCTACCAAAGTGGCTAGTGGGAGTGACTGTCTTACCCGCCACTGGTGAAATTCATCCACCAGTGGCGGGTTGGCAGGTGTTAATGTCAAGCCCTGATTATATGTAACAGATTTACATGTAATGGCAGAGTAGCCCTTTACATAAGACATGTTTTCCTATAAGTTTCATACACAACAAATGGGAGTGGATATATTAAGTTAGTTACACTGTTTCAATGAATATTGTTTTATGTTTTGATATTGTTTTATGCCTCAAATCAAACAGTCACAGCATGTGCCAGGTAATGGTACTGCTGAGTTCAGTGTGTATGACATTGCAGTTTTTAAAGACTCAACCTTTACAGGTGATGAATGTGCAGAGTATTCATCATAAAAATCAGTCATATATAGATGCATAACTGACCCACATTGTTGTCTACACTTCCTGGAATTTATAACATGCCATTTAAGGTCACGTGTTTCCAGGTTTGGTAAGGTTTATTTCTTTGTAAAGGTATGCATTGTTAATGCAAATCCAAAACAAAACCAAGGAAACCAGAATAGGAAATGTTGAAATTTAGGAGCAGTTTCTCCATATTAGAAGAAAATATTTTATCCAGCAGCTAATGCCATCTAGTGGGGGTTTGTAAAGCTCCACAAAAATTGCTCTCTCTCTCTCTCTGTCTGACACACTTGGGGGCATGATATTGGTGTTCTTACATTTTTGAATTGTACAACAAAGCCATTTTTTAAAAAACTCAACTCTCTCTCTCTCTCTCTCCCTATATATATATATATATATATATATGTATATATATATATATATACACACACACACACGTATATATATATACAGTATGTGTGTGTGTGTGTGTGTATACATATATACGTATATATATATATACACAGTATATATATATATATATATATATATATATATATATATATATATATATATATATATATATATATATATATATATATATATATATTATTGGATAACAAAGCTGAAATATTTAAAACTGGAGATGTCATGAAGGATTAACTATAGAATGTATTGAGCACAATTATTCCTTTAAATGTCATTTAATCATTATTATATTAAACTAGTGCATGCCTCTAGAAAGCAAGTATTCCTGTCTGAAACATGTAGTGCAATTAGGCTTTACAGGCCCAAATGTAGGCTGTGTTTGAAAGTGGAATACATAGGTGTAGCCTATATGTAGGCACTCACACATGATAGACTTTGACAAATATGAAAGGGACTGAACGCTACTAAGATTTATTTGATTGTGTGAAAATTAATTACAGAATTATTGAAAACGAATGGGACATCCAATATTAGCGACTGTTTAAGAACCCTTGTTGTTTGTCAGATCACCTTTTTGTGTGATCTTTTATCACTTATATTTATAATAGTGTATCTTGCACTTTGGGGAATGGGAGTTATTCAGTCATCATCATAATTGTTTTAATTTGGTTGTGTAGTTTACGGTGTATCATCAATAAATTCATGCAGTACTATAACAGGACACGTTTACTTGAGACCCATTCTAGTTCATCCTTTTATATTTTAGCAATATTATAAGTACAAAACACCCAACATTATTATACACAGCAGAATGACCCGTTTGGCTGCAACTGTTGCATCAGTGTTGCCCATTTGTCTGTAAATACTGAAATAAAAATTATTTATTTCATTATTTGGGCATTTTTATGTCCTGTTTGGTCACGGTCGTCGTTTAGTCAAAGCGTATATATATGTCCGCATTTGATATGCAATCGATCTGGCCATTCCGCTCCACAATCACGGCGGTATTATTATTAAGTTTTTAATTTTTAAATACTCGCACGGGAGGGGGGGACTTGTGGTCCTGCAAAGGACAGTGGTACCACACGGGTGCATTACATTTTATATATGGGTATCATTATTATTCCTTTAACCATTTTCTTCTCTTTTTATTTATTTTTATTCATGAGCTTACTTTGCTTTTTATTGTATTCTGTTGTATTTTATTTTATCTTATGTTCTTTTTCTTGGGCAGCACGTTGGTGCAGTGGTTAGCACTGTTGCCTAACAGCTAGAAGGTTCCAGGTTCGAATCCCCAGGCTGTCAGGGGTAGGAACCTTTCTGCGTGGAGTTTGCATGTTCTCCCTGTGCTGCGTGGGTTTACTCCAGGGGCTCTGGTTTCCTCCCACAATCCAAAGACATGCATGTCGGGGTTTTTCCTACTTTTGATAGTGCTATGAAATGACTTCTGTTGTGATATGGCACTATATAAATAAAGCTGAATTGAATGTTAGTGTGACGTTGTGAGGGTTCACACAAGAAAGGAGAGATGACTGTGACGAAACAGGCTTTATTTTATACACACCTCCTCAACACAGACAGGAGGAGAGGTCATTTACACAGACCTCCGTTTCACTGAGGGTGACACAAACGCATGATCAGTCACTGCGCTGACTCTTCTTATAACACTGCTGTGTCATTATAACGCAGCCATAATGACTGTCATTATAACTGCGTTATAATGACACAGCAATAGCACTTTAGAACACACGAATGATAACACCCTTTGAATCCTCCGCTGCCAAAGCCTGCTGGGAGAATCCCCGCCCCTTTAACACAGCCCCAAAGTTACACTGTCCCCCCCTGGACTGGTTTCTGTCCCCAGAATAATAAAAGTCCAGTTCAAAAATCCAACACAAATCCGTCCAGGTGTCGAGGTGGCCTCCGTTGTCGACGACCAGCACGCACAGGACCGCTAGTGTTCATCTGTGCCTCGGTCGGAGTATCTGGTCGGGGTGAAGGCCCCGGCTTGACCACCCGCGGGGCGGATGGCTGGTACGGGGCAAGACAGTCGCGGTGGAGTACCACGACCCAGTCTCTTTTCTGCAGCCTCACCCTGTACACCACATCTGACAGTTGCTGTAGGACCTCACACGGTCCCGACCAATGGCTCACCAGTTTTGGAGACAGTCCCCTTTTTCGCTCCGGGCAGAAAACCCAGACTCGATCTCCTGGTGCAAAGTCCCTCCCCTGGCAGCGGGAGTCATATGCCCACTTCTGCTGGCTCCCTGCCACCGCCAGGGCCTCCCGAGCCAGTCCAAGCACCGTGTAGAGACGTTCCTTCAAGCAAAACAAATAATCCAACCCTGGTTTGCCCTCCACTTCCGGCTCGGGGGGGGGGCGGGGATACCAAATCCACTGGTGCGCGCAGCTCACGTCCAAACATCAGTGCTGCAGGAGCGCAGCAGGTGGATTCCTGTGCTGCCATCCAGTACGCCCACAGAACAGAGGGCAGATGCAGGTCCCAGTCTCGCTATCGCTGGTCCACTAGGACAGCGAGCTGGGTGGTAAGGGTCCGGTTGAACCGTTCGACCAGGCCGTCGCTCTGTGGATGCAGCGGGGTGGTCCGGGTCTTCCGGATGCCCAGCCGCTTGCAGACCTCCCTGAAGACCTCTGGCTCAAAGTTCTGACCCTGATTGCTGTGCAGCTCCTCCGGTGTGCCAAACCGACAGAACATCTCGTCCACCAGTTTTGATGCTGTGGTGGCGGCACTCTGATCAGGGACCGCGTATGCCTCTGGCCATTTGGTGAAATAATCCATTGCAACTAGCACGTAGTGGTTCCTCCAGTCCGTGGTCGGGAAAGGGCCCAGAATGTTCACTCCTACCCGCTCCATCAGTGCTCCCACCCGGTACTGCTGCAAGGGGGCGTGGGATCGCTGAGTCGGCCCCTTCTAAGCCATGCAGGTGTCGCAGCAATGGACGTGGAGCTCTACATCCTGGTGACATCTGGGCCAGTAGAACTGGGCTCGAAGATGCTGCAGAGTCTTTTGGCCCTTTTCCACTAGTACCCACTTGACCCTACACAGTAACACTCGGCCCGGTTTGTAGCCTTTTCCATTATACCCAACACTGGTTAACAGGTCCTATTTTCGCACCTATTCGAGGCCAGGGTACAACCGTGCTGAGTCGAGCCGAGATGTGACGTCAACAGACTGCGAGCCACTGATTGGTCAGGGCGTAACGTCACGAAAGCGTCCGTCTTCTGTGGAATCTACACGACCGCCATTTGCAATAGTTCACGGACTAAACTCGGTCACCGAGTAAATACAATATTAATAGAGATGGCGTTGTAGGTTTTGCGGAAATCTACACCGTGGTCCAACGAAGAGGTGCAGAGTTTTCTGTGCTTGGTGGCAAATCCACAGTGAGAGGAGCGACCCGCACCGATACAGATGCAGCCCAGCATAGAACCGGACTACGGACAAGCTGAAGATGAACGTGAGAGAACCATCGATGGTGAGTTTATTTATTTAGCGAATGCAAAGTCCTTAAGCCAAGCAGTTGCCTCCTGGTTTGCTGTATGGAGGGTGTGTAATCCTCCTTCCAGTCTTTGGAGCGGGCAAGCCTCTATGATGTGTTCCATAGTTTGCTCCTCTCCACATGCGCACAGTGGGCTAGGGCTACTGCCCCATCTGTGAAGGCTGGCCAAGCAGGGGCCATGTCCAGTCCTGAAGCGATTGAGTGTAGACCACTGTCTCCTTGGGAGGTTGGTGCCCGGGACCTGTTGGTTGGGGTTTATCACCAGCTGTTTGTTTGGGACCTCCTTGGTTTCCCATTCCTCTTGCCAAGCTGTCTGGATGGTAAAGTCAGCTGGGGGAGGGTTTTTCCAAATCGGCCGTCTGGATGAAAGTCGGGCAGTGGGTGGGGTGTAGATATCTGCATGGATTGGTAAGTGAGGAAAATCTTTAACTTTTTGGAGCATCCTTTGAGTTAATGCTGCTCGCCGGATGTGTGGAGGGACTATGTTTGACAGTACAGAGAGCCAGGGGAGTGGTGTTGAGCGGATTGTTCCAGTTATAGTTCTCATGGTTGAGTTGAGCTGGGTGTCTACATGGTGTGTGTAAGATGACCTGGACCAGACAGGGGCACAATATTCTGCTGCAGAGTATGAAAGGGCCAGTGCTGAGGTGCGCAGGGTGGAGACTGCCGCCCCCCATTTTGCACCAGCGAGCTTGCAGAGCAGGTTGTTTCGTACTTTCACCTTAGCAGCCGTCCCCTTTAGATGTTCCTTGAAGGATAAGGTCCTATCAAGGGTCACTCCAAGATAAGTTGGATTTGGGGCATGCTTAAGCTTGAGTCCGCTCAGGTGGATGTTTAGTTCTCTGGCAGCTTTTGCATTGTGGAGATGAAATACACTGGAGACGGTTTTTGCTGGGCTTGGTTTTAGGCGCCAGATTTTGCAGAACTGGTCCAGTTTAGCAAGATCTTCCGTGAGCACCCGTTCCAGTGGGTCAAAGTCTGGTGCTTGGAATGCCAAACAGATGTCGTCTGCATAGATGAATTTGCGGGATTTTGTAGTAGGCAGGTCGTTTATGTAGAGGTTGAACAGAGTTGGAGCTAGAACTGAGCCTTGTGGGAGTCAGTTTTTCTGCGTTCTCCATGCACTTGTGTTCTGACTGAGGTGGACTCTGAACCTTCGGTTGGTCAGCAGGGTTTTTATAATTGCTGTTGCCCAAGCAGGGATCGCCTTTATAAGTTTCAGGAGGAGGCCTTTGTGCCAGACCGTATCATAGGCGGCTGTAAGATCGAGAAACACAGCCCCTGTCTTCAGATGGTGAGTGATTTGTAATATTGTGCATCTGTTCGCTTATTTATCCTGTTGGTAGTAAGCTCACTTTTTTTGAGCGATACAGCGCTGTCCTGTCCTGGCTAACGAGTGTTAGCTAGCTAGCTAGTAGCCAACTCTGCTTATTTGCGCTTGTTTTGTCCTAAGTATTCGCTTGTGAGAGCAAAATGACGGAATATGTTAACCCTGATTAAAGTCCTGGTTTGTGTACATGTTGCACTTTGGTGCTGTGCATTAAGTTGTGTGTAATTTCTTCCTAGAATCAGTTTCCACATGCCAGGGTTTAGCCGCCCTCAGTGTTTATATTGTGGATACAGGTCAACAGGACCCCAGGATCCGAAATCTCAACATATACAAGTGCATTTTCAAACCAGTGATTTATAAAGTGATTCATATAATTTTCTAAAGTGTCAGAATAGACCCACACACCTATTCTGTGGATTTTCCATAAAAGGTGTTGGAACAGTGTTGTTGTGCTGTTTCTGTTCCACCACAAATCCCTGGATTGATAATGTTCTTGTACATGTACAGAGTGGCTCCTGCGGTGCTCACTGGTCAGGGAAACGAAGCATTTTTGTCACTTTCACAAGTGTATTTCCCTAATACAGGTACATCTCCAAAAATTAGAATGTCATGAAAAAGTTCAATATTTTTTGTCACTCATTTCAGAAAGTGAAATCCATATATTATACAGATTCATTACACAGACAGTGATATGTTTCAAGCGTTTATTTATTTTAATTTGGATGATTATGGCTTACAGCCCCTGAAAACCCCAAATTCAATTTGGCAAAAAATTAGAATATTACATAAAATTAATTTTGAAAAATAGTTTTTAAATAGAAATGTTGGCCGCTGAAATGTTGGTTAATATGGGCTGTAGCCATAATCATCAAAATTAAAATAAACACTTGCAATATATCACTGTCCCTGTAATGAATCTATATATCTGTTTCACTTTCTGAAATGAGTGACAAAAATATTGAACTTTTTCATGATATTCTAATTTTTGAGATGTGCCTGTATATGTTTTGAACTTGCTTGAACTAACCACCGTCCATTTCTGTCTTTGGTCTAGGCAAGAGGAAAGGAAAAGCAGCCGCCCCACAACGGACCTTGCCACTGTGGAAAGTACTGAAATCCTTTGCTTTTATAGGTAAAGTGCCAAAACCAAAGTAGCACAATTTCTGTCATGATCTGAGCGTCGATGTCGTCCGCGCTCAGGCCATGCTTCATCTCTGCCAGGTTTGACAGCAGAGTTACTTTCTGGCTCCCCGAGCTCTTATTGTGACAGCGCTCGGAGGAGCTTGCTGCTGTCAAAACTTAACAGCTGTGCTGCATTTATGGCTCATCAGCAGCCCAGCATTTAAGCAGGCGCTGAAGAGCAGTACAATGCAGCAGTCTCGTCGATTATTCCTTTTCAGACATTTGAGCGAGTGTTCCTCGTCTCTGACATCAATACTCCTCTACAATTCCACGGCAAAGGATCGTCTTCATTCCCTGTTCATGGTCAAGATTGTGAGTGTGCTTCTTGTCAGCCTTACGATCCCGTATGTCTAGTGCTGTGTGTTTTAGCCCACCAAGGCTCATTACTTTCTGTTACTTTGTTCGTTCTTGTACTCACTAATAAAACATCATGCAAACCTCACCGGTGACTGTTGGTGTCTTATGGTGGCCCGCAAGGGCCACCGCGTGACAGTAGACTGCTGCCAGGGCGCCTAAACGGAGGCGCCAGACCGAGATGCCATTCCCGGTGAGTTTTCATTTGGACTTTGTTCGTTCCTGTCTGGGTACTGCATGCTGAGAGTATGCCGTCGCGGAGGGGCCGCGCTCGGAGTCTGGCGGATGCTTTGGAATTCGTTGATGAAACGCTCATCGCCGCCTCCCTGCTCGACTATCACAGCGACGTACGTTGGTACCTGGACTGCGCTGAGGATGTCTTAAATCATCTCCCCTGCTACGCCGACCACCCTGAAGTTGGCGTGAGGAGGGATGACATCGCCGCACAGTGCGAGATTCTCCGTATGGTGGAGGAGGACTACGGTAGGAAGCAGAGGAGGAGGCATCCCCGCTCCCCGCTTTGGGATCCCGTTCCTGTCCTCGATCCAGTCCAGAAGTTCGCGCCATCCGGGGGCCGTCAAAGACATCGGCGCCACGGTCAAGGTAAACCTCAGCAAGAACCCCGTCCGGATCCTGTTCCGGGCCGCCTGAAAGATTCTACCTCTCAGTCAGCTGTCTCTTTGGCGTCTCGCCAGGAGGGAATTCCCGCAGCCTCTCCCCCTGGGGCATCTTCTCCTGCTGTTCCGTCAGCGCTCCATGCCCGGTTCGTCTCGGCTGTCGCCCCTCCTCTTTGACGTCTCCTTCAGCTGCAGTGAGTGTAATGAGTCCTGCTTCGGCGATGCCTGTCATGGATCCATCACAAGCGGCTCCTCCTCGTCCTCCCAGGGGGCCCTCCATCACCATTCAGCGGGGAAAAGGAGGAATAACGTCCACTGCAGTAGGCACCATCGGACCTCCAGGAAGCAGGCAAGTGCAAGTTCATTCTTCTCCTCATTGCTATGATTTGCCTTGTTTGACTCCTGGGGGCGGAGTTCGGGGTTCGCATTCCCTCGAGCTCCCACCACCTGCTGTAGCACTAATTACTAATCCCGCTGCCTCTGTATCTCCCTCCGCTGAGTGGTCCACGATGCCAGGCCTACATCGTCAGACGAGGGGGGGGCTGCGGTTCTGGAGAGCCTGGTTCCAGCTCCGCAGCCATGTTGCGGGCAGAGGAGAAGAGCGGACTGCAGCCTGGAGCCTGCGCTGACGACAAAGCGTCCCCGGGTCTCCACGCTGGAACGGTCCGAGCCACCGGGTCGAGGGTCCCCTGCCACCACGCCGTGCAGGTTATCGGCGTGGACGCCTGCGCTGGAGGATCCACAAGCTGTGGAGAACATCATGCCGGCTGCGGAACCTGCCGTAGCAGAGTGGGAGCCTGAGGACGAACTTCTTCGCCCTGAGCCCGGATCGCTGAAGTCCTGGATGGCAACAGAACCCGAGATCAGGCAAGTGCTCTACCTTATCTTCCTTCTTTCTACTCTGGAGCATTTTTGCCTGTCTCTCCGGGAGACGAGCCGGGTGCAGCCGTCCGCTGCATCCGAGCCCGTTTCGCCGGGTTCTGTTGCTACCGGTGATTCTGATCCCGGTTCTTTCTTGTCTTCCAAGCCTTGTTGCAGAGTCACTGGTGCGGAGCCAGTCGTGGTCGCTGTGCTAAAGGTTCCAGGTTTGGGGTCGGAGGTCGTTGCCGGTGCTGCGCCGACCCAATCGGGGTCCGACGTGGGTGCAGCCGAGACCCAGTTGGGGTCCGATGCGGGTGCATCCGAGACCCAGTCGGGGTTCGACGAGACCCCATCGGAGTCCGACGCGGGTGCAGCCGTGACCCATTGGGGGTCCCATGCGGGTGCAGCCACGTCTGCAGCATCGGTATGGGTCCAGGACGGTGGAGGAGCTGCAGACCCTTCGCCGCCTGACATGGTGTGGGCTCGTCTTCTCCATCATTCCCCTCATCCGAGTCACCGCCCCTGCTCTTCTTCGCCGGGGGCCGTTGGGGGTCCTCTACACTCAGCCCAGCTCTCCCATGTTTTTCGTCCGCCAGGGAGGCCGCTGCGGGCCGTCTTCCCACGGTTCTGGTGGCTGAGGGATGCGGGTTGGCCACCCGAGGAACTGTTTTGCCGGTTTGGCGCCTTGGGCCAGCCACCCGACACTCTGTGTTTCCTGCTGGGCGACCTGGTTCGGCCAGAGGATTGGACTTTCCGGGCCTGGGACTGGGGTAGGCCGCCCGATCATTTACTGTTCCCCGTATCCACCTGCTGGCCTTGGGACGCAGGGAGACCACCAGAACTGTCCCCGTGGGTTTTGGTCTCCGCCTGTCGCCATTTGTCTGAACTATCTGGATTAAAGGTCATGCGGGGTGATAATTTTGCTCTATGTTTTGCCCGTGTTAATGTGGGTTTTTTTCTGTCTCGGCCGTCCTGTGTGTTTTTGTGCTTTTGGGAATATTGTATTTTCTGTTATCGTGCCCTGTAATTGTTTCATTCGTAGTCTGCCTTAACCATGGTTTTTGCTTTTGGGAATATTGTATTTTCTGTTATCGTGCCCTGTAATTGTTTCATTTGGAGTCTGCCTTAATCATGGGTTTCGCATTTGGGGAATATTGTATTTTCTGTTATCGTGCCCTGTGTTCAGTATATTTCACGTATTTGGGAGTTTTTTGTTTTTTTTTTGGTTGTCTCTGTGCTTCTGTGTTCATCATGATTTTTGGTCTATGGCTGGTCCTCTCCCTCCAGGCCTGTTCCCCCATCCGCCCGCCCTGGGGGGTTGGGTGGGTGGGTGGGGGGGGCTTGGGTGTCATTGGGCGTTCGGAGCCCGCCCTTGGGGGGGAGGAACTGTCATGGTCTGAGCGCCGATGTCGTCCGCGCTCGGGCCATGCTTCATCTCCGCCAGGCTTGACAGCAGGGTTACCTTCTGGCTCCCCGAGCTCTTATTGTGACAGCGCTCGGAGGAGCTTCCTGCTGTCAAAACCTAACAGCTGTGCTGCATTTATGGCTCATCAGCAGCCCGGCATTTAAGCAGGCGCTGAAGAGCAGTACAATGCAGCAGTGTTGTCGATTATTCCTTTTCAGACATTTGAGTGAGCGTTCCTCGTCTCTGACGTCAATACTCCTCTACAGTTCCATGGCAACGGATCGTCTTCATTCCCTGTTTGTGGTCAAGATTGTGAGTGTGCTTCTTGTCAGCCTTACGATCCCCTATGTCTAGTGCTGTGTGTTTTAGCCCACCGAGGCTCATTACTTTCTGTTACTTTGTTCGTTCTTGTACTCACTAATAAAACATCATGCAAACCTCACTGGTGACTGTTGGCGTCTTATGGTGGCCTGTGAGGGCCACCGCGTGACAATTTCTACTTAATATAAAAGGGACTGAACTGAGATTTATTTGATTGTGTGAATATTAATTACAGAATAATTGAAAATGACTGGCACATCAACTGTAAAATAAACCGCTTGTTAACGTATTTATTTTTTTTGTCAGATCACTTGTGTGATCCTTTGTGAGTTATATTCATAACTGTATGTTGCACTTTGGGGAATGGCAGTTGTTCAGTCATCAATATAATTTAGTTTATATGTGTAGTTTATAGTCTATCATCAATAAACTCATGCAGTAACAGGACACATTACAAATATTTGAGACCCATTGTAGTGCTTCCTTTTATATTTTAGCAATAAAAGTACAAAACACCGCCCACACTTGAAGCCAGGGCAAGAAGAGACACAGCGGTGACAAAGCGGTGGCTAAACTTTTATTGATTAAAAATTCCATATTTTGACTGAGCGACTCCGTACTTGGTGATGCACACCTTCAGTTGAAGTACTATATTCTATTCAAGTGAATGTATTAATTCATTCTGATTGCTGAGGCCACAGTAAAAACAGATGATTTTAAATGTAACCCAGCCCTTGTAAAATCTACTTTACTGAAGATTAGATTAGATTAGATTAGATTCAACTTTATTGTCATTACACATGTATGAATACAAGGTAACAAAACACAGTTTAGCATCCAATCAGAAGTGCAAAGGACAGCAGTGCAGTATATACGGTAATTAACAGTATGTGCAATTTAAGCAAATATATGCAAATATATGCAGCAGTGCAGAAAGTTAAGAGTACTGTTATGTGCAAATAATGTGCAATAAGTTAGATGTAGTTATGTAGTTATGCAGTTATGTACAGGTGAGGATGGTAAAAGATGATGGTAAGAGAGTCAGCGGGGAACTAAGTTCAATAATGTGACAGCTGTTGGAAAGAAACTGTTCCTAAACCTGCTGGTTCTTGTCCGAAGGCTTCTGAAACGTCTTCTGGAGGGGAGAAGCTGGAACAGTCCATGAGCAGGATGGTTGGAGTCCCTAAGAATGCTGCGTGCCCGGCGCAGACATCTTTTCCTGTAGACGTCCTCTATAGCTGGAAGTGGAGTCCCTGTGATGCGTTGGGCGGTTTTCACCACCCGCTGCAGCGCCTTGCGGTCAGCTACAGAGCAGCTCCCATACCAGACTGTGATACAGTTGGTCAGGGTGCTCTCTATCACGCAGCGGTAGAAGTTGCCCAGGATGTCAGTTGACAGATGGTTCTTCTTCAATGTCCTCAAGAAGAAGAGGCGCTGATGGGCCTTCTTGATCAGGCTGGTGGTGTTAACTGACCAGGACAGGTCCTCCGAGATGTGGGTCCCCAGGTATTTGAAGCTGGGGACACGTTCAACAGCTATGCCATATGGATGGGGTCATGTGTCTCTTCCCTCTCCTTCCTGTAGTCCACTATGAGCTCCTTGGTTTTGCTGGTGTTAAGGAGCAGGTTATTGTCAGCGCACCAAGTAGCCAAGTGCTCAACCTCTGCCCTGTAATCTGACTCGTCGTTGTCCCTGATGAGTCCAATCATCGTGGTGTCATCTGCGAACTTAATGATGGAATTGGATCCATACATAGGCCTGCAGTCATGGGTGTAGAGGGAGTAGAGGAATGGGCTGAGCACACAGCCCGTGGTACACCAGTGTTGAGTGTGATGACGGAAGAACGGTTGGGGCCTGACCTAACATGCTGGGGTCTGTTGGTCAGAAAATCCATGATCCAGTTGCAGGTGGAGGTACTGATTCCCAGGTCCCCAAGTTTAGTGAGCAACTTGGTGGGGATAACTGTGTTGAATGCTGAGCTGAAGTCAATAAACAGCATTCTTGCATAGGTGTTCTTGTCATCCAGGTGTGAGAGTACATAGTGCAGCGCTGTAGAAACCGCATCCTCTGTACTCCTGTTGCTCCGGTAGGCAAACTGATGAGGGTCCAGTGTAGGGGGCAGGCTTTTTTTGAGCTGTGCCAAGACCAGTCGCTCAAAGCACTTTATGACTATGGGCGTCAGTGCCACAGGGCGATAGTCATTTAGGCACGATGGTGTTGAATGTTTCGGCACTGGTACTATTGAAGTGGTCTTGAAGCACGCTGGTACCACGGCCTGGGCCAGGGACAGATTGAAGATGTCTGTGAAGCGCAGCTACATGAAAATTGTGGTTAAATACAACAACGAAGTACTTTATTGTCACATTGGAATTGCTCCTGTTTTGTTTTTCTTTTGAATCTTGGATGGAATATGGGTGGGCAATATAAGCTGCGGCTTCAGCCATCACCCATTTCAGATAACCTATGTTGAACTGTATAATCAGAGGGGTTATTGTTTAATTTGACCTTGTTAGATTTTTTCCCCTTTGTTATATTATATTTTCTTTTAATATTTACTTTTAATCTATTCGAAATAAAGATTCATTCATTCATTCACATTCCACCATTACCTTTTAGCAACAAGTGTATTTCCCAAATATGTTTTAAACTTGCTTTAATTAACCATCACCCATTTCTGTCTTTTGTCTAGGCAAGAGGGAAACGATCCACCCAAACTGGACCTTGCCTCACTACAGAGATGCAGGCCTAAGATCTGCTGAACTGGGACCAGCTTGAGTGGCACATCCCAGCTGCTTCTCAGTGAGGCAGCGTGGCCGGCGTGTGTGACCCATTCTAAGTTTTTTTTTTTTTTTTTTTTACAGTTTGAATTTTGCACATTCTGAATAATCTGGAATTTGCTGCTGATTGTAATAAACAATTTAGTGACATGTGTTTGCATCATAATTTTCTATTTTGTCTGTTAAGACACTGGTGGGAAAAGAGTCAACAGTACAAACCATTTATCAGTGACTTTGAAAATAATGGCTCATTTTTAAGAAAAAGTAACCAAAACAATTATTTTATTTACTGAAGACTGTATTGTTGGATGTGCCACCGCAGAAGACCCCGCACACTTTAGTGACAGTACCAGTATATGGAGGAATTCTGGGCCATATTAGCATCTGTCCTTTATCATAATGGGTTTGGGCAGGGGTGTCCAATCATGTGCCATGGAGGGCCAAGACCCTGCAGGCTTTACCTCCAACCAGTGTTTTCAACAGCAGATTCCACTGAATTTCTTTCCACTGACTGCTGATAAGTGACAGCACCTGCTGAAGAGACTGGGTAGAAGAGAGAACCTGCAGGGTCTTGGCCCTCCATGGCACATGATTGGACAACCCTGGGTTACGGTTTAATGGGATTTATCATTTTAACACAAACTGCTTTATGGTTCATAATTCTGTTGACAGACTTACAGCAAACCAAAAGTGATTTCTCAAACTGCTGGATTGTTCTTAGACAGCTTTTCCAATCTTTCAGTATTTATGTCACTTGGTGGTAACCTTCACATATAAAAAAAAGAGACACATCTGCAAAAACTTCAGAGGTTTATTGTCAGTGCAATTCTCAGTGCAATACTACATGAATGCATGTATAGTACATTGTTGATGCAGAGAATATACATATATTTCTACAGTACGTGTATCTAGTAAATCAAGTATTTTCCATGTAACCTTGTGACTGCATTATTTTAATTGCTTTTAATCCTAGATCAAGTTTGTTTTGGCCTAAAATGCATCATAATTGCATGCATCTAGTGTCACATGCCACACTAGAGACAATAAAACACTGGATTTGTTCTACGCAAACACTAAGGAGGCGTACACCTCATCACAACTCCCCCCACTTGGGAGATCGGATCACAACTTGGTTCATCTCCGACCGGTGTACAAACCCCTAGTGCACAGACAACCTCCGGCCATGCACACTGTGGAGTTATGGTCTGAGGAGACAATGGACACTCTAAAGGACTGTTTTGAAGCCACTGCCTGGAAGCAGCTCTGCGATCCACATGGTGAGGACATCGATGGCCTCATTCACACCTTCACGGGCTACCTCAGCTTCTGTGTGGACAAATCCGTTCCCACCAAGACCATACGGCGTCACTCAAACAACAAACCCTGGATCAACCCTGAGATAAAAACACTTCTGAGAGAGAAGAAGAGGATCTTCAGGTCGGGGAACAGGGAGATGCTGAAGTCCGTACAGAGGGAGCTGAGGAGAAAGATCAGAGAAGGCAAGGACAGCTTCAGGAAGAAGATGGAGGACAAGCTGCAACAGAGCGACATCAGCGGGGTCTGGAGAAACCTCAAAACCATCTCGGGGCTCCAGAATACCTCCCCCCAGGCCACGGGGGGCAGGGAGTGGGCGAACAACCTGAATCTGTTTTTCAATAGATTTGACCAACCGCCCTCCCCCCTGTCTGCACAACAACCACTGCTGCCTCTAAGAAATCAAGTCCTGCTACCCACTCCCCACTCCACCGACACCCCCCCCACTCCCAACACACAGCCCCCCATCCTGACCCTGACCAAGACCCAGGTGAGGACGGAGCTGAGGAAGATCAAGGCGAGGAAGGCGTCGGGACCGGATGGCATCAGCGCAAAGCTCCTCAAGTCCTGTGCAGACCAGCTGTGTGGGATTGTGACGTATATCTTCAACATGAGCCTGAAACTGGGGAGGGTACCACAGCTGTGGAAAACATCTTGTGTGGTACCTGTACCAAAAACTTCCCACCCCAAAGACCTGAACAGCTTCAGACCGGTGGCCTTGACGTCCCACTTGATGAAGACCCTGGAGAGACTGCTCCTTGCTCATCTCCGCCCCCTGGTGGAACCAGCGATGGATCCACTCCAGTTCGCCTACCAGCATGGCATTGGGGTGGAGGATGCGGTGATCTTCCTCCTTCACCGTTCTCTGTCCCACCTGGAGAAGCCCGGGAATATGGTGAGGATCATGTTCTTTGACTTCTCCAGTGCTTTCAACACCATCCAACCGATGATCCTGAAGGACAAGCTGCTGCGCGCAGGGGTGGACCAGCACCTGTCATCATGGATCCTGGACTACCTCACGAACCGGCCTCAGTTTGTGAGAACCCGGGACTGTGTTTCCGACACGATCATCAGTAGCACGGGGGCCCCCCAGGGAACGGTGCTGGCTCCCTTCTTGTTCACTCTTTATACTGCGGACTTCTCACACAACACAACACATTGCCATCTACAGAAGTTCTCTGATGACTCTGCGATCGTTGGTCTCATCTCCAGCGGAGATGAAGCTGAGTACAGAGGGCTTATCCAGGACTTTGTGGACTGGTGCCATCGGAACTGCCTCCAGATCAACGCGAGGAAAACTAAGGAGCTGGTGGTGGACTGCCGCAGGCATGGGCAGCCCCTCACAGCACCAGTAAATATACAGGGAACAGACATCGAGATGGTGACATCCTACAAGTACCTGGGTATTCATCTGAACAATAAACTAGACTGGTCACACAATACTGACGCACTCTACAAGAAGGGACAGCGCAGGCTGTTCCTGCTGAGGAGACTCAGGTCTTTTGGTGTACAAGGGGCGCTGCTGAAGTCATTCTATGACACGGTGGTGGCATCAGCCATCACTTTTGGAGTGGTCTGCTGGGGCAGTGGCATTACTGCAGCCGATAGGAAGAGACTGAACAAACTGATTAAGAAAGCTAGCTCTGTCCTGGGGCAACGCCTTGATCCGATGGAGGAGATAGGAGAGAGAAGGACGGTGGCTAAACTGTCCACCCTAAACTGTCCACCCTAAACTGTCCACCTGAGTTCCACCCTATGCAGGACATACTGGATGCACTGAGGAGCTCATTTAGCAGCAGACTACATCATCCCAGGTGCACAACCGAGAGGTTTCGTAGGTCCTTCCTACCAACGGCTGTCAGACTGTACAACCTAAGCAGGGCTGCTCGCAGAGATAGCAAAAAGACGTAACAAACTAATAGTTTTTTTTTTTTTTTTTGAATGCAAAAGATGCAATAGACTTACACAATGGTCCTCTCCGGCATACAACTAGGAACATACCGGTCGCTATGGAGGGTGAGAATATGTATGGGCACATAATCATACCATGTAGGATAACTAAATAGACGGTTATGCTGTTTCATCCCACCTAGCAACAATGCTCTGCACTGTGTGTGTTTATATATTTACATATTTATTCCATCTAGCTACAATGCTCTGCACTGGGTGTGTTTATATTTATATATCTATATATTTATTCCATCTAGCTACAATGCTCCGCACTGTGTTTTTATATATCTACATATTATTCCATCTAGCTACATTGCTCCGCACTGTGTGTGTTTATATACTTGCATATTTATTCCACCTAGCTGCAATGCTCCATACTGTGGGTGTTTATATATTTACATATTTATTCCATCTAGCTACAATGCTCTGCACTGTGTGTTCATATATTCATATATTTATTCCATCCAGCTACAATGCTCTGCACTGTGTGTCTGTGTGTGTGTGTGTGTGTATATATATATTTTATAGTAATATGTACATATGTATATTAGCTGCTCTTGCTTGCTTGTTTTTTCTTGCCTTCTGATTGTTGCTCTGAGTGTTGCTATCCCTGTGCTGTTGCAATCCTGGAATTTCCCCGTTGTGGGACTAATAAAGGCTTATCTTATCTTATCTTATCTTAATTGTCAAATATATCTTATTATACCTAACTCAGTACTGTTTATTTTTTGAATATATATTTTGTGGTTAATATAACTCCAATAACTAGAACCTGGTGATCAAGTTGTGTCAGCTGATCACTTTTTGCCATGACACCACCACAGACTCAGTGCTGCTGGAGCAGGTACATCCATGATGTCTCAACAGTCTCTCCATGATTTTCACGCAGATCAGAGCAATTTGTTGCACAGGAAGCTAAACGTTTCTACAGACATTCTTAAGCTCTATAACCACTGATCGTTTGTGAAGCTGGGGTGACATCAGTGACAGGCTGTGTTGAACGCCCAGACCAACCTTTTGAAGCGGTAATTTTCCCACAACAGAGCCATCTGAAGCACACACACACAGCATACATGTTTTAGTACCTAACAGCAATAACTTGCAGACATTACAGTGTAGTACAACGTACTTAAAGCAAACTAGCATTAGCAACCATTAGCTTACCGTCATATATGATCTAGTTTGTATCCTCACGTCTTCGGCTCTCCCAGAAGCTGCAGTACTATTCCAGAGTGTTTCGTCTCGCTGCCTGTACCCTTGTCTGGCGGTCCTTTTTGGCATTTACGGTGACAAAAAGCCAGAGACCGAGGAGTCACCTTGTACAGCTGCAATGTTATGTTTTGCTTGGGTCGCGTGTTTTACGTCACGGGAGTGTGGCGCCGCCTTGCTGTTAAAGAAATCCCACCCACCCCAGGCGTACCCAGCTGCAATGGAAACATAACCGAGGCCGAATCGAGTAGTGGCGAGTAGTGTAGAGTAAGGCCGACTGGGTCTAGTGGAAAAGTGCCTTTGTCACCCCGAAGTGGCCCGCCCCCACCATCCCGTGGACCAGCTGGAGTACGTTGGGCTGGAGCCGCCGGGGAACCAGCAGCTGCCAGACGTGACACTGCCCAGCTGGAGTCTGCCATTGCCGATACACAACACCCTCATGACAGCGGAGATTGGCCCACTGGGAGTGTAGGGCCTTGGTCTCTGGGTCCAGCGCAGACACAGCCTCCCAGGTGGGCCGCTGGCCCGCGTCCAGCCACTGCCGAACCCAGGAAACGACCGGATCTCTGTCTTGCTCGCTCTGCAGCCGCTGTGCACCGAGGGCCTCTGTGACGCCAACATTACCAATGTTGGTATTGATATTATCGATATTTGGATTGATCTGCCCACAACTAAATGTTAACATTTAGGCCATGTTGAGACCGGGAAAGTATAGAGCTGGCGTTCAGAGCAGAAGAGTAATTAGCAGTAAATGTACAGTTTATGCTGCCTCAGCACAGTAATAAATGCTACACCTCCTCAGGCAAGCCACCGTGTCCTGTCCTCTGCTATCCACTGATGTTGTGATTAAAAAGAAGGGAGCTAACCCCGGAGCTAATGTTAGCATCGGCCCTGGAGGATCATCTCCCCTGTGCTTCTCAACCATGGTCTGGAGGTTGAAGCAGGAAAGGTTAACACAAAGATGGTGGGATAGGCTGTTTGAAAAAGATTGTCTTAAGTGAATCTCTTATTAGTTTTATGTCTCATTACATTTTAAGTCATTTTTCTTCTATTCTGGCTCAGGAAACATTTGATTTATTTCTGTTTATTTATATGACCGGGATTACATTAGAAGGCACATGTGACAGGTTTATATTATCTTTCTTAGACTGTCACATCCGCATGAAATGGCTTCAAAGTTGGCAAATGTATAGTTTCAAATGAAAAAGTAAAAAATCTGCAGTTATATGAAAAAAAATACATTAATATATATAAAGTGCACAACCCATAGTTGTTGGTCAGGATCCCAAGGTGAACCTGTGTACCAAGTTTGGTGACACTAGCTTTACTCGTTGTACAGTAATAAGGCATAGGGAATGTTAACCTTGACCTTTGGACCCCAAACCCATAGTCAGAGGTCAGGATCCCAAGGTAAACCTGTGTACCAGGTTTGGTGGCCCTAGCTTTACTCGTTTTATCGTAATAGTGCAAATGGAATGTTAACTTTGACCTTTGAATCCCAAACTCATAGTTAGGTCAGGGTGTAGATCTTTCAAGATGTGTCTTTGATACAAGTACTGTATCGATTTGAAAAGCCTACATCGTTTTTTTCAGTAGTTATTGCATTTGCAAGATCTAGGGAAAATCTGACCTTGACCTCAAGGTCATCAAATCAGAGTCAAATTGCAACATGTGCATCATCAGTGTATATCAAACCCTGCTACCAAGTTTCAAAACAATCAGAACAAAACTGTAGGAGTTGATTTCACAAAAGTGGGATGGAAGGCTGGCCCCATAACATAATCCCCTGCCAGTCGAAAAAAAAAATAATTACAAACTGGTGAGAGTATCGCCATTACTCAATACTTAAGTAACTTTTGTGTAGATACTTTAGGTTGTTTTTTTGACAACAACTCTTACTTATGCTTGAATAATTAATATAATAAGGTAAGCTCTCCTACCCTTTGCCCAGGACTTCTCTCTCCTCACTGATGGTCATAATGCCACTTTCTCCCCCTCAGTGTATAACCTCGGTATCATTATGGACTCCACCCTCTCCTTCAAATCCCACATTAGCAACATCACCAGGACATCATTCTTCCATCTCCCTCTCTCACCCCACTGCAGAAATACTCATCCACACCTTCATAACCTCCAGACTCGACTACTGTAATAGCATTCTCTATGGCCTACCTTCTACTGACCTCCAAAAACTGCAATACATACAAAATTCAGCTGCCCGGTTATTCACCTGCACTCACTCCAGAGATCACATTGCCCCTGTCCTCTAATAGTTCCACTGGCTTCCTGTCCGTATCCAGTACAAACTCCTCATCACCTACAAAGCCCTCAATAACCTTGCCCCCTCTTACCTCACCAACCTCCACTGATGGTCCCCCTCCCGCTGTCTCTGATCTTATAACGTCAACCTCCTGACCCCCATCACCAGAACCAGGCACTGCACCTTTGGAGACGGAGCCTTCGCCGCTGTTGCCCCTACCTTCTGGAATTCCTTTCTACATCACATCAGAAACTCTGACTCACTACAAATCTTCAAATCACCGATCAAGACCCATCGCTTCAAATTGGTTTTTAACAGTCATTCTTTCTATAACTGTTCTTTTTTCCCCCTTTCTGTTAAGTGTCTGAGTGTCCTGAAAAGTGCTGTAGAAATCTAATGTATTATGCTACTTTTACCTGAGTACAAGTTCAAGCATACATATCAGTGATATACTGTATGCCCATTGTAACTTATCTCCTGACCTTGAATTTTTGACCCCAAAACCAAAAGCACAGGTTAGGGTCCCAAGGTCAACCTGTGCATAAAGCTCAGTGACCCTGGCTTCATGTGTGTGGAGTTAGAATGTATGCCCTTGTAACCTTTGGTCCCTCCAAAATCGGGTCAAAAATTAGTAAGCTCAATCCACTTACTAAGTTCCTGGGATCCAAAGAAATAACAGTCATAAATGTGAAATTCTACTACAAGGCAATGTAACCTTGATCCTTTTAATCCCAGATCTAGATCTAGCATTTCCAATTGAACCATTTCTGAGTTTGGTGATCGGAACACTAACGGCAACAACATAATATATAATGGCCACAAATGTACGTGACTATACAAAGAGACTCTGTGACTTCAACCTTTGATTTTTTTTTTTTTACCCCAAAAAGGTCAGGATGATGTTTAGCTCAAGTTCAACCCCTGCACTAAGTTTGGTGATCCTAGCCCCTGCGGTTCTCCAGCTGCAGGCACATAGACAGATGTGTGCAACCAGACCGAGCTGATTAATTATCCAAAAAAAAAAAAAAAAAAAAAAAAAAAAAGGACCAGGGACGGAGCAAATTATGACTGTCAGAAAACAAAAAATATTCATGATGGCAATACAGTAAACCTCAGATTAATCTAGGTTTATAATCAGATTTGTAAAAAAAAAAAAAATTACAAGAAAGGCACAAACTCAGGGGAGTCTGGTGCATTGTTTTAATTTTTTTTCCAATGACTAGAAATTTTGCTGAGTGAAATCTGCAGGGCACTTGATCTTCTGGTACCAGCCAAACCCAGTCTCTCATCTTTGTCACCAGTTCAAGTTACAGGAAAACATCATGAATCAGAAACACAGAAGTAACAGGTAGTTTCCCATTCAATAAAAAAGTAAAAATTCAAAATAAAACAAAAACAACAATCATTGTCTTCAATTAAATAAGGAGCTGTCTTCCCTTTACAGACAAATATATTCTAATTTTAAAGTCTTTTGTAAGAAAAATAGAATGACAGTGCATTTCCTCTGACACGCTGCTCCTTCACGATCAACTGTACATCTCTCTGTTACCCTGGCATTAAAGCAATGGCCTTGGCAAGAAAAAAATCTAAACAATCAGAACACAATTAATTCTACAGGAGAACATAAAAAAGCTGATATAAAAAAGTTCACAGCCTTCTTCTTCTGTACTGTAAGACCTCAAAACACAAACCTGGACAAAAAAAGAGGCACAAGTAACTACAATATCAGTAAGACTTAAACAAAAATGGAATTATATTTGCTGAAAGATTTTGGTCATTTACAAATTTATTCATATTCTTACAAATACAACCCAGTTTCCAAGACATTTGGGACACTGTGTGGCATTCACTAAAAAACAGAATGTGATGATTTGCAACTCATTTAAACATGACGTTAGATTGAGAATTAATCTGTGAAAAAAGAGAGGAAAAAATGACCAAGTTAAGAATATGATTTATTTTTTATTTTACCTTTATTTTACCAGGATGGTCCCATTGAGATTGGAAATCTCTTTTTCAAGGGTGTCCTGGACAAGAGGCAGCTGCAATAGGTGAAGCATTTATGCTTTCAGGCCACACAATATATTATCACGGTACTTGGGCCACAATGCAATACTATGACCATCTTGTGATATATTCCAATTCCTGGCTAGCTCTCAGGAGTCAGTTCTTTGCTGTGTTGACCTAACCAGACAGTGATCATTTAGCACCATCTGATGGATTAAAAGGTCAACTGTTTTTATTATGCTGGCACCTAAATAGGCAAGTTTGTGTTTTCAACATATATTAATATTTTTTAATAAAGTATCACAATACTGGTGTCTCTGAATCAATACAGTATCATCACCCAAAAATACTGTGATATTATGATGCAGACTTCCCCCACCCCTAATTTATACCATAAAAATGTAAAAAACAAATTGTGGATTTTATTGTCCCTGACCATGAGAAAGAAAGAAAACCAAAGTCTAACACAGAAATTCTTCTAAAATTACAGTTCAAAAAACACATCAGAGGTTGTATGTGGAACATTAGTGTATACAGCTGATTAACTGACACCAAACTGTACACATATACTACTGTAGGGGTGGGGTGGGGTGAGTCAATACAGTGTAGTACTTACACTGTACTGACTGTAGTACTTACTTTGTGGTGGAAATACTGTATTGATTCAGAGGTACCACTATTATATTTTAAAAAAATTAATAAATTTTTGCAAATACAAACTTACCTACTTACGTGCCAGAGTAATAAAAATCAGTGAACTTTTCAGTCCACTAGATGACACTAAATGCTCACTGTCTGGTTAGGTCAGCACAGCAAAGAAGAGACTCACAATATCTAGCTGGGAATTGAACAAGACCAAGGTCAGGATGGTAAATCACAATATATCATATTGCAATACTCAGTGTATCACAAGATCGTGATACAGTGCATCTGGAAAGTATTCACAGCACTTCACTTTTTCCACATTTTGTTATGCTACAGCCTTATTCCAAAATGCATTAAATTCATTTTTTCCCCAAAAATTCTACACAAAATACCCCATAATGACAACAAGAAAAAAGTTTTTCTGAGATTTTTGCAAATTTATTAAAAATAAAAAACTAAGAAATCACATGTACATAAGTATTCAGCCTTTGCCATGAAGCTCGAAATTGAGCTCAGGTGCATCCTCTTTCAACTGATCATCCCTGAGATGTTTCCACAGCTTAATTGGAGTCCACCTGTGATAAATTCTGTTGATTGGACATGATTTGGAAAGGCACACACCTGTCTGTATAAGGTCCCACAGTTGACAGTGCATGTCAGAGCACAAACCAAGCATGAAGTCAAAGGAATTGTCTGTTGACCTCCAAGACAGGATTGTCACGAGGCACAAATCTGGGGAAGGGTACAGAAAATTTCTGCTGCTTTGAAGGTCCCAATGAGCACAGTGGCCTCCATCATCTGTAAATGGAAGAAGTTTGGAACCACCAGGACCCTTCCTAGAGCTGGCCAGCCATATAAACTGAGCGATCAGGGGAGAAGGGCCTTAGTCAGGGAGGTGACCAAGAACCCGATGGTCACTCAGTCAAGAGCCCCAGCGTTGCTCTGTGAAGAGAGGACAACCTTCCAGAAGGCCAACCATCTCTGCAACAATCCACCAATCAGGCCTGTATGGTAGAGTGGCCAGACGGAAGCCACTCCTTAGTAAATGGCACATGGCAGCCTGCCTGGAGTTTGACAAAAGGCACCTGAAGGACTTTGACCACGAGAAACAAAATTCTCTGGACTAATGCGACAAAGATTGAACTCTTTGGAGTGAATGCCAGGTGTAATGTTTGGAGGAAACCATGTACCGTTCATAACCATGCCAATGGTGGTAGCAGCATCATGTTATGGAGATGTTTTTCAGCAGCAGGAACTGGGAGACTAGTCAGGATAGAGGGAAAGATGACTGCAGCAATGTGCAGAGACATCCTGGATGAAAACCTGCTACAGAGCGCTCTTGACCTCAAACTGGGCGATGGTTCATCTTTCAGCAGGACAACAACCCTAAGCACACAGCCAAGATATCAAAGGAGTGGCTTCAGGACAACTCTGTCAATGTCCTTAAGTGGCCCAGCCAGAGCCCAGACTTGAATCCAATTGATCATCTCTGGAGAGATCTGAAAATGGCTGTGCACTGACGCTTCACATCCAACCTGATGGAGCTTGAGAGGTGCTGCAAAGAGGAATGGGCCAGACTGCCCAAAGACAGGCATGCCAAGCTTGTGGCATCATATTCAAAAAGACTTGAGGCTGTAATTGCTGCCAAAGGTGCATCAGCAAAGTATTGAGCAAAGGTTGTGAATACTTAAGATAAGATAAGATAAGATACGCCTTTATTAGTCCCACAATGGGGAAATTCCAGGATTGCAACAGCACAGGGATAGCAACACTCAGAGCAATAATTAAGAAGGTACGAAAAATATAAATAAGAGCAGTGGATATACATACGTACACATAAATATATAAATATATATACAAAGTGCGGAGCATTGTAGCAAGATGGAATAAACAGCATAACCGTCTACTTAGTTATCCTACATAGTATGAATACAGCATGTACCCATACATACTGTCACCCTCCGTAGCGACTGATATTGTCCTAGTTGTATACTGGAGGGGACCACTTGTGTAAGTCTGTTGCGTTTTTTGCATTCAATACTATTAGGTCGTAACGTTTTTTTGCTATCTCTGCGAGCAGCCCTGCTTAGATTATACAGTCTGACAGCCGTAGGTAGGAAGGACCTGCGAAACCTCTCGGTCGTGCACCTAGGATGATGTAGTCTGCTGCTAAATGAGTTCCTCAGTGCGTTCAGTATGTCCTGCATAGGGTGGGACTCGGATGACAGTTTAGCCACCATCCTTCTCTCTCCTCCACTGGGTCAAGGCGTTGCCCCAGGACAGAGCTAGCTTTCTTGATCAGTTTGTTCAGTCTCTTCCTATCGGCTGCTGTAATGCCACTGCCCCAGCAGACCACTCCAAAAGTGATGGCTGATGCCACCACCGTGTCGTAGAATGTCTTCAGCAGCGCCCCTTGTACACCAAAAGACCTGAGCCTCCTCAGTAGGAACAGCCTGCGTTGTCCCTTCTTGTAGAGTGCGTCAGTATTGTTTGTGTGACCAGTCTAGTTTATTGTTCAGATGAACACCCAGGTACTTGTAGGATGCCACCATCTCAGTCTTACGTATGTACATGTGATTTCTTAGGTTTTTTATTTTTAATAAATTTGCAAAAATTAAAAAAAAACTTTTTTCATATTGTTATTATGGGGTATTGTGTAGAATTTTGAGGAACAAAAATGAATTTAATCCCTTTTGGAATAAGGCTATAACATAACAAAATGTGGAAAAAGTGAAGCGCTGTGAATACTTTCCGGATACGCTGTAGTATTGTATCATGCGGTCTCTGGTGATTCCCTCCCTTAGTATACTGTATGTTTTCGAGCAACATGTAATGGCAGATGGTGTTGGCTTCACTGATTGCATTTTTTCTTTCAACAAGACAACAGCAATACACAACTGTGCACAAACACATGAATGAACTGGAGTGGTGGCCTCGTGGTAGAGCATCCGCTCCAGCCGGGTCATAACAAAGACCATATAAAAAAAGGACCGTTCCACCATCTAGCCTGTTCTAAGCATAACAGAATGAGGAAAGGAAAGTTGGTTACCTAGTTATGGTGGGGGGGGGGGCACAAGTCAGTGTACTCCTTGTGCCAGTCCCAAGCCATAGTAAATGGGAAGGGTTGCATCAGGAAGGGCATCTGGTGTAAAAATTCTCTGGCAAATCCAATAATAATAGACCAACATGAGAACAAGGAAAGGTCCAAGCACATGAACCTAGAGTAAAAGACTCAGAATAGTGAACTGTCTGTCTGCAGTCCAGACCTGTGACACACTGAAAAATGTGTGGCGCATTACTGAACGCAAAATATAGGTAAGAAAGCTCCAAAGTCAGAACTCATGGTAGCAGAATGTCAATCACAACATCATCGTGTATGAAATAAAATTCACATTGTGCTCAGTTAGATGTACAGTAGCAACTCAACCTCAGTGTCAGGATGCATATGCACCACCATGTCATTTCACTTTTTACAGACTTCTATAGAACCCAAATTATTCTGGACATCTGACAGAATACATGACTTTGTTTTTCACACCCATGAGCTACTGTAAATCCATCAGTCTACGATTTTAAATGATATGCAGATGGAGGCATTCTGTTGCTCTTTACATATTACACAGTGTTCTTATATTTTGTAAAGTGGGTTGTATTTCAACAGACAATATTACCAGTATCAATGCAGATACAGGAGGGATATAATTATACTATATATTCATAATTTATATAGAGATTTACAGAAACATTATTTTCCACCAAAAAAGTGCATCTTTATAACAAACCTGAATATTGCCAAAGAACAAACATTTAAGTTAACAATAGTATTGAAAACTGTATAAAAACAAAGCAATAAAAACAAGACTGGTGTAGCAACCAATAAAGCAAAATGGGATGCAAGATGCATCAAAGTGTAGACACTGTTAAGCGCTCTGGTCTCCTCTGGCTGAGTCTCCTTTAGCTCTTGCCTCTGTCGGATCACTACCAGATGGTAGCTCCTCCCTCTCTGGTGCTTGTCCAATGACAGGTGAGGCTACTGAACCTGCTAGACTAGGGAGTGTTCTTGATCGATCATCTCTGCAATGTTCAGTGGTCTCTGAAGCAGACCGATGGATGCTAACAGAGCTATGTGAGCTGCCATATTGCTTTGAGTCTGTGGTCTCCAACTCTGGTTTGGAAAATGTTAGTACTGTGCTTAGACCGCGCTGCCCTGACTGGCTGGTTCCTGCTATCTGGTGCTCTGACCAATGATCTCCAGGAGTCCTAAGCCCTTGAGTCCTGGGGGTCCCGCCCCAGTATGATTCAAATCTGGAGAGTGATGGCCCCTCCAGAGGGGGAGATGTTGGGGATGAGGGCGTGGTAGGGTGGGACCTTGGTCTGGCCTGTACCATTTGGATCCCCCCGATTGGGATCATCAGATACGGGACCCTGGCTTGTTGGGAGTGCAGGGGGAGGTGGCTGAAAATGTTGTCCGTCACTTGGTGACCAGGATATCCCTCACAAGTGGAAAGACGGAAAGCAGGTGGAAACAAGCTGGTTTGTGGTAATGTGGACCCTTCTCTTGCTGTACCACTGTTCTCCTGCAAGGGGAGTAAAGACTGCATTACTGTGTCATTTACAGCTTTCTCAAGTACACAAAGTACTGTACATTGAAATCTTCTAGGAGGACAGGCTCGAGAGAAATATACGAGTACTACTAACACAGACTCACCAGTTTGACATAACTGCTGGTTGTACTGGGGCTCTCCCATGGCAGGTGTCCAGGGATTCTGTAATGCAGCCCGAGCGGCGAGGGAGGGGTTGGAACCTGCGATGGCCGGTAGCAGCTGGGAGAGACAGGACGAAGAGGAGAAAGGGGTCTGATGGGAGACGGTCCTCTTTCAGGGGAGGGAGAGACATGTCGGCCGGGTGAGGCCCTGGGTGAGAGGCTGTGGATGGGTGAGGAATACTCCAGTCGGGGGGAGAGGCTGCGGCTCGGGGAGCAGCTCTCACTGCTGGGGGAGAAGGCTCTTGGAGACGCTTTCCAGCATCTCCGGGAAAACAGTGCTCTCTTGCTGCCAGGGGAAGCTGCTCGTCTGCTGGACCAAACCCCCCGTGGTGAATGCTCCTGGCTGGGGCTGCGGCCCGGGGCATCGGGGTCTGGGGTGCCCTGCTGCGAGCGTCTACTGCTGCTAGAGCGGCCCCCCGTGGACAGGTGGGTGTCTGATGAACAGGAAGATGGTGGGTCTTCGTGTGATGTGGACTCCTCTCCTTCATCCTCCTCCTCCTCCTCCTCATTGTCTTCATCTTCATCGGACTCCTCCACATCAGAGAACTGATGCTCCTCTTGTTCTTCTGAGCCACACACACGTTCCTCACTTCGTGCTGTTTGTGAAGACACAGATGAGAACAGACACACACACACACACACACACACAAAATTATTCCTCTTGTTACGTACTGTCAAACCGCTGTCCTGCAGTCGTGACTACTAGTTAAAAAGAACATATTAGCAGGGCGAATCACTGGAGCAGGAACAAAAGGTCAGGACAGAACACTACATCTTTCTGACAAACCACACCCATCACCCATCAAGCACATTTTATAAATAGACTCGCGATGAAAAGGCTGGAGTTTAATTGAACAGCACTGTGCCTCTATTCACAAACTATCCCAGCAGCCTTGTGAATAGAAAGAGCTGAAATGATGCAACCTTGACTGTGATGACTGTAGCCTGCAAGCAAGAAAGAGTCCCGTGTATTGGTTAGTAGTCGAAGAAGGTTACGGGAGAAGATGGCGAGGTGGCTGACTTTGAGACTTTTGTGACTTTTATGGGCAAGCGTGTCATTACGCAGCAGCAACTTTATCGGTGGGCACTGGGGGCCAGACTGTTGCAACTACTCTGGGAGACTGTGGCATGCCATCTATTCTTCATTTATTTATCTTATACTTTTTTCATACTGTTTATCTTATGCAAGGCCAGAGGGAGGAGAATAGACCATGGCGTTGCATTAGCTGTCAGTACTGTGCAGCTCCTGTTCTTCACAGGCAGAAGTTCATCCAGCTGTGTACCAGTATTTCTAGACAGGGAGAGGGAACCATTTCAAAAGCATCCCCAACTCCTGAAGTACCTGTTTCCTCACTCTCCGGTTCGTCCAGTGATGACTCAGATACTCCCGTTGCCTGGCACTTTTTCCCATGAGCCTTTGACTTCATGTGTTTTGTAAGGTTTCCTGGGGAAGAACAAGAAAAGGCAATAAAAGATTCCTCAACTGAGGTAAAATTGTAGCACACTAGACAGAAAAGAAGATTCTACATTATTTAATGTTAAGCATAGCACATGCTTATTTTGTTGAAGATTGTCCATTTACCTTTGGTTTTGAAGGCAAAATTGCAGTGTTTACAAATGTATGGACGGACATCAGTGTGTGTTCTGATGTGTTTTTTCAGCATGCTTGGTTTCTTACAGCGGATACCACATTCACCGCAGATGTACTTTCCCCTGCCACGACCTCTCACATAAACATACTCTTCATTGGATTTAAACCTGAGAGAAACACAGGAGAAAAACACAAAGATATACTTTCATCATGTACAGTGGATATAAAAAGTCTACACACCCCTGTTCAAATGCTAGATTTTTGTGATGTAAAAAAATGAGACCAAGATAAATCATTTCAAAATGTTTTCCACCATTAATGTGACCTATAACCTGTACAACCCAGCTGAAAAACAAATTGAAATCTTTTAAGGAGAAAAATAAAAAAACAATAACCTGGTTGCATAAATATGCACACACTCATAACTGGGGATGTGGCTGTGGTCAGAATTAATCAACCACATTCAAACTCATGTTAAATGGGAGTCAGCACACACCTGCCACCATTTAAAGTGCCTCTGATTAACCCCAAATAAAGTTCAGCTGTTCTAGTAGACCTTTCCTGACATTTTTGTAGTCACATCTTACAGCACAAGCCATGGTCCGCAGAGAGCTTCCAAAGCATCAGAGGGATCTCATTGTTCAAAGGTATCAGTCAGGAGAAGGGTACAAAAGAATTTCCATGGCATTAAATATACCAAGGAACACAGTGAAGACAGTCATCATCAAGTAGAGAAAATATGGCACAACAGCGACATTACGAAGAACTGGACCTCCAAAATTGATGAAAAGACAAGAAGAAAACTGGTCAGGGAGGCTGCCAAGAGGCTGACAGCAACATGGAAGGAGCTGCAGGAATTTCTGGCAAGTACTGGCTGTTTAGTACATGTGACAACAATCTCCCGTCTTCTTCATACTGTATGTCTGGGCTATGGGGTAGGGTGGCAAGACGGAAGCTTTATCTTACGAAGAAAAACATCCAAGCCCGGCTATATTTTGCAAAAACACATTTGAAATCTCCCAAACGCATGTGGGAAAATGTGTTATGGTTTGCTGAAACCAAGGTTGAACTTTCTGGCCATAATTCCAAAAGGTATATTTGGCACAAACAACACTGCTCATCACCAAAAGAACACCATACCTACAGTGAAGCATGGCGATGAGAGCGTTATGCTTTGGAGCTGTTTCTCTTCAGCTGGAACTGGGGCCTTAGTCAAGGTGGAGGGAATTATGAACAGTACCTAATACCAGTCAGTGTTGGCACAAAACCTTCAGGCTTCTGCTAGAAAGCTGAAGATGAAGAGGAACTTCATCTTTCAGCACGACAATGACCCAAAGCACACATCCAAATCAACAAAAGAATGGCTTCACCAGAAGAAGATTAAGGTTTTGGAATGGCCCAGCCACAGTTCAGACCTGAATCTGATCAAACATCTGTGGGGTGATCTGAAGAGGGCTGTGCACAGGAGATGCTCTCGCAATCTGATTGATTTGGAGTGTTTTGTCAAGAAGAGTGGGCAAATATTGCCACATCAAGATGTGCCATGCTGATAGACTCCTACCCAAAAAGACTGAGTGCTGTAATAAAAGCCAAAGGTACTGCAACAAAGTATTAGTTTAAGGGTGTGCATATTTATGCAACCAGGTTACTGTAAGTTTTTTATTTTTCTCCTTAAAAGATTTTAGTTTATTTTTCAATTGGGTTGTACAGGTTATAGGTCACATTAATGGTGGAAAAAGTTTTGAAATGATTTATCTTGGTCTTATTTTTTTTTACATCACAAAAACTTGGTATTTGAAGAGGGGTGTAGAAACTTTTTATATCTACTGTATACATTTTATTTTCACTGTGTAAAAGAAGGCCTCGGTACATACAGTACCTTTGTCACTCAGGGCCCCTTTACACAGCACAGAGATCTTTGAGAGATTGAGCCAGTTTTTGATCTTTGGGATAGTTGGGAGATCCTTGTGTTTTGGTCAGAGTCAAAACTTTGAGGAGACTGTGTGACTGTGGAGATCACTGAAGATCATTGACAGATCAAAAATTGGCAAGATCTCTCAACAATCTCCACCCCTGTGTAAAGCGGGTATAACAGAAAAATATAGCAACGTTTGATTAAACAGATTAGTAATTTTTCAGCTGTAACAATTTAAAATTGGAGGTCAATTAATGAAGCTAAAATCACAACAGTAAAGGCAACATTATCCATTTCTCCTTTCATTGATGCCTTACAATAATGACTAATGCCTAGCATAGAGACAGTAGGGTTGAGAGTAAGGCATGGAAAAGTTTTCTTTTCTTCATCCCTCCCAAGGACTGTACTACTAAGCAGGATTTTAGCGAAGTAACTTCGCAGTTAATCCTGGGTTTTCAGTACTAAGAAGCAGCAGGTTCACTTCTTACTTGCTAGGTCATCATGGCAACTTATGCTGTGAAGCTAACCTGCCTTGGAGCAGGTTAAGATCCAGATAAGAGTTCAGTGGGTGTATCAGCACCACTCTCCAGCCAATTAAATCCTTTGGAAAATGACATTCACCTCCCCTAGAGTTTCAGGAGACCTCCCCCCAAATAACGGAAGTCCCACCATTATTAAGGTAAGCTCCACTGGAATCAGATCCTGGGATGGGTCCCCTTTTCTTTTAGGTCTTTTGTTCTGTGCTGTAGCCAATATAAAACTAATTTTACTGTGCATTTCTCTGCGTGTCTGTAGTATCTCAGCACAGACTGTACAATATATCCTCTACACAATATTCCTACTTCAAAATTCAACATTCATTTATTTCTTATTTTAATGCTTCACATAAAATCTCCTTTCACACACTACAGTGGAATAAAATAAACCATTTAAGTTAAAAAAAAATCTTTTTAGAGTAACATAAGCAGTTCACAACCTCTGATAAAGCAGTCTGATTGCTGGGGGGGGGGGCATAAAAGAAAGCAGCTTGGCAGCTGAATAGTCCTTGATCTGCGGCTGTACCCCTTTCATACAGAAAGGAAATATTTGGAAGACTTGCTGTTCTGAATTATATTTTTGTATTTATTTCTTTATGTGCTCTCATGTGTGCTGACACCACCAGAGCTGCAGGAATACAAGTAATATTATTAACAATAGTCATTAATGATTAATTATTTTTGCTGTTCTTATTTCCTACTTTGCTGCAGCTGTTTCTTTTTTGCTGTATTAGACGCCAGTATTCATATTTTTCAAACTGACACTTTGTTCTTCATCAGTGACGTATTTGACTCTGCAACCTGTTCATTCTCCCTATTGGTCATCTGCTACAATCACCGACACTTTTACGTGAAGATGCACACAGCCAGATAGATTAACCCAGGGTTCAATGACCCGTTGATAACAACATTTGTAGTGCAGATTATCCTGATCCAGAATGTCTGGGTTAGTGAAACTACATAACTGAAAGATACCCTGGGTCTGTTGAACCTGCTTTGTAGTACAGGCCTCTGATCCCCCCCCCCCCTCCACAAATATAATTACCACAGGTGCCCCTTCTTAATATCAGCAAACAAACAAAGTGATCAGTTCACAACCAGCAACCTCTTTCTGATTAGTGTGCATAGATGCTGATGTACAGAAGGGAAAACAAGTATGGAACACGTCAACATTTTTCTCATTAAACATATTTCTGATGGAGCCACTGACTGGCCTTTAAAAAGGTCTGTGAATATCACATTGTCACACCACAAAAAACTCATGATGGGTAGAAGCAAAGAGCTCTCTCTAAAACTTTGCAACCTTATTGTTGCAAAACATAATGATGGCATTGGTTACAGGTGCATTTCTAAACTGCTGAATGTTCCAGTGAGCACTGTTGGAGCATCATCCGGAAGTGGAAAGAACATCACCATAAACTGGCCACGACCAGGAGCTCCTCGCAAGACTTCTGACTGAGGAGTCAAACAAATTATTAGAAGAGTTATCCAAGAGCCAAAGACCACTCATGAAGAGCTAAAGAAAGACCTGGAGTTAGCAGGTACTGCTGTTTCAAAGAAAACAATAAGGAATACACTCAACCAACATGGGCTTTATGCTCACTCACCTCGCAAGACTCCATTGCTGAAGAAAAAGCATGTTGAAGTTCATTTAAAGTTTGCTGCACAACATTGGGGAAAGCCAGTAAAATACTGGGAGAATACAGACTTGTCAGATGACACCAAAATTGAACTTTTTGGATGCCCCAACACAGTATGTTTGGATGAGAAATGGCACTGCACATCTCATCATGGTGTGTGGGTGTTTTTCAGCACATGGTACAGGCAGACTTCATATAATTGAAGGAAAGATGAATGGACAAATGTACAGAGACATCCTTGATAAGAATCTGTTGTCATCTGCCAAGATACTGAAAATGAAACGAGGGTGGACATTTCAGCAAGACAATGATCCAAAACACACAGCCAAGGAAATTCTCAACTGGCTCCAGAGAAGGAAAATAAAGCTTCTAGAATGGCCCAGTCAGTCACTTGACCTGAATCCAATTGAAAATCTATGTAACGAACTGAAGATCAGAGTTCATAGAAGACACCCACGGAACCTTCAAAATTTGACAATTTGTGTGGAAGAATCGGCTAAAATCACTCCTGAGCAATACCTGTGCCTAGTTTCTCCATACAGGAAGCATCTGGAAGCTGTTATTACCAACAAAGGCTTTTCTACTAAATATTAAATGAATTTCACCAAGTGTGTTCAATACTTATTCCATGTGCCATTCCATTTTATTAAATATAACTTGTTTTGTGAACACAGTTGCCTTGATTTCTTTGTATGTATGGATTACTTGGATTGTTACTGATATCTGGTGAAAATCTTAGGTCAATGGCTCCATCAGAAATATGTTTAATGAGAAAAATGTTTACGTGTTCAATACTTATTTTCCCCACTGTATGTGCACCCTTTTCACTAGAAGAATCAGTTTTGAAGTGAAAATCAGACAGTTATGGAGAAAATTAACATGTGAAACCAACGTTTATATACAGCTCATTTGAATGCTGAGTTTGTCATTCTGCATTTGTAAAGCAGATTTACAAAACATTAAATACAATGATCTGTGTTTTGTTAAGATATATCTCTTTGTTGAGGCTATAATTTTCAATATGAGAAAATGCTGAACATTGAAAAAAGACATTGCTGGGTTTTTGGACATCTAAATATTTGGTTTTCTTTCAGCAGCAAATTGCTAACACTTTTGTTGCTTTAGTTCCAAAATCCATAATGATGTTCACTTAACAAAGATGCTAAAAGAAATTGAAATAGATGCAGGTTAAAAAAAAACAAAACAAAAAACAGTAAAAAAGAACCAAGGCCTCTGGTCCTGAAAATGAAGCCAATGCAGAAGCACCATAAACTGAAATTCCCACGAAGTACCCATAGTTCAAAAGGTTATGTCTTAAAGGAAGTTAAACCTCATCAGGATCCTACACATTCTACATCAACTGCATCAAGTCAGGTGAGACATCCAGTCAGTAATGTGTATGATAACAACTGCTACTAAATCGTAGGGTCTGCAAATCCCACATGATATTCATATGATTGGGGAAGCTGCCTGATGGATAAGGTTATGGTAAAAGCTGCAGGAAGCATCACACATACAAGTTTCTGTTGAAATAACTTTATTATTTAAAGTTTTACACAAAGCATTTTTTCTCCCCACAAAGGGCCAGCAGCTTGTTGATCAGAAGTTCTTTTTCTTCTTCTTTCGGCTGCTCCCTTTAGGGGTCGCCACAGCAGATATGTGCCTCCATCTCACCCTATCCCTTGCATCTTCCTCTGTAACACCAACCCTCTCCATGTCCTCCTTCACTACACCAATCAGTCTTCTCTGTGGTCTTCCTCTTTTCCTCCTGCCTGGCAGCTCCATTTTCAACATCCTTTGTTCAATATATCCATTCTACCTCCTCTGCACGTGTCCAAACCATCTGAGCCTTGCCTCTCTTACTTTGTCTCCAAACCGCTCAACCTGAGCTGTCCCTCGGAAATACTCATTTCTAACCTTGTCCCTCTTAGTCACTCCCAATGAAAATCTTAGCATCTTCAACTCTGCCACCCCCGGCTCCATGTCCTGTCTTTTTGTCAGCGCCACCGTCTACAAACCACCACCATCACAGGTCTCACTACCATCTTGTAAATCTTCCCTTTCACTCTTGCTGCAACCCTTCTATCACAAATCACCCCTGACACTCGTCTCCACCCACTCCACCCTGCCTGCACTCTCTTCTTCACCTCTCTTGTGCATTTTCTTTTGCTTTGGATGGTTGACCCCAGGTATTTAAACTCATCTACTTTCATAACCTCTACTCCTTCCATCTTCACCGCTACACCTGCCTCCCTTTTATTCACACTCATGTTTTCTGTCTTGCTTCTACTGACTTTCATTCCTCTTTTCTCCAGAGCATACCTCTACCTTTCCAGGTTCTCTTCCACCTGCCCCTTACTCTCACTACAGATCACAATGTCGTCTGCAAACATCATCCACCACCTGTTTGACCTGCTTCCCTCTGGACGGTGGTTCAGATCAATCAAGTCCCACACCTCCAGACTGACAGTTTCTTCCCCTGGGCCATCCAAACTGTTAACAGTCAGAGGCCCCACCCCCTCTCCCCGAACACTCACATGCATAGAACTGAGGACCTTTTTAATTATCACAATAACAGACCTGTCTTTGCAGTCTGAACTTTCATGTGTATTGGCCCATCCGTGAAACCACTACTATGTATATTTTCCACAATCCTTGGGCCATTTTACTCAATTGTGTGTTCAATTGTGTGTTCTGCACTCTTACATACATAGTTCCACCCACGTAGCCATTTACCATATCTGTGTATGTTTCCATAATCCTGGGCCATTTTTATTTTTATTTCAGTCGTGTGTTTAATCGTGTGTTCTGTAACCATGTTTTAACTAATCCTTCTTTCCTACTTAATTGCACAGTAGCCTGGTGGAGCACTCACAATTTCGTTGTACTGTACAACTGTACAATAACAATAAAGCCTATTCTATTCTATTCTATCATGGGCCACGGAGACTCCTGCCTGACCTCATCTGTCAGACTGTCCATCACCATGGCAAACAAGAAGGGGCTCAGAGCTGATCCTTGATGTAACCCCACCCCCACCTTGAACCCATTTGTCACTCCTACAGCACACCTCACCACCATCTCGTTGTCCTCATACACATCCTGCACCACCCTCACATACTCCTCTTCCACTCCTGACTTTCTCATACAGTACCACACTTTCTCTCTTGGCACCCTATCACATGCTTTATCTAGATCCACAAAGACACAGTGCAACTCATTCTGACCTTCTCTATACTTCTCCATCAGCACTTTTACAGCAAATATTGCATCTGTAGTCCTCTTTCTTAGCATGAAACCGTACTGCTGCTCACTGATTGTCACCTCTCCTCTTAACCTGACTTCAACAACTCTTTCCCATATCTTCATAGTGTAGCTGATCAATGTTATGCCTCTGTAGTTGCTACAGCTCTAAGCATCACCTTTGTTCTTGAAAATTTGTACCAAAACACTTCTTCTTCTTCGCACACCCTGCGGTCCATCAACCCAAGAAAAGCAGCGGGTCCGGACGGTGTCCCGGGACGTGTGCTGAGGGACTGTGCAGATCAGCTGGCTGGAGTCTTTACTAAGATTTTCAACCAATCCCTGGCACAGTCCACTGTCCCATCCTGCCTGAAGTCCTCCACCATAGTCCCCTTACCCAAGAAACCTCACATCTCCAGCTTCAACGACTACAGACCAGTCGCATTCACCCCGGTGGTGATGAAGTGCTTTGAAAGGCTGGTCCGTAGTCATATCATAGCAGCCCTGCCCCGCAGTCTTGACCCCCACCAGTTTGCCTACAGAGCGAATCGATGCACAGAAGATGCGGTGGCCACAGCACTCCATGCCTCTCTAGCCCACCTGGAGCGACAGGGGAGCTATGTGCGGATGCTCTTCGTGGATTACAGCTCTGCATTTAACACCATTCTTCCACACAAACTGGTGGTCAAGCTGAGGGACCTGGGGCTTCCTCAGGCCATATGTATGTGGATCAGCAGCTTCCTCTCTGGTTGCAGACAGAGAGTCAGGGTGGGCCATCATACATCTACGGCCCTAAGCCTCAGTACCGGATCCCCCCAGGGCTGTGTGCTGAGTCCCCTGCTCTACTGTCTGTATACACATGACTGCACCCCCGCCCATCACAATAACACCATCATGAAGTTTGCAGACGACACTACAGTGGTGGGTCTCATTTCGGGAGGGGACGAGTCTGCCTACAGAGATGAGGTGGTGTGGCTGTCGTCATGGTGTAAAGATAATAACCTTCTCCTGAACACCTCTAAGACCAAAGAATTGATAATAGACTACAGGAGGAAGAAGACAGAGATTCCCCGTCTCATCATCAGCGGGGACTGTGTAGAGAGGGTAGCTGACTTCCGTTTCCTGGGAGTCCACATAGAGGAGAACCTGTCCTGGAGTGTGAACACCTCTGAGCTGGTGAAAAAGGCCCAGCAGAGACTGTACTTCCTGAGGATTCTCAGGAAGGAGAACATCACACAGAGACTGCTGGTGTCCTTTTATTGAGCTTCCATTGAGAGCATATTAATATACTGTATATGCATCTGGTACAGTAGTTGTACAGTAGCTCAGAGGAAAGCACTCCAGAGGGTCATTGACACTGCCCAGAAGATCATTGGCTGCCCTCTCCTCACGCTGGAAGACCTACACCGCTCCCGTTGCCAGAAGAAAGCCCAAAATATTTTAAAGGATACTTCACATCCTGGACACTCACTGTTTGAACTACTGCCATCTGGGAAACGATATAGACAAATGAACACAAGGACAAACGGACTCAAACACAGCTTCTATCCAACAGCAATAACCATTCTGAATAAAACGAGGAAGTAATGTGCTCAATGGACATGATTGTATGTTGTTGAATGCTCTTTGCAATGACTGTGTGTGCATGATGTCCTGTGTTGATGTCTGTGTGAATGTGGCTAGTTATTTATTCTTTTTAATTATTATTTTTAACTGATTTTTAGTAATTTTAGGTCTATGTTTTTTATAATGGGGCAATGTTTTTTTTATAAATGGGGCACTGACTGGAGAGCACTTTGAATTTCGTTGTACCTGTGACAATGACAATTAAAGATCTATTTTATTCTATTCTATCTATTCTCCACTCTTCAGGCATCCTCTTACTCTCCAAGATTGTATTAAACAATGTGGATAAAATGTCCACTGCCATCTCTCCTAGACATCTCTATACCTCCACAGCTATGTCATCTGGACCAACCGCCTTTCGATTCTTCATCCTCTTCAAAGCTGCCCTCACTTTTGCCTTGCTAATCCTTGGGACTTCCTTGTTCACCGTCTTTCCTTTATCCATCCTCCTCTCTCTCTCTCTCTCTCTCTCTCATTTTCTTTATTCATCAGCTCTTCAAAGTACTCCTTCCACCTTCTCAACACACACTTGTCCTTTGTTAATACATTACCATTTCTGTCCTTAATCAGCCTAACCTTCTGCACATCTTTCCCACCTCAATCTTTGTCTAGTCCTTTTCTCCTTCTTTAGTGTTTAGCCTCTCATACAACTCATTACAGTATATGCCTTTTCCTTTGCCACCTCTCTCTTTGCCATGCACCTAGATTCCAAATACTCCTGTCTACTTTCTTCATCTCCCTGACTATCCCACCTTTTCTTTGCTATCCTCTTCCTTTGAATACTTTCCTGTACCTCCTCATTCCACCACCAAGTCTCCTTGTCTTCCTTCCTCTGTTGACTGGATACACCACATACCTTTCTACCCATTTCCCTCAATACTTTTGCTGTACTTTCCCAGTCATCTGGTAATTATTCCCTACCACCCAGAGCCTGTATCAACTCCTTCCTGAACTCTGTGTGACCTTCTTCCTTCTGTAACTTCCCCCACTTATTCTTTGGCTCTGCTTTCACTCTCTTCTTCTTCTTGCTTTCCAAAGTCATCCTACAGACTACCATCCAATGCTGTCTAGCTACATTCTCCCCTGCCACCACCTTGCAGTCTCCCATCTCTTTCAGATTTTTCCTTTTGCATAAGATGTCATCCACCTGTGGGCACCTTCCTCCACTCTTGTAAGTCACCCTATGTTCCTCTCTCTTCTTAAAGTATGTGTTCACCACAGCTTTTTCCACCCTTTTCCATTCAGCTTGTTGATCAGAACTTGTTGCATTCTAAATGGCTGACAGGTAGACATGGGTCATGGTAACAGCAACACTGGAACAATTAGCCTAAATTTCTGACCATGTGTGAATTTTGTCCAGGGATATATTTGGACTAGGAAAGTAAGACAGACTTCCATGTAAAGTAAGACCAACTTTAAAGATACTACTTCCCCCACCCCTGCTGCCCTCCTTCTGCTGGGGGCTTGGGGACTGGTTGGTGACCTGAGATGTCATGTTGTCATTATCCCTGGGGTGCTACTGGTCTACAGGATGGTGCCTTGCGGTACATCTGCGGGGTTTTATGATTGGATGGGCTGAGGAGGAGAACATGGATTTGTGCATGCACAAGTGAGTAGGTGTGAGTGAGTGAGTGAGTGAGTGAGCAAGTGAGTGAGAGTGAGTGCGTATGAGAGAGAGTCAGAGTGAGAGTGGGTGAGTGTGAGTGAGTATGTAAGAGTGAGCATGAGTAAATGTGAGTAAGTCAGAGCGCGAATGAGCGTGTGTACATGAGTGAGCATGAGTGAGAAGGAGCATGAGTGAGTGCAAGTGACAATATGAGCGGGTGGGGTGGGGGGTCTTCCCTGATTTGATTGACAGGTGTTGTCTGCTAGGGGTTACCATTGCCACAGCTACAGTCAGCTAACTGGAGTGGCTGAACTGGGCCTTGCTACTGTATTTGTGATAATGATGCCCTTTGGAGCATTTTGATGGAATTACCATCAAAATGGGAATCAAAATAAAAGACAGATTATATGGCCTATGGTTCCAAGGTTGTCATAGCCAGGAGCGGCACTGGGGTTAAGCTCCCAGTGCTCATAAAATGCTCCTTATGGCGTGCGTCTCGAAAAGCCTCTGGCAACTAAGTCCAACTCCTAGCCTGCCCGTGTGGTTTTAGTCTCTAAGCCCGGCGGAACTGCTTTTACTAATAGGAGAAGGGGCGAGGGCGGATCTCTGGCGCCTTAAAACCAGATGCTTCGGGTAGATGGTGGCTCGTCAACCTGGGAAGGTAGCCCATCTAGGGGAAGGTAAACCCTGATTTCAAACCTCTGCTACCTTGCGGCATACCCAGTCACGGGAAAGGCTTCGGGAGTCAACCCTGAGGAAAAATCCGGAGTCGGAGCCCCTAAGGCAGTTCTATGTTGTGCTCAACATTGTTCTGGCAGCTCCTGCAACGGCGCTGGTGCCAAACTGTAGCAGCCCTGCTGTTCTTTTGGATTCATCAGTGACGTGGAGAGGGGGGACATGCTGCATGGGCAACATCTTGTCCTCCATATCTTCCTGCCCAGGCTTGAATCCTACCAACGCCCAACGCTGGAAGGTAGAACACCGGATCACTGGAGAGGACACTCCAGCTTCGCCTTTGGCGTAGACAAAACACGGGGAATGACAGTTACCGGTTATAAGCCACTGCTCAATTGGCGTAGAGCGTGGCGCCAGGGGTTGTTCCCGACGGTGGGAGGGATCATCAGATCTCACTGGACAGCTACCGCCCGCCTCAAGCTGGGCAGCCCCCAGCCAATAAGGTGTTGTCCCGCCACAGCTTGCTTTCCTCATTGGGTGCATGGGGATAAGGAGAAATCCAAACAGCAGGCTGAGAACCTTCGCACCAGGCAAGACAATAAAACAAAAGAGACCAACTCTAAAACTGGGAACTTGGAACGTCCGCACTATGATGACAGGACTCGCTGCTAACCTCAAGGACATCAACGACACCAGGAAGACTGCCATCATCAATAATGAGCTGAAGAGACTGGGAGTGGATATTGCCACTCTCCAAGAAACACGGTTAGCTGATGCAGGCACACTGAGAGAGAAGGACTACACGTTCTACTGGCAGGGAAAGGGCAGTGACGAACACAGGGAACATGGAGTGGGCTTCGCAGTGAAGAACACTTTGCTGAAGATGGTGGAACCGGGCAGCACTGGCTCTGCACGACTCCTCACCCTCCGCCTGAACACCACTCAAGGCCCAGTCACCCTCGTCAGTGTGTATGCCCCAACACAGACAGCCACACCAGAGGCAAAAGACGAGTTCTACGAGAATCTCACAACAACTGTCAGGATCATCCCCAACTCTGAACAACTCATTCTCCTTGGAGACTTCAATGCCAGAGTGGGTGCTGACCACGACTCCTGGCCCTCCTGTCTTGGACCTTTTGGCGTGGGCAGAATGAACGACAACGGACAGCGGCTGCTCGAGTTCTGCACATATCACGATCTGTGCATCACAAACTCGTTCTTCAAGACCAAGCCCCAACACAAGGTTTCCTGGCAACATCCGCGCTCAAAGCACTGGCACCAGCTAGACTTGATCCTGACCAGGCGCACCTCACTGAAGAACGTGCTAATCACCCGTTCGTTCCAGAGTGCAGATTGCGACACAGACCATTCATTGGTGTGTTGCAAGGTCAAGCTGCAGCTGAAGAAATTCCATCGTGCTAGACAACCTGGAAAGGCACGGATTGCAAGATGGCCCAACCAGAACTTGTTGAGCAGTTTGCCTCCACCTTTGAGAAGGAACTTGGTGTACCACAAGGAGGAGAATCTGCAAAGCAGAAGTGGGAAGAGCTGCGAAACACCATCTACCGCACAGCCTTGGCTACCTTTGGGAGGAAGACCTCGAAGTCACAGGACTGGTTTGATGCCAAGTTGACCGAGATGACCCCCGTCATTGAAGCCAAGCGCTCAGCACTTGCTGAGTACAAGAAGTACCCAAACGAGAAGAATCTCCAGATTCTCAGGGCTGCGAGAAGCAAAGTTCAGCAGACTGCTCGGCACTGTGCCAACGAGTACTGGACTCAGCTCAGCCAAGACATTCAAACCGCTGCCATAACAGGGAACATCCGTGGTATGTACGATGGCATCAAGAAAGCACTTGGTCCGGCTCAGAGCAAGACGGCCCCCCTCAAATCTTCCACTGGGGAGATGATCACAGAGAAGAACAAGCAGATGGAGAGATGGGTGGAACACTACTCCGACCTCTACTCTAGACAGAACACCGTGACACCGTCAGCCCTTGATGCCATCGACTGCCTGCCATCCATGGACGAACTTGACGCCGAGCCAACCATCGACGAACTCAGTAAGGCCATTGATAGCTTGGCCGCTAGCAAGGCACCCGGCAACGACGGCATACCCCTTGACCTGATCAAGCACTGCAAGACCGCCCTACTGCTGCCATTGCATGACGTCCTCTGCCAGTGCTGGAAGGAAGGTGCCGTACCACAGGACATGAGGGACGCCAAGATCATCACCCTCTACAAAAACAAAGGGGAGAGAAGCGACTGCAACAACTACAGGGGCATTTCCCTCCTCAGCGTTGTTGGCAAAGTCTACGCATGAGTTGTTCTCGTTCGTCTACAGAAGCTTGCCGAACGTGTCTACCCCGAGTCTCAGTGTGGCTTCCGCGCTGAGCGATCGACGGTAGACATGATATTCTCCATCCGCCAACTCCAGGAGAAATGCAGAGAACAGAACATGCCTCTGTACGTCGCCTTCATCGACCTCACCAAAGCGTTCGATCTGGTCAGCAGAGAGGGCCTTTTCAAGATCCTGCCAAAGATAGGATGCCCACCAAAGTTGCAAAGCCTCATCGAATCGTTTCACACCAACATGCAGGGGATAGTGCAGCATGATGGCAACGTCTCAGAGCCATTCAACATACGCAGCGGAGTGAAACAGGGCTGTGTACTTGCGCCAACCCTCTTTGGGATTTTCTTTGCTATGCTCCTGAGGCATGCCTTCAGCACAGCAACAGAGGGAATCTACCTGCACACAAGATCTGACGGCAGGCTTTTCAACCTCGCCCGCCTGAAAGCCAGAACCAAAGTACGCGAGGCTCTAATCAGAGACATGCTGTTCGCAGACGACGCTGCAGTCGCAACCCACACACAGCAGGAGCTTCAGACCCTGATGGACCACTTCTCCCAGGCATGCAAGGACTTCGGGCTTACCATCAGCCTGAAGAAGATTAACGTCTTGGCGCAAGGCACGGAAGCACCACCAACCATCACCACTGATGACTACAAGCTGGAGGTCGTGAATCAGTTCAGGTACCTGGGGTCCACGATCAGCAACAACCTCTCCCTTGATACAGAGATCAACAAGAGGATTGGAAAATCAGCCTTCACACTCGCTCGCCTCACCACACGAGTGTGGGAGAATCCCAAACTCTCTGTCAAGACGAAGATGGCAGTGTACAACGCCTGCGTCATCAGCACACTGCTCTATGGGAGTGAGACGTGGACAACATACGCCCGGCAGGAAAAGAGACTGAACTCCTTCCACTTGCGCTGCATTCGCCACATCCTGGACATATCCTGGCAGGACAAAGTGCCCAACACAGAAGTTCTGTCCCGTGGCCTTCCCTCCATGTTCACTCTACTCAGGCAGCGCAGGCTCCGCTGGCTAGGCCACGTTCACCGTATGGAGGATGGCAGAATCCCCAAAGACGTCCTCTATGGAGAACTGGCAACTGGCAGGAGAGACGTTGGCCGCCCACAGCTGCGCTTTAGAGACGTCTGCAAGAGAGACATGAAGGCCCTGGATATCAACACAGAGCGCTGGGAGGACCTTGCAACGGACCGCTCCAAATGGAGAGGCACCCTGACCAGACAGCTCAAGGCGGGTGAAGAGAGACTGACTGCTGCAGCAGATGAAAAAAGGACCCGCAGGAAGAACCGCCACAGACCCAGCAGCACGGAGACCACCCACAAGTGTGACCTGTGTGACAGGGACTGTCATTCGCGCATCGGCCTGTTCAGCCACAGGCGGTGCTGTTCCAGCAGAGTAGACGTTTAGGATTCTCTTCCATGGTCATCATAGACCGACGGAGGCCGACGACGAATATGGCCTATGTTCAAGTTAGGTGTCAAAATGCTGAAGTTACAGTGGGGAAAATAAGCATTGAACACGTCAATATTTTTCTTATTAAACATATTTCTGATGGAGCCACTGACCTGAGATTTTCATCAGATATCAGTAACAACCCAAGTAATCTATACATACAAAGAAATCAAGGCAACTGTGTTCGCAAAACAAGTTATATTTAATAAAGTAGAAGGACACAGGAAGTAAGTGTTGAACATGAAGAAAAAGAGGTGCAAAAAGGCACAGAAAGCCAAGAAACCAGCTGAAATCCATCAGAATTTAGGAAGCCATCCCACCCCCCATCAGTGCAAATTAATTTCAGCTGGTTAAGTCCTGACTGATAGCCTTTAAAAAGGTCTGTGAATATCAGATTGTCACACCACAAAGAACTCATGAAGGGTAGAAGCACAGAGCTGTCTCTAGACCTTTGTAACCTTATTGTTGCAAAACACAATGATGGCACTGGTTACAGGCACATTTCTAAACTGGTGAATGTTCCAGTGAGCACTGTTGGAGCCATCATTCGGAAGTGGAAAGAACATAATTTTACCATAAACTGGCCAAGACCAGGAGCTCCTCACAAGATTTCTGACAGAGGAGTTAAAAGAATTATCAGAAGAGTTATCCAAGAGCCAAAGACCACTTGTGGCGAGCTCCAGAAAGACCTGGAGTTAGCAGGTACTGCTGTTGGAAAAAAAAAAAAAAAAAAAAAGAATAAGTAATGCACTCATCTGACATGGGCTCCATGCTCGCTCACCTCGCAAGACTCCATTGTTGAAGTAAAAGAATGCTGAAGCTCGTTTAAAGTTTGTTGCCCAACATTTGGGCATTTACTTTTTGTTCTTATTAAAGACAAAGATAGAAAGGAGATATTTTTTTTTTACCTTCGTTTCTTTACATGTTTCGAATGTTCACTGCAGTCTTCATCAGAAGTGTCAGCTGATTGCTGCGAGGTGTTATTTATCAGCTGACTTTCGTAGGCGGGGCCAGCCCAGCAGAACTGTCAGATCCACTGGACCGACCCCACTTTCCGCCATCCGATGGTCTCTGGAGAATGTGGTCCCAGGAAAGCATAAATGCCCCCTCATCCCGGTTCATGCTATCTTTTCCCCGCTTCCTGATTTCTATGGCCTCCTTGATCCAGCGTTTGTGTCTGTTACTCTCTGATCTAATGATTTTTGCGTTGTTCCAGTCCATGATGTGATTATTTCTTTTGCAGTGATCTGATATTGCTGATTTTAATGTTGCTTGTTCTGCCTTTTCTTTTTGTGATCTTGTGAGTCGTCCTTGTGTTTCCTTCTCACATTCCTTCTGGTGTTCTTTTTTCCTTGTGGTGAATGATCTTCCAGTTTCTCCAATGTAGATTATGTTGCATGATCTGCATGATATTTCATATATTACGTTGCATTTTTTGCCTTTTTCTATTTTGTCCTTGGGGTGTACTAAAAACTGTCTTAAAGTCAACGAAAGTCAGCTGATAAATGACACTTTGCAGCAATCAGCTGACACCTGATGAAGACTGCAGTGAACAATCGAAACATGTAAAGAAAAGAAGGTAAAAAAACATCTCCTTTCTATCTTTGTCTTTAATAAGAACAAAAAGCAAATAATTAAAAGAAGACAAAATGAACCTACTCGAGCAACATTTGGGCAAGCCAGTAAAATACTGGGAGAATATAGTCTGGTCAGATGACACCAAAATTGAACTTTCTGAATGTCACAACACACAGCATGTTTGAAAGAGAAAAGGCACTGCACATCAGCCCCAAAACACCATACCATCAGTGAAGTTTGGAGGTGGGCACTTCATGGTGTGAGGGTATTCTTCAGCACATGGTACAGGCAGACTTCATATAATTGAAGGAAAGATGAATGGACAAATGTACAGAGACATCCTTGATAAGAATCTGTTGCCATCTGCCAACAGGCTGAAGATGAAATGAGGGTAGGCATTTCAGCAAGACAACAATCCGAAACACACAGCCAAGAAAATTCTCAACTGGCTCCAGAGAAGGAAAATAAAGCTGCTAGAATGGCCCAGTCAGTTACCTGACTTGAATCCAATTGAAAATCTCTGGAACGAACTGAAGATCAGAGTTCACAGAAGACACCCATGGAACCTTCAAAATTTGAACACAGTTTGTGTGGAAGAATGGGCTAAAATCACTCCTAAGCAATGCCTGTGCCTAGTTTCTCCATACAGGAGGCATCTGGAAGCTGTTATTACCAAACAAAGGCTTTTCCATTAAATATTAAATGAATTTCACCAAGCATGTTCAATACTTATTCCCTGTGTCATTCCATTTTATTAAATATAACTTGTTTTGTGAACACAGTTGCCTTGATTTCTTTATATATATGGATTACTTGGGTTGTTACTGATATCTGGTGAAAATCCCAGGTCAGTGGCTCCATCAGAAATATGTTTCATGAGAAAAATGTTGACGTGTTCAATACTTATTTTCCCTGCTGCATAGCAGCACTATGTAAAATTGCCACCTTAAAATAATGTTTCCTAAATAATTTTGATGGTATATTAACCTTTGACCGGGTGAATGTCGCTTCCTCCATAGCCTGAGTGGGCCCACATTCCCTGCAACAGCTCTGTTCTTGGTAGGAACACTGAAAGGACTACAACTATGCCGACTAAGACCTCAGTCCCAACAGTCGCATAGCGCTGTTTCAAGAAACTGAAAGGTGACACCACAGTGACTATGTCCATCTTTAATATAAATTCATTATCACAAATGACCCCTTTTCACACTACACAATTATTTAACTCAGTAGTCTGAGAAAATATTGGTTGTGGCATCTTTAATAATGAAGACAAAAACAGATGAGCTTGTGTGTGTGCAAAACAAATACATCCACAAACACAAATGCCACACAAACAAGGAGACAAGGCTTTCTTTATGGAGGTGGGTTGGGGAAGCCCCACCAAAACCCCTACTGCACAGAGTCATTTGGCTCTTCACTCCACTACACCCTGGGACAACAAAGAATACCAGCTATTCTGCTGTGATCGACAGCCCTGCCAAGAACAGCAGTAACAGCTAAGGAGAGGGAAGGGAAGCCTGGCTATGGTCAACAAACTAAAATAAGAACTGAATATATATTTAAAAAAAAATCAAGCAAGCTATTTAGGACTAGTCTATAAAATCGTTGTTTATGCACAGTCTTGATGTTTACTGAGAGGTTATTTATGGACACGGTTGACCGCAGATGTTTTATAACTAAATGAGAAAAAAAATCACTACTCATAAAGAAATGTACAATCCACTCTGAAATGTAAATATCCAGAATGTGCTGATCATATTTAATTACAGGATGTGCACAACATCTACAAGAACCCAGAGTGTGAATGGTTCCTGTTGTGTAACCGAACCACCAACACAAATCATAACAAATTGTTACGCAACTCTAAAACAGTCTCAGCAGTGACATGCTGTATTCATCCAGGAGCTGACTTCTGTTTATCTGGGATACTTGCTTTGCTGCTGAAAATTTATTGATAATCCCACAACAGCACTGAATAACAATTAAAGGAAACACTGTAGGTCCAGATCAATATTTTCAATTATATTGTGACTATAGGAATTTGGTTAAAATAGTATTTGTCTATCATACATATGTCATCATCATCACCACCATCATCATCATCATCATCATCATAGCAGTCTGTCAGGGGCGACAATGACTGCTTCATTTAGGTCTGATCAGATTCCTTCGTCCTCAGTTGCCAGGAACTCCTGGCCTTGTTAACCTGGGTGACGTCCGAGCCGGTATGAGTTGCTTTCTGACTGACCACTTCATGAAACTGCTTGCGAAGTATTTGAGTACCGCTAGCTTTTGCTGGGCTAGTGGCACATTCTTGGCAGACAGAGGTATTATCAGTGGCAAGGACAGGCCAAGACAAACTGACTCCAGCATCTGCTGCAGTGACTGACCAGATGATAGGTTTGTTTATCTCTGCTCTTTGTGTAGTGCATGTCACAATGCACCAACTGGCAAAAGTCTACCACAGACCTTGCGACAGATGTGCTTATCTGCCACGATGTCCAGTCTCACCCCATGTAACTGGGAGTGGTCCACCACAGACCTGTGACAGAGCAGGAAATCTCTGATCGTCACTTCCTTGTGGTAACGTATCGTCACTTCCTGTTTTGCTGTCTGCCTGTGTGGTTTGCTCTCCAGCCACTAGCTAGCCACTAGCTATGGCTACTACCTCTCTTTCCTCTCCTCCTCTGGTGTGCTCTCTCTGTCAGATGTTTAGCTACACCTCTGCCTCTTTTAGTGATAACGGTAAATGTAATAAATGTTGTCTTTTTGAGGCGCTCGAGGCGAAGTTGTCTGATTTGGAATCCCGGCTCCGCTGCATTGAAACACCGTCTGCGCCAGTTAATCTCGACGGACGCCCATTAGCTGCAGCGGAGCTAGCTAGCTTAGGTCCCACTGTCAGCGGTTCCCCGGCTCTCCTCAGCAGCGAGGAGACTGGGTGGGTGACGGTGAGAAGGAAGCCTAGTCGCAAAGCCCCAGTTCACCACCAACCTGTTCACGTTTCTAATCGTTTTTCCCCGCTCAGCGACACACCCGCTGAGGAAAAGACTCTGATCATTGGCGACTCTGTAGTCAGAAACGTGAACCTAGAGACTCCAGCGGCCATAGTCACATGCATTCCTGGGGCCAGAGCAGGCGACATCGAGTCAAATTTGAAAATGCTGGCTAAAAGTAACTCTAAATATTCCACAATTGTTATTCACGCCGGCATTAATGACATCCGTCTCCGGCAGTCGGAAGTCACGAAACTTAATATAGAATCGGTGTGTGACTTTGCAAAAACGATGTCTGCCACTGTAGTATTCTCTGGGCCCCTCCCCAATCTGACCAGTGATGACATGTTTAGTCGCTCGTCATCCTTGAACCGCTGGCTGTCTGTGTGGTGTCCTAAAAATGACGTGGGCTACATTGACAATTGGAGCTCTTTTTGGGGAAAACCTGGTCTTATGAGACGAGACAGCATTCATCCCACTTTGGATGGTGCTTCTCATTTATCTAACAATCTGGCATCTTTTTTATCCAAATTTCCAAAACCATGACTACTCAGAGTTGGGACCAGGAAGCAGAGTCACAGTCTTACACGCCTCTCTGCAGCTCCTCTTCATCCGCCACCCCTCAGCTTAGCCCCTGTCTTCCCCATCAGAGAATCGTTGTCTGCTCCCTCCAAAGTAAATAAAAATATAATGTATAAGCATCCCAAAGTGATAAAGCAAAATATTGGTAAAACTCAAATTAAACATAAAGCCTCTAAATTGAATGATTTGGCCTCTGTTCCTCCTCATAATTTAAAAATTAAATGTGGTTTATTAAATATTAGGTCTCTAACTCCCAAGTCTCTGTTAGTCCATGATTTGTTAATTGATCATCAGATTGATTTAATTTCCCTTACAGAGACTTGGTTAGGACAAGAGGATTATGTTGGTTTAAATGAATCAACTCCCTCTGGTTATTTAAACTGTCAAAATCCCATAAGTTCTGGTCGTGGAGGAGGAGTAGCAACAATTTACCATTCCAAATTACTAGTTAATGTAAAGCAAAAAACATGTTATAATTCCTTTGAGGGCCTGGTCCTCAGTGTTGGGCACTTTAGCAATTTCAGGTTAAACCCAATTTTATTTGCCATAGTTTATCGTCCCCCATCAACCTATTCAGAATTTTTATCCGAATTTGCTGATTTCTTAGCTGATTTAGTGCTGAAATCTGATAGAATAATTATAGTAGGGGACTTTAATATACATGTGGATGTAGATAGTGACTGCCTTAATGTGGCTTTTAATTCAATATTAGACTCGATTGGGTTTTCTCAGAAAGTAGGAAATTCTACTCATTACCTCCACCATACATTGGACCTTGTTCTGACATATGGCATAGAAATAGAAAATCTTGTAGTGTCTCCTCATAACCCTGTACTGTCAGACCATTGTCTGTTATCCTTTGATTTTACTATTTCTGACTATTTGGCTCCTAAAGAAAAATATTATCACAGTAGATGCCTCTCAGATGATGCTGTCTCCAAATTTATGCAGATTGTTTCCTCTATGCCATGTGTCAACACAACGGAAATAAGCTATAGACAGCTTGCTCCTTCTGTAATTGATAACATGGTGGATAGTGTTTCAGCTTCTCTGCATCAGGCTCCAGACTTGGTGGCCCCCTTAAAAAAGAAAAAGTCTAATCAGAGATTTTTAACTCCTTGGTTCAACACAGAAACTCGTAGCTTAAAACAGAAGACTCGTCAATTAGAAAGAAAATGGCGCTCTACTAATTTAGATGAAATCTATTTAGCTTGGAGAAATCATCTTTTAATTTATAAAAAATCTCTTAGAAAAGCTAGAACGAGTTATTACTCTGCATTAATAGAAGAGAACAAGAATAATCCCAGGTTTCTTTTCAGTACTGTAGCCAGGTTGACAAAGAGTCAGGACTCTGTCAATCCTAGCATCCCCTTAGAGCTTACTAGTCAGGACTTTATGAACTTTTTCAATAATAAAATTTCATCCATCAGAGATAAAATCAATCAGATTCTTCCCACAGTTGACTTAAATACTGTAACTACTACAACTCCTTCTATTGATGTCTGTCTTGATGAGTTTACTCCAATCGACCTTTGTGAGTTAGACAAAATAGTTTCCTCATCCAAACCTTCAACTTGTCTTTTAGACCCTATTCCTACCAGGTTATTTAAAGAAGTCTTCCCACTTATTGGGAGCTTTATTCTTCATATAATCAATTCTTCATTGACTTTAGGCCATGTACTGCAGGCTTTTAAAACGGCTGTAATTAAACCCTTACTCAAAAAGCCAACGCTAGATCCAGGAGCTTTAGCTAACTATAGACCAATCTCTAATCTCCCTTTCATTTCAAAAATCTTAGAAAGAGTTGTTGCTACGCAATTATTTGACCACCTGCAGGGAAATGGTTTACTTGAAGAGTTTCAATCTGGGTTTAGAATCCATCATAGTACTGAAACAGCCTTAGCGAAGGTCACTAACGACCTCCTTATTGCATCTGATAATGGACTAGTTTCTGTACTTGTCCTTTTAGATCTTAGTGCAGCTTTTGATACTATTGATCATAATATTCTACTTGATAGATTAGAACACTATGTTGGACTTAATGGAACTTCGTTGCAGTGGTTTAGATCTTATTTATCTGATAGGTTCCAGTTTGTTCATGTAAATGATGAGTTTTCTTTCAGCTCAAAGCTTAGTCATGGAGTTCCACAGGGATCTGTGCTAGGCCCTACTCTTTTTAGTTTATATATGCTTCCGTTAGGCAACATTATTAGAAAGCACTGTATACATTTTCATTGTTATGCAGATGACACACAATTATACCTGTCAATGAAGCCAGATGATACTAATCAATTAGCCAAGTTAGAAGCCTGTCTTAAGGAAATCAAAGCTTGGATGACTTGTAATTTCCTGCTATTAAATTCAGATAAGACTGAAGTCATTCTTGTTGGTCCAAAAAACCTTAGAAATTCCTTTCCAAATCAAACTTTCAGTTTGGATGCAGTTACTCTTTCTCTTAATAGCTCTGTGAGGAACCTTGGAGTTATTTTTGATCAGGATTTGTCCTTCAATTCACATATTAAATTTGTTTCTAAGACTGCCTTCTATCATTTGCGTAATATTGCCAAGATTAGGAGCATCTTGTCTCAGAGTGATGCTGAGAAGCTGATCCACGCTTTTGTTAGCTCGAGATTAGATTATTGTAATTCTTTATTATCAGGCTGTCCTAAAACATCTTTAAAAAGTCTTCAGCTGATCCAAAATGCTGCAGCAAGAGTTTTAACAGGTACTAGAAAGAGAGATCATATCTCTCCGGTTCTGGCCTCCCTTCACTGGCTTCCCATAGAGTTTAGAATTAAGTTTAAAATCCTTCTTCTTACTTACAAAGCTCTAAACCAGGGGTGTCCAACCATGTGCCATGGAGAGCCAAGACCCTGCAGGTTTTACCTCCAACCACTGTCTTCAACAGCAGATTTCAGTGAACTTCTTCCCACTGATTGCTGATAAGTGAAAACACCTGCTGAAGAGACTGGGTAGAAGAGAAAACCTGCAGGGTCTTGGCTCTCCATGGCACATGGTTGGACACCCCTGCTCTAAACAATCAGGCTCCTTTTTATTTAAAAGATCTGATACTACCGTATCATCCTAACAGAGCACTACGCTCCCAAAATGCAGGATTACTTGTAATACCTAGAATCTCCAAAAGTACAATGGGAGGCAGAGCCTTCAGTTATCAAGCTCCTCTCCTGTGGAATCAGCTGCCAATCTGGATTCGGGAGTCAGACTCGATCTCTGTTTTTAAGAATAGGGCTAAAACCTACCTTTTTGATATAGCCTACAATTAGGGAGGGATCATGTGTTTCTGAACCCTCCCTTAGTTATGCTGCTAATAGGTTTAGTCAGCCGGGGGACCTCCAGTAATGCACTGGGCCTCACTCCTTTCCTCACTCTCTATGAAATATTTTTTTTTTTTTTGCTGGTCATTAACATTTGCTTGTTCTCTCCCATAGATTGAGTCCCCATCGTGCTGTTTGCTCTCTACATGTCTGTTCTTTTCTTCTTCTCTATCCCCTCACCCCCCAGCCAGTCGCAGCAGATGACTGCCCCTCCCTGAGCCTGGTTCTGCTGGAGGTTTCTTCCTGTTAAAAGGGAGTTTTTCCTCTCCACCGTCGCCAAGTGCTTGCTCACAGGGGATCGCCTGATTGCTGGGGTCTTTCTGCAACTGTGGGGGTTCCCCCCTACAGTTGAGAGTGCTATGAGATGACTGTTGTTGTGAAATGGCGCTATATAAATAAAGTTGAATTGAATTGAACCTGTGACAGATATTGTTTTTAGTTCTGCCAGGATGCCCAGTTTCACCCTCCACGCCCTCGGAAGTGCAGGGTTGCTGGTTGAGTTACTGACGGCCCAACCCATGAGACAGGTAGTACCAGTTTTCGTGGATATCCGGTAGCAAGCAAACCAATGCCTGACCTGATGTGCACATATGTACAATGCTGTAAAAAAAGTATTTGCCTCCTTCCTAATTTCTTCTACTTTTGCATAGTTATCACACTTAAATGTTTCAGATCATCAAAAAAAATTAGACAAAGATAATTTGATCATAATCAATACAAAATGCAGTTTGTAAATGATGATTTCATTTATTAAGGGAGGAAAAAAGCTATCCAAACCTACCTGGCCCTACGTACAGTATATGAAAAAAGTAACATCATGGATTAACTGTAATTAACCACATGTTTGGAATGCTGAGTTAAATTTCACTAGCCACACCCAAGCCTGATTACTGCCAGACCTGTTGAATCAAGAAATCACTTAAATAGAACCTGTCTGACAAAGTGAAGTTGGCTAAAAGATCTAAAAAAGCAACACATCATGCTGCAATCTAAAGAAATTCAAGAACCGATGAGAAACAAAAACCCAGAACAACTAATGAACTGCAGGCCTCACTTGCCTCAGTTAGGACAGTGGTCCATGATTGAACAATAAGAAAGACACTGGGCAAAAATGGCATCCATGGGAGAGTTCCAAGGCAAAAATCACTACTAACCAAAAAGACCACAAAGGCCTGTCTCACAGCTTGATGACTGTCACAACCTAGTATTGTTACGCTCGACACCGCCTACACAACCCTGATTCAAGCAATATGAAACAGAAGTGTCATGAGCTGTGTACTGAGCGCTGTTTCAGTACGCCCACAGTCACGTGACCGTAGTGAGCGCGGCCTTGTTATGTCGGTCACATTATGTGACTTGAGGGCTCCTAGGAAGTTTGAGAGGGTTGGGCATATCAATGGTAGATCAAGGATTTAAAAGGGTTCTGATTCACTGCTCAAACTGTGGGTTTTTTTTTTAGAGGGGGCAGATTTGTTGTCATTATTGCATTTGCTATTTGAATATAAGTCAGGCAGAGTATTACACAAGTTTGAATTACGTTCAGTAACATTAAACAAAAACAAAAACATTACATTTACTAAATATTACACAGAAACGTACACACACACTTATTTACACAAACACACTAGAAGATAGATAGATAGGCCATGTCAAAACTGACTGCTGAATGTGCTGCAACCATGAGGATGGAAAGGACAATGCCATCAACATAACACATAGCATACCATTTATTATTCCATATTATTATTGTGTTTTCCAAACCTCTCTAGCAAACATCTATTAAAATGTTATCAACTCCATTAGTCAGCAGCAGAGGAAGAACCTGGGCTTTCAGCAGAAGACAACTTGTGGGATCTTTTAGATAGAAAGTTGGTTTGTATTATGCTATTACTTTAAACATCATTTTCTGATTATAAAAGATTGCTACTTACATTTGTTTTATTTTTTGTTCAGGTGAAATACAGCACTCTCAAAATGCAACAACAGATGCCACAGTGGAAGTTCAACGATATTTGTTTGAGCCCTACCTTTCCAGAGGAGAAGATCCACATGAGCAACACACAAAACCATATATCCACACCTTTACAAGATGGCAAAAAGTATCTCCACATGCCAGCAACATCAGGGCCATGTGAGCTGGTCTTCTCCAAAGCTGGAGAGGTAGTAAGCCACAAGAGGAGCAGACTGAAACCACACACCTTTGAAATGCTTCTTTTTTGAATAAAAATCTTTAAACACTCCCCATTTAATAACACTCCCCAGTTGCAGAAGCACCAGCAAGTTCCCCGATGTTCCACAACATAGATTTTCCCATCTCCCTCTACATACTATTATAGATATATTAGTATGTACACACACACACACACACACACACACACACACACACACACACACACACACACACACACACACAGAGGTGCATCTCAATAAATTAGAATGTCATCAAAAAGTTAATTCAATTCAGTAATTCAATTCAGAAAATGAAACTCCTATATTATATAGATTCATTACACACAGAGTGATGTAGTTCAAGTGTTTATTTCTTTTAATTTTGATGATTATATCTTACAGCTCAAGAAAACCCAAATTCAGTTTCTCAAAAAATTAGAATATTACATAAAATTAATTTAAAAAAATTGATTTTTAATAGAAATGTTGGCCTACTGAAAAGTATGTCCATGTACACACTCAATACTTGGTTGGGGCTCCTTTTGCATGAATTACTGCATCAATGTGGCGTGGCATGGAGGTGATCAGCCTATGGTACTGCTGAGGTGTTGAAAAGGCCCACGTTGCTTTGATAGCGGCCTTCAGCTCGTCTTCATTGTTGGGTCTGGTGTCTCTCATCTTCCTCTTGACAATACTCCATAAATTCTCTATATAGTTGAAGTCAGGCTAGTTTTATGGCCAATAAAGCACAGTGATACCATGGTCATTAAACCAGGTTTTGGCACTTTTGGCAGTGTGGGCAGGTGCCAAGTCCTGCAGGAAAATGAAATCAGCATCTCCATAAAGCTTGTCAGCAGAGGGAGGCATGAAGTGCTCTAAAATTTGCTGGCAGACGGCTGCGCTTACTTTGGACTTGATAAAACACAGTGGACCGACACCAGCAGATGACCTCTTTTCAGATAAAAGTAAATTTTGCATTTCATTTGGAAATCAAGGTCCCAGAGTCTGGAGGAAGAGTGGAGAGGCACAGAATCTAAGTTGCTTGAGGTCCAGTGTGAAGTTTTTACAGTCAGTGATGATTTGAGGAGCCATGTTATCTGCTGGTGTTGGTCCACTGTGTTTAATCAAGTCCAAAGTCAGTGCAGCCATCTACCAGAAAATTTTAGAGCACTTTATGCTTCCCTTTGCTGAGCTTTATGGAGATGCTGGTTTCATTTTCCAGGAGAACTTGGTGCCTGTCCACACTGCCAAAAGTAACAAAACCTGGTTAAATGACCATGGTATCACTGTGCTTGATTGACCAGAAAACTAGCCTGACTTCAACTCCACAGAGAATCTACGGAGTATTGTCAAGAGGAAGATGACAGACACCAAACCCAACAATGCAGACGAGCTGAAGGGCGCTATCAAAGCAACCTGGGCCTCCATAACACCTCGGCAGTCCCACAGGCAGATCACTTCCATGCTACGCTGCATTGATGCAGTAATTCATGTAAAAGGAGCCCCGACCAAGTACTGAGTGTGTACATGGACATACTTTTCAGTTGGCCAACATTTCTATTAAAAAAAAAAATTTTTTTTAAATTATATTTTATGTAATATTCTAATTTTTTGAGAAACTGAATTTGGGGTTTTCTTGAGCTGTAAGCCATAATCATCAAAATTAAAAGAAACAAACACTTGAACTACATCACTCTGTAATGAATCTATATAATACATAGGAGTTTAATTTTCTGAATTGAATTACTGAATTTAATTAACTTTTTGATGACATTCTAATTTATTGAGATGCACACACACACACACACATATATATATATATATATATATATATATATATATATATATCTCAGAAGTTTCGTTCACTGAAAAATGTCCTTCGACAGACTTTTTCCAGCAATGACTAAAAATTCTGAAAGCTGTATATCATTTGACAGATTACACGGAGGGTAATCTAATTAAAGTGAATTAAAATGACAGATAACAGATTATGACAGAATTTTTACAAGCCTGTCTGAGAAAATGACATAAAAAAAGTGTAGTGCAACCTCTAATATTGAGTACTGAGGCTTTTTCAGGTCTTCCACTCAGATGCAGTTCTGACACTCGTTCAGCAGATGGCATTCTTTATTAAATGCTTCATAACACTGTGTCTTTCATGAAGCAGTTGTCTCAAAGTTTTTCATTGCTTCATGAAGCTTCAGTTTTACCATTACCATCACAACCCCAAGCTCCAGAGGTCTGACAAAAAGGGAGTTCACACTTAGTATTGCAAAAGGTTTAACAACTATCTTTATTAAACTGAGAACATGTGAACTAAGGAAAGCCAAAACTAAAGTGGATCTAACCAAAGAGGTGAGAGAGATCTACTGAAGACATGAGCCTTTTAAAGCGCACAAGACTGGCCAGCTCAGGTGCTCCTAATTCAGGCTCCACCCTCTCAGCCTGCATTTAAAGCAAAAGGAACAACAAAAAACTGCAAAGAAAAACTAGGGCTGAGCCTGTCACAATGACCCCCAAGACTTTTGGGAAAATATTCTGTGGATTTATGAGACAAAAGCTGAACTTTTTCAAAGATGTGCGTTCCATTACAACTGGTGTAAAACTAACAGCATTTCATACCAACATCATACCAACAGTCAAACATGGTGGTGGTGGTGTGATGGTCTGGGGCTGCTTTGCTGCTTCAGGACCTGGACGACCTGCCGTAATTGATGGAATCATGAATTCTACTCTCTGCTAGATAATCCTGAAGGAGAATGTCTGGTCACAAGTTCATGACCTCAAGCAAGAATTAAAATAATTCTGCAAAGAAGAGTGGGCAAAAAATTCCTCAACAGCGATGTAAAAGACTTGTTGCCAGTTATCATAAATGCTTAATTGCAGATTTTGCCACCAAGGGTGTCACAACCAGTTATTAGGTTTTGGAGGCAATTATTTCTTACGCATAGGGCCAAGTTGGTCAGGATAGATTTTTTCCCTTAATAAATGAAATGATCATTTTAAAACTACATTTTGTATTTACTCGGGCTATCTTTGTTTAATATTAAAATTTGTTTGGTGATCTGAAACATCTGAGTGTGAAAAATATGCAAAAATATAAGAAATCAGGAAGGGGATAAATACCTTTTCACTGCACTGTATAGTGTGCAACTCACGTAGTATACCAGACAGTAAAACGGTCACACTTGGTTTTTCAGAGTACTTAAGACAAAACAGCAATGTTAACCAATCAAGCCATGGGAATAAATCTGCATGTTTTATCACTACCATAAAGGAGCACATGCTTAATCAGTTGTTTGTGTGTTATTGACAAAGTGTTTTCTTAAGCGATCTGCGATGTCTGCGATGTGTGCGATGGACTGGCGATCTGTCCAGGGTGCACCCTGCCTCTCGTCCAAAGATGCTGGGATAGGCTCCAGTCCCCCCACTGAAAAGGATTAAGCGGAAGAAGATGGATGGATGGATGGTGTTTTCTTAGGCAGTATGTGTTAATAACCCCTAGCCAACTGCACTCTTCTTTGTCTTACAGTAGAACTCTCTGAAACTGGATGAGGGTGAAAACTATCGCCACTACAAAAACAATGCTGTAAGATGCACATTTATCAGTCCCTCCAGGATTTCGCGATGTTGCAATCGCGTCAATGTCAATTTACGCGAAATCAGTGACTGGCTGTGTCTTTTGCGCGACCTTGCAACTTTGTCAAATCACCACAACTTTCCTGCAATTTTGGCCAGTCCTCGTCAACTTCCACCAATTTCGCCAATCAAATGTGTCGCTGCACCGCATTCATTTCTGTGTTTACAGAGAGTATTAATGGAACACATCAGCAAAAAATAGTGTGTGTGATTTAAAAAAACCCACACCCGCGGAGTTTGCCACACCGTCCCTTCCTCCGTCTCCCCCGGCCTTCTGATGGACGTCTCGCCACGTCTCCGTCCTGACGGCGTGTACGATGTGCTGGGTTTGTGATGAAAAACATCTGCCTGCCTGAAAACCACCCCATCACGGGAACACGCGTAAAGAGAGATGCCATAAAACCACAAACAAACTAGCAAATCTAACACTACAGCCAGTGTTGTAACATTTTATACATGTTTAGAGGTAAAATCATTACCACATATCTTGTCATTGAGCTTTAAAACTGAATCTCCAGTCTGGACATGGACCAACGTGCGTCTCCCCCACCACTACCACCCCAGGACTCTCGGTAAATGAAAATCAGTATTTGACGAAACAGGTGTGTGTCAAGACACGCAGCAGACAGAAAGAAAGACTGTTTTTTCAAAATCATGAGCACAAGGCCTTGGACAGCCAGCTGCAGCGCCAGATAAGACTGGGCGCCAGACAGACAAAACATCTTCTGCCAAGGGTCCTTGGGTCTCTCTTATTATCATCAACACTGCTCAACACTGCACACACATTGATTCATGAACTGATTAAAGATATACTGTACACTGCTCTCTTGTGTCTTGTGAAATTCTGAGTTGTTGCTCTGTGCTATTGAGAGATTTTTTTTCATTGTAATCATAATCTGCTTAAAAAATAAGCTGTATTCTGATAACGAAGTTTTTTTTCTCCTCCCCCCTTGTGTCGTTCCCTCCCTTCCCCTCCCTTTCTTATCTATCTCTGTTTGATGAGGCGCCTATTATGGCTGCCGTGTCGTTGTGTCGCGCGCATGCGCACCAATGTCAAGTCAAGTTCCTCGTGTGTTTTTTACATGCTTGGCAATAAAGTTTATTCTGATTCTGAGGTAGGAGTTAGGCACGGAAAGAGAGAGAATATTGTCTGCCATTTTTTTTTTCAAAAAACACGGACTCCGATAGACAATACAGAGCACCGGAATAAATTTTTCTATTTATTTTTTCCTATGCGCTCAGTACCAAGTGGGTGGGGACTGCTGCGGTTTTCAAATGAAGGTGCTGCCACTAATTTCCACATCTCTTTCCCATAACCTTCCGGTTCCGGCACCACACGAGTTGGCTGCCTTTTGCAACTGCCTTTTTTTTTTTTTTTTTAATTTTCCTTCTTTCTACACCTTTCACTCTGTATATATCACGGACACACAGATCGCCCCAAAGGTCTCCTGAGTCGGCGGATGGAGCCTCTGTTTACAGCAGGAGACGATACAGCAGGGAAGAGCCAGCTAGCACTCAACCGCCACCCGGTGCTAACGGAGAAACTCGACATACCGGGGAACTGAAGCGAAAACGACGCGGGTGCTGGGCTGGAGTTTAGGCGGCGTGCAAGAAATATAAGACAGAATAATAAAGAGCGATGGCAAGAACCAAGCAGACCGCCCGTAAATCTACTGGAGGAAAAGCCCCCAGGAAGCAGCTAGCCACCAAGGCTGCTCGGAAAAGCGCTCTGGCCACCGGCGGAGTGAAGAAGCCTCACCGTTACAGGCCCGGTACCGTGGCTTTGAGAGAGATCCGTCACTACCAGAAATCCACGGAGCTGCTCATCCGTAAGCTGCCCTTCCAGCGCCTTGTGAGGGAGATCGCTCAGGACTTCAAGACCGACCTGCGCTTCCAGAGCTCCGCCGTCATGGCTCTGCAGGAGGCCAGTGAGGCCTACCTGGTGGGTCTCTTTGAGGACATCAACCTGTGCGCCATCCACGCCAAGAGGGTCACCATCATGCCCAAAGACATCGAGCTGGCCCGCCGCATCCGAGGAGAGAGAGCTTAGACTTTCTGCTGCACATCCACTAACCACAATGCTCCGCACTGGTTGTCCATATATATATATATATATACTGTATTTATAGTAATATGTACATATGTATACTCGCTGCTCTTGTTTTTTCTTGCCTTCTGATTGTTGCTCTGAGTGTTGCTATCCCTGTGCTGTTGCAATCCTGGGATTTCTTCATTGTGGGACTAATAAAGGCTTATCTTATCTTATCTTATCTCTGTTCTTTAACATGCATTCAATGCAGTTTAGTTGTTGTAATGGATATTGTGTTAAAGTCTGTATTTGCTGTTGCACAAGAGTTTTTCTGTATAGCAGAAGTTTCTGCTTAATTTACAAATCACTGTTTAGTAGGAAATTTTTTGACAATCCTGTGCCTTTCTTGTGGTGTTATATAGACTATCACTGCAGTAAACTATGGAAAAAAGCGTCTGCTTTAAAATTTGTAATTCTTCCCACAACTTTTAGTGCAAAAAAATCCTCTCAAAACAACGCAACTTTTATCTTAACTTTTTAAAAAAGCTTCTGTGAATTCAGGCTTTTTGGGCTGCAACAATCATAAAAACACTCCGCGAAATCCTGGAGGGACTGATTTAGAAAAGTGTGTTCTCTAGGGAAAAAAATGACTGCAACTGAGTGCTGTTTTCAAAGTAGCAGATAGCGATAATGAGACCTATCAGAGGCGGGCTGCAAAATAATCTAGTGTGTTGAAGACTCGGTCGCTGTGCCTTTTTAATGCATGCATGGGGGAAATACAGAAGAACATCAAGAGGGTGAAATACAAAGGGAAAGGACACAGGGGAGTTTGGGCAGGAATGAAAAGTAAATAAAACATAGGTATGAAAAATTAAGTTGCCAGAGTGAAAGAGGCAGCAATCCACAGGGACAAACATACTGTATATATAAATGAGACAGACCAGGAGAAAAATACTGTGGGCTGTTTGTGGATGAAAATGCACTTCCTTGGTGTGTTTAATATGTGGTTTCCAATGATAAAGACTTGTAATTAGTGGCCCAAGAAAGCAGTATGTGAAGGGCCTAAAACACAAACACTTAAAGGGGTGAAACACATGCATGCAGCAATTCCAATACACATAAAAATGCTTGGCTTTGAACAGCTTGAGCTTGAGACTGAACTTGTTTGGGGATTTTTTTTTTCCTGCTATCTCCTTAGACTATATAAAAAATACCCATAGTTTCCCAGTCCTAAAAATTAAAGCCAGTGTGGAAGTGGTTGAAATCTGAATTCTGGCCCTATAATCCATAACAGTTTTGATGGCTAACAAGATACAATACCAAACAGAGACATACAGTAGTTCTAAAAAGAGAAGCCAATGCAGACGTCCCTTAAACCTGCATTCTACCAAATGACTGGCACATGTCATGAATAAAACTGGGAATCATTTTATATATCATGGTCCTGGTTAGAGGCTGATGTTGTAAGTCAAGGTCTGTGGCCCATGAGTGTAAAAATTCCCCTCACTTCAACACCTGTCTCACTGGGCAAAACATTACTAAACTTCCATCAGTTTGTTGACTGTCCCACCAGAGAAAATAAAACACTGGATCTACTGTATGCCAGTGCAAGAGATGCATACAGCGCCACAGCCCTAACCCCCTTCCCCTTGGCAGATCAGACCACAACCTGGTCCTGTTACCATCCAAGTATTTCCCCTTATGCAAAGGCAGCCTGCTTATACACGGACTATGAGGAGGTGGACACAGGAGGCTGCTGATGCACTACAGGACTGCTTCGAGACGACGGACTGGGGCATACTCTGTGAATCACATGGGGTGGAAATTGATAATATAACCAATTGCATCAAAGAATAGATCAGATTCTGTGAAAACACCACCATGCCAGCCCAGACCGTGCACCGTTTCCCCAACAACAAACCATGGATCGCCAGTGACCTGAAAGCACTTCTTAACGAGAAGAAAAGGGCTTTTAGGTCTGGAGACAGGGAGGAACTGAGGAGAGTGCACCATGAACTGAGAGAGATGCTGAGGAGGTGAAAAGACAATTACAGGAGGAAGTTGGAGGATAAACTCAGGCAAAGTAATGCAAAGGATGTGTGGACAGGAATGAAACACGTCACTGGGTGTAAGGGGAGAGACAGACAGACATTAGGGAGCCTTGAGAGAGCTGATGAGCTGAATCTTTTTTTTAATAGGTTCAACTCACCGTCTGTCAACCCCACAACACAGCCAGACCCCCCACACCCCTCACCCTTCTGTGCAGTACCTCTCTCTCTCTCTCTCTCCTCCCTCCCCCTCCTCTGGGGACACCAGCACCAGCCCCCCTCAGATCACTGTGACTACAGACCAGGTTAAGAAACAGCTGGAGAGATTCCGTCAGCAGAAGGCTGCGGGCCCTGATGGCATCTCCGCCAGGATCCTGAGGACCTGTGCCAACCAGCTACAGTGGTGTGAAAAAGTGTTTGCCCCCTTCCTGATTTCTCATTTTTTTGTATGTTTGTCACACTTAAATGTTTCAGATCATCAAACAAATTTAAATAATAGACAAAAATAACACAAGTGGGCTCTGTGGAAGACTTAACAAAAATTTTTGTGCTGCCAAATGTGCTCAACAACACAAATTCCATACTTCCAACAGATACTTTTCACATCGATGAGGTAAATGAGAAGTTAATTGCTGGTATTGTTAAAACACTGTCAAACTCAAAAACTAATGATATCTACAATATGAGCACCTCCTTTCTCAAAATGCACAGCAAAATATTAATCAAACCACTGACTCATCTCATTAATCTCTCCATTAGGTCTAGTACATTTCCATCTGGCTGGAAAAAAGCTGTCGTCATACCAGTTCATAAATCAGGCAGTAAAGACGATATATGCAATTACCGCCCAATCTCTATCTTACCAGTCCTATCTAAGGTTCTTGAAAAAGTTGTAGCTACACAGCTGATAGACTACTTACAAGACAATCTACTTCTTCATCCACATCAATTTGGTTTTAGACCAGGATACTCAACAGAAACAGCAAATTGTTGCCTTATTGAAAACGTCAAACAGTCCTTGGACAGGGGTAATGTGGTAGGAGCTGTTTTTCTAGATCTCAAAAAGGCTTTCGATACTGTAAACCACAGTTTGCTTTTATCCAAAATGGTATCTTTTAACTTCTCCCCAAATACATTAGAATGGTTTGCATCTTATCTCCAGAATAGAGAACAGTGTGTAAAAGTTCACCAGGATAAATCCTCATTTTTAAACAACCGCATGGGTATCCCACAAGGGTCCATTCTTGGTCCTTTACTTTTCAGCATTTTTATTAATGACCTGCCGTTACACTGCTCAGCTGCAACATGCCAACTTTATGCAGATGATGCAGTTATTTACACAGCTGCCAAGACTCCAGCACAGGCTGCAGATGTACTGTCTACAAGTATGGTTGATGTCCAAGAGTGGCTCCTCAAGAACCATCTATTGCTGAACCTTCAGAAAACAGTCTCAATGTGCTTTTCAATCAAAAAATGTAACCTGCAACATTTTAAAGTTAATATACATGATCATGACATCAGTTTAGCTACAGAATTCAAATACCTTGGCATTGTACTAGATCCTCAACTCAAATTTAATCTTCATATAAAGAAAATTTCAAAAACAGTAAAAAAAAATCTGAACTGCTTTAAATTAATTAGATATTACATACCTTACGAAGCAGCTGCACTGTATATGCATTCTATGGTTTTTTCTCATATATCATACTGTTTGACAGTCTGGGCTCAAGCAGCCCCTTCCACAATAAGACATATAGGTTCATTATATAATCAAACCCTAAAAATCTTGGACAAAAAGCCCATTAGGTGGCATCACTGTAATGTTTTAAAAAAATACAACCTATTGAGTTTTGAGAGCTTCATTGACCTCTGTCTTCTGAAATTAACGTTCAAATGTTTTCATAAATCAGCACCCGAGCCACTTGCTGGTTTTGTCCAAAGACAGGACAGCAGCAGAGCCACCAGGAGTTCTGTTAACAATAACTGTAAAATATTCCACCGCAGAACCACATTTGGACAAACAGCTTTCTCTATAAAGGGCAGTCACATCTGGAACACAATGCCAAATGAAATTAAAATAATAACGGACTTTAAAACATTCACTAAAAATGTTAAAAACTGGCTGAAAAATAAACAAGAATGTACTCATGTATGAATTAATTGTCTGCAAAGTGAGAGTGAATGAAGGGAAGGAATAAATGTGTTTGTTTATAGTGAGTGACGGAGGGAGGAAGGCCTGAAATAGGCAAATGTGAGTTATGTTATATGTGTTAAATGTGAGTCAGGCTGTTATATTTGTGTATTTATAATATTTATAATATTTATGTTAAATGTGAGTCAGGCTGTTATATTTGTGTATTTATAATATTTTATAATATTTATAATTGTGTATTTATAATTTTTCTGCATTGATGTATGTGGTTATTGTGTATATTTTTTATCTTGATTCTTTTTTCTAAAGCCCATCCAGGGACAAGAGTTGCAAATTAGCTAATAGCTATACACTCTATGTGCAACACATCAGATTGATTGTCTTTGATTAATTGTCTATGTTTATTGCACTGTCCCTGTCAAATAAACTAATCTACTACTACTACTAAGTAAACACAAAATGCAGTTTTTAAGGGTTTTAAGGTTTTTGGGGTTTTTTTTTGCAGTTTTTAAGGGTTAAAAGACCAAAAGATCCTCGAAAGTGAGACAAAATGCTGCAATCCAAAGAAATTCAGGAACAAATGAGAAACAAAGTAAATGAAGCCAATAAAATAATATAAAATAAAGCCATTTCTAAAGTTTTGGGACTCAAGCAAATCACTGTGAGAGCCATTATCCACAAATGATGAAAATGTGGAACAATGGTGAACCTTCCCAGGAGTGGCCAGCAGACCAAAATTACCCCAAGATACCCCAAGAGCACAGCGATGACTCATCCAAGAGGTCACAAAAGACCCCACAACAACATCCAAAGAACTGTAGGCCTCACTTGCCTCAGTTAAGCTCAGTATTCATGACTTCACCATAAGAAAGAGACTGGGCAAAAATGGCCTGCATGGCACAGTTCCAAGACGAAAACCACTGCTGAGCAAAAAGAACATAAAGGCTCGTCTCAGTTTTGCCAGAAAACATCTTGATGATCCCCAAGACTTTTGGGAAAATACTCTGTGGACTGACAAGACAAAAGCTGAACTTTTTGGAAGGAGTGTGTCCCATTACACCTGGCGTAAAAGTAACAGCACACACATAACAATAAGGAGATCTGCACGTCTGAGATCTGCACATCCACGCTGGACCAGCCGCTCTCACAGCTTCACACGAGAGCGCACGCACCTCGTCCTCTCTCCACGACGGCGACCTCCATGGCTGACGGAGAATGCAGCGCGTGGACCTGAACGCACCATAGCCGAGCGAGTGACAAAGATCGTCTCCTCCCTCTCACTGCTCCAACGCATCTACACGAGCTCGAGGGACAAAGATCGTCTACTTCCTTTCACCGCTCCAACACAATGAACAGGGATGATTAAGCTCCCTGACCTTGGTTCTCCTCTCCAGCTGGCCCACCCACGCACAGAGCCCCGGCACACGCACCGGGGAGTTACGAGGATGGCGCACCACGCACGGGATGCATACGGCTCTACAGACCCCCATCCTCCTTCGCCACTGCACACAGGCCCTTCAGGGTTGCTCGTACACCTGAGGCACGCACGCAGCTTGCTCACTGGATCTTCTTATGGTCTTAGCCATGGCGCACAACGGGAATTCAGCAGTCTGCGGTCCCCGAAGGCTTTAAGGTTGTGCCCGCACCTAAAGTCAACACGCCAAGTCCCTTTGCTTTTGTTTTTTTTTTTTCTTACAGCCGCCCCTGTTTTTTCTTCATGGCCGCTGTTAATCCTCGCCGCTTCCTTTTTTCTTCACGGCCACTATTAATCCTTGCAGGACTTAATCGCGAGAGGAGCCAGTGACTAATTTTTCTTCTTGTGGATCCCCGCACATTCAACGGGACAGCCCTTCAACATCGCGGACCCACAAGCAATTTTTGCGCGGCTCAGACGATTTCACCGTCCCTGGCCAGCACTTACTACCCCCCACCCCCCTCCACCTGCACAGAGCTTTCCCTGCTCGCTGCCAAAGCCGGACTATCGAGGCCTCGGCCGCCTGCCGAGCCCTCTGGGGGGGAAGCGTGTGGGGGTTTGGGATAACCCCCACAACAGACTGGGACAGGCACGGCAATGTGTGTATTAATGTCTACAGGCAGCCCGCTTCTTCTGGCTTTTTCCGGCTCACTACTGTGATGTTAATGTGCCATTCATGCATTGTGTTCATGCTTCCTGTCCTTACTGTGTCTATACACTGATGACAATATGTAGCTGTGCCTTGTAACCTCTTTTGTCCTGCAGTTCTGGAGCAGAGGCGAATCCTGGCTAGCAATCTCCTTATTGTTATGTGTGTCTCTCAAATGCAAATGCCCATACCTACTGCTGTGAATGCCTTTCATGTATTGTCTGTAGTTGGGTATATAAGCTGCATCATTCTGTAAATCTCTCTCTCATTCTCTGCTACTGCTCATCTGCACACTTTGCTGGAGAGCCCGAGGGCTCGCTCATGGCGCGAGCTCCGTGACGGCGGTATGATAATAAACCTATTTAAAACCTCACTTCGCTGCCTTATTTTTCATGCTGCCGCAAGCACTTCAGAAAAGGAACATCATACCAACAGTAAAATATGGTGGTGGTAGTGTGATGGTCTGGGGCTGTTTTGCTGCTTCAGGACCTGGAAGACTTGTGGTAAATGGAACCATGAATTCTGCTGTCTACCAACAAATCCTGAAGAAGAATGTCCGACCATCTGGTCGTGACCGCAAGCTGAAGCACACTTGGGCTCTGCAGCAGGACACTAGCCATGTTTACATGGACACAGGTAACCAGATTAAAAGCCTGATTGGAATAAAAATGCTTCATGTAAACATGCCAATCTGAATATTCTGACCCAATCACACTCATTCGGATCAAAATTTCCTTCCGATTGAGACGGGTGGGTTATGTCAATTGTTATTCCAATTGGTGCGCATATAAACACTTAATCCCAAGCTTGAGTAGAAAATATGTTTACTGCACATGTCTGTACATCAGCCACACTTCAACGTGACATATTTCCACCTTTACAGCAGCTAGCGGAAGACATGGCGGGAGTAAAATAAAACTGGTCTGTATCGTCCTGCTGTCTCCCTCTGTTCATCATATGCAGAAGTATGTACTTGTAGCTTCATTACGGAGACCAGCAGAAGCAAAAGTACAGTCTGAATAACACAATACAGGTCCATTTCAAAAAGAGAAAGACACGAAGTGGGGTTTGTTTACATCGGAAGTTGTTTCTTCTTCTACTATTTCCGGAATGTCAGATACATAATTGTGCGCATGTCAAAATGATTTAGTCCGTTCAAACGTGTGACACATGGAAACACACATCCTAATCAGATCAACTTTTTCAGGATCCATGTAAACAGTAACATTCTGATCTGAATTGTAAACAGATTAAAGAAATTTTGCACATGTAACTGTGGCTAATGATCTAAAACACATCAGCAAGTAGACCTCTGAATGGCTTAAGAAAAACAAAATGAAGACTTTGGAGTGGCCTAGTCAAAGTCCTGACATGAATCCAATTAAGATGCTGCGCCATGACCTCAAAAAGGCGGTTCATGCTCGAAAACCCTCCAATGTGGCTGAATTACAACAATTCTGCAAAGATGAGTGGGCCAAAATCCCTCCACAGCGCTGCAAAAGACTCATTGCCAGTTATCGCAAATGCTTGATTGCAGTTGTTGCTGCTAAGGGTGGCCCAACCAGTTATTAGGTTTAGGGGGCAATCACTTTTTCCACACAGGGCCATGTAGGTTTGGATTTTTTTTCTCCTTAATAATAAACTCCTTGCGTGTAAACAGGCTGCTGTTACACTGCAATTTCCCAGCTTGGGATCAATAAAGTACATCTATCTATACCCCTCATCACATGTGGTTTCAAATCTTCTTTTGGCTGCTCCCTCTAGGGTCGCCACAGTGGATCATCTCCCCCCATCTCCCTCTATCCCTTGCATCTTAATCACACCAACCATCCCTATGTCCTCCTTCACTATATCCATGAATCTTCTCTGCGGTCTTACTCTTTTCCTCCTGCCTGGCAGCTCCATCTTCAACATCCTTTGTCCAATATACCCACCATCCCTCCTCTGCATCTCTTCTGCAGGATCTGTCCAAATCATCTCAGCCTCATCTCTCTTACTTTGTCTCCAAACCTCTCATCATGAGGTGTCCCTCTGATATACACATTTCTCATTCTGTCAGTGATTCCCATGTGGTTTCATGTGCTGTGTTCTAATTTAAATTGGAAATCAGAATTTCAAAGTTTCAAAGGGAGCAGCCCCTGAAGTTGGAGGAACCTGTCATGTATGGTAAAATCTTGGGTGAAGAATGACGCAAGATGACTGGATGAACACAGCTTTATTAGATGGTGATGAACAGCGGTTACACAGCAAGGTACCTGGAAGAGGGCAACGGTCAAAGAGGCCCCAATATGGATGCCCTCTGCCTTATATAGGGTGGTGCAGTGATGTGTCGGGAAGTGCACGTCACTACATCACACTTCACAACAATGTGCCATTTACTATACAACAGACTCCCTCCCCTTTTAAAAAAGTCCAAAACCATACACACAACTGAAACCCTCCCCAAATCTGGGACCCAAATCATGCACTAAAATAACAAAAAAACAATGTATTAAAATGGCCTAATACATTCACACAAGACAACTTAAAATAGGGCTGATGGGTGGACTATCACACAGCCCGCACGGTGGGGTGGATTATTCTGCCACCCATAACTAAAGAAAAAGTCCATACATAAACTAAAATTACACACCGTACTCCTAAACTAAATAAAATACACAAAATAATCCCATATCACAGCATACGTATATGACAGAACACAAGAACAATAAACACACATAATATTTACAGCACTGTTCCTTAGGTAGGAGGAGTAGAACTGGCATGAGGGGGCTCAGGGCAGCCCCTCAACAAGCGTGCCCCCGGAAGAAGCAGACCAAAGGGACAATGGCCGATCTTCTGCACGATGGAGCCTCGCTTCTTCACCACCTACTGTGGCCCTTGTCCAGCCTCGTCACCTGGAGCCTCTTCCCAGACATGCCGAAGCTGATTGGTGTGCCTTGCCGGGCCATCGGACAACCTGAAGTATGCTGCGCCCAGCTTAGCCACAATGCGCAGGCAGACTTGATATTTAGCTGGCTGTTGTTTGGGGCCATCTTCGCCATGGACATTCTTCACCCCGAACCAAGTCAAAAACCCTTAGTGGGGTCCGGCTCGGCCTGAAGTGGACCTCTTCTAAAACCGTCGTAGCGTTCACCATCGTAGCTGCAGACCCTCCATCCCCCTGCAGCCAAGCTCCGGAGGCATCTGTGTCTAGCACATTAGTGTCACTCGCCGGCGCCTTGCCACCACGCTCGGTAACCCCCTCTACCATATCCCGAGCGCCAGCACTGAGACCCTCCTGTGCCAAACCTGAGTGAGGCTGGTCCTGCTTGACCGCCATGGTGTCTGTTAGCTCTTTGTCCCACACAACGTCCTCATCAACCATCAGAACCGGAGGGTTCCACTGGCCACAACCTGACCATTCGTTCCCGGCATCATCTTTTATGGCAAAACTCAGTCCTTAAAACAAATCACAGCCCATGATGTTATCGCCTCGGGCTGTCATGTGGAACACGAAGTCAACCATCTTCGCAGACTTGTACCAGACCGTCATCTCCAAAGTCCCAACCGTGCACAGCCTGCCACCTCCATAACCATACAATGGCGCCGGGTTACCTCTAATCCTGTAGTGGGTAAAAAACTTCCTCACCGTGGCCCAATTCAGCAATGACCCCTCCGCTCCCGTGTCGAGCAGCAGCGGCACCTCCACGCCATCCAATTTCACTGTGCAAAATGTGCACCCATTTGTGCTGGGGGACACCGTATGGATGGTCGTCGGGGGCGGGTGGGGTGGTTTCTTCCGTGGACTCTCTAGTTCAGACACACGGCACACTCTAGCATAATGGTTCAAGCGTCCACATCTGTTACAATGTGCACCCCTCGCTGGGCAGTCATTATCTTTATTGCGGTGCAGTGCGTCACGGACCCACAACCCTTGCACAGGGGTTGTCCTGGGGCAGACCTTCGGCTCGCAGTGTTGGCTTCTGTAGTATCGTGATCCAAGCTATCCTCACTATCCAAGTCCGCAACATCTGCCGCAGCAGGAGGCTCTGGTGACTGCTCTGACTGGCGCCAGATTAGCTCCAAAGCTAGCTTGTCTGAGACCTCCAGCTGGAGAGCTAGTTCAACAGCTCTGGCTAACGTTAAGTCACTGGGCATCGTGAGTAGCCTAGCCCACACTGCGGTGCTGCATGTGTGCTCCGCGAGCTAGTCACGTACCATTTCATCTTCCAACGGCCCAAAGTGACACTCGCTAGCTAGCTGCCTCAAGTCGGCGACAAACTGATGAATAGGCTCACCTACCCGCTGATGTCGCTGCCGAAAATGAATCCTCCGGACTGTCATGCTATCCGGGATGTGGAAATGGTTGGCTGGCAGCTCCACAACATCTTCAAAAGAGTCCAAAGCTCCGAGTGTACGCAGGACCCGCTGGCCCTCAATACCCAGGTTGTGAACAAGCATCGCACATGCTCTTAACTTGTTGAGCTTAGCAAGGTCCAGCGCAGTGATGTACATCTGGAAAGCCTCAAACCGCATAGGCCAAGGCACCGGCGGTTCACCCGGGAGCTCGAGAAAGGGGCGAAGTGGTGTAATACACGCCTCCATGAGTTAATCCTCGATCGCCAAATGTTATATATATATGGTAAAATACCTTGGGTGAAGGATGAGGCAAGATGACTGGACAAATACAGCTTTATTAGATGGTGATGAACAGTGGCTACACAGCAGGCACCTGGCAGAGGCACCGGTCAACGAGGCCACAATATGGACGCCCTCTGCCTTATATAGGGCGGTACATTGACGTAACGGAAAGTGCACGCCACTACACCGCACTTCACAACAATGTGCCATTTACTATACTGCAGAACCTCACCATCATTGACATAAAAATCCAAGATGGCTGCACTCATGGCCTGAATGCTAAGTGGTGAAAGTTGTGTCAAAAGTGCTATTTATTAAGACTTCTACTTGCTCACTCTCCTTGGCAGTCCACTCCGTACTGCTCAACTTCTTTATCTTAGCACATGTCACTATAGTAGTTTTATAAGCAAATTACTGCATACTTCTGTTTTCAGTGAGTGTTGCTCACAATAACTAACAAGTCAGGGTTTTCTGGATTATTCTGCAAGACTGAATGTGTCATCATTTTGACATCCGAGTTCCAACTTTTGACATACCTGGATGGTCACAAGATGGCAATGTGGGGACACTACAATCTAGTTATGATATTGAAAACCTTTGACAATACATGACATCACAGTAACTACAGTCATGTGAAAAAATTAGGACACCTTATGAAAGCCTGTGTTTGTTTGTTTTTTTTACTATATTTGGACATATGGATATTTAACATCAATTTTAACAATACTAGGAGATTCAAGTAATATAACTAAACAATTAAAACAGAAGAAAAGCCTTTTGTAAAATTTTCCATAAAATGTAATTCTAAAAATATTCAATTTCTGGTGAGGAATAATTTAGGACACCACCACATTTATTCCCACTTAAAATGGCTAAAATCACAGGTGTATCACATCAGGTGCACATGATTAGAACACTGTTACTCAGCATTTTGAAAGAGGCTTGTCCTATTTAAACCTCAGACATTTAATTTGGGGTGCTCCTGACTGCTGAAGTGAGTGTGAACACCATGGTGAGGTTGAAAGAGCTGTCTGGGGCCTTCAAAAAGAAGATTGTAGCAGCTTATGAGTCTGGTAAGGGAAAATAGTTGACAAGTGGAGGACATTCAAAGCAACTGCCAACACGCCCAGGTCTGGCTGTCCAAGCAAGTTCACCCCAAGAACAGACTGCAAGATGCTAGAAGAAGTCTCTAAAAACCCTAAAATGTCATCACAGGACCTACAGCAGGCTCTTGCTACTGTTGATGTGAAAGTGCATGCCTCTATAATCAGAAAGAGACTGCACAAGTTTAACTTGCATGGGAGGTGTGCAAGGAGGAAACCTTGTTTTCTAAGAGAAACGTGAAGGCCAGACTGATGTTTGCCAGACAGAATGTAGACAAAGACCAGGATTTCTGGAATAATGTTCTTTGGACAGATGAGTCTAAAATTCAATTACTTGGATACCAGAACAGAGGACGTGCTTGGTGTAGACCAAATACAGCATTCCAGGAAAAGATCCTCACACCAACTGTGAAGCATGGAGGTGGAAGTGTCATGGTTTGGGGATGCTTTGCTGCAGCAGGACCTGGCCAACTCACCATCATAGAATCCACCATGAATTCTACCGTGTATCAGAGGATGCCTGAGGACCACGTGAGCCCATCTGTAAAAAAGTTAAGGCTGAAGTGGAACTGGACCCTGCAACATGACAGTGACTCAAAACATACCAGTAAATCCACCAAGGACTGGCTAAAAACTAAGAAATGGAGAGTCCTGGAATAGCCGAGTCAAAGCCCAGATCTTAATCCCATCGAGATGCTGTGGGGTGACTTGAAATAGGCCGTACATGCAAGAAATCCCTCAAACATCTCACAGCTGAAAGAATTCTGCATTGAGGAGTGGGGCAAACTTTTCTCAGACTGATATCAGAGACTGGTAGATGGCTACAAGAAGCGTCTCACTGAAGTTATTTCAGCCAAAGGGGGTAACACTAGCTATTAGGCGGTAGGGTGTCCTAACTTTTTCTTAGTTAGAATACACATTTTTGTTGATATCTTTTGTTTAATGAGTAAAACAAGGTTCATTTTTGTTATTTACCTGCAATTAAATCACCGTCTCTTCCAGAGATAAAAACAAGATTAGACATCAATATGTGAACATTTTTTAATGAAGAACTGAATATTTAATGGGGCATCCTAATTTTTTCACATGACTGTATATCCATCTTTTAGATACATGTACAGTCCATGGATGCTGACATGCATCAGAAAAGTCTGCGTAGGTTGTACCGACCCAACATCTGAACAAATGATTTGCTCTTCTGTGATGCATGATCTATTTCAATGTTTTTCAACCAGGGTGCCCTGGTATGTTTAGATTTTTGTGGGAAATTGTCTAATTTCACTTGTTAATTGGTCCAAAAAATTGCAAACAATTTGCAGTTGTTGAGCAATCACATTAGATACTTTCCCAAAGAAATGTGAACATATCAGGGCATCCTGGTTGTAAAATACTGATCTATTTCATAAGTAGATGAGCTACCTCATCCATTTAAGGAAGAAAGTAAAGTTTGAAAGATTTTTCAGAAAAAGCTTTGCTTTTAAGCCATAGCCACATGGAAAAGACAGAAAAAAATAACTAAAGGCTGGACAAGAACTCTATAACCCATGATTCTAGAGCAACATGTAGCTATTTTGTTCATATCCAATAACTCCTTCTGGCTTTACCCCCCCCCCCCCCCACCAAAAAAACAAAAAAACAAAAAACAAAAAACTTCTCAAATTAACAGTGAAAAGGAATAAACATGGAAAATTTATATCTACAAAAATTTGGGAAAAAAGTTGCACTGAAGATAAAATAATTTTAGATTAAAACCAGATCATCAATGATAAAGTCTGTCATTCTGGCCTGATGAAATCACCCCAAGAGTGCTCAGATCTGCTGACTGTTGATCTTGACTTTGACCTTAAGCACAGCCTAGATGCAGACCTACCTGAGGATCATTGTGAGTGAGTTTGGTGACCATCAGGGCAAATGTCTAGGAGGAGTAGCGATTCTGATGAAATGTGGATGATGGATGGACAGACATCATGCCAGAATGAGCTACAAATGGCAATTGCAAGAAAAATGCTTGCAAATGAGTGATAACATGGCAAAATCCATGATATGAAATTAACATGACAGGACATGATGTGAAAACACATGACAGAGCAGTAATATTTCACATCATGTCCTGTTCTGTGTCACAGGTTTTAGTAACCGGCCAGCTAAATAGTTTCTTTTAATTGTCAGCTAGTGAAAAATTCCCTCCAGTCTAATAAAGAAAGTATGATAATGTTGGGTGTCAAGGTCTACACCGAATCAGATTTTGGGGAAACTTTTAGCTACAGTAACCCTTTGAATGAAGACGGGCTTAACTGCAGAATTTAACTGTCACATGTGCACTTGCATATGTTTATCTTCAGTCATATACAAATGCTTACACATTTCTATATAAACATGAGTGCACAAAGAAAGCTGTAACTCTGACTTTGACTGCTTGCAGATAGCATCTCTGCATTTTCTCAGGGACTTTTTATAGCCATAAAATGATATTAATGAGTGTCTCAAAAAGTAAAGTTGGAGACAACCTTTCCCCCCGCCCCTCTTCACACGTACAGACAGACTGATATCTCTCCAAATTAACACTTCTAAAATGCAGACCTTCATGCCAGCAGTGAGAGGAAGAGCTTGGCTGCAGGTACAAATGAAGTCCCTGTGGGCCTCGTGGCCTCCCATCTGTTACTGTAATTTTCTGCACTCTCTTTGTCAGCACTCCATAGTCATTCTGTCATCAAGCATCAGCATGTGACAGAAAAAAGAAAAAAAAAACTTGTGTAATGAGACACTGCCATAACTTGTAGATAGATTCTTACCCTCCTTCGAAGATACGGATTCGAGAAGGTTCACTCTGTTTGGAGGTGGACGGTCTTTCCACCTCTCTCTTCTCTTTGTTTTCTTCCTGTTCTTGCTGCTGCTGCTGATCCTTTACTTCACTGAGAGTGCTGGACGGGGTGGCATGTACCTACACTCAAGACACGGAGAAACATTCAAACAGTTTAAAATGACAAGAGCACTCTGAGGCAAGTGCAATATTCTCCACCTCTATTTTCTCTGAAGGTCCCAATATGTCACTGAAGGACAGCAGTTTTCAACTTTTCCATATAATTACTGGGGCAGAACCAAATTCTGATAAGGCTTTTATCTATGATCCATGAATATCAAATAAAAATAGTTGTATACAACCCATAGTTGCAGGGCAGGATTCCAAGGTGAACAAAGTTTGGTGACCCTAGCTTTACTCGTTCTATAGTAATAATGCAAATAGAATTTTAGCCTTGACCTTTGACCTTTTGATCCAAACCCATAGTCAGAGGTCAGGGTCTTACGGCGAACCTGTGTACCAAGTTTGGTGACCCTAGCTTTACTTGCTCTTTAGTAAAAAGGGCATAGGGAATTCCAACCTTGACAATCAGAACAAAATTGCAGGAGTTGATTTCACAAAAGTGGGACAGACAGATGGATGGACCACCCCATGACATAATCCCGTGCCAGTCAGTGTTTCATTATCGAGTTAGCATTGCTTTTCGTTAACAATATCCCCATAATGCAACTTTGTGTTTTAGGCTGGAATCACTCATTTAAGCAGAGATGAGTGCTACACAGTGCCACGTCCCCTGATTATTTCTTTCTTGAAACTCATACTGTGATGATTCAGTTGACTTGAGACCATTTAATACATGATTGTACAACTCATTCCAAATACACAAAGGCATTCTTCAACATGTGTAAAACACGGTGGACATACTGTATCTACTAAGCATATTGTTGAATTTATTTGTACAATTACACAGATTTGAAAGATTTGAAATCTGGTAGCACTTTATATTTGCCAGGATGAAATATGGTACAATATAAGTGTCCCATTAGCATATTGTCTATAACTTGTAAGTAACTCTAATACAGGTGTGCAGGCTACAGCCTTCACTGACTTTCAAGAGTTGTAATTACAGTATAATTACACTGTAATTACTGGTGTATGGGCTATATTCTTTAGTGGCTTTGTTTGGTCACATTTATGGTATAACTACTTTGTAATTGTAGAGCATCTGCCCCACAGCCAGGAGGTCGTGGGTTCAAATCCCGGCCGGGTCATACCAAAGACCATATAAAAATGGTACTTTCCGCCGCCTACCTTGGTGCTCAGCATAATAGAATGGGGAAAGGAAAGTTAACGCACAGAACTACCAGAGGACTGACCCCCCACTGTAGCTTTCACTACTCACAGTCTCTGTGTGGCCTAGGGTCAGAGAAACGGAGATAGGCACCGCCCCATACACCACATGGTGTCCCCACACACTGTGGAAGGGATTAACTTAACTTTGTAACTATGAGAGAAAAAACAGTAACTGTATTGGAATTTATTTTTCATATTTGCATACTGGCAGCTCGGTGGCGGAGTGGTTAGCACTGCGGCAGTACAGCAACTCACCCTTGGCCAGGGGATCCTGGGTTTGATCCCATCCCCCGACCAACAGTGATCTGTGTGAAGTTTGCATGTTCTCCCCGTGTCTGCGTGGGTTTACTCCGGGATTTCTCCGGTTTCCTCCCACATGCCAAAAACATGCAAGTTGGGTTAATTGGCATCAAACTGGGGATTCTAAATTGCCCTTAGGTATGACTGTGAGAGTGAGTGGTTGTCTGTCTCTCTGTGTTGGCCCTGCGATGGACTGGCGATCTGTCCAGGGTGTACCCTGCCTCTCGCCCAAAGATGTTGGGATAGGCTCCAGCCCCCCCGCGACCCGAAAAGGATTAAGCGGAAGAAGATGGATGGATATTTGCATACTACTTATACTATAATAATTGTGTACTTATAGAGCTGGCCGATTTAACTGAAATAAAACTGGAAACAATGTTCGGGGTGTAGAGTGTAGAACCGACGTAATCTTGCTCATGTTTTTTCCCCCCTCTCCTTGTTGTGTATGTGTATGTGAGAGCTTTCCATGTACTGCCCCTTTAAGATGTGCCTGCAGAGTTACAGGCACAGGCACGTAACTCCAGAAGCAGCACAGTCAGTGCTGTTCAGATGCAGCAGAACATTCATTCATTCATTCATTCATCTTCTTCCGCTTAATCCTTTTTCGGGTCGCGGGGGGTCTGGAGCCTATCCCAGCACCTTTGGGCGAGAGGCAGGGTACACCCTGGACAGATCGCCAGTCCACCGCAGGGCCAACACAGAGAGACAGACAACCTAACGTGCATGTTTTTGGCATGTGGGAGGAAACCGGAGAAATCCCGGAGTAAACCCACGCAGACACGGGGAGAACATGCAAACTCCACACAGATCACTGTTGGTCGGGGGCTGGGATCGAACCCAGGATCCCCCAGCCAAGGGTGAGTTGCTGTGATGCCGCAATGCTAACCACTCTTCCACCGCGCCGCCCTGCAGCAGAACATGTGCGGGACAATTACAGATGGCTAACAAAAACAACGGTGGTCTCCATTCATATAGTAGATTGACTATTTCATCTGAAGATGCCAAGGAGCTAAGTTGTCGTTAGCCTCTGACGGCTATCCACATCATCTCAACTGTTCTACAGAGGGAATGGGCAAGCTAAGGCTGTATTTAGGAATCTGATAAGAGACTCATAATCACTTTGTGATGGTAACACAATCATGGGTGCATAATGGACTCCCCCAGTACAGCTAACAAGCTAATTAGCCGCTGTACATGTGATGTGACCCACAAACCCTCAAGAGGTATGTGTTGTGAACACTGGACAATGTTTATTTTGTGTGTGGCATAACAATAGTCCTGTTCTTTATTATAATATGATCATAATTTGCATCATAAGTGTTGTATCATATCACTGCGGTGCAATGACATGATACAACACTCTTATGTAATATTGCTTAATTATGAGCCTTGTCAGTAAGAAGAAGGGAGGGGGAAAAATAAACAAAATAAATCGAAAACTGACATGAAAGGGTCAATTAACAGTGATGCTAATTTAAGGTCAAATTGCCCAGCCTTATGTACTTACATTACTTATGAAATGCTACCAAATTCTAAATAAATTACAGTTCATGTGTTGTGCTCATGTTTACCTCTGACACACGTGGCTTCCTGCTATTTGCAGCTGCCAGATTGCCTCTGGCACGTGTCGAGGCCATGGCCATGGTGTATATCTCAGAGCTGTGCTTCTGTTTGGAGCACAACAGAGACAAGGCTACCTTAGTGCTGAGGCCTGGCAGGTTGGGGTTGTGAGCACTGACACTCCACGTTGAATAAACCGAGGTGCGAGGGTCCCTCTGAGCGGATGGGTTTGGTTTGACATAGTTCCGGTAGCACCAGTTCACTGAAGTGGAGGTGTGGAGGGTGGGAAATGAAGGCGTAGCTGTTCTTTCAGCACTCTCCTCCACAACTGGTACCCCTTGCTCTCTTTGGCTCGTCTCTTTTGGATGCTCCTTTTCTTCCTCCTTTTCCATTCTTTCACTTTCCCTCAGTGCTTGGCCCTGTTCAGCTTCAACTTTCACAGATGTCACTTCTACCTTGTTGGGTTTCTTCTCCCCTTCTTCCAGGTTTTCCCCACAGGCTTTTGTTTCTTCTTGTTTTTCTTGTCTTATGTTTTGTTCCTCCTCCTCCTCCTCCTCCTCTTGTGTCTTAGGTTGCTCCCCCTCTTCTTCTTCTTTTACCCTTTTCAGGTGACGTTGGGCTTCTGTGCTGAGCTCCAGACTGGCTGCAGGAGAAAGCATCCGTTTACTTCCTCCAGCCCCTAGCGAACCATATCCTTCCCCAGAGCCTGATGCTAGCTCCGCTGGCAGGGACAATGGAAGGATAGTCTTGATGTCAGGAGAGGGGACCTTCAAGTAGGCCCTTTGTAGTGTGTCCGGCTCCACCTGGTTCATGATAACCATAGCTGTGCAACAAATTGGTTGCTGTGGTTGAGCAGAAGCCAGAATCTGTGACAGGGTGGTATACATTGCACTGGCGTAGGTAGGAATATGAGTCTGGAGGCGTACTGGCACCACAAGGGACACTACTGGGATAAGCTGCGCCAGGCACGTGGCAATAACAGGCCGTGGGTGATGGTAGGAGATTGTTACAAGGGACTGATGGGCAAGGGCAGAAGACATGGAAGGGACAGGGTGTCTACTCACTGTAGAGTAAGAAAACGGAACATTTGTAGTTAATCTTGGAGGAACTGGGAAATATAGAGCCTGACTAGCTCTAACCCTGGAAGCAAAATGGAGAGGAATTAGAGGAGAGAGCTGATGGAGAGGTATTCCCAAATGTTCTGTCATGTGGAACTGTGCTGGGTCTATGTGTATAGATGAAGATCTTGAAGGTTGCTGCAAAAATGCTCTGTGGATAATCTGAGTGGACAGTGTTTCAGACATGGCTGTGGTGATGGGGAGAAGCTGGGACAATGATCCTGAGGGAAGAGCTTGCTGGCCTCTAGGCTGCAAAGGGAGCACATCTTGAGAGGATGACAAGATTTGTGGTTGGAACAGCTGTGTGCCTTCCACACTGAACCGGGAGCTTACTTCAGCAGAGTGGAAAGGAGGATAGCTGGAGTAGGAAGGACCGGGCTTTGGACTCTCTGCTCTGGACAACTGGCTTATGCTGCCCCCCACCTCCTGATCAGGCTCCCCCAAGGCAGCGTGTTTCACAAGACATTTTCTTCTTTCTTTCCAGGAGGATCCTGACTGAGAGGACAAGGAGCCATAATCAAAAGACTTACTTCTAGTTTCTGACATCTGTTCTACTTGTTGTGGGCTCGCTGGAGTCTGCTCCGAAGCCGAGCGCCTCATCTCCTTGTGGCTCTGGGAGTGTTGGTGAGAAGCGGTTGGCACCATCAGCATCTGGGAGCTTTGGCTACTTGAGACCCAGACAGTTGGCTCTAATCGTGAAGCATCCTCAGTAGAAATGGGAAGGATTGAGATGTTGCTTTCTTGACTGGGGCTGCGAGGCAGAGATGGAGATTCAAAGCTAGACTCCCCAGAAGACTGAGCAGCTTCTGCCAGGCGAAGTCTCTTCTTCTTTGGTGGCAACTTCTCTGCAGGAAGCTGCGCCAGAGTCTGGCTACGCTGAGGCCAGTAGAACTCTTCAACTCTTTCTACCTCCTAGAAGAGACAAATTATTTACTTACTAAGACACATGGGTCGAAAAAGAATATATTCAAGGTCCCATATTGTGCATTTACCAGCAGCTGATTTAAGCATCGACACTCTCAAGGACATATACATGTACAGTAGTTTTAAAGAACAAAAAAAAAAATTCTGTTGTTTTAGAGCTACTCAAAAAAGCTGTTTATAAAGCTCTGCTTGAAAGTTGATTTCCATCCTGTTCATTAACATCACTGACCCCCTAAGCTGATTGAGTAAAGGTTTTTTGTTCTTTTTTGAGTGGGCCATCCCAAGTAGGGAGGTAGTAGGGTGCATTTGCTTTGCTAAGTTAAGAACTGAAGGTTGGGTTTGTTGGTTTGTGACATCATTAAAAAAAACAAAACAAAAAACAACAGGACGTGCAATCTTTTTCTTTTTCTAAGAGCATAACTAAATAACTACAGTGTAGATTTCTATGTGAAGTGAGGATTTTAATAATTTCACAATATACCTGTGAATCATGTCTATCTATCTATAAATGCAAGAAATCTGTCTGTTTGTGTGTCTGTCTGTCTGTTCCATGCATATCTCTTGAACCGTTTGTCAGACTGGCCTCAGATTTTAAACGTGGTTTCCTGAGGTTACGAGGGTGTGCATCCCCAAATATGGAGTTGCTCAGTCAAAATATGTAGTTTTTATCAATAAAAGATTTAGCCACTGCTCTGTGTCTCTTCATGAGCTGTTAAGAAGTGTGGACAGGGTTTCAGATTGACTCTGTGCTGATTGGACAATATGCGGCATCACGACCATGCTGATAGGATAACACACAGCATCACGACCTGTCAGTCACCACAGTGTTCCCGGGACAAAACAAGGAAATGAAAGTTAGGAAGACAGAAGAAGATAATACTGAAGATTTTAATGCTTAAAAAAATTATACTATAAAGTTGCCGTGATTGCATAGATCGAAAGGATAATTTGCCATATGTGGAGAATGAGGTGCACGAGCAGACTGGGTGGAGCGTCAGCGGGGACCAGGTCTGACAAATCAACACAGAACATGCCAGGAGAAGCAGCGGCCAGACCTGGCTCAAAGGCATGCTAACTGATGGCGATAAAAAAAAGTGCTTTTCAATAAAGTGAAAAAAAGATAATGCATGGAGTGTGCTTTTGCCCTGAGGCTGATTTATCATGGAAAACAGTTGAGTTCTGTGGTTCGAGCGATCAGCTGATTGGCTCCATCGGTGTTCTGACAGAACAGCTGATATAGTACAGGACATACAGGAGAATGGATATGGTGTTTCTCTCTCTCTTCAGTGGTGTGCGCAATATAAAAAATGAAAAGGAATAAGGCTGGAAAAACAACAACAGCAGTCCATGTACAGTAATGGTACCCGTAGTGCAAATAGCAACAAAAGATTGACTTAAGGTTTAATGCTTAAAGAATTATACCATAAAGTTGCTGTGATTGCATAGGTCTAATAGACAATTCAGCATGAAGAACACTAGGTGCACCGGGGGGGGGGGCAGCAGCTGAACCGGTGGATTGCAGTCCTTCGGAGGCACATGGGTAAAGCAGCAGCCAATGGGTCTCAAATATTTGTAAACGTGTTCTGTTATGGTACTGCATGAGTTTATTGACAATACACAGAAGAAATTCAATATTACACTGAACTCCATCACTGAACAGTGATATAAACTAAAATAATCATAATGATGACTCAACAACTCCCATTCCCCCAAGTGCGAGATACACCATTATCTTGAATAAGTGATCAAAGATCAGACAAATAAGTGATCTGACAAAAAAATAAACAAGGGATCTGAAACAGTCGCCAATATTGGACATCCCATTCATTTTCAATAATTAGGTATTCTGTAATTAATATTCACATGATCAAATAAATCTTAGTGCCATTTACTCCCTTTAGCCTACACCTCTTTGTATTCCACTTTCAAACACAGCCTACATTTGGGCCTGTAAAGCCTGATTACGATACCCGTTTCAGACAGGAATACTTGTGTTCTACGGGCAATGCACTAGTACTTAATTAGGTTAAAACCCACTAAAACACAAATTTTGCACAAAAATGGGTTACAAACCCACACATGTAAGTACGTACCTTGGATGAGGACGCCGTCACTGGGGGTGACACAGATGGCATGTCAGCATCAGGCTCCACAGTGACAAGGATCTCTGGCACTTGGATGTTTGGCTGGCGGATGAGGCGAGATGTAGAGGGTGATGGTTTTGGCTCAGGCTGTTGTGTTTGCTGACTCTCTCTGAGGTCTGGTTCCTGACTTTCCATAGATACACTCTCCTGCTTCTCAAAGGAACTAGTGTGTTGGATGACAGACACACCCTTCCTGTCCTGCTGCTGCTGTTGGTTTGGCTCAGTCTGTAAGGAAACGCCTAGAGACAAAAAGCAGGAAAAATAAATTAATTCTGATTATATGATATTGGGACAGGTCTTCTATTTATTACCCTCCCTACATTATAATATGTATAATTTTATACACATTATAAAGATATCTCAGTGTTACGCATCCAATGTATGGCATTTAGCTGCTTTTTTACAATTAGATGTTTAGTAAGAAAAAAATAAACTATTTTAGCTGTAGATAAACAAACCTGAAAGGGCCTGGGTATGCTCTGGTCCACTTGTTACTGGATCGAGACCCGCTGAGCTGCCTGACACTGCCACAGGTCCAGGGCTGGGAGGGTCCTCTTCCAGACTCTCCTCTTTCCTCCTCTTCCTCACAGCCATGGCCAGTGCTCTGAACTTATAGTGCATCATGACTGGGCGATCCTCCCTGCTTGATTTACTTACATCCCCACTCTCTTGTTCTTGTGCTGTGCAGATGCCTCTGTGGGTCTCAAAGCTTACACTGTCTTGGAAGCGGGCATTGCATGCTCTGCATGCAAACACAGCGGGAGTCTGTTCTTGTTCTTGTAGCTGTTGTTGTTGCTGTTGTATTTGTTGCTGTGGCTGCCTGGCTAGTTCAGTGCCTCTGGCTGAGGATGAGGTGGTGGAACTGGCTGCCTCCAACATTAACTCCAATCCCTGGGGATCCTCTATGGCAGGCTGGCGCCTGAGCATACGCTGGGTATGGCCAACCCTCATCTCTGCTACTACTGCTTGCTGCTCATCAAAGGACTGGCAGAGGCGGTGACCTCTTGGAGACATGGTACCAGAGGTAAAGGGCTCTCCTTGGCTGGTAGACGATGGCATTGAGTGGCTTCTGAGCAGAGGCACGGAGGAGAGGTCTTGTGTGCCTGGAGGGTCTCCCTCGGCACGATGGAAGTGTCTCAAACCACTGAGGCCTGCGGTTTCTCCTTTGGGGCCGAACGTGTAGGGATCCTTAGGGGCAGCGAATTTGGGCGACTCCATACTGCTCTTTCTGGAGAGTGAAGAGCGTCTAGGCTTGACACTGTCAATCTCACTTGTGTCTACTACTGCTTCATTGATAGTGATGAGCTTGGTGATATGTTCTATCACTTGAGTTTTTGGTACAGTGAAGGGGATGTTCTTTTCTTCTGTTCGTGATGATGAGGAATGTGAAGAATGAGGCTGCTGCTGGGGACCACGCTGCTGCCCTCCCAGCCTTCCGTATTTCCCTAGAATAATTTCTGCATATGTTTTGGCACTAGAACTTGGAGGGCTAACTTGAGACAGGTCGGTACTACCTGAACCAGAGTAATAGCCAGACTCCGTGCTGCCCTTACTGCCAGGGCCTAACGAAGAAGAAGATGAGGCAGAGAGGGAGGAAGGGGGGTCGTCAGGTGCCATGGGGCCACGTTTTCTCTCACTAAGCCTCAGTGCCAGTCTCTGCTTAACAGCCTGAGAGTCCTCAGGCCTCTGGCTCTCCTCTGGGCCTCCCGTGCCCTCCTCTGAGCTGACCAGACGCTCCTTACTTCCTTTCCTCTGCTGTTTGAGCATTTCCTTAGATGAGGATTTTCTGTGTTGTCCCGTTTCTTCCTCGGACTCGGTGCTTTCCCCCTCTGTGTGCTCCTCTGGGTCCTCTCCAATGCCACTGCCCTCTGGCCCGCTGAAACTGGGCTCATCCCGACTGGATGCCAGACCCGCTTTAATGCGATGGGCATGGGACTTGCGGTGCTTGTACAGATTGCTTTTGGTCTTAAAAGAAAAGCCGCAAGGGGCACAAGGGTAGGGCCTTTCTCCTGTATGGGAGCGGATGTGTTTCTGAAGAACGCTTGGCTTGGCACACGGGCGGCCACAGTAAGTGCACACATATTTCCCTGGTTTTTGAGGCTTCTTCTCCCCTTTTCTAGGTGAGCCGACCCCTTCAAGGCCATGCTGAGTTGAATAAGATGGAACACTTTGACCGTGCTCACCCTGGGTAGAGGAAGTAGAAGGAAGGGGTGAGGAGGATGAAGAAGCTGGAGAGAAAAAGCTGCCTCCTGAGGGCCCTGGGGTGTCTGAATGCTGCCATGCTACTGCTTGCTGCTGCTGTAATCGAAGGAGGTCTGTGCGTTTTGGTTGGCGATTTTGTAGGCGGCCCAAGGCTCGGTGTACAGGACGAGGAGGCTGTTGGGGCTGCTGAGGTGGACACGATCCTAATAAAGATTCAGCCGTCATATGCTGTTGGTCTTGCCTTCTAGAGCGCTCCCCATCAGCCGGACGGCTGGGCTCAGCCTCCATAGAGTGGGGAGGACACCTCACAGACACGTATCAAAGGGCTCCCTGTGGTCTAGCCACATGGCAGCGAGGTCAAAGGCAGGGGAACATTGACAGAATAGGTTGTAATTTTAAAAAGAGGACCTTTTTCAATCTGGGACAAAAGTCATTCAAGAGGACAAAATGAGGCATCATTAAAAGGTGCCCTGAAGCTGAATGGATGCAGGTAAACATGGATCATCTCTTGGTACAAAGCAGCTCTGGTTCTGTTGAGCCACAGCCATTTTAATATCCCTCCCAAGGTCTTTTCTGCATCTTCTTTGTTGGTCGGAGAGACTGTACAGCTTTAGAATGGCTCTGAAGAAACACAGAAAAAGAGAAGAAAGACTGAGTCGCTGAGGCATAAAATCTGAACACTTACTGCATATAAAAATATTATTTATTGAAGGCTCTTTTAAGGATACATTTTGAAAATAAAGCCCCTATCTAAATTCTGCTCTTTGCAATAATATTTATAAATAAGAATTTTTTTGTGAAACTCTACAAGGCAGTGCAAGTACAGAACACACACAGCAGACAGAGGATTTGGGCTCACAGTTTCCAAAAAGCCAAAGGTGATATATTAAAACAAGACCAAAATGATTAATGCCTTATTATCAAGCTTCCTATTCAATATTACCTCCACATATGACAAATCAAGCTACAATTTGGTACACGTTATTGGATAGGATCAGTGTTGTCATGACAACATTTGCATGATAATTGCATCAGCAACCAGTTATTAGTCTCATTTGTCATGGATTGAACTATTGCTAAAATTTGTGTGCAAAGCTTGAAAAGACGGAGGCACACGTAATGTAAAATTTGTTTCAACATTTCAGACGACTACACTGTAAATACTTGTAAATCAAATTACGACCGTACTCAAAACACACTTATCATAACCATATCTGACTGCTGACCTGCATAATCTGAAGGAGCTGGAAGCACTCAAAGAGGGCCAGTAAGGCAACTTCTAAATTACCGGCACCTACAGAGGAGACCAGTCAGGGCAAGGACTCAAAGTAAATGTTGGAAACACAGCCTATGTTGATCTGATCTGGCACTAAAGCTGAAGGTGGGCAAATGGAGGGGTCCCTTTCCGATGGATCAAAGACAGCAGCTGGATGTAGACTTGGCCCCCTCACACCATATGCCACCAGGGTGCAGTGTTTATGAAGGGGCCGAGGTAATAGCGGCTACTTCCTGGAGAATTTGTTGTGACATGATCCCGTGCCACCTTTAATCAAGATGGATCTATTGCACATTTTGCACTTAAAGGTGTACTGGATTGTATTTTCATGAAAACATTTTTTTAAATAATACGTCAAAGTGTTTAGAAAGGTGCAGGATTAAAGGGGCCATTGACTACACTTTTCCCCCACATTTTAACAACTCACACTTATCTAAATGAAATGCTTGTGACATATCTGGTTCACGTTTTCTTTAATTATTGCAGCAAATTCATTTTGTATTTTCCCTGCCTTTCTTGAAATACTCTAATTTTAAGAAATATCCTTCATCTATTCAGAGCCTAAATCATGCCCCCTCTACTTCCCCACATGGGACTTGAAATCGGAAAAAGTCTCCATTGAAGTGAATGGCAAGAGAGGAATTATCTTTTGATCCCGATCGAATTTTGCCACAAGTTACACATATGATGTTTGTCAATTTAATTAAAAGATAATTTTCCATGTAAATAACAGTACAGGTTGTTATCTAACTGTTAAAGTATAAGGTTGTGAAAATACGCAAATTGAAAGACTACAAACACAGACTCATGTAACTTACGTCATCGTTTTCAAATCGCACCCAGGGGGAAAGAACTAACAGTCCTGTGGATCAGCTCTAGCTCTCAAAATACAATACATTTGTGTAGTTTTCTCTTCTCTGGATCCTTCTTTCATCGGTCAAAAAACAGGAGGTGAGCTTTGGGGGGGGGGGGGGCGTAATCGTGTTTGGTGACATGTATTGTCCGAGATAAGGGGATGTAGTCCACTAAATAATTCCACAAAAACTAAATATTACTCATTTATTATACGACAACCGACAACTTTAATTACGTGGAAAATTATCTTTTAAATTAACAAACATATGCGTAACTTGTGGCAAAATTCTATCGGGATCAAAAGATAATTTCTTCCTTGCCAATGGAGATTTTTTCCAATTTAAGGTCCCATACGTGGAAGTAGAGGGGGCGTGACATAGGCTCTCTATTCAACTCTGCCTTCCCTCCTACATCACTTAGTCTTTAGCTGGCTACCTTCTAGCCTTTAGCCCCCTTCTAGCTCGGATCAGCAGCGCTGGTTTGGATGCATCTTCAGCTGAATGCAAGTCACGTGGGCCCTGGGGCTGGGACCGAGCCCCAAGGGACTCCCTTGGGGCTCGGTGGGGGAGCTGCCCACAAGAGCAGAGCGGGACACTGCCCTAGGCCACCACTGCCCCTAACATTTCAGATGGTTAAAACCTACAAACATCATTTTTCAGTCAATGACCCCTTTAAAGTCTCTATATTCTTCAAAAAAATATATATCAATGAAAAAATACTTAAAAAATTTTATGGGTTCAAAACAATCATAATATTTACATCTTCTGAGCAATTGGATGATGAGAACTACGGTGGCCAGTCAGGATGTCATAGCCAATAGCACAGATGTCACGTTTCATTGCTTCATATTAAGTTCAAAAGAGTCCTCACTTGACATGCTGTATCTGGCTTGTAATCACCAAAGCAGTGAGATAACCGAATAATCTGCACTGTGTGGTGATGTTTGTCTCTACTAACCAGTTGGGGCAAGCATAAGTGTGACACCTACTGGCCAGGAGGTCACAATGTTGTCTCCATCTTGTTTAACGCTACTAGAAAGGATGAGCTTTTGGAAGACCTAGGTATAGTCGATCACAAAGACTCAGAGGTAAGGGCACAAGGAAATCTCATCTTTTATCAAAAGGCCTATGCTGTGCAACATTTCCCCACTTACTCCAAATCCTGTACTCCATTTCAATTCAAGATATAGGTTTCCTGTACTGCAGCCAATCAAAACACTCTGAGAATAGATGGAGCAATTCACAACACTCACACTGATCAGCCGCACCCAACTGTAGGCAGTCCCAGTACAGCCTTGTTTGGGGTAGATTTCACCATTCAGTACGACAACGGTACTTGCAGCGTCCTCTATCATATTTAGGAGATAAGAGCTCACAAATAGAGGACTCCAGGTGTTTTCACTTCAGTTGCAGATCTCTGAAATGGTGCAGGCAGCATGCGCCAAATTCTTTTTACTTATACAGAGAAAATGCAGAAGCCGACTGACATAAGTAGAAAGATGGAAAAAGCATCTATTTTCTGCGCATATGACAAAGGAGTATGAAGTTGGACCGGAGGGGAGGGGTTGGGAGAAATGACTGAATCTGTGATCCAGTGGCTGAATAAACAGAGCCTGCAGAAGACTGCAGCTAAAGGTGCCAGTGGTGGCAGGATTTGTGACAGTTTTTCTTATAATGAGCTACACTTTTACTCTCTCCATATGCCTTGAAAAAAAACAGCACAAGCAGCCTTCATTAGAGCCAGTTTACAGTGGAATAAAAAAACGAGAGAATTACTCTTCCTTTCTGAAACGACTCGTCAGATTCTAGACTATCTTCAAATTACATCCACATCTGCTGAGGGCTGGTCGTCTGTACAGTGAGTTTCTTGAAGCAAACCAGAGCTTTGATTACAGTGGACAGTCGCCAGCAACAACAGCAGTTACACAGCATAAAGAATGAAATTCCACCATGAAAATTCACTTGACAGTTCCTCCAGTATATTCTTGGTTTTCACTTTCTCAGCTACAGTATACAGGAAGAAGACGACGAAGCCAACTTTATTGTCATTCAATCCATACAGCCAATCATGTACAGTAGAATGAAATTATGTTTCTCCTATCTACAATGTTAATCACATCTAGAATCAGAAGGGCCGCTGCCATGCAAGGCGCCTCCACAAACAGCTTTTCCTTTCCCTAGTCTGTTATGCTGAGCATCAAGCTAGAAGGCGGGAAGTACCATTTTTATATGGTCTTAGGTATGACCCGACCGGGGCTTGAACCGGCCTTCCCGGTTGTGGGTCGGATGCTCTATCAACTAGGCCACCACTTTGGTGGTGGGTGAAGGGTTTGACATTGAATTCACTAATTTACTGTAAAAGAAAACCAGACCATCAGTGACAGAGTAGCTCATTGCAGCCTGATGAAATCAACCAGAGTGAGCATGAATCTCCTGACCATTGACTTTGACCTTAAGAACAGCATAGATGCAGACCCATCTAGGATGTGCTTAAGGTCAAGGTCAATGACCAAGGAAGAGTAATGTTTCTTTGAGAAATCATAAATGCCCAGGCATCCTGACCTTTGACCTCTGACCTTGTCACTAAAGATCACTGTCACCGTCACTTGAGGATCCTTGTAAGTGAGTCTGGTGAGAATTGAGGTAATTGCCATGGAGGAGTAGTCCTTTTTCTAAAATCATATATGTCCAGATCTCCTGACTGTTGACACTGAGCACAACCTGGATGCAGACCCCCCTGATGATCATTGTGAGTGAGTTTGGTGAATATTGAGGCGATTTCCCTGGAGTAGCGATTTTTCTTAAATCCACAAGTGTCCAGATCTCCTGACCTTTGGCCTTGACCTTGAATATAATCTTGATGCAGAACCACCTGAGAATTATTGTGAGTGAGTTTGGTGAGCATTGGGGAAAACTGACTAGGAGGAGTAGTGATTCCCGTGAAATGTGGATGGACTGACACCGCATCATTGCATTAGCTCCTTTCAGCTTTGCCAGAATTAGCTAAAAATGACAAAGGTAGTGCAAATTAACAAGAATATTTAAAAATTTAAATTTACTTATATTTTTTTCATAAAAAATTTTAAAAATTTATGAGAAAATTCACAAGTTTACAAGAAAAAAATATGCTAATTTAAGGGAAAAAAGTTGCAAATTCCCAGAAAACTGAAATTTCTTGGAGAAAAGATTTAAAGATGCAATCCGGCGGCTCTAAAACCACCTCAAAAACCAATGTATATTTCCCAAAATAGTATATTGTGGCTTTTTATACACAAAAAACTTTCATTGCCTTAGAACTGCTTGGAAAGAGCTTTTACATCTTCCACCTACTTAAATATGTGTGGATCTATGAATATTCTAATTAGCTCCACCTATACTCTCACCCACCAGTAGCTGGAAGAAGGCGAGGACATTGTACAAGGCTCTGAGAAGGCGATCCAACTTGAGGAAGTACAAGTCATAACAAGGTTTCCAGAGGTGAACGTGTGGAAGGATCATTCTCGGTGGAGAGTCGCTGCCCAGCCCCCATGGAGGCTAGAGGGCTCCCTGCCGGTCTCTGGTTGCCCACTCACCATGGATCTCCCTGGGTGGGTGCACTGGACCATTGGCCCCCAGTGAGCAGACCGCTTGCTGGAGACCGGCTCGCTTGCTCGCACTGCCGGCCCCCAGCAAGCTCACTTCGCTGGCGGATACCAGCCTGCTCACCTCCGCAATGAGTGGGCAACCAGAGACCGGCGAGGACCCTCCAGCCTCCACATGGGGCCGGGAAGCGACTCTCCACTCCACAGAGAATGATCCTTCCACAGGTTCACCTACGACAATACTCGCCTAGGCTGTTGCGCCATGCGCCTCAGGGCCGTCTTCCCCAGCATGCAGGATAAAATGCAGGCTGCAAACCCGTGTCCTCTCCGGTATTTTAGCAGGGACACTGAGGTTGTTCAAAATAAATTAATCATTGTTGTCGTATTTTCATTTCTGTGAGGAAGATATATAATTTAAAAGAAGAGAATTTCTTGCGTACGCAGCCAAAAACTGAACACGTATAAACTGCCATCTTTCCTAACTTGTAAAAGCTCCTGCTGCTCTTCGGCTCCTCCCTCTTCCCCTGACACAGTGAACTCAGATCTGTAGCCATGCCCAGCGCTTAGACTGATTGGTAATAACATTAACCAATCAGGCTAAGCAGGAACACTTAAGTAGCTAGAAATGCTCAGTCCAATCTCGCTTTTTCATGGGGGGGCTTAAGTGAAACTTTACAGCAAAAATACAGAGATATGAGACATTTGAGTGATTTCGCTCTTGATATGACAAAAAAAAGTCACAAAAACATGCTACAGACATCCTAGCTACAGAAAAAAGCTTGATTTTTGGCAGTCACTTTAAAATCACAAGAAAAAAGTCACAAATTTGAACAAAATGTGAGTGGGCCCACATTGCATGCAACAGCTCTGTTCTTGGTAGGATCACTGAAAAGGCTACAACTATGGTTACTATGGGTGCGATCCAGTTGTCCGTTAGTGCCGTGGGAAGTGGACTGCATAGTGTATTCAGCCATTTTAAGTGAGAATCCAAACCATAGGGAGCAAAACGTGTTCCGTTCAAAGGGAATTGAGAAATGAGTAGGGAAGGAATGAACAACCTTACATCACTTAGTCAGAAGTTGACAAAAAAGCGGGGAAAATAAATATTGAATACAACAACATTTTTCTCATGAAATATATTTCTGATGGAGCCATTGACCTGAGATTTTCACCAGATATCAGTAACAACCCAAGTAATCTATACATACAAAGAAATCAAGGCAATTCTGTTCACAAAACAAGTTATATTTAATAAAGTGGAATGTCACAGAGAATAAGTATTGAATATATGAAGAAAAAGAGGTGCAAAAAGGCATAGAAAGCCAAGAAACAAGCTGAAATCCATCAGAATTTAGGAAGCCATCCCGTCCCCTATCAGTGCAAATTAATTTCAGCTGGTTAAGTCCTGACTGATAGCCTTTTAAAGGTCTGTGAATATCAGATTGTTACACCACAAAGAACTCATGATGGGTAGAAGCAAAGAGCTCTCTCTAGACCTTTGCAACCTTATTGTTGCAAAATATAATGATGGCACTGGTTACAGGTCCATTTCTAAACTGCTGAATGTTCCACAGAGCACTGTTGGAGCCATCATTTGGAAGTGGAAAGAAAATCATTTTACCATAAACCGGCCACGACCAGCAGCTCCTCGCAAGACTTCTGACTAAGGAGTCAAACAAATTATTAGATGAGTTATCCAAGATCCAAAGACCACTCGTGGAGAGCTCCAGAAAGACCTGGAGTTAACAGGTACTGCCGTTTCAAAGAAAATAATAAGGAATGCACTCAACCGACATGGGCTCTACGCCTGCTCGCCTTGCAAGACTCCATTGCTGAAGAAAAAGCATGTTGAAGCGTGTTTAAAGTTTGCTGCACAACATTTGGGCAAGCCAGTAAAATACTGGGAGAATATAGTCTGGTCAGGTGAGACCAAAATTGAATTTTTTGGATGCCACAACACACAGTATGTGTGCAGGGGTGTTTTTCAGCACATGGTACAGGCAGACTTCATATAATTGAAGAAAAGATGAATGGACAAGCGTACAGAGACATTCTTGATAAGAACTTGTTGCCATCTGCTAAGATGCTGAAGATGAAACGAGGGTGGACATTTCAGCAAGACAATGATCCAAAACACACAGCCAAGGAAATTCTCAACTGGCTCCAGAGAAGGAAAATAAAGATGCTAAAATGGCCCAGTCAGTCACCTAACCTAAATTCAATTGAAAATCTATGGAACAAACTGAAGATCAGAGTTCATAGAAGACACTCACGGAACCTTCAAAATTTGACAGTTTGTGTGGAAGAATGGGCTAAAATCACTCCTGAGCAATACCTGTGCCTAGTTTCTCCATACAGGAGGCATCTGGAAGCTGTTATTACCAACAAAGGCTTTTCTACTAAATATTAAATTAATTCCACCAAGCATGTTCAATACTTATTCCCTGTGTCATTCCATTTAATTAAATATAACTTGTTTTGTGAACACAGTTGCCTTAATTTTTTTTGTATGTATGGATAACTAGGGTTGTCAATGGTATCGGGTGAAAATCTCAGGTTAATGGCTCCATCAGAAATATGTTTAATGAGAAAAATGTTGACATGTTCAAAAAAACAAACAAACAAAAAAAACCCAGTTCAATACTTATTTTCCCCGCTGTATTTTATTTATTTATTTATTTACATGATTTGAAAAAGAAGCACAGTGAGCAAGCTCACATACTCCACACATCTGTATATCAGGGGCCCCTAAGGAAAACTGTGATCACCATAAAGCAGAATGGAAAAAAAATAAGTTTCCTTCCCCCCAATAATGGAACCCCTCATTAGATGTGTTTGAAAATTACATGTGTTCAATTTTTTGATGAGTTAAAGCTTCTGTATATGTGAAATGTGAAATCATTCCACTCAGAGAGGGGAACCCATAGTGGCAACAACAAAATGTCAAATGGACAGATGAACGAAACAATAAATGTATGACAGTCAAGTTCCAAATTTAAATTGTTGCAAATATACGAGAAAAGAGTTGCACATTTGAGAAAAAAAGGCAAACATTTTCAAAACAGATGCAAATTTCAAAGAAAAAAAAATGTATCAAAAAAGTTACACATTCACAAAAAAAAGGTCACATTATGAGAAAAAAATTCACAAAATTGTGAGAAAAGTTGTAAGTTCACAAGAAAAAAATTCCCAACTTTATAAGACAAATGGTAAATTTAGAGAAAGAAATGACAGATTCTTTGTGGGGGTGCTGTGGGGGTATGGAGCTTGTTGCTAGGTCCTATCCAGATACGACCGTTGTGAGAGTTTGGTTTGTATTGCCAACACTTAATTGGACTCATTTCCAGTGAGAGTTGGAATCCATCAGGGCTGCCCTTTGTCACCAATACTATTCATAATTTTTCTGGACAGGATTTCTAGGTGCAGCCAAGGAACGTAGGGTGTCATATTTGGTGACCACAGGATCTCATCTTTGCTGTTTGCAGATGATGTTGTCCTGTTGGCTTCATCCAGCAATGACCTACAGGTCTTGCTGGGATGGTTTGCTACTGAGTGTGAAGCAGCTGGGATGAGAATCAGCACCTCCATGTCCGAGTCCATGGTCCTCAGCCGGAAAAGGTTGGATTGTCTTCTCTGGGCTGGGGATGAGCTCCTGCCCCAACTGGAGGAGTTTAAGTATCTCAGGGTCTTAATCACGAGTGAGGGGAGAGCGGAGTGGGAGATTGACAGATGTGCTGGAGCAGCATCTGCAGTGATGCAGACGTTGTACCGGTCTGTCGTGGTGAAGATGGAGCTGAGCTCTAACGCAAAGCTGTCGATTTACCGGTCAATCTACGTTCCTACCCTCACCTATGGTCATGAGCTTTGGGTAATGACCAAAAGAATGAGATCGCGGATACAAGCCGCTGAAATGAGCTTTCTTCGTAGGATTGCTGGATTCACCCTCAGAGATAGGATGAGGAGCTCAGTCATCAAGGAGAGGCTCAGAGTAGAACCGCTGCTCCTCCACATTGAAAGGAGCCAGTCGAGGTGGCCTGTTCCATTGGGAGAAGACCCCAAGCAGATCCAGGACATGCTGGAGAGACTATGTCTCCCAGCTGGCTTGGGAATGTCTTGGTATCCTCTCTGAAGAGCTGGAGCAGGTGGCTGAGGAGAGGGAAGTCGGGGCTTCTCTGCTTGAACTGCTGCCTCTGCGACCCGGACTTCCAGAAAAGTGGTAGAAGATTGATGGATGGATGGAAGTCACAGTTTCATGAAAAAAAATCAAAAATATATAAATAATAAAAATGGTAATTTGAGTCATAAATTTCACAAATTGGGCAAACTTGTTACTTTTTTGAGGGGGTGCTTTCTTACTCTTACTCAGTTTTTTTTTTTTTTTTTGCCAAGTATTCTTACTTATAGTTATATAATTAATATCATAAAGTAATGCTAGTTTTATTCAAGTTCTTCACTCAGTTTCTGGCTACTCCTCCTAGGGGGGTTTCCAATCGCGATGAACACCTCTTACACCTGAATGTATCAAACATCATTATCTGTGTGCCATGCATAAAACAGAAGACTTCAGTAAGAAGGAACGCACAAAAAGCAAGACAAACTGTGTTCCTCGCTCCCTTGTAATGTTTTTGTTCATGTTGTTGGCCGTTAAAAAGTAAGTTTAATGATCTTGAGCACAGCAGTTGATGCAGCCCTTAAACTGGACAATTAGGTGGTTTTAAGGTTGGAAAGAGAAAAGCTTACATTATTCATGGCAGTCTAGATGGTCATATCTGAGAGGGGATACACGCAGTCGGGGCCTTGCCAGGAAGAAGAGGGAAAGGAATGCTCTAGCCTACAGTGAGTAACACACACACACACACACACACACACACACACACACACACACAAATCCACTGTGACAGATATGACCAGCCAATCAGCTGCAGTGCCCTGAGGTGGCCAGTGCTGGATTCATGCCACCCCTTTTTGTTCCTGCAGAGGGGGTTTCCTCTGACATCATTCTATTATAAACAATCGTATTTACAGGGCTCCAACAGCTTAAAGCAAGTTAGTTTTAACATTCAAGACCCAATCTGAAAGTAAATAATGACACTGGTTACTCTGGGTCAGGAAAGTTCAATCCAATCCAAACTTGCTGATATATTCTATCAATGTGGTGTGAAGGTGTGAATGTGAAGGCTGTCTGTTTCTGTGTTGGCCCTGCAACAGGCTGGTCCCCTCAAACTAAAGTCACCGAAAACACGGCCTTGGAAACAGTACCTTTGGCAATAATTTGGGGGTTACAACCAATTTTGAACACATGGTGAGTCATTAAATGCCAAACCATCAGATCATCAGCTTAGAAATTTTTGTAAAAAAAAAAAAAAAACTAAAACAAAAACCAGATATAGTTGAACCCCAATTAAAGTGAAATTGGAATGCTGTGTAAAATGTAAATAAAAACAAAATACAATGATTTAAAAATCCTTTTCAATCTATATTCAATTAAATGCACAACAGAGACAAGATATTTACTGTTTAAACTGAAAAATGTTATTGTTTTGTTGCTAATATTTATTCATTTTAAATTTGATGCCTGAAACACGTCCCACAAAAGCTGGGACAGGGGCAAGAAAAGACTGGGAGAGTGGGAATGCTCAATAAACACCTTTTTGGAACACTCCACAAGTGAACAGGTTAATCGAAAACAGGTGAGTGTTATAATAGGGTATAAAAGAAGCATCCCCAAAAGACTCAGTTGTTCATAAGCAAGGATGGGGTGATTCAGCACTTTGTGAACAACTGTGTGGGAAAAGAGTCTAACAGTTCAAGAACAACTTTTCCCAATGTACAACTGCAAGGAATTCTGGTATTTCATCATCTACAATCCATGATACCATCAAAAGATTCTGAGAATCTGGAGAAATTTCTGTATGTAAGCAACAAGGCCAAAAACCAACGTTGAATGCCCATGACCTTCGACTCCTCAGGCGGCACTGCATTAAAAACCAACATCATTCTATAAATGATATTACCACGTGGGCTCAGGGACACTTCAGAAAACCACTGTCAGTTAACACAGTTTGTCACTACATCTACAAGTGCAAGTTAAAACTCTATCATGCAAAAGTGATATCAACAACACCCAGAAATGCTGCTGGTTGCCCTGTGCCCGAGCTCATCTGTGATGAACTGACACAAAGTAGTAAAGACTACTGTAGTCTGACAAATCCACATTTCATATTGTTTTTGGAAATCAAGGACGTCGTGGCCTTTAGACCAGGGGTGTCAAACGTATGGCCCATGGGCCAAATCCGGCCCACCAAAGGGTCCAGGCTGGCCCGTGGGAGGAACTTGCAAAGTGTGAAAATTAAATAATAGAATACCCGTGCAGCACTTTTTCAATAAAATAACTGATTCCCAATTTGTCCATTTGGGGTCGCATAAGAGTAGCAGACACAAAAGTGATCCCTGATTTCCACTGAGGAAGTCTGTTACTCAGCAGGTAGGGAGGACAGGATTTCTTCCAGAATGACTCCAAGGCAAACCTTTCCCACTTGCCTCTGTTATTATCCCTTCTCACCCAAGTCTTTTTTATGGATGCCAGAGCCAGCACACACTGAAATATCATGGTATTTACCGTATTTATTAACTGTTCTTTAAAAATACATTAACCCCCGTGTCTCGCAGCTTGGCCGGGAGGGACGAGGGTCAGTTCACTGCCTTTTGCTGGATGTTTTTAGGGTTGGAAACAGTTCTTTTTGTCACAAAATTTTTGAACATGTTCAAAACAAGAGAAGCTGCAGTGTCATGCCAAAAAGTGATGGGGCACCAGAAACTGACTGGCTCGCTGTGGGAGCGAGCCTCGCTTGGCTAAAGTTGTTTCTCTTCTGATTCTGAGGCTGACGGCTGCTTTTGAGCAAAGCAGACAAAACTTTTTGTCCATGCAGTTAGCAAAGGTAATATTTAATGCAGTGAGGAATTAATCATAATTTTAGCCCCATGAGTTTTGTGTTAGAATAATCAGATATGACATTTTACACTGTAGCAGCTTTTAATGTTTTTTCTTTATATATTAACCTCTTGCACTCCGGTGTACCGCGGGCGGGCACGTCTCTGCATCCTAGAGCGCACGAGGGCGCTACATCCTAGAACGCACTGAAAAAAAAAGCTGCATTTCCGTTCTTCCACTACAGACACAGCTGCGAACAGAAAGCCAAAGGAGTGCTTTGATTGGTTTAGATGTGATTGACCTCTCATTCGACTAATAAGAGCCTTGAATTGGGTTTCTGAAACCTTGAAGAACCAATGACTGAAAACCTAGCAAGAAGGACCCGCCTACCAAAGGCTGCAAATACAGCCAGCCAATTGAAGCACAGAAGTTCGAAAGCTGTTTTGTGTAAGGCTGGGTGACACACAGGCGTTCGCCAGTCTTTTTTTCTTACTACTGTTGTTATTTGTTTTGAAAAATCGTTCACCAAAACAGCAATCATGGAAGCGCAAAACCGCAATAATGGAATTATGGTTTGACCGGGTCGCGTGACCAGAACCACGAGTCCGTAACAAGCGGACCAGCGTCATGTTCGTCTGACAATGAGGAAGAGAAGTTCGCCAGCGACACTGCTGTTGTGGACAGGTAAGTGTTATAAGCTAAATTATTCTTTATCCCTGAAAATTGTAATCCAAATGACTTTTGACCAATCAGTAAATTACAACTGTGCGTTATCGCAACATGACGGACCCAGACCACTCCGGTCCGGGTCCGTCATGTTGCGAATGGCCCCCCATCATGTTGTGAACGCCCCCCCCCCCCGCTACTCTTCTGTAGCGGATTGCAGATATATTGCAGATATTTTAGTCCAACTGTGCATAGTAGACCGCGGCGCACCGTCACCGCTTTCCGTCATGTAGTGATGGGCAATGTCCGTCCTCTGTAGCGGGGGATGGGGGGCGGGGGTGGGTGGGAGTTGTTATCTTCTACATTACAAATATTTTAGTATAATTTTTAGTGCACTGTAGGTTATTTTTTCTTGTAAAAAAAAGCCACACATTTTTTACGTGGCATGCTTCTTTGTGTGTGGGGGCTTGTTTGTTCATTCATTCATTCATTCATGAATGAATAAACAACCCCCCCCCCCCCCCCACACACACACACAGCCCTTCACCTTTCATTAGAGCCCAAGATGAAGCTTCTATATTGAATCATTCAAAAGTTACAGACGTTTTTCCAAACTGTGCCATTTGGCACAATTTGGCACAGTTCAAAAACGTCTGGGAACAACCTGAGGAAAAAGCTGTGTAATATATTCATTTTTTTGTGGTATTGTTACAAAATTTTGACCTCAGCTGGATAACACTTGGTTCTACATTTCTGTTGTATTTTCCCGCCAGTATCTGAAGCTGTGTGTTATTTGCAAGCATTTGTATCCACAAAAACACCCAGGCGAAATTTATTTTCTTCAAGTTCAGTATGTTTAGATGACCGTTACTCAGTGGCAGGAGCACTTAGAGAGATTATGACTGTTTTGCCAAAAAATTCAAAGTGTTTTTTGTTTTAAATGAGACCAACCCCATGAAGATGCTGCAAAGGGTTGAAGAACAGCTTTTGATTTACTTTGGGTACGTTATTTTTTGGCGTTTTTTGGGAAATTGACCAGAGTGCAAGGGGTTAAGTAACAATAATGATTTAAAAATCAGTAAAGCTTTTCTTTCCCATAAATACTAGTGTTTGTGCATTATTTACCTCCTATAATTATATATTGTAAGTAGAATCCATAAAATGTATGCTTCATATACCAAAAATTTATTAAGGCTCCCAATTTGGATTCAAACATTTTATCTGCCAAAAAATTACTTGATTTGGTTCTTCAAGGTTGAATTGTGAAGATTATAATATAACATGTTCTGTCCAAATTGTGAATAATCTCAAAGGGCTGTTATAGCTTATAAATATGTTATTTCACCTGTCAAAAATTGATTAAAGGTTTTAATGTTGATTGAAACAGTTTGGGTGCTTTAAAAATGATTTCACTTGGTTCAGGATTAAATTGTGACTATAATACTGTAACTTGCTCTCTTGCACTTGTGAAATAGTCTCAAATGACAATAATTCTGTATTTTGCCTGCCAAAAACTGATTAAGGGTCTTAATCTGGATTGAAACTCCAGAAATCCAATCATAATCGGTTTATTCATGTGCACGTAAACATGGTCAATGATCAAGTTTACATGTACACTAATAAACCGGTTATGATTGGATTTCTGCAGTTATCTGATTATTCAAGTGGCCATGTAAACAGAATAATCTGCTAAAGGCTATGTAACTGGGGTCATTACTCCAACTCCAGCTTGACAGTGACCCATGGACAAGACATAACGAGTTTCTTCTCATGGAAATATGAAAATATTTCTTTTTCCTTTCTCAAGTTTAAGGACAATAAAATATCGATGAGCTGCAAACCATGTGCCGGTGTGAAGACCTACTCCACATCAAAAAACAGTAACTCAAATCTTCAGAAGCACCTGATTAATAATCATAGTCCAGTAAAGCCAGTCACTAAGGAAAGGATTGCTACGTTAGCACAGCTGAAGATGGAGCCACTTCAGATAAACAGCCACAGGCGGAGCTCAAACCCAGTTATGATGTGGACCATGTGTAATCCAGCAAGAATTAAACTGACCGATTGCCAGATACGTTGTTGAACACATACTATCATTGTCAACAGTTGAGGCAGTTGTCTTGAGACAGCTAACGGTGACAACTAAAGAATGTGAACAACAGCAGAAAAACATTTTCCTACAACCTGGATAAAGATTATTCAAAAATGGATTTTGATCTCCAAAACACAATTGCAGACGACACCTCCCACCCCTCATACTCCCTCTTCAGCCTCCTGCCCTCGGGGAAAAGGTACCGAAGCCCCCAGGCCTGCTCCACAAGACTGCTAAACAGTTTTGTTCATCAGGCCGTCAGGACCCTGAACTCTGTCCACTCCCGCTTCCCCGGGACTGTAATGTACTCACCTGCACAATAACTACTTCAGCTGTTGGCATAGAAAGACTGACACACCAACAGAAATACATCTGCTGCTGTATATTGCTGCACTTTACTGCAACCATTTGCACAAATGCCATATCTGCTGCTGTCCGTTACTGCAATATTGATCATGTGCAGTCCTGTCTGTCACTGTCTGCACCTACACTACAGCATCAAACTTGCAATTACGAGTATTACTGCTCTACTTTTTCTGTATGTAGGATTGCTGGATTTTATCGTCTATCTTTACTTGCACTATGGGAAGTGTGGGTCTATATTTTGTCGCTATTTGCACTATGGGTACCATTACTGTACACAGACTGCTGTTGCTGGTTTTCCAGCATTATTCCTTTTTTGTAATATTGCACACACCACTGAAGAGACAGAAACGCCATTTCAATTCTTCTGTATGTCTTGTACATATAGTAGTACTGACAAATAAAATCTTTGAATCTTTGAATCACTTGAGGGACTGGATCATGTCTCTACCACAGACATTTGGACTGTGGATAATAAAAGTTTTGTTTGGATCTCTGCACATTAGATTAATCAATATACAGTGGGGAAAATAATTTTCCGATCCCCTGCTGAATTTGAAACTTTACCCCCTCACAAAGAAATGAAGAGTCCATAATTTTTATGGTAGGTTTGGTTTAAGAGAGGGACAAAATATCAAGAAAAAAATTCAGAAAAAATATTGAATAAGGGTTATAAATTAATTTGTATTTGATTGAGGGAAATAAGTATTTGATCCCCTACCAACCAGTAAGAATTCTGACCCACACAGACAAGTTATGTATCCATGAGGCACATAAATTAGTCCTGTCCCTTGAGGACAGTACTCCCAATCTCAGCCCGTTATGTGTATAAAAGATTCCTGTCACAGAGTCAATCTCTTCAATTCAAACTTCTCTACCACCATGGGCAAGACTAAAGAGCCGTCAAAGGATGTCAGAGACAAGATGTTAGACCAGCACAAGGCTGGAATGAGCTACAAGACCATCAGCAAGAAGCTTGGTGAGAAAGAGACCATTGCTGGTGCGATAATTTGAAAATGGAAGAAATATAAGATAACAGTCAATCACCCTCACTCTGGAGCTCCGTGCAAGATTTCACCTCGTGGGGTAAGGATGATTCTGAGAAAGGTGAGGGATCAGCTTAGAATTACACAGGAGGAGCTTGTTAATGATCTCAAGGGAGTTGGGACCACAATCACCAAGAAAACCATTGGTAACACACTTCACTGTAAAGGACTGAGGTCCTGCAGTGCCTGCAAGGTCCCTCTGTTCAAGAAGACACACATACAGGTTCATGTGAAGCTTGTCAATGAACACCTGAATGATTCAGAGAAGACTTGGGAGAATGTGATGTGGTCAGATGACACCAAAATTGAGCTCTTTGACATCAACTCGACTTGCCGTGTTTGGAGGCAGAGAAATGCTGAATATGACCCCAAGAACACCATCCCCACTGTCAAACATGGAGGTGGAAACATTCTGCTGTTGGGCGGTTTCTCTACTAAGGGTACAGGAAGACTTCACTACATTGAAGGGCCGATGAATGGGGCCATGTACCATAGAATCTTGAATGAGAACCTCCTGGCCTCAGCCAGAACACTGATGGGTCTTCCAGTATGGCAATGACCCAAAACATATGGCCAAGGCAACAAAGGAGTGGCTCAAGAAGAAGCACATTAAGGTGCTGGAGTGGCCTAGCCAGTCTCTGGACCATAGTCCCATAGAAAATCTGTGGAGGGAGTTGAAACTTTGAGTTGCCAAGCGGCAGCCTCAAATCCTTCAGGAGTATCTGTAAAGAGGAGTGGACCAAAATCCCTCCTGAAATGTGCGCAAACCTGGTGACCAATTACAAGAAACGTCTGACCTCTGTGCTTGCCTACAAGGGTTTCTCCACCAAGTGCTAAGTCACATTTTGCTTGGGGATCAAATACTTATTTCCCTTGATCAAATGCAAATTAATTTACAGTATAACCCTTATTTAATTTTTTTCTGGATTTTTTTTTTTGTTAATATTTGGTCTCTCTGTTAAAATAAACCTCCCATAAAATTTATGGACTATTTATTTCTTTGTTATGGGGGTAAACTTACAAATTCAGCAAGGGATCAAATAATTATTTCTCCCACTGTATATAGATGTAAGATAAAAATGGACAGTTTTGTGTTCCACACTGACACATGCTCAGCCGCACCAAACAATACAGTATGCATGCAAGATAATTTAAGTACACACTTAAAAGTAATGTTAAAGTTACTTTCCCAAGCAACTAATTACATTAATCATAGAGTAATTGTAAAATAATTTTGTTACTTTTGAAAAGAAGTAACTAGCAACCATAATTCGTTACTAAATTAAAGGAATTTGCCCAACACTGATTAACATGTGGTAAAAATTTCTAGGCTGTCATTAACCATCATTATGTGGTTCTGGTAGTTTAAAGGCATTTTTCCTAAACAAAAATATATTGTTATTTTAACTAAACTCTTTGGCTGAAGTTTTGTTAATAAAATTCTTCATGTTAAAATATATCAGATAAGACCACAGAATACAGTGTTTCCCCTACCATTATATTTCCCCCACTCAGAGTGTCATGTTACTCTTCCATCTATCTAAATGCAAGGAATCAAAAATGCAAGGAAAATAAAATTCATTCATCCGAAATAAATAAATAAATAAATAAATAAATTCATTCATTCATTCATTCGTTCATTCATTCATTCAATCTCTGCCTGTGTAGAAAGGGTAGTCCCCACAATCAGAATCAGAATCAGAATCAGAATCAGCTTTATTGGCCAAGTATGCACAACACATACAAGGAATTTGACTTTGGCTAAAAACTTGCTCTCGTTGTTCAGGTGGAGGATTTAAATAAGGATTCAATGACAACCAGAGTATGTACAGTAAATTACAGTCTGTCCACGTTTCTATAAAAGGATGCAAATATATACAGGAATATATGCAGTTATTTACTCGGACTAACCACACTTTGCAGAAATATATGAAAAAATATACAATCACACAGTATTTCAATGTGGACTCAGATTCAGTGATATAATGTGAATGAAGTAAAAAGCAGTGTGAGAGTTATGTGCAATGTAATAATGGATGAAAAGTCATGAGTACAGCAAACAGGTAGGACTAGGTGAATGTTAGGAGTTCATCAGAGTGATGGCTTGAGGAAAGAAACTGTTCCTGTGACGGGTGGTTTTGACCTTCAGTGATCTGTAACGACGACCAGAAGATAGAAGTTCAAACAGTTTGTGGCCGGGGTGTGATGGGTCAGCACAGATGTTTCCTGCCCGTTTCCTGGTTATGGACCGATATAAGTTCTCAATGGAGGGTAGGTCGGTACCAATGATCCTCTCCGCAGACTTAATGATCCGCTGCAGTCTGGTCTTGTCCTGTTTAGTGGCAGATCCAAACCAGACAGTGATGGAAAAGCAGAGGACAGATTGGATGATGGCGGTGTAGAAGACAACCAGCAGCTCCTGAGGCAAATCAAACTTCTTGAGCTGACGCAGAAAAAACAACCTCTGCTGGGCCTTTTTCCGGACAGTGTCAATATGGGAGGACCACTTCAGGTTCCGGGAGATTGTGGTACCCAGAAACTTGAAGGAGTCCACAGTGGACACTGTGCTGTTGAGGATGGTGAGTGGGGGGAATGAAGGGGGGTGTCGCCTGAAATCCACAGTCATCTCCACCGTTTTGGCTGGGTTAAGTTCAAGATGGTTCTGGCTGCACCAGAGGATCAGCTGCTCCACCTCCCGCCTGTATGCAGACTCATCATCATCCCGGATCAAACTGATGACTGTGGTGTCGTCCGCAAACTTCAGGAGCTTCACCGAAGGGTCCTCTGAGGTGCAGTCGTTGGAGTAGAGGGAGAAGAGCAGTGGGGAAAGGACACATCCTTGGGGGGCGCCAGTACTAATTTTTCGGGAGCTGGATGTAAATCTCCCTAGTTTCACCTGTTGCCACCTGTCAGTCAGAAAGCTGGAGATCCACTGGCAGGTGGAGGGGGGCACCTTGAGCTGGAGGAGTTTCTGATGAAGAATGCCTGGGATGATGGTGTTGAACGCTGAGCTGAAGTCGACAAACAGGATCCTGCCGTACGTCCCTGGGGAGTCAAGGTGTTGCAGGATGTAATGTAGTCCCATATTCACTGCATCATCCACTGACCTGTTTGACCGGTAGGCAAACTGCAGTGGGTCCATCAGGGGGCCTGTGATGACCTTCAGGTGGTTCAGCACCAATCTCTCCAAGGATTTCATGACCACAGAGGTCAGGGCAACAGGTCTGTAGTCGTTTACAGTCGTTTTCTGTAGTCAAGCGATGATCAGATGGACCAGATGGAAATTTCATGGAAACTACAGATAGAAATTAGTGAGAATGTTATAATCTGGTACAAAGCATCTTTACCCTGTGTTTAATGTTTTTTTCTGTACATTGTCCTTGACAAATAAACCAATAAACTAAACTAAATAAAAAAATTGGTCCCCATCAAACATGAAAACCAGTATGTGTGTGTGTGTGTGTGTGTGTGTGTGTGTGTGTGTGTGTGTGTGTGTGCGTGCGCGCGCGTGCGCTCCTGTCTTTCTATTCTTGTGTGAACCACCCCATGACAAACCACCCTTTTAGTGAGGGCATTTTTCCTTGTGAGGACATTTGGCCTGGTCCTAACAAGGAAAAATGATAAAAATGCTTGGATCCATTCCCCAAAATGCATACTACACTATTATGAATACAAGTCATAAAAGATCACACAAATAAGTGATCTGATAAACAAACTAGAAAAGCACTTGGAGAGCGCAGACCTCCGCCAAGTGCCACAGTTCCCCCCATACAGTGTTTGTGTGTACGTTTTCAGATTCCTTGACCATGAAAACATATGACTAGCAATTGGATTGACAATGATAGGATTAGTGGTTCAGTAGTTATTCACGAAAGTGGCATTTTCCGTAATGGCGGCCACAGTTCCCCCCATACAGTGTTTGTGTGTACGTTTTCAGATTCCTTGACCATGAAAACATATGACTAGCAATTGGATTGACAATGATAGGATTAGTGGTTCAGTAGTTATTCACGAAAATGGCATTTTCCGTAATGGCGGTTTTCTTGTGGACGGTGATCCGGATCGCCACCAAAATGTAATCATCTGTAGGATACCCCATTTCTGACAATCTGTGAAAATTTCATGAAAATCCGTCCATAAGTTTTTGAGTTATCTTGCTAACAAATAAACAGACAGACAGACAAACCAGCGCCGATGATCACATAACCTCCTTGGCAGAGGTAATAAACAAGAGTTCCAAAACCGTCGCTAATATTGGATGTCCCATTCATTTTTAATAATTAGGTATTCTGTAATTTTTCTATAATTATTTTTCTACATAGCGCCAGAACACCATGATTCCTTTAAGAGTTTGCCATTGTCAACCTTCACACTCCCACCCCCCCGTCCCCCAAGGCTGTAAACCTAGGGGAAACACTAGAATAGATTTTAGCCCTCAAATGTGAGTCACTCTCTCTCCATCAGCAGGGCTAAAAAGGTGCTGCATGATTTGGAATTGTAAGATTTGGATTGTTTTTTTGTCTTCTCTGCTGGGAAAAGCAAAGGCTAAAACCAGTGATCTTAACCCTTTGAGTGTGAGAATTTGCGTGCCCCTAGTGGCAGAGTGTGTCACTGCACCTGCCTTCTCACTCTGACTTTGTCAAAATTAAGTGAGAAATTTCTGTTTTTTTTTTTTTTAAAATGTACTGATTTTTTGTTCATATACTTTGAAGATAAGATGATGAGGTACCTCTGTACAAAAAAACGGTGTCAAAAGACTGAACCATTTTTTGTGTAAATACGTCCAAAGTCCAGTTTTGACTGAGTTATGGAATTTAAAGAGGTGCTGTGACATTATGCAAATTAGATGCATAAATTTATTCCTATCTGAAACTTTGGATCATATTTTACATCTTTCTAATTGACAGTAAGTCATTATCTCTTACCACTTTCAAGTCATAGCCTTGGAAATCTGAACTATTTTATTGACAAAAAATATTTACCACTCTTGACCACTGGGGGTATGTTGCAGTTCTGCACCATACACACTCAAAGGGTTAAACCTGCAGCTTTAACAGAATGTGGCATATGACTCTATAAACAGCAAAAAATACAAAAAACAAAAAAACAAACTGGAGGGTACTCAGAGAATGCATACCTTTGCCAGGCCTCCCTCCCTCCGTCCATCTGTACATTGTGTGATAGTGCCTTGGTGAAGGTATGTGCTCATGGATCACCTCCAAAATCTAACTGGTTCATCAGTAGCCCAAGGGCCACCTCTGGTGAAAATTTCATTCAAATCCATCCATTCATGTTTGCATAATGCTGCTAACACACTGCAAGAAGATGGGCCTTGGCAGAGGTATGGACTCAAGGATCGGCCCCAAAATCTAATGGGGCCATCCTTAGACCATGAGTCACCTCTGATGAAAATTTCATCAAAATCCACTGAATAGTTTTTGTATAATTCAGCTAACAGACAAACCGTCCCGATTATATCATCTCTGTAGCAGAGGAAAACGCCTGCATGGACTGGCCCTAAATTTGGCAAATATCCATTACTTGTTTCATTTTTTTTTACTTTTTCCTCTCAAAATTTTTTGAGATTGTGACCTGGGACAGTGCTCATAGGTGGAATGACTCACATCTACAAAGAGGCACCTTCTGAGAACTAAATTAGCTTGATCCTCTGTTTGATTGTGAAGTTTTGTTGGGAACCAAACTTAATGTATAGTCTGGTACTACAGGAGCCAATAGAATTCTGCAGAACAGAATTTATAACCAGTTCACTGTTATATGAGAGAGGATCTGCAACTTTGTTGAGTGTAAAATAGTTTCTTTTTTTTTTTAAAGGGGTCATTGGCTGAAAAATTGTGTTTTTGTAGGTTTTTATCTTCTGAAAGGCATCTATTGGTCAAGTGATTATTAAAAAAACATAAAACACTGACTTCTCTTACAACAAAAACAAAATAAAAAAAAAAAAACTTAAGGCCTTTATATCATTTTTCACTCCAAAAAGCAAAATTGACTGTTCTGGATTTGCTACGGGACATCACTTCCATAAATAAACCTAGCGCATCCTTGACTTTAACAAAATATGTCACAAGCATTTCATTAAGGTGTGTGTGAGCTGTTAAAATGTAGAAAAAAGTGCAATCAACGACCTCTTTAAGGATCTGGCAACAGTTTCTGACCACATAAAGAGAACTTACAGTGTTTTCCCTATTTACAGTCTGAACTGAGGGCCTGCACCACAGACGACTATAAAACAAGTAGGGATTACTTGGAATAGCAAATCATGTGAAGTAACTGTAGTACAGCCCAAAAACAAACATGTGAAGCCAAAAATTAACATAATGAATTCAATTTAAATTTGTGGCTTTTACAATAAGACACCTTGTAAAACACACAGGCCTTGTGAATTTGCCTAATCACACTCATTAGTCTAGGGAAATGACACTTTTTTTTTTTAGCCTGAGGTGCAAACAGGAAGGCACCTGCAGCTGTCACCCAGTGTCGTATCTGACTGGTGGTGTCACAGCAAAAATGAAAGTAATAAAAATCTTAGCTTAGCAGGAGTTTGCAACCCAATCCCCAAGTTTCCCACTTTTAGCCTGAACAACTACATGATAATTTCCAGTCTCATGGTGTGCTCACTGATTTGTTATGCAAGTTACTTTCTGGTGTCTGCGCCTCAGATGTGATTAACAACGGGTCCACAGAGACAAGAGGAAAGAATGAGTGAGAGATGTGTGCCGCAAGAGTGTGTGTGCATGTGTGAATGCAAAGAGGCTTTGTCAGCAGAAACAGGCACTGATGCAGGTACCCCAGGGAGCCCTGACACACACACACACACACACACACACACACACACACACGCACGCGCTGTCACACACTGTCACACACTGTCTCCTCTCATCATCTTTGCTGCGTCAATCGAGTCTAAAACTGTAAATCCCGTGCACAAACATTTAGCTGCACTCCTGCTCATTAAGCAGCGTAAGAGCTTTTGTAGCGGTTCCCTACTTGAAACTTTATCAGCAGCCACATGAGAGCGTGTGCTCATTTCCTCGTCAGTGCTCAGATTCATCTGTGCAGCTGCTAATGACGAATAAGAACATAGGCCAAACATTAAATTACCTCGCACTTTCGGAACTTGCACACCCTCTCGAGTGGTCTCCAAAGGGAAAAAAAAAAAATCTCCTGTCATATCTCTCAAACCCACACACACACACACACACACAGACACACACACACCTCTCCCTATTCTTTCTAACTGGCGGCAGCCTGGTGCAGGTTCCCATGGAAACCAACCTACTCTGAGCAACAGCAGATGGAGAGGGAGCTGGAGGTCTAAATTTATCTCCCAGCATCCTCTCTGACTACAGACGCACACTGGCAGCAATAAGTAAGGGGATGAGGGGGGCTTCATGTGCTCAACATGCATGGAGGAGAGGGCATGACCCTTGACATCTGAGACACTTTAGGGGACAGCTCGAAATCCCAGTCTCAATAATTCAGGACTGTTTTATTAAACATTTAATACCGTCTGGCAGGTTTTGCAGCTTTTCCAAATTCTATGCTGTTGTCAGTTAAAAGCAGGCTCCAGATTCCACAGTGTGCTAGTGGTGTGTCAGTGCGGGAATTACAATGAATGAAAGCAAATTTAAAAAAAAAAAGAAGAGAAAACTGGGGCCCCAAATCGTCCCGTAATCACACCGGCCATCAAACTAGAGCAAGAGCTGGGTAGGTTTGATAGAAATGAAAACTAAGATGCGAAGCCTCACACTCACTGAGGTGCTGTCAGTGCAAGCCGCGCACCAAGGAGAGCCCTGTCTCACAACAACACCACATACCAGAGTCCTCGCTCACTCTCCCGCTCACTCTCTCACCTCTGGTGGAATGGACTGGGATCACTGTACCTCTGAGCCAACGGGGTGTTAGAGGGGGATTTCACAGAGCTCCGAAGAAACTGACAGTCCACAACTAGACCGGCGTTTGTTTTGATGAAACAGAAGACACTGAACGGCATTTTCAATGTCGTTCTTTAAATCGGGCACAGGAGGGGAGTTCCAAGTCTGACTGAGATTCCCTCCTCTGGTGACATAATAAATCTATAACAGCTAACTGACCACAACTTGGCGGACTAAATTGCAGGTTGCCAGATGTTTCCATAGTTTTATTTGTGGCTAAGACCTTTGCAGAAGGAAATCATCCTATTTGGAGTTGCTTCGTTTGACAATCTTAATTATAACCTAGAATTTGCCTCAGGAGTCTCCACTGGAGAGTAGGGCTGGAGTTTTTAAACTCAGCTCTCATAACAAAAAGACAGATTTTCTATAAACTCTATGAAACCACTGAAAAGCCTCAGGTGAGATCACCAGAGGGCAGACCCATCTAATATACAGTATACAGCTAGTATGAAGAGGTTTGTACCTCTGTTAGAGATTAACTAAATCCGTGACTTTAAAACCGTGCCTACATTATGCTTCACTGCTACCCTTTCACCTGCTCAACGTTAAATAAATGGAAAAAGTCTTTGACATTCACACAAACTCAAATCATCAAACAATGCTGCCATGGTTCCTAAAGTGTGACTTTTAAACAGTGACATGCACAGACACTTAATGATAAACTACTGCAATACATCTGAAGTGATAATAATGATGATGAAGGAATGGCTGGGGAAAGAGAGGAAGAGCGAGTTAGTGGGGTGCACAGAGCGAGAGAGAGAGAGAGAGAGAGAGAGAGAGAGAGAGAGAGGGAGGGAGAGAGAGAGAGAGTTTAGATTACCTGACAGAGCAGTCTGGTCTTCCCCCTCAGAGACTCTTCACAGGCACTGTGAGACAAGCAGGGATAGCCAGAGAGTGAGAGCGGATATGACTGTTTGAGTGGGTGTATTGCAGAGAGAGCGAGACGGAGAGCGAGAGAGAGGCTGGGGGTGAGGCAAAAAAAAAAAAGGAGAGATGGAGAAAGAAGGAGGGAGGAAGACACTAAATGAATATTTCCACTGTACTCATGTAATGGGAGGAGGAGGATGTGGATGTAAGAAGTGACTGGTACTCATATAGCATCTAAAAATCATAACGCTGCAGTAATATTTATTATTGATTGTCATGTTGGTTCCAACAAACAGGGACAGTGAAACTAAAAACTGCACACTATTGTCTGCTGCCATTTCTTTAACTCGACACCTCCAGTGGCTGTGGCATGCTGCCGACAGACAGGATTACAAACAGGTCTTACATGGGATTTTCCCCCATAACGCCGAACCCTGGAGGTGATTCCTTGAAATCGTCACATCCTTATAAGCAAAGTTATCTTATTATAAAGAGAATTTATTGGGGGGGGGGCAACACAGCAGCCTTCCTACTACATGACAAATTCATTGCTGAACTTGAACATCTTATTTACATTAATCACAGCAGTATCTGTGAGTGAATTCCACAGTGGCACCCCCCCCCCATTACAAATAACTTGGGCTCAGTCTATCAGCACTACAATAAGAGAGAGAGAGAAGTAGAACTAGAGAGGTGGAGAAACCGAAAGAGAAAGAGATTTGAGAATGGACGGAGGTCCTGCTGTTCCACAGAGCTTTGCCTCACTGGCAGAGCACAGGAAGTGTGAGTCACACTCTAAAATAAACACGCTCACACGGCGACGAGTCGGCACACAGAATGAGCGGATGACTGCATGGGCCGCTGATCAGACGGCAGGCAGAGGGAACATGGATCCGTACAGGCCAGCAACACGCGGTGACCTGGTGGGACACAGCCTGGTGGCGGCATGAGTCAAAAGGAAGAGAATTCTTTCCGAGTCCAATTGCTTTCTGAAATTCCCTTCATTTTCATCCCTGTCACACCTCCCTGTTCTCTCTGGTTTTCATGTTTTTGTTTCCCTCACTTCCTCCACATGTGCCATTCCTGGAATGTCCATATGCCCTCTATTCTTTCTCCTCTGCAGCACATTTCCTCTCTTGTTTTATTTGCTCACAGTCAATGGCAGTGTTGTTCTGGACTCGGTGATTACCCCTTGCTCTGTGCGGCTGATGGCCGACTGCTGTAAAGGGCTGTGGTGGCCTGACGCTGGGCTTCTCTCACAGGCTCCGCTAGCCGAGGCTCTATATTGTGTCCGCCTGAATGTGCTCATTGTCACCCTTTACAGCACACACCTTCTATACTGTACTTCCCTGTGAGGGACCTTCACCCATCCGTCATCCCTTTGTCCTCTGTTCCTCAGACTGAAGGGTTCTGACAAGAAAGTGTGGGGTGGGGTGTAGAGGCAGAGGCCCAGGAACAAAACTGCCACTGTGGCAATGATTGACAGGAAGCTTGCTCTACACAGACATAACGATTAGCAAGTCAAGGACCAAATAGCAGATACACAGTTTGGTGTTAAGCAGCAGAGAAAGGCAGGATGTGCGAAGCCCAACAGGAATGAGAGTGACAACAGAGAAGATAATATTTTTGAAAAAAACTCAAAATGGGAAGTGCAACAACTGTGAAGGTGGGAAAGAAAGCTTTCTTTATGCTATAATAAATGGTAACCATATGCTGCCCAATGGCCCAAAGCAAGTCAGACTTACAGTATGCAAAGTTGTTCTCGTTACCGTAAATGGGAACAAAGGTTCCCCTGTGGTATGGTCACATGAGGCACACACCTTCTTATATAATGCAGTGACAAGCAACACCTAAAATGTTAACATTATGCTTTATAAGAAACATCATGCTGTTTTGAAGCAGCCACAGACTATAATTTAGACCAAATGAGTGGTTTGAGCATTTACACACAACCATACAAATGTCATATTTTGGGCCTTTCACCCCATAAACTGCAGACACCGGCAGTAAAGAAGGCAAATATGGGCGTATACTGAGAGGGTTCTCTCTCTTCTGAGGGCAGATTATTTCAGAGCTGTGGTGTTCCAGTAAACTGACCCCCTCTGTCTATACCACTGTGGTATTATGACAGAAATGAGATCCATTTAAAGAGGGAGCTGCCCTCATCTATAAAAACCCAACTCTGTAATGCTCCACCTGTTTGCATTTGATTGGGGAAAAACAACAACAATGACAATTTAAAAGGAAAGCGTGTCAAGAAAGATGTTCACATGGGTTGAGTACTGGAAGTCAAACTACCACATCTGACCATTACCAGAATACAAGCACAATAACTGATTCAAACAGATTCTCAGAATAATTCCGGCATTGATCTTGTACAATATACAGCTGCCCCTCCGCGGATCGCCACCTTATCTTGTTTGAGGGTTTGCCTGCCCTAATAATCACAGGAGCTGTCATAAATGCCCTTCAGGGCAGGAAGATGAGACCCATGCACTGAACTGTGAGTTTGGTCAATTTATTGAAAAGAAACTGCAAACAAAGTTCAACACAGTGCTCAGAACACAAAAAACAAGTGAAGGAGAAAAACATACAGATTTTATGCACCAGAGCAAGGCAGGGCTCTGGTGGAGACGAGGCAAATGCAAACCAAGACAGCAGCAAATGGAAATGAAAATGAGTCCCCTTAAATAGGGTCAAAAAACCATCACATAAGTGGTGACAGGTGTGGGTTCACATGAGCGGGCAAAAGGTAGCAATAAGTAGTGACTGGGATCAGCTGGAAATAATGAGATGCGAGCACGCCAGCTGACAGCTGACAGGGCTTTGCCCACACGGGGCACTAATCAGGAAATGCCCTGACAGCTGTCAACCTCAAACAATAAGGAGAAGAATAAATTATAAACAAATACAAGTGAGAAATAGGTACCGATAATACAGAATCAGAATATAGTAGAACTAAGACATAAACTGGAAAATAGAAAACACAGGGATAACAAAAACCAAAAGGCACAAAAAATACAACAAATAAATATAAACACAGAGAAAAGCCACGAGACTGAGCCTGGCAAAACTTCCAGAGCTCAGCTTGTGACAGGAGCTATGTTGACAGGGGCAACTTGCCCCTGGTAGGGTCTCCCATGGCAAATTGGTCCTGGGTGAAGCACCAGAGCAAAAGCGGTCCAGTGGATCCCATTGAAAAAAGTCACAACAAGATCTCAGTGTACCCGAAGGAGCCATGTGGGCTCACCATCTGCAGGAGGGATCATGGGGATTATGTTGTTATGTGAACCAGGTGGCAGTCTGGGCTACTCAACTTAGACTGCTTCCCCCGTGACCCAGACCTCCCAGATAAGCGGTAGAAGATGGATGGATATACAGGTTATATTAGCTTATTTTAATATGCCTTTTTTATAGTCTGGCCAACATCAGTGGTGGTTAGCTGCAGTCAGCAGAGCTAGCCATTCAGTTATTTGTGGTCACTAGTGTGCTTACGTATTACATCCCAAAGATCACCACACACCCCTGCCCTAACAACACTTTATTTAGGCTTTTACATTCTCACATTCAGTCAATATCAGTTAACTTAGGGGCCATGCACACAGCAATGTTTTTACCCCAAACTGGGGAAGTTTGTCTATAGTTTAGCTGTCCGTGCATATGGTTCTGGGTATATTTGGAGGTGTGAAAGTATAGAGATTTGAAACCAGTCTCCAGAGTGGAGTGGTTTTATCGGCACCATTTCTCTGCATCCATGTGCACCGAAATAAACAGCAATGGTACGTTACAGCCCCAATTTACAATAGATTTCAGCCAGTCCACACACCAAGGAGCTTGTATTTCTCACAGAAATACAAGCTCCATCATTAAACTTTAAGCTTCATGTGTTTATAGTTAGAATTAGGTAAAAGAGGGCTCTTAACGATATATGTAAATCTTTTTTCTTTTGTTTTACTCAATAGATGCAGCCTTACAGAGAAAAATAATCATCAAATTTATAACCAGGGAGGATTTACAGACTGAAATACATCCCTAAAATGTTGCTTACTTTTGCTGAATGATGAAAAAACAAATCGCTGTGGAGCAGCCAATGTTTTAAATCCAGTTTTGCCGCAGCACCCCAACATCACATCATATCGCTGTTTTTTTCCTATTTGTAATGCTTTTGTATAAGTTATAACTGAAGAGCCTTTCTCAAATATTCAAACCAGCTGTCAGTAAGTTGTATTTTTTTTATTACCCACAGTTACACAGGTTATTTATTTATTTATTTATTACTCCCTCATTCTTTCAACTTAAAAAAACAGATATTTCTGCAAGGGGAATCTGGCATTTATAGATGTCGTTTTATAATCCAAAGTAATGACATAACGCACGGCTCAGGAGACACGCACACACAGGCTTAGAGTAGTTCAAAGAGTTTATTAACAGCAGGGGTGAATGAGTGTGTGTCTGCGGGATGCAGATGTGTTGGTGGTGGCGTCTGCTTCAGGCACAGAGGCAGATGACCGTTCGGCCGAGCAACCCTATGGAGAGAGCACAGGGAGAGGGTGACGGGCATACACCAACACAGGATGAATTATGGCAAGAGAAGATCTTACTTGAGTTGTCAGGATAGCTGGCACAGCAAGGGGAACGTAGCCCGGGAGACAGCCACCTGGAGAGCTCCGTGCAGCAGCGAAGGATGGGCGATGGAACGGAGATGTCCGCCGCCGGGGAATCCACCTGTGCACAGGGGAGCAGACTGGAAAAAGAGGTAAGGGTTCTTACCCAGAATAGCGATGCTGAAGAAAGGTATGCTCACGGCGGTGAGGGAACGAAGTCTGACGGCTTCAGGCCGAGCCTCCGGGCGAGGCGGCTTTTATCCCTCGCCGCTGATGAGGATCAGGTGTGTGAGCAGGTGGCGCCGCTGATGAACGGCGCGGCGTGACAGTACTCCCCCCTCTAGCAGCGCCTCCTGGCGATGGCTTATCCGGGTGCGCTCGGTGGAAGTCCGCGATGAGCGATGGGTCCAACACAAACGACGGGGGCACCCATTGTTGATGTTCGGGCCCATAGCCCTCCCAGTCCACCAAGTATTGCAACCCACGACCCCGGCGCCGGGAGTCCAGGATGGAGGAGACGGACCAGGCCGGGTGGCCACCAATCATCCGGGGCGCGGGTTGCGCTGCAGGAGGAGGGCAAAGGGGGTTGGTGACTGCCATCTTCACCTTTGACACGTGGAAGGTGGAATGGATGCGGAGGGAGGGGGGAATAGCCACGCGCACAGCCACCGGGTTGATGATCCGGGTGATGGGGAAGGGATCCATGAAGCGCTGTGCCAGCTTCCTCCTCTCGCCTTTTAGGGTGACGTCCTGGGTGGAAACGTAGACAAGTTGCCCAACTCTGTACGCCAGGGCAGTTCTTCTACGCCGATCCGCCACGGTCTTGTTGCGCTCCGCTGTGCGTAAAAGCGCATGACGCGCGGCGGCCCAGGTGGAGCGGAACTGCCTCACGTGCGCCCTAACTGACGGAACAGTTACCTCGCTCTCCTGCGCTGGGAGCAGCGGGGGGTCGTAACCCAGGGACGCCTTGAAGGGGGACATCCCCGTTGCAGAAGAGCGGGCGGTGTTGTGGGCGTACTCCACCCAGGCGAGATGGTTGCTCCACGATGTCGGCTTGGATCTTGCAACACAGCGGAGCGCAGCCTCCAGCTCCTGATTGGTCCTCTCACACTGCCCGTTAGACTGGGGGTGATGGCCGGAGGAGAGGCTCACCTTGGCTCCGATGGCGTTGCAAAAGGATTTCCAAACCTCGGATGAAAATTGGGGACCCCGGTCCGAGACCACGTCCACCGGGATCCCATGCAGCCTGACCACGTGTTGGACGAGGAAGCCCGCCGTCTCCAGGGCGGTAGGGAGACCTCGCAGGGGGACGAAGTGTGCTGCCTTGGAGAAACGGTCCACGATGGTCAGGATGGTGTCGAATGAGTTGGAAACTGGGAGCCCGGTGACGAAATCCAGTGCGATGTGCGACCATGGCCTGCCAGGGATGGGCAGAGGCTGGAGCAGACCCGCTGGAGGGGCGTTTCCCGATTTACTGGTGGCACAAATTGGACAAGCCCGGGCGTAGCGGGCTGCATCCCTCCGCAGGCCTGGCCACCAAAAGGACCGTTGGAGGAGGCTGATCATCCGAGAGGTGCCGGGATGACAGGTGAGCCGGGAGGTGTGGAGCCAGTGGATGACCTCTCCTCGGACCGCAGACGGAACGAACAGTCTTCCCTCCGGTCCGCCGCCAGGATCAGGTTCCACCTCCTGTGCCTTCCGGATCTTGTCCACAATGTCCCAAGAGATAGCTCCCACGACGCACGACCTGGGCAGGATAGTGTGGGGCGTCTCCTCAGCCCCCACGGGGGTGAACTGTCTAGAGAGGGCGTCAGGCAGGCCGTTCTTGGAGCCTGGCCTGAAGGTGATAGAGAACCGGAACCTGGCGAAGAACAGAGACCAGCGCGCCTGGCGGGCATTCAGGCGCTTGGCAGATCGTAGGTACTCTAAATTCTTATGGTCCGTCAGGACCACAAACGGCAGGTCCGCCCCCTCTAGCCAGTGGCGCCACTCCTGTAGGGCGAGTTTAATGGCCAGGAGCTCTCTGTCCCCCACATCATAGTTCCTCTCCGCCGGGGACAGGCGCCAGGAGAAGAAGGCGCACGGTCGTTTGGCGCCATCGTCCGGTGACAGCTGGGATAACACTGCTCCCACTCCCGTGTCCGATGCGTCCACCTCCACAATGCACTGCAGCGCGGGGTCGACCTGGCGAAGGACCCGGGGGGAGGAGAACTCCGCCTTCAGCGCCTTAAAGGCAGCATCGACCTCTTCGGTCCACCGGAACGGAACCTTCGGGGACGTGAGGCGGGTCAGTGGTCCGACGATCCAGCTGAAATTCGGGACAAAACGGCGGTAAAAATTGGCGAAGCCAACAAACTGTTGCACCTGCTTCCGAGATGCGGGAGTAGGCCACTCCACCACCGCCTTCACCTTCTCTGGGTCCGGGAGCACCTGGTCTTGGGCGATGATGAATCCCAGGAAGGATGTGGTCCTAGCGTAAAACTCGCACTTCTCAGCCTTCACGTACAGACGATTCTCCAGCAGTCTTTGAAGGACCCGCCTCACATGGACCCGGTGCTCGTCTCTGGACTGAGAGAAGATCAGAATGTCGTCCAGGTAGACGAACACGAAGAGGCCGATGAAATCCCGGAGGACGTCATTGATGAGGCGCTGAAAGACGGCAGGAGCGTTGGTCAGCCCGAACGGCATGACGAGATACTCAAAGTGGCCGTTCGGGGTACGGAAGGCTGTTTTCCATTCATCTCCCTCCCGGATCCGGACGAGGTGGTAAGCGCTGCGGAGATCCAGCTTGGTAAACCAGGTCGCCCCCTGGAGGGAGTGGAAGGCAGTGTCCATGAGGGGCAGGGTGTAACGGTCCCTCTCAGTGATGTCATTAAGTGCTCGGTAGTCAATACAGGGACGGAGGGAACCGTCCTTCTTCCCTACAAAGAAAACCCCCGCCCCCACGGGTGATGACGATGGGCGGATAATCCCAGCGCTCAGTGATTCCTTCAGGTACGTATTCATAGTCTCCTTCTCCGGCGCCGACAGGCTGTAGAGCCGACCAGATGGCAGGGGGGCCCCCTGGCGGAGATTGATGGCACAGTCATATGGTCGATGCGGGGGAAGAGACATAGCTTTCGACTTGCTGAATACCATACCCAGGTCGTGAAAATCTGGGGGCACCAGTGACAGGTCCGGGGGTGCTGTATCCGCCACAGGAGGAGCCGCGGACGGAGAGCAGGCAGCGGACTGAAGGCAGGTGCCCATGCAGAAGGTACTCCACGCCGACACCCCAGCTGACCTCCAGTCCAGGACAGGATTGTGGAGGCGTAGCCAGGGATACCCCAGGATGACGGGCGACACAGAGTTGGGCAGGACGTAGAAAACCATTTCCTCCCGGTGGTTCCCTGAGATGATGACTGGGACAGGAATGGTTTGATGGGTAACTCTCCCAAGGGAGGCACGGGAGAGATGGACCAGGGAGATGGGGTGTTTGAGCGCCTGACAGCGGATGCCCAATCGGGTTGCCAGGCCTTGTGAAATGAAGCTGCCCTCTGCGCCCGAATCCACCAGTGCGTGGGTGAGGTGCCCAGTGGGATTGTGGCAAAAACGGATGGGCAGCTTTAATTGAGTGAGGGGACTTTGCCGATTGACGTCCGCGAGGCCCCCTACAGTGACTCGCGGACCCCACCGTTTGGCTTCTGTGGGCAAAGCTCTACCGTGTGTTGATTGTCTCCGCAATACATGCAGAGACCCAACTCGCGGCGGCGCTGTCTCTCTGCCAAGGAGAGCTTTGCCCAGCCCGTCACCATCGGCTCCGACTCCTCGGGGCACGATGGTGGCGGCGTCGCCAGGGGGCGAGCTTGGGGCAGGCGTAGCGGGACTCCTCGAGGGCGAGAAGCAGACGGCTTCCATCCTGAGGAGCGCTCGCGCAGCCTGTTGTCCAAGCTGATTGCTAATGAGGTTAGCTCCGCTAACGTTCCGGGGATATCCCGTCCAGCCAGTTCATCCCTCAGATCACTATTGAGGCTGCGGAGAAACAGGCCGCAGAGGGAGCGCTCCTCCCAGCCCAGTTCCTCCGCCGCTACCCGGTATTCGATGGCATAATCCGCGGCCGACCGGCTTCCCTGCTGGAGAGCGAGAAGCCGATCGACCTGGACCGCCTCGGAACGGGAGTGATCGAACACCTCCAGGAAGCGCCTCACGAACTCCGCATAGGTGAGGGTGGCATAACTGGGTCTCGCCATAATAGCGTAGGCCCAAGTTAAAGCGCGCCCCTCCAGGAGGTTCCCTATGTAGCCGATCCGGCTGTGATCTGAGGGAAAGTCTCCGGGCACACGGTCAAACACGGACTCGCACTGCATCACAAACCCCCGCGCTCCGCCGAGCTTTCCGCTAAAGCGGGCGGGGGTCGGAATTGGTGTGAGTCGGGCCGGTGCCACTGGAGCTGGCTGGACGGCCACCGGAACAGCAGGAGCTGCGCCACCCTGAGGAGCCGGGGGGAACGGCTGCTGGGGGTCCAGGCGGTCCAATCGGCCAGTGATAGTTATCAATTGATTTAGGATCACCTGCTGTTGATAAGCTATTTGATCCACTCTAGCCTCGAGAGTGGTAAGCCGGTGTGCGAGCCCGCCGTCCGCCGAGCCGCTCTGCTGAAGCCGTACTGACATAACGCACGGCTCAGGAGACACGCACACACAGGCTTAGAGTAGTTCAAAGAGTTTATTAACAGCAGGGGTGAATGAGTGTGTGTCTGCGGGATGCAGATGTGTTGGTGGTGGCGTCTGCTTCAGGCACAGAGGCAGATGACCGTTCGGCCGAGCAACCCTATGGAGAGAGCACAGGGAGAGGGTGACGGGCATACACCAACACAGGATGAATTATGGCAAGAGAAGATCTTACTTGAGTTGTCAGGATAGCTGGCACAGCAAGGGGAACGTAGCCCGGGAGACAGCCACCTGGAGAGCTCCGTGCAGCAGCGAAGGATGGGCGATGGAACGGAGATGTCCGCCGCCGGGGAATCCACCTGTGCACAGGGGAGCAGACTGGAAAAAGAGGTAAGGGTTCTTACCCAGAATAGCGATGCTGAAGAAAGGTATGCTCACGGCGGTGAGGGAACGAAGTCTGACGGCTTCAGGCCGAGCCTCCGGGCGAGGCGGCTTTTATCCCTCGCCGCTGATGAGGATCAGGTGTGTGAGCAGGTGGCGCCGCTGATGAACGGCGCGGCGTGACAAGTAAAACTTCAACTTGTCATCAGTTAGTTACAACAGCAGTTTCCACACCTCTGGTGGATCCGTGTGCACACGTAATTGCTTCTGTGACGCGTCATATGCATGTAGATGTTTCTCTCCAGGTCTAAACAAAAACGTCATATGCACCAGGCCTTAGCCTGTGTTCATCACCACAGCCATAGGTTAACCACCTAACATTAGCCATAATTTGGCATCAGCCACAGATCCCAGCAGTGTTGAAAGAGGGAATGTGGGGTGAACTGGGGATCATTAGCATTTAAAATAAAATGCACAAAAACAGCTAAATGGTAGGGAGGCTCTTTGAGGTTGGTGGAAAAATGAAGTTCTGATATTTAATTCTGGAGATGTTTTGATCAAAGTATGTCACAGACATTACAATAACATCTCTGGAAAGTGCATCAACATGTGGAAAAATGGCATGCCATGGGCACTTTGATCAGTAAAAGAAATCAATCTCCTAGTAACAAGTAAAGTGAAAAGGAGGAGAAAGGTTGCAGCGGGATTTGAACACCTGTCTCCTGGTTGGAAGTACTGTTTTAGGTGCTATTCCCCATCCCAAGCCTACCTCTAGCCTTGCTTTCACTACAAAGATGCCATGTATTTCTTGGTCATACAGAGATGGCAGGAGCTAAAGATTACAGTAAGCATATTAGATGGAGGATTTGCAATCATACAACAAAGCCAAAAACATGTAGAAAGCATTCTTGGACAAGCAACCAACTGTTCAGCTAATGGAGCACACCAGTCTTTCGTTAATGCTGATCGACCAGCAGCCTGAGCAGATGTGATATCTGATCCTATAAAGTGCTGGAAGACTGAAAACCCTCTGCTTTATTCAGCACCCATTTTTTCCTCTCTCTCTTTCTTCAGTTCAATTCTACTTTATTTATATAGCACCATTTCACAACAACAGTTGTCTCATATCACTTTCAAACTGTAGGGGAAAACCCCTCAATTGCAGAAAGACCCCAGCAATCAGGTGATCCCCTGTGAGCAAGCACTCGGTGATGGTGCAGAGGAAAAACTCCCTTTTAGCAGGAAGAAACCTCCAGCAGAACCAGGCTCAGGGAAGGGCAGTCATCTGCTGTGACTGGCTGGGGCGTGAGGGGACAGAGAAGAAGAAAAGAACAGACATGTAGACAGCAAACAGCATGACGGGGACTCAATTTATGGTAGAGAGCAAATAGATGTTAATGACCAGCAAAAATATTACATTGAGAGTGAAGTTCTGGATTTTTGTTTTTCAGTTGTTGTATTGTATTGATGAGTATGTTTCTTTGTTTCTGCTGGCTGTAAACCAAATTACCCCACGGGGATAATAAAGATACCTTGACCTTGAAGAATGGAGTGAAGCCCAGTGCATCATTGGAGGTCCCCCGGCTGTCTAAACCTATGAGTAGCATAACTAGGGGAGAGTTCAGGGTCACCTGAGCCCACCCTAACTATAGGCTTTGTCAAAAAGGAAAGTTTTAACCCTATTCTTAAAAACAGAAATCAACTCTGACTCCCAAATCCAGACTGGCAGCTGGTTCCATAGGAGAGGAGCCTAATAACTGAAAGCTCTGCCTCCCATTATACTTTTAGAGATTCTAGGTATCACAAGTAATCCTGCATTTTGGGAGTGTAGTGCTCTGTTACGATGATAAGGTAGTAGGGGTGTGCCATATCGTATAGTTCACAATAATGCCAGTATAATTTTTGATACCGGTGTAAAAATTAATATCGTGATATTTGGAGTCCGTTATGCTGCCAATGGAAGTTACACGTTACCATAGAAATGACAAAAAAAAACAAAACATGGTGCAAGAACTAGTGCTCTGTGCTTGGAACGTCTGCGTCTAGTTGTGAGGAAGTAAGTTAGTTTTAAGGCCGTTTCAGACTGCTGCCTTCTTTAAAAAAAAACAGTGCAGTAATGCAAATAATCTGTCCGTATTTTTTCCCGCAGGTCAATAACACGGCTTCAGTGAAAAGTTTTACTTCACCCTGAAGGAGTGCTGTTGATGTCTGGACTCCGAAGTTTCCAGAGGTTTATTTTTGCTCCCTTGTGGCTGCTCCAGATTGATTTACTCAACCAACCGAAAGAAAAAAAAAAAAAAAATCGGTTAACAACCCCGGGACTTGTCTGTGCAATGGAGATTTCTAACACGGGTAAACTGAGAGAAAGAGCGAGAGATGGGAAGTCTTGTTTGTCGAAATGCCAGACAGGTAGGCCAAATGATGAAATAATACTTTTAAATAACCCCACTCCCTCCCTGTTTTATTTAGGCCCTCTACCTCATCCAGTGAAATAACAGATTAATTTAATATGTTAAAATTACCAAAATCCCCTCATGCCCCAGAGCATAGAAATGAGATGAAGACAGAAGTAATTTGGTGAAATTATACTGCTGTAGTTTACGGTTTACGTTTTTAAATGTAATAAGTAGGTTGCATAAACCATAGCTAAATTGCTCTTACATTCATAAGGCAATGTTTTCAGGACTATTCAGATGTTTTAAGAAAAACCTTTACAATTTTCAAAACTACAGACTATATGTAGTCTGCTGTACCAACTTCACTCTCATTTGCTTATTACCGCTCTCTCCTAAATTTGTTTTATTTTCTCATTTTTTAAACATCTTTTCATCAGGGTACATTTTTTTAAAATTTTGAACGTTTTTGGTGACAAATTCGTGACCTTTTTCATGCAGAATTGTAACTTTTTACCTAAAGCCTCTTACTTTGTGTTTTTATTCAGATTAAAATTAAGGATAAGGATAAGCCATCTTTATTGTCATTCAAATCCATACAGCCAATCATGTACAGTACAACAAAATTATGTTTCTCTTATCTACAATGTTAATCACACACACACATATATACATAATCAGAGGGGTCGCTGCCATACAAGGCGCCACCACAAATTTCCTTCCTCCGTTCCATTATTGCTGAGCACCCAGCTTGACGGCAGGAAGTTCCACCTTTATATGGTCTTTGGTATGACCCGGCCGGGATTTGAACCCCGGCCTCCCCGTGGGGTGTATGCTCTAACAACTGAGCCACCACTCCAGTCAGAGTCAAGACAAGTGGTTACCGCTGAATCCGAAAATGACATCCGTTTCTTTCGATCAGGTCAGGTTTTTATGCTAAGTTGTAAGCAGCTGTACAGCAGTTGTACAGTTGTACAGTAAATTGAACGGTAGACATTGATAAAGGTAAGTACATCTAAATTGAATGTTATGTTATCACTGTTCAAAATATAGAGAATTTCAAGAAATAAAAAATAATTTTGCATCATATAAAGCGAAAATACCCATACATGTAAACTAAAACGTAAAAAACATGTGGCCATAGTTCAAAAAGTTAACCTGATTGAGCAAAACCAATGTGATTTTTGGATTTAGCACATCAAAATTGTCCTAAATCTGCTAAAAAAAAACTTAGACAATAAATTTGGTGTTGACCAGTGTAATCAATAGATCAGCTGACTATTAAAATCCAAATTTATAATTTTCCTCCCAGCTGAAGGTTATGATTACATTATAACTACTTTGATATCTGTTATTTTAAAATGTTGCCCTTCTAAAACTGTGGTGGTTTCTGGTTTCCAACAACAGGGTGGCCTCGGATGAAGTCAAATTCCCGGCCTGAATTTTTGTCCCAGTCCACCCCTCAGTGCACTTAAGATGTGGCGGTTTATAATATTTTCTGGTAATATAACAGCTCTTTATAAACTGGAGAAATAAGAGTTTATGTTTTTACTGAATATGCTGTACATAATTAACGCTGGCCTGTGAAACTGTACTTTATAAATTTAAAAGAAAAAACTGTATTCTGTGATAATCGTGAAGAATGTCGTTATTGTGAAAATTCACAGAAATATCATATCATTTTGGGGCCATATCCCTCACCCTTATAAGGTAGTATCAGCTCTCTTAAATAACAAGGGGCCTGATCATTTAGAGCTTTGTAAGTGAGGAGAAGGATGTTAAACTTAATTCGGTAGTAGTCGGAGAGGCCATTGGGGAGGACTGGCAGCTACGTTTCCGTCAGTCTGCCCCAGGGCAGTTGTGGCTACAGTAGTAGCTTACAACTACCATTGTCTGTGGAGTGAATGAATAATCTATCCATTGCAAAGCATCTTTAAGTGTCTATGAAAAGCGCTATATACTGTAAATCTGATGAATTATCATTATTATTATTACTATTATTTATTAATTCTAAATTCTACAGTATGGGAAGCCAATGAAGGGAGGTCGTTACCAGAGAGATAAGAACTCTCTTTCTGGCACTTGTTAAAACTCTAGCTGCAGCATTTTGGATCAACTGAAGACTTTTTGGAGATGTTTTAGGACAGCCTGATAATAAAGAGTTACAATAATCTAATTTAGAACTAACAAAAGTGTGGATTAGATTCTCAGCATCACTCTGAGACAAGATGTTCTTAATCTTGGCAATATTATGCAAATGATAAAAAGCAGTCTTAAAAACAAGTTTAATATGCAAATTAAAGGACAGACAGATCTTTATCAAAAATAACTCCATGGTTCTTCACAGAACTGTTAGGAGATAGAGTAACTCCATCCAAGCTAAGAGTCTGATTTGGGAAAGTATTTCTAAGTTTTTTTGGGGGCCAACTAGAATGACTTCAGTCTTATCTGAATTTAATAGCAAGAAATTACAAGTCATCCATGCTCTGATTTCCTCAAGACATGCCTCTAATTTAGTTAACTGATTACTGTCTTCCAGCTTCATTGACAAATACAACTGTAAGTCATCTGCATAACAGTGGAAATGTATGCAGTGCTTTCTAATAATATTGTCTAGCAGAAGCATTCATAAACTAAAAAGAATAGGACCGAACACAGAGCCCTGTGGAACTCTGACACAGCTTTGAATTTGAAGAAAACTCATTATTGACATGAACAAACAGGAACCTATCAGAAAAATTAAATTTAAATCACTACAAAGAAGTTCCATTAAGTCCAACAAGGTGTTCTAATTTAGCAAGTAAAATATTATGATTGACAGTATCAAAAGCTGCAATAAGTGTTATGTCTGGGAATTAGGGACCAGTGGACACATTGACTGTACTGAACTGTGGCTTTATTAATGAGCCTGCACCGTCACGTCCGTGCTGCTTGTTGTTAATATGGGAACAGCAAACATTCACCTCCCCCCCTGGGAAAGCCAAAAATATTATGAACACTGTCAAGCATGTGAACTCACCACAGATAAAACCAGAACCTGAGCAACCAGGTGGACCACTGGTAAACCCTGCATGGTTGAGTGGGTTATTCTGCCATTGCTTCAGCCATGCTCTGCCTAAACATATCAAAACAGAGTCACCGTGAGTGTTCAACTTGAGGGATCTCGGGCAAGCCCATGGTGGGCGCACCCCTGGAGGTGCTGGCTGCAGCGGACCTGGATGTGCTCTCTCGTCGGCGAAGTCCCAGTCCGGGTCCCACACTGGCTGGGTCTGCTCCAGCGACGCGGCTTCGTCTGGGGTAGCTGCTCTTACCTTTTGCAGATAGTTGGCGTGCCATCTCGAACCACCAGCCATCTGGAAGGTGGCTGGTCCCAACTGCGCAGTGATTCTCATTGGCAATGATAGGACCGTCTGCAGGTCCAGGCGTTCAAATCATCAGACCTGAACTCATTCCAGCACTGTGAGCGGCGATCAGTTCGGCCGCACTCGGTGTTGATGTTGTGGCCCATGCCCTTCACACTGGCAGAAGGATGTGTCCTCAATTGGTGTTACTCTTCTGGGTCCTGCTGGGTCACAAACTCTCTATCCTTCAGCGCTGCGGCAGCTCCCCAAGGCTGATGCCGGGCGAGAATGTAAGATGAGTCCGGCTTCGGCCCCCTCTCTCCTGGTGCTGATTGTGATTGTGGCAATGTGTTGCTGTCGCCAGCAACAGGATGGGCGCCAGGTTGTCATCGTTCACCGGGATCCCTCTTGGTCACAAACTCCCTCTCCCGCAGAGCTGGTAGCTCCCTGAAGCTCATGCTGGGTGAGGATCAGAGGCGAATCCAGTTTATGCTCTCTCTCCTGCAATGAGGCAGCAGCTTGAGAATGCTCGTGCTGCACGAGGACCAGCTCCAAGTTCCGTGTGGCTGTGGTCCAGGGCTCCTGTGGCTGCTCCGGTTGTACTGGGTTCTGTGTGGCATGCGGTGCGAGGTAAGGAGTGGCTGTGTCCATGTCTGAGTGCAGCGGACGTCGAGCAGTCGTTGGCCAAACTGAATTTATCGCTGGGTCGGCACGTTGTGTTGCCCTGCTGTCCTGTGGCATCTACCTTGGAGCCCTCCTGAGAAGACGTGGGGTCAACAGGCTCAGCAACTGGGGCAACCATCTGTACCGGCAGAGTTGACTGTGGGGAGCGCAGGCCGGGGCCTGTTAGATGCAATGCTGCCTGGGCCATTAGCTCGAACTGGGACTCTAAGTGGCCAAGTTGATAGAGCATCTGCCCCACAACTGGGAGGTTGGGAGTTCAAGTCCCGGCCGGGTCATAGCAAAGACCATATAAAAATGGTACTTCTCGCCTTCTACCTTGGTTCTCAGCGTAATAGAATGGGGGAAGGAGAAGTTGTCTGTGGCACCGCCTTGCATGCAGTGACCCCTCTGATTCTACATGTGATTAACATTGTAGATAGGAGAAATGTAATTTTGTTCTACTGTACATGATTGGCTGTATGGACTGAATGACAACAGAGATGGCTTCTTCTTCTTCTTCTTCTAATTCCATTGCCTCCATCTCTGACAGGATGCCCAGTGCCATCAGCACAGACTCTTGTAGCATTTCCACTGAGTCTGCCACTGACTGGTTGTCCGGCTCCATCTGCAGCAAGTCACGTATTGTCAAATTCATGGCGTACGTCTTCAACTGTTCTCGCACCAACCTGTCTTCCAAATGTTCGAACTTGGATGTGTTAGCCAAACAGCAGAGGGCGGCTACGTACTGTAGGACTGACTTGTCTGATTGCTGTCGCACTGATAAAACACAAATCTCTGGGCCGTTACGTTCTGTGGAGCAGTGAAATGTCTGGTTAACAAGGCGGCACATTCGCTGTAGGTGTCCACAGGGCCCAGTGCTTCCAACACATGCTGTTCCTCGAAGCCAAGGCCATGAAGAAGCAAAGCATGTAGACGACGCTTGCTAACATTAGCTAGGTCCGTAGCCGACACATATGTCTGAAACGACTCCATGGGATGGGTGGTTCACCTGGGGTCACAAGGAACTGTGGTGGGGATGCCAAGCACGCTTCCGTGTCAATGTTAAAAAGGTTTATCCTCATCATCATTGTTATGTCTGGGAATTAGGGACCAGCAGACATGTTGACTGTACTGGACTGTGGCTTTATGAAAGACAGCTGATAGCACATGGAACATACAGGTATAGCTATTATGCTCACCATAAGGGAATACAGGTTGTGTGTTGACTAGAGGCAGAGCGCCAAAGAGGCAGTCTCCCACCGTCAGTCCCCTAATATACAGTAGGCATGACGTGACGATGTCATCTGTGTCTGCACCGTCACGTCCGTGCCGCTGTTGTTAATTGCTTGTTGCTGTTGTTAATATGGGAATATCTAACACCAAGGTCTAAAAGGACAAGTACAGAAACAAGTCCTTTATCAGACACTATAACAAGATCATTAATGACCTTCACTAAAGCTGTTTCAGTACTATGATGAATTCTGAACCCTGATTGAAACTTTTCAAATAAACCGTTTCCCTGCAAGTGGTCAAATAATTACATAGCAACAACTCTTTCTAAGATTTTTGAAACAAAAGGCAGATTAGAAATTGGTCTATAGTTAGCTAAAACTCCTGGATCCAGCGTTGACTTTTTAAGTAATGGTTCAGTTTCAGCAGTTTTAAAAGCTTGCAGTGCTTGGCCTAATGTTAATGAAGAACTGATTATTTGAAGAATAGAGCTACCAATAAATGGAAAGACTTCTTTAAATAATCTGGTAGGAATAGGGTCTAGTAGACAAGTTGATAGCTTGGAAGAGGAAATTATTTTATCTAACTCTAAAAGATCAATTGGAATAAACTGGTCTAAATTGTTTTTTCTTGTCTTCTGATTGTTGCTCTGAGTGTTGCTATCCCTGTGCTGTTGCAATCCTGGAATTTCCCCATTGTGGGACTAATATAGGCTTATCTTATCTTATCTTAATTGAATGTCTGTTGGAGGAGTTACATTTGTTACTGTATTTAAATTAATGATGGGAAGGATCTGACTGATAGATGAAATGTTATTATTTAAGAAGTTCATAAAGTCCTGACTAGTAAGCTCTAAGGGAATGCTAGGTTTGACAGAGTCCTGACTCTTTGTCAGCCTGTATGTATATTTCTCCGAGTTGCACAAACATGCACAACTTCCCCTATCACCCACTCCTCCCATCTTTTCCTACTTTAGCCACAAAACACACTCATTACTGTTTCCTTTTCCATGGTGCTGAAGCCTTAATATGTGCAACTGTCTATATGTGTAGTAAACATTATATTATGAGGAAGGCTACCAGGAAATCATGTCTCTATGGATGGTGAGGGCAGCAATTATGGACAGCAGCCTGGCCCCGCATAAAGTCCCTCACTGGCACACAAACCCTAAAATAGCTGTAATCTGTCATTAGCAATTTGTGATGCTGGTGTAAACCCAGCTATTACACTGTAATAGCACAAAAGTTTTGAAATAGGTCTGACAATTTTTGATTTAAAACAGTGGCATAAGTGAAGTGAAATTTTTGATAAGGAACTTTCCCCTTGACAACACTAAGCATTCAAAAGGTGAGAAAGTGATTCACAAATTAAGCAAAAGAGTGACAAAGCATTGTGGGAGTATGAACGGATAAATATAGAAAGAGGAACTGACATATTCAAAAGCTGTCCCCCTGTGCCCACAAGTTTCACTGATGCGTGGATGTCAAGATCACAGAGCGCCACCTCCCATGCAGCTCACTGTACCCATCGTTCACAGCTGGCTACTTACATCTGCTCTCTCAGTAATGGTTTGAACTGGAACATAATGGGCTTGATGTAAACCTGTAGTGAGATGAAGGGCTTCGGTTAAATGAATGGAAAGCAGACAAATACACAGCTCTGGTTATAAAGCATGTTGATGGATACTCACTAATATTAGAAACTTTACCATCAATGAGGGGATGCTATCTGTTTTTCTTTTATAAATCTCAATACTGATACATTAAACTCCTATATTGTGCAAAGTGGTGCTTTTGTGCCACAAGGATACACACAGGCATGGGTCACACATGCAGTACATTGTTAAAATATTGAAAATGCTCTCTTCACAAACAAATAGAAACTGCCTTTATTTTAGTATGGTTTTATAGCAGTGAACGTCAGGCATTGGTTTGCTTGCTACCGGATAACCATGAAAACCGGTACTACCTGTCTCATGGGTCAGGTCGTCGGCGACTCAACCGGCATCCCCGCCCTTCCGAGGGCGGGGAGGGTGAAACAGGGCATCCCGGCAGAACTAAAAACAATATCTGCCACAGGTCTGTGGTGGACCACTCCCAGTTACATGGGGTGAGACTGGACATCCTGGCAGATAAACACATCTGTCGCAAGGTCTGTGGTGGACTGTGCCAGTCGGTGCATTGTGACATGCACTACACAAAGAGCAGAGATAAACAAACCTATCATCTGGTCAGTCACTGCAACAGATACTGGAGTCAGTTTGTCTTGGCTTGTCCTTGCTACTGATAATACCTTTATCTGCCAAGAATGTGCTGCTAGTCCAGCAAAAGCTAGCGGTACTCAAATACTTTGCAAGCAGTTTCATGAAATGGTCAGTCAGAAAGCAACTCATACCGGCTCGGACGTCGCCCGGGCTAATAAGGTCCACGCTGATCTGTTCACACTCCGACAGGCAGCGAAAAGTAAGCTAGGAACAGGAAGACAAAAGAAGAGGAAAACAGCAGCCTTGTGTGTAGCAGAATGGAATGTACGCATTCTGTTGGAAAGAACAACATCACAGCGCCCAGAAAGACAGACCATACTTGTGGCCCTGGAAATGAACAGGTACAATGTAGACACAGCTGCACTTAGTGAAACAAGATTGCCTGGATATGACAGCTTGGAAGACCATGGGTACATCTTCTTGTGGAGTGGGAAATCAACTCAAGAAAGGAGAGAAGCAGGAGTGGGCTTTGCAGTTAGAAAAGAGATAGCAGCAATGCTTGATGACGAACCAGTGCCAATCAATGACAGGATAATGACTATGAGACTCCCACTACAGCGGAAGATGTATGCCACACTCATCAGTGTACGTATATGCCCCAACAATGACCGACACAGAGGAGGTGAAGGAAGAGTTCTACAGTGATTTACGTGAGACTATTAGGCGTGTACCGACTGATGACAGGTTGATACTCGCTGGAGATTTTAATGCCAGAGTTGGTTCAGACACTGAGAGATGGAAAGGAGTGCTAGGCAGTCATGGAGTAGGCAAGTTCAATGCTAATGGAGAACTTCTACTTGCACTATGTTCAGAGTATAACCTTGTGATAACCAACACTCTATTTAAGCACAAGGACACACACAAGAAGACATGGATGCACCCAAGATCCAAGCACTGGCACTTGTTAGACTACATCATAGTAAGGTAGAGAGACATAAGGGATGCATTGGACACCAGAGCAATGAGAGATGTGGACTGTGGTACTGATCATGTTATGCTGAGATCTAGATTAAGGATTTGGAGACGAAAACAGCACTGTAGGATGGGTGCGAAGCCACCACGGAAGCTAAACACTAGTGCACTGAAAGGCCAAAAGAATCAGGAAGAATTTACACAGGAAATGGATGAAAACTTGAAAGACTGGGACAGCGACAACTCAGAGAATGACATAGAAGAGAAATGGGAAACACTGAAGGATACAGTGTATCAGGCTGCGAGTGATGTATTAGGCCACCCTGAGAGGAAACATCAAGATTGGTTTGATGAGCATGATGAACATCTGAAGAAACTACTAGAAGTGAGGAATACAGCTAGGCAGGAAAACCTACTGTGTAACACAAGGTCGAAGAAGAAGAAATACTCAAAGGCTCAGAGTGAGCTACAGAAGTACACCAGAGAGATGAAGTCCAACTGGTGGGATGAAAAAGCGGAGGAACGTCAAACTGCAGCAGACAGGAAGGACATGAAAACATTCTTCACAGGTTTGAGAGAAATCTACGGCCCTAAACCAAGAGGATTGATCCAACTAAAGGCTATGGATGGTGAAACGGTTTTGCAGGAGAAAGACAAGATCCTGGACAGATGTGCAGACTACTTTGACCAACTACTAAACAACCCTGGAGATCTCACTGAAGAGGCTAAAGAAGCTCTAGTGCAGCAACCAGCTGTATCAAGTCTGGGTGAACCACCAAATCTTGATGAACTAATGGCAGCTATCAGGACAACACAGGATGGTAAAGCTCCAGGAAGGGATGGAATTCCAGCAGAAGTGTGGAAATTTGGTGGTGTTCAGCTGACCAACTGCCTGCACAAGCTCATCCAAGAGGTATGGGATGCCCAGAAAGTACCTCAAGACTGGAAGGATGCAAGTATTGTGCCTTTGTTCAAGAAAGGTGACAGGAAAGATTGTGGAAATTACCGAGGTATATCACTGCTAGCCACCATTGGCAAGATTCTCTCACGTGTACTACTGAACAGACTCAATAAACATATCTCACAGAATGTACTACCGGAAACCCAGTGTGGCTTTAGAAGTGGAAGAAGCACAATGGACATGATTTTCTGCTTGAAACAGGTTCAAGAAAAGTGTATTGAACAGAACATGCTGCTTTATGTAGTCTTCATAGACTTCAGTAAAGCCTTCGATACTGTTTCGCGACAAGGACTTTGGCAGGTACTCAAGAAATATGGCTGTACAGACAAGTTTGTCAGCCTGATCGAGGCACTCCATACAGGTATGCAAGCAAACGTAGCAATGAGTGGTTCAGTATCTAAAAACTTTTCAGTAAGCAACGGGGTGAAACAAGGGTGTGTGCTGGCACCTACACTCTTCTCGCTATATCTGGCAGCCATGCTTGAGATGGCCTTCAAAGACACTTCAGAAGGAGTATACATTCAAACAAGGAAAGAAGCAGACTTGTTCAATGTGGCACAGTTTAAAGCCAAGAGTAAGACATTGATAAAGGTAGTAAGAGAAATGCTCTTTGCCAACGACAGTGCTCTAGTTGCACACAGTGCGGAAGATATGCAATCTTTAGTGGAGAAATTTGCAAGAGCAGCTAGCCAATTTAGCCTCAAAATCAACATCAAGAAGACAGAGTGCCTTTATCAACCACCAAAGTTCCAGTTATCAACATCACTACCAGAAGAGATCAGCATTGGTACAGAGCCACTAGTCAAGTACAAGACTTTCAAGTATCTAGGGAGTACTGTTTCAGAGAATGCTAGACTGGAGGATGAACTATCTCTCAGAATGGGAAGAGCGAGCGCTGTGTTTGGAAACTTGAGGGAGAGACTGTGGAACAATCGACATGTGTCTATCCGTGTGAAATGCAAAGTGTACAGAGCGACAGTACTGGCTACTCTATTGTACGGTGCTGAAACTTGGACTGTCTACAGAGTGCAGGTAAAGAAACTCCATGTATACAAGATGAGACACTTTCGAGCCATAATGAACATCTCGTGGAAAGACAAGATAACCAACATAGAAGTGTTGAAACGAGCTGGTCTACCATCAATGGAGGACATGCTAATACAGACAAACCTGAGATGGCTCAGACATGTTGAGAGGATGGACCACCAGCGTCTCCCTCGGCAGTTACTCTACTCACAGTTATGTGAGTGAAAACGCAATCAGGGTAGACCAAGGCTCAGATTTAAAGACACTGTAAAAAGAAACTTGAAGAAGCTGGATATAGACAGGAGTTCCTGGCAGCGGAAGGCTAAGGACAGAGTTGGTGGAGGAATCTGATCGGACCTAAATGAAACAGTCATTGTCACCGCCAACAGACTGCTATGATGATGATGATAGCAGTGAACATCAACTGGCGGCCCACAGCCCACATCCGGCCCTCCAGAGCTTTCCATCCAGTCCACAGAATATTGCTGAATTCAGGAATAGTTTAGTTCAAACTTTGCTCCATTAATTACTTTATATTTATGAAAATTTCTAATAGATAGTCAAATTTCTGAGTGTAAGTGAATACAGTCAGATTACTGGCGCCTTCCTTCCTGGACAGCGGGATTGTGTGAGACAGGCCCTTGCAGGTCTTTGGTAACCAACACCTTGGCTTTCATTATTGTTATTATTATTATTATTATTATTATTATTATTATGCAAAATGCTGAATATTTTTGGGTCTTTCAGAAATTATTCAGTATAGTAGAGAATGCATACCTGCCAATATTTAGGTTCTAAAAAAACGGGAGGTTTCCATCAGTTTGGTGGGGAGTTAAGGCATAAAAATATATATAACAGAAAGGATGGTATCTGTGGTTTTAATTCATTTTATGAATTTAGTTTTATTTTATTTATTTTTTTGAGAATCAGAGTTGAACTCATCGTTCTATTCCAGCTATGCAAATTAAGTTTAAGATGTATATGAAAAAGTCACAATTTTACCACAAGCTTTTCAAGTTTGTTAGGAAAAACATAGTAAATTAATTTTAAAAAAGACAGATATGGACTTCCGGTCTGGACACCATGGTGGTAGCAGCTTAACACTGAAGCTCCCAGACCCCATCCGTGAAAATACCATGAAATTCAGATTTAACGGATTTATGGAAGAGTGAAAATCAAAAGACAAAGTCATTATGCCTAAAGGAAAACAGAAGAGATCGACATTTACCAGGCCAAGAAACGCATCGGCCGGAGAATCTGACCTGGAGGACACCAACCACTCGGAAATAGAGGAGCAGAATGAGGCTAGCAACACAGTTAGCTTAAAAACGGTACTTCAAGAATTAAGAGAATTTCGCTGAGAATGCTGGGCCGAATTTCGTGAAATTAAAGATGAAATAAAAAGGACAAACAACAGAGTGGACCAGGCTGAGGACCGAATCATGGAAGCAGAGGAAAGAATAAAAGGGCTGGAAGAAACCACGCTGGAATTACTCAAACAACAGACAAGACTGGAGGCTAAGCTAACCGACCAGGAAGGAAGACTAAGAAGGGACAACATAAGAATTCATGGTCTGAAAGAAGGAGTCGAGGACGGTTTCACCACAATGGCTGCATGCGTGGAAACCATACTGAGTGAGAAGTTGGAAATTCCCCAATCCACTGATTTGAAAATAGAAAGAGCGCACCGTTCATTAGCCCCAAGGCCGTCGGCGGAAGCTTCCCCGCGATCGGTGGTGGTGAAGTTTTTCAACTTCAGAACAAAAGAAGAGGTTTTGAGACTGGCTTGGCAGAAAAAAGGATTTATGCACCAAGAAAGAAAAGTTTTTGTGGAGCATGACTACGCCCCGGAGGTCCTTAAAAAGTGTCGGGAATACAATGACGCTAAAAAGGTACTAAGAGAGAAGAAACTGCGCTTTCAAACTCCATTTCTGGCGAAGCTGAGGGTTTTTTTACGGGGAAGAGACGTGTCTCTACAACTCGGCGGAAGAAGCAACCAGGGATATGGCGAGAAGAGGGCTCCCGGTAATGGTGTATAAACCCGCAGCAGACCCGACCGAAAGAATCAAGGCTCAAACGTGGTGCACAAAGAGACCCTCAAAATCCACGGGCCAGCAGCGGGAAACCCAGCGCCAGGGCTATAAGGAAAAACTGGACGCTTTCAGGAGGGAATAACGATATTTTTAATCAATCTGCGCATCCAAACCTCCTCCTACAAGGTAACAAACATTAAAGGAGATGCAGAATCAGCAAATATGAAGTGGTAAAACATTTCATGGAACAGTCATAATATTAGAAACAAATAAGTCTTTAAAAAAAAAAAAAAAACTTGTTAAAATAGAAATGTGGCAATGAACCACATGAACTCTCCACACTAACAAATACTGTATTAACGTGATTGTTTGCTGTGATGGTGGTGGGAGGTTGCGCACAATTTCATAGGGTATTGTTATGACCCGAGCGCCGATCTCGTCCGCGCTCGGGCTATGCATCATCTCTGCCGGCTTTGACAGCAGTGGATTACATTCTGGCTCCCCGGGCTCTTATTGTGACAGCGCTTGGTGGGGCTTCCTGCTGTCAGAGCTGATCAGCTGTTCGGCATCACCGCTCGTTAGCTGCCGGCGTTATTAGCGGACGCTGACAGCTGGGTGATGCTGGAGTATCGTCAAACATTCCTCGTCAATCATTCCTGGTCCTCGTCATGTCAGGTTCATGCTTATCCTTGTTCATGTCTTGTTCATAGTTAAGGTTGTAGTAGCTGGGGTTAGCCCTACGACCCCTTGTACCCTGTAGTGTGTGTTTTTTGCCCACAGTGGCTCATAGTCTCGTATTCGTGTCTTGTCTTGTTAATAAAACATCTATGCAAAGCTCACTGGCGACTTTTGGCGTCTTATGGTGGCCCGCGAGGGTCGCCGCCTAACAGGTATAGGCATAAAAAAAAAAATAAATAAAAAAAACATTACAAGTTCGGATTTGGATCTGAAATTCACGTTAAAAACATGGGACAACTTACAGGGGTAAGAGAGGGCCCTCAACACGTAACAAAGTTTGAGGAATTTCCCTCAGAGCCAACACACCATCAAGGCTCTTCTAAGGTCGCTAAAAAGACCTCAGTTCAGGAAGATCTTTTGACAGTTTTTTGTTTTAAAGTTTTATATACTATGTTCTTAATGTTTTTTATGTTCTTAATGTTCTTTCAGTTTCTGAGTATCATAAAATGTTCAGAAGGGGGTAAAGGAACTTAGAATCAATGGCAAGACCATCAGTGACAAGGCTATATTGGCAAATGAATTTAATTCATATTTTGTGGACTCTGTGGAAGAATTAACAAAAAACTTTGTGCTGCCAAATGTGCTCAACAACACAAAATCAATACTTTCAACAGTTTCTTTTCACATCGATGAGGTAAATGAGGAGTTAATTGCTGGCATTGTTAAAACACTGTCAAACTCAAAAACTAATGATATCTACAATATGAGCACTTCCTTTCTCAAAACGTACAGCAAAATATTAATCAAACCACTGACTCATCTCATTAATCTCTCCATTAGGTCTAGTACATTTCCATCTGGTTGGAAAAAAGCTGTCGTCATACCAGTTTCTGTTGTGCTCAACATCGTTCTGGCAGCTCCTGCGACGGCGCTGGTGCCAAACTATAGCAGCCCTGCTGTTCCTTTGGATTCATCAGTGACGTGGAGAGGGGGGACATGCTGCATGGGTAACATCTTGTCCTCCATATCTTCCTGCCCAGGCTTGAATCCTACCAACGCCCAACGCTGGAAGGTAGAACACTGGTGCGCATCGGCCTGTTCAGCCACAGGCGGTGCTGTTCCAGCAGAGTAGACGTTTAGGATTCTCTTCCATGGTCATCATAGACCGACGGAGGCCGACAAACATACCAGTTTATAAATCAGGCAGTAAAGACGATATATGTAATTACCACCCCATCTCCATTTTACCAGTCCTGTCTAAGGTTCTTGAAAAAGTTGTAGCTACACAGCTGATAGACTATCTACAAGACAGTCAACTTCTTCATCCACATCAATTTGGTTTTAGACCAGGATACTCAAAAGAAACAGCAAATTGTTGCCTTATTGAAAATGTCAAACAGTCCTTGGACAGGGGTAATGTGGTAGGGGCTGTTTTTCTGGATCTCAAAAAGGCTTTCGATACTGTAAACCACAGTTTGCTTTTATCCAAAATGGTATCTTTTAACTTCTCTCCAGATACATTAGAATGGTTTGCATCTTATCTCCAGAATAGAGAACAGTGTGTAAAAGGTCACCAGGATAAATCCTTATTTTTAAACAACCGTATGGGTATCCCACAGGGGTCCATTCTTGGTCCTTTACTTTTCAGCATTTTTATTAATGACTTGCCACTACACTGCTCAGCTGCAAAATGTCAACTTTATGCAGATGATGCAGTTATTTACACAGCTGCCAAGACTCCAGCACAGGCTGCAGATGTACTGTCTACAAGTATGGTTGATGTCCAAGAGTGGCTCTTCCAGAACCATCTATTGCTGAACCTTCAGAAAACAGTTTCAATGTGCTTTTCAATCAAAAAATGTAACCTGCAACATTTTAAAATTAATATACATGATCAAGATATCAGTTTAGTTACAGAATTCAAATACCTTGGCATTGTACTAGATCCTCAATTCAAATTTAATCTTCATATAAAGAAAATTTCTAAAACAGTAAAAAAAAATCTGAACTGCTTTAAATTAATTAGACATTACATACCATACCAAGCAGCTGTACTGTATATGCATTCTATGGTTTTTTTCTCATATACCATACGGTTTGACAGTCTGGGCTCAAGCAGCTCCTTCCATAATAAAACATATAGGTTCATTATATAATCAAACTCTAAAAATCTTGGATAAAAAGCCCATTAGGTGGCATCACTGTTATATTTTAAAAAAAATACAATCTATTGAGTTTTGAGAGTTTCACTGACCTCTGTGTTCTGAAATTAATTTTCAAATGTTTCCATAAATCAGCGCCAGAGCCACTTGCTGGTTTCATCCAAAGACAGGACAGCAGCAGAGCCACCAGGAGTTCTGTTAACAATAACTGTAAAATATCCCACCGCAGAACCACATTTGGACAAACAGCTTTCTCTATAAAGGGCAGTCATATCTGGAACACAATGCCAAATGAAATTAAAATAATAACGGACTTTAAAACATTTACTACAAAGGTTAAAAACTGGCTGAAAAATAAACAAGAATGTACCCATGTATGAAATGATTGTCTGCAGGGTGAGAGTGAATGAAGGGAAGGAATGAATGTGTTTGTTTATAGTGAGTGACGAAGGGAGGGAGGCCTGAAATAGGCAAATGTGAACCAGGTTTTTATATTGTGTATTTATAATCTTGTTTGCATTGATGTATGTGGTTATTGTTTATTCTGTTTTCATTTCTTCTTTTCCTTATCCTTCTTTCTTTTTACCTGTTTCTTCTTTCTAAAGCCCATCCAGGGACAAGAGTTGAAAATTAGCTAATAGCTATACACTCTTTGTGCAACACATTAGACTGTCATTTGATTACTTGTCTATGTTTATTGCACTGTCCCTGTCAAATAAACAAACAAAATAAAATAAAAGAGGGCCACTACACTGTTATACTAAATAAGACAATACAATGGAGAAACAGGGTGTAACCAAAATAATCTCATATAATGTAAAAGGGATCCTGAATCCAGTTAAAAGATCCAAGATTCTAGGCAAAATGAAAAAAGACAAAGCAGGAATAATATTTTTACAGGAAACCCACCTAACAGACTTGGAGCACACTAAACTTAATAGACAAGGGTTTAAACTGATGTCTTCATCTTCATATAAGTCAGGGAGGAGGAGGGGGGTAGCAACATCGATCTCAACCAAAATTATGTTTGAAAAAAATTCAGAACACAAAGATAAAGAAGGGAGATTTAGCGTGGTACTTGGTCAGCTAGAGTGAGAAGATATCACCTTGCTGAATGTATATGCACCTCCAGGGGCTAACTGGAAATTTTATAAAAATGTATTTGACCTAATGATAACTAAAGCCCAAGGTTTAGTGATATGTGGTGGAGACTTCAATCTAAGACTGAATCCATACTGGGATGCATCAGGTAATTCTCCACATCAAAATAACACTCAAAGTAGAAAAACTCGGATGCTACTAAAAGAAATGGGAATCTGTGATGTGTGGAGGGAATTCAACCCCAGTGTAAAAGATTATACATTTTACTCAGCACCACATTCATCATACTCAAGGATTGACTATTTTTTATGTTTAATAGAGACATTGGAAGAGTAAAAACATGTAAAATAGGACTGATGGATCTCTCTGACCACAGTCCGATCTATATGGACTTAAATATCCAAAAATACACAAATAATACATTTTCTTGGAGGTTAAATTCAAATGTGCTGAAAGGACCACTGAAAGATGAATTGGAATCAGATATTCTCAGATATTTGGAAGAAAATGATAATGGAGAAGTATCCTGTCATGTATTTTGGTTTACTACGGCACCCGTCGCAGTGCCTTTGCTACAAAGCATTATGGGTAATGTAGTGTATGTTGAGAGTGTGTTGTCGTTGGCTGTGTGCTATGAGTTGCTGCTCGCCAATAAACCGTTAACGGTACGTCGATGGTCCGAGTATTATTTGTTATATTGAGTAACGTAACGGGTGAAAGATATAACAAAAAGTGGCGACGAGGACGTCTGGACCGACGCTGCAGTCCGCGACGGAGGAGAGTTTTTTTGTCGTGTTTTTCCCACCGCAACTTCGTGCTGACAGGGTGATACACCGCGCCACTGTGCTGAGGTGGATGCTGCGGGCTGTCTGCTAAGCGGGGAGGAGCGGAACAGTGGAAATCGTTAAGGACAAAAAAACTCCGTGAGTAACGCCGGAGGGAATAAACGATGTTACAAGAAGGAGCCGCGAGGGAAAGAGCGACATTCAACCAGGAGTGTTAAAATGGCTGGAGTCATTGGCTCTATCGGGCCCTTTGATGAGAGCGCGGAGCAATGGAGCTCCTATACAGAGCGCTTTGATTATTTCGTCGCGGCCAATGGAATAACGGATGAAAAGTTAGTGCCTACTTTTCTGAGTGTGATGGGTCCCAAGACATTTAACCTACTACGTAACCTCCTACAGCCAGCAAAGCCAGGCTCTAAAACCTACAAAGAACTGGTGGACACACTGACCCACCACTTCTCACCCAAGCCTCTAGTGATTGCAGAAAGATACAGGTTTCACAGACGTAACCAAGAAGAGGGTGAGTCTGTTAACATGTTCGTTGCAGCGCTACGCAAGTTAGCCGAACACTGTGAATTTAAAGATGTTTTAAATGACACATTAAGAGACAGGCTTGTGTGTGGACTACGAAATGAAGCAGCACAGAAGAAATTACTCACAGAAAGTGATTTGACGCTTGAAAGAGCCATTAACATTAGTGTGATGATGGAGATGGCTTCCAAAGAAGCACACCAACTGCATGCTACAGGCAGAGTACATAAGCTCAACAGTGGTAAAACCAATGCAACAGGTCCATGTTTCCGCTGTGGCAAGGTGGGACACCTTCCTAATGACTGTTGGTACAAAGAGATGGACTGTAACAACTGTGGAAAAAAAGGCCACGTGCAGCGGGCATGTAGAAGCAAAAGGAGCAAAGACAAAGGCCCAAAGACAAGGAATAAAAGTGACATGGTAAAATACAAAAAGAAAAGAAATGTTCACACAGTTAAACATGGCGAGGACAGAGTGAGCGACTCCTCAGAGGAAGAGGTGTCAACTGCAATAAATACTGTCCGGATTATGAACGTGAATGAAGGCTCAGAAGGCTTTTGGACTAAACCAAAAGTGGAGGGACATTTTATTAAAATGCAGATAGACACCGGATCAAAGGCATCACTTGTGTCGCATGGCATCTACAAGAAGTTTCTGAAACATCGTCCACTCCGGCCTTCAGACACCGTCTTCAGGGCGTATACTGGACACCGAGTGCCCATGAAAGGGATGACAGAGGTAACTTTTCAGTACAATGGCCAAACTGCTGAGCTTCCAGTTTATGTTACCAAGAACAACTGTCCAGCTATAATGGGGCGTGTGTGGCTAAAGAAAATCCAACTTGACTGGCAAGAAGTAAGGAAGCTGTCACACAGTTCCACTCAGCTGCAGGCCATACTGGAAAAGCACAAAAAGGTTTTTCGTGATGAGCTAGGCAGCATGAAAAAAATTATAGTGAAGCTGCATGTCAAACCTGACAGTAAGCCAGTGTTCATGAAAGCCAGGCCAGTGCCGTACGCCATCAGACCAAAGGTGGAGGCTGACTTGGATGCTCTGGTCAAGAATGGAGTTCTGGAGCCTGTGACAACCAGTGAGTGGGCCACGCCCATAGTTCCAGTACCCAAAAAGGACGGAGGAATCTGAACCTGTGGAGACTTTAAGGTAACAGTAAACCCTGTACTAACAGCAGAGCAGTATCCCCTTCCACTGATTGATGACTTATTTGCGGGGCTGAGTGGGGGACAAAAGTTCAGCAAAATAGATCTCAACCAAGCTTATTTACAAATGCATGTAGACGAGCAGTCACGTGAAATGCTGACTATCAACACCCATAAAGGACTCTTCAGATATAGGCGACTGCCTTTTGGCATCACATCTGCTCCAGCACTTTTTCAGCGAGCTATGGATCAAATCCTGAGTGGATTACCAGGAGTGCAGTGCTACCTGGATGATATCCTGTGTACAGGAGCAGATGATAAAGAGCATCTGCGCAACTTGGATGCAACTCTCACGAGACTGGAGGAATATGGATTGAGAATCCGCAAGGATAAATGCGAGTTTTTCCAGTCATCCGTGGAATACTTAGGTCATGTGATCGTTGCTAAGGGACTACACACTGCACCATCGAAAATCACAGCCATTGTGGATGCACCTCCACCCCAAAATGTCAGTCAGCTGAAGTCTTTCTTGGGACTGCTGAACTATTATGGACGTTTCATACCAAATTTGGCATCACTATTAAAACCACTGCATAACCTGCTGCGCAAAGAGGAAGCATGGAGGTGGACGGCAAGCTGTCAGGAAGCTTTTCAGAAGGCAAAGGATGCGCTGACGGCATCAGAGGTTCTGACCCACTTCAACCCATCACTTCCGATCCAGCTTGCCTGCGACGCCTCTCCTTATGGCGTAGGGGCGGTGATTTCCCACGTAATGCCAGACGGTGAGGAAAAGCCAATCGCTTTTGCGTCAAGGACATTAAACAAGGCAGAAGCTAACTATACTCAACTAGAAAGAGAGGCTCTGAGCATTGTGTTTGGTGTGAGAAAATTCCACCAGTACTTGTATGGACGGAAGTTTACACTTTTTACTGACCACCGACCTCTCACAACCATCCTTGGACCATACACAGGAATACCATCTCTTGCAGCGTCCCGACTGCAGAGGTGGGCGTTGCTGTTGTCAGGACACTCCTATGACATCAGGTATCGAAAGTCAGACTGTCATGGTAATGCAGATGGGTTATCCAGATTACCACTTCCTGTCATGAAGCCAGAGTCAAGCACTGTGGACATCTTCTATTTCACAGAGGTAGAAAACGCACCTGTTTCAGCTGTGCAGGTGAAAAAGGGGACTAGAAATGACCCTGTGTTGTCTGCAGTCATGGACTTGGTCATTAAAGGACAACCTGCGGGTGATGATGCAACCTTGAAGCCCTTCCTTGGGAAGTGGACAGAATTGTCTGTTCAGTCGGGTTGTTTGCTGTGGGGGAGGAGAGTGATTATTCCCCTGTCATGTCGAACAAAAGTGTTACAGCAACTTCACGCAGGACATAGTGGAATTGTGAGAATGAAAGAAATAGCGAGAAGCTATTTTTGGTGGCCAAACATTGACAAGCAGATTGAAGAAATAGCCAAAAGTTGTTCATCGTGTCACAAGGTACGGAACAACCCACCATTGGCTCCTCTCCATCCCTGGGAGTTCCCACAGGAGCCATGGCATCGTGTGCACATTGATTTTGCAGGTCCGTTTGAGGACAGAATGTTTCTCGTTGCTGTGGATGCACACAGTAAATGGCCTGAAGTGGCTATTATGAGGTCAACCACCACAGAGAAGACCACAGAAGCATTAGGAGAAATGTTTAGTCGTTTTGGGTCTCCTATACAGCTAGTTTCTGACAATGGACCTCAGTTGGTTTCACAAGAAATGGATGCTTTTCTACAAGCTAATGGAGTGCAGCACATTAAATCAGCTCCATACCATCCTGCGACGAACGGCCTTGCAGAAAGGTTTGTGCAGACAATGAAACATGCATTGAAAGCATCACAAGGTCAAGGAACACTGCATCAGAGGCTGCACAAGTTCCTGCTAAACTACCGCAACACTCCACATGCAATCACAAAGACAACCCCTGCTAGTCTGATGTTCAAGAGAGATCTGCGCACTACCTTTGACCTTTTGAAACCCTCAGGATTAAAGGACACTGTGCAAAAGCAACAAGAGAAACAAATTATGCACAGAGGACATCGGGCAAAGGACAGAGCGTTCACGTCAGGAGAATCTGTGCTGGCCAGGAACTACAGAGGTGAACCTAAGTGGGTTCCTGCAACTGTTATCGCACAAACTGGACCAGTCTCATATACAGTTCAAACCACTGACAGTGTTTGGAAAAGGCACATGGATCAACTCCTGCAGACACCGCCAGCGCCTGCAGAACCGTCTTTTGGATATTCCAACGATGCACTCACCAACTCACCACGTTGTCCACCTACACCAGTGCAGAACTCAACCACTTCAGAGACCGGAGTTCCAGCTGGAGATGTGACATCTTCTTCTGCATCAGCACCAGAAGCAACCTCCACATTAGAAAGAACACAGACTCATGTTCCTGCAGAGCGCCGATACCCTACCAGGGAGCGACGACCTCCTGTCCGTCTGAGTTATTAGACTAGACAGCAACTGACCCACATTTATGGGGCAGAATAATCCCCAGGGGTACAGTTATGGGATGAGGTAGTCTACCCTCACTCCTAAGGTAGCATAATAATTAAAGAAAAAAAAAAGAGACAAACAAAGACACAAGAACTGCAGCAGACACTTGATATCTCCTGTAGGACATCTATTGTAAGAGGGGAGGAGATGTCATGTATTTTGGTTTACTACGGCACCCGTCGCAGTGCCTTTGCTACAAAGCATTATGGGTAATGTAGTGTATGTTGAGAGTGTGTTGTCGTTGGCTGTGTGCTATGAGTTGCTGCTCGCCAATAAACCGTTAACGGTACGTCGATGGTCCGAGTATTATTTGCTATATTGAGTAACGTAACGGGTGAAAGATATAACATATCCCCTTTAATACTGTGGGATGCATGCAAAGCTGTAATCAGGGGAAAGATTATTGCAAAACTGGCACTCCAAAAGAAACTGAGACAAGAAATAACTAACTAATCACATTAGAGTCAGAACTTAAGAAACTAGAAAAAGAGCACAAAGACAACACTCATTCTAATGACTCACTCAAAATTAAGGAAATTAAAAAACAAATAAACGAGATCTACACAATAGAAATCCAGAAGAAACTTACATTTCTGAAACAAAAATACTATGAAACAGGTAGCAAATCGGCAAAATTACTAGCCTATAAATTGAGGAAACAACAAACGGAGAGAGCAATCTACAAAATCAGAGACCCAGTATCAAAGGAAATAAAATTTAGAATTCAGGAAATTCTTAAAAGCTTCGAGAATTACTACAAGAACTTGTACTCCTGCAAAAAACACAAAAACGCATCCAAAGCCTTCCTAAATACATTAAATCTTCCCCAACTTACTGAGTCACAAAATAAAAAACTACTGTCAGAAATGCAACCTAAAGAATTAGAAAAAGCAATTATGAAACTTAAAGCTAACAAATCCCCAGGAGCAGATGGTTATACAGCAGAATGGTACAAAACCTTTAAACAGCAACTATCTCCTCTCCTGAAAACATTTAATTATGTCCTCCACACAGGGGAAATCCCTCCCCTCCTGGAGAGAAGGGGTCATTGCAGTCATACCTAAACCTGAAAAGGATAAACTAGACTGCTCCAACTACAGACCAATCAGTGTGTTAAATCAAGACTATAAACTTTTTACCGCTATCCTTGCCAAAAGGTTAGAAAATATACTGACAGACTTAATTCATTTAGACCAAACAGGTTTTATAAGACAAAGACAGACACAAGATAACATTAGACGCACTTTACACATAATTCCTCATATAAAAAAAATATAATTTAAATGCAGCCATATTGGGATTAGATGCTGAAAAAGCATTTGATTCGGTTGACTGGTCTTTCCTATATAGAATCTTACCCAGTTTCAATTTTCATAACAACTTCATTAGAACTATCCAGGCATTATATAAAAAAAAAAAACCAACAGCTAAAATAAGGATTAACGGTAAATTATCATCATCTTTTGAACTGGAAAGAGGATGTCGTCAGGGCTGCCCCTTGTCTCCACTGCACTTTGCAATCTTCATAGAACCTCTGAGCCAATGGATAAGACAGAATCAAAAAATTCAAGGTATTACACTTGGTCAGAAGGAACATAAAATAGCACTCTTTGCTGATGACATTTTAATATACCTGGGGCAGCCAGACACCTCTTTTCCAGAACTAATCTCAGTTTTTTCAGAGTATGGCGAGTTATCGGGGTACGAATCAAACATGCATAAAACCCAAATTTTAACATTCAACTATGACCCAAATCAATATTTACTAAGCAAATTCAAAACTAACTGGGAGATGGAATCTATGAAATATCTGGGGGTCAATATCCCGAAACAACTCAACAAAATTATAACACTAAACTATGATCCACTGATAGCAAAAATAAAATCTGATCTAGCAAGATGGAATATGATACCATTCTTGGGTACTGCACAAAGAACTGAAGCAGTCAAAATGAATATACTTCCACGTCTTCTATACCTTTTCCAAACAATACCGGTAGAACCTCCCAAAAAAACATGGCAAGAACTGGACAGAAGGAGCTCAAGATTCATATGGCAGGGCAAGAGACCTAGAATCAGATATAGAACCCTACAGCTAAACAAAGACAAAGGTGGGCTCGCGCTGCCAAATATTAGGGACTATTTTAAAGCCGCGCAAATTAAAACTTTAGTAGAGATATGTAACCCAGTCTACACTGCACAATGGAAGGAGATAGAATGCCAAATAACAAGTGACATTCCCCTACAGGCAATAATAAGGAACAATGTCTTACCTAAACTTTTGAATAACACTAACCTGTGGATAGAGACCCCGCTAAAAATTTGGTTTAAGATAGTCAGAGAGAATCAAACTAAAGAACCCTATCAATTATTGCAATGGATTTCCTATGATCAAGACTTTATTCCTAATAAAACAGACACTAGATTTAAAAAGTGGAAAGAGAACAGACTGATAAAATACTACAATTTTTTTAAAGGGCAAACTTTAAGAAGTTTTGAAGATTTGAAAAAACAAGGTCTAATAAATCAAGACCTTTACAGGTTCTTTCAGCTTAGACACCACATAAACAAAATACTTAAAAAGGAGGATTTGGAAAGGGCCCAGTCAGGTGTTCTGAAGGTTTTCTTAATGGCATATAAAGGGATCCCAGGGATCAGATACATTTCTAAAATATACCATGGTCTTCAAGACTTAAAAGGAGACAACACATCATGTATAAAAGAGAGATGGGAAAAAGAGGGGAATTTCACTTTACAACTGGAAATATGGGAAAAGCTAAATAAACAACAATGGAAAAGTACTTCATCCCTGCTGTGGAGAGAATTTGGATGGAAAAATTTGGTAAGATTTTTCAGAACACCTGCACAAAACAAATTTACTCGTAAAGGGTTGAATTGTTGGCGCTTGTGTGGTGAAAAGACTGCAAATCATTTTCATGTGTTTTGGTCATGCTCAGTAATCAACCAATATTGGACCAATGTACAGACAATATTGGGGAAAATATTCAAAGTAACAGTTCCCTTTTCTTTTGTAACTTTGTATTTGGGTTTACTACCGGAATCACTGGAAAGACGAGGAGAAAAATACTTATTCACTGTTTTAATATTGGCAAGTAAAAAAGCTCTAACAAAAAAATGGATATTGAAAGACTGTCCTACACCTGAAGATTGGATTAACGTGATTCAGGACATTTATTTGATGGAAAAGTTGACATTTGCACTGAGACAGGACATGGATGGGTTCTTGAACTTTTGGCAACCCTGGATCGCATATGTGTCTTCCATTAGATCTAATCTTTGACAAACACTATTTCAATCATGGCACCTCTCTTTGTTCCAACTCTACTCAGAATCTCTTTTATTTTTCTGCTCTTTTGTTTTCTTGTTTTTTTGTTGTTGTTTTTTTATTTCTCTTTTTCTTTCACTTAAAAAAAAGGGTGTTGTAATAATTTTTTTCCAATGCTGTCAAAAAACAAAAAAGGGGGAATATGTGATGAAAATGTCAACAATGCAATGCTGTAATGACATGTATACTCTTTATAAAAAATATATATATACAGATATGGAGAAAAAGTAAATTTCCAACAAAAATGCCTGAATTGTATGGAAAAAAATGCCTTACAAATTTACAAGAACAAATCTCAAATGTACACTAGTCCTAAAGTTACAGTGGCAAAAACAAAAATAATGAAGAAAAAGTTCACAATGTAAGTGACAAACATCAGATTTAAAATGAAAAAGTCCTGAATTTATAAGAACAAATTTAAATTGAATAAATTCATGACTGAACAAACCCTCAAACTGTCAAGAATATAATCCTTTCTCAAATAAGTTTTCAGGTACATTCTTTCTCTTACTCAAATTCATCTAAAAAATATAATAAATTTGGAAGGAAAATTAATATATGAAATAATAATATATTACTTGGGATACAATATTAATTTTATATTACGAGAGCATTTGGCCCTCAGTGTCTGCTGAGAAAAATTCTGGCTCTTGGACAAATGTAGTTGATGACCCCTGTCTTCTTCTTCTTCTTTTAGATTTGATTGGCGGTTGGCAACCAGCCCACATGTGCACTACCGCCACGTACTTGACTCTATTTCTCCCCATCAGTAATGTCCTCAGATATTTCTGATGACCCCTGTCTTATCGAAACAATTGGATTGCACTTCCTGGTTTTTATGATACCACAAACCAACAAGCCCCACCTTCAGTTCTTTAAGTAATCAGAATAAATGTCCTCCACTGCCTCCTTATTATCTCAGCCAAGGAGGTAATGTAATTGGGGTGGTTTGTCTGTTTGTCTGTTAGCAGGATTACGCAAAAACTACTGGACAGATTTTGGTGAAATTTTCACCAGAAGTAGTCGCTGGGCCAAGGATGAAGCCATTAAATGTTGGTGATCTGAGTGTACATAGCTCCACCAAGGACCTTGTTTGTATTTGTGCAACAGGATTAAACAAAAACTACTGGATGGATTTGGATAAAATTTTCACCAGAGATGTGTAACCCAGCTGAGAAAATGAGCCCTTTTCTCAGATTTCATTTGTATTAATGAAAGTGTGTGATTTTATTTTGAAAACCGACTATCTTGGAGAAGAGGAAGTGCGATCCTCGTCATCCAACTTTTGAATTTCCGGTTCATGGTCACGTTGGGTGATCTGGGTCTTTCTATTCGTTAAGAGCAAGATTAGCCCCGCCTTCCGAGCAAAGTGCTGAGGCGCTATGCTGGAAATCGGTCTTTTAACGATACGAGTGCGGGCGAGGGAGGTTGTGAAGCGATTCACACAGATACCTCTTTTTTGGTGAGTTTCATTCAGAAAGATGCTATAAATGAATCTAAACACTCTCCAAACGCTAATTTGCAACCTTTATTGTCCTAAGTTGACAGGAGCACGAGCATGAGGGGCATTGTGACTGTGTCCTTTGCTGTATTCACACTGAAATCTCATCTTGGTGAGTCAGATACATGCTAATGTTAGCGCTATGCTAATGCTAGTCACGAGTGGATTGTTCCTGTTTAAAAGCAATGGAAAAGGCTGTCTTTGTGTCTGTATGGTTTTCCTAAATGTGATTTCAGTTCCCAACAGTATGCTGAAGTACTTTTAGTTCATATGCACTATTTCTGTTGAATGCAATGTGTAGTTTGATGCTAAAAGCACATGGTGTTAGTCTACTATGTAAATCCATAGGTTATGCTAAACCCAGTAGCTCAGACAAGGTTGAAAGGGATTAATCATAATTTCATGGTTAAATGATATAGAGATGAACAGAGGAATTCATTTAATTGGTTACATGAAAAAAGGGTATTTCATGTGCTACCAGAGAGATTGTGAGAAAAAAGAACACATGCATGTAAGATGTAAGATGTGAAATGTAAGATATTACTATATTGCTGGACTGTGATAATAGTAATATGAGAGAAGATATGGTGTTATATAAGAAGGGATTGGAAGACAAATTACTCTAGCTGTAAACAATAATACCATTATTGTCGTGCAGGCTAGGTTTTTTTTGGTTGCCGACCAAAAACCTTCTGGATCCTGGATTCTCTCCGAATGGAGATGGCGAGCCTGACCCAAGACTGAACCGAGATTGATCTGAGATCTAACCAAGATCTCGATTGAAGGACATCCCTCCTCTCTCCAGTGCCCAGGATTTAAAGTGGTAACAACCCAAGTCGCCGCTTGAAAAGAGGAAAACAAACCTGAGTCTGGAGTTACAAGACATCTTGACTGGTCAAACGACTAACCCGAAAGGACAAACAAACACTGAGCTCAGTAGGACACTTTTGGGGTTTTATTTTGTGCCGGCCGTTGTTATATTTGTATATTTGTACATTGTTTGTATATTTTCCTCCTTCTATATTTATTAATACAGACATGAATTGCTCATTTCTTGCCTCCAGCTATTTCATTCCACACTCACTCCAATTCCCTATTGTAACCCTTACGAACCTAGCAATTGGTCTACACTTAATTATTTCCCTTACCTAATTAACATAAGGCAAGGGTTACAGATGGTTCTTGGGCTAGAGAGGAAGCCATTACATTTTGGTGATGATCCGAGAACACATACCTCCACCAAGGCTCTTATCTTCTCACAGTATGTTAGCAAGAATCCTACAAAACTACTGGATAGACTTTGATGCAATTTTCACCAGAACTGGCTCGTGGCCTACACGTGAACCCATTACATTTTGGAGGTGATCCAGGAGGGACGGAAGGAGCCTTGGTGGAGGTATGTGCTCTCTGAGTGCTTTTCTAGTTGGGATTGGCTCACTCAAAACACCTTTATCAAATCAGATTGGGGGCTCACTGATATTAATCAGCAGGCTGAAGACCAACTGTTTCAAACTGAATATCAGCTTTGTTGATGAGCTGTAAAACACAGACTGCTTTTGGTCTTTAAGGCTACACACACACACACACACACACACACACACACACACACACACACACACACACACACACACACACACACGTGGACAAAATTGTTGGTACCCCTCTGTTAATGAAAGAAAAACCCACAATGGTCACAGAAATAACTTGAATCTGACAAAAGTGGTAATAAATAAAAATTCTATAAAAATTAACCAATGAAAATCAGACAATGATTTTGAATTGTGGTTCAACAGAATTATTTTAAAAAAACAAACTCATGAAACAGGCCTGGACAAAAATGATGGTACCCTTAAGTTAATATTTTCTTGCACAACCTTTTGAGGCAATCACTGCAATCAAACGATTTCTGTAACTGTCAATGAGACTTCTGCACCTCTCAGCAGGTATTTTGGCCCACTCCTCATGAGCAAACTGCTTCACTTGTCTCAGGTTTGAAGGGTGCCTTCTCCAGATGGCATGTTTCAGCTCCTTCCACAGATGTTCAACAGGATTTAGATCAGGGCCCATAGAAGGCCACTTTAGAATAGTCCAGTCTTTTCCTCTTAGCCATTCTTGGGTGTTTTTAGCTGTGTGTTTTGGGTCATTATCCTGTTCCATGACCCATGACCTGCGACTGAGACCAAGCTGTCTGACACTGGGCAGCACATTTCTCTCTAGAATACCTTGATATTCTTGAGATTTCATTGTACCCTGCACAGATTCAAGACACCCTGTGCCAGATGCAGCAAAGCAGCCCCAGAACATAACAGAACCTCCTCCATCTTTCACAGTAGGGACAGTGTTCTTTTCTTGGTATGCTTCATTTTTGCGTCTGTGAACATAGAGCTGATGTGCCTTGCCAAAAAGTTCCAGTTTTGTCTCATCTGTCCATAGGACATTCTCTCAGAAACTTTGTGGCTTGTCAACATGCAATTTGGCAAATACCAGTCTGGCTTTTTTATGATTTGTTTTCAACAGTGGTGTCCTCCTTGGTCGTCTCCCATGAAGTCCACTTTGGCTCAAACAACAACGGATGGTGCGATCTGACACTGATGTACCTTGACCTTGGAGTTCACCATGAATGTGTTTAGAGGTTGTTCTGGGCTCTTCTGTTACCATTCGTATTATCCGTCTCCTCCTGCGGCCACATCCAGGGAGGTTGGCTACAGTCCTGTGGATCTTAAATTTCTGAATAATATGTGCAACTTTAGTCACAGGAACATCAAGCTGCTTGGAGATGGTCTTATAGCCTTTACCTTTAACATGTTTGTCTATAATTTTCTTTCTAATCTCCTGAGACAACTCTCTCCTTTGCTTCCTCTGGCCCATGTTTAGTGTGGTACACACCATGCCAACAAACAGCACAGTGACTACTTGTCACCCTTTAAATAGGCCGACTGACTGATTACAAGTTTTTAGACACCTGTGATGTTAATTAGAGGACACATCTTGGTTGAACATGTCCCTATGGTCACATTATTTTCTAGGGGTACCATCATTTTTGTCCAGGCCTGTTTCATGAGTTTGTTTTTTAAAGTAATTCTGTTGAACCACAAGTCAAAAGCATTGTCTGATTTTCATTGGTTAATTATCATAGAATTTTTATTTATTACCACTTTTGTCAGATTCAAGTTATTTCTGTGACCATTGTGGATTTTTCTTTCATTAACAGAGGGGTACCAACAATTTTGTCCACGGCTATATATGTGTGTGTGTGTGTGTGTGTGTGTGTGTGTGTGTGTGTGTGTGTCTTTGAGGATGTCAAAAAATAAAATCAATCCCTAAAAAAAGGAACAATATAGGATCTTTAAAAATCTGACACTTCATCTTGCCCAGTGACAGTGTATTTTATGGAGTCCCTATAACTGTTTTTAGTGAACTTCTTTTTTTTTTTTTTCCTATCGAGTCCCTTCGTGGACTGCTCCACTGTGATGGAAAAGCCCTGTTCCTCTTTTTTTGCAGCTGCTGCACTGCATCCTGTGTGAAGCGTTCTAGCCATGCTTGCTGTGTGCATGACCTGGCGCCATGCTTTATCTGCACATCTCGGTAACCTGTTAGTATGTTAATCTAAGCTGTAATGCTGTAGCTGCTGGGGCTTTTACTGCTGCCTGCACAAACACAGACACGGGGAAAGAGTCAACAGGTGGAAGCTCACCGTGAGTGTGTTCAAACATGACGGTCAGGCCGCAGAACGTATCAACACGGTCCCCCACCTGCCTCTCCCGGCTCGGCAGAAGAGGGCATCCTTCTGATCGAGGAGTTTACTCAAAGTCAGGCCAGGCCAAGAAATTGCTACCCACAGTGACAAACAACTCCATTCAGCCCAAGTGTCAGTTTACAGTTTACGCTCCATCCTCTGCCATGAGGCCCTGACTGTCTATTCTACACGGTGCCATGCTGCGTTACTGGCCCATCAACAGAAACTCTCCTGACGCATCAATGCCCTGATGCACTTCAAACCAAATGCACTTCTATATAAAATGCCATACGCACATAGCCCCTGTTTGCTTGTCTGTGTTTTACTGAATGCAAAGGTGCATGTGTGATACAGTGTCATACACTGTATACACATACTGTCATACAGTATGTGTATGACATACTATGACATACTGTCATACAGTATGTGACACATACTGTCACATACTGTATGACACTGTCATACAGTGTCATACAGTGGATACACACCCGTGTTCAAATGCCAGGTTTTTGTGATGTAAAAAATGAGACCAAGATAAATCATTTCAAAACTTTTTCCACCATTAATGTGACCTATAACCTGTACAACTAGGGATGCAAGTTATCAATTGACAATTAATTGATAAGCGGCAATTTTCCTGAGAATCTGAATTTCCCTTGGTACAATACGGTCAGTCTGTCTTTAACATATAAAAAGTTAATTACTGTTTTTGATATACTGAATAAAACATGATCATATTCCTCAATGATTTATTGTACCATTTGCCCTTTTTTAAGACAAACAATGGCATTTTTTGTAGCTTAATAAATTTTGTACTGTATAGTCATGTGTAGTATGTGCTGGTACATTTCAGAAATTACAGATGTCATGATCTTTAATTTATTTTAAAAACTATTACCAATATTATAAATTTATCTTTTTCAGTTATATTACAAAAAAAAATAACTTTCACGTTCTAATTTACTGACACACACGAGTAGACTGTTTTAACAGGAAAGTAAATTGTGAGCTGCTTCATCTGTTACATGTTAAACATTATCACAGTACCCCGGAAATCCAGGTAAACCCAGTACAATCTGGGCTCCTCGGTTGTCTTTTACCTCAGTGGTAAATTGAGTCCAGTCTGCTTTTCCATTTTGCGGCACAGGGCTGCAGCAGGGATGGGTTTTTGCACTCGGGTTGTCTTTTTCGTTGCTTCCGTCTGTTTCTCCACTATGCTAATTTGAAGCAGGTGGACCTTCAAGCTCGCGTGCTATTAGAACTTGTTGTGGTGCTCTGATGTAACCCGGAAGGGCGCGTTTTTTTCGCTCTGCACAGCTCATGCATGCATTCTGGGGGCATGGTGTCTTCTTCTGCTTTTTCAGCTGAAATGCAGCAGTGGTGACTGTGTACGCCCCTGCCTGGATGGCGACGCCACTACATTTCATAGAATAAGCTCCTATTGAAAAGGACTGCTGAGTTATCAATTAACAACTAATTTAATTTAGTCGACTAAATTCTTATTGACAATTAATGAAAAGTCAATTAATCATCAACATCCCTATGTACAACCCAAGTGAAAAACAAACTGAAATCTTTTAAGGGGAAAACAAAAAATTACAATAACCTGGTTGCATAAATATGCACACCCTTAAACTGATACTTTGTCTAACACATGGAAATCCGAAAAGATTTAAAGAAGATATGGCCATTTGAATGTTAGCACCTCTCAAACTACTTCTCTGAGAAAATCAGGTTCAAAGTTTCCAAGGATTGTCTATTGACTACTCTATTTCAAATACAAAGTTTACAGTTTTAAAATCTCCCACACTGTTATTTGGAGCATGGAGTAGCTTCTTCATGATTTCAACTAGCATATTTTGCAAAAAAAAAATCACAAATTTAAAAAAAAAAAATATCTGTGGTTTTTAGGAATCACGTCAGGCCAACTTGCTGCTGGTTTACTTGTGGTGGACCACAAACATGCACCCCCTTAGACTAATACTTTGTTGCAGCACCTTTGGCTTTTATTACAGCACTCAGTCTTTTTGGGTAGGAGTCTATCAGCATGGCACATCTTAATGTGGCAATATTTGCCCACTCTTCTTTGCAAAAATGCTCCAAATCTGTCAGATTGTGAGGGCATCTCCTGTGCACAGCCCTCTTCAGATCACCCCACAGATGTTCGATCGGATTCAGGTCTGGACTCTGGCTGGGCCATTCCAAAACCTTAACCTTCTTCTGGTGAAGCCATTCTTTTGTTGATTTGGATATGTGCTTTGGGTCACTGTTGTGCTGAAAGATGAAATTCCTCTTCATTTTCAGCTTTCTAGCAGAAGCCTCAAGGTTTTGTATCAACACTGACTGGTATTTGGAACTGTTCATAATTCCCTCCACCTTGACTAAGGCCCCAGTTCCAGCTGAAGGAAAACAGCCCCAAAACACGATGCTGCCACCACCTTGCTTCACTGTAGGTATGGTGTTCTTTTGGTGATGAACAGTGTTGTGTTTGTGCCAAATAAACCTTTTGGAATTATGGCCAAAAAGTTCAACCTTGGTTTCAGCAAGCCATAACACATTTTCCCACATGCATTTGGGAGATTTCAAATGTGTTTTTGCAAAATGTAGTCGGGCTTGGATGTTTTTCTATGTAAGATGAGGCTGCCCTCTTGCCACCCGACCCCATAAGCCCAGACAAATGAAGAAGACAGGAGATTGTTGTCACATATACTAAACAGCCAGCACTTGCCAGAAATTCCTGCAGCTCCTTCAATGTTGGTGTCAGCTTCTTGGCAGCCTCCCTGACCAGTTTTCTTCTCATCTTTTCATCAATTTTGGAGGGATGTCCAGTTCTTGGCAATGTCACTGTTGTGCCACATTTCCTCCACTTGTTTATGACTGGCTTTACTGTGTTCCATGATATATTTAATGCCATGGAAATTCTTTTGTACCCTTCTCCTGACTGATATCTTTGAACAATGAGATCCCACTGATGCTTTGGAAGCTCTCTGCAGACCATGGCTTGTGCTGTAAGATGCGACTACAAAAATGTCAGGAAAAGCCTACTAGAACAGCTGAACTTTATTTGGGGTTAATCAGAGGCACTTTAAATGGTGGCAGGTGGGTGCTGACTCCCAATAAACATGAGTTTGAATGTGATTCGTCAATTCTGAACACAGCCACACCCCCAGTTATAACAGGGTGTGCATATTTATGCAACCAGGTGATTGTAAGTTTTTTATTTTTACCCTTAAAAGATTTCAGTTTGTTTTTCAATTGGGTTGTACAGGTTATAGGCCTCATTAATGGTGGAAAACGTTTTGAAATGATTTATCTTGGTCTCAATTTTTTACATCATAAAAACCTGGCATTTGAACAGAGGTGTGTAAGCTTTTAATATCCACTGTATGTGGGGGATATGGGAGGAACAAGTGCAAGACAAAGAATATCAAGAGAACAGAATGCACCAGGTTGTAGCAGAAAGGCAGACACTGGAGAGGGAAGGTTCTTGTCTATGTGGTCCTTTTATTAAAAAAAAAAAAAAGGGGGCTAGTGCCAATGGTAGTCACTCGAGCTACCATCTGAGCCTATTTTTGGTAAGCTGTCAAAAGTATGTATGGTGCCTCAGTCTCTTGTTGCTAGAGCTCCACGACTGAATAAGACAGTTCACCACTTATCGAAATCAAAACAAAAAGTCAAACAGTGCTTTTATAAATTGGTGAAGCATTGTGAAATTCTGAATCCATAGAATACCTAAATACATGGGAGAAGTAATCATTTTAAGACCTGTGTTTGCTGTAAGTTTATGTATACTCACAAAGAAATAAATACTGATTGTGCAACTTTTTGGGTTATACACTACTCACAAAAAGTTAAGAATATTCAGCTTTCAGGTGAAATTTCAGGATGTGCCTAAAATGCACCATAACTGGAGTGGTGGCCTAGAGGTAGAGCATCTGCTCTACAACCGCAAGGTCGGGGTTCAGGTCCCGGCTGGGTCATGCCAAAGACCATATAAAAATGGAACTTCCTACCATTCAGCTTGGTGTTCAGAAAAAATGGAATGGAGGAGGGAAATGTGGGTGGCAGTGGCTCAGGAGGTAGAGTGGGTTGCCCAGTAAAAAGAGGGTTGGTGGTTCAAATCTCTCTCTCCCCAGACATCTTGCTGTTGTGTCCCTGGGCAAGACACTTTACCCACCTTGCCTCCAGTGTCCATGACACTGGGTATGAATGTGTATAAATGCTCGATAATGGTCGGAGAGGCCATTGGCGCAGATTACCAGCCACATTTCTGTCAGCCTGCCCCAGGGCAGCTGCGGCTACAGTAGTAGCTTACCACTATCAATGTTTGTCTGCAGTGAATGAATAATGGACTCACTGTAAGCGCTTTGAGATGTCACACGGCATGTGAAGCACCATATAAATCTAATCCATTATTATTATTATTATAACTTTTACAGGTGAGCTTAATTTGACCTTCTGAAATCTTGAATGCATATATCCAACTGTTCAATGTTTCAGTACTTTTTGCATAACTTGCTGTTCTCTAACAAGGTGCTTAATGGCAAAATTCACAACAGGTGTTTGATCCATGAACTGACCAATAAATTTTCCGGTTCAATTAGAATTGGTATGTAAACAGTCCTCTTCATCATGCTGTTCACATTTTGACATTATGAGACCAAGACGACACCTAACAACTGATCAACAGTATCTCGCCATTGCGAGGCTTCAAACAGGACATTCTCAGAGGGAAGTGGCCACTGAGCTGAGAGTGTCACAGAGTGTCATCAGCAGGATGCAACAGAGATACAGAGAGACTGGAAGAGTCACAGAAAGGCATAGAAGTGGACGTCCTTTGGCCACATCCCACGTTGATGACCGCTTCATTGTGAACAGTGCCCTTCAGAACCGAATGATGAATGCCACTCAACTCCAGGCACATTTAAGGGAGGTGAGAGGCACCCAAGTGTCATGTCAGACCATTCAAAACCATTTACATCAGCGTGGTCTGCATGCTAGATGACCTGCAAGGGTACGTGACCACAGCACCAGTCACAGGCATCATTGTATGGGCCACAGAGCATTTATGCTGGACAAGGGATCAGTGGGCCTCGGTGCTGTTGAAAGTCAGTTCATGCTGAGCAGAAATGATGGCGGCCAACAATGTTGGAGACATCAAGGAGAGTGCTATGCATCAGCCACTGTTATCACCAGACGAGCCTGTGGTGGTGGTGTTACAGTCTGGGCAGGTGTGTCTCTAGTCAATAGAGAACTGCCCTACACCTTGTGAATGGTACAGTGACAAGCTGATACTACCTGAATAACATCATTAATTCAGTCATTGTGCCCCTGCATGAACAACATAGGCCTAATTTTACCTTTATGGATGGCAATGCTCCAGCTCATCGAGGTTGCATCATTAGGGAATGGCTGCTGGAGGCTGTGGTACCTCAAATGGAGTGGCCTGTGCATTCTCCAGACCTGAATCCCATAGAAAACCTATGGGATCAGCTGAGTCACCGTGGAGAAGCTCGTAACCCTGCACCCCACAACCTCAATGACCTGAGGGCTGCCCTTCGAGGAGAGTTGACTAGTAAACAGCATGAGACGTCATTGTCAAGCTGTAATTGATGCTCAAAGGCACATGACAAGTTATTGAGACACTGACATTTTTTGTTGTGGTATACCCACCACTGTTGCTTTTTTTCCAATACATTTTTTTTTTTTTGTATTTTGTATACTTTATTAATCCCAGAGGGAAATTCAGGGCATCCACCTGGATGGATGAGGCAGCCACGGTATGGCACCAATCCCTTCACCATTCACACACACACTCACACCTAGGGCCACTTTCAAGTCTCCAGTTCACCTAACTGGCATGTTTTTGGCCTGTGGGAGGAAACCGGAGTGCCTGGGGTAAACCCATGCAGACACGGGGAGAACATGCAAACTCCACACATAAGGGTCACAGATGGTCAGGGGTGGAATTGATCCCGTGACCTTCTTACTGTGCTGCTGCAGTGCTAACCACTGCTCCACCGAGCTGCCCAATTACTAAATTGTTTGAGATGAGGAAATCACCATCGCATGCTTCTACTTAAATGCCCTGCTTTCATGATATAATATCACTGTAGTGTGAACTTTTTACATTTTCCATAAATTTCACCTGAAAGCCAAATATCCCCAACTTTCTGTGAGTAGTGTATATCTGGGTGCAATTCAACTTATGCAAATGTTGTAGAGAGAATGATCAGGTGAGGCAACGAGCTGGATCAACACAGACTTTATTTTCTAACAGAACAGGATCACAAAAGAGACCCCAGGCCACTGTGCATCTCACTTACAATATATACCTTTAATTATTTGCATAGTGGCCCAGGGGTCCGGCTTCATATCCCTTACATAACAAAGCCTGTGCGGTGCATTAACATAACACTATGCTGGTGCCGCACTTCACTCCTCTCCCGGCGGCCCAGCGTCTCCTCTTATCTCCAGGGGGTGCCCAACCTTTGCTGTTCCGTCTGGACCCCCTGGCGACCTCTCCTGTCATGGTCCATTACTCTCTGGGTGGAGAAGCCTAACAACTTGCTCCCCACACTGCCCTCCCCGAACACCCAGAATGGGCCTTAACCCCCCTCCCCCTCCCCGTTCCTTGGGCTTAAGCCGGCGTCCATAATGGATGTAAAGGGGAGTCACCAATCCCGTCAAACTGCCCTGCTGGTGGGGCGCACCGGAGGGCACGTCAGTCTGTGGGGGGAAAAGGGGAGGGGGAGAAAACACATCCTCTTCATGTGTGCCGGTCCCTGCTGAGGAATCACCGACCTGCGGAGCCCCCAACGGGGGACGTCCACGCCGGGAAACCCAGGCCAACACCACCTGCTCATCTGCCAACACAAAAGCGGGCTTTAGCCTGTCAATGCAGACGGTCTCTCTACGTTCCCCCAAGTCTAACACGAAATGTTTCACCCCAGATTCCAACACTCTGAACGGCCCGTCGTATGGTGGGTGCACCGGGGTCCAGTGTGCATCGTGCCTGACGAAAACAAAGAAGGCATTCTGCAAACTTTTTGGGACAATTGCGTGGGGAAAACAGTGGTGGGCCGGGCCCGGTACACTCCCCGCCTCTGTGCTGCGTAGAGAATGCGTGGGCGGCTTGGCCTCAGGCACGGGGTTGTCCGGTAAAAATTCCCCTGGGGATCTGCAGCAGTTCGGAAAATACAAGTTCTGCCGGGAAGACTGCCAAATCATCCTTCGGTGTGGAACACAACCCTAAAAGAACCCAAGGCAGGTGGTCTACCCAATTTGTGTCCGTGAGCGAAGCCCTGAGCGCTGCTTTAAGTGACCTGTGGAAATGCTCACATAACCTGATCGCCACATGGTTGCCACAACCCGTCGGCTTTAGGCACCACGTGAAGCGGGGATGCCCACGGGCTGTTTGAGCACTTAACGATGCCCAACCTCTCCAAGTTGGCAAACTCCTCGCGCACGCTGACCAGTTTAGCTGCGCCAGGCGCCGAGGTCGTGCAAATACAGGCGGTCCTTTGGTAGTGATGAAATGCTCGACCCCATGTTTGGTTACTGCCACTGAAAATGTTGGAACCGTGAGTGCTGGGAACTGGGCGAGTAACTGTTGGTATTTACCCCCTGGAGCTGCATGGCTAGTGTTGTCGACCCGGCTCCCCGGGCTGTACAGGGCAGAGAATCAAAAGAGGCAGCATCCACCAGTCGTCTCTTAGCAACATCAACTAATAAACCATGAGCACATAGGAAATCTGCACCCAAAATGGGGGAGGCACATGCGGCTATAATGAAAGTCCACTGGAAGCTGCACCCATGCAAACATATAGTCAGTGTCCGCTCACCAAATTATCTTTATGTCTGATCCATTTGCGGCCGCCAGCTCGGGACTGCTTCGTCCTGCCACCCAGTCTCTTTTGAACGGCAGGATGAGGCTCTTCTGGGAGCCGGAGTCAACCAGAAACCATCTCCCCGAACGTGTGTCTGTGATGTATAGCAGCTTGTCTCTGTCGCCAGCAGTCGCAGCTGCTACTGACTGCTGGCCTTGGCATTTCCCGACAGCTTAAATTGGCACGGTGGCAAGCATCACCATGCATCCGATCCGAAACGGCGATGATAGTGGCAGATCATCTCTTTCTTGTGTCTCCTGGCATCTGCTCCAGCCACCACCAGCGGCTCCTTGATCTCGCTGGCAGCCCCTCTGGGCTCCGGTGCCGCTGCATTCACGACAAAGGTTCTGGTCGCTAGGATGATGCGATCCCCTTCCTGCGCTAGTGCGCGGTAGTTCCTCGTCGCCAGCAGTAGCGAGTTTGCCAGGATTGCCCTCGCTGTAGCCGGGAGGTTCCTGAGAAACAGGTGGGCGAACAGGAAGGGCTCGTCATCTCTGCCCATCAATGCCAACATGCTCTCCATCAACTCCACGGCCGATCTGTCCCCAAACTCTGAACATGTTAGGAGCCTTTCCGCTCTTTCACTGTCTGAAGGGGTGCAGCGCTGGATAAGCATCTTTTTGAGTGCCTCGTATTTTCCTTGGACCGGCGGCTCTTGGAGTAGGCTTGCCACTTGTGTGGTGCGCGCGTCCAGTGCAGCGACCACATAGTAGTACTTCGTCTCATCTACTGTTACCCCGCGGAGAGCGAACTGGGCCTCAGTGTGTAAAAAAACATGCTGTCGGGTGGTGCAGCCAAAAATCCGGGAGCTTGACTGAAACAGCACGCAGCGCTGGTATTTTCTCTCCAGGATGTCTCCAGGGTGCTTGTTTTGCCTTCCATGGCACGTCAGGGTCACCAGTGTAGAGAGAATGATCAGGTGAGGCAACGAGCTGGATCAACACAGACTTTATTTTCTCTCTAACAGAACAGGATCACAAAAGAGCTCCCAGGTCACTGTGCATCTCACTTATATACCTTTAATTATTTGCATAGCGGCCCGGGGCTCCAACTTCATATCCATTACATAACAAAGCCTGTGCGGCGCATTAACATAACATTACGCTGGTGCCGCACTTCACTCCCCTCCCAGCGGCCCAGCGTCTCCTCTTCTCTCCGGCGGGTGCCCAACTTTTGCAGTTCCGTCTGGACCCCCTGGTGACCTCTCCTCTCATGGTCCATTACTCTCTGGGTGGAGAAGCCTAACACCTTGCTCCCTACAATGTCACCACTCACCATATACGCCATTAAAAGCTCTGTGCAAGTGTAATGAAACACAAACTGGACTCTGTGTGGCAAGGTTGATTTTCTGGATTTTGGACTGTTTGCCTCACTCACCCAAAACAATGGCCATACATGGGAGTCAAATAAAGTGAACTAAATTGAAGATAATCAGCTCTTTCAGAAAGTAATGCTGCTGGGTTTTAAGTGTAATTTTCTCTACAAATAGTAAACTCTAAATAATGGAGCGATGGCAAAAATATCAGCTCCAAAACTGGGAAAAAAATGAGAATATAGCAATAGCAAAAAAAAATTGTGGATGACTATGACTTAACAGCCACCAGCTGGCTGATAAACTTAAACTTCCCTAAATGGAGTTATATTTTAACCATTTTGGTTGGTACATTGTGGAGCAATTCAATTAAATTTAATTATCTGACAGATAATGCTGACTGCTGTGGGGAAAGCCTGTCTAAGTGGTCTGCGCTACAGTTTTCATCAGTGAAATTCTAGTACGTTATTAATTCACAGAGTGGTTATTGCTATTAAAAAGTGGTACATAAATTTAGATCCATTCCACCATACAACCCATGGGGAAAACAGAGAGGAAAAAAATGTAGCATATGGTTTTAAAACTGGATATCAAATTTCATTTAACTCACTATCGGTAGGTTGAGGTAGAAATCTCAAACAGCCAAAATCTGGGCAAATATATCCAAAATTTTTCTGCACAGTTACACAGTCAAAAACAATTTTCATTAGTTTAAAGTGAACAGGAAATATCACTGTCCCAACACTACACTTTAGCTGCAGGGGAAAAAAATGCATTAAATGACTAGATGTTTTTCCTGTTTATTCATATAATTTTTAAGTATGATTTTTTAACCTAAGAGGGATGGAGGGAGGATATACTGATGGTTTAATGAGACCAAAAGACAGGCTGAATACATCACTAAACACAAGGTCATATGGATTAATATGCTGTGATGAGTCAATACTCACACTCTGCTTAATAACACATTGCCAGTGACAAGTAAACATGCACCCCACATTTAATTTTACAACTGCTCACGATAAAAGAAGTGGATGCAAAGAGATTATTCTATTGAACAAAATACTGAAAAGATTTATTAAAATTATGTTAAATTTCAGTGTATCTGTTCCTTAGGTCCCGCAAACCAACTGGCCCACTTTGTATTAGCAAACTGACATAAATGTGTCACTGGCTGCACTTGTAGTTGATGGGAGGTGCGGTCTAGCCTGCCACTACAGAGGATCACACACAACAAAGCTGCCTGATTTAGAATAGAATAGAATAGTTAATAAGCTTTTATTGTCATTGTACAGTACAACAAAATTGTGGGTGCTCCACCAGGCTACTGCACAATAAAGTATGAGAGAAGGATATAAATAAAACACAGAGTTACAGAACACACGACTGAATAAAATAGCCCAGTATTATGGGACATGCACAGGTATGGTAGTGACTTCATGGATGGATCAATGTACATGAAAGTGCGGAGTGCACAGACAGGTGTGATTATTATAACTGAAAGGGTCCTCAGTTCTATGCATGTGAGTGTTTGTTTTTTTGGGGGGGGGGGGGGGGGGGGCTCTGACTGTTTGCAGTTCGGATGGCCCAGGGGAAGAAACTGTTTCAGTCTGGAGGTGTGGGACCTGATTGATCTGAACCGTCGTCCAGAGGAAGCAGGCCAAACAGGTGGTAGGCGGGATGTGAAGGATCACCTGTGATGGCCTTGATCTTTCTGAGACAGGAGGATCTGGAGGTGTCCTCTAGGGAGGGCAGAGGACCGCTGATGATTTTTTTGGGGGGCAGTGTTGATGACCCTCTGCACCATCTTCCTGTTCTCGGCCGTGGAGCCGACGTACCACACACCCAGACGGTAGATGAACATGCTCTCCACTGAGTAGCAGTAGAAGGCCAGCAGCAGCTTCTGGTCCAGGTTGTTCTTCCTCAGGACACAGAGGAAGAGCAACCGCTGCTGGGCTTTCTTCACCAGGGCCTTGGTGTTGACAGTCCAGGAGAGGTCAGAGGAGATGTGGGTGCCCAGGAGCCTGGAGGTGGTGACAGTTTCCACGTGGTCACCATTTATGAGAAGGGGTGTGTGGTCCTGTCTGTTCTTCCTGAAGTCCAGTATGAGTTCTTTGGTTTTGTGGACATTCCATTTCAGGTTGTTTGTTTGGCACTGCAGTATCTCTTAACCCTTTGTTGGCCGAATTTGGCAACTTCAGGAGGCATAATATATTGTATTACTATAATAATAATAATAATAATAATAATAACAATCATCATCATCATTTAAACAAGCTTCTCATATCTGTCAATAATGGTCTAGAATTGAATTTTTGAATTTTCCAGTATATTAATGAATGCTCTGTAAAGAGTTAACAGCAAAGCTTCTGATAAATATAAAATCATAGTGTGTGTCTTGTAAAGTATATGACGCACACTTTATAGATGCACATTTTTTCCTCGACCACCCATACTGTTAAAAAGTGCCCCGAAAGGTAACGGAGCCCTTAGGTCATGCTACCCGCTTTAGGGGAATTAACGGTGCATTCCTCCAGCTGTCATCGCCTCCTACAGATCTGGTTTAGGAGAAACATGACCCCAAACGCCAACTCGCCACCTCTCCTCCTTCGTCTCCCTCCATCCCACTCATCTTCTGAGCTGCAGCCCTTCTGCCCGAGAGCCGAGAATTTGAATACAAAGCAGAGAAACAAAAGATGTCCTTAAAATAGAGACGGTGTCTGCAGTGTGCTTTCAAAGAAGGATGCTGCAGAGAAAGAACAAAAAAAGCAAACAATGAAAAAGAAAACAAGATGGAGAGGAAAGATAGCAAGAAGAACTGCCTGATGAAAGCAAGTGAGCCCCTCTATCGATGTGGGATAGGTGACTGGAAGCATTGATTTCCTGTTCGTCCTTGCTTGGTTACGTACGGCTAATTTGTCATACAATACAGGTTGAAGAACTGTCTGTGAACATACCCTAAGCAGGGCTTCACTGGCTTCTCTGTATTGTACATTCGATCATTATGTTACCTACGGGAGTGTTCCCCCACTGGGAATGTTTACTGGAAAGCTTTCAGCCCTGCCAAGCTATTAGATAATGTCTCCATTTCATCACCTCTGGTACATGATTAAAACAATTAGCATTGCTAACTGGCAGTCAAGCATGATGAATCATATATCCCATTACAACGTAGAAAGCTTCAATTTTAAAGTCTAAGGGCGCATTCAGACAGCCACTGTTTGGTCCGGACCAAAGGACCAAACAGTGGCTTCCGCAGATAGTTCAGTTCGTTTGGTGCAGTCTGAATGTGCGTTGGAACTCTGATGCGCACCAAACAAGCGAAGTCTGGTCCTTCTGAAAACGGGGGTCTCGGTTCTCTTGCAAATGAAGTCTGGTACGCTCCGCTTGCAGTGTGAATCCAAACGGATTATCCAGTGGACCAAAGGGTGGAAGTGCCACTCAGCATTTGTGCAACCATAGCAACATGTAGTCTGAGAAGAGGAAGTGGTGTTTACCGTAGTACATTTTGGGTAGAGAATAACAAAGACAACCACACAAATCCAAGAAATCCTTTTACCGGTGAAAGCCGAGGAGAAAAGTAAAAAAAAATGCCTCATTTGTGGCGGACAAACAACCCGGCTGAAGGGAACGGATTTCCATTTTCGGTCCTGGCCAATCAGTGAGCCTGATTTTTCTTTGCCAAGATTTTTCTTCCTGGTCAGTGGTGGTTTTGGCTACAGTGCCCCAAACAAGCAGTTGTTGTAACTACATGATGCTGTCCAGGCAGTTTGGTCCGCTGCAATGTGAATGCAAACCAAACCAAACAAAGGTGTGAAAATTCTCGGCATTCTCTGCCCAGTCGAACCGAGACCCCCGGACTATTCTGGTCTGAATGCAGCCCAATTTGATAACACCTGAGTAAATATTGAGAGGAGCAGGTCAACTGACTTCTTACTCGACCATCAAAGTTGGGCTGTTGACTATAACATAATAATTTACAATTGCAATATTACTACTGTGTTAATAGTAAGCATATGACAATAACACCTATGATAGTACTGTGATAACTGCTGCCTTTCTAGCACCTCTTAAAAGTTTCCTGTTCTCGCTTTGTCACAAGGTGATGGCAATGTGCCTTAATTGCTGGTTACTACGCTTCAATAAACAAAAGAAGAAGGCAAGGCTATGTTGCAACTATGCTAACAGCAGTGTGTTACAGAACTGACTTAAAAATTATGCTGTAGAAGGCAGAAGAATTCTCAACCGCGGCTATCCAGGATGCTCACTGTTCTGATTGATTAGCAACAAGGGGCCGATGAAAACAACCGCCATTATGGTACTGTATAGGGAGGAGTCAGTCAAGTCAAAGTCAAAGTCAAAGTGCCTTTATTGTTATTCCATTGTTAATAAACAATGCAACGAAATTGAGATGCTGCTCCCTAAAAACAAACCATCACACTCACAGTTCACTCATGCATTTAACATTCTTATAATTACAACAATAAATAATGCTTGGCTTGGCTTGAATACAATACAGTATGTACGTAGCAATAATGAAAACATACTGAGCGATAAATATAAAAGACCAGCTTATACACACAGGGTTATTGCCACAAAATAACCTAAAATAACAAAATAATATCAGCAGTCTGTGCGTGTTACATAAATCCGTTCAAAATACGTACTGCTGCTGGGAAAAAACTATGATTAAACCTGGTAGTCCATGTTTTATGGGATCTGTACCGCTTTCCCGAGGGGAGCAAGTGAAAGAAATCATGGCCTGGATGAGCACAGTCTTTAATGACGGCAGTAGCTCTGTTGAGGTACCGAGACCTGGAAATCTCTTCCAGAGAAGGGAGAGAACAGCCAGTGATTTTTTGCGCAGTCTCGATCACTCTCTGGAAGGCTTTGCGGTCTGTGGCTGAACAGCCCTCATACCAAACCGTGATGCCATATGACAAAATGCTCTCAGTAGCAGAGCGATAAAATAAAACCAGCAACTGTGCATTCAGGCCATTCTTCTTGAGGAGCCTCAGAAAGTGTAGACGTTGTTGAGCCTTTTTTTTATCGTAGCTATGGTATTAACTGCCCAGGTAAGGTTGTGAGAAATATGAACACCCAGAAACTTCATCTCTGTTGACCTTATTTGTGAAGATCCAGACAGGCTATATTTGAGACAAGATAAATCACACTTTCAAGATAATTCTTGAGTGTTTTATGTGGTGTTATATGCTTATAGGTAACAGCCTTGAAAATGCTAGCAAGCTTGGCAGATGGCTAGGTTAAACTAGTATCACCGGTGTGTGTCCCTACATCTCACCCACATGCTATTTCAGAGCACAACAATAGATTATTTGAATTCACTCCAAACAGACCCAGTGTAACAATAACGCTGCCGAATGGTTAGTGTTCAAATAACTGAGTAACCCATGATCAAACCATTAGCACTGTGCAGCTAACATTAGCCCATCACATTACTTTACTTTACTTTATGATGATTTTGGGCGCAGGCGGAGCCTCTATGCTCAGATCCTCTTCGCATGGGTCATCCCTCACTTTTCTGCTTCCCAATCATAGCGCATGGGATGGTCCTTCTAGAGTTTTTCCAGTCTGTTTTTGAAGGTGTTCAAGCTGGGGGCTGTTATCACCTCCTCTGGGACGCTATTCCATGGATTTACTACTTAGTACATGAATGAATGTAAACGAGCTGCACTTCTAGTACGCTTCTTTTCCAGTTTGGAACAGTGGCCCTGGGTAGATGTTCCCGCTGATATTCTCAGGAGGGGATCTAGTTGGTCATCATACTCGCTGAGAAGCTTGTATACCTCAATCACATCTCCCCTCAGCCTGCGGAAGTGCTGGGTAGACAGTTCTAGCTTCCTCAAATGTCAGCAATGATGTAACTAAACATTTTACACAAGAGCTAGTTGAGGATAACCATAGGATAACCATCTACCATCCCAGTGTTTCCCCTACCATTATATTGGGGAGGTGCCCCCCCCCAACGGACCCCCCAGCCCTCCTAGAGTGTCAAGTTAAATTTATTTAATTTTATTTTTCTATATAGCCCCAGATTACAGCAGAAGTCATTTTAAGATGCATTCACTATAGAACAAGTCTTTACCTTGTCCTTTGATGAAACAAACAAAATATCCTTACGTTATTTATCTTATTTACATGACAGCAGCTCATTTCTGTCTCTTCTCCTCTCTGCACCCTCCATCATGCAGCAAGGTGGAATGCCACTGTGCGTAAACACAGACACATGTACTGACACACACACGCACACACAGACAGACATGACATGTGCGCACATACAGGTGAACACACTTGCACCAACGGAGAGAGAGCACGTAGGAAAGCATGTTGCATCAGCCAACTGAGAAGCTGAAAAAAATATCTGTTTTTTAAATGCACCCAGGATGACGAAGGTTGCAACGCTAACTCTCCTGCTAGTTGTAGCTGAAGTAGCTCTCCTGCTCAAGTATCACATGTCCCGCCCCCAACAAGCAGCAATAAAACGGTCATGACTAGATGACAGGTTTTGACCCAGAACATCTTGCAGCATGCATACGAACTTCAATAAATGGGCCAGATGTGTCAGACTTCCCATATCAAGAGGCACTTGAAATGTTCTTCCAGAAGCCCAGAACAATGCAATGTAGTGACACCGACAAAAGCTGCACACTTTGGGGTAGCTGCCATATAAACAAATGTTCAGATATTTCGTTTAATGTCGTTCAAATATTCTGATGTTTTGTTCAATAATTGTTTGTTTTTTAAGTTTTTATTTATACTGACTGCTGTTATTAAAAGAAACTGTTGTTAATAAAAGAAACAGTTGTTATTAAAAGAAATGGTTGTTTTATCTTTACACCTGGGGTCCATTTGGACCCCAATGACACATTTTTTGTAATATTTTCAAGGCATGTTACTTTTTTGTATGCTGTATTAGGTAGTTGTCACCCCCCCTCCCCCACAAGTTATCAATCTACCCAAAAAAGATCGATTTGTTGCACTCATTCATTTCATTTCTGGACCAGATTTTCATTTTGGGTCCATATGGACCCCAGCTAGACTATCGCATGTTTTGACCGAATTGACCTTGGTTTCGTATGTGCCAAAGAAAAACAATGCCTTTGTAGACCTGGGCATACTTGACATCCGTCGCAATGTAGCTGCAAGGCCTCCTGCTCTAAAAATAATTATAAAACAACTAAAACCAATAAAACATAAATACATGAAGTAGTGTTGGGGTCCACGTGGACCCCAGGTGTACAGATTAATCAGTATGGGCACGTGTACAGACGACAGTTAAAAAAAACTGTTGTTTTTTTAACTGTCCCTCCCAAGGCTGTAAACCTAGGGGAAACAAAACACTGCATTCAGTGCAGTCTCCTGTTTGGTGTTAGATTAAATGATTGGCCAAGACTGATTGGCTGGACTGATTATGATTTGGTCAGAATCAGTCTAACCAGCTAGTTTAGCATGGCTAGACGAATAAGCCAACAAATATTCAACCGTATCAGTAACCCCCCTTGGAAGACTGAAAAAATATGAGTGAATGCCACAAAAACTGATGCAGTTTTCCATCACATCCATCCATTTTCTACCGCTTTTCCGGAGGTCCGGGTTGCAGAAGCAGCAGCTCAAGCAAAGAAGCCCCAACTTCCCTCTCCCCAGCCACTTACTCCAGCTCTTCAGAGAGGATACCATGACGTTCACAGGACAGCTGGGAGACGTAGTCTCTCCCGCGCGTCCTGGGTCTGCACCAGGGTCTCCTCCCAGTGGGGTATGCCCGAAACACCTCAAGTGGGAGCCGTCCAGGAGGCATCCTGATCAGATGCCCAAACCACCTCGACTGGCTCCTTTCAATGTAGAGGAGCAGTGGTTCGACTCTGAGCCTCTCCCAGATGACTGAGCTCCTCACCCTATCTCTAAGAGTGAGTCCAGCAATCCAACGGAGAAAGCTCATTTCAGCCGCTTGTATCGCGATCTCATTCTTTCGGTCATTACCCAAAGCTCATGACCATAGGTGAGGGTAGGAATGTAGATTGGCCGGTAAATCAACAGCTTTGCTTTAGAGCTCAGCTCCCTCTTCACAACAACAAAGCAGTACTATGTCCGCATCACTGCAGATGCTGCTCCGATCCGTCTGTCAATCTCTCGCTCCATTCTCCCCTCAATCGTACATGAAACCCCGAGATACTTAAACTTCTCCACTTAGGGCAGGAGCTGTTCCCAACTCAGAGAGAATAATCCATCCTTTTTCAGCTGAGGACCATGGACTCGGAGTTGGAGGTGCTGATTCTCATCCCAGCTGCTTCACACTCAGTAGCAAACCGTCCCAATAAGACTTGTAGGTCATTGCTCGATGAAGCCAACAGGACAACATCATCTGCAAACAGCAGAGATGAGATCCTGTGGTCACCAAACATGACACCCTCCGTTCCTTAGCTATGCCTAGATATCCTGTCCATAAAAATTATGAACAGGATCGGTGACAAAGGGCAGCCCTGGTTGAGTCCAACTCCCACTGGAAACGAGTTCGACTCGGTGTTGGCAATATGAACCAAACTGTTGCAATGGTCATATAGGGACTGGATAGCTCGTAGCAACAAGCCTGATATGCCATACTCCCGCAGCACCCCCACAAGACACCACGAGGGACATGACTGAATGCTTTCTCCAAGTCCACAAAACACATGTAGACTGGTTGGACAAACTCCCATGAACCCTCGAGGATTCTCGAGAGGGTTAATAGTTGGCCCAATGTGCCATGGCCAGGACAAAAACCACATTGCTCCTCAGGAATCCAAGGTTCGACCAACGGTTGGACTCTCCTCACCAGTACCCTTGCATAGACCTTCCCAGGGAGGCTGAGAAGTGTGATCCCCCTAAAATTGGAACACACCTCCTGGTCCCCCTTCCTAAAAAGAAGAACCACCACCCCAGTATGCCATGCTAATCCAATCCAATCCACCTATAGTTATAAAGCACTTTAAAAACAACCACAGCTGACACAAAGTGCTGTACATCAATAATAAATAAAATATAAAAAACATAAGACACAAAAACAATAAAATACATCACAAATAAATAGTAGTCATACAATAAAAGCAACAAAAGCAAGTAAAATCAATGTCTCAAACTGGGTCAAAAGCCAAAGAATAATAAAAATGGGTTTTAAGATGAGTTTTAAAACTGCCAAAGGCACTGTCCCCAAACTCCACACAATGTTGCAGAGACGTGTCAACCATGACAGCCCTACATCATCCATGGCCTTGAGGTACTCAGGGCAAATCTTGTCCATCCCTGGGGCCCGGTCACCAAAGAGTTTTTTAACCACTTCAGCAACCTCAGCCCTGTGATGGGAGAATTGTCTCCCTCATCCTCAAGCCCTGATTCTGCTGTGGAAGGCATGCCAATGGGATTGAGGAGATCCTCAAAGAATTCCTTCCTCCGCTCGACGATATCCCAAGTCGAAGTCAGCAGTACCCCATCCGTACCATACACAGTGTGGAAAGGGAGCTGCTTCCCCCTCATGAGCCGCCAGACAGTTTGCCAGAATCTCTTCGAGGCTGACCGAAAGTCTTGTTCCATGGCCTCACTGAACTCCTCCCACACCCGAGTTTTTGCTTCAGCAACCACCTGAGCTGCACTCCGCTTGGCCTGTCAGTACACCTTAGCTACTTTGGGAGTCCCACAAGCCAGCCAAACTCGATAGGACTTTTTCTTCAGTTTAATGGCTGCCCTCACCACTTGTGTTCACTACTTGGTTTGGGGGTTGGCACCACAAGATGCACCAACGACCTTGCGGCCTCAGCTCTGGGCAGCTACTTCAACAAAGGAGGTGGAGAACATGGCCCATTCAAACTCCCTTGGAATGTGGTCGAAGTTCTTCCGGAGGTGGGAGTTGAAGACCTCTCGGACAGGGGCCTCAGCCAGACATTCCCAGCACACCCTCATTATACGTTTAGGTTTACCGGGTCTGAGTGGCATCCACCCCTGCCATCTGATCCAACTCACCACCAGGTGGTGATCAGTTGACAGCTCTGCACCTCTCTTTACCCGAGTGTCCAAGACATATGGCCGCAGGTCTGACGACATGATAACAAAACTGATCATCGACCTGCGACCTAGAGTGTCCTGGTGCACATGTGGACACCCTTATGCTTGGACATGCTGTTCATTATGAACAAACTGTGGTTGGCACATAAGTCCAATAACTGAAAACCACTCTGGTTCAGAGGGCAAGGTGTTCCTCCCAATTATGCCCTTCCAGGTTTCACTGTCATTGCCGATGTGTACACTGAAGTCCCGCAATAGGACAATGGAGTCTCCAAGAGAAGCACTCCAGCACCCCAGTAAGAGACTCCAAAAAGGGTCTGTACCCTGAACCATCATTTGGTGCATAGGCACAAATGATGGTCGGGACCTGTTTCCCAACCCAAAGGTGCAGGAAAACTACCCTTTTGTCCACCGGGGAGAACTCCAATGTTGAGGCAGGTGGGGGCATACAAGAATACCCACCCGTGCTCATCGCCTCTCGCCCGGGGCAACTCCAGAGTAGGCCAAGCTCCAGCCCTTCTCCAGGAAACCAGAGCTGTGCACTGAGGTGAGCAAAACTATATCTAGCCGGTATCGCTCAACCTCGTGAACCAGCTTAGGCTCCTTCACCACCAGAGAGGTGATGTTCCATGTCCCAAAAGCCAATTTAGAAAGCTTATGTGCGTGTGACATGACAGCGTGGCCGAGAATAAGAAAAATTCCATCCAAATCCCCAAACAATTAATTGTCTAGTGTGGAACTTCTTATTTATTCATTTATTTATTTTTTGGGGGGTGGGGTTAAGAAAGCAACTGAAGGTTATTAATAGAGGCCCCAGCCTGCAAGAAACACTATAACGTCTCCATCCCCCAACAGCCTCCACAGTAGAGCAAGTAAGTAGCAGTTTGGCTGTGGCCCACAGACAGCATTTTTTGCACTGCATGCACTCTAAACCTTTTTGTTTTCATTTTTCCCCATTCGTCCATTAAATACAATGCTACAGCTATAGCTACAATCAATTAGTCAGAGAATGGTACACAGAGTGAAAAGTTGGAAGAGTGCTAGCCTAGTTTAGCTGACGTCACCTAAATTCCTACAGCTTTAAAGTTCACAAATTAAAGGCATTCAGGGCAACTATACCTGGCCAAGCACCCCTAGCTGTTTAAAGCAGTAGCTGATGGAAGACCAGTATTTGTTTTCCCCCTTGTCTAGCAGTGATGGTTAATGCATAGCTGATGTTCCTCCCAGATGGTGTTGTTGCCACCTAGGTATAAAGCTTCACCTCCTTCTTTTCAGTGATGCTGTGACAAATTCTGCTTCTTCCATTTCAGCAAACATATTCCTGCTCAACTCATATGATTTAGCTGTCCTCTTCATCTTTGATGACATACAGTCATGTGAAAAAAATTGGACACCCCTTTAAATATTCAGTTCTTTATTAAGAAATGTTCATATATCTATGCCTAACCTTGTTTTTGTTTGCATTTTTAAAAATTTATTTTAGCCATTACAAGTGGGAATGAATGTGGGTGGGAGTGTCCTAAAAAGATGGGGGTGTCCTAATTTATTCCTCACTATTTGTTCAGAATTACATTTTACAGAAAATCTGAAAAAGTCTTTAATTCATTTTCAATTGTTTAGCTGTATTACGTGAATCTCCCAGTATTTTTAACACTGATATTAAATATCCATATGTCCAAATATGTAAAAAAAAAAAAAAAACACACCACACACAGGCTTATACAGGGTGTCCTAATTTTTAACATGACTGTAAATGCTGACATACATACATAGTTCATATGAGAATATCTGTGCATTATTAAATAATAATTTGGATTGGTCTGGTGTAGGAAGAAAACATGAGGTAAAAGCAAAGGTTACAACCGCCCCAACCAAATGTGGATTTTGTCATTGTACACTTGCAATATTGCTTTGACAAAGTGTCAAAAAATAACTGAAACACATTATGATGTCTGGTAGGGGTTTAAGCAATCCACTTATATACTATAATATTCTATACCTTGCATGTTTACTTCTTTAAAAAAAATAGGTCAGACATTGGTAAATGGCATTCACTTACAGTATATAGCGCTTTTTCTCATCTTTGGATGACCAAAGTGCTTTACAGATCCTGCTATCCACCCATTCCCGCACACATTCACACACTGATGGCGGCAGAGCTGCCATACACACACAGGCGCTAGCCTGGCCACCAGGAGCAACTGGGGGTTCAGCGTCTTGGCTCAAGGACACTTCAACATGCAGACTGCAGACAGAGCAGGAATCAAACCCATGACCCTCCGATCAGAAGTCGGTCACACTACACCTGCACCACAGCCGCCACATTGTTATACTGTAGTACAGTTTTAAGGCGTTCATATACCTAAAGTTACAACTATCAGACCTAAAAAACGTCCATCAGGTTTACGCTCCAACACTTTGATTTTATAAAGCTAACTCCTCCTCTTCTTGAACAGGTGAAATTTTTAACAACTGTATGAAGGCATAAAGTTATGCATCATTAGGGTTATTATCTAACTGACAGATTAGATGTCAGCTGTGTTGGTGCTTTTTTCTTTTGGCTCAAATTCATTTTAAGAATGGTTAAATGAAAAAACAATGTTCCAAAACGTCTATGCTCAGGGATTATCAACTGTATTTATTTTTTCATATTAATCAATTCATGGTAGTACTCACTAGCAGGTACAGTGGTGGGAAAAAGTGTTTGCCCCTTTCCTCACTTCTCATTTTTTGTATGTTCGTCACACAAATATTTCAGAACATCAAACAAATTTAAACATTAGACAAAGATAACACAAGTAAACACAAAATGTGGTTTTTAAATGGAATTTCCCCATTGTGGGACTAATAAAGGCTTATCTTATCTTATCTTATCTTAAATGAAGGTGTTAAGGGGAAAAAAATCCAAACCTACATGGCCCTGTGCAAAAAAGTGATTGCCCCCTAAACCTAATAACTGGTTGGGCCACCCTTAGCAGCAACAGCTGCAATCAAGCGTTTGCGATAACTGACAATGAGTCTTTTACAGCGCTGTGGAGGAATTTTGGCCCACTCATCTTTGCAGAATTGCTGTAATTCAGCCACACTGGAGGGTTTTTGAGCATGAACCACCTTTTTAAGGTCATGCCACAGTATCTCAATCGGATTCAGGTCAGAACTTTGACTAGGCTACTCCAAAGTCTTCATTTTGTTTTTCTTAAGCCATTCAGAGGTGGACTTGCTGGTGTGTTTTGGATCATTGTCCTGCTGCAGAACCCAAGGGTGCTTCAGCATGAGGTCACAAACAGATGGCCGGACATTCTCCTTCAGGATATTTTGGTAGACAGCAGAATTCATGGTACCATTTACCACAGCAAGTCTTCCAGGTCCTGAAGCAACAAAACAGCCCCAGACCATCACACTACCACCACCATATTTTACTGTTGGTATGATGTTCCTTTTCTGAAATGCTGTGTTACTTTTATTCCGGATGTACACTACCATTCAAAAGTTTGGGGTCACCTCAGACAATTTTGTGTTTTCCATGAAAAGTCACGCTTTTATTTACCACCATGAGTTGTAAAATGAATAGAAAATATAGTCAAGACATTGACAAGGTTAGAAACAATGATTTGTATTTGAAATAATTTTTTCCTTCAAACTTTGCTTTCATCAAAGAATCCTCCATTTGCAGCAATTACAGCATTGCCGACTTAACATGACTGCACAAGGGTTTTCTAATCATCCATTAGCCTTCTGACGCAATGAGCAAACACATTGTACCATTAGAACACTGGAGTGATAGTTGCTGGAAATGGGCCTCTATACACCTATGTAGATATTGCACCAAAAACCAGACATTTGCAGCTAGAATAGTCATTTACCACATTAGCAATGTATAGAGTGTATTTCTGATTAGTTTAAAGTTATCTTCATTGAAAAAAGTGCTTTTCTTTCAAAAATAAGGACATTTCTAAGTGACCCCAAACTTTTGAACAGTAGTGTAATGGGACACACACCTTCCAAAAAGTTCAACTTTTGTCTCGTCAGTCCACAGAATATTTTCCCAGAAGTCTTGGGGATCATCAAGATGTTTTCTGGCAAAACTGAGATGAGCCTTTATGTTCTTTTTGCTCAGCAGTGGTTTTTGTCTTGGAACTCTGCCATACATCTGGAATTTCCCCACTGTGGGACAAAAAAGGCTTATCTTATAAGATAAGATAAAGGCTTATCTTATAAGATAAGATAAGCCTTTATTAGTCCCACAATGGGGAAATTCCAGTATTGCAACAGCACAGGGATAGCAACACTCAGAACAACAATCAGAAGGCAAGAGAAAAAACGAGAGCAGCGAGTATACATATGTACATATAAATATATATATATATAGACACACAGTGCGGAGCATTGTAGCTAGATGGGATAGATATATAAATATATAAACAGTGCGGAGCATTGTAGCTGGATGGAATAAATATATGAGTATATAAACACACAGTGCGGAGTATTGTAGCTAGATGGAATGAATATGTGAATATATAAACACACAGTGCAGAGCATTGTAGCTAGATGGAATAAATATGTAGATATTTAAACACACACAGTGCGGAGCATTGTAGCTAGATGGAATAAATATGTAAATATATAAACACACACAGTGTGGAGCATTGTAGCTAGATGGAATAATATGTAGATATATAAACACACACAGTGCGGAGCATTGTAGCTAGATGGAATAAATATATGAATATATATTTATCACGGACACACAGATCGTCCTAAATGTCTCCTGAGCCGGTGGACGGAGCCACTGTCTATAGCAGGATACGATACAGCAGAGAACAGCTGCTAGCATTCAACCGCCACCCGGTCCCATTGGAAAAACTCGACATACCGAGAGAACTGAGGCGAAAACGCCGCGGCTGCCGGGCTGGAGTAAGGCGGAGGACAAAAAATATAAGGTACAGACCCTCCCTTCCATCTGTTGTCATGGGAAATGTACGGTCGATACTGGGAAAGTTAGATGAGCTAGCGGCTATCTCCCGTTATGATAGCACATACCGGGAGTGCTCTCTCCTTTTGTTTACTGAGACGTGGCTAACTGAACTAGCAGCAGATGCTAACATTGAGCTGGAGGGTTTTCACATGATACGAGCTGACCGAACACCAGACAGTGGCAAGGCTAGGGGCGGTGGAGTGATAATGTATGTTAACAACAACTGGTGCAGACCGGGACATATCACTGTTAAACAACGACACTGCAGCAAAGACATTGAGTTGCTAGCTGTTAGCATGAGGCCTACATATCTCCCGAGAGAACACTCACACGTGATCTGCATTGTTGTTTATGCAAATCCGACGGCGAACGCTGGGACAGCACGTGACGTCATCCATTCAGTAACCAGCAGGCTGCAGACAGAACACCCAGATGCTCTTCTCCTCATCTCAGGCGATTTCAACCATGTTTCACTGTCTCCCATTCTACCCACGTTCACCCAGTATGTCACATGCCACACTAGAGACAATAAAACACTGGATTTATTCTACGCAAACACTAAGGAGGCGTACACCTCATCACAACTCCCCCCACTCGGGAGATCGGATCACAACTTGGTTCATCTCCGGCCGGTGTACAAACCCCTAGTGCACAGACAACCTCCGGCCATGCACACTGTGGAGTTATGGTCTGAGGAGACAATGGACACCCTAAAGGGCTGTTTTGAAGCCACCGCCTGGAAGCAGCTCTGCGATCCACATGGTGAGGACATCGATGGCCTCATTCACACCTTCACGGGCTACCTCAGCTTCTGTGTGGACAAATCCGTTCCCACCAAGACCATACGGCGTCACTCAAACAACAAACCCTGGATCAACCCTGAGATAAAAACACTTCTGAGAGAGAAGAAGAGGATCTTCAGGTCAGGGAACAGGGAGATGCTGAAGTCCGTACAGAGGGAGCTGAGGAGAAAGATCAGAGAAGGCAAGGACAGCTTCAGGAAGAAGATGGAGGACAAGCTGCAACAGAGCGACATCAGCGGGGTCTGGAGAAACCTCAAAACCATCTCGGGGCTCCAGAATACCTCCCCCCAGGCCACAGGGGGCAGGGAGTGGGCGAACAACCTGAATCTGTTTTTCAATAGATTTGACCAACCGCCCTCCCCCCTGACTGCACAACAACCACTGCTGCCTCTAAAGAAATCAAGTCCTGCTGCCCACTCCCCACTCCACCAACACCCCCCCACTCCCAACACACAGCCCCCCATCCTGACCCTGACCAGGACCCAGGTGAGGACGGAGCTGAGGAAGATCAAGGCGAGGAAGGCGCCGGGACCGGACGGCATCAGCGCAAAGCTCCTCAAGTCCTGTGCAGACCAGCTGTGTGGGATTGTGACGTATATCTTCAACGTGAGCCTGAAACTGGGGAGGGTACCACAGCTGTGGAAAACATCTTGTGTGGTACCTGTACCAAAAACTTCCCACCCCAAAGACCTGAACAGCTACAGACCGGTGGCCTTGACGTCCCACTTGATGAAGACCCTGGAGAGACTGCTCCTTGCTCACCTCCGCCCCCTGGTGGAACCAGCGATGGATCCACTCCAGTTCGCCTACCAGCATGGCATTGGGGTGGAGGATGCGGTGATCTTCCTCCTTCACCGTTCTCTGTCCCACCTGGAGAAGCCCGGGAATATGGTGAGGATCATGTTCTTTGACTTCTCCAGTGCTTTCAACACCATCCAACCGATGATCCTGAAGGACAAGCTGCTGCGCGCAGGGGTGGACCAGCACCTGTCATCATGGATCCTGGACTACCTCACGAACCGGCCTCAGTTTGTGAGAACCCGGGACTGTGTGTCCGACACGATCATCAGTAGCACGGGGGCCCCCCAGGGAACGGTGCTGGCTCCCTTCCTGTTCACTCTTTATACTGCAGACTTCTCACACAACACAACACACTGCCATCTACAGAAGTTCTCTGATGACTCTGCGATCGTTGGCCTCATCTCCAATGGAGATGAAGCTGAGTACAGAGGGCTTATCCAGGACTTCGTGGACTGGTGCCATCGGAACTGCCTCCAGATCAACGCGAGGAAAACTAAGGAGCTGGTGGTGGACTGCCGCAGGCATGGGCAGCCCCTCACAGTACCAGTAAATATACAGGGAACAGACATCGAGATGGTGACATCCTATAAGTACCTGGGTATTCATCTGAACAATAAACTAGACTGGTCACACAATACTGATGCACTCTACAAGAAGGGACAGCGCAGGCTGTTCCTGCTGAGGAGACTCAGGTCTTTTGGTGTACAAGGGGCGCTGCTGAAGTCATTCTATGACACGGTGGTGGCATCAGCCATCACTTTTGGAGTGGTCTGCTGGGGCAGTGGCATTACTGCAGCCGATAGGAAGAGACTGAACAAACTGATTAAGAAAGCTAGCTCTGTCCTGGGGCAGCGCCTTGATCCGATGGAGGAGATAGGAGAGAGAAGGACGGTGGCTAAACTGTCATCTCTGCTGGAGTCCGAGTTCCACCCTATGCAGGACATACTGAATGCACTGAGGAGCTCATTTAGCAGCAGACTACATCATCCCAGGTGCACAACCGAGAGGTTTCGTAGGTCCTTCCTACCAACGGCTGTCAGACTGTACAACCTAAGCAGGGCTGCTCGCAGAGATAGCAAAAAGACGTAACAAACTAATAGTTTTTTGAATGCAAAAGATGCAATAGACTTACACAATGGTCCCCTCCGGCATACAACTAGGAACATACCGGTCGCTATGGAGGGTGAGAATATGTATGGGCACATAATCATACCATGTAGGATAACTAAGTAGACGGTTATGCTGTTTCATTCCATCTAGCAACAATGCTCTGCACTGTGTGTGTTTATATATTTGCATATTTATTCCATCTAGCTACAATGCTCAGCACTGGGTGTGTTTATATATTTATATATCTACATATTATTCCATCTAGCTACATTGCTCCGCACTGTGTGTGTTTATATACTTGCATATTTATTCCACCTAGCTGCAATGCTCCGTACTGTGGGTGTTTATATATTTACATATTTATTCCATCTAGCTACAATGCTCTGCACTGTGTGTTCATATATTCATATATTTATTCCATCCAGCTACAATGCTCTGCACTGTGTGTCTGTGTGTGTGTGTATATATATATATTTTATAGTAATACGTACATATGTTTATTAGCTGCTCTTGCTTGCTTGTTTTTTTTCTTGCCTTCTGATTGTTGCTCTGAGTGTTGCTATCCCTGTGCTGTTGCAATCCTGGAATTTCCCCGTTGTGGGACTAATAAAGGCTTATCTTATCTTATCTTATCTTATATATAAACACACAGTGTGGAGCATTGTAGCTAGATGGAATAAATATGTAGATATATAAACACACACAGTGTGGAGCATTGTAGCTAGATGGAATAATATGTAGATATATAAACACACACAGTGCGGAGCATTGTAGCTAGATGGAATAAATATATGAATATATAAACACACAGTGTGGAGCATTGTAGCTAGATGGAATAAATATGTAGATATATAAACACACACAGTGTGGAGCATTGTAGCTAGATGGAATAATATGTAGATATACAGTATAAACACACACAGTGCGGAGCATTGTAGCTGGATGGAATAAATATATGAGTATATAAACACACAGTGCGGAGTATTGTAGCTAGATGGAATGAATATGTGAATATATAAACACACAGTGCAGAGCATTGTAGCTAGATGGAATAAATATGTAGATATTTAAACACACACAGTGCGGAGCATTGTAGCTAGATGGAATAAATATGTAAATATATAAACACACACAGTGTGGAGCATTGTAGCTAGATGGAATAATATGTTGATATATAAACACACACAGTGCGGAGCATTGTAGCTAGATGGGATAAATATATGAATATATAAACACACAGTGTGGAGCATTGTAGCTAGATGGAATAAATATGTAGATATATAAACACACACAGTGCCGAGCACTGTGTGTGTTTATAAGATAACACAGTGTGTTATCTTATACAGGCCATTTTTGCTCAGTCTATTTCTTATGGTGGAGTCATAAGTGAGGCCTGCAGTTCTTTGGATGTTGTTGTGGGGTCTTTTGTCACCTCTTGGATGAGTCGTTGCAGCACTCTTGGGGTAATTTTGGTCAGCCGGCCACTCCTGGGAAGGTTCACTACTGTTCCATGTTTTTGCCATTTGTGGATAATGGCTCGCACTGTGGTTTGGTGGAGTCCCAAAGCTTTAGAAATGGCTTTATAACCTTTTCCAGACTGATAGATCTCAATTACTTTGTTTCTCATTTGTTCCTGAACTTCTTTGGATCGCAGCATGATGTCTAGCTTTTGAGGATCTTTTGGTCAACTTCATTTTGTCAGGCAGGTCCTACTGAAGTTATTTCTTGACTGAGAACAGGTGTGGCAGTAATCAGGCCCGGGTGTGGCTAGAGAAATTGAACTCAGCTTTCCAACAAAGTGATAAAGCACAGTTAATTTATGTTTTAACAAGGGGGCAATCACTTTTTCACACAGGGCCATGTAGGTTTGAATTTTTTTACCCTTAATAATAAAACAACTTCATTTAAAAACTGCATTTTGTCTTTACTTGCGTTATCTTTGTCTAATATTTAAATTTGTTTGATGATCTGAAACATTCCCAGCCCCCGACCAACAGTGATCTGTGTGGAGTTTGCATGTTCTCCCCGTGTCTGCGTGGGTTTACTCCGGGATTTCTCCGGTTTCCTCCCACATGCCAAAAACATGCATGTTAGGTTAACTGGCATCAAAACTGGGGATTCTAAATTGTCCTTAGGTACAGTTAGGCCCAGAAATATTTGGACAGTGACACAATCTTCATGATTTGGGCTCTGCATGCCACCACATTGGATTTGAAATGAAACAACTACAACAGATTTGAAGTGCAGACTTTAAGGTTTAATTCAAGGGGTTGAACAAAAATATATGATTAAACATGTAGGAATTGTAGCTATTTTTATACAAACGCTCCTCATTTCAGGGGCTCAAAAGTAATTGGACAGATAAACATAACCCTAAGTAAAATGTTACTTTTCAATATTTTGTTGAGAATCCTTTACAGGCATTGACTGCTTGAAGTCTGGAACCCATGGACATCACCAAATGCTGGGTTTCCTCCTTTGTGATGCTTTGCCAGGCCTTTACTGCAGCTGTCTTCAGTTGTTGCTTGTTTGTGGGTCTTTCTGCCTTAAGTTTTGTCTTGAGCAAGTGAAATGCATGCTCGATTGGGTTGAGATCTGGTGATTGACTCGGTCATTGCAGAATATTCCACTTCTTTGCTTTAAAAAACTCCTGGGTTGCTTTTGCAGTATGTTTTGGATCACTGTCCATCTGTACTGTGAAGCGCCGTCCAATCAACTTTGCTGCATTTGGCTGAATCTGAGCAGAAAGTATATCCCTATACACTTCAGAATTCATCCGGCTGCTTCTGTCTTTTGTCACATCATCAATAAACACAAGTGACCCAGTGCCATTGGAAGCCATGCATACCCATGCCATCACACTGCCTCCACCATGTTTTACAGAAGATGTGATGTGCTTTGGATCATGAGCTGTTCCAATTCTTCTCCAAACTTTCTTCTTCCCATCATTCTGGTACAGGTTGAGCTTAGTCTCATCTGTCCAAAGAATGCTGTTCCAGAACTGGGCTGGCTTCTTCAGGTGTTTTTTTGGCAAAGTCAATTCTGGCCTTTCTATTTTTGAGGCTGATTAATGGTTTGCACCTTGTGGTGAATCCTTTGTATTTACTCTCATGAAGTCTTCTCTTTATGGTAGACTTAGATACTGATACACCTACTTCCTGGAGAGTGTTCTTCACTTGAGTGGATGTTGTGAAGGGGTTGTTCTTCACCATGGAAAGGTTCTGCAATCATCCACCACTGTTGTCTTCCGTGGACGTCCAGGCCTTTTTGAGTTCCCAAACCTCACCAGTGCACTCTTTTTTTCTCAGAATGTACCAAACTGTTGATTTGGCCACTCCTAACATTTCTGCTATCTCTCTGATGGATTTCTTCTTTTTTTTCAGCCTCAGGATGGTCTGTTTCACCTCCACTGAGAGCTCCTTTGACCGCATGTTGTGTGTTCACAGCAACATTTTCCAAATGCAAATGCCACACCTGGAATCAACTCCAGACCTTTTAACTGCTTAATTGATGACAGGTTAATGAGGGAAGAGCCCATGCAGCCTTGTTATTTTTTTTGCAGCCTTCTGAGTCAATTGTCCAATTACTTTTGGTCCCTTGAAAAAGAGGCGGCTACATATTAAAGAGCTGTAATTCCTAAACCCTTGCTCCAATTTGAATGTGAATACTCTCAAATTACAGCTAAGAGTCTGCACTTTAAGCCCATATTGATTATATAATTGTATCCTGAATATGTTTTCGTAAACAGCTAAAATAACAAAACTTGTGTCACTGTCTAAATATTTTTGGGCCTAACTGTATGACTGTGAGAGTGAATGGTTGTCTGTCTCTCTGTGTTGGCCCTGCGATGGACTGACGATCTGTCCAGGGTGTACCCTGCCTCTCGCCCAAAGATGCTGGGATAGGCTCCAGCCCCCCCGCGACCCGAAAAGGATTAAGCGGAAGAAGATGAATGAATGATCTGAAACATGTAAGTGTGACGAACATACAAAAAATGAAAAATCGGGAATTGGGCAAACACTTTTTCACACCACTGTACATGTATGTTAGAGCTGTGGAAATTTCTTGATTCATACAGACATCATGATGTGGGCTTCTCCATCAATGCAGAACATTAGAGAACATCAGAGATAGCACAATAGAGAACTACGGCGTCAACACTTCAACTTTATGGACTTATGGTTTATTTTGAGCTGTTTTCTTCCAATAGCACTCTCTTATACCGCCACTACATTGTAAAATGGCTGACGGTAAGAACGGTTCCACCAAACATTTGCATGTAGCGTAAACATGGGTCTGTCATGCAAACCAAAGTAGAAGCTGACCTCTCCAATCGAGTAAAAACCAACGACTTTGCTGTGCGAAACAATCATGCTGTTAAAAAGAAGCAGACTTTTAGGTTCAGTTGGGACTAACTTTATAGTGTGAGTGGACCCTTCAGCTTGCCATTTCACTTTTTCCGGCTGTCATTTCTGTGTGAACATACCCCCACCTCCCACAGGGAGTGTTCTAACTAAATGGAGAGAGTTGTCAGAAGGAAGCATGAATGGCTGAAATGGTGGAAGATTATATAAACAAACACAAACGCAAATGGTGATATATCAAGGCTAGAAAACATTGAGTTTGTGTTTTCTCAGGGTTTCCACTGGTAACATTTTTGCAGAGACCTGAGACACCACGCTAAAGAAAATAAATGAAGGAATGAGCTCCGCAAGTGCACACACGAACAATGCACACAACAGTCACCCATGCGTTGGAGTTCTGGAGCGCCCCGCTTCTTGTGACCGTTCCAGTCGGCAGGCAGACCTGTCTAGTATCACTGTCTGTGAGGCAAACCTGATTCTACGTCAGAGCGAGGCATGAGCTTAATAACTACTTTAACAAGGAAAAAAAGCAGAAGAGGTATGTAATCAGTGGAGGCATTTATCGTGGTTTTAACTCACAGGCAACAGGAACAATAATGAGCCGCTTAGCAAACAGGTGTGGTTAGGCTTCATATGCAGGCTAATTGAGGGAAAGGCAAGGGTGAATGAATTGCTGGGTATTTACTTCACCAACCACTACAATATTAAATAATTTATGTTCATTATTATGCATCTGGCAAGTTAAAATGATCAAAATTCACAAAGTCAGTAATCCGTCAACATCCTCCACTCTTCAGACAAACTAAACCTGCCAACATTTGGAGTTCCTGTTGTCTCGGTGAGGAGGAGAGTCCTAAAAAAACTCCTGTAAAAATATAGAAATATTATAACAGAAATAACTGCATATTTGGTCATTTTAGTTAGTTTATTTCATTAAGTACAATTTTATTAGTTATTATATTTCTTTGAAATCAGAGTTAACCTCTTGCGCTCCGTTGTACCGCGGACGGGCAAGTCTCTGCGTCCTAGAGCGCACGAGAGCGCCCTCGTGCGCGCTAGGACGCATGATGGAGATTGTGATGTAGGTGGTGTATGGCGTCCAAGCGCGCACTGAAAATAAAAGCTGCAGACACAGCCGCGAACAGATTAGTTTATCTGAATGACCTCTCATTCGACTAATAAGAGCCTTGAATTGAGTTTCTGAAACCTTGAAGAACCAATGAATGAAAACCTAGCCAGAAGGACCCGCCTACCAAGGCTGTGAATGCAGTGAGCCAACTGAAGCAGAGAAGTTCGCGAGCTGTTTTTTTTAAGGCTGGGTGAAGACTGACTGCTGGAGCGGATCAAAAAAGGACCCGCAGGAAGAACCCCACAGACCCAGCAGCACGGAGACCATCCACAAATGTGCCCTTCAGAGGTAAAGTGGGCTATCTCACAAAACCGTTATTTTGAGAAAATGAGCTCTAAAGTTCTAAAGCTCTAAAGATCGTGGATACAAGCGGCTGAAATGAGCTTTCTCCGTAGGATTGCTGGACTCACCCTCAGAGATAGGGTGAGGAGCTCAGTCATCCGGGAGAGGCTCAGAGTAGAACCGCTGCTCCTCCACATTGAAAGGAGTCAGTTGAGGTGGTATGGGCATCTGATTAGGATGCCTCCTGGACGCCTCCCACTTGAGGTGTTTCAGGCACGTCCCACTGGGAGGAGACCCCGGGGCAGACCCAGGACTCGGTGGAGAGACTATGTCTCCCAGCTAGTCTGGGAACGCCTTGGTATCCCCTCTGAAGAGCTGGAGCAGGTGGCTGGGGAGAGGGAAGTCTGGGCTTCTCTGCTTGAACTGCTGCCTCCGCAACCCGGACCTCCGGAAAAGCGGTAGAAGATGGATGGATGGATGGAGCTCTAAAGTTGAAATATTCTCAAAAAATCAGTGTGCCTATATCATTAAAAAGTTACCCCCTATAATTACCTTCAAGGTGTGACTTAAATATGAAAATATATTTAAATCACATAAACTTTAGAGCTCATTTTCTCAAAATAATGGTTTTGTGGGATAGCCCACTTTACCTCTGAAGGGCACAAATGCAACCTGTGTGACAGGGAGTGCCATTCGCGCATCGGCATGTTCGGCCACAGGCGGTGCTTATTTTGTTTTGGTTCCAGCAGAGTAGACGTTATGATTTCTTCCATAGTCATAGACCGACGGAGGCTGACGACGAAGGCTGAGTGACACACACGCCTTCGCCAGTCTTTTTTTAATTACTACTGTTATTTGTTTTGAAAAATCGTTCACCAAAAACCGCAATCATGGAAGCACAAAACCGCAATAATGGAATTATGTTTTGATTGGGTCGCGAGACCAGAACCACAAGCGGACCAGCGTCGCATTCGTCTGACAATGGGGAAGAGAAGTTTGCCAGGACACTGCTGTGAAGAGGTAAGGTGAATTATTCTTTATTCCTGACTATTCTTCTGTAGCAAGGGGGGGGGGGTGGAAGCCACGGTGACTGAGCTGCTGTCCCACATCCCACATGAGGCTAATCCGTCATGTAGTGATGGCTGATGTCCATCCTCTGTAGCGAGGGGGGGGACAACCCCCCCCCACACACACACACACAGACACAGCCCTGAGTGTGACCTTTCATTAGAGCCCAAATGAAGCTTCTACATTGAATTATTCAAAAGTTACAAACGTTTTTCCAAACTGTGCCATTTGGCACAATTTGGCACAGTTCCAAAACGCCTGGGAACAGCCTGAGGAAAAAGCTGTGTAATATATTCAATTTTTGTGGTATTGTTACAAAATTTGGACCTCAGCTGGATAACACTTGGTTCTACATTTCTGTTGCATTTTCCAGCCCGGATCTGAAGCTGTGTGTTATTTGCAAGCATTTGTATCCAAAAAAACACCCAGGCCAAATTTATTTTCTTCAAGTTCACTATGTTTAGATGACTGTAACTCAGTGGCAGGAGCACTTAGAGAGATTATGACTGTTTTGCCAAAAAATTCAAAGTGTTTTCTTTTAAATGAGACCAACCCCATGAAGATGCTGCAAAGGGTTGAAGAACAGCTTTCGATTTACTTTGGGCACATTATTTTTTGGCGTTTTTAGGAAAATTGACCGGAGTGCAAGGGGTTAAATTATTGTTCTGTTTTGGCTTCGGCAAAATTATAGTCAAAAATTTAAATTGTATGAGGAATCAAAGTCAAAATTTTACCGCAATCTGTTTCTAATTTCTAAAAGAAAATTCAGTAACTTTATTTAACAAATAGACAAAAATTAGCTATAAAATAATCCATAAATTTATAATAAAGTCTCAAATGTACAAGAAAAGTCATAATTTTACAAGACAAAATTACAAATGTGTGAAAAATGGTTTCAAATTTCGATAAATTTACAGAGAAAAGTAGAAAACTATAAGAAAAGTTATAAATTTTGAAGAAAAACCTCAAACCTTGAAGACTGACATCACTACTCAAGTTTTTAAGTGGGTGCTTTTTGTATCTTAACTCAACTAGAACTTTTTGGGTGTCTACTTTTAATTATTAATTTCATAAGATAACACTGCTTTTACATGAGCAGAATTTCTGGCTACTATACCCACCTCTATCATATAATTTAAGTATGTGAGTTAATTAATGTTGTGAATGTTTTTTCTTCTCTTTCTTCCTCTTTCTCAATGGAAAAAAGAAGCACTATAATAAAAAATACAAAAAATATATATATTTGTGTCATTTATGTAACTCATGACAAAAAAAATCATGCAGGACAAAACGGGACACTTGGCATTTTCTAACCTGTTTCTATACCACCATTGAAACGGAGATAGGCGCCGCCCCAGACACCATATGGTGTCCCACATGCTGTGGAAGGGATTAACTTCTATATCACCATAGACAGAGAGAGAACCTGAATTAGACAGGGCTCAGAGGGGGAAAGATGAGAGAGAAGAGAGGAGCCAAGAAGAGGAAAGTGTTCAGGCAGAGGGTGCAGGAGGGGAAGGAGAGAAGGATGACACCAGTAAAAAGTCCAAACACAGGACATCTGTGGGACCCCAACTGGCCCAATATTCCAAGATTCAAGCCTTGGCTGTACTGTACTTCAAATGGTAAGTTCCATATGCAAAGTTACTGTGCAAGATTAAAAAAAGAAATAAATAGTATAAAATTAGCATATCCCATTAACAATAGTGTTGTGTGTTTTCTCACCCCACCCCCCCCCGGAAAAATATGATGCCACTGCACCAAGGTCTTTAAGCCAGAGGAAACACTGCTTCTTATTGTACGATTAATCATTTTAGTAAATATTGTTAGAGGACTAGCCCCATATACATTTTCTGACAGAGGTTCATTTTTGCTGATGACAAAAAATCATCAGTTTCCATGATAAATTCACCCGCTCTGTGGTTAGTAGGCTTCAAATTTATCCTATTCTGCTGATTCTAATTCTAAAGTCTATGCATTCATCTGTATTAATCACACAGGAAAATATAGAATACATGTGTCAAGTATGTATATTTCTTAAAAAGTGAATCATAATAGCTTAAAAAACATGGTGTTAATGATTCTAACTAGTTTAACTCGTGGATTTCAAAATTATTTTAGTCCATTTTTCTTACAGACTTCTGCCCAAGTGCTCATTAAATGTATGGGTGAAATATGGCGCTAGTTAGAAGGTAAAGGCATTAAAAAATATTACAACATGAACGGTATATATATATAAAGACTTTCCTAAAAGAACAGAAACTTGTTTAGAAGCCATGCAAAAAGCTGATGAGGACGCTGTAAACCTGAACCCAGAAAATTCAAACAAATGGCCAGATGTGTCTTCCAGTGGGTGGCTAAACTGAGAGCACAAATCTAATCTTAAAACTGAAAATCTAATCTGCCAACTCTCAACTGGGACAACTTTGATTACTGATGCAGTCTAACTACAAAAACCCAAACTGCACATACCATCAAAGCTATCAGTTTCTGAACAAATGCAACAAAATGATGAAAATAAAGTTGAAGATCAATTTGCAGAGCAAAGAAAATGTGGGGCAGCTAGGGCAGATCTAAATTCACAGTGAACACGTCCTGAGATCTTGGCAGACCTGGTCTTAATATAATTTTATTTCTGATTAACTGTGCTCAGGAAAACCAAGATGTCTGATAAAAAAAAACAAACTATATGTTTTATCCATCTTCATTTTTTTCTCATACATTGTTAAAAACCTTTTCTATTTTTAACAAGACAGTATAAAACACTGAATGAGGTGGAACTGATTCTCAGGGTTTCCGTTGGTAACATTTTCGCAAGGCGCACCACCACCCCTGAAGCTATGCCGCCATGCTAAGAAAAATAAATTAAGGAATGATGCTCCGCAAGCACGGATACGAACAATATGTGTGACAATCATCCGCGTGTCGGAGTTCGGAAGCGCGCCGCCCACGTGATCGTCAGTCGCCAGGCAGAGTGTCTCTCTGGTGTTGCTGTCCGAGAGAAGCATGAACTTATTAAAGTACTTTTAACACAGGAAAAAGAAGAGGTACGGTATGCAAGCAGTGGAGGCATTTATCGTGGTTTTAACCCACTGGTAATGGGAACAATAATGAAGAGTTGCTTAGCTAACAGGTGTGGTTAGGATTCATATGCAGGAAAAGGCAAGGGTGACTGATGAATTGCTGAGGATTTATTTCACCAAACACTATAATATTAACTAATTTATCTTCATTATTATGTACCTGGCAAGTTAGGATAACCGAAATTCACAAAGTCAATGATTTTAATCCGTCAGCAGTCTTCAGACAAACTAAATATGGCAACATTTGGATTTCAAAATAAGGGAGGTTTTTCCTGATGTCTAGGTGATGAGGAGATTTCTAAAAAACTATAAATACAGAGAAATATTATAACAGAAATAACTACATCTTTGATAATTTAATTTATTTAATTAAATACAGTTTTATTAATATTTTTTCTTTGAAATCAGAGTTTGACAATTTAGATTCTAAATTGTCCTTAGGTATGACTGTGAGAGTGAATGGTTGTCTGTCTCTCTGTGTTGGCCCTGCGATGGACTGGCGATCTGTCCAGGGTGTACCCTGCCTCTCGCCCAAAGATGCTGGGATAGGCTCCAGCCCCCCTGCGACCTGAAAAGGATTAAGCGGAAGAAGATGAATGAATGAATGAATGAATGAATGAATGAAATCAGAGTTAAATTACTGTCCTGTTCTGGCTCTGCAAAATTATGGTCAGAAATGGAAATTGTTATAAGGAAAAAAAAGTCTAAATTTTACCACGGTCTTTTTCAAATTTATTAAAAAAATATAGTAATTTTATAAAAACTTGATAAAAAATAGCTATAAAATAATCTACATATTTACAATAAAGTCTCAAATATACAAGAAAAGTCATAATTTTACACAAGAAAATTACAAATGAGGAAAATGATTGCAAATTTATGTAGCTTTACAGAGAAAAGTAGAAAACTATAAGAAAATTGTTATAAATTTTGGAGAAAAACCTCAAGCCTTCAAAACTGAAGTCATTACTCAAATTTTTAAGTGGTGGCTCTTTGTACCCTTATCTGAACTAGAAATTTTTGGTTGTCTACTTTTAATCGTTAATTTCATAGCACTGCTTTTACATGAGTAGAATTTCTAGTTACTATACCCACCGCCGATCATATAATTTAGCGATGGATCCACTCCAGTTCGCCTACCAGCATGGCATTGGGGTGGAGGATGCGGTGATCTTCCTCCTTCACCGTTCTCTGTCCCACCTGGAGAAGCCCGGGAATATGGTGAGGATCATGTTCTTTGACTTCTCCAGTGCTTTCAACACCATCCAACCGATGATCCTGAAGGACAAGCTGCTGCGCGCAGGGGTGGACCAGCACCTGTCATCATGGATCCTGGACTACCTCACGAACCGGCCTCAGTTTGTGAGAACTGTGTTTCCGACACGATCATCAGTAGCACGGGGGCCCCCCAGGGAACGGTGCTGGCTCCCTTCCTGTTCACTCTTTATACTGCGGACTTCTCACACAACACAACACATTGCCATCTACAGAAGTTCTCTGATGACTCTGCAATCGTTGGTCTCATCTCCAGCGGAGATGAAGCTGAGTACAGAGGGCTTATCCAGGACTTTGTGGACTGGTGCCATCGGAACTGCCTCCAGATCAACACGAGGAAAACTAAGGAGCTGGTGGTGGACTGTCGCAGGCAAGGACAACCCCTCACAGCACCAGTAAATATACAGGGAACAGACATCAAGATGGTGACATCCTACAAGTACCTGGGTATTCATCTGAACAATAAACTAGACTGGTCACACAATACTGACGCACTCTACAAGAAGGGACAGCGCAGGCTGTTCCTGCTGAGGAGACTCAGGTCTTTTGGTGTACAAGGGGCGCTGCTGAAGTCATTCTATGACACGGTGGTGGCATCAGCCATCACTTTTGGAGTGGTCTGCTGGGGCAGTGGCATTACTGCAGCCGATAGGAAGAGACTGAACAAACTGATTAAGAAAGCTAGCTCTGTCCTGGGGCAGCGCCTTGATCCGATGGAGGAGATAGGAGAGAGAAGGACGGTGGCTAAACTGTCATCTCTGCTGGAGTCCGAGTTCCACCCTATGCAGGACATACTGGATGCACTGAGGAGCTCATTTAGCAGCAGACTACATCATCCCAGGTGCACAACCGAGAGGTTTCGTAGGTCCTTCCTACCAACGGCTGTCAGACTGTACAACCTAAGCAGGGCTGCTCGCAGAGATAGCAAAAAGACGTAACAAACTAATAGTTTTTTTTTTTTGAATGCAAAAGATGCAATAGACTTACACAATGGTCCTCTCCGGCATACAACTAGGAACATACCGGTCGCTATGGAGGGTGAGAATATGTATGGGCACATAATCATACCATGTAGGATAACTAAGTAGACGGTTATGCTGTTTCATCCCATCTAGCAACAATGCTCTGCACTGTGTGTGTTTATATATTTACATATTTATTCCATCTAGCTACAATGCTCTGCACTGGGTGTGTTTATATTTATATATCTATATATTTATTCCATCTAGCTACAATGCTCCGCACTGTGTTTTTATATATCTACATATTATTCCATCTAGCTACAATGCTCCGCACTGTTTTTATATATCTACATATTATTCCATCTAGCTACATTGCTCCGCACTGTGTGTGTTTATATACTTGCATATTTATTCCACCTAGCTGCAATGCTCCGTACTGTGGGTGTTTATATATTTACATATTTATTCCATCTAGCTACAATGCTCTGCACTGTGTGTTCATATATTCATATATTTATTCCATCCAGCTACAATGCTCTGCACTGTGTGTCTGTGTGTGTGTGTGTATATATATATATTTTATAGTAATATGTACATATGTATATTAGCTGCTCTTGCTTGCTTGTTTTTTTTCTTGCCTTCTGATTGTTGCTCTGAGTGTTGCTATCCCTGTGCTGTTGCAATCCTGGAATTTCCCCGTTGTGGGACTAATAAAGGCTTATCTTATCTTATCTTATCTTAAGTATGCAAGAGTACAATACTATTATGAATATTTTTTCCCTTCTCTTTCTCGATGGAAAAAAAGAAACACTAGCATAAAAATAGAAAAAATACACGTATTTTTGTCATTTATGTAAACCATGACAAGAAAAATCCTGCAGGACAAAACGTGACACTTGATATTTTCTAACCTGTTTGTATACCACAATAGACAGAGAGAGAACCTGAATTAGACAGAGCTCAGAGAGGGCAAGATGAGACAAGGAGAGGAAAGCCAAGGAGAGGAAAGTGTTCAGTCAGAGGGTCCAGGAGAGGTGAGAGCAGAGGAAGGAGAGAAGGATGACACCAGTAAAAAGTCCAAACACAGGACGTCTGGGTGGGACACCAGCTGACCCAATATTCCAAGTTTCAAGCCTTGGTTGTACAAAACTTCAAATGGTAAGTTCCAAATGCAAAGTTACTGCATATGCCTATTCTATTCTACTGTGCAAAATTGAACAAAAAAAAAAGAAATAAACAGTATAAAATTAACAAATTCCGGTTACAACAGTGTCATGTGTTTTCTGCCCCCCCGCCCAGGAAAAATATGTTGCCACTGCGCCAAGGTCTTTAAGTCAGAGGAAACACTGGATTCTGATATTATTTCAGAAAAATATAAAACAATACTTTGAAAGTTATTGTGCTTAGGTTCTTGCCTGCACTTAGCAAGCTGGACAGAGGCACTGTTGCCTTCTGTCATTGTAAAAATCCACAGACTGAAGACAGGCAGGTAAGATTTGTTTAACTAAATGCTTATTTTATAGCAGTTTGTGAAATTGACATGAAAATTAATTTACTGTGACCTGCTGGCAGTCTGTCCCAAGTATCATATTCTGCAGATCTGGTCAATACACTACTACAGTGCCGGCATCATGATAGACAAAAATCCAGCTGGATCATAGCATAGCAGGATAGTTTCTTTTAGTCAGGTTTCCACAATATATCTACAGACTTGCATGAACATAAAATATCAAACCCAATCATCACCACCCTCCCTTAAAAACAAAGGATGGGGAAGGGGGGGTACAGCATGGTGATAACAGTGGTTACCTCACAGCTAGAAGGTTCCTGGTTCAAATCCCCAGGTTGGAAGGGGTGGGAACCTTTCTGTGTGGAATTTGCATGTTCTCCTTGTGCTCTGTGGGTTTACTCCGGGGGGTCTGGTTTCCTCCCACAATCCAAAGACATACATGTTAGGTTAATTGGTGACTCTAAATTGTCCCTAGGTATCTGTCTCTGATAGGTCGTTAGAATGGAGGGGCTGGGAATTCATTTTATTTATTTATTCTTTTGGGCAAACAAATATACTGTAAGTACACTTACAACTTTATCAATTAAAATGCAGAATATTGTATAGCATGCAGTGTTGAATTAAAAAAGTTAATCTTTCATGTTTTCCATGTTCTTCAAACATAAAGTGAGCCATTTCAAACTTTTTTGTTTTAAATTTTAATAATTATGACTTAGGACTGAAATACATTACTGGATCATGATATTCCATTTTTTAGATGCACATGTTCCCCATGTCTGCGTGGATTTACTCCGGGATTTCTCCGGTTTCCTCCCACATGCCAAAAGCATGCAAGTTAGGTTAACTGGCATCAAGACTGGGGATTCTAAATTGTCCTTAAGTATGAATGTGAGAGTGAATGGTTGTCTGTCTCTCTGTGTTGGCCCTGTGATGGACTGGCAATCTGTCCAGGATGTACCCTGCCTCTCGCCCAAAAGATGCTGGGATAGGCTCCAGCCCCCCGCGACCCAAAAAGGATTAAGCGGAAGAAGATAGATGGATGGATAGATGCACATGTACATCATAGATCATCATAGATATTGGTGTTTCCTCTGGTAACATTTCTGGGTGGCGACCCGCCGCGCCAGAAAAATTTCCGCCACGCTTATGAGGAGATATAAATTTAAGAAAAATATATGAAGCAATGACTTTCTGTAAGCACGTACATGAACAACGCGCGTGACCGTCATCCGCACAGAGTTTAGAAGCGCCCTGCCCACGCGACCTTTCCAGTCAGCCACCAGGCAGAGTGTCTCACTAGCGTGACTGTTCGAAACATGAGTTTATTAAAGTACTTTAAACGTGGAAAAAAAAAATCAGAAGAGGTATGTAAGTACTGGCATTTATCACAGTTTTAACCCGCTGGAAACGGGAGCAATAATGGAAGAGTCGCTTAGCTAAGAGGTGTGGTTAGAATTCATATGCAGCTGGCTTCATATGAAGGGAAAGGCAAGGGGGACTGATGAATTGCTGAGGATATATTTCACCAGCCACTACAATATTAAGTTATGTTCCCCATTATGTACCTGGCAAGTTAAGATGACCGAAATTCACAAAGCCAATGACTTTTATCTGTCAGCAGCCTTTAGACAAAGTAAGTGTGCTAATATTTGGATTTCAAAATAAGGGAGTTTTTTCCTGCTGTCTGGGTGGTGAGGAGAGTCCTAAAAAAAAAAAAAAACAAACTATAAATATAAAGAAATATTATCACAGAAAAAGTTAGGTTAATTGGCATCAAACTGGGGATTCTAAATTGTCCTTAGGTATGAATGTGAGAGTGAATGATTGTCTGTCTCTCTGTGTTGGCCCTGCGATGGACTGGCGATCTGTCCAGGGTGTACGCTGCCTCTCGCCCAAAGATGCTGGGATAGGCTCCAGCCCCCCCGCAACCCGAAAAGGATTAAGCAGAAGAAGATGGATGGATGGATGGATGGATTATAACAGAAATAACGACATCCTTGGTCATTTAAGTTATTTCATTAAATACCATTTTATTAATATTTTTACCTCCGCCGAGGAGGTTATGTTTTCATCGGCGTTGGTTTGTCTGTCTGTTTGTTTGTCTGTCTGTTTGATTGTTAGCAAGATAACTCAAAAAGTTATGGACGGATTTTCATGAAATTTTCACAGATTGTCAGAAATGGGGTATCCTACAGATGATTAGATTTTGGTGGTGATCCGGATCACCGTCCACAAGAAAACCGCCATTACGCAAAATGCCATTTTCGTGAATAACTACTGAACCACTAATCCTATCATTGTCAATCCAATTGCTTGTCATATGTTTTCATGGTCAAGGAATCTGAAAACGTACACACAAACACTGTATGGGGGGAACTGTGGCGCTTGGCAGAGGTCTGCGCTCTCCGAGTGCTTTTCTAGTTTTCTTTGTAATCAGAGTTAAATTATTGTCCTGTTCTGACTGCAAAATTATGATCAAAAATGTAAACTGTTATAAGGAAAAAGTGGAAAAAAATACCACAGTCTGTTTCAAATTTATTTAAAAAACAATAATTTTATTTTAAAAACAGACAAAAATTAGTCATAAAATAATCCACAAATTTATAATAAAGTTTAAAATGTACAAGAAAAGTCAATTTTACGAGAGGAAATTACAAATTTGAGGAAAATGGTTTCAAATTTAGATAAATTTACAGAGAAAAGTTGAAAACTATAAGAAAATTGTTATAAATTTTGGAGAAAAACCTCAAACCTTCAAGACTGAAGTCATTACTCAAGTTTTTAAAGTGGGTGCTCTTTGTACCCTTAACTAGAAATTTTTGGTTGTCTACTTTTAATTATTAATTTCAAAGCACTGCTTTTACCTGAGTAGAATTTCTGGTTACACGTACGGGCAGCACGGTGGTGCAGTGGTTAGCACTGTTGCCTTACAGCTAGAAGGTTCCTGGTTCAAATCCCCAGGTTGGCAGGGGTTGGAACCTTTCTGTGTGGAGTTTGCATGTTCTCCCTGTGCTGTGTGGGTTTACTCCGGGGGCTCCGGTTTCCTCCCACAATCCAAAGACATGCATGTTAGGTTAATTGGTTGTTCTAAATTGTCCCTAGATATCTGTTTCCTATAGGCCCTTAGAATAGAGGGTTAGTATTAGTGAAAAGCGCTTTGAGTGGTCTTTGTGACTAGAAAAGCGCTATATAAGTGCAGGTTAGTTAGTTACTATACCCACCTGACCATATAATTTAAGTATGCACGAGTACATTACTATTGTGGATATTTCTCTCCCTTCTCTACTCTCTCAATGGGAAAAAAAAGAAACACTAGAATAAAAATACAAAAAATACACATATTTTTGTCATTTATATAAACCACGACAAAAAAATCCTGCAGGACAAAACATGACACTTGATATTTTCTAACCTGTTTGTATACCACCATAGACAGAGAGAGAACCTGAATTAGACAGGGCTCAGAGAGGGCAAGATGAGACAGAAGAGAGGAGCCAAGTAGAAGAATGTGTTCAGGCAGAGGGTCGAGAGAGGTGAGAGCAGAGGAAGGAGAGAAGGATGACACCAGTAAAAAGTCTAAACACAGGATGTCTGGGTGGGACCCCAACTGGCCCAATATTCCAACATTCAAGCCTCGGTTATACAATACTTCAAATGGTAAGTTCCATATGCAACGTTACTGTGTAAAATGTAAAAAAGAAATACAAAGTCTATTGTTTAAGGCCCAGAACACATTTGTCGGCATGTCCAAGTCATTTTTGCTATTACAGCAGTGCAAAACTGAATTTTGCCCTTGGTGGGAAGGGAAAAGGGGTTGTTCTAATGATCTTAATTATTGTCTTTGCTCTCATTCCCTTTAATAAACAGGATCACAAGGTGTAATACTAATATGACACCATTTATATGGGAGGACAAATCCATTTTGCGCTGAGGACAATGCGGGCTCATTCACAAAGTAAAGATACATTTAAGGACCATATACAGCCCTGGCCACACTGGGTGTCAAGGTTCATAAACGGGCTTTAAATAAATAATACAGTGTAATTTGTTGTGATTACCAAATAAAATAGAGCTCACCCAAGATTTGCTGCGGGAACAAATAAATCAGTCTACAGCCCACAAAGAATGATTATCATCATTATGCACTGATGAGAGCTATGCCATCCAGAGGTTTTGCCAGTCTTTCTCTTTGTCCATGATTTTGAAGGACGAGATCATCATCATCATCATAGCAGTCTGTCGGGGGCGATAATGACTGTTTCATTTAGGTCTGATCAGATTCCTCCATGCAGCTCTGTAATTCGCCTTCCGCTGCCAGGAACTTCTGACCTTGTTAACCCGGGCGACGTCCGAGCCAGTCAGAGTTTAAAAAAAACAAAAAAACTTAACTGTGCTGTTGCACAACGGGACCAGTGTGCCCTACACCGGGACACAGCCGTCACTCATGGTTGGAGCAAAGCTGGCCATCCTGGATTCTACAATCCACCAGAAGATTTAAGCAGGAAATGCCAACATCCATCATTATTTAATTTATGAGAGTTTTATTATTTTTCTCATCACTCATTGTCATTTTTTTAACAGAATGATTCAAAATCAAAGCAGAAGCATGCTTTATTTGACCTCAACCATGGATATCCCAACTGTTTTTTTTTTTTTTGTTAAAACACAACAATTTTACATTCAGCAGAGTGAACATTAACGGACCTCAGGCCAAGCTCTGCTAGAGGCTCACTTTTTTCAGTTTCATTGAGGAGTTTGGATAACAGCACAGTCTCTTGTGTCCCTTGATAAAAACACAAACAAAAAAAAACAAGGAATTTTTACAACTCCGTCCTTTAAAATTATGGACAAAGAGAAAGCTCTCATCAGTGCGTAACGATGATAATCATTCTTTGTGGGCTGTAGACTGATTTATTTGTTCCCGCAGCATCTTGGGTGATCTCAATTTTATTTGGTAATCACAACAAATTACACTGTATTTATTTAAAGCCCATTTATGAACCTTGATGCAGAGTATGACCAGGGCTGCATATGGTCCTTAAATGTATTTTTACTTTGTGAATGAGCCTGCATTGTCCCCAGCGCAAAATGGATTTGTCCTCCCTTATAAAGGGTGTCACATTTCTATTATGCCTCAGCTCTTTCACCCGTTTTGTTAAAAGGAATGACAGTGAAGGCAAAAATCAAGATCATTAGGACAGCCCCTTTTCCCTTCCCACCAGGTGCAAAATTAATTTTTGCACTGCTGTAATAGCAAAATGGACTTGGACACACCTACAAATGTGCTCTGTGCCTTAGACAGTAGACTGTTGTCTAGACTGTCATGGTAGGGCCCTAAATATCAGTATATCTATGAATATATATGTACATGTGCATCTAAAAAAAATAGAATATCGTGATTCAGTAATGTATTTCAGACCCAAGTCATAATTATTAAAATTTAAAACAAAACATGTGAAATAGCTCACTTTATGTTTGAAGAACATGGAAATCATGAAAGATTAACTTTTCTGAATTCAACACTGCATGCTATACAATATACTGCATTTTAATTGATAAAGTTACAAGTGCACTTACAGTACTTTTGTGTGCCCAAAAGAATAAATAAATACCTGGCCCCTGACTTTATTCACTGCCCAAGGCTGAAGTGACTAAGAAAACACCTGACAGGCCCACACACTGCCATCCGAGAAGGCAGACTGAAATTTACTGTCTCTCGGTTTGAAAGAACAATGTCTCATGCATACTTGTTTGATGACAGACAGATATAAGTGGTAGAAGAGCTGGCAAGCAACAGGCAGAATACAATGTAACATGCTGTTCACCATGAAAAACTGCACTGAGGATAATCTGATAACACTGCAGTTACACAGAAAAGCAATAAACATTGCATTACGTAGATGGATTGGGTAAAAACTCTTTATATAGGGTGCTCTCTGCGCAGCAAACTGCAGCAGTGAAGTTCTCTTTCACTTCTTGACTAACAAAAGAATAAAATGTTCGAGGAAAAACTTGAGGAAAAACAAGTTTTCAATATAAATAGCAACCAATGACAGCTCACTCTCACAACACCAGTGAGACTATCGCACAGGCTGACAAAGAGACATATGACAGAAGTATCTGCCACGGGATCCAGTCCAGGAATTGTGTTGTATTGTTTGTCTTAAAGCCAAATTGGAAACCAGGCTCTCACTCAAACGACAAAAAGGTCTCCACTCTGCACCCTCCTCTCTTCCTGAAACTCTTGCTCAGCTCTCTTCTTATCACCCTCTTTTATGTCATTCAGGCACTCCCACCCTGGTTAAAGTCAGTCAGTGGGCATCCAGCTCTTGCTACTCTAACAAGTGTACAGAGAACCCAAATCAGTGTCTCTGATTGCTGCAGATGGAAAACCATGCTTCAACGCTCTGATCCAGGACAACAAGTTAAAAATGCATACAGGGTTTCTGCAGGTATTGGCAAATCCAATTTGACTATTTTTATGCTTTTAAAAATAAATTAATGTGATACACAACCCATGTCAGTAAGAAAAGATAACATGTTTCTATAACATACTGTACAGTTAGGGTTACTAAATAATTATTAAATAAAGGCAGTGTGCATTTCTATGTGAAGTGAGTGTTTTAATATTTCGAACAATATGCTATGCAAGTGACCCATGGCTGTAATGTTGTAATGTTAAATCCCACAAAAACACACCTTATACACAATGGGCAATGACTCTTCAGACCTTCAAGATTTGCCAGATACCATTTAATGATTTCTAATGCTTTTTAATGCCTAATAGAAACACTAGGACATCTGAATTCTGTCTCTTGAGCATGTACACGTGCCATCAGTCGTGTTCCTCCTGGCCTTGTGATGGGAACTGGTGTCAGATAGAAATACGGCATCCAGCCCCAAGCCAGAGGTGCACCAGGAGCACAAAAGTGTCCACCACAACAACCGTCCTTCTCCTCCCACCTCGCCTTTTCACAGGCACAGAAAATCTGCCAATACGTTGACACTGGGACATGAGGGTTGTCCTTGGAGGGTGAGAGCATTACCATTAACAATATTAGAGTTGCAGAGTGTTGATGAAAAATCAAAGTCTGCAGTAAGCTGGGGTTGCTCCATAACACTGTGCTGACAGTGCAAAGCAGAGGGAAAAAGGGAGGAGGTGGGGGACTACCTTGGGTGCAAACACAGGGACTGCTGACTGTTTGAGGTTAAGGGCAGCAGGATTACATAATAAAAACCATTGTAATGCATCAAACAAGTGGAGAACTTCCAGTAACTGGATATGGATTACTTTGCAAAATATATTCTCCTGTGTTGTTTTGCAGTGGCGAACTCTGTGCTAAGGTATGCACAAAGGAAGAGTGTATAACATGTCCATATCATTAACGTGTGGCATTTCTCTTTTTCAAAACTTTACCCATAACCCACCCAATCTCATCCATCTTATTCACCCAGAAAAAGTGCTGAAATCCTCAGCTTTAACACCCACCAGCAGAGGATAAACATATCACCCCATGATGAGGGGACAAGCATTTTTTTCTCCCCCCATCATCTCTTTATTTTCTCTACTATGCTGGGTGAGTCTGTGTCAGCAGCTCTGGGGTTTTGTGCTGGTAAGAAGTGGGAGGGAAGGAAGGAAGGATACTCCCTCAAGGTGCAGAAGTTGCAAGGATGCATGTCAGATATTGCGATTAAAGGTACACTCTGGCGGCTCCAAAACCACCTCAAAAACAAATGTGTATTGCCCAAAATAGTATATTGTGGCTTTTTTACCCACAAAAAAACTATCACTGCCTTAGAATTGCTTGGAAAGAGATTTTAAATCTTTCACCTACTTAAGTACAGTGGGGTAAAAAAGTATTTAGTCAGCCACCAATTGTGCAAGTTCTCCCACTTAAAAGATGAGAGAGGTCTCCAATTTTCATCATAGGTATACCTCAACTATGAGAGACAAAATGAGGGGGAAAAAATCCAGAAAATCACATTGTCTGATTTTTAAAGAATTTATTTGCAAATTATGGTGGAAAATAAGTATTTGGTCACCTACAAACAAGCAAGATTTCTGGCTCTCATAGACCTGTAACTTCTTCTTTAAGAGGCTCCTCTGTCTTCCACTCATTACCTGTATTAATGGCACCTGTTTGAACTCGTTATCAGTATAAAAGACACCTGTCCACAACCTCAAACAGTCAGACTCCAAACTCCACTATGGCCAAGACCAAAGAGCTGTCAAAGGACACCAGAAACAAAATTGTAGACCTGCACCAGGCTGGGAAGACTGAATCTGCAATAGGTAAGCAGCTTGGTGTGAAGAAATCAACTGTGGGAGCAATTATTAGAAAATGGAAGACATACAAGACCACTGATAATCTCCCTCCATCTGGGGCTCCATGAAAGATCTCACCCCGTGAGGTCAAAATGATCACGAGAACAGTGAGCAAAAATCCCATAACCACACGGGGGGACCTAGTGAATGACCTGCAGAGAGCTGGGACCAAAGTAACAAAGGCTACCATCAGTAACACACTATGCCGCCAGGGACTCAAATCCTGCAGTGCCAGACGTGTCCCCCTGCTTAAGCCAGTACATGTCCAGGCCCGTCTGAAGTTTGCTAGAGAGCATTTGGATGATCCAGAAGAGGACTGGGAGAATGTCATATGGGCAGATGAAACCAAAATAGAACTTTTTGGTAAAAACTCAACTTGTCGTGTTTGGAGGAGAAAGAATGCTGAGTTGCATCCAAAGAACACCATACGTGCTGTGAAGCATGGGTGTGGGAACATCATGCTTTGGGGCTGTTTTTCTGCAAAGGGACCAGGACGACTGATCCGTGTAAAGGAAAGAATGAATGGGGCCATGTATGGTGAGATTTTGAGTGAAAACCTCCTTCCATCAGCAAGGGCATTGAAGATGTAACGTGGCTGGGTCTTTCAGCATGACAATGATCCCAAACACACCGCCCGGGCAACGAAGGAGTGGCTTCGTAAGAAGCATTTCAAGGTCCTGTAGTGGCCTAGCCAGTCTCCAGATCTCAACCCCATAGAAAATCTTTGGAGGGAGTTGAAAGTCCGTGTTGCCCAGCGACAGCCCCAAAACATCACTGCTCTAGAGGAGATCTGCATGGAGGAATGGGCCAAAATACCAGCAACAGTGTGTGAAAACCTTGTGAAGACTTACAGAAAACGTTTGATCTCTGTCATTGCCAACACACGATATATAACAAAGTATTGAGATGAACTTTTGTTATTGACCAAATACTTACTTTGCCCCATAATTTGCAAATAAATTCTTTAAAAATCAGACAATGTGATTTTCTGGATTTTTTTTTTCTCGTTTTGTTGTCTCTCATAGTTGAGGTATACCTATGATGAAAATTGGAGACCTCTCTCATCTTTTAAGTGGGAGAACTTGCACAATTGGTGGCTGACTAAATACTTTTTTACCCCACTGTATGTGTGGATCTATGAATATTTTAATCAGCGGCCTGCAGGGCTTGCACGTGATTGGTCACTGCAACTCCTGGCGGATGGGCTGCTAGTCTGTTCAAGACGCTTCTGGACGTTGAAGTTTTGCCTATGTCTTCAAAAGTAAAAAGTGAAGCATTTTTCTGAAAACGGTCGAGGCAAGAGACAAATGTGTAGTTGCCAAATATGTGTTTACTTTTTACTAACAACCAGTCCCCTATCCACCAGCAACTGAGTGGGGGGGGGAGATTGAATGTGGCTGCTCTCAGCTCACAATGCGGTGCCCGTCCGCTGACGAAGTGAGCAGCTCGATTTGAATGTGGCTGCAGGAGACAACTCAAATTGGCCCCTCCCCTCTCTCTGCCTCGCTCTGCTCTCTCTCTCTCTCTCTCTACTGCTACCCCTGCACATGATTGGTCGCCTCCTCCTCCACTGCTTTGCTATGCAAAACGGATGCCTTTATCCCCCTCTGTCTCAATTCTGCTGCTTCTTGGCTTCTCCCTCTTCCCCCAAGGTAGCCAAGAGGATCCTTCTGATTGGTTAATGTTATAACCAATCAGGCTAAACAGAAATACTGACGTAGCTACAAACGCTCTGTCCAAATCTGGCTTTTTTTTTGTGGGGGTGGAGCTTCAGCAGATATTCACAGCAGAAAAACACATATGTGGGAGTTTGGAATGATTTTGCTCTTGATATGTTTTGTAAAGCACAAGAAACATGCTACAGATATGTTAACAATAGAAAAAACTTGATTTTTGCCAGAGTGTCACTTTAAGTCTCCAACTGGTGGGATCAGCAACATGAGAAGACAGACGTGGTGAAGATGTATGAGATAGTTTTCTCACACTTCCATCTGAAACACTCATGGCAGAGGGTTTCAGGCTTTGACCGTTAATTCACCCTGATGCTGTGACAAATGTGACATGGGATTACTTCTTTGATGCTGCAGTGCCGCATGGAGATGATTCATGTTTTGTCACACCTTTTGCTCGATTAAAAGGTAGTGGATGAAATTGCCTTACTGGTTTGTCAAGCAAAACACAGAAATAAGCAAATTTGGTCTTGTTCCTCAACCCAGAATTAAGAACACAGGTGACACCAGTAGTAATAAAATAATAAGGCTATATGTTTTCTTCCAAAACAGGGAGGCTACAAACATCAATGCTTGAACATCAGCCAAAACCAACAGCAAGAACAACTGTAATCCCATAAAGTAATTTAAAATTAATTCTTCAATAAATGTTCATTATAAACTGTTGCAATTTTGAAAGACGTTTGGCTGTCCATGTGGATGTTTCACATTTGCAGAGAAACTTGACAAACACAGTCATTAAATATAGCTTCTTCCATCCAAGAACCTGGGCTAAAATCAAATCCTGTTTTTGAAACTGTGATACAGTACAGACATTTATTTCCTCAATCTGAGTCAACCAGTTATCCCTCAACAAACTGCATCTAGACTAAAAAACAGCTGCATGGCTTTTGACAGGTGCAAGAACGAGAGTTCACACCAGCCCCATCTTAGCCTCCCTGAATTGGCTTCCTGTCCATTTTTGGATTGATATGGATTACTGCTGCACACATTTTGGGTCAATTACACTTCTCCACTCTTGCTAAATTTCCCAGATCTCTGACCAGATCCTTTTACAGTGGATCTAAAAAGTCTACACACCTCTGTTCAAATGCCAGGTTTTTGTGATGCAAAAAAATGAGACAAAGATAAATCATTTCAAAACTTTTTCCACCATTAATGTGACCTGTACAACACAATTGAAAAACAAACTGAAATCTTTTAAGGGGAAAAATTAAAAATAAAAAAACTTACAATAAAATGGTTGCATAAATGTGACCAGCCATGGAAAAACCAGGAACAAGTCTCTCGAAGGGTATTTTGAGTTTTTTACAGATTCTCAAAGTGTGGAATCTAAGCTTTCCAATAATGTCCAACACATGGAAATCCGAAAAGATCTGAAGAAGATGGGGTCATTTGAATGTTAGCACCTGTCAGACTACTTCTCTGAGAAAATCAGGTTCAAAGTTTCCAAGGACTCAAAATTTATGGTTTTAAAATCTTCCACACTGTTATTTGAAGCATGGAGTAGCTTCTTTATGATTTCAACGAGCATATTTAAAAAAAAAAAAAAAAAAAACCGAAAACCACAATTTAAAAAAAAAAAGTATTTGTGGTTTTTAGGAATCACATCAGGCTGACTTGTTGCCGGTTTACTTGTGGCGGATCACAAATATGTACACCCTTAAACTAATACTTTGTTGCAGCACCTTTGGATCTTACAGCACTCAGTCTTTTTGGGCAGGAGTCTAAGATGGCACATCTTAATGTGGCAATATCTGCCCACTCTTCTTTGCAAAAATGCTCCAAATCTGTTAGATTGTGAGGGCATCTCCTGTGCACAGCCCTCTTCAAATCACCCCACAGATGTTTGATCGAATTCAGGTCTGGATTCTGGCTGGGCCATTCCAAAACCTTAATCTTCTTCTGGTGAAGCCATTCTTTTGTTGATTTGGATGTGTGCTTTGGGTCATTGTCGTGCTGAAAGATGAAGTTCCTCTTCATCTTCCGCTTTCTAGCAGAAGCCTGAAGGTTTTGTGCCAACACTGACTGGTATTTGGAACTGTTCAAAATTCCCTCCACCTTGACTAAGGCCCCAGTTCCAGGTGAAGAGAAACAGCTCCAAAGCATGACGCTGCCACCACCATGCTTCACTGTAGGTATGGTGTTCTTTTGGTGATGAGCAGTGTTGTGTTTGTGCCAAATATACCTTTTGGAATTAAGGCCAAAAAGTTCAACCTTGGTTTCAGCAAACCATAACACATTTTCCCACATGCGTTTGGGAGATTTCAAATGTGTTTTTGCAAAATGTAGGTGGGCTCGGATGTTTTCTTTGTAAGATAAGGCTTCCATCTTGCCACCCTACCTCATAGTCCAGACATATGAAAAAGACAGGAGATTGTTGTCACAAGTACTAAACAGCCAGTACTTGCCAGAAATTCCTGCAGCTCCTTCAATGTTGCCATCAGCCTCTTGGCAGCCTCCATGACCAGTTTTCTTCTCGTCTTTTCATCAATTTTGGAGGGACGTCCAGTTCTTGGTAATGTCACTGTTGTGCCATATTTTCTCCACTTGATGATGACTGTCTTCACTATGTTCCATGGCATATTTAATGCCATGGAAATTGTTTTGTATCCTTCTCCTGACTGATACCTTTGAACAATGAGATCTCTCTGATGCTTTGGAAGCTCTCTGCGGACCATGGCTTGTGCTGTAACATGTGACTACAAAAATGTCACGAAAAGCCTGCTGGAACAGCTGAACTTTATTTGGAGTTAATCAGAGGCACTTTAAATGGTGGCAAGTGTGTGCTGACTCCCATTTAACATGAGTTTGAATGTGACTGGTTAATTCTGAATGCAGCCACATCCCCAGTTATAAGAGGGTGTGCATATTTATGCAACCAGGTTATTGTAAGTTTTTTTATTCTTTAAAAATTTTTCCCTTCAAAAATTTCAGTTTGTTTTTTAATTGGGTTGTATAGTGCATCCGGAAAGTATTCACAGCGTTTCTCTTTTTCCACAATTTGTTATGTTACAGCCATATTCCAAAATAGATCAACTTCATTTACGTATTCCTCAAAATTCTACACACAATACCCATAATGCAACATGAAAAAAAAGTTTTGAGATTTCTGCAAATTTATTAAAAATAAAAAACTAAGAAATCACATGTACATAAGTATTCACAGCCTTTGCTCAATACTTTGTTGATGCAATTTTGGCAGCAATTACAGCCTCAAGTCTTTTTGAATATGATGCCACAAGCTTGGCACACCTATCGTTGGGCAGTTTCACCCATTCCTCTTTGCAACACCTCTCAAGCTCCATCAGGTTGGATGGGAAGCGTCAGTGCACAGCCATTTTCAGATCTCTCCAGAGATGTTCAATTGGATTCAAGTCTGGGTTCTGGCTGGGCCACTTAAGGACATTCACAGAGTTGTCCTGAAGCCACTCCTTTGATATCTTGGCTGTGTGCTTAGAGTCGTTGTCCTGCTGAAAGATGAACCGTCGCCCCAGTCTGAGGTCAAGAGCGCTCTGGAGCAGGTTTTCATCCAGGATGTCTCTGTACATTGCTGCATTCATCTTTCCCTCTATCCTGACGAGTCTCCCAGTCCCTGCTGTTGAAAAACATCCCCACAGCATGATGCTGCCACCACCATGCTTCACTGTAGGGATGGTATTGGCCTGGTGATGAGTGGTGCCTGGTTTCCTCCAAACATGACGCCTGGCATTCACGTCAAAGAGTTCAATCTTTGTCTCAGACCAGAGAATTTTGTTTCTCATGGTCTGAGAGTCTTTCAGGTGCCTCTTTGCAAACTCCAGGCGGGCTGCCATGTCCCTTTTACTAAGGAGTGGCTTCCTTCTGGCCACTCTACCATACAAGCCTGATTGGTGGATTGCTGCAGGGATGGTTGTCCTTCTGGAAGGTTCTCCTCTCTCATGTTCATCTGAACAATAAACTAGACTGGTCACACAATACCGACGCACTCTACAAGAAGGGAGAGCGCAGGCTGTTCCTGCTGAGGAGACTCAGGTCTTTTGGTGTACAAGGGGCGCTGCTGAAGACATTCTACGACACGGTGGTGGCATCAGCCATCACTTTTTGAGTGGTCTGCTGGGGCAGTGGCATTACAGTAGCCGATAGGAAGAGACTGAACAAACTGATCAAGAAAGCTAGCTCTGTCCTGGGGCAGCGCCCTGACCCAGTTGAGGAGATAGGAGAGAGAAGGATGGTGGCTAAACTGTCATCTCTGCTGGAGTCCGAGTCCCACCCTATGCAGGACACACTGAACGCACTGAGGAGCTCATTTAGCAGCAGACTACATCATCCTAGGTGGGCAACCGAGAGGTTTCGCAGGTCCTTCCTACCTACGGCAGTCAGACTGTATAACCTAAGCAGGGCTGCTCGCAGAGATAGCAAAAAAACGTGACGACCTAATAGTATTGAATGCAAAAGACGCAATAGACTTACACAATGGTCCCCTCCAGTATATACAACTAGGACAGTATCGGTCGCTACGGAGGGTGAAAATATGTATGGGTACATATTCATACTATGTAGGATAACTAAGTAGACGGTTATGCTGTTTATTCCATCTTCCTACAATGTTCCACACTTTGTATATATATTTATATATTGATGTGTATGTATGTATATCCACTGCTCTTATTTATATCTTCCGTATCTTCTTAATTATTGCTCTGAGTGTTGCTATCCCTGTGCTGTTGCAATCCTGGAATTTCCCCATTGTGGGACTAATAAAGGCTTATCTTATCTTATCTCCATGAAGGAACGCTGGAGCTCTGACAGAGTGACCATTGGCTTCTTGGTCACCTCCCTGACTAAGGACCTTCTCCCCCGATCGCTCAGTTTAGACAGCCGGCCAGCTCTAGGAAGAGTCCTGGTGGTTCCGAACTTCTTCCATTTATGGATGATGGAGGCCACTGTGCTCATTGGGACCTTCAAAGGAGCAGAAATTTTTCTGTACTCTTCCCAGATTTGTGCCTTAAGACAATCCTGTCTCAGAGGTCTACAGACCATTCCTTTGACTTCATGCTTGGTTTGTGCTCTGACATGCACTGTCAACTGTGGGACCTTATATAGACAGGTGTGTGCCTTTCCAAATCATGTCCAATCAACTGAATTTACCACAGGTGGACTCCAATTAAGCTGTTGAAACATCTTAAGGATGATCAGTAGAAACAGGATGCACCTGAGCTCAATTTTGAGCGTCATGGCAAAGGCTGTGAATACTTATGTACATGTGATTTCTTTGTTTTTTATTTTTAATAAATTTGCAAAAATCCCAAAAACACTTTTTTCACATTGTCATTATGGGGTATTGTGTGTAGAATTTTGAGGAAAAAATCAATTTTATCCATTTTGGAATAAGGCTATAACATAACAAAATGTGGAAAAAGTGAAGCACTGAATACTTTCTGGATGCACTATAGGTCACATTAATGCAGAAAAAAGTTTTGATTGATGATTTATATCTTGGTCTCATTTTTTTTACATCACAAAAACCTGGCATTTGAACAGGGGTGTGTAGACTTTTTATATCCACTGTAGGTGCTCCTAGGTTCGCGTTAAAGCTTGGTGGGGAACTGAGGAATAAACTACTGCTGATTATTATGTCTGCACCAGTTTTGAAGATTTTTAAATCATGGCCTAAAACTCATCTTTTCTCTCTTTTGTTCTTTAACTAGTCTTGGATCTTATTGCATCTTACCGAGTCTTTGTATTTTGTTGTTTTTGAGTTGTGTCATTTAGCGCATAACAGCATAGTTTTTAGCTCATTCTGGCAAAGCCAAAAGCAGCCAATGCGATGACGTGGTGTCCATTGTCTGTCCGTCTGTCCACATTCCATGGGAATTGCTGCTCCTCCTAGGCATTTGCTCCAATGCTTACTAAACTCACTCACAATGATCCTGAGATGGGTCTGCATTCCGGTTGTGGTCAACATCAAACGTCAGGAGATCTGGGCACTTATGTAATTTCAGAAGAATCAATACTCCTCCTAGGCAATTACCTTAATTCTCATGAAACTCACTCATAATGACCCTCAGGTACGTCTGCGTCTAGGTTGAGGTCAAGGTCATAGTCAAAGGTCAGGAGCTCTGGGCTTTTATGATTTCATGAAAAGCATTACTAATCCTAGGCCACTGACCTTGACTTTAAGCACGTCCTACATGGGTCTCCATCTAGGCTGTGCTTAAGGTTAACAACAACGGTCAGGAGATCTGAGCACTCCCGGGGTGATTTCATCAGGCCGTAATAAGCTACTCCGTCATTGACAGTCTGGTTAAATTGTTCAGGTCTTTGGTCAACCTTGAAGTTTTAAATGTGCTTACACATAAATACTTTTGACTTGATTAACTTTATTAAAGATGACATATTATACTAATTTTTTATAGGTAAAAGTAAACATTTGGAAACCCAGTCTTCAGAGCAGCCCGAAGGCTTGACTTTAGCTTAAAGGGATTTTTTTCACATACAGTAAAGAGAGTTTAATAGGAGCATCCATCATTGTAAATTGGTCCATTTAGTCAAGTTAAAAAATATAACAGTTGTATTAAATGGCAAATCTCCAAGCTATAAATCTTATATTCTGTTCCCCTCTGACCTGAAAAAGTCTAGCAAAAACTCTTACAAAACTCACGTATGTTTCAGAATTACACAAAAGTGTCACAATGAAAGAATGCAATGGATATTAGCACATTTATAGGATGGACAAAAATTCCCCACACAATTTTGACAGAGGATATTTTGCAAATACTTACTTATCAAATTCAATAGTTATCTATGAACTGCAAAAAGTAGTCACCATTTATTCCCCAAATTACACAGTTTGTTTTTTCAATCCACCCAAGTCACTCATAGAGTACCAACATGATGTAATCCAATTAAATTGAAATTGGCTACCTGTTGCATTCTGCCCTCTGGCTCTTCTCTTGTAGCTACTTGTGAACTACTTATGAAAGTCTGATCCAATCGGGGGACCCCTTGTGGTTACTGAATCTAATCAGCCATGTGTAAAATATTTCTTTAATAAGCAAACTGGTGAGGTACAGAAGTCTATTTCAATAGATAATTCAAACATTTTTTTTTAAAATCAGCACCTAGGGAGGTGTTTTGTAGAAAATTAAGTCTACACTACTATACAGTATGATAGACACTGATTTTAGTGAAGTGGCAGCTTGTCTTCTGTCTAGACCAAGCAATGAAAGCCGTCTGTAGGAATGCTCATGCAAATATTGACCTTCAATTAGGTGAAACAGACACCCTCGCTTAGGAGCGGCAATATGGAAGCAGCAGCAAAAACACTGTAAGCATAAACAGCTACAGAATACATCTAAACATGCAGAGTGTAAACACATCTTGTGCAAATACACCTCTGTTTAATGTCAGCGTGAAGTGATATCAGACAGAAGACAAGTGCAAACCCTGAAAGCTTTTTAAAGATGGCTTTAACCTCAAAAAAGACATCAGGACAGCATCGGTAGCATCACAAATCAACAGCAGAAATTAACACAACACAGATTAAAAATTTGTGGCGTTTTCATGCCCGTTAATAGGCTAAGGAGCCACTGACCTTCTCAGCTGATGGCAGTGGACCACACTCTTGCATAATTAACAATGCCTCAAATGAGGTGTTCTTTACTTGACCTTACCTGACAATGTGAGGACACAGCTCGCCTTCAGAGACTCTGCTGTAAACAGCACACATAGATATGTGCAACCCCAAAGCACATGCATACAGTCTACTGCATTCTTTATATATCAAATGTTCAGGGCTAGCAAACATATACTGGCTTATACCACGTGGTCTGGTGCAAAACAACACAGAGCTCCCTGCAAGCCAAGAGACTTCAGAGCATGAAGGCATGTCAGGTAAGTGAGCTTTCGTCAAGGCTGAGCATGGCACACCGTAGACTTACGGTATCACTGAGACAGACAAAACAAAAGCTGGATTCCACTACAGGCTGCTCCACCGATTTCACATGACTTTTAAAGAGTGCAGCTAAAAGGGGGGGGGGGGGGGTGGGAGGATGTGGGGTTAGCGCCTGCTCCTCGCTTCAGCGGCAGCGACATGGCTGGGGAGGATTGTGCGGGGGGAGCATCACCTGCTGCCTTGATTTGCTCTGCAGATCCATGGCAGAGTTGGAAGGATTTTCCTGCAAAGCCCCCTCTCCCTCCTGCAGAGCAGAAATCCCCTCCAATCCTCACTTGCAGTTACTGTGGGGACGCATGACACACTGAGACAAAGGACTCCATAAGAGGACAGGAAAAGAGAGGGGAATCAGAATAAGGAAACACGTACAATATATCAAATTTGGCACATTTTTTTAGACAAGACAGCATGGAAGCTAATTGTTAAATGTATAGCCTGCAGGATTTTGGAGGAGTTTGAGCACAAGTAAACACCAGCTATTTTCACAGGTGCAAGTTAATGAACACACAGAAACATCTGGAGATTGTAATCTGTGCAGACGCATTGTGTGCGGAGGGGTGTGGTCAAGAGGGCATCCTGGGACTCGGAGATTTGGAAGCGGTAGAGACATCTGGTAGTGAAATATAACACTTGGGCTGCATCACTGATCGATACACACACCGGACACGCGTCTTTCAAGGCAACACAGACAAGACCTCGCTGGAGAGCACGACTTCCAAAGGGGGAGGGTCACCGATGTATTCAAATCTAAATGCTCATAAACTGTAGTATGCTTTCATTAGCCTCCCCCGCGTTAAACAAACTCACCAGTGATATCACAGCCAAGCCCTTTCCAGACATGCCTGTGGTGTGCAGGACAGATTACAATCCTGTTATGACAAAAACTATTGCAAAACTTCAGCAACTGTGTAAAATGCACAATGCACACACACACACACACACACACACACAAAGGCCTTCATTGTTGATATCAGGAGAAAATGCAGATTGTAAAATATACAGATGAGAACAGCGGGGAAAGTAAATCTGAAAAGATTCCGTATGGTCTAGTGTAAAGTTGGATTTCTGTGATGTAATCAACTTGCGGGTGTTCTGGGGCGAGGAATGCCATTACAAACACAGCAAACCTCCCGACATGCCACTTGGCTGCCTGCTGCGTTAAAGCGTGTAATGATTAACTCTCATGAGGGGAGTGGCTGAATGAGGAACCCTTTCATAGCCCATGTTCTCGCTCTCTTCCTGCACAGGCTATGCACATACGTCAACGTCCACATTTATGGTTACATAACCGAGAGCGGGGCAGCAATACTAACACATATAGGGCACAGACACGGGGAAACTCTATATCTCCATTTGCAGGCGCGGCCAACACGGCTGCCCGGGCAGGAGGCTGAGTGGGGGCCAGATGCTGACAGACAACTGCACCCAGAAAAAGAGCGCATATGAGAGAGAGAAAGAGACCAAAGTGAATTGATTACATATGACAAAGAAATGAGGGTAGAGCTAAATAAAAAAAATATATTTTGTAATAGAACAACTTCATATTAACGGAGCATCTGCTTCATTATTATTAGGGTCGAGGGGCAGTTGTAAAATTGTCAGCCTGGCATTCTGGGCCTTCATTTTGCTGAGTGTGTGTATGTTTGTGCAAATGTGTATCCATGGTCTTGTTCCTGGTTCACTGTGGTCTCCAAGCACTACAGTACATTTATTCTTCTCTGGTGCCTCAGGGAAACGGGATTAATGACCAGTGGCAGGGACATGAAAAGGTTGTGTCCACAAGCCAATGCAATTTTACAGCCTCTGTGTTTGTTTATTTCTATAAAGAAACTGATAAAACGTTAAAAGAAATTCAACATCCTTCCCTCTACCAAAGAACAGCAAAGTCTGAACATGCTCGCACATGCCACGCATGGAGTCGGAGCTGAAATAATGCTCCACTCTATTTTGCCTTTTCTCAAAGTGTCACACCATCCATGACAAGTTTGACATCAGCAAATCTGTCTAAAGTGGCACATTTGCTGCAGGAAGTTCACATACATTATGATCTTGTGCTCCAGGAATGTGGCGGTTATCAAACTGTATTTTCTATCAGGGACTTCCACCTGAAGGTCTGAGCAGGAACTCCATGCGACCCCCTTCACCGCTGATGGCACGTCATGGATTTAAATCGACACGTTGCCACCTGCAAGGCTGAGTCAGTCTGAGAGAGCTGAAGAAGTGGAGAAGGTATGCCAGGTGACTGTGTACATGTGGAGGAAGAGATAAAGAAGAAAATGTGCTGAATGGTTTTGTGTTAACTGGCAAAAATGGCCGGTCCACATCTTGAGCCATACTTGTGCCAAGGAGATATAGGAACTAATGTTCTGTTTGCTTTTGTTGTACTACGCCTACAATGTAAAATACCAAAGCTTATTGTAATGGATTGGCACTGTAAAACTGCTGACTGGCACGCAAACAGGTTCTGCACCTATTCGAATAACAGCGCATTCCCTTCCCGCTTTAAACCTCAGTAATTATTCTTAACAATCCACCTTCTACCATTTCAGCCAAGTTTCAATGATATAAAAACATCAAAGTTAAGTCTGGCTTTTTGATAGCCTTACCATAAAAACTATAAACTGCGAGCACAGGTATTTGTGACGTCAACAATCTTGGATATTTGAGAAAAAATAAAAACTAAATATATAAAGGCGCGCTCTCATTGGATGGCTGCTGAGCTAGTGCCTTTTCTTTAGACAGAGCTATGACTGGTCATGATTAAGGCCAGAGTGGAGCACAGTGAGGTTGCCACTTTTGTGCTGATTCAATAAGGAATAATTGTACATTGGCCTCTCTCCGTTCATCCCCACTTCACCATTACAGTGTGACACCTTGCTGTATTTCTGTGCTGCAGCTTGAGTATGGATGTACTTTGTGCTATGGAAGAACACTGCTGCCAGTATTTTTTCTACCTTATTTTTATTTCAGTCTATATTGCCTTCACAAAAAAGGAAGCAGCTGGATTTAACTGAATAAACAGATAATGTATAATTACTGCAGTGATTAATATTTTTCAACTGGCAACAAGTTATTTAACGCCAAACAATGCAGTGAGTAGTTTCTTAGTTCTTAAACAACTATGCTAGCAGACATATCGCACAGTTGTTTCAACAGCCCTACGTCTGAAACAGACAAAATAAAGCTGAAACGGGCGGTCGGGACATGAAACTGACATAATCTTGCTTGTGTCTACTTTTTTCGGTTATTCCCATCTTCCTGTAGTGTGCGTGTGAGAGCTTTTATGTACTGCCCTGAGTGACTCTGCAACCCAGAAGCAGCAGAACACAGCAGAAAAATTAAAATGGCTTGAACCAAAAAGAAATGTGGTATCCATCTCCACAGCCTGAGATGATGAAGATGCCTGGGGGTGGGGGGGGTGGGGGGCAAGAGGGTTGTGCAAAGGCTGGGTTGCTGTTGGGCTCTGACTGCTGTCCTTGTCCTCTCGACCGTTTTACACAGAGGTGGATGAGCTTAGGCTATATTTAAGAACCCGATCAGAGATTTGTAGTTCCTGTGTGGTGATGGCATGGTCACGGCATGAAGGGCTCTCCTGGAGAAGCTGGCAGCTGGCTGGTTACCGGCGCGAGTCATGTGACCCATGGGCCCTCAACAGGTATGTGTGGACACTGACTTCTGCACTGGATAGTGCTTAGTTTGGTTGTATGTGTTTGCGGTGACAACCAATCCTATTCTTTACTATATTATGCTAATTTACTGAAACTATTGAAAATGTGTTAAGAAGTGTCTGATCCATTATTACAACCTGGAAGGGTAGTAGAAGAGAGTGGACAGCACGTGATGCAGTGGTTAGCACTGTCACCTCACAGCAGGCCAGCTGGGGCCAATCTGTACGGAGTTTGTATGTTCTCCCCATGCCCACGTGGGTTCTCACTGGGTTCTCCAGATTCCTTCCACAATCCAAAGTCATACACAGTAGGTTAATTAGGCTTAATATGGTATCCAACTTGCCTGTACATATGAATATGAGAGTGAATGGTTGTCTGTCTCTGTGTTGACACTATGATGGACTGTCCATCGTGGTGTTTTACTTCTTCATACTAGTTCGGGATTACTGTTTCACTGAAATGTTTGTGTGTCAGTAAATGGTGGCGTGGTTCTAGCATATTTATGAGACTTTCGAAGCTGTAATTTTCAACAACACCGTATGGGTGTATATCCTTACATATGAAAGTTTGACTGCCTCAGTTATTTTTTGGGCACACTGAGAAGTGGATGCTAAATCCACTGCAAAGGGCTTTTCCAGTGCAGTTTGCTTCTGGTCGAGCGTTTCTGCTAGCATCATATCTGGGTGATGCCTTGCTAAATGGTTTCTAAAATTTGTGGTATTTGCATAATATTTCACCCCGACTTTGCATGTCTTTCATACGGCTTTGGTTTTGTTGAGCTCTTCGTCATAGTTCATGAATTCAGAATACTGTCACACATCTGACTCCAGTCTTGAATTGTCAACATGAATGTTGAAAAACGCGAGAGTTCAGCAGGAATTGATCCAAATAGAAGAATCGATCTTTTGAACCCACCCCTAGCTGTGACACTGCATAGTGTTATTGAAACAATGCTGTGGTGAATGTGTCCTACTCAGGGCTTGACATTAACTTTTCTGCTCACTGGCCACTGTGGCTAGTGATTTTAAAAAGTTACTAGCCACTCAGCCTTTTCACTAGCCACAATTTTGTGGCTGAAAAATTATGTTTAATATGATCAAATTTGACTATTGCATGCTAAATTTTACTTGAACTAAATTTACAACCTTTTTAAATGTAAATGACCCTTATACATACATAAAAATATCAAGAGAAACACAGTTTAAATATTAACAGCATATTGTAAAGCAGTGGAGAAAAATATCTGCAGTATGAGAGTGAAGTACAGGTAGAGTTGGGGTCCATCCAAATTCTCATTTGTACCTCTTCCCCTTTGCCGACCCCCACCCCTTGGTCCTTGAAATCAAACGCCAAGGGGTAGGGGTTGAAAATGACCCCATGAACTGGGACACCCCTTTAGGGCTGTACGATGTCATTAGTAATTATTTGCTGATGGATTTAATCTAAATGGACACTACCTGTTTTCACTAGAAAAAGAAGAAGAAGAAAACTGATGAGAAAAAAGTCTCATCTTAAGGAGAAAAACATCTCAAATTTACATGAACAATTCTAATCAGTAGAAAAAGTTAGAAATTTACTAGAAAGAAAGCTGTAAATTCAGAGAAAAACTTGGACCCCCGCAGGCCACATGTTTGACACCCCTGGATCAGCACATTATAAATACATAATTAGAGGTTTTACTTCCATGAAATGGCTGCAAATCACAGATATCATAGATAATCACAGATAAACTAAAGTTCACCTCACAAGAAGCTTCATTTGCTCTTCACAGCAACATAAAGTTTAGTCACTTTTTCTCTCCGTCATACGAAAACTTAAATTTGCACAATTGTGGACAGTAAACGGGAACTTCTTGCTCTAAAAATAATCATATTTAACCACAGAGGTAAGAACTGACGTGGGGGGAGAGCACAGGTTATTCTCAACGCTGGGACAACAGGAGATCAGGGGCAGTTATCCCCATGATCTGATCACTGAGAGCAGCTGATGTCTGTTCAGCGCCGTTTCTTGACTGGAAAGAAAATGAGCCGACCTGCGGAGCCAGAGTTCTGGGCTGCAGCTGGCTGACAGTGGACCAATGAAAATACACTCTGTGTGCACAGATAGTGCTTAGGTTCAGGTTACTTTATTTGTTGAAGGTAGAGTTGTTATGGGAGTTGTAGTTTTGTAGTCTCACTTTGCGATAAGTTTATTATTTAGATGTCATTTGAGAAAGCTACAACCCGCCAAAGTGGCTAATGGGAGTCGCTGTCTTACCTGCCACAGCCAAAATATACCCGCCAGGGGAGGGCGGGCGGGTGTTAATGTCAACCCCTGGTCCTACTGTTATCAAGCCTAAAGGCTAAAGTCCCACAAAATATTAGAGTATGTAGATTTTTTTTTGTGTCTGTACAATGCAGCCTTTATGTACATACAGGCACACCACAAGGAAAAAAAAGAGAATATCTATAAAAAGTTCATTTTGTGTCATATTTTTCAAAAAGTTAAACTTTCACATGTCTGATAGTCATTACACATAAGATGAAGTATTTCAACCTTCTGTATTTTAATTTTGATCACTATGGCTTATAGCTTTTTTAAATTTAAAGGAGTCATTGACTGCACTTGTTCCACATTTTAACAGCTCACACATGTCTTAATGAAGTGTTTGTGGCATATTTTGATCACATTTTCTTTATTTTTTAATTATTGAAGCAAATTTGTTTTGTATTTTTCCTGGCTTTCTTGAAATGCTCTGATTGAAAGCCTATCACTTTAAGAAACATCCTTCACCTATTCCACACCATCCTCCCTCTTAACGTCAGTTAGCCATTAGCACCGCTGGTTCACTGATCCACAGTTGATGGATGGTGTATCTTGCATCACTCTGGCCCACCTCCCAATAAATTTGCCGTGATTCCACAACAAATCGCCAACACTGCACACCAGGCGGCCCCCCGATCGCCGCAACTGACCTTGTCCGGGACCCAAAGCTGCTGGCCGAGCTGAGGCGAAGCTTGCCAAGCCAAGCTGCGGGATCTCAAAGGGCAGTATCTGGTCCTGTGGGATGCCATTCCACTCCCGCGGCCAGCTGAGGACGCCCCATGACGAGGCGGCTCCCCTACACTGCCCACGAGAGCGGAGCGGAGTCGTGCGGAGTTCCAGAGGACGGTGGGGAGCTGGCCGTGGAAGCCAACAGCCTCGGGTCCAGGTCAGATAACGTGACCAGTGCACTGGTGCTGGCAATCTGCTGTGGAATCACGGCAAAATTATTGGGAAATGGGCCAGAGTGACGCCAGGTATATTGTCGACTGTGTACTATTGAATCAGGTGGTAACAGCGATGGCTATTAGGGTGACTAAGATCTGAGGAAAATATCAATATAAGCCGGGCAACTCCTGGTATCAGTGTTAGCTGGGGGGCTAATAGCTCAGGGGCTAACAGGCTACCTTTAGCTCCCCTTCCATCTACACGAAGGACAGCTAGATGGGCCAATAATAGAGCAGTGGGCGGGTCTCAAGGACGGTGATGGGTTGGCTTTGTCAAATCATGACATATACGATTCACCCGGAAGAGTCAAAAATGATTTTGGGAGAGAACAACGAGAAAAAGGCTGTGTGTGTTTTCTAAGAGAAATGAAATGACTGTTTTGATATTTTTATAATTATGAGACAGACAGACAGATAGATAGATAGATAGATGTGAAGAAGTGTTTGTCCCCTTCCTGATTTCTCATTTTTTGTATGTTTGTCACACTTAAATGTTCCAGATCATCAAACAAACTTAAATATTAGACAAAAATAACATAAGTAAACACAAAATGTAGTTTTTAAATGAAGACGTTTATTATAAAGGGGAAAAAAATCCAAACCTACATGGCCCTGTGTGAAAAAGTGATTGCCCCCTAAACCTAATAACTGGTTGGGCCACCCTTAGCAGCAACAACTGCAATCAAGCGTTTGCAATAACTGGCAATGAGTCTTTTACAGCGTTGTGGAGGAATTTTGGCCCACTCATCTTTGCAGAATTGTTGGAATTCAGCCACAGTGCAGGGTTTTAGAGCATGAACCGCCTTTTTAAGGTCATGCCATAGTACCTCAATCAGATTCAGGTCAGGACTTTGACTAGGCCACTCCAAAGTCTTCATTTTGTTTTTCTTAAGCCATTCAGAGGTGGACTTGCTGGTGTGTTTTAGATCATTGTCCTCCTGCAGAACTCAAGTGCACTTCAGCATGAGGTCACGAACAGATGGCCGGACATTCTCCTTCAGGATTTTTTGGTAGACAGCAGAATTCATGGTTCCATTTAGAACAACAAGTCTTCCAGGTCATGAAGCAGCAAAACAGCCCCAGACCATCACACTACCACCACCATATTTTACTGTTGGTATGATGTTCCTTTACTGAAATGTTGTATTATTTTTTATGCCAGATGTAATGGGACGCACGCCTTCCAAAAAGTTCAACTTTTGTCTTGTCAGTCCACAGAGTATTTTCCCAAAAGTCTTGGGGATCATCAAGACATTTTCTGGCAAAACTTTGATGAGCCTTTATGTTCTTTTTGCTCAGCAGTGGCTTTCGTCTTGGAACGCTACCATGCAGGACATTTTTGCCCAGTCTCTTTCTTATAGTGGAGTCATGAACACTGACCTTAACTGAGGCAAGTGAGGCCTGCAGTTCTTGGGATGCTGTTGTGGGATCTTTTTTTTTTTTTTTTTTTTTTTTTTGTTACTTATTTGTACCCGTAGGTAGATTTGGTTTGCAGTCTGGTGACAAGCCACCGGCTGCCGGTCGCTGCGTGCGCGAGCGCCCTAAACCTACATGTTTTTGGTATGCGGGAGGAAACCGGAGAAATCCCGGAGTAAACCCACGCAACACGGGGAGAACATGCAAACTCCACACAGCTCACTGTTGGTCGGGGGCTGGGATCGAACCCACGATCTCATGATCCCCGCGATCCCCCGGCCGAGGGTAAACTGTGCTGCCGCAGTGCTAAACCACTGCGCCACCGTGCACCGTGCAACCCTTTTGTGGCCTCTTGGAATAGTCATCGCTGCACTCTTGGGGTAGTTTTGGTTGGCCGGCCACTCCTGGGAAGGTTCACCACTGTTCTGTGTTTTCGCATTTGTGGGTAATGGCTCTCACTGTGGTTCGCTGGAGTCCCAAAGCTTTAGAAATGGCTTAATAACCTTTCCCAGACTGATAGATCTCAATTACTTTGTTTCTCATTTGTTCCTGAATTTCTTTGCATCGCAGCATTATGTCTAGCTTTTGAGAATTTTGTGGTCTACTTCACTTTGTGAGGCAGGTCCTATTTAAGTGATTAGGTGTGGCGGTAATCAAGCCTGGGTGTGGCTAGAGAAACTGAACACAGCTTTCCAAAGATGTGATAAACCACAGTTAATTTATGTTTTAACGGGGGGGAGGGGGAATCACTTTTTCCACACAGGGCCATGTAAGTTTGAATTTTTAACCCTTAATAATATGACTGTGAGAGTGAATAGTTGTCTGTCTGTCTGTGTTGGCCCTGTGATGGACTGGCGATCTGTCCAGGATGTACCCTGCCTCTCGCTCAAAGATGCTGGGATAGGCTCCAGCCCCCCCACGACCCAAAAAGGATAAAGCGGAAGAAGATGGATGGATGGATGGAATAAACACCTTCATTTAAAAACTGCATTTTGTATTTACTTGTGTTTTCTTTGTCTAATATTTAAATGTGTTTGATGATCTAAAACATTTAAGTGACAAACACAAAAAAAGACAAATCAGAAAGGGGGCAAACACTTTTTCACACCACTATATACAGATAGATAGATAGATAGATAGATAGACAGATGTACTTTATTGATCCCAAACTGGGAAACAGACAAATTTCAGACAATTAAAACCTACAAACACACCATTTTTCAGTCAATGACCCTTTAATTACAGAATCATAATGTGCTAACACAATATATGACCTGTAGACATACTTATACATACCACTTATGCAATATACCCATCTTGACTAAATGGAAATTAGGCAGGTATTTGATAACAATAAGGAGATGAAAAAGTATAAGTGAAGTTGTGCAGTCATTATCTCTTAATCTACTAAACAGATTAAGAGTTCCCTTTTCACTGGATTAAGGTACTCATGACAGGGCCCACCCTTTTTGGAACCTTAGGGTGCAGGTTCCTCCATTAGATATATTTCTTTTCACTCCCAGTATGGTTAAACTGGGACTGCTTTACTCGGGTTCACTAGGATACTTAAAAAAATACTTTGCAACATGACAACACTATGGTGATAGATAGATAGATAGATAGATAGATAGATCGAAACGGAGCAGCTGCCAAGTTAAACCCGTTTTGAACAATTCTAGCCCATCCATCACATAAACAACTGCGTCCAAAAGCATGATGTCATCCTCCAAAAATCTGGCAAGTGTAGGTGTAGCCATAACAAATAGAAGTTCGCAGACTTGATCGTGGTAACCTTATGTTCGCGCAGGCTGTTGCTCTCCTCCACTGGTTTGTTGTAAGGACAACTGGGGTGCATGATGAAGCATATGCTGTGCGCAGCTCCCCCACGGCTACACTTCATCTGACAGGGCTGCACACCGCGTAGTTTGGCTGTGACACATCTGGACTGGCTGCAGCTGCGCTCTGACACGTGCAACGCCTCTTTTTGAATTTGTCAGATTTTTTCTTTTTTGTCATCACAATCCACCAGTCAACTTGATGACACTCTCTTACTAGATGAGATGTCAACTAAACACGGGTGTCACTCTTTTCTTTGGCAACACACACACGCACACACGCGCGCGTGCGCGCTCGAGCACAAAACTAAACAAACAGCAACAATATAACGGTTAATATTTACCAATTCTCTCCAGCCCGGACGCCGCCGCAGCCCTTCATCCCGTACAGAAAGGACCAGAAGTCCGCATTTCCTGGATGGTGACGCGCTGGCTTCGGCTGCTGTGCGCCCGCGTTTGCGTGCAGGGAGAGCCAGGAGGGGGGCGCGGTGCTTCCCGCTGTTGTGTTAGACCGGACAGCGATGCCACATTCAGCTGATCGCCACAGAAAAACATCTCACCCTACGCAGGAACACGCTCTGCCGCTCCGCACCACCCCACACGGCCGCTCCGGCGCCGCCCCTCCTGTCAGCCTCCACCAGTGAGCTGGAGCGTCCAGCCCGCCTCATGAATAATCATACGGAGGCAGACGAGCCATTGGCTCAGAGGAGCAGTTCCTGGGTAACGCTATTAATTCTAATAAGCAGAGGCAACCTGGTACGGTAAGGTCTAATGATTAAATCCGATTAGACAGGCGCTACTCTGATTGGAGTGTCCTTTCACTTACTTAAAGCTATATTTAGCACCTTGATTGTGTTCCATACTCTTACATCTTATTATACACCCTATCAGTACAGAATCATGGAAGGGAAGGTCCCATCAAAAGTCTGGAATCTAAATTTCAAATTTGTTTTTGAGATTCCTGAGGACCTGTGGAGAATAAATGTCTCACAGCTTACCCCCTCCATGGATCACCACCTTATTGTGATGAGGGGTTTGAGTGCCTGAATGATCCCAGAAGCTATGTTGTCGGGGGCAACTTGCCCCAGATAGGGTCTCCCAAAACAAATTAGTCCTGGGTGAAGGGTCAGACTAAGAGCGGCCCAGTGGATCTCCATGGAAATGTTACATCAAGGACCGAGTGTACCCAAAGGAGGCACACGGGGAGGCCCTCCAGTGGGCTCACTACCTGCAGGAAGGATCATGGGGATCATGGTGCTATGTGAACTGGGTGGAAGTCTGCGCTATTCTGAGTTGACTGATGCCCCTGCGACCTGGATCCCCATATAAGCGGTTAAAGATGGATAGACGGATGGTTCCATTCACGGAAAAATTGTGTTTTTGTAGGTTTTAACCTTCTGAAATGCATCTGTTGGTCATATGATTATCAAAAAAAAAACATAAAGATGCACACCTCTTAAAAATACAGCCTTTATTTATTTATATATATATATACAGTATATATATATATATATATATATATATATATATATATATATATATATACAGTATATATATATATATATATATATATACAGCCGTGGACAACCGTGGTTCAACAGAATTATTTCCTGGACAAAAATGATGGTACCCTTAACTTAATATTTTCTTGCACAACCTTTTGAGGCAATCACTGCAATCAAATGATTTCTGTAACTGTCAATGAGACTTCTGCACCTCTCAGCAGGTATTTTGGCCCACTCCTCATGAGCAAACTGCTCCAGTTGTCTCAGGTTTGAAGGGTGCCTTCTCCAGACGGCATGTTTCAGCTCCTTCCACAGATGTTCGATAGGATTTAGATCAAGGCTCATAGAAGGCCACTTTAGAATAGTCCAATGTTTCACTCTTAGCCATTCTTTGGTGTTTTTAGCTGTGTGTTTTGGGTCTTTATCCTGTTGCAAGACCCATGACCTGTGACCATGAGACCAAGCTGTCTGACACTGGGCAGTACATTTCTCTCTAGAATATCTTGATAGTCTTGAGATTTCATTGTACCCTGCACAGATTCAAGACACCCTGTGCCAGATGCAGCAAAGCAGCCCCAGAACATAACAGAACCTCCTCCATCTTTCACAGTAGGGACAGTGTTCTTTTCTTGGTATGCTTCATTTTTGCGTCTGTGAACATAGCGCTGATGTGCCTTGCCAAAAAGTTCCAGTTTTGTCTCGTCTGTCCATAGGACATTCTCCCAGAAGCTTTGTGGCTTGTCAACATGCAGTTTAGCAAATTCCAGTCTGGCTTTTTTATGATTTGTTTTCAACAGTGGTGTCCTCCTTGGTCGTCTCCCATGAAGTCTACTTTGGCTTAAACAACGACGGATGGTGCGATCTGACACTGATGTACCTTGACCTTGGAGTTCACCTTGAATGTGTTTAGAGGTTGTTCTGGGCTCTTTTGTTACCATTCTTCATCAAGTTTCCTCCTGCGGCCACATCCAGGGAGGTTGGCTACAGTCCCGTGGATCTTAAATTTCTGAATGATATGTGCAACTGTAGTCACAGGAACATCAAGCTGCTTGGAGATGGTCTTATAGCCTTTACCTTTAACATGTTTGTCTATAATTGTCACGCCGCGCCATTCATCAGCGGCGCCACCTGCTCACGCACCTGACAATCATCAGCGGCGAGGGATAAAGGCCGTCTCGCCCGGAGGCTCGGCCTGAAGCCGTCAGACTTCGTCCCTCACCGTTGTGAGCATACTTCTCTTCAGCATCACCTTTTTGGTAAGAAGATCGCTTACCTCTCTTCTTCAGTCTTCTCCCCTGTGCACAGGTGGATTCCCCAGCGGCGGACATCTCCACTCCATCGCTCAATCCTCGCTGCTGTACGGAGCTCTCCAGGTGGCTGTCTTCCGGGCTTCGCCCCCTTGTTGTGCCAGCTGTCCTGACCCACCAAGTAAGTCCTTCTCTCGCCATAAATCCCTCCTGTGTTGGTGTATGCCCGTCACCCTGTCCCTGTGCTCTCTCCATAGGGTTGCTCGGCTGTACGGTCACCTGCCTCTGTGCCTGGAGCAGACACCATCACCAACACATTTACATCCCGCAGACACGCACTCATTCACTCCTGCTGTTAATAAACTCTTTGAACTACTCTAAGCCTGTGTGTGTGCGTCTCCTGAGCCGTGCGTTATGTCAGTACGGCTTCAGCAGAGCGGCTCGGCGGACGGCGGGCTCGCACACCGGTTTACCACTCTCGAGGCTAGAGTGGATCAGATTGCTTATCAACAGCAGGTTATCCTAAATCAATTATTAAACTTAACTAACCGGTTGGGCCGCTTAGATCCTCAACAGCCGTTCCCCCCGGCTCGTCAGGGTGGCGCGGCTCCTGCTGTTCCAGCGGCCGTCCAGCCGGCTCCAGTGGCACCGGTTCAGCTCACACCGATTCCGACCCCCGCCCGCTTTAGCGGTAAGCTCGGCGGAGCGCGGGGGTTCATTATGCAGTGTGAGTCCGTGTTCCACCGTGTGCCCGGAGATTTTCCCTCGGATCACAGTCGGATTGGTTACATAGAGAATCTTCTGGAGGGGCGTGCGTTAACTTGGACCTACGCCGTAATGGCGAGGCCCAGTTATGCCACCCTCACCTATGACCAGTTCGTGAGGCGCTTTCTGGAGGTCTTTGACCATTCTCAAACCGAGACGGTCCAGGTCGATCGGCTTCTCGCTCTCCAGCAGGGAGGCTGGTCGGCAGCGGACTACTCGGTCGACTTCCGGGTAGCGGCGGAGGAATTGGGCTGGGAGGAACGCTCCCTCTGTGGCCTGTTCCTCCGCAGCCTCAATAGTGATCTGAGGGATGAACTGGCTGGACGGGATATCCCTGGGACGCTAGCGGAGCTGACATCCTTAGCGATAAGTTTGGATAACAGGCTGCGCGAGCGCTCCTCGGGGCGGAAGTCTTCTTCTTCTCGCCCTCGTGGAGTCTCGCCGCACCTGTTCCAAGCTCGCCCCCTGGCGGCGCCGCCAGCATCGTGCCCCGAGGAGTCGGAGCCAATGGTGACGGGCTGGACCAAGCTTTCCCCTGCGGAGAAACAACGCCGCCGTGAGTTGGGCCTCTGCATGTATTGCGGAGGTGACCAACACACTGTGGAGCGTTGCCCGCGGAAAGCCAGTCGGCGGGGTCCGCGAATCGCTGTAGGGAGCCTCGCGGATCCCAACCGGTTAGACACTCTCACTCAATTAAAGCTGCCCATCCGTTTTTGCCACAATCCCACTGGGCACCTCACCCACGCACTGGTGGATTCGGGCGCAGAGGGCAGCTTCATTTCACAAGGCCTGGCAACCCGATTGGGCATCCGCTGTCAGGCATTAAAACACCCCATCTCCCTGGTCCATCTCTCCCGTGCCTCCCTTGGGAGAGTTTCTCACCAAACCATGCCTGTCCCAGTCATCATCTCAGGGAACCACCGGGAGGAGATGGTATTTTACGTCCTGCCCAACTCTGTGTCGCCCGTCATCCTGGGGTATCCCTGGCTACGCCTCCACAACCCTGTCCTGGACTGGAGGTCCGCTGGGGTATCGGCATGGAGTACCTTCTGTATGGGCACCTGCCTTCAGTCCGCTGCCTGCTCCCCATCCGCGGCTCCCCCTGTGGCGGATACAGCACCTCCGGACCTGTCACTGGTGCCTCCAGAATTTCACGACCTGGGTATGGTATTTAGTAAATCGAAAGCTATGTCTCTTCCCCCGCATCGACCATATGACTGTGCCATCAATCTCCGCCAGGGGGCTCCCCTGCCATCTGGTCGGCTCTACAGCCTGTCGGCGCCGGAGAAGGAGACCATGAATACATACCTGAAGGAATCACTGAGCGCTGGGATTATTCGCCCATCGTCGTCACCCGTGGGGGCAGGGTTTTTCTTTGTCGGGAAAAAGGACGGATCCCTCCGCCCCTGCATAGACTACCGAGCGCTAAATGACATCACTGAGAGGGACTGTTACACCCTGCCCCTCATGGACACTGCCTTTCACTCCCTCCAGGGGGCGACCTGGTTTACCAAGCTGGATTTATGCAGCGCTTACCACCTCGTCCGGATCCGGGAGGGAGATGAATGGAAGACAGCCTTCCGTACCCCGAACGGCCACTTTGAGTATCTCGTCATGCCGTTCGGGCTGACCAACGCTCCTGCCATCTTTCAGCGCCTCATTAATGACGTCCTCCGGGATTTCATCGGCCTTTTTGTGTTCGTCTACCTGGATGACATCCTTATCTTCTCCAGGTCCAGGGACGAGCACCAGGTCCATGTGAGGCGGGTCCTCCAAAGACTGCTGGAGAATCGTCTGTACGTGAAGGCTGAGAAATGCGAATTCTACGCTAGGACCACATCCTTCCTGGGATTCATCATCGCTCAAGATCAGGTGCTCCCAGACCCAGAGAAGGTGAAGGCGGTGGTGGAGTGGCCTACTCCCGCATCCCGGAAGCAGGTGCAACAGTTTGTTGGCTTCGCCAATTTTTACCGCCGCTTTGTCCCAAATTTCAGCTTGATCGTCGGACCGCTGACCCGCCTCACGTCCCCGAAGGTCCCGTTCCGGTGGACTGAAGAGGTCGCTGCTGCCTTTAGGGCGCTGAAGGCGGAGTTCTCCTCCTCCCGGGTCCTTCGCCAGGTCGACCCCGCGCTGCAGTGCATTGTGGAGGTGGACGCATCGGACACGGGAGTGGGAGCAGTGTTATCCCAGCGGTCACCTGACGATGGCGCCAAACGGCCATGCGCCTTCTTCTCCTGGCGCCTGTCCCCGGCGGAGAGAAACTATGATGTGGGGGACAGAGAGCTCCTGGCCATTAAACTCGCCTTACAGGAGTGGCGCCACTGGCTAGAGGGGGCGGACCTGCCGTTTGTGGTCCTGACGGACCACAAGAACTTAGAGTACTTACGATCTGCCAAGCGCCTGAATGCCCGCCAGGCGCGCTGGTCTTTGTTCTTCGCCAGGTTCCGCTTCTCAATCACCTTCAGGCCGGGCTCCAAAAACGGCCTGCCTGACGCCCTCTCTAGGCAGTTCACCCCCGTGGAGGCTGAGGAGACGCCCCACACTATCCTGCCCAGGTCGTGCGTCCTCGGTGCCATCTCTTGGGACATTGAAGACAAGATCCGGAAGGCGCAGGAGGTGGAACCTGATCCTGGCGGCGGACCGGAGGGAAGACTGTTCGTCCCATCTGCGGTCCGAGGAGAGGTCATCCACTGGCTCCACACCTCCCGGCTCACCTGTCATCCCGGCACCTCTCGGATGATCAGCCTCCTCCAACGGTCCTTTTGGTGGCCAGGCCTGCGGAGGGATGCAGCCCGCTACGCCCGGGCTTGCCCAATCTGTGCCACCAGCAAGTCGGGAAATGCCCCCCCAGCGGGTCTGCTCCAGCCTCTGCCCGTCCCCGGCAGGCCCTGGTCGCACATCGCACTGGATTTCGTCACCGGACTCCCCGTTTCCAACTCCTTTGACACCGTCCTGACCATCGTGGACCGTTTCTCCAAGGCGGCGCACTTCATCCCCCTGCGAGGTCTCCCTACTGCCCTGGGGACGGCGGGCCTCCTCGTCCAACATGTGGTCAGGCTGCACGGGATTCCGGTGGACGTGGTCTCGGACCGGGGCCCCCAATTTTCATCCGAGGTTTGGAGATCTTTTTGTAACGCCATCGGAGCCAAGGTGAGCCTCTCCTCCGGCCATCACCCCCAGTCTAACGGGCAGTGTGAGAGGACCAATCAGGAGCTGGAGGCTGCGCTCCGCTGTGTTACTAGATCCAAGCCGACGTCCTGGAGCAACCATCTCGCCTGGGTGGAGTATGCCCACAACACCGCCCGCTCTTCTGCAACGGGGATGTCCCCCTTCAAGGCGTCCCTGGGTTACGACCCCTCGCTGTTTCCAGCGCAGGAGAACGAGGTAACTGTCCCCTCTGTTAGGGCGCACCTTAGGCAGTTCCGCTCCACCTGGGCTGCCGCGCGTCATGCGCTTTTACGCACAGCGGAGCGCAACAGGACAGTGGCGGACCGGCACAGAAGACCTGCCCCGGCGTACAGAGTTGGGCAACTCGTGTATGTGTCTACCCAGGACGTCACATTAAAAGGCGAGAGGAGGAAGCTGGCACAGCGATTCATGGGTCCCTTTCCCATCACCCGGATCATCAACCCGGTGGCTGTGCGCGTGGCTATTCCCCCCTCCCTCCGCATCCATCCCACTTTCCATGTGTCGAGGGTGAAACTGGCAGTCACTGACCCCCTTTGCCCTCCTCCTGCAGCGCAACCCGCGCCCCGGATGATTGGTGGCCATCCGGCCTGGTCCGTCTCCTCCATCCTGGACTCCCGGCGCCGAGGTCGTGGGTTGCAATACTTGGTGGACTGGGAGGGCTATGGGCCCGAGCATCGACAATGGGTGCCCCCGTCGTTTGTGTTGGACCCATCGCTCATCGCGGACTTCCACCGAGCGCACCCGGATAAGCCATCGCCAGGAGGCGCTGCTAGAGGGGGGAGTACTGTCACGCCGCGCCATTCATCAGTGGCGCCACCTGCTCACGCACCTGACAATCATCAGCGGCGAGGGATAAAGGCTGTCTCGCCCGGAGGCTCGGCCTGAAGCCGTCAGACTTCGTCCCTCACCGTTGTGAGCATACTTCTCTTCAGCATCACCTTTTTGGTAAGAAGATCGCTTACCTCTCTTCTTCAGTCTTCTCCCCTGTGCACAGGTGGATTCCCCAGCGGCGGACATCTCCACTCCATCGCCCAATCCTCGCTGCTGTACGGAGCTCTCCAGGTGGCTGTCTTCCGGGCTTCGCCCCCTTGTTGTGCCAGCTGTCCTGACCCACCAAGTAAGTCCTTCTCTCGCCATAAATCCCTCCTGTGTTGGTGTATGCCCGTCACCCTCTCCCTGTGCTCTCTCCATAGGGTTGCTCGGCTGTACGGTCACCTGCCTCTGTGCCTGGAGCAGACACCATCACCAACACATTTACATCCCGCAGACACGCACTCATTCACTCCTGCTGTTAATAAACTCTTTGAACTACTCTAAGCCTGTGTGTGTGCGTCTCCTGAGCCGTGCGTTATATCAATAATTTTCTTTCTAATCTCCTGAGACAACTCTCTCCTTTGCTTCCTCTGCTCCATGTTTAGTGTGGTACACACCATGTCAACAAACAGCACAGTGACTACTTGTCACTCTTTAAATAGGCCGACCGACTGATTACAAGTTTGTAGACACCTGTGATGTTAATTAGAGGACACATCTTGGTTGAACATGTCCCTATGGTCACATTATTTTCAATCTTTTCTAGGGGTACCATCGTTTGTTTTTTAAAATAATTCTGTTGAACCACAATTCAAAAGCATTGTCTGATTTTCATTGGTTAATTTTCATAGAATTTTTATTTATTACCACTTTTGTCAGATTCAAGTTTTTCTGTGACCATTGTGGGTTTTTCTTTCATTAACAAAGGGGAACCAACAATTTTGTCCACGTGTGTGTGTGTGTGTGTATATATACACTACCGTTCAAAAGTTTGGGGTCACCCAGACAATTATTTTGTGTTTTCCATGAAAAGTCACACTTATTTACCACCATGAGTTGTAAAATGAATAGAAAATATAGTCAAGACATTGACACGGTTAGAAATAATGATTTGTATTTGAAATAATAGTTTTTTCCAGATACTCAACCTGCTCAAAGGAAGGTCAGTTTTATAGCTTCTCTAACCAGCTAAACTGTTTTCAGCTGTGCTAACATGATTGCACAAGGGTTTTCTAATCATCCATTAGCCTTCTGATGCAATGAGCAAACACATTGTACCAATAGAACACTGGAGTGATAGTTGCTGGAAATGGGCCTCTATACATATTATATACTGTATATATATATAATATATACATTATACATTATATATATTCTACATATTTACTATATATTCCTGGAGAAGCCCGGGAATATGGTGAGGATCATGTTCTTTGACTTCTCCAGTGCTTTCAACACCATCCAACCGATGATCCTGAAGGACAAGCTGCTGCGCGCAGGGGTGGACCAGCACCTGTCATCATGGATCCTGGACTACCTCACGAACCGGCCTCAGTTTGTGAGAACCCGGGACTGTGTGTCCGACACGATCATCAGTAGCACGGGGGCCCCCCAGGGAACGGTGCTGGCTCCCTTCCTGTTCACTCTTTATACTGTGGACTTCTCACACAACACAACACACTGCCATCTACAGAAGTTCTCTGATGACTCTGCGATCGTTGGCCTCATCTCCAATGGAGATGAAGCTGAGTACAGAGGGCTTATCCAGGACTTCGTGGACTGGTGCCATCGGAACTGCCTCCAGATCAACGCGAGGAAAACTAAGGAGCTGGTGGTGGACTGCCGCAGGCATGGGCAGCCCCTCACAGTACCAGTAAATATACAGGGAACAGACATCGAGATGGTGACATCCTATAAGTACCTGGGTGTTCATCTGAACAATAAACTAGACTGGTCACACAATACTGATGCACTCTACAAGAAGGGACAGCGCAGGCTGTTCCTGCTGAGGAGACTCAGGTCTTTTGGTGTACAAGGGGCGCTGCTGAAGTCATTCTATGACACGGTGGTGGCATCAGCCATCACTTTTGGAGTGGTCTGCTGGGGCAGTGGCATTACTGCAGCCGATAGGAAGAGACTGAACAAACTGATTAAGAAAGCTAGCTCTGTCCTGGGGCAGCGCCTTGATCCGATGGAGGAGATAGGAGAGAGAAGGATGGTGGCTAAACTGTCATCTCTGCTGGAGTCCGAGTTCCACCCTATGCAGGACATACTGAATGCACTGAGGAGCTCATTTAGCAGCAGACTACATCATCCCAGGTGCACAACCAAGAGGTTTCGTAGGTCCTTCCTACCAACGGCTGTCAGACTGTACAACCTAAGCAGGGCTGCTTGCAGAGATAGCAAAAAGACGTAACAAACTAATAGTTTTTTGAATGCAAAAGATGCAATAGACTTACACAATGGTCCCCTCCGGCATACAACTAGGAACATACCGGTCGCTATGGAGGGTGAGAATATGTATGGGCACATAATCATACCATGTAGGATAACTAAGTAGACGGTTATGCTGTTTCATTCCATCTAGCAACAATGCTCTGCACTGTGTGTGTTTATATATTTACATATTTATTCCATCTAGCTACAATGCTCAGCACTGGGTGTGTTTATATTTATATATCTACATATTATTCCATCTAGCTACATTGCTCCGCACTGTGTGTGTTTATATACTTGCATATTTATTCCACCTAGCTGCAATGCTCCGTACTGTGGGTGTTTATATATTTACATATTTATTCCATCTAGCTACAACGCTCTGCACTGTGTGTTCATATATTCATATATTTATTCCATCCAGCTACAATGCTCTGCACTGTGTGTCTGTGTGTGTGTGTATATATACTGTATATATTTTATAGTAACATGTACATATGTGACTTCCGGTTATGGCTGCCACGTAGGACGGACGTGTCTCGCTCTGCTCTGCTCCTGGAGAAAAAAAATCGGCAAATAACTCTCTCATTTGGGACAGAACGTATCCCAGCATTTGGGCGAGGATATGTCGGCGAAGCCTAAGGCTGGAAAACCAGGAAAAGGAAAAAGCGAGCCGCCGAAACAGTCCAAATTAACGGACTTTCAGGTCTGTGACGCAGCAAACAAAACTCCATATATGGCGGAGGAGGCTGGCAACGGTGCGATATCTGCGGGGAATGGCGCAGATGCGCTGATGGCTGCCATGAGTTCAATGAGAGCGGACTTTTCCTCTAGATTTGATGGGATTATGACAGCGTTGGAAGGAATAAGAAAGGAATTGGGTGACTGTGTAGAACGAACAGCGCAGATGGAGCTCCGTCTCGCTAGTGCTGAAGATGACGTCACCCGTCTTCAATTAAAGGTGCGCACTTTGGAAAAAAAAAATAAATCTCTGGAAGATAATATTTTGGATTTGGAATCTCGGTCGAGACAGAATAATTTGAGGCTGGTGGGTCTTCCAGAGGAATCAGAAGGTCGGGACGTATGTTCCTTTCTGGAAAAGTGGATTCCGGAGGTGCTGGGCAGCGAGGAGTTGCAATCAGCAGTGGTTCTGGAAAAAGCACATCGTATTGGCCCACGGAGAGATAAGGGACCGCCGAGGACCTTAATTATGAAGTTTCTTAGCAACAGAGACAGGATGAAGATCTTCAACGCTGCACGTGCTAAAGGAGAGATTAAACACCAGGACCAGCAGGTGCGGTTCTACCCAGATTTGGCCACAGGAATCCAGCAATTGAGGAAGCAGTTTGATCCCGTACGTAAGGAGCTGCGCAACCTTGGGATTCGTCATGGTGTAATCTATCCTGCAAGACTGCTGACCACGTATGAGGGCAGAACCCACATCTTCAAGACCCCAGAGGAGGCGCAGGAGTTCATCAAGAAGATCAAAGAAGAAGAAGAGACTGGTGGGAGCTAAGCATGTACAAAATATAAGGTAGAATAATTAAGCATTTGCACAGGCATCTGACTGACTTGAAGTAAATAGTAAGTTTGCAAAATATAGATTGTATTATATATTAAAAAAACAAAACAAAAACAAAACAAACAAAAAAAAACAACTATGATGTACAAAGTTGTTAAAAATTTTGGAGTTAAGTTGGAAAACTACAGAGGAGAGTTAATGTTACGTCATTAAAAGCAGTAGAGTTAGGGTGATTGGGAGGATGAAGAAGGAGTGGCTTAGGCTGTTCCCCGTGGGTGTGGAACGGTCGATGGCTATATCGGGAGACAGAATTTTTCTTTTGATTTTGGGGGGTTTGCCACAAGTGTGGGAAGGGGAAATTTGTTTGTGTGTAGTTTGTAGGATGAATGTTCAACCACTCATGTTTTTGCTTCTCTGTATGAGCATGTTTACACTGCAAGGTAATCCCAAACTCTCTATTGATCATGGACCAAAGTGTTAATCTTAATTTAACTTCATGGAATTGCAGAGGTCTACAAAATTTAAAAAAACTTAAACAAGTTATGAATAAAATAAAGGACATGGGTTCAAGAATTGTGTTTTTACAAGAAACTCATCCGATAGAGGAGGATGTTAAAAGAATTAGGAGTAGATGGCAGGGAAGTGTATTCACCTCTTCATTTTCATCCCGAGCCAGGGGAGTTATGACTCTCATACATAAATCAGTTCCTTTTCAAGTGAAAAATGTAATTGGAGACAAATTTGGAAGATATGTAATCATTCAAGGTTCTTTGCTATTAGAAAATATAAATCTTGTGAACTTATATGGTCCCAATATAGATGATCAGAAGTTCTTTGCTAATTTATTTCTCATCTTATCATCACTCTGCTTCTATCTGCTTATCTGCTTCTGCTTCTGAATCTGCTTCTACATAAACGAAGGTTGGTGTACTGATGTCACAGTGTTGAAGAAGTTTTGTAGCCCTAACCTAGAGTCACTGTTCATAAACTGTAAACCCTTTTATTCACCGCGAGAGTTCTCCTCATTTATTCTGGTCGGAATTTATATCTCGCCTGCTGCTTGTACAACGGAGGCACTGCAGCTCCTCGCTGACCAGATAGCAGAGGTGGAGGAAAAACATCCAGACTCTCTGCTTATCATTCTGGGTGATTTCAATAGAGCTAATCTCACAAATGAGCTTCCTAAATACAGACAGCATATTAAATGTCCCACCAGGGACACAAATACACTTGACCACTGTTACACAGTTTTAAGGAACGCCTATCATGCCGTCCCCCGTGCAGCTCTGGGTTTTTCTGACCACTGCCTGCTCCATCTTATTCCAACATACAGACAGAAACTAAAAACTTCCAAGCCTGTTGTAAGGACTGTGAAGAAATGGACTGAGGAATCAAAGCTGAAGTTACAAGCCTGCTTTGACTGCACAGATTGGAGTGTTTTTGAAGCTGCAGCCATTAACTTAAATGAACTCACTGACACTGTGACATCATACACCTGTTTCTGCGAGGACATGTGTGTGCAGACCAAGACCTTCTGCATATACAACAACAATAAACCCTGGTTCATTCCTAAACTGAAGCAGCTACGTCAGACCAAGGAGGAGGCCTACAGGACTGGTGACTGGACTCTGTACAAGCGGGCCAGAAACATGCTGACGAAGGAGACCAGGCTTGCTAAGAGGAGCTACAGTGTGAAGTTACAAAAAAACTTCTCAGCTAACAACTCTGCTTCTGTCTGGAGAGGCCTACGGAATATCACCAACTACAGGAGACCATCCCCCCACCCTGCGGAAAACCTCCAGCTGGCTAATGACCTAAACAGCTTTTACTGCAGGTTTGAAAAGAACCTACAGTTCTCACCTCCCACCCACACAAAAGGATTATCTGCAGCCCCAGGAACTCCATCCCTCCTCCACTCTGACCTCCCACCAGCACTAATGATCTGTGAAGAGGAGGTGCGCCGGGTCTTTCAGAGACAAAAGATCAAGAAGGCTGCAGGACCTGATGGTGTGTCTCCGTCCTGCCTGAGAGTCTGCTCCAACGAGTTGGCCCCCATCTTCACCCGGATCTTTAACAGATCACTGGAGCTGCGTGAAGTGCCTTCCTGCTTCAAACGCTCCATCATCATTCCAGTTCCCAAGAAACCCTCTATTACAGGATTAAATGACTACAGACCTGTTGCCCTGACCTCTGTGGTCATGAAATCCTTGGAGAGATTGGTGCTGAACCACCTGAAGGTCATCACAGGCCCCCTGATGGACCCACTGCAGTTTGCCTACCGGTCAAACAGGTCAGTGGATGATGCAGTGAATATGGGACTACATTACATCCTGCAACACCTCGACTCCCCAGGGACGTACGCCAGGATCCTGTTTGTCGACTTCAGCTCAGCGTTCAACACCATCATCCCAGGCATTCTTCATCAGAAACTCCTCCAGCTCAAGGTGCCCCCCTCCACCTGCCAGTGGATCTCCAGCTTTCTGACTGACAGGTGGCAACAGGTGAAGCTAGGGAGATTTACATCCAGCTCCCGAAAAATTAGTACTGGCGCCCCCCAAGGATGTGTCCTTTCCCCACTGCTCTTCTCCCTCTACTCCAACGACTGCACCTCAGAGGACCCTTCGGTGAAGCTCCTGAAGTTTGCGGACGACACCACAGTCATCGGTTTGATCCGGGAGGATGATGAGTCTGCATACAGGCGGGAGGTGGAGCAGCTGATCCTCTGGTGCAGCCAGAACCATCTTGAACTTAACCCAGCCAAAACGGTGGAGATGACTGTGGATTTCAGGCGACACCCCCCTTCATTCCCCCCACTCACCATCCTCAACAGCACAGTGTCCACTGTGGACTCCTTCAAGTTTCTGGGTACCACAATCTCCCGGAACCTGAAGTGGTCCTCCCATATTGACACTGTCCGGAAAAAGGCCCAGCAGAGGTTGTTTTTTCTGCGTCAGCTCAAGAAGTTTGATTTGCCTCAGGAGCTGCTGGTTGTCTTCTACACCGCCATCATCCAATCTGTCCTCTGCTTTTCCATCACTGTCTGGTTTGGATCTGCCACTAAACAGGACAAGACCAGACTGCAGCGGATCATTAAGTCTGCGGAGAGGATCATTGGTACTGACCTACCCTCCATTGAGAACTTATATCGGTCCATAACCAGGAAACGGGCGGGAAACATCTGTGCTGACCCATCACACCCCGGCCACAAACTGTTTGAACTTCTATCTTCTGGTCGTCGTTACAGATCACTGAAGGTCAAAACCACCCGTCACAGGAACAGTTTCTTTCCTCAAGCCATCACTCTGATGAACTCCTAACATTCACCTAGTCCTACCTGTTGCTGTACTCATGACTTTTCATCCATTATTACATTGCACATAACTCTCACATTGCTTTTTACTTCATTCACATTATATCACTGAATCTGAGTCCACATTGAAATACTGTGTGATTGTATATTTTTTCATATATTTCTGCAAAGTGTGGTTAGTCCGAGTAAATAACTGCATATATTCCTGTATATATTTGCATCCTTTTATAGAAACGTGGACAGACTGTAATTTACTGTACATACTCTGGTTGTCATTGAATCCTTATTTAAATCCTTCACCTGAACAACGAGAGCAAGTTTTTAGCCAAAGTCAAATTCCTTGTATGTGTTGTGCATACTTGGCCAATAAAGCTGATTCTGATTCTGATTCTGATTCTGACTTACAGGGCAACATATAATAGCAGGGGATTTTAATTGTACATTGAATCCCGGTATAGATAGATCAACAGGACTGGATTGTACGCACATTGGATGTAGGATGACTATTAATCATTTTATGAAAGAATTGAGATTGTTAGATATATGGAGAGAAATGAAACCACAAGTTAAAGCCTATTCTTGTTATTCCAGTACCTACAAGACATTCTCACGTATTGATTATTTTTTGATTTCCACAGAATTAAGGTCCAAGATTCAAAACTGCTTTTATGATAACATCGTGATCTCTGATCATGCACCCTGTTGTCTAATATATGTAGATAAAAAATTGACAAAGGAATCAGGTAGATGGCAATTTCAGCATAAATGGCTTCAGGATGAGGAATTTGTCAAGTATATAGAAAAACAGATAGACGAGTTCTTTGACATCAATACTACACAAACATCAGCATGTGTAAAGTGGGAGGCTTTCAAAGCTTTTATTAGGGGACATATTATTAGTTATATAGGATCAAAATCTAAGAAGACTCGAGAGGAGAGAGCTAAATTGGAACATAAAATAAAAAGTCTTCAGGAAAAAGTGTATGCAGGAAGTGACCCAAGGTTGGAGAATGAATTACTGATTTTGAGAGCTGAATACGACAAAAAATCAGCGAATAGAGCTGCCTCGAGTCTTCTAAGATTGAAACAATCTTTTTATGAACAAGGTGAAAAATCAGGAAAATTATTAGCATGGCAGATTAAACAATTGGAAATTAAAACACCAATTACCAGTATTATAAGTAATGGACAGGTAGTTATAGATCCTTTAGAAATTAATAGAGCCTTTAGAGATTACTATGAAAAATTATATGATACCAAAAATGAACCTGATTTAACAAAACTAAATGGGTTTTTGAACGAACTATCTATACCGTGTATTCCAAATGAAAACAGGGAGATATTGGAGTCTAAAATTAGTCAAGAAGAAGTTGGGCTAGCCATTGATAATATGAAATCAGGAAAAAGTGCAGGACCAGATGGTCTTCCAGTTGACCTTTATAAAAAATTTAAGAATAAATTAATAAAACCTTTTTTGGAAATGGTTTTAGAAGCATTTCAAAATAATAATTTACCATCATACATAAATAATGCCTTAATTATACTGCTGCCAAAACCAGGTAAGCCCTCTAATAAATGTGAAAATATGAGACCAATAAGCCTATTAAATGCCGACCTTAAGATAATCTGTAAAATTTTAGCAAGACGAATACAAGAAATTTTACCAAATATTATTAATCGAGATCAGAATGGCTTTATAAAGGGTAGACAAGGCTTCCATAATGTAAGAAGACTATTTAATATTATTTATTTTAATAAAGAAGCACCGGATACAGCTCTCCTATCATTGGACGCCGAAAAGGCCTTTGATAGAGTTGAATGGCCCTTTCTTTTTGAAGTCCTACAAAGGTTTGGACTTGGAAATAATTTCATAAAATGGGTTCAAATAATATACAATAATGCTACAGCAGAAATCCTAACAAATAACAATATTTCAAAACCAATAAAAATCAATAGAGGATGTCGACAAGGCTGTCCACTTTCACCTTTACTGTTTACTATGGCAATTGAACCTTTAGCGATAGCGATACGTTTACATTCACAAATATATGGAATTAAAGTTGGACCAACAGAACATAAAATCTCCCTGTATGCCGATGATATAATTTTGTTTATGTCGAATCTAAAAAAATCAATTCCAACCTTGTTGAATTTAATAAAGAATTTTGGGGAAATATCAGGATATAAAATAAATAAAACTAAATCTTCAATATTAATGCTAAATGAGACCCAGAGAAATTACCCAGCCCCTGAGGTAAATCAATTCAATGTTGTAAATCAGTTTAAATATTTAGGAATCCAAATTATGCCTAAGCTAGAATCAGTCGCCAGTGTCAACTATGAAGCCTTAATGTCAGATATCAATGAGTTAACTCAGAGATGGATGTCACTACCAATGTCGATGATCGGGAGAATCAATATACTTAAAAGTAATATTTTACCTAAAATACTTTATTTATTTCAATACATTCCCTTATCACCACCTTTAGATCTATTCTCAAGAATAAAAAAAAAGTTAGTGGAATTTATATGGAACAACAGGAGGGCTAGATTACGTTTGTCTTTATTATATTTACCATTTGATCGTGGAGGTCTGAAATGTCCAAATTTTATGTTGTATTATTGGTCGGCACAACTGAGGTCTATGACATATTATTTTTCATCAAATGATCTCCCTCACTGGACTGAAATGGAATCATACAATTTACCTTTACCTCTTCCCATATTCATATACTCAGATTCGGCAAAAAAATTACAAAAACAAGTTAAAAATCCATTTGTAAAGCATATGATCAAAATATGGTGTGAAGCTAAAAACTATTTAAAAGAACCACAGTTATTGTCACAATTTAGTCCAATATGGGGTAATCAATATTTTAAACCAGGGAGAGCGGACGCTGTATTTAAAGTATGGAATTTAAAAGGGATACAAAAGATTCAGGATTTATATTTGCCATGTGCAGACAACATAATGTCTTTTGAAGAGCTGAGGATCAAATTTAATCTCAATAGAACACATTTTTTTAAATATCTTCAACTTAGAAACTTTATTCGATCAAATCAAAATAAAGCTCTCACTCGACCTATTTATTCCTTGGAAAAAATGATGATGAAAGATAGTAAAAGAAAGGGTATTATTTCAGAGTTTTATAACTCATTGACACTATCTTCAAGTGAAAATTCACTGAAAAGATTAAACTACTGGAAAGAAGATCTGCAAATTGAAATTTCAGAGGAACAATGGGAATTGGCTTGTACAGAAGCTCAAACCAAATCAATAAATGCACGCCTTAAATTGATACATTTCAAATGGTTAATGCGGATGTATGTTACACCGGAGGAGTTAAATAGATATAACAAAAATATACCAGATACATGCACAAAATGCATGGAAAGTAAAGGAACCCTATTTCATTGTTTATGGGAATGTAGATTAATAAGAATGTTTTGGGAAGAGGTGAGGGTAACAATTGAAAAAATAATCTCAAAACAAATCATATTGAATCCTAAACTGTTTTTGTTGGGTCTGTACCCAGAAAAGCATAATTTTAATAAAAGTGAAAGAACATTCATAGACCTCAGTTTGCTTAATGCCAAAAAATGTATTGCACTACTGTGGAAAAAGACTCATAGACCAGATGTGACTCAGTGGTTAAGACAGATGTTAACAAACCTTCCATTAGAAAGAATAACATATATACTGAAATCAAAGGAAATTGTGTTTGAGAATATATGGAGACCTTTTATTGATTATGTAAAAAATTTAAACATAACTCTTGAAGAAGAAGGTGAATGATGTGTGTGGACCTTGTAAATTCCAAACTGGTGAACATAATATGTATACTTATGTATTGGATTGTCTAGACTAAACAGAGGAGCATTGTTGAAGACTTGATTTTGTTGGTGGTTGTTGGTGTTTTTAGTGCATTTTTTTTTTTTTGTAGTACTTTAGTGTTAGTGTTTGATTGTTTGTATCATGTTTGTTAAAAAAAAAAAAAGGTTCAATAAAGATATTGTGGAAAAAAAAACATGTACATATGTATATTAGCTGCTCTTGCTTGCTTGTTTTTTTCTTGCCTTCTGATTGTTGCTCTGAGTGTTGCTATCCCTGTGCTGTTGCAATCCTGGAATTTCCCCGTTGTGGGACTAATAAAGGCTTATCTTATCTTATCTTATCTTATCTTATCTTATCTTATCTTATCTTATCTTATCTTATCTTATCTTATCTTATCTTATACACCTATGTAGATATTGCACCAAAAACCAGACATTTGCAGCTAGAATAGTCATTTACCACATTAGCAATGTATATTAGATATTAGAGTGTATTTCTGATTAGTTTAAAGTTATCTTCATCGAAAAAAACAGTGCTTTTCTTTCAAAAATAAGGAAATTTCTAAGTGACCCCAAACTTTTGAACGGTAGTGTATATATATATACGTTATTATCCTGTTGCAAGACCCATGACCTGCGACTGAGACCAAGCTGTCTGACACTGGGCAGCACATTTCTCTCTAGAATACCTTGATAGTCTTGAGATTTCATTGTACCCTGCACAGATTCAAGACACCCTGTGCCAGATGCAGCAAAGCAGCCCCAGAACCTCCTCCATGTTTTATATATATATACACACACACACACACACACACACACACACACACACACACACACCATCATCATCATCGCACATATATATATATATATACAGTATATATATAAGCGATATGAGATGACTTGTGTCTAGGTGCTATACAAATGAAGTTGAATTGAATATATATATACATTGTAGCACCAGATTATTTAGCATCTCAGACAAGAGACAGTGGATAAGCATGGGAGAACAATGCTCAGGAGGTTCCTGGCGAGATAGCAGGAAGGAGTCAAGGACGTAGGGGGTTGAATGCAGTGTAATGCAAATGTCATGTTGTGTGTGGGGAAATGCCATGAAACTTGGGAGGAGAGATTTGGGTAAAAGAAGAGTGCGTGCTTAAATGTGTCAGTCTGTTCTGTGCTTGAGAGATTTGAAGTGTGTAATAAACTGTCTGCCATGAATCAGCCTTTTATTTCACACACCCCACACTGGTGACCCAAGACGTATTATGGAACACGAGGCAAGAACCCCGGAGCCGGCCCAGTTAGGAAGCTCCAGCGAAGCGGCAGCCATCCCACAGACAGCCCGGACTGGAACCCCCAGCCACGTGTGTGCAGTTTCAGTCAAGCTACCGGATTTCTGGCAGCACAACCCGCGCTCTTGGTTCCACCCCACCGAGGCCCAGTTCGCCCTCCAGGGAGTAACGGCAGACGACACCAGATTCTACCATGTGGTCGCAGCGCTGGACGCCCGCACAGCTCAGCAGGTAGCAAGCCTGCTCGGTCAGCCACCAGCCAGCAACAAATACGAGGCGCTCAAGGCTGTGCTCACCCGGCGCTACACGCTCTCGGACTGTGAGAGAGCGGAGAGGCTCCTGACACGGGCCGAGTTAGGAGATGGTTCAGCCGTAGACCTGATTGAGAAGATGCTGGCGTTAATGGGCACGGACGACAGGCACTTTCTGTTTGCCCACCTCTTCCTCCGGAACCTTCCAATAGTGGCGAGAGCGGTTCTGGCCAATTCGCGTGACTACCGTGCGCTAGCCCAGGAGGCAGGCCGGATCATCCTCACCACCAGGGCGATCACAGTCAACGCGGCAGCGGCGGAGCCCAGCGAGACGACCAGAGGAGGCGGGGAGCCACTGACGGTAGCAGCAGCGGGGGCCAAGGAGCGCCAGAGAGACACGCTCTGTTTCTACCACCGCCGCATCGGAGAGAACGCACGCAGATGTGTACCACCGTGCCAATTCAAGCGCTTGGGAAAATGTCACGGCTGGCATTCGGTAGCAGCTGCGACCCTCGGTGAAGAGAACAAGCTGCTCTACCTGACGGACGCGCGCTCGGGGAGGCGTTTCCTCGTGGACACCGGAGCCGAGAAGAGCTTCATCCTGCCGACCTACACCAACTGGCTGGCAGGACCTAGCGGCCCCGAGATGTTGGCAGCAAACGGCTCGGAAATTAAGACCTTTGGTGAGAGGACACTGATCTTATCTCTACATGGCCGTACATACGAGTGGACTTTTGTCGTAGCAGCACTGAATTACCATATACTGAGGGCTGATTTTCTGTGTGCACATGGTTTACTGGTTGATGTTGCTAACTGACGCCTGGTTAATGCACTGTCCTTTGACTCTCTCCCCTGTACAGCTCGAGTGACCCGGCCAACAGCACAAGCCAACGTCACAGCTCCAGGCGGTAAGTTCCACACACTGCTCACTCAGTTTCCAGTTTTCGGCGGCCATCGCTAAACACAAGGTGGAGCACTTTATCACCACCACCGGGCCGCCCGTTTTTGCAAGACCTCGGCGCTTGGACGCAGCTAAACTGGCCATAGCGCGCGAGGAGTTCGCCAACCTGGAAAGGTTGGGCATCATCAGGCGTTCGAACAGCCCATGAGCGTCCCCGCTGCACATGGTCCCTAAGGCTTAGGGATCGTGGCGACCGTGCGGTGATTTCCGCAGGTTGAACAACGCCACAGCGCACGACCGCTACCCAATTCCCCACATACAGGATTTTTCCGTTCACCTCGCCGGAGCGCGCATTTTTTCAAAAATAGACCTGGTCCGCGGTTACCACCAAGTCCCAGTGCGCGCGGAGGACATACCCAAAACAACGGTAATAACTCCGTTCGGTCTATTCGAGTTCCTGCGCATGCCATTCGGGTTAAAAGGAGCGGCACAGACATTCCAGTGCATGATGGATGCAGTGCTGCGCTATCTCCCGTTCATGTTCGTCTACCTGGATGATATCCTGGTAGCCAGTGCATCCGAAGACGAACACGAAACCCACCTCACGACGGTTTTCCGGAGGTTGGAGGAGCACGGGTTCATAATCAACCCGGCGAAATGCCAGTTCGGCGTGACGGAGATTGATTTTTTGGGGCACCGCGTCTCTCCTGAAGGAGCGATCCCGCTGCCCGACAAAGTGCACGCCGTGGCAGATTTTCCCCGGCCTCAGACAGTCAAGGCGCTGCAGGAATTTTGGGGGATGGTGAACTTTTATAACCGTTTCCTTCCCCGCGCGGCGCGGCTCATGCAACCATTGTACACCGCGCTCAAGAAACAGAAACCCGCGGATAAGGTCGAATGGACTCCGGAGCGAGAGCCGGTGTTCTCGGAAGTTAAAGCAGCCCTGGCAAACGCCGCACTGCTGGCGCATCCGGACCTGACGGCCCGGATAGCGCTCACCACCGACGCTTCAGACGTGGCCATAGGGGCTGTCATGGAGCAGCGCGTTGCCGGGGCTTGGCAGCCGCTCGCCTTTTTCAGCAGAACTTTGCACGACAGCGAACGTAAATACAGCGCGTTTGACAGGGAGGTGCTGGCTCTCCACCTGGCCATACGCCACTTCCAGTTCTGGCTGGAAGGGCGCAGCTTCACCACGTTCGTGGATCACAAGCCACTAAAGTTTGCGATGGCCAAGGTTTCAGAACCGTGGTCGGGCCGGCAGCAGAGACAGCTGGCCGCGATCTCAGAGTTTACTACCGATATTCAGCATGTGTCGGGTAAACTGAATGTGGTGGCGGACTGCCTCTCGACGCCGTGGTGGCCCCGGTCTGCGTGGAGATAGATTACGCAGCCATGGGCAGATTAGCGATGCAAATGTGCACGCGCTCCAGTCTGGACCAACAGGGTTAAGGCCCCCCCCCCCCCAATCTGCGATGTCTCCACGGGACGCCCGCGTCCGGTGGTCCCGGTCGCGTGGCGCCGCCGCGTGTTTGAGTCGGTTCACACTCTGGCGCACCCAGGAGTGCGCGCGTCGGTCAAAATGGTGGGAGAGAAGTTTGTGTGGCTGAGCCTATGCAAACAAGTAAAACAGTGGGCTGCAGCCTGCGTGGCGCGCCAACGAGCAAAGGTACACAGACACACGAAGGCTCCCTTGGAGCCGTTTCCGGTACCGGCTAAGAGGTTCGACGGTGTTCACGTGGACCTCGTGGGCCCCCTCCCGCCATCACAGGGGTACATGCACCTCCTGACAGTAGTGGACCGCACCACACGCTGGCCATAAGTAGTCCCGCTGGTGGCAACCACGTCCACGGACGTAGCACGCGCTTTTTTAACAGCATGAGCGGCGCGTTTTGGAGTCCCGTCGGACATTACGTCCGACAGGGGCCCTCAATTTGTTTCCGAACTCTGGTCCACGATGGCCCACAGCCTGGGTGTTACAATTCACCGCACATCCGCATACAACCCACAGGCTAATGGTTTATGCGAGCGTTTTCATAGATCACTGAAAGAAGCACTCAGGGCTTCACTGACGGATGCAAATTGGGTAGACAGGTTGCCGTGGGTTTTATTGGGGTTGCGCTCCGTGCCAAAAGAGGATCTGGAAGCTTCCCCGGCAGAGCTGGTTTTCACGCAGCCCCTACAGCTGCCCGGGGAATTTCTGCCAGATAATCCCGTGCCGGACAGCTGCCTGTCTCAGCTTTTGCAGCGTAGCGCAAACACAGGCACGCTGCCGGGCCCTGCCCACCACTGTTTTCCGCGTGCTTTCGTGCCTAAAACTTTGAAGAGAGCGGAGTTTGTGTTCGTCAGACACGACGCCCACCGCCCTCCATTGCGCCCACCCTATGATGGACCGTTCAGAGTGTTGGAAACAGGGGATAAGCATTTTTTGCTAGACTTGGGGGGTAGGCGGGAAAAAATTGGCATAGACAGACTCAAACCCGCTTTCGTTGTGGCGGACGAGCAAGTGCTGTTGGCTAGGGCCCCTCGGCGTGGAAGACCCCCACGGAGAGCTCCCCAGGGAAACGATTCACCAGAGCAGCCACACGGACAGACTGAAGTGCCCCCCTCCCTCGTCACGGCCCACCCGCAGTCAGACACACTCCCAGCAGCCCCCCACCGGCACAGCAGCGCCACGAAGGCAGTAAACCCCAGTTACAGCAGATACGGGAGGCGACGGAAGCCTAAATGGCATGTGGACTGATGTTCTATTGTTCTATCTAAGATGCTGGTGGGGGGGGGAGTGTAGCACCAGATTATTTAGCATCTCAGACAAGAGACAGTGGATAAGCATGGGAGAACAATGCTCAGGAGGCTCCTGGCGAGATAGCAGGAAGGAGTCAAGGACGTAGGGGGTTGAATGCAATGTAATGCAAATGTCATGTTGTGTGTGGGAAAATGCCATGAAACTTGGGAGGAGAGATTTGGGTAAAAGAAGAGTGCCTGCTTAAATGCGTCAGTCTGTTCTGTGCTTGAGAGATGTGAAGTGTGTAATAAACCGTCTGCCATGAATCAGCCTCTTATTTCACACACTCCACAACATATACAGTTAGGCCCAAAAATATTTGGACAGTGACACAAGTTTTGTTATTTTAGCTGTTTACGAAAACATATTCAGGATACAATTATATAACCAATATGGGCTTAAAGTGCAGACTCTCAGCTGTAATTTGAGAGTATTCACATCAAAATTGGAGCAAGGGTTTAGGAATTACAGCTCTTTAATACATAGCCGCCTCTTTTTCAAGGGACCAAAAGTAATTGGACAATTGACTCAGAAGGCTGCAAAAAAAATAACAAGGCTGCATGGGCTCTTCCCTCGTTAACCTGTCATCAATTAAGCAGTTAAAAGGTCTGGAGTTGATTCCAGGTGTGGCGTTTGCATTTGGAAGCTGTTGCTGTGAACACACAACATGCGGTCAAAGGAGCTCTCAATGGAGGTGAAACAGACCATCCTGAGGCTGAAAAAAAAAAAGAAGAAATCCATCAGAGAGATAGCAGAAGTGTTAGGAGTGGCCAAATCAACAGTTTGGTACATTCTGAGAAAAAAAAGAGTGCACTGGTGAGCTTGGGAACTCAAAAAGGCCTGGACGTCCACGGAAGACAACAGTGGTGGATGATCGCAGAATCCTTTCACAACCCCTTCACAACATCCACTCAAGTGAAGAACACTCTCCAGGAAGTAGGTGTATCAGAATCTAAGTCTACCACAAAGAGAAGACTTCATGAGAGTAAATACAAAGGATTCACCACAAGGTGCAAACCATGAATCAGCCTCAAAAATAGAAAGGCCAGAATTGACTTTGCCAAAAAACACCTGAAGAAGCCAGCCCAGTTCTGGAACAGCATTCTTTGGACAGATGAGACTAAGGACCAAGATCAACCTGTACCAGAATGATGGGAAGAAGAAAGTTTGGAGAAGAATTGGAACAGCTCATGATCCAAAGCACTACATCTTCTGTAAAACATGGTGGAGGCAGTGTGATGGCATGGCCATGCATGGCTTCCAATGGCACTGGGTCACTTGTGTTTATTGATGATGTGACAAAAGACAGAAGCAGCCCGATGAATTCTGAAGTGTATAGGGATATACTTTCTGCTCAGATTCAGCCAAATGCAGCAAAGTTGATTGGACGGCGCTTCACCAATGGCCCAAAACATACTGCAAAAGCAACCCAGGAGTTTTTTAAAGCAAAGAAGTAGAATATTCTGCAATGGCCGAGTCAATCACCAGATCTCAACCCAATCGAGCATGCGTTTCACTTGCTCATGACAAAACTTAAGGCAGAAAGACCCACAAACAAGCAACAACTGAAGACAGCTGCAGTAAAGGCCTGGCAAAGTATCACAAAGGAGGAAACCCAGCGTTTGGTGATGTCCATGGGTTCCAGACTTCAGGCAGTCATTGCCTGCAAAGGATTCTCAACAAAATATAGAAAAGTAACATTTTACTTAGGGTTATGCTTATTTGTCCAATTACTTTTGAGCCCCTGAAATGAGGAGCGTTTGTATAAAAATAGCTACAGTTCCTACATGTTTAATCATATATTTTTGTTCAACCCCTTGAATTAAACCTTAAAGTCTGAACTTCAATTCCGTTGTAGTTGTTTCATTTCAAATCCAATGTGGTGGCATGCAGAGCCCAAATCATGAAGATTGTGTCACTGTCCAAATATTTCTGGGCCTAACTGTATATACTGTATATTCACATACATCATCATCATAGCATATATACTGCATATATATATATATATACAGTGGGGTAAAAAAGTATTTAGTCAGCCACCAATTGTGCAAGTTCTCCCACTTAAAAGATGAGAGGTCTCCAATTTTCATCATAGGCATACCTGAACTATGAGAGACAAAATGAGAAAAAAAAATCCAGAAAATCACATTGAAGGATTTTTAATGAATTAATTGGTAAATTCCTCAGTAAAATAAGTATTTGGTCACCTACAAACAAGCAAGATTTCTGGCTCTCACAGACCTGTAACTTCTTCTTTAAGAGGCTCCTCTGTCCTCCACTCGTTACCTGTATTAATGGCACCTGTTTGAACTCGTTATCAGTATAAAACAAACCTGTCCACAACCTCAAACAGTCAGACTCCAAACTCCACTATGGCCAACACCAAAGAGCTATCAAAGGACACCAGAAACAAAATTGTAGACCTGCACCAGGCTGGGAAGACTGAATCTGCAATAGGTAAGCAGCTTGGTGTGAAGAAATCAACTGTGGGAGCAATTATTAGAAAATGGAAGACATACAAGACCACTGATAATCTCCCTCGATCTGGGGCTCCACACAAGATCTCACCCCGTGGGGTCAAAATTATCACGAGAGCGGTGAGCAAAAATCCCAGAACCACATGGGGGGACCTAGTGAATGACCTGCAGAGAGCTGGGACCAAAGTAACAAAGGCTACATCAGAAACACACTATGCCGCCAGGGACTCAAATCCTGCAGTGCCAGACGTGTCCCCCTGCTTAAGCCAGTACATGTCCAGGCCCATCTGAAGTTTGCTAGAGAGCATTTGGATGATCCAGAAGAGGATTGGGAGAATGTCATATGGTCAGATGAAACCAAAATAGAACTTTTTGGTAAAAACTCAACTTGTCGTGTTTGGAGGAGAAAGAACACCATACCTACTGTGAAGCATGGGGGTGGAAACATCATACTTTGGGGCTGTTTTTCTGCAAAGGGACCAGGACGACTGATCCGTGTAAGGAAAGAATGAATGGGGCCATGTATCGTGAGATTTTGAGTGAAAACCTTCTTCCACCGGCAAGGGCATTGAAGATGAAACGTGGCTGGGTCTTTCAGCATGACAATGATCCCAAACACACCGCCCGGGCAACGAAGGAGTGGCTTCGTAAGAAGCATTTCAAGGTCCTGGAGTGGCCTAGCCAGTCTCCAGATCTCAACCCCATAGAAAATCTTTGGAGGGAGTTGAAAGTCTGTTGCCCAGCGACAGCCCCAAAACATCACTGCTCTAGAGGAGATCTGCATGGAGGAATGGGCCAAAATACCAGCAACAGTGTGTGAAAACCTTGTGAAAACTTAACAGAAAACGTTTGACCTCTGTCATTGCCAACAAAGGGTATATAACAAAGTATTGAGATAAACTTTTGTTATTGACCAAATACTTATTTTACCGAGGAATTTACCAATTAATTCATTAAAAATCCTTCAGTGTGATTTTCTGGATTTTTGTCTCTCATAGTTGAGGTATACCTATGATGAAAATTGGAGACCTCTCTCATCTTTTAAGTGGGAGAACATGCACAATTGGTGGATGACTAAATACTTTTTTACCCCACTGTATATATAAGCTATATGAGATGACTTGTGACTTGGTGCTATACAAATGAAGTTGAATTGAATATATATATATATATATATATATATATATATATATATATATATATATATATACATATATACACTACCGTTCAAAAGTTTGGGGTCACCCAGACAATTATTTTGTGTTTTTCATGAAAAGTCACACTTATTTACCACCATGAGTTGTAAAAAGAATAGAAAATATAATCAAGACATTGACAAGGTTAGAAATAATGATTTGTATTTGAAATAATTTTTTCCAGATACTCAACCTGCTCAAAGGAAGGTCAGTTTTATAGCTTCTCTAACCAGCTAAACTGTTTTCAGCTGTGCTAACATGATTGCACAAGGGTTTTCTAATCATCCATTAGCCTTCTGATGCAATGAGCAAACACATTGTACCATTAGAACACTGGAGTGATAGTTGCTGGAAATGGGCCTCTATACACCTATGTAGATATTGCACCAAAAACCAGACATTTGCAGCTAGAATAGTCATTTGCCACATTAGCAATGTATATTAGATATTAGAGTGTATTTCTGATTTGTTTAAAGTTATCTTCATCGAAAAAAACAGTGCTTTTCTTTCAAAAATATGGAAATTTCTAAGTGACCCCAAACTTTTGAACAGTAGTGTATATATCTGCTGTGATGCTATATCAATACTTTAGCACCAGCTTGGCAAGGTGATCAGCGTCAGTAACTGCATTAGGATCTCACCTCGGCAGGGAGGAGGTGATGGACAGTTACCTGGCGTTAATTTAACTGCTGATCCAGTCAGTTTTGATCACTATTTTTGATAAATTATATTCACCCCCATTATTCATCTACAACTTTTGACCATATATGTCATTCTTAGACATTTCTTTGGCTTATTTTCTTGTATTATCTCTAACCGGGACCAAAGTAGGCTAGCTGAAGCTAGCAGTTTAGCTACTCAGTCACAGATGTTTCTGTGCTTACTGTAGGCTACTCCAGGAACCGGTCATATACCATTGACCATTTGAACCACACACCCCTGTCCACCAGTGATGCATTATTTTATTCCTTCTTTGACACAAATTTACATTAGTTGGTTCAGACCTGCTTTTGTCAAAGGCCTCCTCGTGCGCTTTTACGCGGCACTCAGAGGGGGGGAAGGATGGACGGATTTACGCGCAGGGTTAACACCACAACACATTTATTGAAGTAAAGACAAACAGTTTCAAAAAGGTGAGAACGTACAAAAATTCACAGACACTTACAATGGGCGTTCCTGGGCTGGCATTGCCCAGCGAACGCATGAGAAGCGTCCCAGAGCCGACATTGCTCAACGGAAACAGGAGACTCCACGGCAACAGTGGAAGTGGTTACCCTTCGTGGCACACAGTATCCACACAACTATTTACATCAATGGACAATTCAACGGACCAGCAATGCTTGACTGGCAAACGCCGCTTAAGTACAAGCATTGCTGGTTCCACAAATTGAACACACCTGGGCGAGGCGTGGGAAAATAAATGACAGGAGTGGAATCAGCTGGCTGTCAGGAGAGAGAGGGGGTGTGGTCGGACCGGCAGGAGCTAGACAATGCCCACAAAAAAGTAGGTAAAAGCGGCTGTCTAACAGCTGCCTGCCAGACAGTGGCTATGGGTAAGGAAACAAGGATAAAAGGCATAGAAAACTCAAAAGATAACACAACACACAAATACAGTATACCGGTAGCCCAAGCCACAGAGAACAGACAGAACTGAGCCTAAAAACAATACCAGCTCGGTTCGTGACAGCTTTGGGGCTAGTAGCTAGCCAGCTATGATTAACAACTGTGACGTAAAATGTAAAAAGTGGAGTTAAATGTGGCTTTCAGGGAATTTAAAGAGACATGCACTGAAACCAGCTGCTCTGAGTAAGGCTGCAAAAGATGATTAACAATGATGCTGCAATAAGTCCATCTATGCTTTCAACACCATCCAACCGATGATCCTGAAGGACAAGCTGCTGTGCGCAGGGGTGGACCAGCACCTGTCATCATGGATCCTGGACTACCTCACGAACCGGCCTCAGTTTGTGAGAACCCGGGACTGTGTTTCCGACACGATCATCAGTAGCACGGGGGCCCCCCAGGGAACGGTGCTGGCTCCCTTCTTGTTCACTCTTTATACTGCGGACTTCTCACACAACACAACACATTGCCATCTACAGAAGTTCTCTGATGACTCTGCGATCGTTGGTCTCATCTCCAGCGGAGATGAAGCTGAGTACAGAGGGCTTATCCAGGACTTTGTGGACTGGTGCCATCGGAACTGCCTCCAGATCAACGCGAGGAAAACTAAGGAGCTGGTGGTGGACTGCCGCAGGCATGGGCAGCCCCTCACAGCACCAGTAAATATACAGGGAACAGACATCGAGATGGTGACATCCTACAAGTACCGGGGTATTCATCTGAACAATAAACTAGACTGGTCACACAATACTGACGCACTCTACAAGAAGGGACAGCGCAGGCTGTTCCTGCTGAGGAGACTCAGGTCTTTTGGTGTACAAGGGGCGCTGCTGAAGTCATTCTATGACACGGTGGTGGCATCAGCCATCACTTTTGGAGTGGTCTGCTGGGGCAGTGGCATTACTGCAGCCGATAGGAAGAGACTGAACAAACTGATTAAGAAAGCTAGCTCTGTCCTGGGGCAACACCTTGATCCGATGGAGGAGATAGGAGAGAGAAGGACGGTGGCTAAACTGTCATCTCTGCTGGAGTCCGAGTTCCACCCTATGCAGGACATACTGGATGCACTGAGGAGCTCATTTAGCAGCAGACTACATCATCCCAGGTGCACAACCGAGAGGTTTCGTAGGTCCTTCCTACCAACGGCTGTCAGACTGTACAACCTAAGCAGGGCTGCTCGCAGAGATAGCAAAAAGACGTAACAAACTAATAGTTTTTTTTTTTTTTTTTTTTTGAATGCAAAAGATGCAATAGACTTACACAATGGTCCTCTCCGGCATACAACTAGGAACATACCGGTCGCTATGGAGGGTGAGAATATGTATGGGCACATAATCATACCATGTAGGATAACTAAATAGACGGTTATGCTGTTTCATCCCACCTAGCAACAATGCTCTGCACTGTGTGTGTTTATATATTTACATATTTATTCCATCTAGCTACAATGCTCTGCACTGGGTGTGTTTATATTTATATATCTATATATTTATTCCATCTAGCTACAATGCTCCGCACTGTGTTTTTATATATCTACATATTATTCCATCTAGCTACATTGCTCCGCACTGTGTGTGTTTATATACTTGCATATTTATTCCACCTAGCTGCAATGCTCCATACTGTGGGTGTTTATATATTTACATATTTATTCCATCTAGCTACAATGCTCTGCACTGTGTGTTCATATATTCATATATTTATTCCATCCAGCTACAATGCTCTGCACTGTGTGTCTGTGTCTGTGTGTGTGTGTGTATATATATATTTTATAGTAATATGTACATATGTATATTAGCTGCTCTTGCTTGCTTGTTTTTTCTTGCCTTCTGATTGTTGCTCTGAGTGTTGCTATCCCTGTGCTGTTGCAATCCTGGAATTTCCCCGTTGTGGGACTAATAAAGGCTTATCTTATCTTATCTTATCCATCCTCTACCACTTTTCCGAAGGTCCAGGACGCGGAGGCAGCAGCTCAAACCGAGAAGCCCCAACCTCCCTCACCCCGACCAACTGCTCCAGCTCTTCAGAAAGGATACCAAGGTGTTCCCAGGCCAGCTAGGAGACAATAGTCTCTCCAGCGTATCCTGGGTCTGCCCTGGGGTCTCCTGCCAGTGGAACATGCCTGAAATACCTCAAATGGGAGGTGTCCAGGAGGCATCCTGATCAGATGCCCAAACCACCTCAAGTGGCTCTTTTCAATGTGGAAGAGCAGTGGTTCTACTCTGAGTCTCTCCCGGATAACTGAGCTCCTCACCCTATTTCTAAGGGTGAGTCCAGCAATCCTACGGCGAAAGCTCATTTCAGCCACTTGTATCTGCGATCTCATCCTTTCAGTCATTACCCAAAGCTCATGACCATAGTGTTATGTATGGCTTTACCCAGGTTTACAGATGAGGCGAGGTGACTTGTAGAACACAGCTTTATTGAACACGATGAAGATGGCGGTCACAGACAAGGCACCGGCCAAGGCACAGGCAAGAAAGAGACCGTAAGATGGCTGACCCCAGCCTTATGTAGGGTGGTGTGGTGACGTCACTGGAGGTGCGTGTCACCACCCCGCACTTCACAATAAAGGTGCCATATAACATTTCCTCCCTCCTTTAAAAAGTCCAAAACCACTCACACAATCGGGACCCCCCCACCCCCCAAAAAAAATTAAAAAAAATTGGGAACCAAACCACGCACTAAGTCATTAAAACTAAGAGAAGTGACCTAACACATTCACACAAACCAACTAAAAATAGGGCTGACGGGTGGACTGCCGTGCAGCCCGCATGGCGGGGTGGATTATTCTGCCACCAATAACTAAAGCAAAAGTCCATTGTTAAACTAAAATTGTGTGCCATGCTCCTAAACTAAAGAAAAACACAAAATAATCCCAGATATCACATTTCTACTAACACCAGAACTTTAATATATACTATTTACAACCCAGTTCTTTGGGTGAAAGGATAGAACGGGAATGGGGCCCAGGGCACCCCCTCAGCAGACGTGCCCCTTGAAACAACCAGCCCCCGGGGCGATGGCTGACCCTCCGGAAGCTGAAGCCGCTCCTCCTCACCATCGACTTCGCCTCATGTCCAGCCACGTCTACCGGAGCCTTCTCCCGGACACGTCAAAGCTGATTTGCATGCCATACCGAGCTGTCAGACAGCCTGAAGTACGCTGCGCCCAGTTTGGCCACTATGCGCAGACACTTCCGACGCTCCTGAGGTTGTCGTCTCGCCCTTCTTCACCGCAGACGTTCCTCACCTCGAATCCGAACCCAATCCAGGTCCCTCAACGGGGCCCGGCTCGGCTTGAGACGTTGTTGTCGAGCACGCTGATCCCCCATGCTTCTCAGTTCTGCCCCGATCTCTTCTAAGGCTGTTGTAGCGTGCGCCATCATAGCCGCAGACCCCCCATCCCATTGCGGCCAAACTCCGGAGGCATCCGGGGCTACCCCATTGGTGCCACTCACCGGCGCTTTGCCATCACACTCGGTGGCTCCTTCCGCCATTTCCCGAGCGCCGGGACTGAGACCCCCCTGCGCCAAACCTGAGCAAAACTGGTCCTGCTTGACGAGCATGGCATCCATTAGTTCAGGGGTGTCAAACTCATTCCATGGAGGGCCAAGACCCTGCAGGTTTTACTTCCACCCAGTCTCTTCAGCAGGTGTTTTCACTGATCACTGTTTTGGGGAAAACCTGGTCTTATGAGACGAGACAGCATTCATCCCACTTTGGATGGTGCTTCTCATTTATCTAACAATCTGGCATCTTTTTTATCCAAATTTCCAAAACCATGACTACTCAGAGTTGGGACCAGGAAGCAGAGTCGCAGTCTTACACGCCTCTCTGCAGCTCCTCTTCATCCGCCACCCCTCAGCTTAGCCCCTGTCTTCCCCATCAGAGAATCGTTGTCTGCTCCCTCCAAAGTAAATAAAAATATAATGTATAAGCATCCCAAAGTGATAAAGCAAAATATTGGTAAAACTCAAATTAAACATAAAGCCTCTAAATTGAATGATTTGGCCTCTGTTCCTCCTCATAATTTAAAAATTAAATGTGGTTTATTAAATATTAGGTCTCTAACTCCCAAGTCTCTGTTAGTCCATGATCTGTTAATTGATCATCAGATTGATTTAATTTCCCTTACAGAGACTTGGTTAGGGCAAGAGGATTATGTTGGTTTAAATGAATCAACTCCCTCTGGTTATTTAAACTGTCAAAATCCCAGAAGTTCTGGTCGTGGAGGAGGAGTAGCATCAATTTACCATTCCAAATTACTAGTTAATGTAAAGCAAAAAACATGTTATAATTCCTTTGAGGGCCTGGTCCTCAGTGTTGGGCACTTTAGCAATTCCAAGTTAAACCCAATTTTATTTGCCATAGTTTATCGTCCCCCATCAACCTATTCAGAATTTTTATCCGAATTTGCTGATTTCTTAGCTGATTTAGTGCTGAAATCTGATAGAATAATTATAGTAGGGGACTTTAATATACATGTGGATGTAGATAGTGACTGCCTTAATGTGGCTTTTAATTCAATATTAGACTCGATTGGGTTTTCTCAGAAAGTAGGAAATTCTACTCATTACCTCCACCATACATTGGACCTTGTTCTGACATATGGCATAGAAATAGAAAATCTTGTAGTGTCTCCTCATAACCCTGTACTGTCAGACCATTGTCTGTTAACCTTTGATTTTACTATTTCTGACTATTTGGCTCCTAAAGAAAAATATTATCACAGTAGATGCCTCTCAGATGATGCTGTTTCCAAATTTATGCAGATTGTTTCCTCTATGCCATGTGTCAACACAACAGAAATAAGCTATAGACAGCTTGCTCCTTCTGTAATTGATAACATGGTGGATAGTGTTTCAGCTTCTCTGCATCAGGCTCTAGACTTGGTGGCCCCCTTAAAAAAGAAAAAGTCTAATCAGAGATTTTTAACTCCTTGGTTCAACACAGAAACTCGTAGCTTAAAACAGAAGACTCGTCAATTAGAAAGAAAATGGCGCTCTACTAATTTAGATGAAATCTATTTAGCTTGGAGAAATCATCTTTTAATTTATAAAAAATCTCTTAGAAAAGCTAGAACGAGTTATTACTCTGCATTAATAGAAGAGAACAAGAATAATCCCAGGTTTCTTTTCAGTACTGTAGCCAGGTTGACAAAGAGTCAGGACTCTGTCAATCCTAGCATCCCCTTAGAGCTTACTAGTCAGAACTTTATGAACTTTTTCAATAATAAAATTTCATCCATCAGAGATAAAATCAATCAGATTCTTCCCACAGTTAACTTAAATACTGTAACTACTACAACTCCTTCTATTGATGTCTGTCTTGATGAGTTTACTCCAATTGACCTTTGTGAGTTAGACAAAATAGTTTCCTCATCCAAACCTTCAACTTGTCTTTTAGACCCTATTCCTACCAGGTTATTTAAAGAAGTCTTCCCACTTATTGGTAGCTTTATTCTTCATATAATCAATTCTTCATTAACTTTAGGCCATGTACCGCAGGCTTTTAAAACGGCTGTAATTAAACCCTTACTCAAAAAGCCAACGCTAGATCCAGGAGCTTTAGCTAACTATAGACCAATCTCTAATCTCCCTTTCATTTCAAAAATCTTAGAAAGAGTTGTTGCTACGCAATTATTTGACCACCTGCAGGGAAATGGTTTACTTGAGGAGTTTCAATCTGGGTTTAGAATCCATCATAGTACTGAAACAGCCTTAGCGAAGGTCACTAACGACCTCCTCATTGCATCTGATAATGGACTAGTTTCTGTACTTGTCCTTTTAGATCTTAGTGCAGCTTTTGATACTATTGATCATAATATTCTACTTGATAGATTAGAACACTATGTTGGACTTAATGGAACTTCGTTGCAGTGGTTTAGATCTTATTTATCTGATAGGTTCCAGTTTGTTCATGTAAATGATGAATTTTCTCTCAGCTCAAAGCTTAGTCATGGAGTTCCACAGGGATCTGTGCTTGGCCCTACTCTTTTTAGTTTATATATGCTTCCGTTAGGCAACATTATTAGAAAGCACTGTATACATTTTCACTGTTATGCAGATGACACACAATTATACCTGTCAATGAAGCCAGATGATACTAATCAATTAGCCAAGTTAGAAGCCTGTCTTAAGGAAATCAAAGCTTGGATGACTTGTAATTTCCTGCTATTAAATTCAGATAAGACTGAAGTCATTCTTGTTGGTCCAAAAAACCTTAGAAATTCCTTTCCAAATCAAACTTTCAGTTTGGATGCAGTTACTCTTTCTCTTAATAGCTCTGTGAGGAACCTTGGAGTTATTTTTGATCAGGATTTGTCCTTTAATTCACATATTAAATTTGTTTCTAAGACTGCCTTCTATCATTTGCGTAATATTGCCAAGATTAGGAGCATCTTGTCTCAGAGTGATGCTGAGAAGCTGATCCACGCTTTTGTTAGCTCGAGATTAGATTATTGTAATTCTTTATTATCAGGCTGTCCTAAAACATCTTTAAAAAGTCTTCAGCTGATCCAAAATGCTGCAGCAAGAGTTTTAACAGGTACTAGAAAGAGAGATCATATCTCTCCGGTTCTGGCCTCCCTTCATTGGCTTCCCATAGAGTTTAGAATTAAGTTTAAAATCCTTCTTCTTACTTACAAAGCTCTAAACAATCAGGCTCCTTTTTATTTAAAAGATCTGATACTACCGTATCATCCTAACAGAGCACTACGCTCCCAAAATGCAGGTTTACTTGTAATACCTAGAATCTCCAAAAGTACAATGGGAGGCAGAGCCTTCAGTTATCAAGCTCCTCTCCTGTGGAATCAGCTGCCAATCTGGATTCGGGAGTCAGACTCGATCTCTGTTTTTAAGAATAGGGCTAAAACCTACCTTTTTGATATAGCCTACAATTAGGGAGGGATCATGTGTTTCTGAACCCTCCCTTAGTTATGCTGCTAATAGGTTTAGTCAGCCGGGGGACCTCCAGTAATGCACTGGGCCTCACTCCTTTCCTCACTCTCTATGAAATATTTTTTTTTTTTGCTGGTCATTAACATTTGTTTGTTCTCTCCTATAGATTGAGTCCCCATCGTGCTGTTTGCTCTCTACATGTCTGTTCTTTTCTTCTTCTCTGTCCCCTCACCCCCCAGCCAGTCGCAGCAGATGACTGCCCCTCCCTGAGCCTGGTTCTGCTGGAGGTTTCTTCCTGTTAAAAGGGAGTTTTTCCTCTCCACCGTCGCCAAGTGCTTGCTCACAGGGGATCGCCTGATTGCTGGGGTCTTTCTGCAACTGTGGGGGTCCTCCCTACAGTTGATAGTGCTATGAGATGACTGTTGTTGTGAAATGGCGCTATATAAATAAAGTTGAATTGAATTGAATTGAATTGATCAGCAATCAGTAGGAAGAAATTCAGAGAAAACACCTGTTGAAGCCACTGGGTGGAGGTAAAACCTGCAGGGTCTTGGCCCTCCATGGAATGAGTTTGACACCTGTGCATTAGTTCTTCATCCCACACCATGTCCTCATCGATTGCCGGAATCAGAGGGTTCCACAGGCCACAGCCTGACCACTCGTTCCCAGTGGCGTCTTTAACCCTTTAACTGCCCAGATTAAATGGACGGGTCGCGCGCCCCCAGTGGCACAGCACAGCAACTGCATGCATCAACTTATTGACTGAGTTATGTAATTTATATATTTGCCGCAACATTATGCAAATTAGATGCATACATTTTTCCTATCTGAAACTTTGGATCATATTCTACATCTTTCTAATTGACAGTAAGCCATTATCTCTTGTAACTTTCAAGTTATAGCCTTGGAAATCTGAACTATTTTATTGACAAATTTTTTACCACTCTTGACCACTAGGGGGGCCTTGAGTTGCCTTGCATTGCCCCAGGCACCACACGGCACCTAGGGCAGTTAAAGGTGGGTGAGAAAGCGACTGTAAGATGGCCGACCCCGGCTTTATATAGGGTGGTGCGGTGACGTCACCAGAGGTGCGCGTCACCACCCCACACTTCACAATAAAGGTGCCATATAACACATAGATGAGGGTAGGAACGTAGACTGACCGGTAAATTGACAGATTTGCTTTAGAGCTCAGCTCCCTCTTTACCACAACAGACTGGTACAATATCCTCATCACTGCAGATGTTGCTCTGATCCATCTGTCAATCTCTCGCTCCATTCTCCTCTCACTCGTGAATAAGACCCTGAGATACTTAAACTCCTCCACTTGGGGCAGGAGTTTGTCCCCAATCTGGAGAGGATAATCCACACTTTTCCAGCTGAGGACCATGGACTCGGACTTGGAGGTGCTGATTCTCATCCCAGCCGCTTCACACTCAGTAGCAAACCATGCCAGCAAGACCTGTAGGTCATCGCTCGATGAAGCCAACAGGACAACATCTGCAGCAGAGATGAGATCTTGTGGTCACCAATCATGACACCCTCCATTCCTTGGCTGCACTTAGATATCCTGTCCATAAAAATTATGAACAGGATTGGTGACAAAGGACAGCCCTGGTTGAGTCCAACTCTCACTGGAAATTAGTTTGACTGGGTGTTAGCAATATGAACCAAACTCTTGCAACAGTCGTACAGAGAGTGGCTAGCTCATAGCAACAAGCCCGATACCCCATACTCCTGCAGAACTCCCCACAAGAAACCATGAGGGACATGGTTGAATGCTTTCTCCAAGTCCACAAAACACATGTGAACTGGTTGGGCAAACTCTCACGAATCCTCGAGGATTCTCAAGAGAGTAAAGATTGTTGGTCCGATGTGCCATGGCCAGGATAAAAACCACATTGCTCTCTTCATTTTTTATTACTTTTTTAAAGTTTTTTTTTATTGCATTCTTTTTTTCAGGACAGTTATTAGATTAAATGTGAGAAACATTTCATTAAGCTCTATGGGAACTGTCAAAATGTGGGAAAAGTGCAGTAAATGGGGCCTTTAAATCCAAAACTAAAATGTCTACTTCTAGTGACCAGTTAGGGGCTGCACTACAAAGCCTAAAATATGTATATTGCCTGTCATCCTTCACCATCTTAACTTTGCAGATCCTCCACAGTGGTAGTTATAGCATAGATGTAAACACACATAAATGTTTATTCTTGAGTAGCCCTAGATTTTTTAATTTGTGGGTGAGTGGGGCCACAAATTAATAGAAAAGAAACAGATTGACAGGGATGAAGTTGCTGGTTTATGAGAAAAAGTTGCAAGTTCATTAGATTTAAAAAAAATCACATTTATAAGTAAAGACATTATTACTTTTATTTATTTATTTTGTACACTCTATTAATCCCAGAGGGAAATTCAGGGCATCCCTGGATGGATGAGGCAGCCACAGTACGGTGCCAATCCCTTCACCATTCACACATACATTCACACCTAGGGCCACTTTAGAGTCTCTAATTAACCTAACTTGCATGTTTTTGGCCAAAAAAAAGGCCACAAAAGTCCACATACGCCGGTGTGCCTTGTGCCCAAAATTTGACCATTTTTTTCAAGAAATGCTGGTCACACACAAGTGAGACATAATAAAGGTCAGAATCTGAAATTACAAATTAATCAACTTCTCCTGGATGACCGTATAAGCTGTTCGAGCCCATAGGTTCAAGATGTGTGACTGAGCTGTCACACATGCTGCTCATGTGCCGACCCTGTGTTTCTGACCTCCTCATACCTGAGGGACCAAAAGTGAGAGGAGTTATAAAGGTCACCCAGAGAGGCAGTTTTGACTGATTCATGGCTTGGTACCTCCGGGATCAAATGGTGTTCTAAAGGCCACTGAACATTGGGGAGCATGCAGGACGGTGGTGATGAGTGGCACAGGAGCTTATCTTTTGCATCTGTCTCCCCCAAGCATCATGGTGAACAGGTAGAAAGACACAGTCCCAGCCCTGAACTGCAGCATAGGGAAAGTCATGTAGAATAATTCACATTGCTTCCCATCTGCCTGTGAGCACAGTCAGTTCCTACTGCTTTTGAACCTCCTGTTCTGAGCTGTCTGTTGCATCTGCATCCAGCAATTTAACCCTTTGTTCTCTGTGCTGGGTGCAGTGCTGCAGCAAAGAGGAGAGAGAAGGGATGGAAAAGTGGGAGAGGGGCAGAGGGGAGGAGAAGTGTCTTTAAAAAAAGGGAGACCATAGGAGAGAGCAAATAAAACAGTGCTGAGAAGCGAGAGATGGAGTGGGACATGATGAAAGGAGCACTGGCCTGCTGTGGTGTGAGCGCTCTGCGCTGCTACAATATGACTCTGGTAGGCTTATGTAACCAGACTGGCTTGGCATTTGGCTCACAGCAGACATCGGCTGCACTAACTATTATATAACTGCATTAACTGCTCCTCTGAGTGGGGAAAGAGCATGCGCGCAGGAGAGCCCGGCACACAAACTTTCAGACTTTTTGACTTTCTGTTGACTGCGCTGCAGTCTAAGTAGGCCTACACTGTGCAAAAGAGTGAAAAATGCATGTTTTACAGACAGGCATATCTATTTAGTGCACCTACATTACACTCAACCAGTCTGTCAGGCATCAGCTTCTTCACTTCCCATCATCCAGCAACAAGTATCCCATCCCGAAAAGCCTAATTAGGGTTTAATGTTGGGTAAATTTTTCAAGTGCCCATGTAGTATGCCAGCAGGCCCCAAACTCAATTAGCTCCCCTGCATGCAGAGCATAATTTAATGGGCCTGGATTCCACCCATAAAACCCAATTACACCTCAGACAGGCATTTCCAGTCATTTTGTGAAAGAGGTGGTCAGGGGTGCACATCTTCTAACAGAACACAATGTATTTATCTAAATAAGCATCAGATATATTTGTTGTTATATTAAATTTGGACAAAAAGTAAAAATGTTGCAATGATCTGCGGGTTTAAGCCTATCCTTGAGTGTATCTAAAATGCAGCTGAACAGTCATTTCCTTACTCAGGGGGAAAATAAAAGTGGAGATTAAGGTCAGGCACCTCAAGTCAATCTGAAAAAAGAAAAAAAATCCCAGGAGGTTTAACCAATCAAGGCTGCAGAGCTATACTAAGTGGTTCATAATCAGCACATCACAGCCTCTGATCTCTTATTACTGCAACAAATTGTATTTGATGATAACAGACGAAATGAAGGTGGGATTTATGACACAGGAGCCAATGGCCAAAGATGGAGAGTGTCTTAAATCTGTCCTCGGTGAAGGAAAAACAGCTTTACATTTGTACACCTGATAATAGGGGAATAAATGTTTGAGTTATGATGTTGGGCTAATTTGCTCTCAAAAGCTGTTGGCTGTGCTCAGAGGTTGTTCAAATTCAGGTGAGATTAAAGACAAGCATTGTGCAAATAGTTTTTTTTTAGGGGCATTTATAAATGCTGGAGCAATTAAGAAAGTATTTTAAGAAAAAAGCCAGGATAGCTTTTTAAACAATGGAGATTTGTAGGTGCTGGTGGATGCACTCTTCTTTGGATAATAAAAAGACATGTAGTATTTAACAGTTCCACAAGTTAACTTGACGGTAGTTCTGGCAAATGGCAGGACTGTTTTGCCAACTTGGCATCAGTCCTGGCTCAGTACCCCATGGCAGCACTCAAGGGCAGGGATAGACAAACCTATCTTCTGGCCAGCCACAGCAGCACGACAAAGATGCCAGTATATCTCGACCTGTTCTTGCCCGCTGGACTACACCTCTGTCTTGCCAAGAGAGTGGTTCTGGTTAATGCAAAAGCCAGTATTACTTAAACTTTTGCAATGCAGTGCTATGATTATGGATACGGAAATGAATTCTCATACTGGCTCGAACGTCACCCAGATTAACAAGGTTCGCGCTGGCCAGCTCTTGCTCCGGGGACCAGTGAAAAGTAAGTTAGGAAGCAAGAAGAAGAAGAGCCTGAAATTTGCTGAAAGGAATGTTAGAACTCTACTTGATAGTGATCGCTCAAAATGGCCAGAGTGACAGACAACTTTAGTAGCCAAAGAGTTGAACAGATACGAAATAGATATAGTTGCTCTTGGTGAGACCCGACTGCCTCTCTATGATAGCATAGTTGCTCATGGCTAGACTTTCTTCTGGAGTGGAAGAGACGAAAATGAAAGACACAAAGCTGGAGTTGGCTTTGCCATTAAGAATTTAATTGCTCAAAACTTGGAACAAGACCCAACACCTATTAACGACAGGATAATGACACTGCATCTTCCTCTGCAAAGGGGTGCATATGCCACTATAATCAGTACTTATGCTCCGACAATGACAAACCCTGATGAGGTGAAGGAAGAATTCTATGACAGACTGAGCGATGTTGTGAGACAAGTCCCTAATAAGGATAAGCTAATTATAGCTGGTGACTTTAATGCTAGGGTTGGGGAAAAAAGAAGAGAACTGGCCTAGAGTGATTGGCCGACATGGAATTTGTCACGAATCGCCCATTACCGGGGAAAACAGATGACACCAAATGCAAGCAGTGAGTCTGCATATTTAATAAATGACACACGTACAAAAGCACACACAACAGAACAGACGAGTAAACTATGATATACCAGCAGAGCTGGACAAACGACTAGTAAAAAGTACACTATGAATTCCCAGCAGAGCTGGACTTATGATTACAGAGAATCACAGAGATGGGAACGCCGTCTCGGGACGAGGAAAGATGAACAATGATCCAACGATGAGCAAACGGAGGAACAAGGCTTAAGTAGGCAGTGAGAGTAATACAGATCAAGATCAGCTGAGTCATGAGAGGAGAGGAGACAGGACTGACAGCTTGACAGGGGCACCACCCACTACCCGAGCAAAACCCGGAAGTGCCACTGACAGCTGCAGCCCCAAGAGAGAAAGAGAGAACACAGGATCAAAAGGTACTGGCAAAAATACAAATATGAAGCGAGAACTAAAATGAAGACAAATAAAGATTGAAGGATAAATACAAGCACATACCAAATATATAAATAACAAGACTGCGAGGAACATAAACAGGAGAATGAGCAGAACTAAGAAATAATGAATCAGAATCAGAATCAGAATCAGGTTTATTGCCATTGTTCATGTAGTACACAAACTAGGAATTTGTCTCGGTACAATGCTGCAACATTAAACATGATAAGATAAGAGAAATAAACTATACATGTAATAAAGTGTAGGATAAGATTAAGTGATACTGGTCAACAGTTAAAATATATATTAGCCAGCAGCAGATACTGTGGAGAACTATATAGTGCAGTCGGTAATGCAGGAAGAAAACAGTGATGATTGACATGAGTCTGGTTGAGCTGCTGTACATGGTGCACGAGAGTCACTTAGTGTTCAGCAGTCTAATGGCAGAGGGGAAGAAGCTGTTCATGTGACGGGAGGTTTTAGTCTGGATGGACCGAAGTCTTCTACCAGAGGGGAGGGGGGCAAACAGTACATGACCAGGGTGTGAGGGATCGGCTATGATCCGGCCAGCATGCCTCCGGGTCCTGGAGATGTACAGATCCTGGAGAGATGGGAGCTTGCAGCCGATCACCTTCTCAGCAGTGCGCACGACGCGCTGCAGCCTTAGTCTGTCCCTGGCAGTGGCTCCTGCGTACCACACGGTTATGGAGGTGGTGAGGATGGACTCGATGATGGCTGTGTAGAACTGCACTAACATCTTGGTGGGTAGCTTGAGCTTCCTCAGCTGCCGCAGGAAGAACATCCTCTGCTGGGCTTTTTTGATGAGTGAGCTGATGGTCAGCTCCCATTTGAGGTCCCTGGTGATGGTAGTGCCTAGGAAGCGGAAGGAATCAGCAGTGGTGATGGGAGAGCCTGAGAGGGTGAGGGGGGGCAGAGGAGTAGTGACTTTCCTGAAGTCTACAATCATCTCCACTGTCTTCAGAGCGTTCAGCTGCAGGTTGTTATTGCTGCACCAGGACGCCAGCTGGGCCACCTCTCTCCTGTAGGCGGACTCGTCGCCGTTGGAGATGAGCCCGATGAGGGTGGTGTCGTCCGCAAACTTGATCAACTTGACAGACTGGTGGCTGGAGGTGCAGGAGTTGGTGTAAAGGGAGAAGAGTAGGGGGGAAAGTACACAGCCCTGGGGTGATCCGGTGCTGATGCTAGTATAGTCTGAGACAGTCTTTCCCAGCCGCACATGCTGCCTCCGGTCCGTCAGGAAGTCGATGATCCACCTGCAGAGGGAGTCAGGCACGTTGAGCAGGGACAGCTTGTCCCGGAGCAGAGCGGGGCGGATGGTGTTGAATGCGGAGCTGAAGTCCACAAACAGGATCCTGGCGTAGGTTCCCGGGGAGTCCAGGTGCTGCAGGATGGAGTGGAGGGCCAGGTTGACTGCATCGTCTACAGACCTGTTGGCTTGGTAGGCAAACTGCAGCGGGTCCAGGAGAGGGGTGGTGATGGACTTGAGGTGGGACAGGACCAGGCGCTCAAAGGACTTCATGACTACAGAGGTGAGCGCTACAGGTCTGTAGTCATTAAGTCCAGTGATCCGTGGCTTCTTGGGGACAGGGATGATGGTGGAGGATTTGAGGCAGGACGGCACGTGGCATAACTTAAGGGAGGTGTTAAAAATGTCTGTGAATACAGGAGCCAGCTGTTTCGCACAGAGTCTCAGGGTGGAGGGAGACACGCCGTCTGGGCCGGGGGCCTTGCGCGGGTTCAGTCTGGAGAACTGTTTGAGCACATCCTGCTCACTGATGATAAGGGGAGGGGGGGAGGTGGGGGGGGGGTGCCTTAAATGAAGTAGGGAATGTGGAGGCTGTGGAGCTGGAGGGAGGGGGGGAGTTGGACACAGATGACGAGGTGTCAAAACGGGCATAGTGTTGGGACAGTCTCTGACAAAGGGCTTTGTCATCCTGACCTTTAGGAGCCTGAGGCCGATAGTTGGTGATCTGCCTCAGTCCTCTCCACACGGAAGCCGAATCATTAGCAGTGAACTGCTGCTGGAGTCTCTCTGAGTACACAGATTTAGCCCTCTTCAGCTCTCTGTTAAACCGGTATTTAACCTCCCTGTAGCAGTCCCTGTCTCCACTTTTCAGCGCTGCTTCCTTCTCCTTCCTGATCTGTCTGAGCTTAGCTGTGAACCAGGGTTTGTCATTAGAGTAACTCACCCTGGTGCGTGATGGAAGAATGTTCTCTTCACAAAAGTGGATATATGAGTTCACAGTGTCCGTGTACTCATCCAGATCATGCGTGGCTCCTTTAAGCATGCCCCAGTCAGATATATCCATGCACGTTTCCAGCTTCTCCTCAGCATCACTGGTCCGTATCTTCGTAGTGCTCACAACAGGTTTAGTGAGCTTCAATCTCTGTCTGTATGTGGGAATGAGGTGAACCATCACGTGATCAGATAATCCCAGCGCAGCTCGAGGAACAGCGCGATATGCGTCTTTCACTGTGGTGTAACAGTGATCCAGTGTGTTTAATCCTCTGGTGGGGCATTTAATAAACTGTTTGTAGCGGGGGAGATCGTGGCTCAGATTGCACTGATTAAAGTCGCCAGCCACAATAATCAGCGAGTCTGGAAAACTCCGCTCTGTGTGTTGAATGTGATCCGCGAGCACGCGCTGAGCTTCGCGCGTGTCCGCGTCGGGAGGGGCGTACACAGCGATCAGTATAAAAGAAGCAAACTCCCGTGGGGAATAAAAAGGCTTGCAGTTGATAACAAGAAATTCCAAGGCAGGAGAACAGTGTTTGGAAATTTCCGTTACATCAGAGCACCAGCTACAGTTGATGTAGAAGCAGACTCCGCCTCCTGTGGTCTTGCCGGAAAGCTCTGTGTCACGATCAGCACGGAAGAGCTGGAAGCCGTCGAGGCGCAGCGCGCTGTCCGGTATATTTTCCCGGAGCCAGGTCTCAGTAAAGCAGAGGACAGCTGAGGAGGCGAGGTCCTTAAAACGCATCAGCAGTCTCAGTTCATCCACCTTGTTAGAGAGAGAGTTGGTATTGGACAGAAATATGCCAGGCAGCGCCGTTCGCGAGCCTCTCCTGCGAAGTCGCACGAGAGCGCCCGCTCGTCTTCCTCTCTTCCGCCGTCTCACTTTCCGAGCCAAACAATAAACCAGATCGGCGGCAGGGGCTAGAAAAACTGGGAGGAGGTCCGTGGGGGTCAAAGTCCTGATATTTAAAAGTTCTTCACGGGTATAAGTGCAAGCAGACACACAATTGACAAACAAAAACAAACAAAGAGCGCAGCGAAGCACCATGTCGACCGCTGTGGGCGCCATCTTGGATTGAAATTGAAATAATGCAAGATACAGTTGTGGACAAAATTGTTGGTACCCCTCTGTTAATGAAAGAAAAACCCACAATGGTCACAGAAATAACTTGAATCTGACAAAAGTGGTAATAAATAAAAATTCTATGAAAATTAACCAATGAAAATCAGACAATGCTTTTGAATTGTGGTTCAACAGAATTATTTTAAAAAACAAACTCATGAAACAGGCCTGGACAAAAATGATGGTACCCTTAATATTTTCTTGCACAACCTTTTGAGGAAATCACTGCAATCAAATGATTTCTGTAACTGTCAATGAGACTTCTGCACCTCTCAGCAGGTATTTTGGCCCACTCCTCATGAGCAAACTACTCCACTTGTCTCAGGTTTGAAGGGTGCCTTCTCCAGATGGCATGTTTCAGCTCCTTCCACAGATGTTCAATAGGATTTAGATCAGGGTTCATAGAAGGCCACTTTAGAATAGTCCAATGTTTCGCTCTTAGCCATTCTTGGCTGTTTTTAGCTGTGTGTTTTGGGTCATTATCCTGTTGCAAGACCCATGACCTGCGACTGAGACCAAGCTGTCTGACACTGGGCAGCACATTTCTCTCTAGAATACCTTGATACTCTTGAGATTTCATTGTACCCTGCACAGATTCAAGACACCCTGTGCCAGATGCAGCAAAGCAGCCCCAGAACATAACAGAACCTCCTCCATCTTTCACAGTAGGGACAGTGTTCTTTTCTTGGTATGCTTCATTTTTGCGTCTGTGAACATAGCGCTGATGTGCCTTGCCAAAAAGTTCCAGTTTTGTCTTGTCTGTCCATAGGACATTCTCCCAGAAGCTTTGTGGCTTGTCAACATGCAGTTTGGCAAATTCCAGTCTGGCTTTTTTATGATTTGTTTTCAACAGTGGTGTCCTCCTTGGTCGTCTCCCATGAAGTCCACTTTGGCTCAAACAACGACAGATGGTGCGATCTGACACTGATGTACCTTGACCTTGGAGTTCACCTTGAATGTGTTCAGAGGTTGTTCTGGGCTCTTTTACAACCATTCGTATTATCCGTCTCTTCCATTTTTCATCAAGTTTCCTCCTGCGGCCACATCCAGGGAGGTTGGCTACAGTCCTGTGGATCTTAAATTTCTGAATAATATGTTGAATTGTAGTCACAGGAACATCAAGCTGCTTGGAGATGGTCTTATAGCCTTTACCTTTAACATGCTTGTCTATAATTTTCTTTCTAATCTCCTGAGACAACTCTCTCCTTTGCTTCCTCTGGTCCATGTTTAATGTGGTACACACCATGTCACCAAACAGCACAGTGACTACTTGTCACCCTTTAAATAGGCTGACTGACTGATTACAAGTTTGTAGACACCTGTGATGTTAATTAGAGGACACATCTTGGTTGAACATGTCCCTATGGTCACATTATTTTAAATCTTTTCTAGGGGTACCATCATTTTTGTCCAGGCCTGTTTCATGAGTTTGATTTTTAAAATAATTCTGTTGAACCACAATTCAAAAGCATTGTCTGATTTTCATTGATTAATTTTCATAGAATTTTTATTTATTACCACTTTTGTCAGATTCAAGTTATTTCTGTGACCATTGTGGGTTTTTCTTTCATTAACAGAGGGGTACCAACAATTTTGTCCACGTGTGTATATGAAAACCAACCAAGGATAAAATGACGGGAAACTAAGAACCCAAAAATACAACAAATAAACAAATATGGAAAAAGACAATGAGACTGAGCACGGCGGAACCCCCCGTGTTCAGATCGTGACAGAATTGGAAAGTGTAACTCGAACAGTGAACTCCTATTAGCCTTCTGCTCAGAGTATAGCCTCGTCATCACCAATGACATATTCAATCACAAACTCCACCATAAGACCACATGGATGCATCCTAAGTCAAAGCATTGGCACCTTTTAGACTATGGTCAAAGCATTTGCACTTGTTAGACTATGTGATCACCAGGCAGAGAGATCGGAATGATGTGCTAAATACCAGAGTGATGAGAGGCACTGACTGCTCTACTGATCATAACATGATAAGATCAACAATTGCCTTCTTTGTAAAGAAGAAAAAAGCATGAACTGGAGCCAGGCCACCAGCTAAGCTAAATGTGTCTAAGCCACGAAACAAGAGCACCCAAGAAAAATTTCAAGAACCGATGGACAAGACTATAGGAGAGCTACAACACAAGGAGACAAGGCTAGAAGACCAATGGAACACGCTGAAGACAGTCGTTTTTGACACTGCTGAAGAAGCCCTTGGGTGACTAGAGCGGAAACACCAGGACTGGTTTGACGTTTTCGATGAGAAGCTGATAGTCTTGTTCAAGAGAAGGAACATAGCAAGGACAAAACTCCTGCAGATAAACACGAGAGCTAAGAGAGCAAAATTAGTGGAAGCCTGGAGTAGGCTTCAGCAGTACACCAGAGAACTGAAGGCTCAGTGGTGGGAGAAGAAAGCTGAGGGATTACAACTTGCTGCAGACATGAATGATATGAAGGAATTCTACCATGCCTTGAGAGAAGTATATGGACCTCAGATGAGAGGTACTACCCAGCTGACTGATGGGTGCTTCCGTTGCTAGCTTGCTAGCCTTGTTAGCACATCCATGGCAGGAATCCGTGGAGAAATAACTCCGACATTCCGATTCAGCCAAAGAGCTCCCAGTCCTTCACACATAGCAAAATTGGACTGGCCCGGTTCTGGCCCACACAATGCACTTATACTCAGCTCACATGCTGCAAAGAATGACGGCCCTTTGCTAGCCCAGATCTGGTTTGCCAGGCTGCTGGTTGGTTCTTTGCAGCATGTGGGCCGAGTGTTAATTTTTCTATTCTGTCTCCAGGTGATGGCAGTCTCATTTTCAAACTAGTTTACTCTCCAATGTTGACACTTTTACTCCCTTGGACATGAACGCACAAATCTGCGATATTGCATGTGCTCGCCTCTTTCCATTGACTTTGTATGGGTTTGCGTCGCCCATTCGCATTTGTTGTGAAGGCACCTTAAGCCTACTTTTTTCATTTAACAATATTTTATTGCAAACTAGTTGATGTATTTTTTGTAAAATATAACCCCCCAAAACATCAACACACTGTACTCTGCTTTCAAGCTTACCTCAGCATTTTTTGCAGTGGAGTGGACTTTTTTCCTGAGATTAGTGGGTTTTCATACTGTGACGCTATAAGGGATCACACAAGAAGGAGAGATGACTGTGACAAAATAGGCTTTATTTATACACACTCTCACAACACAGAACGGAGGGGAGGTCATTTGCAGACGTCATTTGCATTTACAGACCCCCGTCTCACTTATGGTGACACAAGCACATGATCAATCACGTACAGGGAACAATGCTAACTGGTCTTATAACACTGCTGTGCCATTATAACGCAGTTATAATGGTACAGCAATAACACTTAGAACACATAAATAATAACAATCTTTGAATCACTGCCTGGGAGCAGCTCTGCGATCCACATGGTGAGGACATCGACGGCCTCACTCACACCATTACGGACTACATCAACTTCTGTGTGGACAGCACCGTACCCACCAAGATCATACGGTGCTGCTCGAACAACAAATCCTGGATCAACCCTGAGATAAAATCACTTCTGAGAGAGAAGAAAAGGATCTTCAGGTCGGGGAAAAGGGAGATACTGAAGTCTGTACAGAGGGAGCTAAGGAGGAAGATCAGAGAAGGCAAGGACAGCTTCAGGAAGAAGATGGAGAACAAGCTGCAACAGAGCGACATCAGCAGGGTCTGGAGAAACCTCAAAACCATCTCTGGGCTCCAAAATACCTCCTCCCAGGCCACGGGGGGCAGGGAGTGGGTGAACAATCTGAACCTGTTTTTTAATAGGTTTGACCAACCACCCTCCCATCTGCCTGCACAACCACTGCTGCCTCTACCGTCATCGAGACCTGCTGTCCACCCCCCCTCCACCTCCCCCACTCCCAGCCCCAACCTGACCCTCACTAAGACCCAGGTGAGGGCGGAGCTGAGGAAGATCAAGGCGAGGAAGGCCTCGGGTCCGGACTACATCAGCGCAAAGCTCCTCAAGTCCTGCGCAGACCAGCTGTGTGGGATTGTGGAGCACATCTTCAACCTGAGCCTGAAGCTGGGGAGGGTACCACAGTTGTGGAAAACATCTTGTGTGGTACCCGTACCAAAGACTTCCCACCCCAAAGACTTGAACAGCTACAGACCAGTGGCCCTGACTTCTCACCTGATTAGATTAGATTCAACTTTATTGTCATTACACATGTATGAATACAAGGTAACGAAACACAGTTTAGCATCCAATCAGAAGTGCAAAGGACAGCAGTGCAGTATATACGGTAATTAACAGTATGTACAATTTAAGCAAATATATGCAAATATATGCAGCAGTGCAGAAAGTTAAGAGTACTGTTAAGTGCAAATAATGTGCAATAAGTTAGATGTAGTTATTTAGTTATGCAGTTATGTACAGGTGAGGATGGTAAAAGATGATGGTAAGAGAGTCAGCGGGGAACTAAGTTCAATAACGTGACGGCTGTTGGAAAGAAACTGTTCCTAAACCTGCTGGTTCTAGTCCGAAGGCTTCTGAAACGTCTTCTGGAGGGGAGAAGCTGGAACAGTCCATGAGCAGGATGGTTGGAGTCCCTAAGAATGTTGCGTGCCCGGCGCAGACATCTTTTCCTGTAGACGTCCTCTATAGCTGGAAGTGGAGTCCCTGTGATGCATTGGGCGGTTTTCACCACCCGCTGCAGCGCCTTGCGGTCAGCTACAGAGCAGCTCCCATACCAGACTGTGATACAGTTGGTCAGGGTGCTCTCTATCACGCAGCGGTAGAAGTTGCCCAGGATGTCAGTTGACAGATGGTTCTTCTTCAATGTCCTCAAGAAGAAGAGGCGCTGATGGGCCTTCTTGATCAGGCTGGTGGTGTTAACTGACCAGGACAGGTCCTCCGAGATGTGGGTCCCTAGGAATTGAAGCTGGGGACACGTTCAACAGCTATGCCATTGATATGGATGGGGTCATGTGTCTCTTCCCTCTCCTTCCTGTAGTCCACTATGAGCTCCTTGGTTTTGCTGGTGTTAAGGAGCAGGTTATTGTCAGCGCACCAAGTAGCCAAGTGCTCAACCTCTGCCCTGTAATCTGACTCGTCGTTGTCCCTGATGAGTCCAATCACTGTGGTGTCATCTGCGAACTTTATGATGGAATTGGATCCATACATAGGCCTGCAGTCATGGGTGTAGAGGGAGTAGAGGAATGGGCTGAGCACACAGCCCTGTGGTACACCAGTGTTGAGTGTGATGACGGAAGAACGGTTGGGGCCTGACCTAAAATGCTGGGGTCTGTTGGTCAGAAAATCCATGATCCAGTTGCAGGTGGAGGTACTGATTCCCAGGTCCCCAAGTTTAGTGAGCAACTTGGAGGGGATAACTGTGTTGAATGCTGAGCTGAAGTCAATAAACAGCATTCTTGCGTAGGTGTTCTTGTCATCCAGGTGTGCGAGTACATAGTGCAGCGCTGTAGAAACCGCATCCTCTGTACTCCTGTTGCTCCGGTAGGCGAACTGATGAGGGTCCAGTGTAGGGGGCAGGCCTTTTTTGAGCTGTGCCAAGACCAGTCGCTCAAAGCACTTCATGACTATGGGCGTCAGTGCCACAGGGCGATAGTCATTTAGGCACGATGGTGTTGAATGTTTCAGCACTGGTACTATTGAAGTGGTCTTGAAGCACGCTGGTACCACGGCCTGGGCCAGGGACAGATTGAAATGACTCAGTGCATTACGGACGTCGGTGTGGGTGAGTGTGAGGTGGTGGGGGTCATCAGAGGGTGGGAAATTGATGTTCTTTTCGTTGTTGTCCTTGTCAAAACAAGCATAGAAGTTATTTAGCTCATTGAGAAAGGGCACAGTCATGGCTATAGGTATGGAGTTGCTGGGCTTATAATCAGAGATAGCTTGAATACCCTGCCACATACGTCGGGGGTCAGAGTCCCCAAAATGTTCCTCCACCTTCAGCTTGTAGCTGTGCTTGGCCTTCTTGATGCCCCTCTTCAGATCTGCCCTGGATGAACTGTAGGCCTGTGCATCACCAGATCTAAAGGCATTGTTACATGCTTTTAGCAGAAGCCGCACTTCTCTGTTCATCCACGGCTTCTGATTTGGGTACGTGGTGATCTGTCTTTCCGTGGTGACACTGTCAATAGTGGTGTTGATATGGTCCAGGACTGAGTGGGTGTAAGAGTTGATGTTTATGTGGGAGCCACAGGTAGCCTGAGAGGTGAACATACTCCAGTCTGTGTTCCTAAACTTCTCCTGGAGTACAGAGTCAACCCCCTCTGGCCATACTTTGATGGTCCTCACTGATGGCTTCACCCGGTTGATAAGCGGTACATACTTGGGGGTAAGGAACAAGGATAAATGATCAGACTGACCTAGGTGGGGGAGGGGAGTTGCTGTATAGGCTCCCACAATATTGGTGTAAACATGGTCCAATGTTTTGTCCCCTCTTGTGTGACAGGAGACATGCTGGTAGAATTTAGGAAGCACTGCCTTGAGGTTAGAGTGGTTAAAATCACCCGCCACAATAAATGCTGCCTCTGGGTGTGCAGTTTGTTGTTTGCTAATAGCTGCATGCAGTTCTTTCATAGCAAGCTTAGCATTAGCATCCGGAGAAATGTAAGCGGCTGTTATGATGGTACAAGTGAACTCGCGTGGCAGATAGAAAGGTCTACATTTAACCATGAGAAACTCCAGGTTAGCTGAGCAGTGTCTCTCAACAGTGACAGAGTTCGTGCACCAAGCCTTGTTAATATAAATGCACACTCCCCCCCCTCTTGTCTTACCGGAGTCAACTGCTGCTCTGTCTGCCCGGAGCGTGTGTAGGCCGGCTAGCTCGATAGCATTGTCAGGTATTCCACTGTGAAGCCATGTTTCCGTAAAAATCATGATATTGCAGTTCATAAGTCTCTTATTGTTGGTGATCCGAAGCCGTAGTTCACTCATTTTGCTCGCCAGAGACCGTACATTAGCAAGGAAAATACTGGGTAGCGATAGCCGGTGCGGTGTTAGCTTTAGCTTAGCTCTTAGCCCACCGTGCTTACCCCTCCTTTGTTTACGGTCCTTACGCTGCCTGCGAGCACTTCCGGTCGGCCAGGAAGCCTGCCGAGCGTCGGGAGTTCTCCAGAGCTCCGGGATGAGACGTAGATTCAGACGTAGGTTGCTGATAAAAAGATCGTTATCGTTGTTTTGTAAACCAATATTCAAAAGCTCATCTCGGGTGTAAGATGTAAAAGCAGAGCTGTTCTGAACGAACATACCTGAAATGAGCAGAAATAACACTGCTAAACCCCAGAATCTGATAGGACGCTGAGCCTCGCGTTGTGCACGCGCCGCCATCTTGCGCCAAAAAAAGATGGAGATGAAGACCCTAGACAGACTGCTCCTTGCTCACCTCCACCCGCTGGTGGGACCAGCGATGGATCCACTCCAGTTCGCCTACCAGCACGGCATCGGGGTGGGGGATGCAGTGATCTTCCTCCTTCGCCGTTCCCTATTCCACCTGGAGAAGCCTGGGAACACGGTGAGGATCATGTTCTTTGACTTCTCCAGTTCAACACCATCCAACTGATGATCCTGAGGGACAAGCTGCTGTGCGCAGGGGTGGACCAGCACCTGTCATCGTGGATCCTGGACTACCTCACAAACCGGCCACAGTTTGTGAGAACCCGGGATTGTGTGTCCGACACGATCATTGGCAGTATGGGGGACCCCCAGGGAATGGTTTTGGCTCCCTTCCTGTTCACCCTTTATACTGCAGACTTCTCACACAACACAACACAACACACTGCCATCGACAGAAGTTCTCTGACAACTCTGCGATTGTCGGCCTCATCTCCAGTGGAGATGAAGCTGAGTACAGAGGACTTATCCAGGACTTCGTGGACTAGTGCCATCGGAACTGCCTCCAGATCAACACAAGAAAAACTAAGGAACTGGTGGTGGACTGCCGCAGGCAAGGACAACCCCTCACAGCACCAGTAAACATCCAGGAAACAGACATTGAGATGGTGACATCCTACAAGTACCTGGGTGTTCATTTGAACAATAAACTAGACTGGTCACACAATACCGACGCACTCTACAAGAAGGGACAGCGCAGGCTGTTCCAGCTGAGGAGGTTCAGGTCTTTTGGTGTACAAGAGGCGCTCCTGAAGACCTTCTATGATTCGGTGGTGGCATCAGCCATCACTTTTGGAGTGGTCTGCTGGGGCAGCGGCATCACAGCAGCCAACAGGAAGAGACTGAACAAACTGATCAAGAAAGCTAGCTCTGTCCTGGGGCAACGCCTTGACCCAGTGGAGGAGATAGGAGAGAGAAGGATGGTGGCTAAGCTGTCATCTCTGCTGGAGTCCAAGTCCCACCCTATGTAGGACATAGTGAAAGCACTGAGGAGCTCATTTAGCAGTAGGCTACATCATCCTAGGTGCGTGACCGAGAGGTTTCGCAGGTCCTTCCTACCTACGGCTGTCAGACTTTATAACCTAAGCAGGGCTGTTCGCAGAGATAGTAAAAAAACGTTACGACCTAATGGTATTGAATGCAAAAGACGCAACACACTTACACAAAATGGTCCCCTCCAGTATACAACTAGGACAATATCAGTCGCTATGGAGGGTGACAATATGTATGGGTACATATTCATACTATGTGGGGTAACTAAATAGACGGTTATGCAGTTTATTCCATCTAGCTACAATGCTCCGCACTGTGTATATATATTTGTGTGTACATATGTACATTCACTGCTCTTATTTTCTTATCTTCTAAATTATTGCTCTGAGTGTTGCTATCCCTGTGCTGTTGCAATCCTGGAATTTCCCTGTTGTGGGACTAATAAAGGCTTATCTTATCTTAAAAGTCCAACACAAATCCGTCCAGGTGTAGGGGCAGCCGCTGTTGTCGGAGACCAGCACGTACAGGCCTGTTATTGTCCATTTGTGCCTCAGCCAGAGTATCTGGTCGGGATGAAGCCTCCGGCTTGACCACCCGCGGGGCAGATGGCTGGTACGGGGCAAGACAGTCATGGTGGAGCACCACGACCCGGTTCCTTTTCTGCAGCCTCACCCTGTACACTACATCTGACAGTCTCTGTAGAACCACGCATGGTCCCGACCAATGGTTCGCCAATTTTGGCAACAGTCCCCTTTTGCGCTCCGGGCAGAAAACCCAGACTCGATCCCCTGGTGCAAAGTCCCTCCCCTGGCAGCGGGAGTCATATGCCTGCTTCTGCCGACTCCCCGCCGCCGCCGCCAGGGCCTCCCAAGCCAGTCCGTGCACCATGTGGAGAGGTTCTTTCAAACAAAACATATAATCCAGCCCTGGTTTGCCCTCCACCTCTGGTTCGGGGGGGGGGGGGCACCAAATCCACCAATGTGCGCAGCTCGCGTCCAAACATCAGCGCTGCAGGAGTGCATGGGGTGGATTCCTGTGCTGCCGTCCGGTACACCCACAGAACAAAGGGATGCAGGTCCCAGTCTCGCTGTCGCTGGTCCACTAGGACAGCGAGCTGGGTGGTAAAGGTGCAGTTGAAAGGTTCGACCAGGCCATCGCTCTGCGGGTGCAGCAGGGTGGTCTGGGTCTTCCGGATGCCCAGCCGCCTGCAGACCTCCCTGAAGACCTCTGCCTCAAAGTTCCATCCCTGATCGCTGTGCAGCTCCTCCGGTGTGCCGAGCCGACAAAACATCTCGTCCACCAGCTTTGATGCTGGGGTGGCGGCGTTCTGATCAAGGACCACGTACGCCTCTGGGCATTTGGTGAAGTAATCCATTGCGACCAGCATGTAGCGGTTACCCCGATCCGTGGTCGGGAAAGGGCCGAGAATGACCACTCCTACCTGCTCCATCGGTGCTCCCACCCAGTACTGCTGCAAGGGGGCGTGGGATTGTTGAGTCGGCCCTTTCTGAGCCGTGCAGGTGTCGCAGTGGTGGACATGGAGCTCTACGTCCTGGCGACATCTGGGCCAGTAGAACCGGGCCCGAAGACACTGCAGAGTCCTCGTCAACCCGAAGTGGCCCACCCCCACTGCCCCGTAGACCAACTGGAGCACGTTGGGGCGGAGCCACCGGGGAACAAGCAGCTGCCAGATGTGACGTTGCCCAGCTGCAGCCTGCCACTGCTGATACAACACACCCTCGTGACAGTGGAGATTGGCCCACTGGGAATGTAGGGCCTTGGTCTCTGTGTCCAGCACAGACATGGTCTCCCAGGCGGGCCGCTGGCCCGCATCCAGCTACAGCCAAACCCAGGAGATGACTGGATCTCTGTCCTGCTCGCTCTGCACCTGCTGTGCGCCAAGGGTCTCCGTGACGTCATCGCTGGGGAGAGCTGACTGATTATCTGAGGAGGAGCTGTGCGCCGCTGTGTCATTCCTGCTCACAGCAGTCCGGACAGCAGCAGCCCATGGGACGGCTTGGTCTTGATCCTCTGCCAGCTGGCAGTGCCGACAGTCATCCGCAGCACAGGGACACCAAGACAACGTGTCAGCGTTGGCATGGAGGCGGCCTGCCCAATGCACAATCTGAAAATCATAATCCTGCAGTGCCTCCAGCCATCTCACCAACTGTCCATCCAGCTCTTTAATGTTCAGTAGCCAGGTCAGGGAAGCATGATCTGTCCTGAGCTGGAACCTCCCTCCATACACATACAGGCAAAAATGATGAAGCCCCTGGATGACAGCCAACAGCTCTCTGTGAGTAACACAATAATTCCTTTCAGCTCTGCTGAGAGTGCGGTTGAAAAAAGCAACTGCCTGTTCTCCATGTTCTCCTTCCTGGGATAACACTGCCCCGATGCCCTGGTTGCTGGTGTCCGTGTCCACAATGAAAGGGTGGTTCGGGTCGGGATACTGCAGGATGGGGGCTCCGATGAGCGCCGAGCGAAGCCGGGAAAAAGCAGCAGCACAGTTCTCACTCCACTGAAACGCATGACTCTTGTGTCAGCTGACGCAGCGGGCTGGCAATGGTGGTGAAGTCCTTCACAAATCTCCTATAATAGGAGGCCAGTCTGAGAAAACTCCATAGCTCTCCCACATCCCGCGGCACTGGCCAGTTTTTCACTGCTGCCACTTTCTCTGGATTGGTGGCGACTCCCACTGCATTGATGACGTGGCCCAGGAAGGTGGTCTCTCGCCGAAATACATGGCATTTCCGCAGGTACAGCCACAGCCCAGCCTGTCGGATGGCGTCTAATGCTTCCTGGAGGTTGGACAGGGCGCCATCAAAGTCAGCTGCATGAACCAGCAGGTCATCCAGATAAACAATGCAGTGGCTCCAGGGCACGTGAGCCAGCACTTGCTCCATCAGACGTTCAAAGGTGGCCGGGGCGTTGCAAAGTCCAAACGGCATCACCTTGAACTGATACAGTCCTTGCCCAATGGAGTAGGCTGTTTTCTGGTGGGCCTCAGGTCACAGCTCTACCTGCCAATAGCTGCTGGGGAGGTCCAGCAAGTTGAACCAGCTGGAGCCGGTGATGTAATCCAGCGTGTCATCGATGCAGGCCAGAGGGTAGGAATCCTTGCAGGTGACGTCATTCAGGCGCCGGTAATCCACACAGAACCACCACGAATCATCCTTCTTCTTAACCAGAACCACTGGCGCTGCCCAGGGGCTGCTGGAGGGCTCAATAACATCTGCCTCCAGCATTTCCCGTATTTTTTGTTCTGCTGCCGCCCGCCTTGAAAAAGGCAGACGGCAGGGGTGGATCTGGCTCGGCCTGGTCTCACGGTGTTGATCCCGTGCTGCACCAAGCTGGTTCGGGTGCACTCTTCATCCTTGGCAGCGAAGACGTCAATGTAGCAATCCAACAGCTCCTGCAGCTGGCATCTCTGTCCTGATTCTAGTCCACTGCAGCTCTGCTGGAACAATTCCTCGACCGCCTGCTGTGTTTCTGCTGACACATTAACTTACTCCGCTGTGGCCCTCCCCCTTGCTGTCTCTATTGGCGATTGCGCTCCCTCTGCTTGTGCTGGTAGCACCACTGTGTTCAGTTCTGGTAGCGACCCGCCTGGTTCGGTCCATCCTGGTGGCCCCGCGATCATGCAGGCCCCCGGGTTTCTCCTCTGGGTCCCGCTGCAGATCGTGATGGTCCAAGCCCCCAGCAGGAGGGACGATCTGGCGGTGTCAATTGTTGCGCCCCATGCTGCTAGCAGGTCGAGTCCAATAATAAGATAAGATAAGATAAGATAAGATAAGCCTTTATTAGTCCCACAACGGGGAAATTCCAGGATTGCAACAGCACAGGGATAGCAACACTGAGCATCAAAAGAGAGAGGAAGGGGAAAAAAAACTCGGAATCGAGCCGCTGTTGCAAAAGGCAGCCGACTGGTGTGGCGCCGAGAGACTATTAACAGTGGTATACAAACGTTATAAAAATTACCTCGATAAATCAGTGTGTTAAGTATAATTTTAAAAAATGAACTTATGATATAATGCTGTTTACACTGAAATGAGCTGCCTTCATATTCTTCCTCCTCATTTTGTACAAGTGTAAAAAATAATTTTCATATGATAAGTTGATATATTAATTATCCTTAGAGGCCTAGTGAATTTACACTGAAACGATAATTAAACTGGACGTCTGTCGTAAGCTAGTCATGCTACAGCAGAGCGACGCCGCTCAGTTCAAACCAGACCACGCTTCCTCAATGTCAGCCATCTTTAACAGTTGTCAACGTGTCGTCAGTGAGGTTACACAGCTTCTCTTCAAATGCACAATTGCAAAAACCCCACTTTATAATCTATATTATTCCCATAAAAAATAAGATTTAATTTATAGCAATAATGTAAAATGAATCTCATCTCCCATCTGTTGACGCCGTTAACATCTGTATGTACACAAAAAAAATAGAGTAAACTGATGCTACAGTCTCTTTTTGTTACAGTACACTTTTCTTCTGCTAACACTGAATGGACCAATCGGTGCACTTCTTTCAACAAACAACACAAAAGTCAATTTTAAAAAATGTGCTAAAAACTCTCCACTAGCATTAATATATTAATAATTAATGCAGGGATCTTGAATGTCAGCCAGCCAGAACGGGTGGTTTGTGTTTTGGCCAGCCACCCCCACCACAAGAACTCGCCGCCCTCCCAGTCTGGCGCGTTCACCGGTAGCTGTGGTGATGCAGCACCCGGTGGGTTCCCACCCCTGCGGTTCTGCCTCATCCGTACCAGGCAGCACTCTGGGTTGGACCAGGGAGATGGTAGAACCGGTGTCGATCAGGGCCCAGATCGGTGTGTTGCCCAAGCTGCACCGTAGGTACATCCCTAGCGAGTGTCCAATTCAGCCCAAACGTGGTGACAGTTCATCAGGGAAAATGTCTGTGGGAGGCAGCAGGTCCCCGTCCATACCACCTCGCTCTAGTTTAAAGTTGGCGAGGGGCCGGTTTGTCGCGGGGTGGGTGCCGGGCAGTACTACGCGATGTGTCCTGGCTCCCCGCAGCGGAAGAACCCTTCCTTGCGCCACCATTGGCGTCTTCTCCCTGGCCGCGCTGCTGTGGTCCGGCGCAGGTCCTCCTCCTCCTCTTCGCTCTCAGCTGTGGCCCGGAAGGCTCTCTGCCTTGGTGCCGACGCATCAGCTGCATAATCCATTAGCGGTCCCACCCACTCCGCTTCTGCCACAGCCGTCTCCCAGCTACTCATGGCGTGAATCTGGATGTGGTTCTGGAGCTAGGCTGGGCAGTGCCCCCGGATGAAGTGCTGGAGGGCGAGCTTCTCCACTGCCCCCAGCTTGAAATCCGGGTAGCCACACCGTGTCAGCAGCCGTATGTCCGCTGTGTAGGCTCCCAGGCTCTCTCAGCTGCCTCGCTGGCGGTTGGCAGCTGTTCCTAGGCGTGCTCAGTGTTGGCTGCTCTCCCAAACCGCCTCCAGAGCGCTCCTTGTAGCGCTGGCCAGCTGCGACGTTCCTTGGGCCAGAGGTCGGACAGTGTGTGAAGAGCCCTTCCCTCCAGGGCCAGCGCGACCTGCACAGCAGCTTCTTTGGGTGATCAGCCATTCAGCGCAGCAGCCAGGTCGACCTGGACCAGATAGTCATCCAGCAGGGTTTTGCCGTTAAAGTGGGGAAGTTTGGCCCGTTGGCGGATTGGTGGGACGGTTGCATTTTGGTCGATCGCCGCCCCTGGTTGCAGTGGAATTGTCGGTCCGTCCTGCACTGAAAAGGGCAGGAAGTGAGGCCAATTTGCTCTGCTTAGCCTGCTCTGCCTTGAGAAAGGCAGAAGGCGGGGTATGCTGGTCCTGTCGGGTCCGTTGCTCCATTCACCCTGACGAGCAGCTCTGGGGGTCAGTGTATCAGCTCTGTCATCCATCCCCAGCTGAGCGATGAACCGCTCAAGCTGCTGAATCTCCGCTCCGATTCTGTCTTCCATCTGCTCCATGATCCCACTCCTGACACCAGTGTGACGTTGTAAGGGTTCACACAAGAAGGAGAGATGACTGTGACAAAACAGGCTTTATTTATACACACTCTCACAACACAGAACGGAGGGGAGGTCATTTACACAGACCCCCGTCTCACTTATGGTGACACAAACACATGATCGATCACGTACAGGGAACAACGCTAACTGGTCTTATAACACTGCTGTGCCATTATAATGCAGTTATAATGGCACAGCAATAACACTTAGAACACATGAATAATAACAATCTTTGAATCCTCCGTGGTGCAAGCATGCCGGGAGAATCCCCGCCCCTCTTATCACAGCTCCAACGTTACAAAACTGAACTGAGAGCCAAATGCGAGGTGAAAATCATTTTGAACCGAAAAATTGAATCAGAATCGAACTGTGACTGCAAAAATTGGAATCGAATTGGATCATGTGACTTCTAAAGATTCACAGCCCTACTGTCAACCCTACTATATAGTGCTGAAACCTGGACTGTCTACCGTAATCAGATGAAGAAGCTCCATGCTTACATGATGAGACAGCTGAGGACTATTATGAACATATTTTGAAAGAACAGAGTCACCAACTTAGCAATCCTGCATTGTGCTGGACTTCAATCTATGGAAGACATCTTAACTGTGAAGGGCCTCAGATGGTTAGACCATGTACACAGAATGGAAAGTGAGACTTCCAAGATAACTGTTGTATTCTCAGCTCTGCGAAGGCAAAAGAAACCAAGGTAGACCCAACCTTAGATACAAGGACATGGCAAAAAGAAACATGAAACATGAGGAGCAGATTTGAACAGATGGCAACAAACATCGAGAAATAGGGCTATATGGAGAAGCATCATTAAACCCTAGTCTACATCATAGCACAGTCCTTGTTGTTCGACTGACTGCAAGACATCAAAAATATCTGTGGTTTTGATAACAGTTGTACAGTACTTGCAGGCACCCACTTTCATGCATCTAAGCCATGAAGAAAAGTCATGTTTGTGTACAGTGCACTGCTTTAAAAAAACAGATGAACATGATTATTCTACCAAACATTTGAATGTTTTGTAACACCTTAACTCTTGCACTTTAGCATATCCACTTTGTATAGTTTCATTGCAGTTGTTCTGCTTGTGTACGATTGCTTGTTTGTTTTTGTGATCCGCTGGGGGACTACAGATGCAAATTAGCAGTACTGCTAAATCTGGCATACTTACAGTTGTATTAATGTTCACTAGTATGTAATGTCCCTTTCAAATAAACATTCAACTTAAACACTCATGCAATGTATACTGTTTATCATCAAGTCAAGTGCTGGAACAGAACATTGCAACAATCAATCTAATTTCTTTTCAGTTTGCATTAATACTTCTTTTCCACAGTAAAGCTGTATTATTGCTTGATGTTCATATTAAATTGCTTAATAATATACAGTGGTGTGAAGAAGTGTTTGCCCCTTTCCTGATTTCTTATGTTTTTGTATGTTTGTCACACCTAAATGTTTCAGATCATCAAACAAATTTACATATTACACAAAGATAACACAAGTAAACACAAAATGCAGTTTTTGAATGAAGGCATTTATTATTAAGGGGAAAAAAAATCCAAACCTACATCATGGCCCTGTGTGAAAAAGTGATGCCCCCCCCCCCCCCGTTAAAACATAAATTAACTGTGGTTTATCACATCTTTGGAACCCCCCCCCCCCCCGTTAAAACATAAATTAACTGTGGTTTATCACATCTTTGGAAAGCTGAGTTCAATTTCTCTAGTCACACCCAGGCCTGATTACTGCCACACCTGTTCTCAATCAAGAAATCACTTAAATAGGACCTGCCTGACAAAGTGAAGAAGACCAAAACATCCTCAAAAGTGAGACATCATGCTACAATCCAAAGAAATTCAGGAACAAATGAGAAACAAAGTATTTGAGATCTATCAATCTGGAAAAGGTTATAAAGCCATTTCTAAAGCTTTGGGACTCCAGCGAACCACAGTGAGCGCCATTACCCACAAATGACGAAAACACAGAACAGTGGTGAACCTTCCCAGGAGTGGCCGGCTGACCAAAATTACCCCAAGAACGCAGCGATGACTCATCCAAGAGGTCACAAAAGACCCCACAACAACATCCAAAGAACTGCAAGCCTCACTTGCCTCAGTTAAGGTCAGTGTTCATGACTCCACCATAAGAAAGAGACTGGGCTAAAAAGGCCCGCATGGCACAGTTCCAAGACGGAAACCACTGCTGAGCAAAAAGAACAGCTTGTCTCAGTTTTGCCAGAAAACATCCTGATGATCCCCAAGACTTTTTGGAAAATACTCTGTGGACTGATGAGACAAAAGTTGAACTTTTTGGAAGGTGTGTGTCCCATTACATCTGGAATAAAAGCAACACAGCATTTCAGAAAAGGAACATCATACCAGCAGTAAAATATGGTGGTGGTAGTGTGATGGTCTGGGGTTGTTTTGCTGCTTCAGGACCTGGAAGACTTGCTGTGGTAAATGAAACCATGAATTCTGCTGTCTACCAAAAATCCTGAAGGAGAATGTCCGGCCATCTGTTTGTGACCTCAAGTTGAAGCACACATGGGTTCTGCAGCAGGACAATGATCCAAAACACACCAGCAAGTCCACCTCTGAATGGCTTAACCCTTTGAATGTGTATGGTGCAGTACTGTGACATACCCCGTAGTGGTCAAGAATGGTAAATATTTTTTGTCAATAAAATAGATCAGATTTCCAAGGCTATAACTTGAAAGTGGTAAGAGATAATGACTTACTGTCAAATAGAAAGATGTAAAATATGATCCAAAGTTTCAGATTGGAATAAATTTATGCATCTAATTTGCATAATGTCACGGCACCTCTTTAAATTACATAACTCAGTCAAAATTGGACTTTGGACATATTGACACAAAAAATAGTTCAGTCTTTTGACACCGTTTTTTGTACAGAGGTACTTCATCATCTTATCTTCAAAGTATATGAACAAGAAATCAGTACATCTAATAGGAGTATAGTATGTAGGAGTATTTATAGATTTAAAGAAAGCTTTTGACACCATTGACCACAGAATACTACTAAGGAAACTGGAAAGGTATGGGATAAGAGGGGTCGGACTGAGTTGGGTGGAAAGTTATTTAAGTAACAGACAACAATTTGTACAAATTGGTGAGCACAAGTCACCCTTCATGGACATCACTTGTGGTGTGCCCCAGGGGTCAGTTTTGGGACCCAAACTCTTTATTTTGTATCTAAATGACATATGCCAAGTATCAAAAATTCTGAAATTTATTTTGTTTGCGGATGACACAAATATCCTTTGCACTGGTGAGAATTTGCAGTAGGTTTTACAGGTGGTCACATCTGAAATGAAAAAGTTAACGCAGTGGTTCAACAAAAAATAAATTATCTCTAAATCTAAAAAAAACAAAGATTATGTTATTTGGAAATTATAAAATAAATCATGAAATAATGGTAACGATAGATGATACCAGAATAGAAACAGTACAGGAAAATAAGTTTCTGGGGGTGACGCTAGACAATAAAATCTGCTGGAAACCTCACATCAGTCACATCCGGGCCCAGCTGGCAAAATGTATAGGCATACTGGGGAAGACAAGACACATCTTGGACTATAAATCATTGGTCTTACTGTACAATTCACTGTTTCTACCTTATCTTAACTACTGTGTAGAAGTCTGGGGAAACACCTACAAGACCAACCTACAGTCAATATGCACATTACAAAAAAGAGCTATAAGGATAATAAATAATGTAGGATATAAGACCATACCAATTCGTTGTTTTTAAAGTCACGTCATAAAGTTCATTGATTTAGTTAAATTTAAGACAGCACAAGTCATGTACAGTGCAATTAATAATCAACTCCCAACTAATATACAAAAAATATTTAAAAAAGAGACAATGATCATAATTTGAGAGGAGATTTAAACTTTACAAAACCCAAGATACGAACAACCAAGAAAAGTATGTACATATCTGTCTGTGGGGTGGATTTGTGGAACAGTCTGGAGCCGGAACTGAAACTATGTACAAACAGAAATCAATTCAAAAAGAGGTACAAACATTATTTGCTGAAAGGATATATGTTAGAAGGGTAGTATTTATATGTACGATTCACTGTGCTCACTCTGGAACACTATGGAATGGTGGGTGGGACAGTACTGTGTATATCTGTGTTGTTTGAGGCTGGTTTTGATGTATGGACATCAATGTATGCTAGGATGGATGGGTGTTAATGTTGATATGTACAAAATACAGTTAATTGTTTACTTGGGGTCTTAAATGTGGTAATTTGTATATAATTCACATGGGTGTATTTATGGAAAAGAGGAGATGGAATTAATAAGTGTTCACTTCTTCTCCCTTTCGAACACTGTATACTGTTACTTTATTGCATTTGTCATTTGTTTTTCTTTTGTTATACTTTTTTGTTCAAAATAAAGTATCTATCTGTCTATCTATATCTAAAAACCCAGAAATTTCTCACTGACTTTTGACAAAGTCAGTGAGAAGGCATGCACAGTGCCGCACTATGCCACTAGGGGCACGCAAATTCTCACACTCAAAGGGTTAAGAAAAAAACAAAATGAAGACTTTGGGGTGGCCTAGTCAAAGTCCTGACCTGAATCCAACTAAGATGCTGTGGCATGACCTTAAAAAGGTAGTTCATGCTCGAAAACCCTCAAATGTGGCTGAATTACAACAATTCTGCAAAGATGAGTGGGCCAAAATTCCTCCACAGCGCTGTAAAAGACTCATTGCCAGTTATTGCAAATGCTTGATTGCAGTTGTTGCTGCTAAGGGTGGCCCAACCAGTTATTAGGTTTAGGGGGCAATCACTTTTTCACACAGGGCCATGTAGGTTTGGATTTTTTTTACCCTTAATAATAAACACTTTCATTTAAAAACTGCATTTTGTGTTTACTTGTTTTCTTTGTCTAATATTTGAATTTGTTTTATGATCTGAAACATTTAAGTGTGACAAACACAAAAAAATAAGAAATCAGGAAGGGGGCAAATACTTTTTCACACCCCTGTATGTGAATTCAGTACAGCATTTGTGCAAAAAATATTTTTTTATAGCAGTCAAACACTTGCTAAAAGATGCACGCTTTTTGTGTTTTCCCCATATTTTACATTGCCTACTGGCTCTAATTCCTACATTTTATTGGTTATATTTTTATATCCACATTCTTACACCTCCTACAGTCCTGATATATTCCCTACTGTGTTGAAGAACCTTGTGTTCTTTCCTTTTAATGTAAAACAAATTAGATTTTAGTCTCACAACTAAACAGAGACATGATCCATCAACTGAGGTTTGTAATGGATAAACTAAACCAGGAGCGTGGCAGTCCAAAGGAGGTAGTGTGTTCTAAATGTCCACACCGCACAGACTGGACTGAGTGACAAGCAGCCAAAACCAACTACTGGTGAGGACAAGAGGAAAACAGCAGAGGATTGACTCTCAATAAAAATTCTATGAAAATTAACCAATGAAAATCAGACAATGCTTTTGAATTGTGGTTCAACAGAATTATTTTAAAAAACAAACTCATGAAACAGGCCTGGACAAAAATGATGGTACCTGTGGCGGTTCGGTTAACCCCCACAACAGACTAAGGACAGACAACTCGCTACTCCTGGTTTTTTCCGCTACACTACTGAGACGTAATGTGCCATTCATGCCTTGTGATGTTAATGTTGCCTCTCATGCATTGTGTTCATGCGTCCTGTCCTTACTGTGACCTAGAGACTCAGATCAATATGTAGATGTGCCTGTTAACCTCTTTGTTCTGCACCTGGAGCAGAGTCTAGCAAATCTGCCTATTGTGATGTATGTCTCACAAATGCAAATATCTCATGCCTGTTCTGCAGTCCCTTTGATCAGACCAACTGCTGTGACACTGCCTTGATGTATTGTTCGAGTTGGGTATAAATACTGCACAGGTTCTGTAACACTTCCTCTCACTCTCATACTTCAACCTCTGCTGCAGGACACAAACTTTGTGTCCCCTCTCCTTCTCTGAGAGCCAGAGGATCCCCATCCAGCCTGCACACACTTGGGCTGGAGAGGGGATCCCGTGACGGCGGTATGATAATAAACTTCCTTAAAACCTCCAACAATGCCGCTTTATTTCATGCCGCTGCACTGGTGACCCGACGCTGAAACGAACATGCTGCCAGCGAACGCAACACCCGGCGGTGATTCTCCGACGACAAGCGAACGCGGCAGCCTGACTGATCTGCCCTTCCTTCTGCTTCAGGGAGACCTCAACGCGGAGTTTTCCAGGCGAAACTCCTCGGAGAACACCCACGACCGGGAAAGCTGAGCAACGTTTCATGGTGAGATCTGCACGCCTAGATCGCCACATCCACGCTGGACCAGCCGCGCTCACAGCCCCTCCACACGAGAGCGCATTCACCTCGTCCCCTCTCCACGACGGCGATCCCCATGGCCGACGGAGCACACGTGGACCTGAACGCACCATGACCGAGCGAGTGACAGAGCGTCTACTTTCCTTCACCGCTCCAACACACTGAACAGGGATGATCTCCAGCAAGCTCCCTGACCCTGGTTCTCCTCTCCAGCGGCCCACCCACGCACGGGACCCCGGCACACGCACCTGGGAGTTACGAGGACGGCGCACACCACGCACGGGACAAATACGGCTTTTCTGACCGCCTTCCTTCTGCTGCACACTGGCCCTTCAGGCTTGCTCGTTCACCTAAGGCACGCAGCTTGCTCACTGGATTTTATGGTCTTAGCCACGGCACACAAGGGAAATTCAGCGGTTTGCGGTTCCCAAGCGCTTTAAGGTTGTGCCTGCACCTAAAGCCAACATGCCAGTCCCTCTGCTCTCATCACAGCTGCCACGCAGCCTCGTCTTTTCTTCATGGCCGCTATTAATCCTTGCAGGACTTAATCGCGAGAGGAGCCAGTGACTAATTTTTCTTCTTGTGATCTCCGCACGCGCAACGGGACAGCCCCTCGACGTTGCGGAGCAGCAAGCAATTTTTGCGCGGCTTAGGACGATTTTACAGCCCCTGCCGGCACTTACTACCCCTCCCCTCCCTCCCCCTCCGCCTGCAGCGAGCTTCTCCCACAGCTCGCTCACACAGATGGATTATCGAGGTCTCGGCCCCCTGCCGCACCCTCTGGGGGGGGAGCGTGTGGCGGTTCGGTTAACCCCCACAACAGACTAAGGACAGACAACTCGCTACTCCTGGTTTTTTCCGCTACACTACTGAGACGTAATGTGCCATTCATGCCTTGTGATGTTAATGTTGCCTCTCATGCATTGTGTTCATGCGTCCTGTCCTTACTGTGACCTAGAGACTCAGCTCAATATGTAGATGTGCCTGTTAACCTCTTTGTTCTGCACCTGGAGCAGAGTCTAGCAAATCTGCCTATTGTGATGTATGTCTCACAAATGCAAATATCTCATGCCTGTTCTGCAGTCCCTTTGATCAGACCAACTGCTGTGACACTGCCTTGATGTAGGCAGTGTCACAGCCTACATCACAGTACTTAATATTTGCAGGCAAATATTAAGTACCCTTAATATTTTGTTGCACAACCTTTTGAGGAAATCACTGCAATCAAACGATTTCTGTAACTGTCAATGAGACTTCTGCACCTCTCAACAGGTATTCTCGCCTTTTTCAGCAGAACTTTGCGCGACAGCGAACATAAATACAGTGCGTTCGACAGAGAGTTGCTGGCTCTCCACCTGGCCATACGCCACTTCCAGTTCTGGCTGGAAGGGCGCAGCTTCACCGCGTTCGTAGCCCACAAGCCACTAACGTTCGCGATGGCCATGGTTTCAGAACCGTGGTAGGGCCGGCAGCAGAGACAGCTGGCCACGATCTCAGAGTTTACTACCGATATTCAGTATGTGTCGGGTAAACTGAATGTGGTGGCGGACTGCCTCTCGCGCGCCGTGGTGGCCCCGGTCTACGTGGGGATAGATTACGCAGCCATGGCCGCGGAGCAGATTAGCGATGCAGAGGTGCACACGCTCCAGTCTGGACCAACAGGGTTAAGGCTGGAGAGCAGGGTGCTGCAAGATGGTGGCCCCCCCCCAATCTGTGATGTCTCCACAGGACGCCTGCGTCCGGTGGTCCCGGTTGCGTGGCGCCGCCGCGTGTTTGAGTCGGTTCACACTCTGGCGCACCCAGGAGTGCGTGCATCAGTCAAAATGGTGGGAAAGAAGTTTGTGTGGCCGAGCCTACGCAAACAAGTAAAACAGTGGGCTGCAGCCTGCGTGGCATGCCAACGAGCCAAGGTACACAGGCACACAAAGGCTCCTTTGGAGCCGTTTCCGGTACCGGCTAAAAGGTTCGACCATGTGCACGTGGACCTCGTGGGCACCCTCCCGCCATCACAGGGGTGCACGCACCTCCTGACAGTGGTGGACCGCACCACGCGCTGGCCAGAAGCAGTCCCGCTGGCGGCAACCACGTCCGCGGACGTAGCACGCGTTTTTTTAACGGCATGGGTGGTGCGTTTTGGAGTCCCGTCGGACATTACGTCCGACAGGGGTCCTCAATTTGTTTCCGAACTCTGGTCCGCGATGGCCCGCAGCCTGGGTGTTACAATTCATCGCACAACCGCGTACAACCCACAGGCCAATGGTTTATGCGAGCGTTTTCATAGATCACTGAAAGCAGCACTCAGGGCTTCACTGACAGATGCAAATTGGGTAGACAGGTTGCCGTGGGCTTTATTGGGGTTGCGCTCCGCGCCAAAAGAGGATGTGGAAGCTTCCCCGGCAGAGCTCGTTTTTGCGCAGCCCCTACGAATGCCCGGGGAATTTCTACCAGATAATCCCGCGCCGGGCAGCTGCCCATCTCAGCTTTTGCAGCGTAGCACAAACACAGGCACGCTGCCGGGCCCTGCCCACCACAGTTTTCCGCGTGCATTCATGCCTAAAACTTTGAAGGACGCACAGTTCGTGTTCGTCAGACACGACGCCCACCGCCCCCCATTGCGCCCACTCTATGATGGACCATTCAGAGTGTTGGAAACAGGGGATAAGCATTTTGTGCTAGACTTGGGGGGTAGACGGGAGAAAATTGGCATAGACAGACTCAAACCCGCCTTTGTAGTGGCGGATGAGCAAGTGCTGTTGGCTGGGGCCCCTTGGCGTGGAAGACCCCCACAGAGAACTCCCCAGGGAAACGATTCACCAGAGTAGCCACACGAGCAGAACGAAGTCCCCCCCACCACCACCACCACCACGGCTCACCTGCAGTCAGACACGCTCCCAGCAGCCCCCCACCGGCACAGCAGCGCCACGGAGGCGGTAAACCCCAGTTAACAGCAGATATGGGAGGAGACTGAAGCCAAAAGCAAGTGTAGACTAATGTCTGTCTTAGATGCTTGGTGGTGGTGGTGGTGGTGGGGGGTTTGGGACCTTGGGGAAATCAGGTTATTTAGCACCTCAGACAGAGACAGGGAATAAGCATGGGAGAACAATGCCCAGGAAGGACAGAGGGGGTTGAATGCAGTGTAGTGTAAATATCATGCTGTGTGAGGTGAAGTGCCATAAAACTTGTCAAGTGTGACTTGGGATATAGAGAGAAGAGCTTGCTGTAACCATTCAGTCCATTCTGTGCTTGTGAGATGTAAGTGTGTAAAAAATCGTCTGTCATGAATCTGCCTCTTCATTTACACACTCTACACCATTAGTATTATCCATCTCCTCCAGCCGCCACATCCAGGGAGGTTGGCTACAGTCCCGTGGATCTTAAATTTCTGAATAATATGTGCAACTGTAGTCACAGGACCATCAAGCTGCTTGGAGATGGTCTTATAGCCTTTACCTTTAACATGCTTGTCTATAATTTTCTTTCTAATCTCCTGAGACAACTCTCTCCTTTGCTTCCTCTGGTCCATGTTTAATGTGGTACACACCATGTCACCAAACAGCACAGTGACTACTTGTCACCCTTTAAATAGGCCGACTGACTGATTACAAGTTTGTAGACACCTGTGATGTTAATTAGAGGACACATCTTGGTTGAACATGTCCCTATGGTCACATTATTTTCAATCTTTTCTAGGGGTACCATCGTTTTTGTCCAGGCCTGTTTCATGAGTTTGTTTTTTAAAATAATTCTGTTGAACCACAATTCAAAAGCATGGTCTGATTTTCATTGGTTAATTTTCATAGAGTTTTTATTTATTACCACTTTTGTCAGATTCAAGTTATTTCTGTGACCATTGTGGGTTTTTCTTTCATTAACAGAGGGGTACCAACAATTTTGTCCACGTCTGTACTTTTTCACATAGGGCCAGGTAGGTCTGGATAGCTTTTTCCCTTTAAGGCACAGGTGTCAAACTCATTCCATGGAGGGCCAAGACCCTGCAGGTTTTACCTCCACCCAGTGTCTTCAACAGGTGATTTCTCTTAATTTCTTCCTACTGATTGCTGATCAGTGAAAACACCTGCTGAAGAGACTGGGTGGAAGTAAAACCTGCAGGGTCTTGGCCCTCCATGGAATGAGTTTGACACCCCTGCTTTAAGGGGTCAATGACCCTGTTTACATGATCCTGAGTAAACCGATTGTAACCAGCTTTCTGGAATTACCTGATTATTCAAACTGTCATGTAAACAGAGTAATCCGATTACCTTTATCGGTTTATGAAAAAATGGGTTAACACACCTAGTTTATTTGCCCAAGAAACCATTTACTCAGTGCATGTAAACACCATAAGCCATTTATTACCTTTATCGGTTTACTCCAGTAATCTGTTTACTCGAGACCATGTAAACAGGGTCACTGACTGAAAAATGGTGTTCGCAGGTTTTAACTGTCTGAAATGAGTCTGTTGGTCACCTTATCAAAAAATTTTCAAAAAAGTCAGTTCTCTTAAAAAACACAGGCTTTATCTCGTTTATTTCTCCCAAAAACGTTTGACTATTCCATCTAAATCGTATACGTCATGTTTAGAAAAAGCCAACCCACTGCCATTCTTAAGACCCGCCCACTGCTGTATTATTGGCCTGCCTAGCTGTCTATCATGTAGTTGGAAGGGGTGCTAAAGGTAGCCTATTAGCCCCTGAGCTATTAGTCGCCAAGCTAACACTGGTAACAGGAAGCTCGAACCGAGGGCAGCTTATACTGTTATTTTCTTCAGATCTTAGCCACCCCAATAACCATCCCTGTGACCAGCTGGTTCACCGGTCCACAGTCCACAATATGCCTCACGTCGCTCCAGCCTGTCTCCCGGTGGTTTCACCGTGGTTCCGTGGTGGGTCACTGGTGCCAGCATGCCAGTCACAGCAACCGCCTGCGCCATGACCTGGGGCTGCTGCCTGAAGCTGCTAGCTCTCACAGCCAGCTCCAACACCATCCTCTGGGGCTCCGCTCTACTCTCTCGGGCAGTGTAGGAGAGCCGCTTCATGACTGGGCATCCCCCGGCTGGCCATGGGAGAAGAGCGGAGTACCGCGGAGCGAGACATTGCCCTTTGCGATCCTGTGGCTCGGCGGCTTGGCTCAACCAGCAGTGTCGGGTTGCGGCAATCGGTGGGTTGCCCAGTGCAGTGCTGCCGATTTGTTATGGTGTCTTGGCAGGGTTGTTGGGGGTGGGCTGGGGTGACGTGAGATGCACAAACGACTGCGGATTGGTGAACCAGTGCTGCTCATCCAAGCTAGAAGGAGGCTAGAAGTTAGTCAGCTAATGGCTAAGTGACGTAAGTGGGAGGGCGAAGTTGAACAGCTGAAGGACGTTTCTTAAAGTGACAGGCTTTAAATCAAGAGCATTTCAAGAAAGCCAGGAAAAATAAAAAGAGAAACTTGTTTCAATAATTAAAAAAATTAAAGTGGAACAAGTGCAGTCAATGATCCCTTTAATTAAATGAAACCATTTTAAAACAGCATTTTGTGTTTTGGGTTATCTTTATCTAATATTACAATTGTTTTGATGATGTGAAATAAGTATGATAAATATGTAAAAATATAACAAATAAGGAAGGTGGGAAATACTTTTTCACAGCACTGTATATCTATGCAAGTCATTCTTTTTAGCTACAGATCTTTTTTGCTCGTTATAGTCACCGGAACGTAACTAGCAGGGGACCAAAGCAGCAAACAGTGGTGTGCCCACATAGCTCAAAATTGGTGCCACGTGACTGTAAATGTGTGATGCATAGAAATGAAAGGTATTTATATATGTTGTCCTTTGAGAGATTTGATAAGCATATGGAAATTAATTTTAAAATGCTACTCCATTTACGGATAGCGCCGTATCGTGGATGCTTCATCCATCCAGGTGGTGGATGACCCTCAATTTCCCCTCTGGGGATTAATAAAGTATACTAAATCTAAAAAAAAAAAAATCATTCTTTTTGTGTTTGTTTCTCTTATTTATAATGACATAGACATAAAATAAGTCTTCATTAAGACAGGCTTACCATCTTTATTAAAAACTGAGTTTATACATAAATTACAATATTAATTCAATGGACCAGTACCTTATGGCATGCAATGGCTGACTGACCACAATGGAAGGCTAGGCATAACAATCACATCAGCATTACTCTTAATAATATTCTTGTTGAAGTGTATCACTACAAAAAGGCACTTGAAAGAGTTATGATCATTTAGCATGGTATAATCCAAGTCTGTTATATTTTTTATTGAAACTAAATATAAAATGTTTACAAAATACACACAATGATTTTAGTGCATCACTTTTGAAGATCTGCACTTACAATAGTTTTATACAGCCAGAGAAACAGGACACTTGATTGGTGTGTATGCCCGATTTCCTTCAAAAACTTCCACAAGCAGAAAAAGATAACATCTTCAGGATTTTACCAAAAATAAAAACAAATACCCCTGTTATATAAAGGTATTCTGTACTGAAGTTGAGGTAAACACTACATAATGCATAAGTACTGTACCATCGTCACAACCATCTAATTACTATGAAAATCAATAGTATTTAACAGCAATTTATGACCTCTGAAATGCATCGTTAATGTTTTGTACATTGCAACAACTTTTGGCTTTTGGTGCAACACCTTACTTTTCAGCCATCTGGAACTTAACATCCTATGTATGAACCCAGGTTGGGTGGAATTTATATGATCACTTCCTGGACCATACCACTGCACACTTTATGGTGCTTTCACAGATGGATATGTCTCATCGCTGCACAGATTGCTATACAAGGAACAACTGTTATCCGTGGCTGTCTGAGGCAAAACAAAGAATTGGAAAAGCTTAGCACCGCAGATAAATTACCTAAACTTAGAGTGGACACGGAAGAGCTGAGATTAGACAATCAGTCTAGTAGGGACTCTCTGGCTCAAGGTGCAAACACGTGGATCAGCAGACAGACCAGCAGCAGCAGGAAACCCCATCATGGTCTGCAGGGCGTGCCTTATTAGTCTTATCTAGCTTTCACACTCACCTCACTCTGGGGCTCCCCTGTAGGGCTCTCCTGGTTGCCTCCTCCAGATAATCAGGGGTATTCCAGACCGGGCCAATCAGAGAGGCCTGATCTGAAGGGCCTTCCAAAAGGGGCACACTGTAACATGTGAGGTACTGAGAAAGTGCCTTGTTGCTGAGTCTGTGTAATGGTTCTTTATCTAAATACAGCACACAAAAGAGCTCACACCACACAAGGCTAACTATCAGTGTGACTATGTTTACATGCATACCATATTCTAATTAGTGTCCATAATTTGGTTTAGGGAATATTCCAAAATCAGGTGCTTTCATGAGCAGCAGTTTTGAAAATATTCCTATTTATACGTTAATCAGCATATTCCAAATAAACCAGCCAAGTACAATATTAGTGGTAGCAGTATCAGACACGATAACCAACAGGTTCTTTTCCAACATCACAGCAAAATCTGTGGCCCATCAAAATCTGTGACTTCAGAGTGGGATGTTGCACACTGCCTGAATGGGTGTGGCTGACAAATCATATTGTGAGAGGAGAACAGAGGTCTTGAAACACTCAGACTCTGATGGGTCACAGATTTCAGTGCAGCACCAATAATAATTGCCATTTCATTCAAGGAAAGTGAGCACACTTACTTTATGTAGTACTGTGTTTTAAAGCAATTCTACATCTCATTTTAATGACAACACCTAATTCTAATTCACATACTCAATGGCAGATGAAAACATAAGGGAATGGTAAGTAGAGCTCTGAGACTAGCTCGGGTTAGCACATCAGCATTTGAAATGCTGCAAAAAAAAAACAACAACCCTCCAGTAGTAATATTTAGTCCAAGTAATAACTATCTAGCTACAAGAGATATAAACACAGTGATATAAACAACAGATATAAACACAAGAGATATAAAAACACAGTGCTCCGCACTGTGTTTTTATATATCTACATATTATTCCATCTAGCTACATTGCTCCGCACTGTGTGTGTTTATATACTTGCATATTTATTCCACCTAGCTGCAATGCTCCGTACTGTGGGTGTTTATATATTTACATATTTATTCCATCTAGCTACAATGCTCTGCACTGTGTGTTCATATATTCATATATTTATTCCATCCAGCTACAATGCTCTGCACTGTGTGTGTGTGTGTGTGTATATATATTTTATAGTAATATGTACATATGTATATTAGCTGCTCTTGCTTGCTTGTTTTTTTTCTTGCCTTCTGATTGTTGCTCTGAGTGTTGCTATCCCTGTGCTGTTGCAATCCTGGAATTTCCCCGTTGTGGGACTAATAAAGGCTTATCTTATCTTATCTTAAGTAAGATGTCTGCATGTCTCGCTCCACTAAAGCTGGGTTCACACCTATAACGTTTAGACTGGCTTTTACTGACGTTTTCAAAAATCAGAGAAATCAGTCCAAATGGTGAAATTACATTCATGAGCACACACCAACTTTTACGAACTTTTACAAACTTTTGCTAGCATTGCATTCAGCATTGTCAAACTTTTGCCAACTTAGGCTAGCGTATGTGTAGCAGTTGTCAACTTAGGTTAACTTAAGCACAGGAATACTCAGTGCAGTTCAGCTGACATCAGCGTCAGGTGACGCTCATATAAAGCTCAGTGTCTGTAGAGGCTTCCTGCCATCCTGGACCTGCTTTTTTGGGTGTATTCACACTACATTTGGACCAACTTTCACTAATGTTTTGGCAAACATCTGACTCTGCTGGCAAAAGTTGATAGAAGTTGGTGTTTGTTGGCAAATGCTGGCAAAAGTTGTATTCACTGAGAATTTTCAGCATGCTGAAAATTTGCTGAAGTCTGGAAATAAACATTGACGAAAGTTGTCCTCAATTTGTAATAGTGCCTGAGTGCTGAGCTAAGTTTTGCAGAGTTCGCCTCAGTCAGCCTAAGTTAAGCTCCACTGGCAAACGCTGACTGAAATGCTGGTAAAAACAGATGTTTTTAGATCAAAACTCAGTTCAGACATGCAGGAATGAAAGAGAAATAGAGAGAAGGGAGAGTTAAAAAAAGAAAATATATATGTAAGAGGACAATGTAGAGTATTTGTTTGGTGATAACATGGTGTGTATGACATGGTTTTTTTTTTAATGTATGGGATATATATATACTGTATATATATACATGGACACTTGTGGGTTTGTTTGCAGCTGATGGGTGTGGTTTGATGTCTTTGCAGTGTTATTTTTCTACCACCAGGCTGTGCTATTGCACAAACATGTCTTTTGCCAGTAGGCTTACTGGTTGCCTTGGAAACAACAGCTGTTTTTTATTTTTTTTGCTGTCTGAAAATATTTTCTTGGTCCGTGGACTAAAGGTTTTTCGTGAAATTTTCAGTCAGAGTCTGTCTACTCTGCCTTCTACATATGTAATCTCCCAAAAATGTGACAGCCCAAAATAAAAATAAAAAAATCTCCTCATTGAGAAATTTCCTGTTCTTAATTTTCTGCTCCGTGTAATCATTCTCCAGGATTTATTGGTTCACTTCCACTGTGGGAATCAAACAGCGCTGATGTGGTGTCAAAAAGTAAATGACATTTAATGGGATTTTATGTTATTTTAATGGAGAGAGTTGTAACAGTCAAAATATAATCACCCGTCATTTTATTTATAGAGTGATTCATTAATAGTTTTTTTTAATTCCATCCACATTCACATTTTAATTGCAGGCTTAGTGTTGGGAGTCTATAGCATTATTTTAGACGAATGAATGAATGAATGAACAGGGGAAAGGGGTATGCAGAAGTAGCTACATAGGAATGTAAAACGAAAATAAATACTGAAACATATGCCCAAGGGAGATGTGTTCACTCCAGAAGCAGGTCCAGAACAGCAGGAAGCCTCCACAAACACTGATCTTTATATGAGCGTCACCTGACGCTGATGTCAGCTGATCTGCGCCGAGTATTTCTCTGATTTTTCAAAATGTCTGTAAAAGTTGGTCCAAACACTATAGAGTGAACCCAGCTTTAACTTAGGCTACCTTATGTAAACTGTGCATAACTTAGCTCAGTGCTCAGAAACTTTTACAAAATGACCACAACGTTCACCAACGTGTAAATGTCGGTAAATTTTCAGCAGGCTGAAAAATTTCAAAAAAACTCATCTTTTGCCAGTGTCTGCAAACAAACACCAGTAATCATTAACTTTTGCCAGCAGAGCCAGACGCTTAAACGTCAGTAAAAGTTGGTCCAAACGTTGTAGTGTGAAACCACCTTAAGATTAGAATACTCTGTGTGTCTTACTCTGGCTACAATACCATGTAAACTGGTGTTTATTCAGAATATGAGGTTATTTGAGTTCAGTACTGGAATATTGCTGTGTATGCAAACATAGTCACTGTCAAATAAAATAACTTCTTAGACCAAAAACCATCAACATAAATTTTCAATAATCTCTCGTAGTTATTACAATTGACAAACCAACTAGATAGATAAAATAAAACAACACAATTACAACAAAGGTAATTATCTGAAAAAAGTAAACAAACAAAATTCCTTAATATTCCTTCTAGTTCCTTCTGTAGCATCCTTCAAACTGACCAAAAAATAAGGCAAGATTAAAAAAAAATTGAATCAAAAGACAATGCGTGCTCAGCTGAAATCCCTGTCCGGAAAGATGAGAGGGGCAATGAGGGTCCAGAGGTAGAGCCCCAGGCCTAGCCAGCTGGAGCTCATCTTCACCCACACAGCTGGCATTGAGCTGCGCATGGCCTGAGTGCTGGTATCTGGTCTGAGGGAGGACACAGAGGGAAAGTACAATCCAGTTAACACCAACTCAGCATATCACATGTACTGAAATTCACTTATACTTCATCTAGGCACATCAACTGTCAGAGGAAAAAAATGCACTGGGAGAGTTTGGAAACCAACATTCAAACTGTGCTCAAAGCATGGGAAACTTTCAGGTATAGTACTGCGCCCTCTGGTGGCTGCTGAGAACCTCTAGAATGCTTCAGGAAAAATTGCTGACAACTGCTAGCTGGTCAAAAACATGTCCATTTTAGTTCTGCTGCACACCTCAAGTGTGACCCTAATGAAAGGATTTTTATGCACCTCAGCAGATTTAAAATTATTTAATCAACTGTGGCGCTATTTTGTTTTGCTCTAGGCAACAGAATAAGTGCAAAATGTAAACTTTTGGTTCTCTAGAATCAGGTGTAATTGTTTAAAGGTCTGATGACACGATTTTGACTTCATCTGATTTTGCAACACATAATTTCAATATGACAAAATAGGTTGGTCTGTGCAGTTCTAAGTCAAACAGGCTTTTTTTTCCACGTGAATATCCGACGTTTTCATGAGCACCACGTCACAAATTGCGTCAGTGGCTGGAAAACCCCCCGGCCATGTTGTGACGTCAGCGGCAGAACACAACACTTGGCTGCCCATTGTACACGTAGGATGGAAACGGTAGAAAACACTGACGATGGTTCCAGAACATGTAGTGTGGAATTGGTTTGTGTTGTTCAATCCAGACAATTATAGTTCAGAAGAATGGGAAGACAATGAAGAATCTGGGGGCATCAGACCTTATAGGTTTGAGCCGTGCCAAGCGGGCATCGTGCCCAGCGAGTCAGACTCAGAGAGTGACGGTGGAGAGGCACACATGCCCGCCACAGCAGCAGCGGCAAACACACAGCAGGGGAACACCAGTGTTATTCTTTTGTTACAGATATTGCAACAAATTATTTGTTCATAAATATAATTTATTTAAACCCGATTTTTCAATAAAATCATAGCAGTGTGTTCTCTGTGGCTCAGGCATCGGGTTTATGATGTATTATCGTTTGAGTTCTTGTTGTTTTTATGTTTTGTACATGTGGTTTATGTGCCATTTTGACCCACTTTCAGGTGGGCACTGTCCAAGATTTGCCGGTCTGACCACGCGCCCTCTCTCTTTGACAGTCAACTGTTCATGTTTTGTGTGCATCATCTGCCGTCTTGTCAGCCAGCCAATATTGCCAACACCACTATCACGACGTGTTAGCCATTCCACACAGCCGTGGTTCTGTTGCGCCCCTTGAAGTGATGTCGGCCCTGGGGCACAACCGTGGTTAACACGTCTCCTCTCCATGTTCACTGGGCGATGTCGGCCCCGAACGCCAACTGTAAGTGTTTGTTTATTTTTGTGGGTCTTCACCTTTTTGGGAACTGTTGTCATCAGTCTTATGTTCAATACATGTGCTGTGGTGGATCCTGTGCGTAAATCCATTCATCTTTCCCCTCCTCGTGCGCTCCCTGTCATGACCCTCCTACGTGCAGGGTTCACCACAGCACATTTAATACAGAAAGACAGACAATTCCCAAAAAGGTGAAGACGTACAAAAAACACAAACACATTTACTGATGGTGTTCGGGGGCCAGCATCACCCAGCGAACGAATGAGAGGAGACGTGTTAGCCACAGGTGCGCCCCAGAGCCAACATCGCTTCAAGGATGCACGAGAACCACGGCGAACATGGAGTGACTAACATGTCGTGAGAATGCTGAAAATACTAGCAGACTAACAGCACAGATGACAATACTATGGACCAGCAGTGCATGACTGGCAAACGACCGCTAAGTACACACACTGCTGGTGATGGTGTGATGAGAAGCACCTGGGCAAGGACCGGGAAAGATGATCAGCGGGAGCTGGAATCAGCTGGTGATAATGATAGAGGGGACGTGGCCGGATCGGCGATCATCAGCATGCACTCACAGAAAATAGGTCAAAGCAGCCGTCTAACAGCTGCCGGCCAGACAGTGGCTAAGGAGAGGAAGCACACTGAAATACATACTATACATACATAAACAGCGGCACCTAAACCCACAAAGAGGTCTGGACCGAGCAGGGGGAAACCAAGCCGGCTCGGCTCCTGACACTCCTCCTGCGTAAAAGTGCACAAGGAGGCTTAAGACAGTTGGACCTGAAGCGTATGATGTGGTCTTTCACGGCCTGCTGTTTATCTAAGCCTGCAACACAATGCGAAGGCATAGCCGTAAAATTAAAACAAGAAACCAGAGAAACTGTGAGCTACAAAGCTGTTGTCATTCCAGTCAACAACACCTGCATCCGTTCTGTCGCTTACGTCATGGGGGTGCCACCCTTCATTTGGTGGGCGGCACCACAGTCCAGTCAGCGGCTGCGGTTTTTTGATGATAACTATGTTATGCAGGCGCGGTTGTAAATATTACAGTGATCATCGACAATGACTTTTGGGTTTACACAACATGTTAAAAAATGTCAAAATCGTGTCATCAGACCTTTAATATTTAATAGTTTGTACTTACTGGTACCAGTTGGTAAGAGTCATCATAATGTATAGGGAGGCAAGACAGAGGTGGAAGTGAAAAAAGGAGTAGCTGTAGGTGACTCCCTCCTCCTCATTGTCGACAGCTCTGCGTATGCCATCCTCTCCCACCACACCCTCTCCACCTAACCCTCCACCCTCTTCCGTCTGCATCAGCTTGTTGACCTGGGCATTACTAGATGAGCGGATGCTAGCAAAGAGGCAGGACAAATGAGTATCATCATACTTCAGCAGTATCACAGAAGACAGAGTGTGGCATCATGAATACAAAACATCTGTATTATCTAATGACTACACCTCATTACAATCATGTTAATTCATGATTCTGCACAACCTTGAGTTGCTTTTATACAACAGTTCCAGTAACATTATTAGGATTTTTTTTTAATTTGCTCAGCTACTTTGCTCTCTCAAGACAAACAGTTCCACAACCCTGGTGCTTAGGTACTGCTGAGGAATCCAAACAATGAGAATTATATAGAACAGAATAATAACGTTGTCATTCTACACACGTACAATAGAATTGGACAATATATAGAAATTTGATCATTATCCTGATGTCAACATACACATTATGCATATCACAAACATCTGATGCAAATATAAACCTGGCATGTAGCTAAAGAAGGCAGAGCTGGAGGTGGCAGAGTTGAAGATGTTTAGAGTCTCACTGGGAGTAACTAGTTGGGATAGAATTGAATATATAAGAGGGACAGCCCAGGTTGAGTGGTTTGGAGACAAAGTAAGGGAGGCAAGACTGAGATGGTCTGGACATGTGCAGAGGAGGGATAGTGGTTATAGTGGACAAAGGATGGTGAAGATGGAGCTGCCAGGCAGGAAGAAAAGAGCAAGACCACAGAGAAGATTCATGGATGCAGTGAAGGAAGACATGGAGAGGGTTGGTGTGACAGAAGAGGATGCAAGGGACAGGGTAAGGTGGAGGCAGATGATCCGCTGTGGTAATCCCGAAAGGACGCAGCTGAAAGGAGGAGAAGAACAAGAATGTAGCCAAAGGAATTAGTGTTTTTTAATACAAAAAAAATTCAGATTCAAGTCCTTTTAGTTGTTGGTTAATCTTAAATGCATGGCAAAATCAAACTTGTCCAAGGTATTGAGAAGTTAAAGCTTTTGTATAAATCTGAAGTCAATCCAATCAGAAATGTAGAAGCAATACTGGTGACAACAGAAAATGTCAAATGGACGGACGGACAGACAAACGAACCAATGGGTGAAAAACATTACACTCCAACAAAGTAGGTGACGGTAATGCAGCTTTATGCCGAAGAAGAACCAGAATGGATGGCAACCACAGAAGAAGCAGGAAGAAGTTATAATACATGGAGGATCATGACGGTTGAAGGGGAAGACACAGGAAGAAATGTGGGTAAAGAATACCTCATGGCTCAAGCAGAGACATTAACATGATAATACACAGGTATTTGTTTAGATATCACAAGTCCAGAGGCTGTATCAACTGAAAATTGTCCATCTTTGACAGATTTTTTTTCAGCAATGACTGAAAATTTCATCATTTGACAGATTACACTGAGGGTGATCTAATTCAAGTGAATTAAAATGACACATAATAATAGACACATAATTTTACAAGCCTATCTGTCAGAATGACAACAAAAAATTCTAGTGCAACCTCTTCACAAGTCATATCATTATCGCAATATTGAACAACAGTATTGCATATTTTCCAAACACCATGTAGACCTAATGTACAACAAAATTTGTCATTGTGCATCAATAATTGCTTATATAAACACATGGTCCTCCTCCTTCGGGGTTTCATTCATGAGTGAGGGGAGAATGGAGGGAGAGATTGACGGACAGATTGGAGCAGCATCTGCATTGATGTGGACATTGTACCAGTCTGTTGTGGTGAAGAGGGAACTGAGCTCTAAAGCAAAGCTGTCGATTTACAGGTCAATCTACGTTCCTACCCTCACCTATGGTCATGAGCTTTGGGTAATGACCGAAAGAATGAGACTGCGGATACAAGCGGCTGAAATGAGTTTTCTCCATAGGATTGCTGGACTCACCCTTAAGAGATAGGATGAGGAGCTCAGTCATCAAGGAGAGGCTCAGAGTAGAACCGCTGCTCATCCACATCGAAAGGAGCCAGTTGAGGTGGTTTGGGCATCTGATCAGGATGCCTCCTGGACACCTCCCACTTGAGGTGTTTTGGGCATGTCCCACTGGAAGGAGACCCCAGGGCAGACCCAGGACATGCTGGAGAGACTACATCTCCCAGCTGGCCTGGGAACATCTTTGTATCTTCTCTGAAGAGCTGGCGCAGGTGGCTGGAGAGAGGGAAGTCTGGGTTCTCTACTTGAGCTGCTGCCTCCGTGACCCGGACCTCCGGAAAAGTGGTAGAAAATGAATGGATGGATGGAGGGATGGATGGTCCTCTTCCTGTTGATTATGTGAGTTGAACACTGTAGCAGCTCAATAGTAATCGGTTTACCTATCTAACAACTTGGGATTCCTGGTGGATGCCATGATTCTCACACATAATCACTGTCTTTGTGGAGTGCCTAGCATTTAGCCTAGCCACCAGCATGTTCACTTTTGTTTGCTGGGTTTTTATTGACAAAGGAGCCACAAACACGAGCTACTCTGTGAGGATTTAATTGAAACTGTACGTATGAATATCAAGAAATATACATGCAGCACATATTCATAGAATGTCGATTGCCCAATCAAACTGCTCAATGAAAAGCACGACATGAAAATGGCAAACACTGTTTCAGGCTTTGTCCTTGTGAAACTTACCTGGCATAGAGGGTGCAGAAGAGGAAGATGACCAAACCAACCACGCCCTGAGCATCCCACCACTGCTCCACTCCTGGGTTGCTGTCAGTAGATTGTTCAGTGGTGCTGACATTTGACACTAGACTCAAGAGGCTGGGGTTACACTTACGATCTAGGAAATCAAGAACACAAATATACACATTTAAAAAAAAAAGCCATATTCTACAGCAACTCTGCTTGTAACATGGAAAGAGCTACAGACTCTATATAAGAGATGGACACAGTAACCACAACGCCATCCATTGGTTAATGACGTCCAAAAAGCCTTGATCTGAGTCCATTGCTATGTTGCCAGGATGAACACACCTGCGACTAGAGGAGGAAAAGTGAGGAAAACTATACCGCCTGTGGCTAGAGGCTTGACAAGTAGCTGGTAGGACCCAAATAAAAGTCCTATGCTGTACTGCATAAAAGAACCACGATTTAAAAAAAAAAAAAACATTCAATGTGACGTATTGCTAGTGATTATAAGAGAAAGTATCCCCATTTCCACTGAAGAAACTACAAACTAATTTTACAGGAACCCCACACGTGGTGTGCATCTCCATTGCAGGAACCTCCCCCTGTAAGAGGAAATTTTCAGGAGCACCTAGAGGCCAAAATAAGTCCCTGCTTTGGGGTAGATACTTCAGTGCAGCCCTGAAAAACTGCTGGACGGAGCTTGGGGTTGACTCATTGAACCCACAATGGTCACAGAAATAACTTGAATCTGACAAAAGTGGTAATAAATAAAAATTCTATGAAAATTAACCAATGAAAATCAGACAATGCTTTTGAATTGTGGTTCAACAGAATTACTTTAAAAAACACACTCATGAAACAGGCCTGGACAAAAATGATGGTACCCCTAGAAAAGATTGAAAATAATGTGACCATAGGGACATGTTCAACCAAGATGTGTCCTCTAATTAACATCACAGGTGTCTACAAACTTGTAATCAGTCAGTCGGCCTATTTAAAGGGAGACAAGTAGTCACTGTGCTGTTTGTTGACATGGTGTGTACCACACTAAACATGGACCAGAGGAAGGAAAGGAGAGAGCTGTCTCAGGAGATTAGAAAGAAAATTATAGACAAGCATGTTAAAGGTAAAGGCTATAAGACCATCTCCAAGCAGCTTGATGTTCCTGTGACTACAGTTGCACATATTATTCAGAAATTTAAGATCCACAGGACTGTAGCCGACCTCCCTGGACGTGGCCGCAGGAGGAGACGGATAATACGAATGGTAACAAAAGAGCCCAGAAACACCTCTAAGCACATTCAAGGTGAACTCCAAGGTCAAGGTACATCAGTGTCAGATTGCACCATCTGTCGTTGTTTGACCAAAGTGGACTTCATGGGAGACGACCAAGGAGAACATCACTGTTGAAAACAAATCATAAAAAAGCCAGACTGGAATTTGCCAAACTGCATGTTGACAAGCCACAAAGCTTCTGGGAGAATGTCCTATGGACAGACGAGACAAAACTGGAACTTTTTGGCAAGGCACATCAGCGCTATGATCACAGACGCAAAAATGAAGCATACCAAGAAAAGAACACTGTCCCTACTGTGAAACATGGAGGAGGTTCTGTTATGTTCTGGGGCTGCTTTGCTGCATCTGGCACAGGGTGTCTTGAATCTGTGCAGGGTACAATGAAATCTCAAGCCTATCAAGGTATTCTAGAGAGAAATGTGCTGCCCAGTGTCAGACAGCTTGGTCTCAGTCGCAGGTCATGGGTCTTGCAACAGGATAATGACCCAAAACACACAGCTAAAAACGGCCAAGAATGGCTAAGAGCGAAACATTGGACTATTCTAAAGTGGCCTTCTATGAGCCCTGATCTAAATCCTATTGAACATCCGTGGAAGGAGCTGAAACATGCCGTCTGGAGAAGGCACCCTTCAAACCTGAGACAAGTGGAGCAGTTTGCTCATGAGGAGTGGGCCAAAATACCTGCTGAGAGGTGCAGAAGTCTCATTGACAGTTACAGAAATCGTTTGATTGCAGTGATTGCCTCAAAAGGTTGTGCAACAAAATATTAAGTTAAGGGTACCATAATTTTTGTCCAGGCCTGTTTCATGAGTTTGTTTTTTAAAATAATTCTGTTGAACCACAATTCAAAAAGCATTGTCTGATTTTCATTGGTTAATTTTCATAGAATTTTTATTTATTACCACTTTTGTCAGATTCAAGTTATTTCTGTGACCATTGTGGGTTTTTCTTTCATTAACAGAGGGGTACCAACAATTCTGTCCACGTCTGTACAGCTATCCATCTATTATTATACACAGCAGAAGGACCAGTTTGACTACAACCGTTGCATCGGTGTTGCTCATTTGTCACTAAGTATTTAACTAGAAGTGATTTATTTCATTATTTGGGCATTTTTGTGTCCTGCATTTGGTAGTTAAAGTCATTCCGGCCATTCCGCTCCACAATCACGGCGGTATTAAGTTTTTAATTTTTAGATACTCGTGGGGGAGGGGGGACTCTCGGTCCTGCAAAGTACAGTGGTACCACACGGGTGAAGCAGAAGCAGGGACTCCCGTCTACTACTGAATGGGCAGGCTGGGCATGCCTCCCTGCGAAGGACTGTGGTCCAGCCGGACAGGCTGCTGCTTCTCCCAGCATGTCCTGTGTTGATACACCGGTGTTCTTTGTCAGACCCGGGTCCCCGCTGACACTCCTCCCAGTCTGCTCGCGCACCTCATGTTCTCCACATATGGCAAATTATCCTTTAGACCTAAGTAATCACGGCAACTTTATGGTATAATTTTTTTAAGCATTTAATCTTCAGTATTATCTTTTTCTAGTAAAATCTGTCATTTTTCACGTCCTTGTTTTGTCCAGGGAACACTGTGGTGACCGACAGGTTGTGATGCCACGTACTATCCAGTGAGCACAGAGTCAATCCGAAACCCTGCCCACACTTCTTGAAGCCAGGGCATGAAGAGAGACAGAGCGGTGACAGAGTAGTGGCTAAACTTTTATTGATAAAAAATTACATATTTTGACTGACCAACACCATACTAGGGGATGCCCACCTTCGTAATCTCAGCAAAGCACTTATAAAACCTTAGGTCAGTCCAACAAATGGTTCCAAGAGATATGCGTGGAACACACACACACACACACACACACACACACACACACACACACACACACACACACACACACACACACACACACACACACACACACACACACACACAGACAAAGCTATGCTACTAATGAGCCCCATATCACCCCACCCTCCCTCTTTTATCACTTGTGGGATCTGTGGTTGAGGCTAATGCTAGATGGCTAGCTCTAGTTGTTGGGCACAACCTGGCCTAACTAACATTTATCAGTCCCTCCAGGATTTCGCAGGATGTTTTTATGATTGTTGCAGCCCAAAAAGCCTGAATTCGCAGGAGCTTTTTTAAAAAGTTGCGATAAAAGTTGTGATATTTTTAGTGTTTTTTTTGCACTAAAAGTTGTGGGAAGAATTACAAATTTTAAAGCAGATGGTTTTTTTTCAGTTTACTGCAGATATTCTATATAACAATACAAGAAAACCACAGGATTGTCAAAACTTTCCTATTACAGTGATTTGTAAATTAAGCAGAAACTTCTGCTATATAGAAAAACTCTTGTGCAACAACAAATACAGGCTTTAACACAATATCCATTACAACAGCTAAATTGCATTGAATGCATGTTAAAGAGTAGAGATGTGGAAATTATTGGCAGCACCTTCATTTGGGAAAACTCCCTACGGTCTCCAACCACTCAGTACCGAGCGGAGAGGAAAAAAAAATATTCTGTTGCTCTGTATTGTTTATCAGAGTCTGTGTTTTTCTGGAAAAAAAAAAAAAAAATTACAAACAATATTCTCTCTCTTTCCGTGCCTAAGTCCTACCTGTCTATCTGCTGCACGCCGGTCTTGACACACACACTTGTTTCTTGAAGATTCACAGCTTTAAAGCTCATTGACATGATGTGGCAATCATTTTCCCTCTAAAGACGTATAAAATGTTCAAACACTGGCTGTAGTGTTAGATTTGAGTGTTTTATTTGTGGTTTTATGGGGCTGTCCTCACGCCCGCTCCCGCGACGGGGTGCTTTTGGAGCAGGCGGACGCTTTTCAACACAAACCCAGCACTTCATACATGCAGCCAGGACAGAGACGTGGCGAGACGTCCACCGGCGGGCTGGGGGAGACAGAGGAAGGGACGGTGTTGGAAACCTCGTGGTTGAGTGGTTTTTTAAGTTACACACTCTCTTTTTGCTGATGTGTTCCATTAATACTCACTGTAAACATGGAGGTCAACGCAGTACAGCGATGCATTTGGTCGGTTAGACTGAGCATTTGAGCGCCAGTCAGACAAATTTGATTGGTGAAATTGGTGGAAGTTGACAAGGATTTGCCAAAATTGCGGGAAAGTTGCAGTGATTGGACAAAGTTGCAAGGTCGCGCAATAGGTCGTGCAAACAAATTGACCCTTAGTCAGGCCCTTAGTCAATCTGTCAAATTGACCCTTAGTCAATTGTCTGATTTCGCGTGAACTGATGTGATCACAACATCGCAAAATCCTGGAGGGACTGATTTACATTCCCATGTTCACTGAGAATGTAAAAACCCAATTAAAACATTGTTGGGGCCTGGGTGTGTGATTTGAATGGTCTATGGGCTATGGCAGGTCCCTAATGTATATAACAAGCACAGGAATTGGTCTGAATGAGTGAACATTCTAGCTGCAGCTAACTGCTGCTCATGGAGGAGCCATTCTGACCAGGGTATAATAAACTAATAACCTATAGCAACATCAAGGAAATTACAGGCAGACCCAGCCAAAATTTAAGGAAATAAGACAGAATAACACCTTGAAGCAAGATATATTATCAAGAGTCGATTGATGAATCAGTTGGGAACAAAGATGTCTAGTGGGGTGAGTGAAATATATGAGTAACCATAAAAACTATGACTTCTGCGCTATGCTAGCTAGGCTAGCTGTGGTCTGTGTGTGTGGTTTCAGAAGCTCATAGATACAAATCTACTCTCACTGTCATTTACATGGGTGGAGAAAAATATTGGGGGAAAGTGGGGGTGAAATATCATTCCAATGAACTTCAACCAGTACATCACAGTCAGAGAAAAGTTTGAACAGCTCACTGAAAGATATTTACCGAGACCAAAATGGCCAGGTGGCCAAGATACCCAAACTAATGGGCAAAAAGCACTGAAAAAGTGATGTTCATAATATGTCCCCTTTAACAAAAAAAGAGCTTTTTTTTCTACATTTCAGACAAAACTCACCTTTACAATCAAAGTGTTGTGGCAGATAAAATACAAATACATATGAAAGTAACAGTGAGCACAAACAAACATGAACATTCATACAGAAACTATAGTACGTAAATACAGAGTGAAATGAGATAAGAAAACTCACTTGGATTGTTGGTCATTGCAGACCACGTCACATACATGGTGTAGAGGGAGATGAGGGAAGCCTGAAGCAGACCAGAGTGTTGCTGAGCTTCCTGTAAACAAAATGATAAATATACCACCCCTGAATAGACCAAAATATGCATATACACAATGTAAAATATTGTAAAGCTGCATTAAATCAGTGTTTTTCAAACTTCTTTGAGCCATAGAACTTTTTATGTTGAAAAAATCCCACGGGACTAGGGCTGGGCAATTGGACCTTAAATCAGCATCACAGTTAATTGACACTTTCAAATCGTCCCCCCCCCCCCCATCCTTTCTTCTTCCTCATAGTTCACTGACAAAGTTCATAATTAAGCAATATTACACAACAGTGCGGCATCATGTCACAGCAGTGCAGTAGCAAATGAGCATAACAGAATAGGCCTATTCCCATCTCACAAACAACTGAAACATTCTCCAGTACTGAAGTCAGTGGGTTTACATGCTGTGTGGGCCATGTGACTCATCATGGCATCCTTAGCTAGTCTATTATGGTTGCCCATCCCGGTAGAATAAAACAGTTGCTATGACGCGGATAGCCATCAGATTATGTGCAGCCTTAGCGTCAAGCATCTACATGCTAGTTTCCCCGCACTTTGCTTGTGTTTTCTGGGCATCTTCAAATTAAGTAAAGAGTCAGTCATCACATACTATGCGGACAGAGACCACATTTGTTTTCGTTACAAGCAGTTTTTGTAGTGGTTCTGGACAGGTCTGCAGCCCGTCCACGCTTTGTGTTCCTTTTTTGACTCATCTGTCATGTTTTCTGTGCATCCCCTCTGTGTTTTTCCAGCCCCACCCGTCCTGTGCTGCCTGATTGCCTTTGATGGTGCTCACCTGCCTTGTATTCTCCCAATCACTGTCTTCCCTATTTATGCTGGCCGTGGGCACTAATCCCCACGGGGTCCTTGTGTTAACTTCACATAATGTACCACGCTGTTTGGACTTTTGGTTGCTGTTTATCACTCCACTCATGTTGGGATTATTTTTGTATTTAATTACTGCCCATGTGCAGTGGTTATTTCTATTTTCTGCTGCACAATAAAATATGGTTTACCAGATTTGCCTGGCGAGTGGGTCCTCTCCTCCTTTGCCCAGGAGGAGGAAACACAAACATGACAGTTTTACTTTTTCCTGCAATGTTCTGCTGCTACCAAACAGCACTAAAAGTGCGCTGCTTCCAGGCTTTGGTGGTGCGTGCCTGTGCACGTAACTCCATGGGCGCAGGGTGACGTTTATAAAGCGCTACATGAAAAGCTCTTTATAAACACGCACACAACAGGGAGAGGGAAAAACTGAAAACAAAATTTGGTTGGTTTGTACCCCGAACTTCAGTTTTTAGTTCTTTTCAATTAATCGCCCAGCCCTACAAAGGACCTTACCAATCTAAAATGTTATACTGTAAAATGACATATTGTAGCCTATTACAGCATATCTAATGACAATTTAGTCTTGTAATTTGTTTAGACTGAGTGTGAAACGTGGCATGATTACATACAATGTGCATGCACTTGCAAGTTCGCATCCATGGGAGACGAATTTTGTTCAACTCGGACCAAGAGTTCGCTCAATGTTTTCACTGGTGTTCTGCCATTGCCAGGAGAGTGAATTAGTTTGAAAATGAGACAGCCACTTATAGGAGACATCTCTCGTCAGATGCGTGCTCCCGTGAAGGGGGCTCTTTTCATGGCAGACGTGCTTTCCTCAGCACAATACCTCCAAACCTCCATGACAGTTGCTACAGCCACAGTGTTTTTGGTGCTGGGGCGGCCAATGTTGGGATGTGGTTTCTGAGGGAGGTGGTGAAATTTTCCCCATCTGAATAGTGTAGTGGGCTCAGGCACATTGTTTTTTTTTCATACATCCATGGCAGATGCAGGACTGCTGCAGGTGTTGTGGCCCCGGCTCTCCACGGGCAAGTTTTCCATCAAGAACAGGAAAAAGAAGAAGAGGGATAGCATTTGTGCTGCCACCCACTGACATCAAGAAGCCACTGCAGGTGTAAATGCACAACAATGGCAAGTTGATTGTCTAATTCTACTTCTTAATTGCTCCAAAAAATGGCAATTTCCCAGGGGACAGTGAACGTTCTCTTACGGGCCCCTGAGGTCCAAGGACCCCTGGTTGAAAAACACTGCATTAAATGAAATGTTTATTTAACTTTTATTAAATAAAAGTATATTGATATATTGATTAATAAATTGATTAATTAATTATATTATATTTTAAATTAAATTATATTGATTATTATATTGTTTATTTAACATCTGGACACAAATATCACCATCAAGTGCCCATCTATTTTACAGTACAGAAGAAATAAAAACTCATAATCACCATTTGTTGATAGACACAGAGCAAATGTGATACACATAAATTAATGCTTGACCACTGAAGCTACATGGAACCCAAAATTAGGAATGCATTCCCAAGCAGACCTGTATCTTTGGTAAGATGGAGACAACCGAGATGATGATGCAGAAGATGAGGTTGAGGCTGATAAAAACTTTGTGCTCAGTGCAGTCGTCCGGTTTTGTGTAGTAAACGTAGAAAAGCACCACAGCAGTGATGGCCAGTGCATAGTGGAAGAGTGTGAAAGTCAGCAGCCCTGTAATTTGCATCAACACAAAGTAACATGAATGACAGCATTATTAAAATATTATGGAAATCAGGCATTGCTTGTGGCAGTAAAGTGAACACTTTGACAGTAATAAGAGCCGACTGCTAATACTATGAGCAGCACCCAGTTCCCAGTTGATGTGCCACTAGTCATTTACGCAGATGAGCCAATGTAAAACACAAAATACAGTGGTGTGAAAAAGTGTTTGCCCCCAACCTGATTTCTCATTTTTTTGTATGCTTGTCACACTTAAATGTTTAAAATCATCAAACAAATTTAAATATTAGACACAGGGATGAGAATGGGGTTTGGGAAAAAAAGAGGAAACTAAGCCGGGGGTGTTGGGGTCACAGGCCCCCAAGCCGGATCCAAGGCGGAGCCTTGGTGGGGGGTCTGGGGGGCAACGCTAAGCTAAAGAAGCTAAAGAAATCTGGTGTTTTAGAATGCTCAAATGTGGTCTTATATTTAAAGTTAGAAGTAAGTACAAATGCATTTATAGTTTACCTTTTTAATCTGCTGCTGCATCACATGTGTAAATTTATGATATCTGAAAGGTATGTTGATGTAATAATACTAAATTATATTTTACTACTATTTAATATGTTAAATGTTATATATTACATTTACATAGTTCTAGAACAGACAAAATAATTTAACCAAGTAAAATAAATTATAAATATTAACAAAATTCCATCACCAAGTCCATCACCCATTTATTAAAATATACTGACATTCTGCAAACATTTTGATTTATTAATGTGTGCATTTGTTAGTGTTACTAATATAAAAAAGTTGCATATTAGTATATTTTAATATTTGAAAGATAATCTAAGAAAGTAAGTAAAACCTAAAAGATGTTTAATATTTTTGTGCAATGACCATAAAGAAATTATGTTTACTAATAAAAGCAAAGACATCTTAGGAAAGGCAACCCATCACCACCCATGACAAAAAGCCTTACACATGCATTATGTAACTCCTCCTAGTGAAACAAAAAATGATAAATTATATTCAAAATTCTTAGATTGCATTTCAAATTGTGAGAAAATATGTAATAACATTTATCTATTAACAATCGATTATCAGCATTCAAATGCAATTAGTGTTTCAAAACAGGCATGACATCACAACTTACACATGCCATTTCATAACAAATTCATTACACGAAAATTCTCAAGTACATTACTTATAACGAGAAAAAAATCTTACCTCGGAATATGTCTTCCGATCACTAATTGCTGTAATCAGGGCCGATTGTGATGAACTTTGATCGACTGGCATCTGAATTTGACCGTGTCCATCGATCGTTTTGAATGCAGCACTGAGCGAGTAGTTCGATCTCCTTGTAGCCACAATTTTGAGATGTTTCTGTTTTGAACAGTGTTCAACTAAGGCAACACAACTCAAGAAATTGTTGCAATAAACACACTGGGCTTTCCCTGGTACTTCGCATTTCGCTATGAAGTCGGCCATTTTTTCAACCACAACTTTGGTATTTTTACCGATCTTTACAGTCATTGACACAGTTTTTTCAAGCCATTCCCAACGAAACTTGTTCCTTATTCCTTTGTCGATTTCTAAAATTCTTGCTTTGTTGTCTTTCATGAGTTTTTGGTTCACCATTTTCACAAAATCGGGAAAACTCGGATGATTGAACTGATTGAACTGTCCGCCATTTGCATTTCGCTCCACGTGTTGGATATGACAAAGGAAATCTAACAAAATCACTGATTGGTTGCTTCAATAAGTATCAGCCAATCAGTGGCCTTGTTACATTACATTACTGATCTCGCTGGGTAGCGCGTTCTGCGTGGTGGATTTTAGCAGCCGATCGAAAATACAACTCGCCGCTCATAACATACCTCACCCCCCCCCCCCCCCCTAAAATTTTCTCCTCGAATTTAGACTATTCACGAGAATGACCCTAGACATGATCAAATCCGCGGAATTCTGCGGATCCGCGGAGGATTCTCATCCCTGTAGACAAAGATAACACAAGTAAACACAAAATGCAGTTTTTAAATGAAAGTGTTAATTATTAAGGGTAAAAAAAAAATCAAAACCTACATGGCCCTGTGTGAAAAAGTGATTGCCCCCCCCCCTTAAAACATAAATTAAATGTGGTTTATCACATCTTTGGAAAGCTGAGTTCAATTTCAGGCCTGATTATTGCCACACCTGTTTTCAATCAAGAAATCGCTTAAATAGGACCTGCCTGACAAAGTGAAGTAGACCAAAAGATCCTCAAAAGCTAGACATCATGCTGCGATCCAAAGAAATTCAGGAAGAAATGAGAAACAAAGTAATTGAAAATCTATCAGTCTGGAAATGGTTATAAAGCCATTTCTAAAGCTTTGGGACTCCAGCGAACCACACACAGTGAGAGCCATTATCCATAAATGGCGAAAAAATGGAACAGTGGTGAACCTTCCCAGGAGTGGCCAGCTGACCAAAATTAACCCAAGAGGTCAGCGACGACTCATCCAAGAGTTCACAAAAGACCCCACAACAACATCCAAAGAACTGTAGGCCTCACTTGCCTCAGTTAAGGTCAGTGTTCATGACTCCACCATAAGAAAGAGACTGGGCAAAAAAGCCCTGCATGGCAGAGCTCCAAGATGTAAACCACTGCTGAGCAAAAAGAACATAAAGTCTCGTCTCGGTTTTGCCAGAAAACATCTTGATGATCCCCAAGACTTTTGGGAAAATACTCTGTGGACTGATGAGACAAAAGTTGGAACTTTTTGGAAGGTGTGCGTCCCATTACATCCGGCGTAAAAGTAACACAGCCTTTCAGAAAAGGAACATCATACCAACAGTAAAATATGGTGGTGGTAGTGTGATGGTCTGGGGCTGTTTTACTGCTTCAGGACCTAGAAGACTTACTGTGGTAAATGGAACCATGAATTCTGCTGTCTACCAAAAAATCCTGAAGGAGAATGTCCGGCCATCTGTTTGTGACCTCAAGTTGAAGCACACTTGGGTTCTGTAGCAGGACAATGATTGAAAACACACCAGCAAGTCCACCTCTGAATGGCTTAAGAAAAACAAAATGAAGACTTTGGAGTGGCCTAGTCAAAGTCCTGACCTCAACCCAATTGAGATGCTGTGGCATGACCTTAAAAAGGTGGTTCATGCTCGAAAATCGTCCAATGTGGCTGAATTACAACAATTCTGCAAAAATGAGTGGACCAAAATTCCTAAGCAGCACTGTAAAAGACTCACTGCTGGTTATTGCAAACGCTTGATTGCAGTTGTTGCTGCTAAGGGTGGCCTAACCAGTTATTAGGTCTAGGGGGCAATCACTTTTTCACACAGGACCACATAGGTTTAGATTTTTTTACTCTTAATATTAAACACCTTCATTTAAAAACTGCATTTTGTGTTTACTTGTATTATCTTTGTGTAATATTTAAATTTGTTTGATGATCTGAAACATTTAAGTTATAACATACAAAAAAATGAGAAATCAGGAAAAGGGCAAACACTTTTTCACACCACTGTACCTTCATCAATCTTATTGTTCATGAGCTCAAACTATTGCCAGCATATAAATACCGCCATCAGTGTGTGAATGGGTGGATAGCAGGATCTGTAAAGCGCTTTGGTCATCTAGAGATGAGAATAAAAGCGCTATATACAGTAAGTGAATGCCATTTACCATATACAGTATGATCTTATTACTGTACAGCAATTTAAGTAGTTAAAAAAAATAGACCCTTAGTCAACACTATTGAAATTAAATGTGCTAAACTTCAAAGTCATACCATGGTCATGTGGACATAATATTAAGCACGTGCTTTTTTTAAGTGAATCCTTTACCTGCGAACCAGCATTTGCTGTCCCTATTTTCAGCATTTTCAACCCAGACCTTGTTCCAGGAGTAGGCAAAATCGATAAGGAGAATAAGCTGGATCAAAATGAAGATAAAGGATCCTACTATTCCAAAGTAAAACCACACTGTCAAATAAAAAGGAAACAGACAAAGCACAAAGCGTCATCATAAGACTAAACAGAAATAATCAAAGAAATGTATAGTTGTGTATATAACGTCACATAGTTGTTATGATATATTTCAATTTCATGCGATTTAACCTAGAGGTGTTAGTACCAGTATGAAATGTTCCATCAGGGATGAAAAATGCTCCCACTGTAATCCCAACCAGGATTAGAAATTTAAAGAACCAGAACCTGGAAAATGAAGGTTACACAAGTCCCATAAATACAGAAGAGAGACAAAAGTATTTCCAAAAAATCTTAATCCATCCAGAATCTAAACGGTATAATAGGCTCTAAAGACCACTTACCCATTTTGAAGAGCAGCACGTGGGTCTTTGCTGCTACGTACTCCAATCATCATAGCAGAGAACAAAAAGAAGAAGCAAGTCATGGCAAAGCAGATCCGATACACAGGCTTATATCCCACAATGACATCACAATTAACCTGGTTTTCAATATCAAGTATTGTACTCCCTCCTTGACAAAATGGTAGAATCTAGGAAAAAAAGGCAGATAACGTGGATGTAATTAACACCATCTAAACAGCATTTACAATGAAACATATTAAACACATTAGTGTACAAGTTGCACAATGTGTCATTGCATATTCTCAAATGAAACACAAAGATGGTGTGTGTATGTGTGTGCTTATACAGTGGTGTGAAAAGTGTTTTCCCCTTCCTGATTTCTCATTTTTTTCTATGTTTGTCACACTTAAATGTTTCAGATCAACAAACAAATTTAAATATTAGACAAAGATAACACAAGTAAACACAAAATGCAGTTTTTAAATGAAGGTGTTTAATAGTAAAAAAAATCCAAACCTACACGGCTCCGTGTGAAAAAGTGATTGCTTCCTAAACCTATTAACTGGTTGGACCAACCTTAGCAGCAACAACTGCAATCAAGCGTTTGCAATAACTGGCAATAAGTCTTTTACAGCGTTGTGGAGGAATTTTGGACCATCATGCCTTCATCTTTGCAGAATTGTTGTAATTCAGCCACACTGGACGGTTTTCGAGCATGAACCACCTTTTTAAGGTCATGCCACAGCATTTCAATCAGATTCAGGTCAGGACTTTGACTAGGCCACTCCAGAGTCTTCATGTTGTTTTTCTTATGCCATTCAGAGGTGGACTTGGTGGTTGGTGGTTTGTTTTCAATCATTGTCCTGCTGCAGAACCCAAGTGCGCTTCAACTTGAGGTCACAAACAGATGGCCGGACATTCTCCTTCAGGATTTTTTGGTAGACAGCAGAATTTATGGTTCCATTTACCACGGCAAGTCTTCCAGGTCCTGAAGCAGTAAAACAGCCCCAGACCATCACACTACCACCACATTTTACGGTTGGTATGATGTTCCTTTTCTGAAAGGCTGTGTTACTTTTACGCCGAATGTAATGGGACACACACCTTCCAAAAAGTTCCAACTTTTGTCTCGTCAGTCCACAGAGTATTTTCCCAAAAGTCTTGGGGATCATCAAGATGTTTTCTGGCAAAACTGAGACAAGCCTTTATGTTCTTTTTGCTCAGCAGTGGTTTTTGTCTTGGAACTCTGCCATGCAGGCTTTTTTTTTTGCCCAGTCTCTTTCTTATAGTGGAGCCATGAACACTGACCTTAACTGAGGCAAGTGAGGCCTGCAGTTCTTTGAATGTTGTTGTGGGGTCTTTTGTGACCTCTTGGATGAGTCGTCACTGTGCTCTTGGGGTAATTTTGGTCAGTCGACCACTCCTGGGAAGGTTCACCACTGTTCCATGTTTTTGCCATTTGTGGATAATGGCTCTCACTGTGTGTGGTTCGCTGAAGTCCCAAAGCTTTCAAAATGGCTAGAAAATTGAACTCAGTTTTCAAAGATGTGATAAACCACAGTTAATTTATGTTTTAACAGGGGGGCAATCACTCTTTCACACAGGGCCATGTAGGTTTGGATTTTTTTTTAACTCTTAATAATAAACACCTTCAATTAAAAACTGCATTTTGTGTTTACTTGTGTTATCTTTGTGTAATATTTAAATTTGTTTGATGATCTGAAACATTTAAGTGTGACAAACATACAAAAAAATGAGAAATCAGGAAGGGGCAAACACTTTTTCACACCACCGTATATAACTCAATCAGATCATTTTGGTGAATTTTAAAAAAGATTCAGCACAGTTTTACAAAACCCACTAAAATACTGACAATTGTGATACTTAAAGCCTTTACATACTTCACAAGAACAGATTTTTTTTTCTTTTTCTTGAGGTGGCAAGAACAAGAACAAAGTTCTTTCTGGCCAGGACATTTCATACTTCCCGAGAAACTCAAGTGCAGAACTGGGAAATTCAAATTTCTGACCAGTCACACATTAGTTCTTGGACAACATGCAAGAAAAAAGTTCTGCCACGATGATATGTCAAGAACAAGCTGCAAGAACTCCCAAACCAGGGCTGCAAGAACAAAATTACATCATTCTGTTCCTGCAGCCCTGGGAGAAAGAACAAATTTCTCGAGGTGATTACAATTCCCATATGAAATTTATATACCTATTATGTTTCACACTAAGTAACAGTGTTTACAGAGGTGTAAACCATTTTTTTTAAAGTACAAAAACATTTCAGCACAAGCATCCACCAAAGCACTGGACCATTTTCTCCATCAGTGACATACATTTGATGATTTAGGTACATCTTCAAAAGGCAGTGCATCCTTGAGCATTTTAATATGACAGATCTCGACAAACATACTTTACGGAGCTGTGTTTCCATTCCAGGAAGGATCATGATGACTGACACCATGGTTCCCAGTAGCAAAAAGAAGGAGAAAACTAATCGAGTGATGGTGGAGTTATTGGAGGAGGGACAGCAGCCGCAGAGAAGACATGGAGCTGAGCCACACAGACAGGAGGCCTGCAAGGGATGGAAGAGACACCAGCAAGGGGGGCGGAATTAATAAGAGTTGCATGTGAAAAACATAAGGCTTTTTAGGTGTAAGAGAACTGCTAACTGAATGTAGGTAAAACAAAGGATTAGGTGTTTACAGCAATCAGAAGCAGGTGAATAGACAGGTTAATTATTAAACATGACAGTTTAGCCATGGTTCAAACACTACTGTATATGGGAGTACAATTAGGACATAAGATTATAAAAGATGATAGAAAATAAGGTTAAGCGCAAAACGGACTTCTGTTTATGGTGCTACTGTTAGTCCATCTATAAAAAAGGCAAGCAAATTAATTTATATTCATGTAGTTATTACAACTAAACGGGTCGAAAGGCTATTTTTAACGTTGTGTACGCGTGTAAACGGCCTGTTCTGTTCTAACTAGCTCAACTGGCTAACTTCCTTGTAGTGAAACTATTATGTACATATTTATGTATGTATGGTACAGCCACAGTCGGGTGTTTAATGACTAGTTACAGTAAGGAGTGAGAACATAATTATCGAGTAGTAATGTAAGATGGCAACAACTGCTAAAGCTAACATAAAGGCGACGAGAGCGAACAAAAACTACATGTTTCTGTCTGACTAGATATTAATATTGGTGTAATATACTTACACAGCTAGCTAAAGAGCACAAGGCCAGGCAGGCCCCCATTTTGATATATAAAAAAAGCTGAAATGTGTGGACACTGCGAGCCGACGCCTCCTGTAACTCCTCAGAAGCAAAAAAAAAAACCCCAAACAAATTGTTAATGTAGGAAACGGCCCTTCGGTTTTTCAAAATAAAAGTATTACGCCACACAATACAACTGAACTCCAGATTTTAGTGTAAAAAAAATCGTGAAAACAAACAGTAATGTAACTCATTTAACGAGTGATACTCAAACATGGACCTGAAACCAAGGACGTTTTATGGTCACAGTTTTCAAAGCTCCTTGCTTGTCACTTGGTTTTAAAAGCGTATATTGCCGTTTTACTTTGGTGCTGTTATCGCTGCTTTTAGTTTGTTCTGTGTCAAGTATGGTCAGCCTAAATCCATGTTGAACACACCTGATGCCTGAGTAGGCCTCAAACAGGATATGTATGTAATTGTGTATGAAGACTGAATAAAGTAACTGGCACATTTCAAATCGCAGCAAAATAGAAATAGAATAGAATAGAATAGGCTTTATTAATAGGCTTTATTGTCATTGTACAGTAGTACAGTACAATAAAGCCTATTCTATTCTATTCTATTCTATAGGGCTGTCTACACATCCGGGTACTTGCACGTGAACTCGCAAACCCAGGAGAGCACGGAGGTAAGAATAAACAGCAGTTTACCACTGAAACAATATGGCATATCAATATTATGACGAGCTTTCACTGGAAGATCGGATCAGATATGAGATCAGATATGATCAAAAACTTTAAATTTGTGATCTCAAAAAGTGTCCCCACTGTAGTGTAGGAATATGGCCAGTATACTGCGTGTGATCTGGCCTGTGGCTGACGTCACCATGCCACTATATATCAGGGCAGTCCGCCATCTCATTGGAGTTGGTTGGTTACTAGTTGGTTAGAGAGCAGTAGGTGGGAGTTACCGATGTGAGTTATGACTAAATGTTCACATGTGCTTTTGTATTATTGTTTGTAATAAAGTTCAGTGCGAGCACAGCATCCTTGTCCGTCTTCATTCCAGGTTTGTGAATATAACATTTGGCGACGAGAATTTCGAACCATGCAAGTGTGCTTGAGACTGCTAAGGCCTTTCCTCGAGTCTCCAGGTGAACCAACCGTCCCATGGCCACAATGGCTGGACGTGTTCAAGACCTATATTGCAGCATTAGACCTGGGAAAACTGGATAAAGTAAGGAAGCAAGCACTACTTGTCCACAACCTAGGCATAGAAGGTCAGAGGATTTTTCACACGCTTGGTCTGATGGACTCGTATGTGGATGTTGTTGACCTGCTAGCTAGCTACTTTGCAAGACCGGACAACATGATAGCACGACAAATTCGATTCCACCAGAGGCGACAGGGAATTGGTAAGTTTGTGGAGGAAGAAAGCAGACGAGACACGAGCTGACGACACAGAACTTTATTTCTCCTCCAACACAGAACAGAATAATTCTGAGTGCCAAGGTAAGATAAGATAAGATAAGCCTTTATTAGTCCCACAATGGGGAAATTCCAGGATTGCAACAGCACAGGGATAGCAACACTCAGAGCAACAATCAGAAGGCAAGAGAAAAAAAAAACAAGAGCAGCAAGTATACATATGTACATATAAATATAAATATATATATATAGACACACAGTGTGGAGCATTGTAGCTAGATGGGATAGATATATAAATATATAAACACAGTGCGGAGCATTGTAGCTGGATGGAATAAATATATGAGTATATAAACACACAGTGCGGAGCATTGTAGCTAGATGGAATAAATATGTAGCTATATAAACACACACAGTACGGAGCATTGTAGCTAGATGGAATAAATATGTAAATATATAAACACACACAGTACGGAGCATTGTAGCTAGATGGAATAATATGCAGATATATAAACACAGTGCGGAGCATTGTAGCTAGATGGAATAAATATGTAGCTATATAAACACACACAGTACGGAGCATTGTAGCTAGATGGAATAAATATGTAAATATACTGTATAAACACACACAGTGCTGAGCATTGTAGCTAGATGGAATAATATGCAGATATATAAACACACAGTGCGGAGCATTGTAGCTAGATGGAATAGATATATGAATATATAAACACACACAGGTGAACTCCTTCATACACTTTCTTCCCGCCTCTGGAACCCAGGGTAAACACATTAACATACCAGTTACCAAGCATGTACACACATCAACATACACATTAACATACACGTCACAGAGCAAGGTTTAATACAATAGATAGATAGATAGATACATACATACTTTATTTCGAACAAAAAAGTAAAAAAAACAAAAAAAACAAATGACAAGTGTGATAAAGTGACAGTAAACAGTGCTCGAAAGGGAGAAGGAAGAAGTGAACACTTATTGACTCCAACTCCTCTTTTCCATAAATACAACCCATGTGAAATATATACAATTTACCACATTTAAGACCCCAAGCAATCAATTAACTATATTTTGTACATATCAACATTAACACCCATCCATCCCAACATACATACAGTCCATACATCAAAACCAGCCCCAAACAACACAGATACAGTGGGGGAAAAAAGTATTTAGTCAGCCACCAATTGTGCAAGTTCTCCCACTTAAAATTTGAGAGAGGTCTCCAATTTTCATCATAGGTATACCTCAACTATGAGAGACAAAATGAGAAAAAAAAATCCAGAAAATCACATTGAAGGATTTTTAATGAATTAATTGGTAAATTCCTCGGTAAAATAAGTATTTGGTCAATAACAAAAGTTCATCTCAATACTTTTGTTATATACCCTTTGTTGGCAATGACAGAGGTCAAACATTTTCTGTAAGTCTTCACGAGGTTTTCACACACTGTTGCTGGTATTTTGGCCCATTCCTCCATGCAGATCTCCTCTAGAGCAGCGATGTTTTGGGGCTGTCGCTGGGCAACACGGGCTTTCAACTCCCTCCAAAGATTTTCTATGGGGTTGAGATCTGGAGACTGGCTAGGCCACTCCAGGACCTTGAAATGCTTCTTACGAAGCCACTCCTTTGTTGCCCGGGCAGTGTGTTTGGGATCATTGTCATGCTGAAAGACCCAGCCAGGTTTCATCTTCAATGCCCTTGCTGATGGAAAGAGGTTTTCACTCAAAATCTCACGATACATGGCCCCATTCATTCTTTCCTTTACACAGATGAGTTGTCCTGGTCCCTTTGCAGAAAAACAGCCCCAAAGTATGATGTTTTCACCCCCATGCTTCACAGTAGGTATGGCGTTCCTTCTCCTCCAAACACGACAAGTTGAGTTTTTACCAAAAAGTGCTATTTTGGTTTCATCTGATCATATGACATTCTCCCAATCCTCTTCTGGATCATCCAAATGCTCTCTAGCAAACTTCAGATGGGCCTGGACATGTACTGGCTTAAGCAGGGGGACACATCTGGCACTGCAGGATTTGAGTCCCTGGCAGCGTAGTGTGTTACTGATGTAGCCTTTGTTACTTTGGTCCCAGCTCTCTGCAGGTTATTCACTAGGTCCCCCCGTGCGGTTCTGGGATTTTTGCTCACCGTTCTCGTGATCATTTTGACCTCACGGGGTGAGATCTTGCGTGGAGCCCCAGATCGAGGGAGATTATCAGTGGTCTTGTATGTCTTCCATTTTCTAATAATTGCTCCCACAGTTGATTTCTTCACACCAAGCTGCTTACCTATTGCAGATTCAGTCTTCCCAGCCTGGTGCAGGTCTACAATTTTGTTTCTGGTGTCCTTTGACAGCTCTTTGGTCTTGGCCGTAGTGGAGTTTGGAGTATGACTGTTTGAGGCTGTGGACAGGTGTCTTTTATACTGATAATGAGTTCAAACAGGTGCCATTAATACAAGTAACGAGTGGAGGACAGAGGAGCCTCTTAAAGAAGAAGTTACAGGTCTGTGAGAGCCAGAAATCTTGCTTGTTTGTAGGTGACCAAATACTTATTTTACTGAGGAATTTACCAATTAATTCATTAAAAATCTTTCAATGTGATTTTCTGGATTTTTTTTTCCTCATTTTGTCTCTCATAGTTGAGGTATACCTATGATGAAAATTGGAGACCTCTCTCATCTTTTAAGTGGGAGAACTAGCACAATTGGTGGCTGACTAAATACTTTTTTGCCCCACTGTATACACAGCACTGTCCCACCCACCATTCCATAGTGTCCCAGAGTGAGCATAGTGAACCGTACATATAAATACTACCCTTCTAACATATATTCTTTTAGCAAATACACTACCGCTCAAAAGTTTGGGGTCACTTAGAAATTTCCTTATTTTTGAAAGAAAAGCACTGTTTTTTTCAATGAAGATAACTTTCAACTAATCAGAAATACACTCTATACATTGCTAATGTGGTAAATGACTATTCTAGCTGCAAATGTCTGGTTTTTGGTGCAATATCTACATAGGTGTATAGAGGCCCATTTCCAGCAACTATCACTCCAGGGTTCTAATGGTACAATGTGTTTGCTCATTGCGTCAGAAGGCTAATGGATGATTAGAAAACCCTTGTGCAATCATGTTAGCACAGCTGAAAACAGTTTAGCTGGTTAGAGAAGCTACAAAACTGACCTTCCTTTGAGCAGGTTGAGTATCTGGAAAAAATTATTATTTCAAATACAAATCATTATTTCTAGCCTTGTCAATGTCTTGACTATATTTTCTATTCATTTTACAACTCATGGTGGTAAATAAGTGTGACTTTTCACAGTAAACACAAAATAATTGTCTGGGTGACCCCAAACTTTTGAACGGTAGTGTAATGTTTATACCTATTTTTGAATTGATTTCTGTTTGCACATAGTTTCAGTTCCAGCTCCAGACTGTTCCACAAATCCACCCCACAGACAGATATGCACAGACTTTTCTTAGTTGTTCGTATCTTAGGTTTTGTAAAGTTTAAGTCTCCTCTCAAACTATAATCATTGTCTCTTTTTTTGAATATTTTTTGTATGTTAGTTGGGAGTTGATTATATGCACATTCGCACCTCTGCGTCCTCAGGTGTGAACCTTGCACAGCGGGGGTGAAAGGCACATCTTTATCTCTTGCCTCTTCCCCCATTACCATCTCTAACTACCTTCCCCCCCAACACCCCGAAGTCCTGGGTGGAGTTCCATCTCCTTTGTGTCACCACACGCCCCCCCCACCTTCCCGGAACACCCAGCTGGAGTCCTAACCCTCTGGACCTTTGGGCTTGAGCAAGTGCCTGTAATGGTTGTAGCGTGGGGCCGCCAGGCCGGTCAAAACGCCTTCCTGTCAAGGTGGGTAGGAGAAAGACTCGGTCTCTGGAAAGGGAAAGGGTGGGGAGGGGAAAATGTTACTTTCCTGAAAACAGTCCTCTGCAGGGGAAGCACAAACCTATGGACCCACCATAGGTGGGTGCCCGCGCCGGGGAGCTTGAGCCAGCACTGCCTGTTCATCTGCCAACACATAAGCGGGCTTTAGCCTGTCTATGCAGATGGTTTCCTTACGCCCCCAAAGTCTAACACAAAATGCTTTGCCCCTGTTTCTAACACTCTGAACGGGCCGTCGTACAGCAGATGCAGCGGGGTTGTGTGGGCGTCATGCCTAACAAAAACCAATTTGGCATTTTCCAGACGCTTTGGAACAAAGGTGCGGGGAAAACAATGGTGCGCTGGGCCCGGAACTCTGGCAGCCCCTGTCCCAGGAAAAAGGTGTGCAGGTGGATCGGTATCAGGCACGGTGCTCTTGGGCAAAAATTCGGCGGGGATCCACAACAGCTGAGAAAAAAACAAGTTCTGCCTGGGAAGCTGCCAGATCTTCCTTAGGCACAGAGCAAAACCCCAATAAGACCCAAGGCAGGCGGTCGACCCAATCTGCATCAGTTAGCAAGGCTCTGAGAGCTGCTTTAAGTAATCTGTGAAAATGCTCACACAAACCGTTAACCTGTGGGTTGTACACAGTGGTGCGGTGGATTTTGACCCTCAGGCTGCCGGCCATTGTGGACCAGAGTTACAAAACAAATTGTGGACCCCAGTCGGACGTGATGTCCAACGGGGATCCAAATCGTGTGACCCAAGCCAAAAAAAAATGTGTGGGCTACCTTGGCCGAAGTGGTGGAATTCAGTGGAACCGCCTCTGGCCAACGCGTAGTGCGGCCCACGATTGCTAGGAGGTGCGTGAACCCCTGCAACGGCAGGAGGGGACCCACTAAATCCATGTGTACGTAGTCAAACCTCCTGGCTGGAATTTGAAAAGACTCGAGGGGGGCTTTGGTGTGCTTGTGCACCTTAGCCCGTTGGCACACGATGCACGCTGCAGCCCATTCTTTCACATCCCTGTGCAAGTGAGGCCAAATGAATTTGGACCTCACTAGTTTAACTGAGGCTCGCATGTCGGGATGTGAAAAGGAGTGGACGGACAAGGAAACACGGCGGTGCCAAGAGTTTGGAACCACTGGGCGGGGCCGCCGGTGGAGATGTTGCAGAGCAAGGGGAGCACCTTTCTTGTACCACCCTGCTCTCCATCTTTAATCAGGTAGCTGCTGACTGGAGCGCGCAAATGTCTACATCCCCGTCTTGATCGGCGGCCATCGCGGAAAAATCGATGCCCTTGTATACCAGAGAGACCAATGTGCGTGACAGGCAGTCTGCCACAACGTAAAATTTACTGGCTACGTGTTGGATGTCGGTTGTGAACTCCGAAATTGTGGTCAAGTGCGGTTGTTGCTGAGCTGACCCCGGTTCTGAGACTTTGGGCATCACGTAGGTCAGTGGTTTGTGATCGATAAATGTGGTAAACTCGCGACCTTCCAGCCAGAGCTGAAAATGATGCGTAGCGAGGTGGAGAGCCAACAACTCTCTGTCAAAAGTGCTATACTTATGCTTGCTGTTGCGCAAAGTACGGCTGAAAAAGGTGAGGGGCTGCCACGAACCGAAGACGTACTGCTCCACTATGGCCCCTACTGCGACATCTGATCCGTCTGTGGTGAGTGCTATTCGCGCTGACGGGGCCGGGTGGGCCAGCAAAGCTCCATTGGCGAGTGCTGTTTAAGCGCCTGTGAAGGCCTGGACCTGATCGGTGGTCCACTCAATGCTATCCACGGGTTTCTTTTTTTTTGTCACCTACTACTGTGCAGACTTTGAAAACTGAATCACCAGCACAATATGACAGCACCCTAAATCAGAGAAGCAGAACCTCAAATCCACACTGCTACAGTGTGGACACTACCATCCACTTGAGTTAGAATGATTTTCAAAACTATATCTTGATAGTTATATAGTCTTTATAGTGTTTGGTATGTATGGTCTTTAAGTTCGACTGGTGGTGACGCAGCAAGAATTAAACCGACTGTGTATGACATTGAACCAGACTGGTCAGGCGCTCTCAGACACTGTCAAACAATTGGAATTACTGTATCATCATTCTCAACGATTTTTACTCACTTATAATTTTACTGGACCGAGGATTCTTGCCACTTGATCTTTCTTGGTCAACAAACTGGGCTAGGCTAACCTGTCTGCCATGGCTCCCTCTCCGACCTGTGACAGCTGTGTTTCCCTCTCTAAGAAGGTTTCCGAGTTGGAACTGAGATTCTCTAACCTCTATAAGATCCAGGAGGCTGAAAATCATCTGGACACAAACATTTTTGGTCGGACGTTGGCGCTAGTGACGGACTCACAGCTAGCAGAGATGGCTACCTACCAAGGTGAAATTAACATATTGCCATCCACCTCCACCCCTACTCTGGTCACCTCAGCTGTCCAGGACTGCAGCACTAAACACAGGCTTCAGCTTGGAGCTAAACCTAAAGCCCCGGGTGGTTCTTCTCAGCCCTGGACCATGGTTGGGTCCAACAGCAAACGTCGGGGATCAACCAGGCACGGCCACGCCTCCTCCCTTCCCCTCTCATTTGAAAACAGATTCGACATCTTTTCCTTGGAGGATTTCCCCCACCAGGACACTGCTCTTCCCCCCATGGGAGCCCCTTCTCCTTCAGCAGAGGCCCAAACCCACAAGCCCCGGACTAAAACTACCCTAGGTGTGCCAAACTTTACACCAGCACCAAAAAGAAGAGACCACAACCCCCCGCGTCGCCCCCGCACTGGCATCCCGCTGCCTCAGCAGCAACAACAACAACGGCAAAACTATTTACCACTACAGAAGCCACCGACAAAGTCCCTCCAGATGACGCTGGTAATTGGTGATTCCATTATGAGGAACGTCAGAAGCAGGTACTGTGTTACAAAATTTTTTCCTGGGGCTAAAGTGTCAGACATTGAGGCTCTTACCCCTGACCTATTAAATGAATACCCCCACACTAAAACTGTTATTGTGCATGTCGGATGCAACAACATCCCAGATGAAGTGTCTGAGATCTTAAAGAGAGACTTCAGGAGCCTTCTGTCCACTCTTAAGAACTGTGGCAGATGTGTGTTTATCTCTAGACCACTTGCTCCTTTTAGAAGAGGTTGCAATTATTTCAGTAGAACTCTTAGCCTTAATTCCTGGTTGTGCTCAACATGTCCTACTTTTAACATCGGTTTTATAGACAATTTCAACCTGTTTTGGAACCGCCCATCATTTATGAGGCCAGATGGCATCCATCCAAATAGACTCAGTGCACGTGTTTTAAGGGACAATCTGTTTTATTTGATTCAGCATTTTTAGTACGGTAACTGAAAGCTGGTGTGTCACCTCACCCCAAAGTGCCTGGGTTTGCCAACCAGATTTTTTTTGCTTCCACCTCTCATATTACCCCTATTAATCCAAATAATTCTCTCTGTTTAGATCAGTCTTCATTTCACAACCCCATAGAGACTGTGTCTGTCCCCCGATACCCAAAACATTAAAACCCAAGACAAATACAACATAGCTTCATAAAGATTAAAACCATTAATTTACCACAGAAAAATAAAATAATTAAAAGCGGACTGCTGAATATAAGATCTCTGTCCAATAAAGCAACCTTAATTAATGATATGATCATGGATTACAATATAAATATACAGTACTCTGTTTCACAGAAACATGGCTATGCCCTGATGACTTTGTTAATATCAATAAGCCCCCCCCCCCCAGCTATGATAATATTCATATTCCTAGAAACACTGGCTGAGGTGGTGGTGTTGGGGTAATATATGAATCCACATTACCAATGAACCCTCAGCCTAAGCTAAACTCAAATTATACTGTAACTCTTTAGAATGCTTAATTTTTAGCTTAGCACACCCATCCTGGAGGTCAGGATAGCCTATTTTATTTACCACAGTATATCACCCTCCCAGTGCTTCTTTTGCTGAATTTATGTCTGAATTCTCTGAGTTCTGAACAACCTTAGTTCTCAGTTCAGACAAGATTATCATAGCTGGTGATTTTAATATTCATATAGACGTTGATAATGACAGAGTGTAGCATTTCTCTCCCTCTTAAATTCAACTGGTTTTTCTCAGTGTGTTAGTAAACCAACTCATCACCATAATCACACCCTTGACCTGGTCCTGGCCTATGGTGTACAAATTGATGAGCTGCTTGTTATCCCTCAAAATCCTACACTGACTGACCATTATTTGATAACTTTCAAATTTGTGTTATCTGATTTTACAGCATCAAGCAGAAATATAGTTACCAGATACCTACCTGATAGTACTGTGGCTTGCTTTAAAGAATTAATCCCTTCAGCACTTACTCTATTACCATGCCTCAATATAGCAGACAGCACTGTCTGCTTGAATCCATTAGAATTAGTCCTCTTAGTTGATAGTACTGCAGCCTCACTGTGGACAACACTTTGAATGCTGGCTTCACTTCCGCCCTCCCAAGAGAGTAGACGCTTTTTTCTTCTCTCCTGCTCTTGACTTTTTCCTCCCCTCCTAACTACTGGATCCCAGCTTGCTGTTGTCTGTCTGCGTCCAACTGCGACCGCCGAAAAGAAATTATGGAGTTAATAAGCTGGGCTTTGAACACAATTGACACTATTTTTTCAACAAGGAAAAGTGCTCCGGGGGAAGCTGTCTGCCCCGCTGGAACGGCTCCAGTGGGCTATTTACGTGACACAGGTAATTAGAAAATGCTGTGTCTCTCTAATCTCTCTATCGAAGATATTGAAGATTTGTTTATCTTCGTAATCTTGGTGATTGGGATAATTCTGATTGGGACGGGAATTGTCTTGGTTTACCGCAAATTGCTGAAGATGGATTCAACCTATCAAAATGCTGGCCAGGCGAGGTGCATCCAACAAATTGAAAAACTGGAGAAGACCCTGATAGCGACTACTGGAGAACTGTCTCGTAAGGTGGATTACATCATGGGTTCGCTCAGGTCTTTCCACGACGAATTCAAAGCTTCGCAATGAAGGATTAATGTACTGAATCTACAGAAGAAATACAAGTCTTCTCTGTGATCAGTCCTATTTGGCATTATTATTCCCCATGAAAATTCCTCCTGGCTGTCTGCAGACTGTGTTTTTTCAAAATCATGAGCACAAGGCCTTGGACAGCCAGCTGCAGCGCCAGATAAGACTGGCGCCAGACAGACAAAACATCTTCTGCCAAGGGTCCTTGGGTCTCTCTTATTATCATCAACACTGCTCACACATTGATCCATGAACTGAATAAAGACAACACTGCTCTCTTGTGTCCTGTGAATTCTGTGTGTAGCGAATATATGTGCATGAGCTTTTTTTTTCCTTGAACTCTTAATATTGATTAAGTATGTAACCAGTATTTTGAATCAATGATTTTTTTGCTCCTTCCTATTGTATCATCTTTATGCGACCTGTACCCTCCTGCTGATAGGCGCGTTGCAGATGCGCCGCGGCACGGAAATGCAGGTTCATTACTGTGTCAAGTCAAATTCTCTCGTATGTTATCAGTGATCTGTTAATGTACTTGGCAATAAATCTTTTTCTGATTCTGATTCTGATTCTGAATGAATGAATGAATGAATGAATTTTATTTATTTCGGATAGTACATTACAGGTTAAAAGAAACTGTATAATATAACAACAAGGTCAAATTAGACAAAGACTCCTTCTACTATACAATTCCACGTGAGTTATCCGAAATGGGTGATGGCTGAAGCCGCAGCTTATATTGCCCACCCATATTCCATCCAAGAATTCAAAGGAGAAAAAAGAGAAAACAAGACAAGAGCGATTACAATTTAAAACAAGGCTAAGACAAAATGTGACTGAGAGAAAAAGAAAAACTGAGCTAGTCTAAGTTAAGCGGTTACTATTCAAAAACAAATCTAAGACATAGTGTCACAAAGAAAAAAAGAAAAAACTAAGCTACAACACAACACAGGCTGGAAATGTCAATCCTTATGTGAGTTTACATGTCGTCTTGTAAATATGTTTGGAGTATTTCTTCCTTTAGTTTTTGTTTAAATTGTCCAAGCTTTGTACATGATTTTAATTCAGGTCCAAAATCGTTCCATAATCTGACTCCTTGCACTGAAATACAGTGTTGCTTGGTGGTTGTTCTCACTGTAGGCTTTTGAAATATACATGTTCCTCTGAAGTGATATCGTTTCTCCCTTGTTTGGAACAACTTTTGGATATTTGCGGGCAGTGATAGATTCTTCACTTTGAACATTATTATTGCGGTTTTAAAGTCAATCAGATCTTTCAACTTGAGAGTTTTTTGTTTAAGAAAAAGTGGGTTTGTTGGTTCCCTGTAAGCTGCTTTGTTGATTATTCTAATAGCTCTCTTTTGAAGCATAAAGAGTGGATATATGTTTGTTTTATATGTATTTCCCCATACTTCATTACAATATGTCATGTATGGGAGTATTAATGAATGGTACAAGGTGTATAGTGTGGGTTGATTCAGCAAATTTTTCACTCTGTGTAATATTGCAATTGATTTGGATACTTTACCTTTTATATAATTAATATGTGGCTTCCAACACAGTTTGTTATCAATTATTACTCCAAGGAATTTAGTTTCGGATACCCTTTCAATCTCTACACCATTTACACTGAGTTTGGGTACTGGGTTGTTGTGATGGTTGTTAAAGACTATAAATTTTGTCTTGCTTAAAATTGAGCATTAATTTGTTTGAATCAAACCACAGTTTCAGCTTTCCTAATTCCTTTCCGAGTGTATCCAGAAGTTGTTCCAAATTGTTTCCACTGCATAGCAGATTAGTGTCATCAGCAAACAATATTAAGTCCATTTTTTCTGAAACTTTACATATATCATTTATATACATATTGAATAATAATGGTCCCAAAACTGAACCCTGTGGGACTCCACAGGTGACCTTCAGTAACTCTGAGTTTTTGCTGTTAACACATGCAAACTGATATCTATTCTTTAAGTAACTACTTAACCAGGACAGTGCTACCCCTCTAATACCACAATTTTGTAGTTTCTTTAATAATAGATTGTGATCTACTGTATCAAATGCTTTTTTAAGATCCAGGAATACTCCAACTGAATACTCTTTATTTTCAATGGCTGTTGATATTTTTTCTGTAAATTCCATTAAGGCATATGCTGTTGTCCTTTTGTGTCTGAACCCATATTGCTGCTCACACAATAAATCATTCTTCAGTATGAAGTTGTCAATTCTCTCATAGAATATTTTTTCAAGTATCTTGGAAAATTGCGGTAATAGTGAAATTGGTCTGTAGTTGGAGAGTTCCCCTCTGTCGCCTGTCTTGTAAATCGGAATTACTTTAGCTATTTTCATTGCATTGGGAAATATACCTGATTGGAGAGACAGGTTACAGATATACGTCAGTGGTTTCACTATGCATTCGATAACAGTTTTGACTAGTAGCATGTCAATACCATCGCAGTCAGTAGATGTTTTACTTTTGAACGATTTAACAATTTCAATGACCTCTCTTTCGTCTGTGTTCTTTATGAAGATGGTGTCTTTTACAGCAGTGTTATTGCATATTGTATCACCTGTAGGCGCCGTAGTGGGTATTTCTCGGGCCAGTTTAGGTCCAATGTTAACAAAAAAATTATTAAATTCATCTGCAGGTGAAGCTATATTCACATTCGGAGTCGATTTATTATTTTTTGGAATATTAGTTGGGTAGCTAGTATCCATCCATCCATCCATCTTCTACCGCTTTTCCGGAGGTCCGGGTCGCGGAGGCAGCAGTTCAAGCAGAGAAGTCCAGACTTCCCTCTCCCCAGCCACCTGTTCCAGCTCTTCAGAGGGGATACCAAGGCGTTCCCAGACCAGCTGGGAGACATAGTCTCTCCACCGAGTCCTGGGTCTGCCCCGGGGTCTCCTCCCAGTGGGACGTACCTGAAACACCTCAAGTGGGAGGCGTCCAGGAGGCATCCTAATCAGATGCCCATACCACCATACCACCCTAAACTGGCTTTTGGTAGCTAGTATTTCTGCTTTTATTTCCAAGGATACTGTTGATTATTGTCCATGTATTTTTAATATTGTCTTTGTTTTTTTTCCAGTTCTTTACTGTAATAGTCTCTTTTACTGCATCTTATTATATATGTTAACTTATTTTTGTATGTTTTATACCGTTGCTCTGCTTCTTTTGTCCTTTTCTTTATGAAAGCTTTATATAATAAATTTTTCTTTTTACACGCCTTTTGTAGTCCTTTGGTTAACCATGGTTTGTCAGCAAATTTGTGTTTAAGCTTTTTTTTAACTAATGGGCAGTTTTTTTTCATAAAGAGTGGTTACAATGTTTATAAATGTGTCATAGGCTTCATTTACATCTGATACATAGACTTCTGTCCAGTCTTGCTTCAGCAAGTCCTCTTTAAAAGAACTGATTGCGTTTGGTGATTTGTGTCTGAACGATTTTGAGATTTTTTCTGGGTTGGGCCCCGTGTGGCCATGGATAAGTGCAAAGATTGGCAAGTGGTCACTTATACTTACACTTGACTCCATAACCCCTCTTAAAAAGAAAACTATTAAAAATAGGAAATTAGCTCCATGGTACAACTCCCACACTCGTGAGTTAAAGCAGAAAGTTAGATTCTGTGAAAGGCTTTGGCGTGCAAATAAGACAGAAGAATCATGTTCATCCTGGAATGCCAGCCTTATCACCTATAAAAAATCTCTCCGTAGTGCTAGGCAACAGTACTATTCATCCTTGATAGAAAAAAATAAAAACAACCATAGATTTCTTTTTAACACTGTGGCTCAGCTAACCAAGAGCCAAAATGCCATAGATCCCTACATTCCTCAGTGCTGACAACTTTTTGAATTTTTTTAACGATAAAATTGTCAGTATTAGGAATAATATTCCAAAAAAATAGTCCCCTTAAAAATACCAAGCTTCTGCCTAACACAGCTGTGTCCACAGGCTCAGAACTCCACTTTTCTGAATTTTCTCGTATTAGTCATTCTGATCTAGCCCTAATAGTGTCAGCCAGTCTCTTAGACCCAATACCCGCTAGACTCCTGAAGGAATCGCTATTTCTGATTAGTCCACCGCTTTTGAACGTAATTAATATGTCTCTATTGACAGGACATGTACCACAGTCTTTTAAAGTGGCAGTAATTAAACCTCTACTTAAAAAACCTTTGCTTGATTCTGGGATTTTGACCAATTATAGACCAATATCTAACCTCCCCTACCTTTCCAAGATCCTCAAAAAAGTAGTCGCCAATCAACTGTGTACTTTTTTAGAAAATAATTCTATATTTGAGAAATTTCAGTCAGGTTTTAGGAAACACCACAGCACAGAGACAGCCTTAGTGAAAGTTACTGATGACCTCCTTATGGCATTTGACAAAGGACTTGTCTCCGTCCTTGTCTTATTGGACCTTAGCGTGGCCTTTGACATCATTGACCACCATATTCTGCTAGAGAGACTTGAACAGCAAATTGGTTTGAAAGGAACAAAGCTAAGATGGTTCCAGTCTTATCTATCAGACCGTTCCCAGTTTGTTCATGTCCATAATAAGTCCTCTACCCAGACCACGGTTAGCTATGGAGTTCCGCAGGGATCGGTACTTAGACAAGTACTGTTTACATTATACATGCTGCCTTTGGGAGACATTAAGAGAAAGCATTCTATTCATTTTCATTGTTATGCTGATGACACTCAATTATATTTATTCATCAATCCAGATGATCCCAACCATTTGGGCTCACTCCAGAAGTGTCATAAGGATATTAAAACCTGGATGAACTACAACTTTCTATTGCTGAATACAGATAAAACTGAAGTCATTGTTCTTGGCCCCAAACATGCTAGAAGTACTCTTTCTAGTAAGATAACAACACTAGATGGCATTGCACTGGCTTCTACGTTTTCTGTTAGGAATCTCGGAGTTGTCTTTGACCAAGATATGTCTTTCAACTCTCATATACAGTAAACCATTAAGACTGTCTTCTTCCATCTGCGTAATTTTTCTAAAATTAGGTCCATCCTGTGTCATAAAGATGCAGAGAAACTTGTCCATGCCTTTATCACCTCTAGGCTAGACTATTGTAATTCACTTTAATCAGGTTGTCCTAATAAATCCATAAAGTTGCTCCAACTCATTCAGAATGCAGCTGCATGTATCCTAATGAGAACAGGGAGAAGAGATCACATTACCCCAGTTTTAGCTTCTTTACATTGGTTCCCAATAAAATATAGAATTGAATTCAAAATATTGCTCCTAACTTATAAAGCCCTTAATGGTATGGCTCCTTCTTACCTGCAAGAACTCATAGTTCCCTATCATCCAACCAGAGCTCTGTGCTCCCAAAAATCCCAAACTACTGGTGGTCCCCAAGGTCTCCAGAAGTAGATTGGGAGGTAGAGCTTTCAGTTATCAAGCTCCCCTCCTGTGGAACCATCTTCCCAGTTCAGTTTGGGAGGCAGACACGCTCTCTTTATTCAAGAGTAAGTTGAAATCTTTTCTCTTTAATAAGACCTATCGTTAAAAATGTTGCTGCTGCCAGGCCTTCACTCGCATGTGCAGCCTAACCAGGCTTGATACTGGAATGTCTGGCTTTGAATATTGTATTTGTTATGTTTGTTTTGAACTAGTGCATACCCGTGCATGCCCATAGAGGGGATGCATTGGAACAGAATTCTTGCCAGTTACAGGACAGTTGGTATAGCAACACAGCACTAAGTGGCAATCACATGTGACGGCTTTTGCATGCAGCAAAATATAAAAATCACACAAAATATACCCTGCCATCTGGGGCTGTTTGCCCCTGCTTGTTACTTCTTCTCCTGCCTGTCACTGTTCTGTGTTATGTTGCTTACCTGTGTCTATATACAGTATACGTCTTGTAGGGAGTCATGTGCTCTGTCTGTGTGCCGTCATATAGACATCATCTGGTTGGTCTTCTTCTTCTTCGTTTAGACCACTGAAGGGTCTCCTCCTGTCTCAGACGGCTGTGTTGTTCACAGTCATGCCTGTGGTGTACTGGTGGAACCTGACGTGTTTCATGTTCATGGCGACCTTTCTGACGTGCAGCAGTTCTCCTCATTCTACTCGCAGTTACACGGGGTGAGACTGGACATCCTGGCAGATAAGCACATCTGTCGCAAGGTCTTTTGCCAGTCGGTGCATCGTGACATGCACTACACAAAGAGCAGAGACAAACAAACCTATCATCTGGTCAGTCACTGCAACAGATACTGGAGTCAGTTTGTCTTGGCCTGTCCTTGCCACTGATGATACCACTATCTGCCAAGAATGTGTCACTAGTCCAGCAAAAGCTAGCGGTACTCAAGTACTTTGCAAGCAGTTTCATGAAATGGTCAGTCAGAGAGCAACTCATACCAGCTCGGACGTCGCCCAGGTTAACAAGGTCAGGAGTTCCTGGAAGCAGAAGGCTTATTACAGAGCTGCATGGAGGAATCTGATCAGACCTAAATGAAACAGTCATTGTCACCCCCAACAGACTGCTATGATGATGATGATGATGATGATGATGATTGCTCTCCATCTGGTGGGTCGTCTTCTTCTTTGTTCAGACCACTGGTTGAGGGATAGGTATGTCGTAATTCCAGTTCATGGGCACGATCCTGAAAAATTGGCTTTCGACCCTGTTCAGGAAGGCCCGTGCATGGCCGTAGAAACCAAGAAACCAGAGCACCCGGAGAAAATCAGCGCTTTGCTTGGCATTTTACACATTTGTAGTGTAGACTGGCATTCGTCAGGGTTACACATTTGCCGTCATATAGGCATGGCGAGTCGTCCTATGATGCCTGAGTTCATAGGACACACTATAATGATGAAGCAGAGATCATAGGCCGTCCTATGATGTCCTAGAAACATGCTTTAAAGTCTGTCATACTCTATGCTGTGAAGGGTGTCCTCCTGTCTCAGACGGGTGCGATGTACTGCTGGAACCTCAGGTGTTTCATCTTCATGGCATCTTTTCTGATGTGCAGCAGTTATCATTCTATTGCTCTCCATCTGGTGGATCTTCTTCTTCTTCTTCTTCTTCTTCTTCTGGCTGTGGGCGAGCAGGTGGGCCATGATGCGATCTGCTTTGCGTCCCGAATGGATAGAGCTGTAGTTGTGTTTCTGGCTGCTGAGGAGGATGTCCACACTCTGATTGGGAGCGGTGTTGTTATCTGGGATACGTATGTACAGGTCTCCCCCTTATCTGTCCCATCAACGCGTATCACCGTCTCAGGTGTTCCCCCTTTAATCACTGACGAGCAGTTGGAGACGGAGCTCCACAGATTTGGGAAGTTTGCGGGCCCGTTTAGAACTGTGACTTTGGGGTGCAAGGATACCAAGTAAAAACATGTGAAATCACTCAGGCGACAGGTGTTCATGTTTTTGGACTCGCCAACTCAAACTCTGGAAGTGTCCTTCCGGGTCAAACACGGGGACGGCTCCTATATGGTGTATGCGAGCTCAGGACAGATGAAGTGTTTTGAATGTGGAGACGTGGGCCATAAACGGTTCGCCTGTCCGCACAGGCAGCAGGCGGGGGGCTCTGATGGAGCCACAGCTGGAGCCGGCGGTACGGCCTCCGCTCCCGCCGCTACTACGGACGACGTTGCAGGGCCTTCCGCCGGTCCTGCTCCGGAGCCTGCCGCTGTGTCTGTGGACAGCCCGGCTGTGGCGCCGCAGCCCGGCTTACGGCTGGGAGCGTCGCTGGTGATGGCGCCCAAAAAGTCACTGATGTTGCGTCAGAATCTCGCTGTGTGACATCAGCGGCTGTGCTTCCGGTGGCTGCTACCGTTTAGAGCAGCAGACGGAACAACGCCAGTCAGCTGCTGTGGGTGGCGTCCAGGAAAATGTGGCTCATGATTAATCCGCTGGGCCAGCTGAATCAAACAGTCAGCTGAGTTGTGCTGACGAGGAAATGGAATCTGATTCCGACACTGTGTCTAATACTGAGTCTATTGGGGCAACTTGCAGTACAAACACGAGTTTGTATTCACTGGAAGAAATAAATGCTTTTCTGGATGAAACCTATAACAGGGTCATTAAAGTCACTGATTACTTCAGTGACACTGATAAATTTATTAAGTCTGTTAATGTGCTAAGAAGGCAGGTTGGTCTTGACCTCCTGGATGAAAGGAAACGTTTTCGCCTCAAAAAGCACCTAACAGCCCTGCGTAAAGCAGTGGGAGGACAAAAGGTCAAGCGTGCCCGACAGAAGGAATAAATGACGGTCTTTACTCTGACTTTTTTAGGCATTTTTGGGATATTGTTGGATCAGACTTTTATGACGTTCTAATTGACTGTTACAGAACTGGATCTTTACCGGTCTCCAGCCGGCGCGCGTATACTCGCCTGCAGGACATGGATGCCCCAACATCTTTTTTCTACAATCTGGACAAGACTGCTGCAAAGATGACCTGCTTAAAACTCCAATATGGTCACAGGACTACAAATCCATCCGAGATGAGGAGCCATGCAGATGCAGTGGATTTTTACAGGGCCCTGTTTGGTGCAGAACCATGTTGCATAGACTCTCAACACCAACTCTTTGGAGGTCTTCCCAGGCTCAGCCCAGAGGACAGGCCTGTTCTGGACTGTGAACTGACTTTGGATGAGTCAACTGTTGCAGTTAATCACATGTCTCTGGGATGTGCGCCTGGACTTGACGGTCTTTCTTCTGACTTTTTTAAGCACTTTAGGGATGTTATTGGATCAGACTTTTATGGCGTTCTAGTTGACTGTTATGGAACTGGCTGCGGGCGCGCAGTGCTGTCTCTGCTGCTGAAGGAAGGGGACTTGGCCTTGCTTAATAACTGGAGGCCTGTGGCTCTTCTTTGCATGGACTACATGGAAGAATCGGACTACTAACACTGGCACTGTGGATCCTGTTTCTGTTTTCCTTACTATAAAATGGTGGACAATTTGGAGGCATCCACCAATAGATGAACTGTAGGGCATATTTTCTGTTGTGTGGGAGAGGAGGATGAGTTATGTTTGCACTTTTGACATGTGAGACGCTTGGTGGAATGATATTGGTGCTGTTGCATTTTTGAATTGTGCAATAAAGGGATTTTTTAAAACTCAAACTCTTCGTTAAGACCCACTGGTTGAGGGATAGGAGCGTCGTAATTCCAGTTCTTGGACAGGATCATGAAAATAGATCTGAGCAAAATGTTTTCATAGGACGTCCTATGATGTTTAGGCAGAGATCATAGGCCGTCTTATGATGTCCTATGAATGTGACAGACACACAGACAGACAATACACAGAGCTTTCTTGCTTTTATAGAGTGTGACATCATAAAGACACATTTGTCTATGTGTCCTATGATGCCTGAGTTCAAAGACACATGGTCTCTATGACATCATAAAGACACATTTGTCTATGTGTCCTATGATGCCTGAATTCATGTGACATCATAAAGACACATAGGATGCCTGAGTTTGTGTGACATCATAAGACACAGAGTGTGACATCATAAAGACACATATGTGTATGTGTCCTATGACACACTTGTCTGTGTCCTATGATGCCTGAGTTCATAGGCATCCTATGATGTTCAGGCAGAGATCATAGGCTATCCCTGGTGAAAAAAAAATATATTGAAGTGTATTATTACTATATTCTTTTTTTCAAAAATACAAGTTAAATATATTAGAATATACTTGTACTTTCTAAGAATCGCTTTCAAGCATAACGTAAATATATTTATGTAACTGTACTTAAAACATACTTTGTAATAAGTATTTTTTTAATACACTATACTGAAATATATTTTTCCAAAAATATATTTCAAATAAAATATATATATCTAATTGGAAATATACTTCTACTCAAATATTTCATTATACATTTAAAGTATATTTTATGCATACTTTGAGTATATATTTTTATATAATACAATAAATATATTAAAGTAATATTTAGCTAAAATTGTATTTTGTTGCATACTTTCAATACATTTAATACATTACACTATTCTTTGACTTATTTCAAAGTACATAAGTGAGTATTTACAGTTTTAATTGCATGTATGAACATAAATGAAAATGTATTAATCTGTACATATTTTTGGTACACTTAAAACACTAAGCATTTTTCAAAAATATACAAATAATTACAATGTATAATTGAAACAGATTAATATTTTATTTTTAAGATACTTCAATCTCCTTCAATATTGTTTGGAAGGGGGACAACAAAGAACTTGTTAAGACAACTTAACATTACACATTTACGCTTTAGTGACAGGGGGTCCACAGCAAATACATTATTGGTCCTTGACACTTCAGTAATAAACATAGAATGTATCTTTAACTGTGCATCTTGCCAAAAAATGGTTTTAGTACTCTTCAGCTCTTTCACCAACACACATATGCCATCATTCACAAGAGAGACATTAGAAAAATCAATAAGTGTTGATATTTCACAAAATCGTCCATCACTTAACTGTACAACAGAGTTAGTTCTCTTTTTCAGAGTTGTGTTATTGTAAGAATGATAAATAACCCCCTTACAGGTGAAACGATCATAACACAAACCAGTATTCATCACAATGCCAGTGTAAAGTTGTAAAGCTTTTCTTTGCAATACAGATATGTCACGTTTTTTGAATGTCGAACAATTGTTCGACATTCAACAAGATATGTCGTGTCAGTAGTAGCAGCTGGGTCAAAATCAATTATCCAGCTGATGGGAACGATGCTGGTTTTATCTTTGTCAGGTCCTTTCGCCCAACTAACAAGGGCAAACCTATATTTTGACATTTTTACTAAATATATATTATGGTTGTGCCTCTCCGTTTCTTCTTCCCGCTTAAAGCAACCGACATTCGCGCCTAGCATTGCGCATGCGTGAAAGACGTCATTGTGCTATGATTGGCTGGCTTGTTCGGGGCGATTGTTATGCGCATGCGCCATTCGCGCTAAGCACTCTGGTAAAAGTAGTCATGTGTAGAAGAGCTGGAAATAACGAGGCGGTTTAGTATCACAAAAGCAGAGTCTTTAATGAACAACTCTTCTATCTTGTCTCATCATGGTGCAGAGCTTGGCAGAAGGCAAAGAGGAAGAATTCTGCCCAGCTCGCTGATTAAATACAGGCACACATCCAAGACATGCAAAACACAAGCTGAAATCCCCCGTTATCTAAATCCCCATTAGTCCTGTTAACTCCTCCCTCTGTCTTGGGAGGTGATGGGAAAACCTCTCCTCACCTAAGGAGGTGAAGGTGTCAAGTCTGTTGCCATGGCGTCCTGTGACGTCATTGGTCTTCACACGGCGGTGAGATTCCTTTGTCCTTTCAGAGGTGTGAAATTCCTTTGCATATGTTGCCCCACACATTTCCACATGCTCTAACGTATGCAGGTATGGAATATATGAGTAATAATATACCACAGGCCCCCCAAACAACTAGGAAAGGACACAGAAAGATTCACAGTCTAGGGTAATTACTAAGACATACTACGTGTTACAGCTGTTGTCACAGAAGAAACTTCCAAGCAGCCATGCTCCTAAGAGAGTTCAGAGAAAATATAACAGCATAGTATAATCATAAGTCAGTCCTAAACTGTTGCGGCACAATTAGCGAAAAATTGCAGAGTGGTGTAATCAGTCCTTGTGCAGTCTGGGTTTCAATCTTCTCCCAAAGCTGCTGTAGGCTGGTTTAGGCGTCCTGCTGGGACCTTGTTGTGAGGAATCTGCAGTGTGGGAAGGAGAGAGATTATCTGTTCCCTGCCTGGGGGCTGAGACTTTTTCCTTGGGGGGTCTACCTCGCCGAGGTGCTCGCGCCAACTGTGCAGGTTCGTCTCTCAACAAGAAGGCAGGTTTGAGTCTGTCAATGCTGACCGTTTCATTTCTATCCCCATAATCAAGCACAAAGTGTTTGTCACCATTTTCCAGCACTCTGAACGGGCCATCGTATACTGGGTGTAACGTTGGTTTAAGGGCTTCATGCTTAACAAAAACAAACTCGGCATTTTTTAAAGTTTGAGGAACAAAAACTCGCGGAAAGGAGTGATGAGCTGGACCGTGTAGAGAGTCCGGTCCGTTACTGCCTAAAAACCTTGGGACTGGGAGGTGCCCTGGTTCCGGGTTTTCTAGTAAAAATTCACCTGGTAGTCTGATAGGCTGAGCAAAGACTAATTCTGCAGGGGAAGCGTCTAAATCCTCTTTAGGTGCCGCACGCAACCCCAATAAAACCCAGGGAAGTTTATTTACCCAATTTGTGTCCGTTAATGAGGCTCTGAGGGCGGCCTTTAAGGACCTGTGAAAACGCTCGCATAACCCATTAGCCTGAGGGTGATAAGCGGTGGTACGGTGAATTGTTGCCCCTAAACTGTTGGACATGGCTGACCAGAGCTCTGAGACAAATTGAGGCCCCCTATCTGACGTGATGTCTGATGGGACGCCGAAACGTGCCACCCAATTTGTTAGAAAAACGCGAGCGACTTCCTCCGCTGTAGTTGCCGCTAGAGGGACTGCCTCTGGCCAGCGCGTGGTGCGGTCTATCATTGTTAGCAGGTGTGTGAAACCCTGGGAGGAAGGCAGTGGCCCCACGAGGTCGACATGAATGTGGTTGAACCTTCTAGCAGGGATGGGAAAAGGCTCCAGAGGGGCTTTTGTGTGTTTGTGTACTTCGGCGCGCTGACAAGGAATGCAAGTTTTTGCCCATTCTTTTACGTTTTTGCGCAGGCCTGGCCACACAAACTTTTCGGCAACCATTTTGACCGAGGCGCGCACACCTGGGTGCGCGAGGGAGTGAATTGCGTCGAAAATACGGCGGCGCCAAGCAGCCGGTACTAACGGGCGAGGTCGGCTGGTTGAAACATCGCATATTAGGGGGGGCACGCCGTCGCACAACCCTTTTTCCTCCAGCCTTAACCCTGTTGGTCCAGACAGGAGCGCGCGCACGTCCGCATCACTACCTTGTTCTTCCGCCATGGCTGCATAATCTGTCCCTTCATGGATAGGTGCTGCATATGTGTTTGCGTTAAGAGAAAAGCTCAGCTGCTGAAGCAGTGTAATCTGTCTCCTCGTGCTCTGGCGGTGCCACAGTGCGAGAGAGACAGTCCGCTACTACGTTAAGTTTGCCCGCTACATGTCGAATGTCTGTGGTGAACTCTGAAATCGCAGCTAGCTGTCTTTGTTGTCTGCCCGACCAAGGTTCTGAAATTTTAGCCATAGCAAAAGTGAGCGGTTTATGGTCCACAAAAGCCGTGAAACTCTGCCCTTCTAACCAAAACTGGAAGTGGCGGATGGATAAATGGAGCGCCAGCAGCTCCCTGTCAAAAGTGCTGTACTTGCGTTCCGTCGGGTTTAGCGATTTGCTAAAAAATGCTAAAGGTTGCCAGACCCCCTTGACAAGTTGTTCTACAACTGCCCCTATGGCCAAGTCTGAAGCATCTGTGGTTAGAGCAATGCGGGCCGAGGGATCTGGATGGACTAACATTGTGGCGTTAGCTAGGGTGTTTTTAACTTCCGCAAAAGCGCGTTCGCGTTCCGGGGTCCATTCGACCGCGTTGGAAGCTCTCTTTTTTTTGAGCGCATCATACAGGGGCTGCATGAGCTGAGCTGCATGAGGGAGGAAACGGTTGTAAAAATTAACCATCCCCAAAAATTCCTGTAGCGATTTGACCGTTTGGGGCCGTGGAAAACCTTCTATCGCATGAATTTTGTCTGGAAGCGGAACTGCCCCTTTCGGGGAGACTCCGTGTCCCAAAAAATCAATTTGCGATACGCCGAATTTGCATTTGGCTGGATTAATTATTAATCCGTGCTCTTCTAGCCTCTGAAAAACGGCAGTGAGATGCTGCTCGTGTTCTTCCTCCGATGAGCTGGCTACCAGCATGTCGTCGAGGTAGACGAAAACAAAGGGGAGGTCGCGTAAGACTGCGTCCATCATACGCTGAAAAGTCTGAGCAGCACCTTTGAGGCCGAAAGGCATTCGCAGGAATTCAAAAAGGCCGAAAGGGGTTATAACCGCTGTTTTAGGAATGTCTTCAGCTCGGACTGGAACTTGGTGATAACCGCGGACTAAGTCTATTTTTGAAAAAATGCGCGCACCCGCTAAATGTAGTGAAAAGTCCTGTATGTGAGGAATGGGGTAGTGGTCATGCGCTGTAGTGTTGTTTAATCTGCGGTAATCTCCGCACGGTCTCCAAGAACCGTCGGATTTCGGAACCATGTGAAGTGGTGAAGCCCAAGGGCTCTTTGAACGTCGGACAATGCCTAATTTTTCAAGAGCTGCAAATTCGTCCCTTGCTATGTTGAGCTTGGCCGCGTCTAAGCGGCGAGCTTTGGCAAAAACGGGAGGTCCCGTTGTTGGAATGAAGTGTTTAACCCCGTGTTTGGCTACAGTGGCTGAGAATTTGGGGGTTGTGAGTGCTGGAAATTGGGTGAGGAGTTGCTCAAACTTACCTCCTGCCGTAGTGACGTTGGCCTGCACAGGTGGTGGAGAGACACGAGCTGAGCAAGGAATAGAAGCAAAAGACAGTGCATTAACCAGGCGCCTATTTGCTAGATCAACTAATAACCCGTGTGCACACAGAAAATCTGCGCCTAACAAGTTAAAACTCACCGCCGCTACAACAAATGTCCATCTGTAGCTGCGGCCGTGAATGAGGAGATGCAGGCTCTTTTCCCCGAACGTGTCGATGTCCGAGCCGTTGGCTGCCACTGCTCCATTGCCCCGGGTGCCCATGGCTCGATCTGCGTGGGAGGGCATGACGAAACTCAGCTGGGCTCCTGTGTCGATGAGGAACTGCTTGCCTGTGTGTCCATCCGTCACGTATAACAGCTTATTTTTCTCGCCGAGAACCGCTGCCGTTAACGGCCCTCGGCTTTGGCGTCTCCCGACATCGTAAACTTGCAGGGGGGGAACACATTTCCGGGCTTTCTCGGCGAAGCGGTGATGATAATAACAGACGTCATTCTGTTTGTTGCGCTTGGGCCGCGCTGCTGTCACCGTGGGTTGAGCCTGCTCCGCGGTTTGTGACTCTCCAAGGTTTGGGGCGTCAGTTTTGAGGTCTGCGGATGCCGCTGTGGGTGTCCAGTCTCTGCAGGCGTTGACGAGTCGATAAGCCTCGTTGGCCAGCGTGCGGAAGTCCTGATGATTGTTGCACTTCATACTGGCGAGTGTCCCTCTCATGTGTGGTGGTAGCGTGCTGAGGAAAATAAATTGAAAGAGGAAATTATCATTGTCCTCCTCCTTGAGCTGCAGTAAATCCTCCATGAGGGTCTTTGGATTGCCCCCTCTGTGGCCGTAGACTGCCGGGATTTTTTCGGCTCTTTCTTCCGCCGACGGGACGTAATTTGCCACGATGGTCGCCTTGAGTGTCTCATACTTGTCCCGGGCCGGTGGTGGAGTCGAGTTTAGGAGACGATATGGTAGAACTTAGTATCGTCTGCCGTGATGCCCGCCAGTATGAACTGGGTTTCGGCTTGGAGAAACCAAGAGGCCGGGTCTTCTCGCCAGAAATCTGGCAGTTTAACAGCGACGGCGTTTGTGCACATCATCACTGTTGTGCCCGCCGGGTGAGAGTGCCTTGCCTCGGCTCTCACGGCGGTGCTGGAGCTCGGTTGAGCTCTCTCGGTACCCTCTGCTGGGGGGAACAGCTGTCTGCTTGTTCCCTCGTCTGCGTTGTCGCTGGCGTAAGTCAGATTCGCCGCGGATGAGTCGCTTGAAGAACGCCTCAGGTCCATACTCGCGTCAAGGTCACCAGTGTAGAAGAGCTGGAAATAACAAGGCGGTTTAGTATCACAAAAGCAGAGTCTTTAATGAACAACTCTTCTATCTTGTCTCATCATGGTGCAGAGCTTGGCAGAAGGCAAAGAGGAAGAATTCTGCCCAGCTCGCTGGTTAAATACAGGCACACATCCAAGACATGCAAAACACAAGCTGAAATCCCCCGTTATCTAAATCCCCATTAGTCCTGTTAACTCCTCCCTCTGTCTTGGGAGGTGATGGGAAAACCTCTCCTCGCCTAAGGGGGTGAAGGTGTCAAGTCTTTTGCCATGGCGTCCTGTGACGTCATTGGTCTTCACACGGCGGTGAGATTCCTTTGTCCTTTCAGAGGTGTGAAATTCCTTTGCATATGTTGCCCCACACATTTCCACATGCTCTAACGTATGCAGGTATGGAATATATGAGTAATATATATACCACAAAAGATATGTCGTGTCAGTAGTAGCAGCTGGGTCAAAATCAATTATCACTCTGGTAAAAGTAGTCATGTATCTTATCCCATCCGTTTTCAAATCAAAACAACCTAACGTTACGTTAGCTAGCTTAGAGTACAGACAAACGTAGAAAATGGACCGAGTCCGACTGAAAAGGAAATATATCCTCCCTGGTTCTGAAACGGATATTCCAAGAAGATTTTTATTTTCTTAAAGAAAAGACGCATACGGCAGATTTCACCTGATCATAGTGGTGATGAAACTGACATCGGCAGTCCTCGCCCTTTGCACGTTGTAAGTTTTGTTTGACTTGGTATTTACATTAAATTCTATCATGACGACATATCAGCCACCAGTCTGTCAAGTTGATCAAGTTTGCGGACGACACCACCCTCATCGGGCTCATCTCCAACGGCGACGAGTCCGCCTACAGGAGAGAGGTGGCCCAGCTGGCGTCCTGGTGCAACAATAACAACCTGCAGCTGAACGCTCTGAAGACAGTGGAGATGATTGTAGACTTCAGGAAAGTCATTACCCCTCTGCCCCCCCTCACCCTCTCAGGCTCTCCCATCACCACTGCTGATTCCTTCCGCTTCCTAGGCACTACCATCACCAGGGACCTCAAATGGGAGCCGACTATCAGCTCACTCATCAAAAAAGCCCAGCAGAGGATGTTCTTCCTGCGGCAGCTGAGGAAGCTCAAGCTACCCACCAAGATGTTAGTGCAGTTCTACACAGCCATCATCGAGTCCATCCTCACCACCTCCATAACCGTGTGGTACGCAGGAGCCACTGCCAGGGACAGACTAAGGCTGCAGCGCGTCGTGCGCACTGCTGAGAAGGTGATCGGCTGCAAGCTCCCATCTCTCCAGGATATGTACATCTCCAGGACCCGGAGGCGTGCTGGCCGGATCATAGCCGATCCCTCACACCCTGGTTACGTACTGTTTGCCCCCCTCCCCTCTGGTAGAAGACTTCGGTCCATCCAGACTAAAACCTCCCGTCACATGAACAGCTTCTTCCCCTCTGCCATCAGACTGCTGAACACTAAGTGACTTATTGACTCTCGTGCACTATGTACAGCAGCTCAACCAGACTCATGTCAATCATCACTGTTTTCTTCCTGCATTACCAACTGCACTATATAGTTCTCCACAGTATCTGCTGCTCGCTAATATATTTTAACTGCTGACCAGTATCACTTACTCTTATTCTACACTTTATTGCATGTATAGTTTATTTCTTTTATCTTATCATGTTTAATGTTGCAGCATTGCACCGAGACAAATTCCTAGTTTGTGTACTACATGAACAATGGCAATAAACCTGATTCTGATTCTGATTCTGATTCTGACTAATGTGTCAATTTCTAGGCTGAAGACATTGAAGATGCCAATTCAGAGGTAAGTACTTTTAATTTGGTGGACTTAATTATAATTATTTAAAAATGTTTTCTCTGTTTGTAGTCTTTGATTGAGGTTCAACATGCTGTGCCAACTATGGCTGAGATAATCGACTGTCTTCGTGGTATGTATAAAGGCTCTTATGGAAATATATTTGTATTCTTATTTGTAAATGTGGCTTATGTAATCCTGCTGTTACCTTCTTTATTCTGCTTTTGAAGAACTCCCAGAGACATTGAAATTGATGAAGGATTGCATTGCAAAAGTTAATGCTTCAATGGCACATGTCTCAGACAATTCAATGTCAATTTCTATGTCATCGGCAATGTCTTCATCAGAGAGTGAAGGGGAGATGGTAAGTTTCATTTCATATCAAATTGTATACAATATGTTTGCTTCAGATTGATGTGTTTGAATCAGAAATGTGTAACACACAATGTCACTTTTATTATCTTTATCTGTACAGCACTTCTTACCTGGGAAGTCGGTGGCTGTTTCCAAAAGGTCTTTCCTACGTTTAAACCGCACAAGGATGACTGTTTTCGCACAAGAACTGGCCGTTCTGATTTTTTCAAAGGACACTCTGGCAAATTCCACACTAACCGGGAGAAATGGAAGAGGAGATATGACCAAAGGCCAGCTTGATGTAGCCAAGGTGCAGGCCATTACAGGTAATTTCAACTGTGTAACCAGACATACCTTTAAACTATAGAGCATGTAGAGTGAATAAAACTAATTCTTTACTTGTCTTAGGTGATTTGTCATGTGAAACGATCTCCTTATACATTTTAGTACATAGCAGTACAAAAACGTGGTTTATATACTTAAAATCTGTATTAAGTAAGTTTTCTTTTGCAGACGTGGTGATTGAGGAGTTTCCCGGAACCACAGTGTCTGAGGTGCGAGCTGCACTACGCAGGAAGTGCAACAATGAACATTTTTCACATAAGAGGCCATAAATGTTTCGTGTAAGGTCTGATTGTTTCTTTTTCTACCCATTGTTAAGGGCTGTTTGCCAAAAAGGGTAAAAAAAAAAAGTTTTGTTATTTGTACATTTGTTTTCATGCTACCAGGTACCAAGCAACACCACATAAGTTTTGACAAAAAGTGGTGATGAATGTGTTCAGTTTATCTCTTGTCTAGCAGTTCTTAATGTGCTTCTAAGCTCCGAGAGGGCTGCTCTTTTCAGATGCCGCTCACTCTGAGGATATGCTTGATGTTATTGTCTACAAGTTTGGAAAATTAGGTGTGTGGGAGAGAAATATTGAATTTTTGCCTATGGATTTGAGGCTGAAATCAGCAAAGGGAAGAACTTTGAAAAAAATAAATGAAATTAATTTCTTTACATCAAAATGTCGGTCCAAAGGGTCAGTAATATGCATTCTATTAAATTTATTTCAACTTGCAGACAATGACATTAAGGGGACACTTCAGACCAGAGTCATGTGAAGTGACAGCACTAACTCATTTGAGATTATTCTACTTTTTGCATAATTCACTTCTCAAGGTCCGAAACCTTTAGTTACAATTTTTGCACTACATTGTAATTGAATGTATTTTTGGTTTGTTTTGAAATACAAATAAAATATATTTGTTAAGTGTATACTTGGAAGTATTTTCATTATACGAAAAATGTATTTACAATAGAAACATTGTATATTTAAAAAGTATTTTAAATGACATTTCTATGTATTGCAGAGTCATTTTAAATAGGTTTTAAATAAACTATAAATCAATTATAAGACTATTGTTAATACACAATAAATGCACTTAAAATATGAAAGTAGTGTAATCATAGTGTATTAGTGAATGAGTAAATCGTCACAGATCATAATATATTAAAAATGCATTAAGTGTACTTAAAATTGTTCCACTTTAGTACATAAAAATACATTAAGCATACTTAAAGTTGAACTTTATTTCAATTTAAATTTAACTAAAATGTATTGAATACAAAAAAAGTTGTTCCAAAATAGCACACTTAAAATTTACTTTATCAAAATATATTAAAATACACTAAAATATACCTAAATTATACGTATATATTTAGCATATTTATTTTTTACCAGGGATCCTACGATGCCTATGAAGCATGATAAAGACATAGTGTGACATCATAAAGACACATTTGTGTATGTGTCCTATGACACGCTTGTCTATGTGTCCTATGATGCCTGGGTTCATAGGATGTCCTATGATGTTCAGGCAGAGATCATAGGCCGTCCTATGATGTCCTATGAAATGTGACACACACACAGACACACACAGAGATTTCTTGCCTTTATAGAGTGATGTAGCTACTGCCAGGCCTCCTACTTTTTACCTCTTTTTTCAACTCAGCCGGTCGACGCGGATGGCTGTCCTCTATGAGCTATGGTTTCGCTCGAGGTTTCTGCCCGTTAAAGGGAAGTTTTTCCTCGCCTGTGTCACCGCAGTGCTTGCTCTTACGGGTCTCTGCTGGGTTCTATAAATTTGAGAGCATGGCCTAAACCCACTCTTTTCTGTAAAGTGCCTTGAAATAACCTGTGTTGTGATTTGGTGCTATATAAATAAAATTGAATTGAATTGAATTGAGCGCACTGTACAGTGGCTGCAGCAGCTGGGCTGTGCAGGGAAGGAAGCGGTTATAAAAACTGACCATCCCCAAAAATTCCTGCAGCGCTCTCACGGTCTGTGGATGCGGAAAATCTGACACTGCATGTACCTTGTCCAGCAGTGGGATCGCGCCCTCCGGTGAGATGTGATGGCCCAGGAAGTCGATTACCGGCAGCCCAAACTGACACTTCACTGGGTTAACAATCACCCTGTGCACTTCCAACCATTGGAACACTTGTTTGAGGTGGGTGAGATGCTCCTCCCCTGACGTGCTAGCCACCAAAATGTTGTCTAAGTAGGCGAAAATGAACGGCAAGTCACGGAGCACCACATATATCATCCTTTGGGAAGTTTGTGTTGTGCCCTTTAACCCGAATGGCATGCGCAAAAACCCAAACAGACTGAAGGGAGTTATTATCACCATTTTGAGGATGTCCTCTGTGCACACCGGGACCTGGTGGAAACCACAGACCAGATCCACTTTTGAACAAATGTGCGTCCCGGCCAGGTGCACGGAAAAATCCTGGATGTGCGGGATTTTGATTTTTTTTTTTAATTTTGTATACTTTATTAATCCCCAGAAGGGAAATTGAGGGCATCCACCTGGATGGATGAAGCAGCCACAGTACGGCGCTATCCCTTAACCATTCACACACACATTCACACCTAGGGCCACTTTAGGGATGGGGTAACGATCGTGTTCCGTGGCATTGTTCAAGCGTCGGAAATCGCCACACAGCCACCACAACCCATCAGATTTGGGCACCATGTGCAGCGGGGATGCCCAAGGGCTGTTGGAATGCCTAACGATGCCCAAGCATTCTAAGTTAGTGAACTCCTCGTGCACGATGGTTAATTTAGCCGCGTCCAGGCGGCGAGGGCGCACACACACAGGCGGACCTTTTGTGGTGATAAAATGCTCAACCCTGTGCTTGGTTACCGTAGCGGAAAAAGTGGGCACTGTGAGTGTTGGAAACTCGGACAGCAAACGCTGGTACTTACTCCCTGGAGCTACAACATTAGCATGAGTTAGTGGCCCAACTCCCCGAGCTATGCAGCGCAAGGAGGAAAAAGATACAGTGTCCACTAAACATCTGTTGGCAACATCAACAAGTAGTCCATGAGCACACAGAAAATCAGCACCTAAGATGGGGACCAAACATGCAGCTACCACAAAAATCCCACTGGTAATTGCGTCCATGTAAACATACAGTCACCTTCCTTTCTCCAAACGTCCTGATGCAGGATCCGTTTGTGGCCGTTAAAGACGGGCCACGGCCTTCTGCTAGCCTGTCTGTGCTGACTGGCAAAATGAGGCTCTTCTGGGAGCCAGAGTCCACCAAAAAATGTCTCCCCGAATGTGTGTCCATGATGAAAAGCAGCTTCTCCCTGTCGCCAGTGGTCGCAGCTGCTGCTGACTGCTGGCTGTCCTGTTTCCTGGCTTCTTGAAGTGTCCCAGCGGCAGGCAACGCTGCGTTTCCTTGCCAAAACGGTGGTGATAAAAACACAGCGTCCCGGCCCGTTTCTCTGGGTGGCTGTCCCAGCCACCACCCTTGGCTCCTCAACCTCACTGGCCTCTGCCGGAGAGCCCAGTCCCACTGCCTGAACGCTGAAAGCCCTGTTTGCCAGGATGATGCAGTCTGCCTCCTCTGCCAGCATGCGGTAGTCCCTGGCCACCAGTAGTGGTGAGTTAGCGAGAATCGCTCTTGCAGAAGCCGGTAGGTTTCTGAGGAAGAGGTGGGTGAAAAGGAAAGCTCAGTTGTCCGTGCCCATCGATGCAAGTATGCTCTCCATCAGCTCCACAGCCAATCTGTCTGCTAGCTCCGAGTGGGTGAATAGCTTTTCTTTTCTCTGCATCTGAAAGGGTATAATGGCGCAGCAGCAGCCACTTGAGAGCACCATATTTTCCTTGGGCTGGCGGGGCTCAGAGTAGACTCATGGCTCGCTGCGTGGCATGTGCGTCCAGCAATGCCACCACATGATGGTACTTCGTGTCGTCTGCCACAACTCCGCGGAGGGCGAACTGGGCTTCCACATGAATAAACCAAGCAGCCGGGTCGTGAAGCCAAAAGTCCAGGAGTCTGACTGCAATGACGCATGCAACGGTGGGAGAGTCCAGCGGGACTGTCTTCGTGGTGATACTCGGTCCGTTTTCCATTTCATGTCTCTAGGTCACCAATGTGGAGGAAGAAAGCAGACGAGACACGAGCTGATAACACAGAACTTTATTTCTCCTCCAACACAGAACAGAATAATTCTTAGTGCCAAAGCAAACTCCTTTATATACTTAGTTCCCGCCTCTGGCACCCAGGGTAAACACATGAACATACCAGTTACCAAGCATGTACACACATCAACATACACATTAACATACATGTCACAGAGCAAGGCTTAATACAATACATTCGCACCCCTGCATCCTCAGGCGTGAACCTGGCACAGCGGGGGCGAAAGGCACATCTTTATTTCTCGCCTCTTCCCCTATTACCACCTCTAACTACCTTCCTCCCCAACACCCCGAAGTCCTGGGTGGAGTGCCATCTCCTTTGTGTCACCACAAGTCCACAAAGCAATTTGTCACCGACCTAAGACATCTGGCTAGCATGTACCATTTTGGACTGTTAAAAGATGAGATGGTGCGGGACCAGTTAAATGAGCACACATGCAACCCGAGGCTAAGGGCGAAGATGCTAATGGCGCCAAACGACATGACGCTAGCTAGCACGATAGAGCTAGCATTCCAGCTTGAGTGAGCAGAGAAGCTAGCATCGGAGCTAGGTGGGCGCCAACTACAAAAGCTACCCGGACAGACGATGCTGGCTAATACAGTGGGCACGGAGGAATATGAAGACATGGCAGACGAGTACGAGACGAACGCCGTCAACCCAAGGACCACTCTGAGAGGCCCTGTCTGTGGTAGCTGTGGATCCCCGACGCACCATGATAGAGCACGTTTTTGCCCAGCAAGAGGACAACGTTGTAACAAGTGTGGACACTTTAACCACTTTGCTAAAGTGTGCCGGTCGCCGGAGCTGTGGAGTCCACCAAGCAAGCACAGTCGCCCACCAATGACTACTATTCACACAGTAAGCCCTGACATCAATGGTTATGCATACAGCATGGTTGAATTAGACGGCGTGGCTGTACCGCTACTGCTCAACATGGCAGCGGTTAGGTCGATGTTAAACTGGGCCACAGTGAAGAAGTTTTTTTCCAACCACAAAATTAAGAAGAACCCAGCGAAGCTGTACGGATACGGTGGTCACAGACTCAGTAATGTAGGAACAGTTGAGCTAACGGTCTACTTCAAGTCAAAGATTGTGCATGACTTCATGTTCCAAGTGATGATGCATGGTGACAACATTATGGAACGTGACCTTTTCTACAGACTGGGTTTCACTATCTGCGACAGCACTGGGTTTGGATGGTCCGGGTGTGGCAGCTGGAGCACAACGGACCTCGACGACGACGACTTGGTGTGGGATGAGAAAATTCAGGGAGGCACTGACACCAAACCATCTACCTCATGCGCTCAGGAGGAGAGCTGCCCGGGAGGGGGGCAGCTGCCGGGCTCGCCTCAGATCCTCACCTAGCCGGAGGCCAGTGTGGATTTGCAGGAGAGGGAGCCTGTACATGCAGAAAACCTTGAGGCACAACAACAACACCCGGGCACAGACACCATTCACGACAAAGCACAACAAAGCACATCAGACGAGAGACAGGAGGAACCGGACTGCTTCCGTACCCATGCTCAGCATCAGTCTATGGGGGTTACGACCGAGACGACGGGTGAAAAGTCTGCAATAATGAACGATATGGAAGAGATGCCGGACACCTTCCGTACTCATGACCAGCCTCAGACTACAGAAACAGCGACGGTGAAGTCGGATGAAGGGTCCGCGATGGACATGGTCATGACAGAACTGTTACGGTACGACGGAGGTCCCAGACCGGATGACAATGCAGCACCACAATGATCATAGTAGCCCATGAGACCGAGCAAGGCGCCACTCCAAGTCATGGACTGGGTTCAAGTCTGCACTGGTGGGAGACCAGGAGGTTCAGTTCGGCACGCAAATCAACTATGGCGTGGCTCCAGACAGCGAGGCTTCATGGGAGTCAACTGATGCAGTGTGGGACCCAGGCCCCAACGTGATGAAGATCGGTCCTGGCCCCGGGGGTCCAGCATCTCCAGGGGCACATCTACCGTGGGCATGCTACAAGGCCCCTCCAGCAGAGCTGCCTTCCCCATGGAAGACTGTTTAAAAAAAAAGACAAGAGGTCTCTTGGTAAAGCAAATCTAGGGGGAAGGGATGTCACGGTGGTCTCGTGGAACGTTAAGGGGCTTGGCCATGCTGTTAAGAGAGATAAAGTTTTCAGACACCTTAAATCCCTCTCTGCTGATGTGATTTTTTTTTGCAGGAAACTCGTATCAAAGCAAATGAGCAATGCAGATTGAGGTGTAGTTGGATATCACAGGTTTACCAGTCATCCTTTACATCTCATGCTGGAGGTGTGGCTATCCTCTTCAGGAAAAATATCCCATTTCAATTTATGTCCATGACAACAGACCCATGGTAGGTACATCAGGGTGTCGGGAACTATAAATTCACTTCTCATTGACTTTTTTAAACATTTATGGTCAAAATATAGATGACCCAAATTTTTTCAAGAATGTTTTTGAGCTGCCCCCAGACAATGGCAGTTCAAATATAATAGTCGGTGGTGATTTAAATTGTTACTTGGTGTGGCGGTTTGGTGTAACCCCCACAACAGACTGGACAGACACAGCGCTCGACTAGAGCAATTAACAGAACAGTGAAATGTGTATTAATGTCTACAGGCAGCCCCGCTTCTTCTGGCTCACTTCTGTGATGTTAATGTTGCCTTTCATGCATTGTGTTCATGCGTCCTGTCCTTACTGTGACCTAGGGACCGAGATCAATATGTCTCTCAAATGCAAATGTCTCATGCCTGTTCTGTTATCTCTTTGATCATACCAACTGCTGGGGAATGCTCTTTGATGTATTGTTGTAGTTGGGTATATATACTGCATTGTAACCATGCTCATGCTCTCTCACTCTCACTCTGCAACTGCTGCTGCTGGATACACACTCCGTGTGTCCCTCTGCCGAGAGCCGTGGGCTCGCTCCCGGCGCGCATGCATGGCGCCGGGAGCGGAGCTCGTGATGGCGGTATGATTCAATAAACCAACTAAAACCACAGCATCACTGCATATTATTTCATGCCTCTTCACTTGGATCCTTATTTGGACAGGCTGTCTTCTCGCCTTCCCCTAAATATAGCTTCAGTACAGGTCCTAAATAACCTGCTTAAATCTAAAAATTTGGTTGATATTTGAAGAATCCAACATCCCACTCAGAAAGACTACTCATTTTACTCCCATGTTCATAAATCATACAGCAGAATAGATTATCTCTTGGTGGACTCCCAGCTGATTTCTCATGTTACTAATTCAAAATGTAATATTCTGATCTCAGATAATAGTCCTGTGACAGTTTCCTTGAAATTCTCCCTTTCTAAACAAATTTATTCTTGGCGTTTTAATCCATCACTACTTTCAGATGAAAAATTCACAAATTATATTACCATTCGGTTAAAAGATTTCATGGAAATAAATGACAATGGTGAGGTGACAGACGCCATCCTCTGGGAAACGCTCAAAGTGGTTGTTCATGGTTATATAATTTCTTATGAATCTAGTGTTAAAAAGAAAGGGAGGGGCGTATAAAAGAGATTGAAAGCATCCTCCCCACCCTTGAAATGACATATCAGGCTTAAAATTCCATGGAAGATTATAATAATATTATGAAACTCAAATATGAATATAACTATATCTTGGGTGGTCAGGTAAATAAGCTCCTCCTAAAACTAAAACAGAACCACCTTGAACTGGGGGATAAGCCTGAAAAGCTTCTAGCACGACAGCTTAAAGGTGTTCAGGCGTCAAGGTCTATTCATTGTATTAAATCAAAGTCAGGTACATTATTAACAACCCCAAAGATATAAATGGTTGTTTTAAAGAACTTCATAGTGAACTTTATAGTTCCAAATGTTCCCCCTCTCACTCTGATTTAAATGATTTTTTTTGATTCCCTCATATTACCCAAAACTTACAGATATAGCTAGGAAAGATTTAGATTCTGATTTCACATTGGACAAAATAAAATCTGCCATTAAGTCATTTCCACCTGGTAAAGCAGCAGGACCTGAAGGTTTTGGTTGTGAATTTTATAAGAAGTTTTGTGATATTCTTGCCCCCCTTTTACTTAGAATGACATACGCGTCAAAGGCAAACAAGGCCCTACCTAAAACATTAAATAAGGCCAACACCATATTAATCTTAAAGAAAGGGAAAGACGAGACGGACCCAGCCAATTACAGGCCCAATTCACGTCAGAATTTTGATAGGAAGGTAATTATTAAATTGCTGGCTATTCGGCTAAACAAGTATCTTTTATCAATTATTCATCAATTATTCATCCTGATCAAACAGGGTTCATCCTGGGCAGATTTTCATTTTTTAATGTAAGACGACTCCTATCATTTATGCTGATTACAGTAAAGCTAAAGGAGCAGCAGTTTTTTCACTGGACACACAAAAAGCTTTTGACCAGGTCGAGTGGACCTGTATGTTAGAGTCATTAACTAGATTTGGATTTGGTGACTCTTTTATAGCTTGGGTGAAATTGATATATGGCAGTCCAATGTGTTCTGTGTTAACAAACGGTGACAGGTCAACTCCATTCTCTCTACACCGTTCAGTTCAGCAGGGCTGCCCTTTATCGCCAGCCGTTTTTGCAGTTGCACTTGAACCCCTCGCCCTAAGCATAAGAAATCATCCGAATATTGTAGGCCTGAAGGTTAGAGGAGTTGAATTACTCATCAGTTTGTACGCGGACGACGTGATATTATATTTAGATAATTCAGAAAAATCAATTTCCCCTCTCCTGGACCTGATATTTCTTTTGGTAGACTGTCAGGCTACACTACAAACTGGTCCAAGACTGAATTTATGCCTCTTTCAGATGTTTTTTCACCAGGTTTTCTGAAAAATGCGCCTTTCAGAATAGTTAATGATCATATTAAATACCTTGGCTTAACTATACTTAAAAATCCTAAATTGGTATTTGAATTAAATTTTGGTGAGTTTATTGCAGACCTTAAGCGGCACATAGACAACTGGAAAATCCTACCTTTGTCTATGATTGGTCGAATAAACTCAATCAAGATGGTCTCCCTCCCCAGATTTCTTTATCTCTGTCAAAACCTTCCTATATTTCTTACATCAGCTTTTTCAAGGAATTGGATACAATTATTTTATCTTATGTTTGGAACTATAAAAATCACCGGATTTCTAAATTCCACTAGCAAAAGCTTAAATTGGAAGGTGGGCTGGGCCTGCCATTGTTCAAGCATTATTACTGGGCCGCCAATGTCAGATCACTAATGTTTTGGTCACATGCAGCCGTGGATAATGTGGAATTTGAGGCCCCCTTGTGGCTGCACATGGAATCTGACTCTGTCACAAACTCTTCTTTGCCCGCCCTGCTGTTCAATAAATTGGATGACTTGAAAATTTTGAAATGTTTAAGCTTTACATTAAGAAATTCTGTTAAAATTTTAAATCAGGTACGGGCATTTCTGCATTTCCCAGAGACCTCAGTAGATGCACCAATTTGTTATAACCTTTCATTTTTAACCCCATGGTCAGATAGAAGTTTCCACGTCTGGAGGGAGAGGGGTTTGGTATCCATTGTGGACTTGTATATCGAGGAGAGTTTAGCGTCATTTAGTTTGCTTAGAGAAAAATTTGGTCTTCCTCATTCACATTTTTTTCAATATCTACAAATCAGACATTATGTCCAATCCATAGTTAGTGAATCTGGTGCAGTTCCGGGGAAACATTCATTCATTCATTCATCTTCTTCCGCTTAATCCTTTTCGGGTCGCGGGGGGGGTGGTGGTGGCTGCAGCCTATCTCAGCATCTTTGGGCGAGAGGCAAGGTACACCCTGGACAGATCGCCAGTCAATCACAGAGAGACAGACAACCATTCACTTTCACAGTCATACCAAAGGACAATTTAGAATCCCCAGTTTTGATGCCAATTAACCTAACTTGCATGTTTTTGGCATGTGGGAGGAAACCGGAGAAATCCCGGAGTAAACCCATGCAGACACGGGGAGAACATGCAAACTCCACACAGATCACTGTTGGTCGGGGGCTGGGATCGAACTCAGGATCCCCCGGCCAAGGGTGAGTTGCTGTGCTGCCGCAGTGCTAACCACTCCTCCACCGTGCCGCCCGGCACGCATTTCTTCTTTGATCTTATTAAAAAAAAAACCTCACTCCAGGCACCTTGTTTCTAAATTTGTGAATATGTTTGACAGTGTTTTCACTGCCTCTTCCGAGATGATCAGGGCAGCTTGGGAGGAGGAGTTGGGAATTGAATTGTCTGGAGGCATTTGGGACAGAAGTCTGTCAGCAGTTAAGGATTGCTCGGTCAACAGCAGACACCAGCTGATCCAATATAAAGTGGTTCACCGCCTTCATTACTCAAAGCACCGACTGCATGAAATTCATCCTTCTACTTCATCACTGTGTGACAGATGTCAAACGTCAAGTGGGTACATTGTCCCATGCTTTTTGGTTCTATCCCTTGCTTTTTGACTTATGGTCTAGAGTGTTTGATTGGTATTCCATGGCTTATCAAATCACTCTTCCCCTGGATGCAATTCTCGCTATCTTCGGCTGTTCCCAACTTACTCAACGTCTTCATAAATCTATACAACAGCCACTGATGTTGGTAATGTCTGTTGCCAAGAGACTTATTTTGAGGGAGTGGAAAGCCACTTCCCCTCCATCTTTTCGTCAATGGTTGATGGACATGATGAACGTTATACAGATGGAAAGACCCAGGTATATAAGAAACAACTCATTGCAAAAATTCTGATATTTGGGGTCCCTTTATCACTTATTTTGATAATTGCAAGGCCTAAAGGTTTGAGTTAAGTCAATGTTAATAAAATAATGTTTAAAGTGAAGAATCTATCACTGCCCGCAAATATCCAAAAGCTGTTCCAAATAAGGGAGAAACAATATCATTTCAGAGGAACATGTATGTTTCAAAAACCTTCAGTGAGAACTACCACCAAGCAACACTGTGTTTCAGTGCAAGGAGTCAAGATTATGGAACGATTTTGGACCTGAATTAAAATCATGTACAACGCTTGGACAATTTAAACAAAAACTAAAGGAAGAAATACTCCAAACATATATACAAGATGACATGTAAAATCACATAAGGATTGTCATATCCAGTCTGCGTTGTGTTGTTGCTTAGTTTTTTTTGTCACATTTTGTCTTAGCTTTGTTCTGAATTGTAATCGCGCTTGTTTGTTTTTCTTTTGAATTCTTGGATGGAATATGGGTGGGCAATATAAGCTGCGGCTTCAGCCATCACCCATTTCGGATAACTTATGTTGAACTGTATAATCAGAGGAGTTATTGTCTAATTTGACCTTGTTGGATTTTCTTTCCCCCTTTGTTATATTATTCTGTTTCTTTTAATCTGTACTTTTAATCTATCCGAAATAAAGATTGATTGATTGATTGAATGTTAATGAATGGGTACCTATGGCCACCTGGTGACACAACAGTGCGACACTAGCAGATTTATTATATATACATGTAATTTGTATATGTGTATATGCATATATACTGTATATACAGTATATACACATGTATTTTTTTGATTACTGGTTTTAGTATGTGTCTGTTTATGTTTTTGTATGTCTGTGTGTTTATATATGAGCCTGTTAAAATGTGTAAATAAAATATTAAAAACTAGAAAAGCACTCGGAGAGCGCAGACCTCCGCCAAGTACCTCAGTTCCCCCTAATATTGGGATTTTCCCCAAATATAATAGTCCTACATTTATTTTATCTATATTTTCAGATTCCTTGACCATCAAAACATACCTTTAGCAATTGGATTGACATTGATATCTTTATTAGTTCAGTAGTTATTGACAAAAATCACTTTTTCGGTAATGGTGGTTTTCTTCTGGATATAGCTCCATAGCTTTTGAAGATGCAACAAATCCATTGGCACACTACTGATTTGTTACCTTTAAGTGATGAAAATTCCAAAAGATCTCCTATTATTTCCTGTTTTGGATCACAGTATCTGGATTTTTTGCAGGATCCAGATCAGTCTTTGACATTTCCTAGAAACTATTGGGATCTTATCCTGTATTTTTTTGGCAAGCGTCCTGACCATTTATTGTGGAGTTATATACACATATGCTAAAAATGGCCATATCTCGCAATGATAAAGAATCCTTCAAAAAACTCCTGGATCCAGACAGTGATCCGGATCACTCCCAAAATGTAATCATTTCTTCCTTGTCCCATTTCGGACTTGTCCTGAAAATTTCGTCAAAATCCATTCACAGCTTTTTGAGTTATGTTGGTAACAGACAGACAGACAAACAAACAAACAAACAGACAAACAAACCCCGGTAAAAACATAACCTCCTCGGCGGAGGTAAAAAAAGACTGACTGTTCAGGTGGCAGAATAACCCACCCAGCTGCGTCAGGTCAGCCGTGGTCTACCCGCAGACCCTAGTTCCAGGTTCTATATTGTGGCTTTGAATGCTGCAATGTTCTTAAAATGTTGATTATATATATAAATGTACCAAACTGGGGAGGGATGACTAATTAATATATGTTCTGTTTTTGCAAGGGGGGGAAGAATGTAGTGTAGGAATATGGCCAGTATACAGCGTGTAACGTGGCCTGCTGCTGACGTCACAACGCCACTGTACAGTATATTGGGGCAGTGCGCAATCTTATGGCAGTTGGTTGGTTACTAGTTGGTTAGAGAGCAGCTAGCTGGAGTTACCAATGTGAGAGTGATGACCAAGTGTTCACGTGCTTTTGTACCATTACAGCTTGTAATGAAGTTCAGTGCGAGCACAGCATCCTCGTCAGTCTTCATTCCAGGTTTGTGGACATAGCACCTACCGTCTACCAGCCAGTACGTGGAAGAATGATCTAACAGAATGGCCAGAAACAATAGTTATTGATATTTGTAACTACGAATAGATGCACCAGCTTTGCTGTACATTGGCGGAACACTAATAATAGAAAATAAATTGTACCTGCTGTGGAAATCCCAAAAAATCTGTCATGTTTAGTTTTGCAAAATGTATTCACCGGAGCTCACAGGAAAAACATACAGGAGACGCTGTTTGTTTAAACTCGTTAATCCCGACACTTCGTTTCAGCTCTACAGAGCTTCGATCCATTTGTCAGCAGGTGAGTGTCAGTCTTATTTTTAAACTAGCTTAATTGTAGTGTTAACACATTTACTCTGAGGCTGATTTTTTTTGATTTGTATACTTTATTGATACCCTGAGGGGAAATTGAGGGCATCCACCTGGATGGATGAAGCAGCCATGGTACGGCGCTATCCCTTAACCATTCACACACACATTCACACCTAGGGCTACTTTAGAGTCTCCAATTAACCTAACCTGCATGTTTTTGGCATGTGGGACGAAACCGGAGAAATCCCGGGGTAAACCCACACATACACGGGGAAAACATGCAAACTCCACACAGATCACTGTTGGTCAGGGGCTGGGATCGAACCAGGGATCCCATGGCCAAGGGTGAGTTGCTGTGCTGGCGCAGTGCTAACCACTGCGTCACTGCACCACCCAAATTAAGATAAGATAAGATAAGATAAGCCTTTATTAGTCCCACAATGGGGAAATTCCAGAAATTGCAGCTCAAATTGGAATGAATATTCCTACCAAGCCGACACATTTCTATGCTAATGCTATTCTAGCTATTAACTCCCTCTGATGCAAATTCGGGTGTTTTTCGCATGTTCGCATTAACTTTAAGTATAGGCAAGTTACTTTTAATGATAAATAAGTCATAGTTTAGTAAACAGACATACCTGCAGCAGGAGCAAGCTCCATTTATGGCCAGACGGCAGTGTTGTCAGACGTACGATAATTATCATATTTGTACGATAATTTTGCCCTCTGTACGATGTACGATCAATAATTTCAAAAATCCCATAATGTACGATAATTTGATCCCTTCATTACATGGCTAAATTAATACATTAGCAAACACAACCAAAGTGCACATACATACAATGCTTATTTTTACGCATTGTCTCACACATGCGGGCTGCGTGAAAGGAGACAGAAGATTTGGTGGCGGTAGCAGAGAGGCGGTCTCGGATGGAGGCTACTGATGGGAACCACAGTTCACTGAAACATACTGAGTTAAGCTAAAAAGATTTGTGAGAAATAGTGGTACACCAAATCACTCAGTGCTGTACAGAAGCTCCAACTGTCTACCATGAGAGTCAGCTGAACGGAGCGGGCGGGGCTCGTTTGCTGCTCAGGCAGGGGATTCAGCTGGTGATCCCTGGCTTTCACTACAGTTTTGGTGAGTGATTCAGTACAGTCCATTCACAAATAAAAACTACTATACTCGACTGAATCATTGTTGTATGTTACAGCACTCATGCAGGCACAGCAGACTCAGCAAGTAAGCATCATTACCAGCAGGTTAAGAAATGAATGGGGAAAAAGACCCCAGTTTTATAGGGTGGTTCAAACCTGTTGTTGGTATTAGTACTAAAGCTTTCTGTTGCTGCTGCAATGTGCAAATGTTTGTGCAAAAATGTCACCGGATTGTGGGTCTCTAAAACTGTGAAACAGGTTTCTGCGTCAATTATCAGAGGAATTCTAGTAGTAATTTAGGCGGACTGATTGACGTTTATTCCTAATGTATAAACAGAGTACTGTCATGGTCCGAGCACCGATCTCGTCCGCGCTCAGGCCATACATCTTCTCCACCAGGTTTTGACAGCAGTGTTTACCTTCTGGCTCCCCGAGCTCTTATTGTGACAGCGCTCGGAGGGGCTTCCTGCTGTCAAGGCCTGCCAGCTATGCTGCATTTGCGGCTCATCAGTGGCCCGGCATTTAAGCGGTCGCTGAGAGCGGCATAATGCAGCAGTCTCGTCAATAATTGTCAATATTCTTTGCCAGACGTTGAGCGAGCGGTTCTCGTCTCAGACGTCACTTATTCCTTGTTCCTGGTCAAGATTGTAAGTAGCTGTGTGTTAGCCTTACAATCCCTCGTGTCTTGTGTAGTGTGTTTTAGCCCACAGCGGCTCATTACTTTGTGTGTTCTTGTGTTGTGAATAAACCATCATGCAAACCTCACTGGCAACTTTTGGCGTCTTATGGTGGCTCGCAAGGGCCACCGCGTGACAGTAGACTGCTGCCAAGGTGCCTAAATGGAGATGCCAAACCGAGACGCCGTTCCCGGTGAGTTTGCTTTAATTGGACATTTGTTCTTCCCTGTCTGGGTGACTGCTTGTGGGGAGGATGTCGTCTTTCAGGCGCAGCGTTCGGCGCCTGGGTTACGAGCTAGCAGAGGCTCTGGACTATGTAGATGGAACGCTCTTCACCACTATGCTTTACAACACCCCCAACGACATACGCCGGCACCTGGACTATGCTGAGGGCCTTCTTGATAACCTTCCTCGTTTCTTCGACCACCCGGAAGTCATGACGAGGAGGACGGAGATCGCTTCCCAGCGTGAGCTACTCCGTGGGCTGGAGGGAAACTCTGGCAGGGAGCCGAAGAGGAGGCATCGTCGCTCCCCGTTTTGGGATCCCGTTCCTGTCCCCAATCCAGTCCAGGAGTTCGCACCATCCGGGGACTGTCAAAGACGTCAGCGCCACGGCCAAGGTAAACCTCAGCAGGATCCCCGTCTGAATCCGCTTCCGGCGAAGCCCGTGAGAGGACCCTCGTGAGCGGCTCCTCCTTGTACTTCCAGGGGGCCCTCTGTCACCATCCAGCGGGGAGAGGGAGGAACAACGTCCCCTACAGCAGGCACCATCCTCCCTCCAGGAAACAGGCAAGTGCAAGTTCATTCCCCCCATCATTATTGTGATCTGCCTTGTCTGACTCCTGGGGGCGGAGTTCGGGGTTTGCAGTCCCCCGAGCTCCCACCACCTGCTGTAGCTGTAATTACTAAACCTGCTGCCCCTGTGTCTCCCTCCGCTGAGTGATCCACGACGCCAGGCCTACGTCGCCGGACGAGGATGGGGCCTGCAGTTCTGGAGAGCCTGGTTCCAGCCCCGCAGCCACGTCGTGGGCAGAGGAGAGGAGCGGACTGCAGTCTGGAGCCTGCGCCGACGATAAAGCGTCCCCGGGTCTCCACGCTGGAACGGTTCGAGCCAGCGGGTCAAGGGTCCCCTGCCACCACGCCGTGCGGGTTTTCAGCATGGACACCTGCGCTGGAGGGTCCACAGACTGCGGTGACCATCATGCTGGCTGCGGAACCCACCGTTGCCGAGTGGGAGCCTGAGGATGAACTTCTCCGCCCTGAACCTGGATCAACGAAGTCCTGGACGGCGACAGAACCCGAGTGCAGGCAAGTGCTCTACCTTGTGTTTCTCTTTTCTGTCTTGGAGCATTTCTGCCTGCCTCTCGGGGAGGCGAGTCAGGGGCAGCCGCCTGCTGCGCCCAAGCTTGTCTTGCTAGGTTCTGTTGCTACCGGTGATTCTGATCCCGATCCTCTCTTGTCTTCCGAGCCTTGTTGCAGAGTCACCGGTGCGGAACCAGTCGTGGTCACTGTGCTGGAGGTTCCAAGTTCAGGGTCGGAGGTCGTCGCCGGTGCTGCGCCGACCCAATCAGGGACCAACGCGGGTGCATCCGAGACCCAGGACCAATCGGGGTCCGACGCAGGTGCAGCCGAGACCCAGTGGGGGTCCGATGCGGGTGCATCTGAGACCCAGTCAGGGTCCGACGAGACCCAATCGGGGTCCGACGCGGGTGCAGCCGAGACCCAGTGGGGGTCCAACGCGGGTGCAGCCATGTCTGCAGCATCAGTATGGGTCAAGGATGGGGGAGGAGCTGCAAACCCTTTGCCGCCTGACATGGTGCGGGCTCGTCATCGCCATCATTCCCCTCGTCCGAGTCACCGCCCCTGCTCATCATCGCCGGGGGCCGTTGGGGGTCCTCTATGCGCGGCCCGGCTCTCCCACATTTTTCCCCCGCAAGGGAGGCCTTCGCAGGCGGTTTCCCCATGGTGCTGGTGGCTGAGGGATGCGGGTCGGCCGCCCGAGGAACTGTTTCGCCGGTTCGGCACCCTGGGACGGCCACCCGACATATTGTGTTTACTACGGGGTGACCTGGTTCGGCCACCGGAGGAGTTGACTTTCCGGGCCTGGGACTGGCGTAGGCTGCCCGATCATGTACTGTCCCCGGTATTCGCCCATTGGCCTTTGGACGCGGGGAGACCACCGGAACTGTCTCCGTGGGTTTTGGACTTGGCCCGTCGTCACTCTCGTGGATTGTCTGGGTTAAAGGTCATGTGGGGTGATAATCTGGCTCTGTGATGGTTTTTTTTTTTTTGGTCCTGTGCCATTGTGATGCGTGTGTTTGGGAGTCTGGTATTCGTGTTCTGTAACTGTCTCACTTGTGCTCTGTCATTATTTTGATTTGTGCATTTGAGAGTATTGTATTTTCTGTTATCATGCCCTGTGTTAATTGTTTCATGTATTTGGAAGGGTTTTTTTTGTTTTTTTTTCTGGTTGTCTCTGTGCTTCTGTTTTTCATCATGGGTTTTGGTCGGTGACTGGTCCTCTCCCTCCAGGCCTGTTCCCCCATCTGCCCACCCTGGGGGGGGCTTGGGTGTTATTGGGCGTTCGGAGCCCGCCCTCGGAGGGGAGGTCCTGTCATGGTCCGAGCGCCGATCTCGTCCGCGCTCGGGCCATACATCTTCTCCACCAGGTTTTGACAGCAGTGTTTACCTTCTGGCTCCCCGAGCTCTTATTGTGACAGCGCTCGGAGGGGCTTCCTGCCGTCAAGGCCTGCCAGCTGTGCTGCAATTGCGGCTCATCAGTAGCCCGGCATTTAAGCGGTCGCTGAGAGCGGCATAATGCAGCAGTCTCATCAATAATTGTCAATATTCTTTGCCAGACGTTGAGCGAGCGGTTCTCGTCTCAGACGTCACTTATTCCTTGCTCCTGGTCGATTGTAAGTAGCTGTGTGTTAGCCTTACGATCCCTTGTGTCTTGTGTAGTGTGTTTTAGCCCACAGTGGCTCATTACTTTGTGTGTTCTTGTGTTGTGAATAAACCATCATGCAAACCTCACTGGCGACTTTTGGCGTCTTATGGTGGCTCGCGAGGGCCACAGCGTGACAAGTACTTCTCAAAATACAGTATTTATAAGGCAAAACCTTGATACATGATGATTCAGCAGAAGCCATATAGAAGATGGTTAAGCAGGATTGATATTCTGGGCTGTTCAGTGCAGGCCAGGGGCTCATCCTGTACTCCACACAGATAGAGGCAATTTTTTTTCAACCGATCTGTTAGATTATTTAAAGGTAAAACTGCATTATAGGCCATAATATGCACAATCTGGGATAATATGTTACTGAAGCAGATGGTTCTGAGCCACGTCAGAATGAAAACTGGGTGTGTATGATAATTTTCCTCAAAATACAATAATTTTAAGTTACTGGTACAATACTTCAACATTTCCCATCTGGCAACACTGCCAGATGGAGACGTGGGTGATATCCCTCAGCCAACTCATGTTGGCAGTCCTCCTTTGGTATTCTCTGCTGGCAGATGTAAATCTAAAAAAAAACCTTGTATTTCTAATTGCTATCTGTGATGTATCAAATATGATACATTTGATCTTGTGGGTGTACTATGGGTGGTGGCTCCACCTTTCAGGTTCCGCCACCACCCTAGGTATAAAAGGCGGATGTGGAAGAGGCATGGTCTCTTTACGACCAGATCATCTGCCTATACGACAGTGCCTGTATTGTGCTGTGAGTTCTTTAATAAACCTTCGTTCTACTGCACCTCCGGCCTTGTCACTGAAGTACTGTATGTCCCTGCCTCACACCGCACGCCAAACAGAACCCAGCAGAAGTGAAGCAGCCACAAGAGCCCCAGTCCGCAGCCACATGGGACCCAGAGCCAGTCCTCGCACAGCACAAGCATTCTCGAGCTGCTGTCACATCGCAGAAGAGACAGTATGATTTCTTGGACGTGGGTACAGCCGAAGATCAGAACATGGAAAGAGAAGACAGCACGGGGAGAAGGCACAAATCGGACTCGCCTTCTATCCTTGCCCAGCATGAGCCTCAAGGAGCCACCGTGGAGCTGCAGGAGAGGGAGTTTGTGCAGAAAGGGGACCCCGGTGAATGACGATAACCCGGCGCACGTTCCGTCACCGACGACAGCGACACATCACCGCAACCACAATCAGCACCAGAAGAGAGGGGGCAGAAGCCGGATTCATCTTGCATCCTCGCCAAGCATCAGCCTCAGGGAGCTGCCGCAGCACAGCAGGATAGAGAGTTGGTGGCCCAGCTGGACCCAGCAGAGCATCGCTAACTGAAGGCACGTCCTGCCACTGGTGTGAATGGCATGCCACCACAGCAGCAACCAGCATCAGAGACGAGAGAACAGCAGTGCTGAGTGCAGCTGAACAGACTACCGCTCACACTACTTGATTGGTTCAGGTACGACGATCCAGCCGCTTAGATCCACAGATGATCTTGTCATTGCAGATGAGAATCACTGCACAAAAGAGGCCAGCCACTGTCCAGATGGCCAATGGTTTGAGATGGCATGCCAGCCATCTGCAGAAGGTAAGAGCAGCTGCCTTGGATCAAGATGCAGCACTGGTGCTGCCCCAGCTGCTGTGGGACCCGTGCTGGGACTTTGTTGACAAGCGAGCTGTGACTCCAGCAAGATGGCACCCAGGTCTGCTGCAGCCGGCGCCTCCAGGGGCGCGCCCACCACGGGCTTGACTGAGGCCCCTGAAGTTGAACTTCAACAGTGACTCTGTTTTGAGGTGTCTAGCAGGGCACGATTGGTTCACAGTGGCAGAATAATCCACTCGGTTGTGCAGGGTCAACTGGTGGTCCAGTCGGTGGCCCAGGTTCTGTTTTTTTTTTTTTTTTTTTTTTTTAAGTCACTGTTGTGAGTTTAAATGCCTGAAATGTTCATAATGTTTTGGGTTTTTCGGGGGAGGGGGGCTAAATGTTAGATATTCCCCATATTAACAACATACGCCATGGACGTGGGGACGAATGCACAGGGTGTCATCACGCCATGGCTATAAAGGAGTACTAAATGCGGGAGTCGTCCTCTTTGGCGCTCTGCCTCCATGACAGCTAGAGCCTGTATAGCTTGAGGTTAGCTTGTTTGTTATAACACTGTAACACATGTATCAGCCGTTGTCTTGAAATAAAGTTATTGTTCGGTTGAACTCCTGCCTCCGCTGTCCTATTTCCAGAGATAACGTCACTCTTGCTCCGTCTCCAGCATTCACCATGGAGCCCTGCTGCAGTGATCTGATCTATTGCAGCTTCCATGCTGGCGATGAGACTGTTAATTTCTTGCTGATTTGCAATCCGAAAATCCCACTTCTGTCACCAGTGTAAAGAGCAGTGTCTTTCAGGCAATCAAGAGGCATCTATTGCTCAGTCAGCTTTTATTTTGAACACCCCCAAACACACCACAATGCACGCCATTAATTTGTCCCACTCCCTCAGTCATGGTTTCTCCAAACAATAATACACCGTGTTCCAAATTATTATGCAAATAGAATTTTAGAGTCATAAACATTCATTTTTTTGTTTTTCAATTAAATTCATGCATGGTATTGTGTCTCAGGGATCTTTGGATCACAGATATCAATCTCAGACACCTGTCATAATTAGTTTACCAGGTGAGCCCAATTAAAGGAAAACTACTTAAGAAAGATGTTCCACATTATTAAGCATGCCACAGGTTTCAAGCAATATGGGAAAGATAAAGGATCTTTTTGCTGCTGTAAAGTGTCAAATAGTGCAATGCCTTGGACAAGGTATGAAAACATTAGATATTTCACTAAAACTTAAGTGTCATCATCGTACTGTGAAGACATTTGTGGCTGATTCAGAGCACAGACAGGTTCATGCAGATAAAGGCATAATGAGGAAGGTTTCTGGCAGACAAATTCATCAGATTAAGAGAGTAGCTGCTAAAATGCCATTACAAAGCAGCAAAGAGGTATTTGAAGCTGCTGTTGCCTCTGGAGTCCCACGAACTTCAAGGTGTAGGATCCTCCAGAGGCTTGCAGTTGAGCATAAATCTACTATTCGGCCACCCCTAACCAATGCTCACAAGCAGAAACAGTTGCAGTGGGCCCAGAAATACATGAAGACTAATTTTAAAACAGTGTTGTTTACTGATGAGTACTGTGCAACCCTGGATGGTCCAGATGGATGGAGTAGTGGATGATTGGTGGATGGCCACCATGTCCCAACAAGGCTGCAACATCACCAAGGAGGTGGAGGAGTCATGTTTTGGGCCAGAATCATGAGGAGAGAGCTGGTAGGCCCCTTTAGGGTCCCTGAAGGTGTGAAAATGACCTCGGCAAAGTATATAAGAGTTTCTGACTGACCACTTTCTTCCATGGTACAAAAAGAAGAACCGTGTCTTTCGTAGCAATATTATTTTCATGCACAAAAATGCACCATCCCACACTGCAAAGAATACCTCTGTGTCATTGGCTGCTATGGGCTTAAAAGGAGAGAAAATCATGGTGTGGCCCCCATTCTCCCCTGACCTCAACCCTATTGAGAACCTTTGGCGCATCCTCAAGCAAAAGATCTATGAGGGTGGAAGGCATTTCATATCAAAACAGCAGCTGTGGGAGGCTATTCTGACATCTTGCAAAGAAATTCAAGCAGAAACTCTCTAAAAACTCACAAGTTCAATAGATACAAGAATTGTGAAGGTTATATCAAAGAAGGGGCCTATGTTAACATGTAACTAGGTCTGTTAAGATGTTTTTGATTGAAATCGCTTTTGATTTCAGTAAATACAGTACGACCTCCAAATGCTGCAAATTAAACAAAAGACCATTTTCAGTTCTTCACAACGAATGAAATGTTTTGAAACTCTGTCGTGCATAATAATTTGGAACAGTGCATTTTGAGTTTTTTTTTTTTTTTGCAAAAAAAAAAATAGTTATCATTGGGAGGTTTGTTCAATAAAATTTGAATTATGCTCTAACGGTTGATGATTTGAAAATTATACTGACTGATTTTCCTAAATAGTCGATGCAAATGACAGAGACAAATATCATTTGCATAATAAATTGGAACGCGGTGTACACCAACACTAACTAATATTAAGCAACAATACTAACTATTACAACAACATAAGTAAAGAATATAAAACAGAGAACCCACATAAAATCCCCTCACAAACGTTTCCCACAATCCTTCAGTCCCTGCCTCATAACAACACCCCCCCTTCTATTCAGCCAATCACATCCCAGAGGGTGCCCAGGACGCCACAATATAAAGAGTAGCCATAAAAACCACTCTAGCTAAACTAGGCTAACTGGGCTACTGGTATGATTGCATGGCTATCCCAGTGAAAATATAATAAAATAAGCCCAAATAACATCTGGAAGCGATATATGATTACTTACTTAAGCCCATAGCTCGCCATGGAGCATAGGCCATCGACTGTCATGACTCGCCAGTCATCACTGGCTCCTGCTGCGCGCACACCTGCGGCTCGTCAGCGGCAGACTATTTAACCCACTCAGCCCTGTGCCTCGGCCTGAAGCCGTCTGTTCCCTTCAGCTCGTCTTCGCCATTGGAACCCCCAAAATCAGCAAGACAACGCTCCAAGTAAGCAACTTACCTTTCTCTTCAGTCCTCTCCCCTGTGCACAGGTGGATTCCCCGGCGGCGGACTTTTTCCCCTTCGCCACGTCGTCCTCATCCTCGCACAAGCACAGCAGGTCTCTGTCTCCTGGGTATTCTCCTTGCCAGCGCCAGCCACCTGCCATAACAAGTAAGCAGCAGTCATTCCTTCAGGCCAGTATAATTGTGGTGCCCGTTACCTTGTCCCTCTGCTTTCTCATTATAGGGTTGCCCGGCTGTACGGTGATCTGCTCTGCTGCCTGCTTACCGAAGTTCTCCGACAAGACATCCTCATATCTCACACATGCATCCACTCATACCTGTGTATTAATAAACGCTGTTAAATCTACTCTGAGCCTGCGTGTGTGTCTCCTGAGCCAGACATTATGTCAGTACGGCTTCAGCAGAGCGGCTCGGCAGACAGCGGGCTCACACGCCGCCTTTCCACTCTTGAGGCTCGAGTAGACGTAATAGCTCACCAACAGCAGGTAATTTTAAATCAGTTAACTTCAATTACTCACCGGTTAGACCGCCTGGACCCCCAGCAGGCGTTCCCCCGGGCTCCCCAGGGAGGGTTAGCTCCTGCCACTCCGGTGGCCAGTCAGTCTTCCGCGGGAACGCCGACCCGGCTCACACCGATCCCGACTCCAGCCCGTTTTAATGGGAAACTTGGCGGAGCTTAGGGTTTTATTATGCAGTGTGAGTCGGTGTTCATGCGCGTTCCCGGGGACTTCCCTTCAGACAACAGCCGGATTGGTTACATAGGTAATCTCCTGGAGGGGCGAGCGCTAACCTGGGCTTACGCCGTAATGGCGAAGTCCAGTTACGCGAACCTCTCCTATAACCAGTTCGTGCGAAACTTCCTCGAGGTATTTGATCCCGCCCGGCACGATGGCATCCTAACCGACCGTCTCCTTGCTCTCCAGCAGGGAAGCCAGTCGGCGGCGGACTACGCCATCGACTTCCGGGTCACTGCAGAGGAAGTAGGCTGGGGCGAGGCGGCACTTTGTGGCATCTTTCTCCGCAGCCTCAGCTCCGGTCTGAGGGATGAATTGGCCGGTCGAGATCTCCCGGAGACTCTCGCGGAGCTAATCTCCGTAGCAATTAGCTTAGATAACAGGTTGCACGAGCGTTCCTCCGAGCGGAAGCCGACCAACCGCTCGCGAGGAGGCTCCACGCGCGCACCTCAAGCTCGCCCCCTGGCGTTGCCGCCACCAGAGTCCTCCGAGGAGTTGGAGGCAATGGTGGTAGGCCGGTCAAAGCTCCCTCCAGCGGAGAAACAACGCCGCTGGAAGTTGGGCCTGTGCATGTATTGCGGAGGCAGCCAACACACCGCGGAGAGTTGCCCGGAGAAGCCAAACGGGGAGGTCTGCGAGTCACTGTAGGGGGCCTCGCGGACTCTAACCGGACAAAACCCCTCACAAGTCTCTCTTTGCCCATCCGTTTTTGTCACAACTCCATGGGGCACATTACTCATGCACTGGTGGACTCAGGAGCAGAGCAGAGTTTTATCTCTAATAGCCTGGCAACCCAATTGGGCATCCCCTGTCACCCTCTGCAAACTCCGCTCAACCTGGTCACCTTCTCACACGCCCCACTCGGACGAGTGACACATCGGACCCCGCCTATTCCCATCATTGTCTCAGGTAACCATCGGGAGGATATTGTCCTATATGTCCTGTCCTCCTCTGTTTCTCCGGTCATCTTAGGCTACCCCTGGCTGCGCCTACACAACCCGGTTCTGGACTGGCAGGCTGGAAGGATCACCGCCTGGAGCTCATTCTGCATGGGCACCTGCCTTCAGTCCGTAGCATGCGCCCCGTCCGCTCCCCCTCTGGCCAAGGATGCCGGGCCTCCGGATCTCTCTCTGGTGCCCTCAGAGTTTCACGACCTGGGCCAAGTCTTCAGTAAGTCCAGGGCGATGTCCCTTCCCCCTCATCGGCCCTATGATTGCGCCATTAACATCCGCACGGGGGCTCCCTTACCCTCGGGGCGTTTATACAGCCTGTCAGCGCCAGAGAGGGAGGCGATGGACGCTTATCTCAAGGAGTCGCTCAGCGCAGGAATCATCCGCCCTTCTTCGTCTCCACTCGGCGCGGGGTTCTTCTTTGTCTCGAAGAAGGATGGGTCTCTCCGCCCCTGCATCGATTACCGGGCCCTTAACGACATCACGGAGAAGGATCGCTACACCCTGCCTCTGATGGACACCGCCTTCCACTCCCTCCAGGGGGCGACCTGGTTTACCAAACTGGACCTCCGTAGTGCCTACCACCTTGTCCGCATCTGGGAAGGAGATGAGTGGAAAACGGCCTTCCGAACTCCGACTGGCCATTTTGAGTATCTGGTGATGCCGTTCGGGTTAACCAATGCCCCTGCAGTTTTCCAACGCCTCATAAATGACGTCCTCTGCGACTTCCTTGGCCTGTTCGTGTTTGTTTACCTGGACGACATACTAATCTTCTCCAGGTCACGGGATGAACACCGGGTCCACGTGAGGCGGGTCCTGCAACGCCTATTGGAGAACAGGTTGTATGTGAAGGCCGAAAAATGTGAATGTTCTATGCCAAGACCACCTCCTTCCTGGGTTTTGTCATCTCCCATGACCAGGTCCTCCCGGACCCCGCTAAAGTCAAAGCGGTGGTCGACTGGCTAACACCAACGTCCAGGAAGCAGGTCCAGCAATTCATAGGATTCGCCAACTTTTACCGCCGCTTCGTCCCCAATTTCGGCGCCATCGTCGGCCCCTTGACCCGCCTCACCTCGCCAAAGACCCCCTTCCGGTGGACCGAGGATGCTGCGGCGGCTTTCCAGACACTCAAGACGGAGTTCTCTTCCTCCCGGGTCCTCACCCAGGTCGATCCCGCACTGCAGTGTTTGGTGGAGGTCGACGCGTCGGACACAGGAGTGGGGGCGGTGCTGTCTCTGCGGTCACCGGCCGACGGATCCAAACGACCCTGCGCTTACTTCTCCCGGCGCCTGTCACCGGCCGAACGTAACTATGATGTCGGCGACAGGGAGCTGCTGGCCATCAAGCTCGCCCTGCAGGAGTGGCGCCACTGGCTGGAGGGGGCTTCTCTGCCGTTCATCGTTCTAACGGATCATAAGAACTTGGAGTACCTAAGAACTGCCAAGCGTCTGAATGCCCGCCAGGCGCGTTGGTCCTTGTTCTTTGCCCGTTTTAGATTTACCATCACGTACCGCCCTGGTTCTAAGAACGGTCTGCCTGATGCCCTTTCCAGGCAATTTGCCCCCGAAACGAACGAGAAGTCGGAGCACACCATCCTGCCCAGCTCGTGTGTTGTGGGGTCCATGTCTTGGGCCATCGAAGACCGGATCCGGAAGGCGCAGGAGTCCGAACCTGACCCTGGTGGCGGACCGGAGGGGAGGCTCTTCGTTCCATCTTCAGTCCGGGGGGAGGTTATCCACTGGGCCCACACCTCTAAGTTCGTCTGTCACCCTGGGGTCTCCCGGTTGGTCGACCTTCTCCAGCGTTCTTTTTGGTGGCCGGGTCTACAGAAGGACGCTGCCAACTACGTCCGGGCCTGCCCTGCCTGTGCCACCGGAAAGTCAGATAACGCTCCTCCCGCTGATCTGCTCCATCCTCTGCCGATCCCAGGCAGGCCCTGGTCCCACATAGCCCTCGACTTCGTCACTGGTCTCCCCATCTCCAACACCTACGACACAGTTCTGACCATCGTCGACCGCTTTTCCAAGGCCGCCCATTTTGTGCCACTGGGGGTCTCCCTACAGCCCGGGAGACAGCGGACCTCTTGGTCCAACACGTTGTCAGATTACATGGGATACCAGCTGACGTCGTCTCGGATCGTGGGCCCCAGTTCGTCTCTGAGGTATGGAAGTCCTTTTGTAACGCCCTGGGAGCCACAGTAAGCCTCTCCTCTGGCCATCACCCACAGTCCAATGGGCAGTGCGAACGGGCCAACCAGGAGCTGGAGGCTGCCCTCCGCTGCGTCACCACTTCCAACCTGGCCTCTTGGAGCTCGCATCTGGCCTGGGTGGAATACGCCCACAACTCCACTCGGTCATCTTCTACAGGTATGGCCCCCTTCAAGGCGTCCCTGGGGTACGACCCGCCATTGTTCCCGGTGCAGGAGGGCGAGCTGGCCGTCCCTTCTGTCCAGGCGCACCTCCGGCGGTGCCGGAGCCTTTGGTCCAAGACCCGTGACGCACTCCAGCGGACGGCGGCACGCAACAGCACCACGGCGAACCGTCACAGGAGACCTGCGTCTGCCTACCGAGTGGGGCAGCAAGTTTGGGTGTCCGCCCACAACGTCAATCTGAAGGGTGAGAAGAAGAAGCTGGCCCAACGTTTTATCGGTCCCTTCACCATCACCAAGATCATTAATCCGGTGGCTGTGTGTGTGGCTATTCCTCCCCCCCCGTATTCACCCCACCTTCCACGTCTCCAAAGTCAAACCTGTGGTGTCCGATCCCCTCTGCCCCCCGCCCGCGGCACCTCCCACGCCCTTGATGATCGATGGCCATCCAGCCTGAAGAGTCACTGCCATCTTGGACTCTCGGCGCTGAGGTCGCGGGTTGCAGTATCTGGTGGACTGGGAGGGTTTCGGTCCTGAATGGAGGCAGTGGGTACGCCCGACCTTTGTGCTGGACAAGAGTCTCATCACGATGTTCCATCGGACGCACCCGGACAAGCCAGTGCCAGGAGGCGCTGCTCGGGGGGGGGGGGGGAGTACTGTCATGACTTGCCAGTCATCATTGGCTCCTGCTGCGCGCACACCTGTGGCTCGTCAGCGGCAGACTATTTAACCCACTCAGCCCTGTGCCTCGGCCTGAAGCCGTCTGTTCCCTTCAGCTCGTCTTCGCCATTGGAACCCCCAAAATCAGCAAGACAACGCTCCAAGTAAGCAACTTACCTTTCTCTTCAGTCCTCTCCCCTGTGCACAGGTGGATTCCCCGGCGGCGGACTTTTTCCCCTTCACCACGCCATCCTCATCCTCGCACAAGCGCAGCAGGTCTCTGTCTCCTGGGTATTCTCCTTGCCAGCGCCAGCCACCTGCCATAACAAGTAAGCAGCAGTCATTCCTTCAGGCCAGTATAATTGTGGTGCCCGTTACCTTGTCCCTCTGCTTTCTCATTATAGGGTTGCCCGGCTGTACGGTGATCTGCTCTGCTGCCTGCTTACCGAAGTTCTCCGACAAGACATCCTCATATCTCACACACGCATCCACTCATACCTGTGTATTAATAAACGCTGTTAAATCTACTCTGAGCCTGCGTGTGTGTCTCCTGAGCCGGACATTATGTCATCGACGACCACTCGCCATCGCACTCAGTTCTGGGCTGCTCTCTTTACTCCCCTCCAGTTGGTTCCCTGCTGTTTCAGCTCCATCTCAGTGTCTCGTCTCCAGCTGTTTCAAGGCCGGCCTCTCTTTCTCTTCCGCTGTGAGTTCCAGGTCAGGACTTGGCATGTGATTCTGGATGCTGGTTTCCTGAGGGTGTGTCCAATCCAGTCCCACTTCCTCCGCAGAATCACCTCTGCCACTGGTTTCCATCCCGCTCGCTCCCACAGGTCTTCATTCCTGATCTTCTCCGGCCACCTGATGTTAAAGATGCGCCTCAGGCATGTATTAAAGAAAGTCTAGATTTTCTGCTGCATCATTTTTGTCGTCCTCCAAGTGTCACATCCGTAAAGTAGAACAGATTTGATGATAGAGTTAAAGATGTGAAGTTTCGTTCTCATGCAGCTCTCTTTTGATGCCCAGACATTTTTCAGTATGACAAAAGCTGTTCTTGCCTTGCCGATCCTGGCTGTGACGTCTTGGTCTTTGCCCCCCTGTTGATCCACCACACTTCCCAGGTAGACAAAGGACTCCACCTCTCTGATGTGCTCTCCTCCAACTGTGACTGGTGTGTTGGCACTGGTGTTAATCTTCATCAGCTTGGTCTTCTTATTATTGATCTAGAGTCCTTTCCTGGCTGATGTAGTCTCCAGGCGAGTAGTCTTGTCCTGCATCTAGCTATGGTTATGAGACAGGAACGCCAGATCATTAGCAAAGTCGAGGTCATCCAGCTGCGTCCAGAGTGTCCACTGTATCCTGTTTTTACTGCCTGTTGTTGTGATCTTCATGATTTAATCAATGACCAAGAGGCAGAGGAACAGTGACAGAAAGCACCCCTGGCGGACTCCGGTCTTCACCTCCCAGCTCTCTGACAACTGGCCAGTGTGTGTGATCCTGCAGCTCCTGTCCTGGTAGATGCACTGGATGAGGGAGATGATCTTCTTGGGAACTCCATAATGCCTCAGCTACTTCCACACCATCTCACGGTCCACACTGTCGAAGGCCTTCTCGTAGTCTATGAAGTTGACATAGAGGGGTGAGTTCCACTCCAGCGATTGGTCCACAATGATGCCTAGGCTGGCGATCTGGTCGACACAGGATCTGTTCTTGTGGAAGCCTGCCTGCTGATCTCGGAGCTTGGGGTCGACTGCCTCCTTCAACCTCTCCAGCAGAACTCAGTTAAAAATCTTGCTCGGCACTGACAGGACAATGATCCCTCTGATGTTGCTGCAGTCTCTGAGGTTCCCCTTCTTCGTCAGCTTGATGACAGCCCCTTCCTTCCACTGGGCTGGTACCTTTTCCTTCTCCCAGACCTTGCTGAAGAGGCTGTGTAGCATGTTGACGACTGTTTCAATGTCTGTTTTGATGGCTTCTGCCAATATCTCGTCCAGTCCTGCAGCTTTCCTGTTCCTCAAGGTCATGATGGCCTTCTTGAGCTCTGCTTTTGAAGGCTTGTCGCAGTTCATTGGTAGTGTTGTCTCTGCTGGTGTGATGTCTAGTGGTGTTTTGAGGGCTGGGTGGGTCAGCAGCTCTGTGAAGTGCTCTGCCCATTGCTTCAGCTGTCGCCCAGTTGTTAGTGGGTTTCCATTTTTGTCTTTCACTGGCTTGTCTGTCTGCTGGAACTTGCTCGACAGCTTCTTGGTCACCAAGTACAGGTCCTTCAGGTTCCCCTGTCCTGCTGCTTCTTCTGCTTGACTGGCCAGGTTAAGATAAGATAAGCCTTTATTAGTCCCACAACGGGGAAATTCCAGGATTGCAACAGCACAGGGATAGCAACACTCAGAGCAACAATCAGAAGGCAAGAAAAAAAACAAGCAAGCAAGAGCAGCTAATATACATATGTACATATTACTATAAAGGTTGTTGATGTAATCTCTCTTGTCCTTCTTGATGCTTTTTCTTCACTTCCTTGTCCACTGCTGTATGCTCCTCTTGTGCTCTTGCTTTAACTGCTCTTGTCCGGCACATGTTCAAGACGGTTTTCGTCCCTTTTCCTTCTTCCAGTTTCTGGATGGTGTCTGCAGAGATCTACACTTTGTGTTGAGTCTTCTTCCTGCCCAGAATTTCTTCGCAGATATCCTGCCAGATTCTCCTAGTGTGCTGCCATTGTGACTCTGTGTCTGTCTCACTGTCTTCTATCAGCTCTTGTAATGGCTGGAACCTGTTAGCAAGGCTGATCTGGAAGGCTACTTGTTTGTCTTTATTCCTTAGCAGTCCAACATTTACCTTGTCTGTGTGTTGCCAGAGCTGTTGAGTCTCTTGAGGCGGAGTCTCACTGATGTCAACAGAAGGTGGTGGTCTCAGGATATGTCTGCACCTCTTATGATTGAGAGTGGATTAATGAAACAGCAGGGAACAAAAATGTCTTGTGGGGTGAACAGAATAAACAGAGAATGATCATAAAAACCACAATGGCTCTGCGATGCTAACTAGGCAAGCTACTAGCATTGTTAACTGCCAGCCTAGCTATCTTTGGTTTAAGAAACTCACAGGGACATTGTGGCTACCAGATCAGTACCTAGAACAAGATAGGTACCCAACATCAAAGACAGAATATTGTTTAAAAATGACACATTTGTGTAATGAAGATGTGACTAAAGATGTAATAAAAATTTGCAAGATATTCAGAATCATATTTATTCAGTTGTGAATAAAAACATTATTTAAAGGCATTGCTCATGTAATTACAATGAGTGAAGTAGATTTGCACATGCAGGGTACCAGTCTTGTTCCAGGTATCAATCTTGCAGCCACAGACAGGACTACACTCCTCTGTCATTAAAATGGGTGGATGTGGAGAAAGGAAGCAAGCGAGGCAACGAGCTAGACGACATATGAACTTTATTCCTTCTCCAACATACAGTACAGTAAAAAGAGCTCCCGGGTCTCTGTGCATTCCTTTTATACCTTTAATTTCATGCATTGAGACCCGGCACTTCCAACCATAATACATTGTTTGGAACAAAGACCTGTGTGGCGCATTAACATAACATAACGCCGGCACCGCTGCTCACACCCTTTTGTCTTCCAGCGGCTCCGGCGATTCCTCCTCTCCCCGGAGGGTGCATAGTCCATACTGTCCCGTCTGAGCCCCCCTGGTGTAACTTCCTCCTCCGGTCCATTGTTCCCCCTTATCCCAGCTGCCTTCTCTAGGTGGAGAATCTCCCACCAGTACCCCCACACAGCCCCCCCCCCCCCGTCCTTTGGGCTTGAGCCGGCAACCATAGCGGCTGTAGCGGGGGGTCGCCGATCCAGTTGAAGCACCCTGCTGGCAAGGTGTACATAAGGGCACATCAGTCTGTGGAGGGAAAAAGGGAGGGGGGGAAACATATCAGCTTCACGTGCGCAGGTCCCTAGCGAGGGAACACCAACTTGCGGAGCCACCAACGGTGGACGTCCGCATCGGGGAGCTTGCGCCAATACCACCTGCTCGTCTGCCAACACAAAAGCAGGCTTCAGCCTGTTGATGCAGATGGTCTCCCTATGCCCCCCCTCCAAGTCTAACACAAAATGTTTCACCCCAGGTTCCAACACCCTGAATGGTCCATCGTACAGTGGGCGCAGCAGGCTCCGGTGTGCATCGTGCCTGACGAAAACAAAGCTGGAGTTCTGTAAACTCTTGGGGACAAAAGTGCAGGGAAAACAATGGTGGGCCGGCCCAGTACATTAAAAGCCTCCGTACTGTGCAAAAATTGCGTGGCGGATCAGCCTCGGGCATGGGGTTTTCCAATAAAAACTCTCCGGGGATCCGCAGCAGCTCAGAAAAAATGAGTTCTGCCAGGGAGGTTGCTAAATCCTCCTTAGGTGCGGAGCACAACCCTAAAAGAACCCAGGACAGGCAGTCGGCCCAATTTGTGTCCGTGAACAAAGCTCTGAGCGCTACTTTCAGTGACCTATGAAAACGCTCACATAACCTGTTAGCTTGGGGGTTGTATGTGGTAGTGCAGTGAATTTTGACCCCCAGACTCTGGGCCATTGCAGACCAGAATTCTGAAACGAACTGTGGACCCCTGTCGGAAGTGATGTCTGACAGGGATCCGAACCGTGCAACCCAAGCCGACAAAAAAGCACGAGCCACTTCTGTGGACATGGTAGAAGCCAGCGGGACCACTTCAGGTCAGTGCGTGGTGCAGTCCACGATTGTTTAAAGGTGCGTGAAACCTTGCAACAGTGGGAGGGGTCCCATCAAATCCACGTGGACGTGGTCAAACCTCCTGGCCAGGATTTGGAATGGCTCAAGAGGGGCTCTGTCACGCCTCGCCGCCCATCTGCGGCGCCAGCTGCACGCACACCTGCACCTCATCAGCGGCGAGGGATTTAAGCCGCCTCGCCCTGGGCTTCGGCCTGAAGCCGTCAGTCTTCGCTCGCTACAATTGCTGTAAGGAATCTCAACCGCTCAGTAACATTCTGGTAAGAAGCTCTTACCTCATTCTTCTCCCAGTCTGCTCCCCTGTGCACAGGTGGATTTCCCGGCGGCGGACCACTCCTCTCCGCCACCATTCCTTCGCTGCTGCACCGGGCGCTCCAGGTCACTGTCTACCGGGCCTCATCCTTGCTGTGCCAGCCACCTGTTATTCCCAAGTAAGCCAGTCACCATTTTCATATCTCCTGTGTTGGTGTGGTGCCCGTTACCCTTCTCCCTTTGCTTCTCCCATAGGGTTGTCCGGCTGTACGGCCTCCTGCCTCCGTGCCCGACGCAGACACCACCACCAATACATTCACATCCCGCAGACACACATTCATACACACTTGTTGTTAATAAAGCTATTGGATCTACCCTGAGCCTGCGTGTGTGTCTCCTGAGCCATGCATTATGTCAGTACGGCTTCAGCAGAGCGGCTCGGCAGACGGCGGGCTCACACGCCGACTTTCCACCCTCGAGGCTCGGGTGGACCTAATAGCCCACCAGCAACAGGTGATTCTTAATCAATTAACCATCATCACTAACCAATTGGACCGCTTGGACCCCCAACAGCCATTCCCCCCGGCTCGTCAGGGCGGCGTGGCTCCTGCTGCTCCAGCGGCCGTCCAGCCTGCTCCGGTAGCACCGGTTCGGCTCACACCCATTCCGACCCCCGCTCGCTTTAGCGGTAAGCTCAGCGGAGCACGGGGGTTTATAATGCAGTGTGAGTCCGTGTTCCACCGTGTGCCCGGAGATTTTCCCTCAGATCCTAGCCGAATTGGCTACATAGGGAATCTCCTGGAGGGGCGAGCGCTAACTTGGGCTTATGCCGTAATGGCGAGGCCCAGTTACGCCACCCTCACCTATGGCCAATTCGTGAGACAATTCCTGGAAGTCTTTGATCATTCTCGTACTGAGAGCGTTCAGGTCGATCGGCTTCTCAGCCTTCAGCAGGGAAGCCGGTCGGCAGCTGACTATGCGATCGACTTCCGGGTAGCGGCGGAGGAGGTAGGCTGGGATGAACGTTCATTCTGCAGCCTCTTCCTCCACAGTCTCAATGCTAGTCTGAGGGACGAACTGGCTGGGCGGGACATCCCGGAGACTTTAGCGGAGCTAATGTCCCTAGCCATCAGCTTGGATAACAGGTTGCGCGAGCGCACCTCGGAGCGGAAGTCATCTTCTTCTCGCTCTTGTGGTGCCTCGTCGCGCCTGTCCCAAGCTCGCCCCCTGGCGTCGCCGCCACCATCGCGCCCCGAGGAGTCGGAGCCGATGGTGACGGGCTGGACAAAGCTCCCTCCTGCGGAGAGACAACGCTGCCGTGAGTTGGGTCTCTGCATGTATTGCGGAGACAGCCAACACACGGTGGAGCTTTGCCCACAGAAGCCAAACGGTGGGGTCCGCGAGTCACTGTAGGGGGCCTCGCGGACGTCAATCGGTTAAATCCCCTCTCCCAATTGAAGCTGCCCGTTCGATTTTGTCACAACTCCACTGGGCACCTCACCCACGCACTGGTGGATTCGGGCGCGGAGGGAAGCTTTATTTCACAAAGCCTGGCAACCCGATTGGGCATCCGTTGCCAAGCCCTCAAATCTTCTCTCGCCCTGGTCAACCTCTCCCATGTCTCCCTGGGGAGAGTCACACATCAGACCGTCCCTGTTCCTGTGATCATCTCTGGGAACCACCGGGAGGAAATCACCTTCTACATCCTCCCCAACTCTGTGTCGCCCGTCATCCTGGGGTATCCCTGGCTTCGCCTCCATAACCCCGTCCTGGATTGGAAGTCCGCCAGGGTATCGGCATGGAGTTCCTTCTGCATGAGCACCTGCCTGCAATCCGCTGCCTGCTCTCCGTCCTCTTCTCCAACTCCTATGGACGCTGCGCCCCCGGATCTCTCCCTAGTGCCATCAGAATTTCACGACCTGGGTATGGTTTTCAGCAAGTCCAAGGCGATGTCTCTTCCTCCACACAGGCCCTACGACTGTGCGATAAACATCCGCCAGGGGGCACCCTTGCCCTCTGGGCGGCTCTACAGCCTGTCGGCACCGGAGAAGGAGGCCATGAATTCCTACCTCAAGGAATCGCTGAGTGCTGGAATTATCCGTCCCCTGTCATCACCATTGGGCGCAAGATTCTTCTTCGTGGGCAAGAAGGACGGTTCCCTCCGTCCTTGTATCGACTACCGTGCCCTGAATGATATCCCGGAGAAGGATGGCTACACCCTGCCACTTATGGACACCGCCTTCCACTCCCTCCAGGGGGCGACTTGGTTCACCAAGCTGGATCTACGCAGCGCATACCACCTCGTCCGGATCCGGGAGGGAGATGAGTGGAAGACAGCCTTCCGTACCCCGAACGGCCATTTCGAGTACCTGGTGATGCCGTTCGGGTTGACCAATGCTCCAGCCGTCTTTCAGCGCCTAATAAATGACGTCCTCCGGGATTTCATCGGCCTATTTGTGTTCGTCTACCTGGATGACATCCTCATCTTCTCCAAATCCAGGGACAAGCACCAGGTCCATGTGAGGCGGGTCCTCCAAAGGCTGCTGGAGAACCGGTTGTATGTGAAGGCAGAAAAATGTGAATTCTACGCTAAGACAACGTCCTTCCTCGGGTTCGTCATCTCCCACGACCAGGTGCTTCCGGACCCAGTGAAGGTGAAGGCGGTGGTGGAATGGCCTACACCTACATCGAGAAAACAGGTGCAACAATTCATTGGGTTTGCAAACTTCTACCGCCGCTTCGTCCCGAATTTTGGCACCGTCGTCGGCCCTCTGACCCGCCTCATGTCCCCTAAGGTCCCGTTCCGGTGGACCGAAGAGGCCGCGGCTGCTTTTCAGGCGCTGAAGGCGGAGTTCTCCTCCTCCCGGGTCCTTAGCCAAGTCGACCCGTCGCTGCAATGCATCGTGGAAGTGGATGCTTCGGACACGGGAGTGGGGGCGGTTCTATCTCAGTGGTCGCCAGATGACGGAGTCAAACGGCCCTGCGCTTTCTTCTCTCGGCGCTTGTCCCTGGCGGAACGGAACTACGACGTGGGGGACAGAGAGCTCCTCGCCATCAAGCTCGCGCTGCAGGAGTGGCGTCACTGGCTAGAGGGGGCGGACCTGCCATTCGTGGTCCTAACTGACCACAAGAACTTGGAATACTTGAGATCTGCCAAGCGTCTGAACGCCCGCCAGGCGCGTTGGTCCTTGTTCTTTGCCAGGTTCTGTTTTAACATCACCTTCAGGCCTGGCTCCAAGAACGGCCTGCCCGACGCCCTCTCTAGGCAATTTGCCCCTGAGGCGTCTGAGGACACGGTCCACACCATCCTGCCCAGGTCGTGCATCGTGGGAGCCGTCACTTGGGACATAGAAAGCAAGATCCGGAAGGCGCAGGAAGTGGAACCTGACCCTGGCGGCAGACCGGAGGGGAAGCTTTTCGTGCCATCCACGGTTCGGGGGGAGGTCATCCACTGGCTGCACACATCTAAGCTCACCTGCCACCCTGGTTCCTCCCGGATGATCGACCTTCTTCAACGGTCCTTCTGGTGGCCGGGCCTGCGGAAGGACGCTGCCCGCTACGCCCGGGCCTGCCCTGTATGTGCCACCAGTAAGTCAGGTAATGCCCCTCCAGCGGGTTTGCTCCAGTCTCTGCCCGTCCCTGGCAGGCCCTGGTCGCATATCGCCCTGGATTTCGTCACCGGACTCCCAGTCTCTAACACCTTCGACACTGTCCTGACCATCGTAGACCGTTTCTCCAAGGCGGCGCACTTCATCCCGCTACGAGGTCTTCCATCTGCCCTGGAGACGGCGGATCTCCTAGTCCAACACGTGGTCAGGCTGCACGGGATTCCGGTGGACGTGGTCTCGGACCGGGGGCCCCAATTTTCCTCAGAGGTTTGGAGGTCATTTTGCAACGCCCTGGGAGCCAAGGTAAGCCTCTCCTCCGGCCATCACCCCCAAACCAACGGGCAGTGTGAGCGGACCAACCAGGAGCTGGAGGCTGCGCTCCGCTGCGTCACTGCGTCCAAGCCTGCGTCCTGGAGTAACCATCTTGCCTGGGTTGAGTACGCCCACAACACCGCCCGCTCTTCTGCCACAGGGATGTCTCCCTTTAAGGCGTCCCTGGGCTACAACCCCCCTTTTTCCCAGCGCAGGAGAGTGAGGTAACTGTTCCCTCAGTTCGGGCGCACCTCAGGCAGTTCCGTTCCATCCGGGCGTCGGCGCGCAATGCGCTTTTACGCACGGCGGAGCGCAACAAATCCACGGCGGACCGGCACAGAAGACCTGCCCCAGCGTACCAGGTGGGTCAGCGTGTCTATGTGTCAACCCAGGACGTCATTTTAAAGGGTGAGAGGAGGAAGTTGGCACAGCGTTTTATGGGCCCATACCCCATCACCAGGATTATCAACCCGGTGGCTGTGCGTGTAGCTATTCCCCCCTCCCTCCGCATCCATTCCACCTTCCATGTTTCCAAGGTGAAGCCGGCAGTCTCCGATCCCCTTTGCCCTCCTCCTGCTGCGCAGCCCGCGCCCCGGATGATTGATGGCCATCCGGCCTGGCCTGTCTCCTCTATCCTGGACTCCCGGCGCCGGGGTTGCGGGTTGCAGTACTTGGTGGACTGGGAGGGTTATGGGCCTGAACATCGGCAATGGGTACCCTCGTCATTTGTGTTGGACCCGTCCCTCATTACTGAGTTCCACCGAGCGCACCCAGAGAAACCATCGCCAGGAGGCGCTGCTAGAGGGGGGAGTACTGTCACGCCTCGCCGCCCATCTGCGGCGCCAGCTGCACGCACACCTGCACATCATCAGCGGCGAGGGATTTAAGCCGCCTCACCCTGGGCTTCGGCCTGAAGCCGTCAGTCTTCGCTCGCTACAATTGCTGTAAGGAATCTCAACCGCTCAGTAACATTCTGGTAAGAAGCTCTTACTTCATTCTTCTCCCAGTCTGCTCCCCTGTGCACAGGTGGATTTCCCGGCGGCGGACCACTCCTCTCCGCCACCATTCCCTCGCTGCTGCACCGGGCGCTCCAGGTCGCTGTCTACCGGGCCTCATCCTTGCTGTGCCAGCCACCTGCTATTCCCAAGTAAGCCAGTCACCATTTTCATATCTCCTGTGTTGGTGTGGTGCCCGTTACCCTTCTCCCTTTGCTTCTCCCATAGGGTTGTCCGGCTGTACGGCCTCCTGCCTCCGTGCCCGACGCAGACGCCACCACCAATACATTCACATCCCGCAGACACACATTCATACACACTTGTTGTTAATAAAGCTATTGGATCTACCCTGAGCCTGCGTGTGTGTCTTCTGAGCCGTGCATTATGTCAGGCTCTGGTGTCCTTGTGTACGTTGGCCCACTGGCACACGACGCAAGCTGCAGTCCACTCCTTCATGTACTTGTGCAAGTGCGGCCAGACGAATTTCGCCCCCACTAGCTTCATCAAAGAGCGCACTCCTGGATACAAAAGAGAGTGGACTGACTCAAAAACGCGACTGCGCTAAGAGCTCAGAGCCACCGGGCGCGGGTGGCCGGTGGAGACGTCGTAGAGCAAGGGAGGGCATCCTTCTTGCACCACCCTGCTCTCCAGCCTTAACCCAGTAGGCACCGACTGGAGCGCACAAATGTCCGTGTCCCTGGCTTGCACTGCAGCCATAGCAGGGAAATCTATTCCCATGTAGACTGGGGAGACTAATGCGTGCGACAAACAATCGGCCACGACGTTGAGCTTACCGGCAACGTGTTGAATGTCAGTCGTAAACTCTGAGATCGTGGCCAAATGTCGTTGTTGCCGGGCCGATCATGGTTCCGAGACCTTGGACATTGCGTATGTCAGCGGCTTATGGTCCACGAACACGGTGAACTCGCGCCCTTCAGGCCAAAACTGGAAATGGTGTGTCGCCAGGTGTAGAGCCAACAACTCTCTGTCGAACGTGCTGTATTTGCATTCGCTGCCACGCAAAGTCTGACTGAAAAATGTGAGCGGCTGCCATGAACCGGAAATGTACTGCTCTACCACTGCTCCTATGGCAACATCAGACGTGTCCGTAGTGAGTGCTATCCATGCCGACGGATCTGGATGAGCTAGCAATGCGGCATCCGCAAGTGCTGTTTTGGCATTCATGAAAGCCTGGCTCGCTTGGGAGTCCAGTCGATGTTTTCCATGGGCTTCTTTTTTTCAGCGCAACATACAACGGCTGCATCAGCTGGGCTGGCCGGGGAAGGAAACGGTTATAAAAATAGACCTTCCCCAAAAATTCCTGCAAGGCCCTCACGGTCTGCGGACGCGGAAAGTCCGACACGGCGCGCACCTTATCCGGTAGCGGAATCATGCCTTCTGGCAAAATGCAGTGGCCTCAAAAATCAATCACAGGCACACTGGACTGGCACTTCGCCGGGTTCACTATAAGCCCATGCACTTTCAACCTCTGGAAAACCGTCTTGAAATGGGTGATGTGCTCTTCCTTGGACGCGCTAGCTACCGGAATGTCATCTAAGTAGATAAACACGAAGGACAAGTCGTGAAGCACTGCGTCCATCATCCTCTGGAAAGTCTGCGCTGTGCCTTTTAATCCGAACAACATGCGTAAAAACTCAAAAAGGCCAAAAGGAGTTATTTCCGCTGTTTTTGGAACATCTTCCACGTGCACCAGGACCTGATGATATCTGCAGACCAGATCCACTTTTGAAAAAACACGCACCCTGTCCAGGTGCACGGAAAAATCCTGGATGTGCAGAATGGGATAACGATCATGTTCCGTGGCGTTATTCAAGCACCGGAAATCACCGCACAGTCCCCACGTCCGTCGGCTTTAGGCACCAATGTGTAGCGGGGATGCCCACGGGCTGTTGGAGCACCTGACGATGCCCATCTGCTCTAAGTTGACAGACTCCTCTCGCACGCTGGCCAGTTTAACTGCGTCCAAGCACCGAGGTCACATGAACACCGGCGGGCTTTTTGTAGTTATGAAGTGCTCCACCCCGTGTTTCATTGTCGTAGCCGAAAAAGTCAGGACCGTGAGTGCTGGGAAATGTGTGAGCAAATGCTGGTACTTACCCCCTGGAGCTATAATGTTAGCCAGTGTTGTCGACCCATCTCCCCGAGCTGTACAGGGCAGTGAGGTAAAAGAGACAGTATCCACTAATCTATTAGCAACATCGACTAACAACCCATAAGCACATAAAAAATCTGCACCTAAAATGGGGGCAGAACATGCAGCTACCACAAGTCCCACTGAAAGTTGCGTCCGTGTAAGCATATTATCAGTGTCCGTTCACCAAATGTCCTGATGGTGGATCCATTGGCGGCCGTGAGCTCGGGACTGCTGCCTCCTGCCACCCTGTCTGCATTGACCGGCAGGATGAGGTTCTTCTGGGAGCCCCAAATGTGTGTCCGTGACATAAAGCAGTCTGTTCCTGTTGCCATCGGTTGCAGCTGCAACTGAATTCCGAACGTGCCATTTTCACAGCTTCTTGAATTGGCATGGCGACAGGCAGTGTTGGGTATTCGAACCGAAACGGCGACGATGAAAACAGATCGCCCCATTCCTTTGTCTCCTGGTGTCTGTCTTGGCTACCACCAATGGCTCCTCGACGTCGCTGGAGTCCCTCATGGATGCCGGTGCCACTGCCTGCGCACTGAGAGTTCTGGTCGCCAAAATGATGCAGTCTGCTTCCTGCGCCAGGGCGCGGTAGTCCTTAGCAACCAGCCACGGTGAGTTGGCCAGGATCGCCCTCACAGTAGCCGGTAGGTTCCTGAGGAACAAGTGGGCGAACAGGAAAGGTTCATCGTCCTTCCCCCTCAGCGCCAACATGCTCTCCATAAGCTCCACTGCTGATCTGTCACCTAACTCCGAAAGCGTTAGGAGTCTCTCTGCCCTCTCACTGTCAGAAAGGGTATAGCGCTGGAGAAGCATCCTCTTGACCGCTTCATATTTTCCTTGGGCCGGCGGCTCCTGGAGCAGGCCTGTCATCTGTTGCGTGGTGCGCGCATCCAGTGCAGCGACCACGTAGTAATACTTGATATCGTCTGTTGTTATCTCGCAGAGTGCAAACTGGGTTTCTATGTGCAAGAACCACGCAGTCGGGTTGTGAAGCCAGAAGTCTGGGAGCTTGACTGAGACAGCGCACGCGGCGCTGGTGCTCTCCCTCCAGGTAGTCTCCAGGGCAGTGCACGGCTCGCTTTCCATGGCATGTCTTAGGGTCACCAATGTGGAGAAAGGAGGCAGGCAAGGCAACGAGCTGGACAACAGATGAACTTTATTCCTTCTCCAACATACAGTACAGTGAAAAGAGGTCCCGGGTCTCTGTGCATTCCTCTTTTATACCTTTAAGTCCATGCAGTGAGACTCGGCACTTCCGATCATAATACATTGTTTGGAACAAAGACCTGTGTGGCGCATTAACATAACACCGGCACCGCTGCTCACACCCTTCTCTCTTCCAGCGGCTACGGCGGTTCCTCCTCTCCCCGGGGGGTGCATAGTCCATACTGTCTCATCTGAGCCCCTCATTGGCACTTCCTCCTCCAGTCCATCGTTCCCCCTTATCCCAGCTGCCTTCTCTGGGTGAAGAATCCCTCATCCGTGCCACCACGGGATAAAGATAAAGACAACTCACAAGGGTTGTCATTGCACACCAAAGGGAGATGAGGAAGCCTGAAGCAGACCAGAGTGTGGCTGAGCTTCCTGTAAACAAAGGACAAACATATAGCTGAATGGACCAAAATATACCTATCCACAATGGAAAACATGCCAGTTGTAGTCTTTTTGGTGTTTCCACTAGGAACGGGAAAGGTACTTCGTGCTGTTGCAGACAATGCAAGCCCACTCATGCTATGGTTGAAGTGACATTTACCTGGTTAAAGGTTAATGTACCATCAAAATGATTTTGAAAACATTAGTTTAAGGTTAAAAAAAATTACATGGAGTTGCTTTAAATTCACTGAGCGTCCTTAGGCAAGGCCCTTAATGCTGCAATCTTAAATTCCTCCGAACAAAATTTATCTTCTTAATTTATACATCTTTATGAGGTGGATGATTTATTCTTATACATGCTTAAAGCCCTTACACGTACATCATATAGATAGATAGATAGATAGATAGATAGATAGATAGATAGATAGATAGATAGTTTATTTCGAACACAAAAATATAACAAAAAACAAGCAAATGGCAAATGCAATAAAGTTACAGTATACACTGTTCGAAAGGGAGAAGGAAGAAGTGAACACTTATTAATTCCAACTCCTCTTTTCCATAGATACACCCATGTGAATTTTATACAAATTATCACCTTTAAGACCCCAAGTAAACAATTTACTGTATTTTTTACAAATCAACATTAACACCCATCCATTCTAACATACAATGAAGTCCATACATCCAAAAACCAGTCTCAAACAACACAGACACAGTTTTGTCCCACCCACCATTCCATAGTGTCCCATAATGACCCAGAGTGAACATAATGAATCGTACATATAAATACTACCCTTCTAACATATATCCTTTCAGCAAATGGTGCTTATACCTCTTTTTGAATTGATTTCTGTTTGTACATAGTTTCAGTTCCGGCTCCAGACTGTTCCACAAATCCACCCCACAGACAGATATGCACATACTTTTCTTGGTTGTACGTATCTTGGGTTTTGTAAAGTTTAAGTCTCCTCTCAAATTATGATCATTGTCTCTTTTTTTAAATATTATTTGTATATTAGTTGGGAGTTGATTGTTAATTGCCCTGTACATTACTTGTGCTGTCTTAAATTTAACTAAATCGATGAACTTTATGACATGTGACTTTAAAAACAATGAATTGGTATGGTCTCTATATCCTGCATTGTTTATTATCCTTATAGCTCTTTTTTGTGATGTGCATATTGCCTGTAGGTTGGTCTTGTAGGTGTTTCCCCAGACTTCTACACAGTAGTTAAGATAAGGTAAAAACAGTGAATTGTACAATAAGACCAATGATTTATAGTCCAAGATGTGTCTTGTCTTCCCCAGTATGCCTATACATTTTGCTAATTTAGCCCGGATGTGACTGATGTGAGGCTTCCAGCAGATTTTATTGTCTAGCGTCACCCCCAGAAACTTATTTTCCTGTACTGTTTGTATTCTGGTATCATCTATCGTTACCATTATTTCATGATTTATTTTATAATTTCCAAACACCATAATCTTTGTTTTTTTTAGATTTAGAGATAATTTATTTTTGTTGAACCACTGCGTTAATTTTTTCATTTCAGTTGTGACCACCTCTAAAACCTGCTGCAAATTCTCACCAGTGCAAAAGATATTTGTGTCATCCGCAAACAAAATAAATTTCAGAATTTTTGATACTTGGCATATGTCATTTATATACAAAATAAAGAGTTTGGGTCCCAAAACTGACCCCTGTGGCACACCACAAGTGATGTCCATGAAGGGTGATTTGTGCTCTCCAATTTGTACAAATTGTTGTCTGTTACTTAAATAACTTTCCACCCAACTCAGTCCCACCCCTCTTATCCCATACCTTTCCAGTTTCCCTAGTAGTATTCTGTGGTCAATGGTGTCAAAAGCTTTCTTTAAATCTATAAATACTCCTACAGCAACCTTTTTTTTTATCTATACAACTAGTAATTTCTTCTGTAAGTTCGATCAATGCCAAAGATGTAGATTTATCTGCTCTAAAACCATACTGGCTATCTGTAAGGAGGTTTTGTTTTTCAGTGAAATCATCCAGTCTCTTAGTGAAGATTTTTTCAAGTATTTTGGAGAATTGTGAGAGTAAAGAGACCGGCCTGTAATTTGTGAAGCGACGACTGTCTCCTGTTTTGTATAGAGGTATTACTTTTGCTATTTTCATTTTGTCTGGAAATGTACCAGTTTGAAATGACAGGTTACAGATGTGGGTGAGTGGGTAACAATTCCCTCAATTACTTTTTTCACTATTGTCATGTCAATTTCAATCCAGTCCGTTGATTTTTTGTTCTTAAATTTACTCACAGTCTCGATAATTTCCTTTTCAGTAACTGCACCCAAAAAGATAGTGTTTGGATTTCTATCCTCTATTTCATTCACAGAACCACTGTGTGTGTGGTTTGTTTCCGGTGTCACTATTGATTTTGCTAATTCAGGACCAACGTTTACAAAAAATTTATTGAAACCACTGACCACATCTTCCATATTATTTATCAAACTGCCATTTTCGATGAAATATTTTGGATAATTTGCATTCTTAGGACGATTACTAATAATCCCATTGAGTACTTGCCATATTCCTCTTATGTTATTTTTGTTATCCTCTAGTATTCTGTTGTAATATTCTTTCTTACAGGTCCTCATTATAGTAGTAAGCTTATTTTTATATCTTTTATATTTGATCTCAGCTTCCACTGTTCTGCATTTAATGAATTGTTTATATAATGTATTCTTCTTTCTACATGCATTTATTAACCCCTTGGTGACCCAAGGAATATTTTTTTTTTGTTGTCTGTCACTGTATTGTTTTATAGGACAGTATTTATTGTACAATGATTGAAATATTTGTAAAAATTTATCATATGCTCTATTTATGTCATTTTCATCATAAACTATCTTCCAATCTTGTATTAATAATTCCTTTGTCAGTAAATACATTGATTCTTCGGTTCTTATTCTTTTATATTTAATATTTTTGGTATACTTTTTCTTCTTATAATCACATTGATAGACAACAAAAATCGGCAGGTGGTCACTGATATCATTCAATAAAAGCCCACTCCTGATATTATTTTCCATAATGTTTGTGAATATGTTATCTATTAGTGTGGCACTGTGTGACGTGATTCTGCTAGGTCCGGTAATTATTGGATGTAAGCCCATGCTGTGTATTGTGTTGATAAATTCTTCTGTCAAACTATGTTGTTTTGAGTTCATCAGATCTATATTGAAATCCCCACAGATGAACATAACTTTATGAGTTAGTTTTGCATACATTTTTTCCATCCAGTCCTTAAATAAGTCAATGTTTGATCCAGGTGTTCTATATACACAGCTCACTACTACATTCTTCACATTGTCCAGACAGATTTCTATTGTAATACATTCAAATAAATCATCCACAGTTACTGTCAGATTTTCAACAACCTTGTATTTCAAGCTCTTGTCAACATAAATTGCAACTCCTCCTCCTTTTTTCCCTTTTCTATTTATATAATCTAATTCATAGCCATCCATGGTAAAATCCACTCCTTTCTCTTCACTGAGCCATGTCTCTGATATTGCCACAATATTGAATGGCTCTTTAAACTGATGTAAATAATCTTTAATATTATTAAAGTTTGCATAGAGACTCCTGCTGTTGAAGTGGATCATAGAAATATTGAAATCAGATGTGATTATTGTGTTAAACTGTTCATCTGTGTAATAATTACAGTCATTATTGATTGAGTTAAAAAAATTATTATCAGGGTCTATGTCATATTCTACGTCCTGTGGGTTGTGATCTGTGTATTCAAAAACTTTCAGTTCCTGTTGTTCCTGTATGTTGATTTTTTGATTCATGTTGTTGAATGTTTTTTGCAGATGAGTAAAATCCTTCAGTGTCCTATAGTTGTCTGAATTTTTGCTGTGACTCCATTTCATAATATTCATTGATAATTATCCAGTTCCATAATATTACAGATGTTAATGACCTTGGCTTCTTCAGGCAATCCGTTTAATTTGATGAATATTTTACAGTTTGATGTCCAGGTGCATCCTACAAAATATAACACAATATCACTGTACTGTGAACACCAACCTGTAATTCAATGTTGATTTAACTTTTTATTAATCTTTTAATAACTTAAGCATTGTTGATTCCAAACAGAATCTATCCCTTACAATTAGGATAGGTTCATTCCTATACCCAACAGTATAGGCTTCAGTATACAACTGATACTTTACATTAATGCTCAGAAATAAAACAAATCTTTATATTTCTTTGACTCCATTTATCCTTAGTCACTAGTTATAAATTTGGCAGGCCTGGTAAAACAAATTTATCCAAATAAGCTGAACCTTACATGTTCCTATAGACCAGAGAAATAGTGTAGACATATTTCAAGATGACACCAGCTTTATTTTGTAGGATGCACTACCAGGATGACTTCTTAATTTTGCCAACAGAAACACTTGGCATTAACATACTTGTGAAAGGCATAGAAACAGGAGCTATCATAAGCCTTCTGTCACACTCTGCCCCTATCAGAAGTTACATTTTGGGGGCCTCAAAATGTTAAAGTACCACTTTAAATACAGAACCTAATTGTGTTTTAGCAGTAGGTCACATTCACTGAGGTGTTATGTCTGCAATGTTTTGGAGTAGCCTATGGAATTACATAAAATTTATTTTGTGTGTCTAATATCATACTATAGTAACTTATCCTAAGCATATTTTGGGAGGGGAATAGGATTTGTACATTTAAATTAAACAAATATTTAAATGCAACTTTCACCCTCAGCATTTAAAACTTGCTTAAACTTTACTCAGCATTCAGCATGTTGATCAGTGGCAGGTGATACTGTTATGTCGGTAATAGGAGCCAAGGACGAGACCTAGTGCTAAACTGGACACAGTTTTATTTGTGACTCACTCTCACAATAGATGCACATCCGTCAGGCTGAGAGGAGGCCAAGAGACCGCCCCCTTATACCCCGGGTGGCGGCGGAACCGGAAAGGTGGAGCCACCACCCGTGTCCCACAAAAATATGTCCCAAAACCCAACACAACACTTCCCCCCACTTCAAAAAAATGGTCCAAACACATGCATACAATCGAAACCCACCCCAATTTGGAACCCAAATCATGCACTAAAACTAAACAGAAAAACCTAAACAATCTATCACATTCACTCAAAACAACTAAAACTGGGGGGGGGGGGGGCAGGTGGCCTACCGTTCCACCCCCACACGGCAACACGGATTATTCTGCCATCTATACTAAAAACACAGTCCGTTAAACAGAAAACTGCCATGTTCCTAAAATAAATAGTATAAAACACAAAACAACCCCATCAGCAGAACTAATATACAATTCGGTTATCCCCATTACCATCACCATGCATTATATACATTGCCCAACCATCAGTCTGCCCCTGGTCATCTTCTCATTGGCGTTTGCCCCAAACACCTCTTGTCCAGGCCACCCCTCCGGGTCGGACGATGTCCGCGATCCCCCAGAGGATCCCTACTCGGCTTCCAGTGTCTCTGTTTGGCACGTCGTTTCACTGTGCCAGCCGATCCTGCCCCGCTCTCTTAATTTCGCTGCCGGTGTCGCCGTTGTGACCCCCTGCTCTCCGGTTCCTTCCAGCCAAATTCCAGGAGTAGAATGGGCCCTCCACTCGGCGCCACCCCGCCATCACGGGCATCCCACCGCACCGCCCAGTTCCCTCAACTAGGGTTACTTGGGCGCTGGCACCGGGACCCTCCCACAATAGCCCTGGGTGGAAATGGTCCTGCTCACTGTCCAGATTACTAGGCAAAGGTTCATCCCACACAACTCCGTCCATCGTTCACGGAACTGGCCCGTCCCACAAACCACAGCCCGACCACTCTTCTCCAACCCAATACTGTGGGAAGAAACTCCTCACAGTTGCCCAATTCAACACAGACCCCACCGCTCCCGTGTCAGTCAGCAACGGCACCATTACCCTGTCCAGTTCCACCATACAGTAAGAACGATCATTGGTACCCGGGGATACACTGCGAATAACCGTGGGAGGTGAAGCAGGGAGATCCTCCTTGTGTCTTGGATCCCCTTGCTCGAACCTGTAATATGCCCTGGCGAAATGATGCAGGAGTCCGCACGTGCTGCAGCATCTTCTTTTTGCTGGACCCTCTCTAGCCTTATAACAGTGCTTGGTGGGCCCACAACCCAAACACTTAGGCGATCCCAGGGCAGACCTCTTCTTTACAGCATTAGCACATTCTTCATCCTCCGCGCCATTATTGCTGTCCAGGTCCACTGCTTGCGCTGTCGACTGTGGCTCAAAATAGCAATGTGCTGCTCTCTCACCGAGCTCCCGTGATAGCTTGTCTGGCGCCTCAAACTGTTGAGCTAGCTCAATGGACATGGGTAATGTCAGCTCGCCCGAGTGTGTGAGGAGCTTCGACCTTGTCACCGGGCAAACAGTATGTTCCGCCGACTGGTCACGGACCATCTCTTCCTCCAACACTCCAAACTAACAGGCCTTGGCCCGCTGACGAAGGTCTGCTACATACCACTGCACTGACTCGTCAGTCCGCTGGCAGCGCTGCCGAAACTGGATCCTCCAGACGATGATGTTTTCCAGGGCGCAAAAATGTCGCACCATTAGCTCAACCACTTCTTCAAAGCTATCACCCTTGCCTAAGGTACTAAGGACACGTTGTCCTTCCATTCCCAAGTTGTGAACCAACAGTGCCCTTGCCCGCAACTTCTCCAGTCTTCCAAGGTCCAATGCTACTAAATAATTTTGAAAAGCAGCAAACCACCTTGCCCAAGGGACAGGCGGCTCACCAGGAAGCTCCAAAAATGGCCAAAATGAAGTAACCTCCACGTCCATACTTTTACCCTTGTCGCCAAATGTTATGTCGGTAATAGGAGCCAAGGACAAGACAAAGTGCTGAACTGGACACAGCTTTATTTGTGACTCACTCTCACAATACATGTACATCCGTCAGGCTGAGAGGAGGACAAGAGACCGCCCCTGTCCCTCACAGCCCTCTTATACCCTGGGTGGCGGCAGAACCGGAAAGATGGAGCCACCACCCGTGTCGCACAATAATATGTCCCAAAACCCAACCCAACAGACACACTCTTGCGGCAAACACCCAAACTGTCAGCATAACAACCTTGAGTCACTTTATTCAAGTTTCAGTTGACAGCTGTTGTCCTAGCTCATTTTTTAATCCTCCATTGCTCCAAGGATTTTCTTTTAGCTTTTCTGGGGATGTGGGGATTCGCTTGAAAAGGTAAAATGCAAATACACCTTGGCTGGGGAAAAATGGTTAAGAGGATGTCTGGAAACAGTACAGGTATATTTCACAAAGGAGCCCATTACCTGCTTAATGGCCCCTGCACTTTAATATTCTTTTTAGCAACATGTATTTTCATCCATGAATTTCAGAAGAGACTGTGAAATAAGTTTGTCAAAGCTCAAATGGCCCATATAACTGTTTTTCCATAATGAACCACATCACATAATACATAAAATTAATTTCAAAAACTCAACAAACTAACTGTAGTAGCAGATGCAACTTTATTGTTAACTTAACATATTAGCCTATATCACTCTATAAAAGCAAGAAATCTGTGTGTGTGTGTCTGTGTGTCACGCTTCATAGGACATCATAGGATGTCCTATGAAGCGTGCCTTTTTCAATACACTGACAAAAGCATTGCAGAGCTATCACCAAGACCAACTTATTGTTGCTGGTGATTTCAACTGTACCTTGGATTTCAATCTGGATCGCACTAATGCAGAACCTCATCTGCAGTCTTCTCAAGTTTTAAAAAATATCACTGTACAGTTCGACCTCTTGGATACATGGAGAGTTAAACATGCAAACACTAGACAGTATACCTGGGTCAGAGTCACAGATGATATGGTCAGTGCTGCTAGATTAGACAGAATATATGTTTCTCAAACTTTTGCCCCGGGAATCCTCCACAGTAACATAAGTCCCGTCGGTTTTACAGATCATCATCTGGCCTCTGTGGTGTAAATTAGCTCACCAGGGGAAAGAACTAAATCTTATTGGCACTTCAATAACAAGCTCCTTCAGGACACCACTTTCTGTCAATATTTTGGGTGTTTCTGGGAACATTGGAGGACTACAAAGCCTCGTTTTAGTTCCCTGGAACAGTGGTGGGAGGTTGGCAAGGTGCAAATTCGCATTTTTTGTCAACAGTATACTGCGAACTCAACTGCCATCATCAAAACCAAAGTCGGTGAACTTGAGGACACTGTCAAGAGGCTGGAGGAGAGTTTGGTTAGGGATCAGGATTCTACCGCAGGTCCTTTGTTGCAGGAGAAGAGATCAGCCCCGAGCTCTTTCCTGCAGGAAAGAGTGAAGGGGGCACTTGTTAGGTCACGGTTTACTCGCCCGCAGGACATGGATGCCCCAACATCTTTTTTTTTCAATCTGGAGAAGTCTGCTGCAAAAAAGAAGTTGATGACTTGCTTAAAACTCCCACATGGTCAAATAACTACAAATCCATCTGAGATGAGGTGCCATGCAGTGGATTTTTATGGGGCCCTGTTTGGTGCAGAGCCATGTTGCATAGAATCTCAAAACCAACAGCCCAGAGGACAGGGCTGCTCTGGACTGTGAACTGACTTTGGATGAGTTAACTGTAGCAGTTAATCAAATGGCTCTGGGACGTGCACCTGGACTTAACGGTCTTTCTTCTGACTTTTTTAAGCATTTTTGGGATATTATTGGATCAGACTTTTATGACGTTCTAATTGCCTGTTACAGAACTGGAACTTTACCTGTCTCCTGCCGGCGTGCAGTACTATCTCTACTGCCTAAGGAAGGGGACTTGGCCTTGCTTAAAAACTGGAGGCCTGTGGCTCTTCTTTGCATGGACTACAAGGTGCTTTCTAAAGCCCTGTCAAATAGACTGAAAAATGTATTGGATTTAATCCTAGATAGAGATCAAACATATTGTATTCCTGACCGAACCATTATGGACAATATTTTTCTCGTACGTGACGTTCTTCATCTCAGTAAATGTTATGATTTAGAGTTCGGTATTATGTCTTTGGACCAAGAAAAGGCTTTTGATAGGGTTGACCATTCTTATTTGTTTTCCACACTGAAGGGGTTTGGTTTTGGCAATATGTTTTTGAGGTGGGTCAATCTGTTATATACTGGAGCTGAGTGTTTGGTAAAGATGGGGTCAGGGCTGAGTTGGCCAATCCCTGTACGTCAGGGAATAAGGCAAGGTTGTCCAATCTCAGGTCATCTGTATAACTTGGCTATTGAGCCTTTGCTGTGCAGGTTGCGCACTCAGCTGGGTGGTTTGATTCTGCTGGGGCCCTCCAGTAGTTGTCGTCCAATCGTCTTGTCTGCTTATGTGGATGACGTCAACATTTTCATCACATCCCACAGGGATGTACAGCGTCTGGTGGACACTTTATCTATTTATGAAAAAGGATCTTCTGCACGGGTAAACTGGGCCAAGAGTGAGGGTTTATTGGTGGGGCAGTGGTCACATCAGGACATTCCTCAGCTACCTGGAGGTCTTCTGTGGGGGAAAACCGGTCTCAAAGTGTTGGGGGTATTTTTGGGTTCTGAGGACTTTGAATGCAAGAACTGGGGGGGAATTAAGGAGAAGGTGTGTGCTCGCTTTTCTAAATGGAAATGGTTGCTACCACAGCTGTCATACGGGGAAGGGTTCTGGACGCCAATAATCTGGTCGCTTCGGCTCTTTGGCATAGGCTTATTGCTTTGACACCGCCCAGGAGCCTGGCTGAGGAGGTTCAGAAGATCATCGTGGATTTCTTTTGGTCTGGTCGACATTGGGTTCGTGCGGCTGTTCTCTACCTGCCTGTTGCCGAGGGAGGACAGGGCCTGGTGGACATACAGTCCAAGATCGCCTGTTTTAGGCTTCAGACTGTGCAACGGCTCCTTTATGGATGTGGCCCCTGCTGGATGGACACTGCAAAACTGCTCCTGAGGAGAGTTGGCCGCTTGGGCTATGATAAGCAGCTTTTCCTTGTGAAGTCCGGGGAGGTGGACCTTACTGGACTTTCTGCTTTTTATATATCTGTCTTGCATGCATGGCAAGTCTTCACCATAGCCCACATTCCTGAGGAGACACCAGGCATGTGGCTGTTCGAGGAACCACTCTTTTTCAATCAATTCATGGACACTCAAGTGCTGCAATCTGTTAGTCTGCGAACTTGTTTAAGAGAGGCAGGCGGTACCAAGCTTGGTCATCTTATGAAGATGTCAACCACGTCGATAGAAACGCTGGGGCGGAGTGCCAACATTACATCTGTCAGACTGGTGCATAGGGTGGTGAAGGAAGTGTGTGCTGCCCTGCCATGACCGCTTAGAGCAGGGGTGTCAGACTCATTCCATGGAGGGCCAAGACCCTGCATGTTTTGCTTCTACCCAGTGTCTTCAGCAGGTGTTTTCACTGATCAGCAATCAGTGGGAAGAAATTCAGTGAAAACACCTGTTGAAGACACTGGGTGGAGGTAAAACCTGCAGGGTCTTGGCCCTCCATGGAATGAGTTTGACACCTGTGGCTTAGAGCATTTGCGGAAAACCGTACTCTTTCCAGTCAATGGGATGAGGACACTGTGTCCAACTTTCCTGCCCTTTCCATAAGTCCAGCTGTGGGAGAGTGGCAGGAGGGAGAGGATCACCTGCTGTCCTTCAGAAATCCTCGTCTGGGCAAGTTCCAGTTTGTAGGGAAGAAGACGGTGTATCACATCTGTGTGAAAGTTCTGAATCTGCGCTCTCTGACGGAGGTGAAAGAGTCAAAGTCAGTGGGCGGGGTTTTTGGGGCCGGTATTCTCCCCAAAAGGCAGCTGGCGGTCCATGTACAAGCTCCCTATTGAGAAACGGACGGCAGATCTCCAGTGGAGGATTGTACATGGGGCAATAGCTACGAATAAATACAGAGCACACCTGGATCCTAATGTGGGGGAGGAATGTTTGTTTTGTTCCCAAGTTGAGACCCTGGAGCATTTGTTTGTTCAATGTTTTCGTTTATCTGGCCTTTTTGATCTTCTGAAAGTGTGGTTTCATGATTTGGGTGAATGTTTCTCTTTTGGTTTGTTTATTTACAGTCCAAAGTATAAAGTGGCAAAGAAGTCTGTGCACACTTTGATGAACTTCCTCTCTGGTACTGCTAAACTTGCCATCTGGCTGACAAGAAAAAATCGGACTACTAACACTGGCAATGTGGACCCTGTGTTTGTTTTCAAGGCCTTGTTAAAAGTCAGACTCCAGGTGGAGTACTCTTACTATAAAATGGTGGACAATTTGGAGGTATTCACCAATAGATGGACTGTAGAGAATATTTTGTGTTCTGTGGGAGAGGGGGATGAGTTATGTTTGCACTTTTGAAATGTGAGATACTTGGTGGAATGATGGTATTGGTGATCTTACATTTTTGAATTGTACAATAAAGGGATTTTTTTAAAACTCAAACTCTCTCTCTCTCTCTCTCTTTCATGCGTGAGCGTTTGTGGGAGCAGGTGTGTTGAGTGAGTACTCTAAACTTTGTTTTTCTAACTTTTTTCTATCTTGTGTGTTGAGGTGTGTGTGTTTATTATATAGCAGTTTGAGTGTGTGTGTGCTGGGGTGTGAGTTTTGGAGTGAGTGTGTCGGGGAACGGTAGCTTCTGCTGCCCGTTTTTTTCCCGGCCGGCATCATGCCGGTGTTTGACGGTGGTGTGGAGTTCAAGCGCTTGACCCGGAGGCATGGCGTGAGAATCCTCCCGACAGTTTCCTGTTCTGTCAAGGAAGCTGGCCCCGCAGTGGGACAGGTGGTTGGGCATGACAGTACAAAGTCAGCATCAAGGATGAAAATGCAAAAAAGTCATTAATCTCATAAAAGCTGCTGGGGCAGCGGCCGCGGTGGGGAAGGCTGTGGCGGGCACGGTGGTTGCGCTTCCAAACAGTGATGGTGGGGAGTTTCTGTCTGGAGGCAGCTCTGATCATTGTGACGAGCCTGTCACCCACAGTAAAGGGGTGAAGGACAAAATGAGTGCAGTTAAAGAAAAAAACGTGAATGAACAGATTTCGCAGGCGGAGGAGGAGCAGAACGAGGCTGTGACGGACACACAGAGTGAACAATGTATGACAAACGCTGCAGTTGATGAAGAAATGCAGGAATGTAATTTCTTCTTCTTCTTCTTCTTCTTCTTCTTCTTCTTCTTCTTCTTCTTCTTCTTCTTCTTTTTCTTCTTCTTCTCTCGGTTACTGGCGGATAGCAAACAACTGAAAGGTGTATACCGCCACCTACTGTACAAGAGTGTGTAACATTATGTCATCTGAGCCCGACCCCTAAATTCTATGACTTAATCCTGTGTTATTTAAAAAATAGAAAAGAGCTCTCCTCGTGACTTCCGGTTATGGCGGCCACGTAGGAAGACGTGTTTCACACTGCTCTGTTCCTAAAAATAAAAAGTTTACTAAAACTCTCTTAATTGGAACAAAAACCCATCCCAGCGTTTTGGCGTGGATATGGTAAAGACCAAGGTTGAAAAATTAGGCGGAGGAAAAGGCAACTCGACAAAACAACCCAAGCTAACAGACTTCCACGCTCGAGGCGAAACAGAGAAAATTCCAGAGGCGATGGCGGAGAAGGGAGCCAGCGGCAGAGCGGGAACTGCTGAAGAGGGGACAAATGCAGTGCTCACTGCCATCAGCTCCATGAGAACAGAGTTTTCGTCTAAATTTGACGGGATTATAACAGCGATAGAAGGTATGAGGAAAGAAATAAACGACTGTATGGAGCGAATGTCGCAGGCGGAGCTCCAAATTTCAAGCGCTGAAGATGACGTCACCAGCCTCCAAACTTATCTGCAAACACTGGAATTAAAATGGAAACGTCTGGAAGATAACGTCCTGGACTTGGAATCCCGCTCGCGACGGAATAATTTGAGGCTGGTGGGCCTCCCGGAGGGACCGGAGGGACGGAACCCATGTTCCTTTTTGGAAAAGTGGATTCCAGAAGCGCTGAACAACGCGGATCTGCAGTCATCGGTTGTTTTAGAGAGAGCTCACCGAATTGGCCCACCGAGAGATAATAAGACACCACCGAGGACGCTGATTATGAAGTTCCTCAACTACAGAGACAAGATGACAGTCACCAATGTGGCGCGAGCTAAAGGGGAAATTAAATACCAGGATCAACAGGTGCAGTTCTACCCAGATTTGGCCACAGGAATTCAACAATTAAGGAAGCAGTTCGACCCCGCCCGCAAAGAGCTGCACAACCTCGGGATTCGTCACGGAGTGATTCATCTGGCAAGACTGCTGGTCACATATAAGGGGAGAACCCACACCTTCAAGACCCCTCAAGAGGCACAGGAGCTCATTAAGCAGATCCAAAAGGAAACTGGTGGGAGCTAAGCATGAACATGACAAAGGTAGAACATTTAAGCATTTGTACAGACATCTGATTGATCTGAAACATGTAACATGTCTACAAAATACAGACTGTATTTAAAAAAAAAAAGAAGCTATGATGTACTAAGTTGCTATAAAACTTTGAAGTTATGTTGAAAAAACTACAGAAGAGAGTTAATGTCATAAAAATAGTAGTAGAGTCAGGGTGATTGAGAGGAGAAAGAGAGAGTGGTTTGACTGATCCTCCCAGGTATGGAACAGTCACTAGCTATAACGGGAGACGGAATTTTTTGATTTTGGGGGGATTACCACGAATGTGGGGAAAGGGAATTTGTTTTTGTTTAGTTTGTAGGATGAATGTTCTATCATCCATGTTTTTGCTTCTCTGTAAGAGTATGTTCATATTGCAAGGTAATCTCAAACTCCTTATTGATCATAGATCAAAGCGTTAAGCTTAATTTAACTTCATGGAATTGCAGAGGTCTACAAAATCTTAAAAAACTTAAACAAGTTATGGATAAAATAAAAGACATAGATTCAAAAATTGTATTTTTACAAGAAACTCATCTATTAGAGGAGGATGTAAAAAGAATTACGAGAAGATGGCAAGGTAATGTGTTCACCTCATCATTTTCATCCCGAGCCAGGGGAGTTATGACTCATACACAAAACAGTCCCATTTCAAATGAAAAATGTAATTAGAGACAAATTTGGAAGATATCTAATCATCCAAGTGTGGCCGACACACATTGTGGGCTCACGCTGCCACAGAGACAGGACTGAATGTGTATTGTGGGGTGTCACGTCTGCAAGGACTAAGGACTCGAATCTACAGGAGGTAACAAGGAAGTGTGAGATTTGTCTCTTTGTCCCACAGAAGATGCCCCGGAGGGTATTCCGGTTCATCAGGAAATGAGAGACAATGGTGAAGCTTCAAGGGGATGCTTTGTAACTGTATGTTGACTGAAGACACCATGTGACTTGAATTCTGATGCTGAAAATGTATAAAAGGGTGTTGAAGTATGATTCTTTCTCTTTCCTGCTTTGAGAATGCTAGAAGCTGCGTTCTGTCAAATAAAGCTGGTTTTATGACTGAAACTCAGCCTCGTTATTTGAGCATGCTTCTACACTGGTGACCTACGACGGAAAATGAGCAGACAGAATTCTCCCGAGCAGGGCTCGGTGGAAGCCGGCCTGATGGCCGCCTCCACGATCCGGCTGCCCGATTTCTGGCAGCACAGCCCGCGCTCATGGTTTAGCGCAATCGAGGCGCAGTTCAACCTCCGGAGAATCTCCAACGATGACACAAGATTCTACCACGTGGTAGCGAAGCTGGACAGCGACACGGTCCAGAGAGTGGAAGATCTGGTTAATCATCCACCAGACAGCGACAAGTACAGCGCATTGAAGGACGCGCTGATCAGCCATTTCACCCCCTCAGTCCAACAAAGAGCAGAGGGGCTCCTGGCGCTGACGGAGGCCGAAAACGATAGACCTGCGGACCTGATGGTGAAGATGCTGCAGCTCAAAGCCTCTGAGGATGGCGAATTCATTTTCGCCCACCTTTTCCTTCGAACCCTACCACCAGCAGTGAGAGTGGCCCTGGCAGAGTCACCCCGATTGGCCAGGCGAGACTACCATGGGTTGAGCAAGGAGGCGCAGAGGTTGGTCGACGCCCACAAGCGGAACGCGGTCTCGGCCGCAGCGGCCAGTCCGGGAACGGCGTCCGGAGACAGTGCGGGTCCAGCAGCCGCGGCGCCAGACGCACCAACGACGGCGGCAACAGGAGCCAGACGACGCGGAGCGGAGAACGGCTCGTGCTTCTACCACCGCCGTTTTGCAGAGAGAGCGCACAGGTGCGTCCCACCGTGCAATTTTAAGCGCCAGGGAAACGCCAAGACCGAGGGCCGGTAGCAGCTGCGACCCTCGGCAACGAGAACAGGCTGCTTTACCTGACGGATGCACGCTCGGGGAAACAGTTCCTCGTGGACACGGGCTCTCAGCTGAGCTTCGTCACACCCACCTATGCGGAACGGCTGTCGCCTTCTAAAGCCCCCTGGGTGTCAGTGTCAGCAGCGAACGGCTCCACGATTAAAACGTTTGGTGAGAGGACCATGCTTCTGTCCTTACAGGGCCGTTCATTTGAGTGGACATTTATTGTAGCAGCAGTCAGTTTCAACATGTTAGGGGCTGATTTTTTGTGCTCACATGGTTTATTGGTTGACCTTGCTAATAGACGTCTGATTAATGCACTGTCCTTTCATTCTATTCCCTGCACAGCTCGGGTGGCCCCGCCAACTGCACATGCCAGCGTCTCAGCTGCGGGTGGTAAGTTTCACACTCTGCTTGCTCAGTTTCCAGCACTCACAGTCCCCACGTTTTCAGCAACGGTGGCCAAACATGGGGTAGAACATTTCATAACAACCACAGGCCCTCCCGTTTTTGCAAAGGCTCGGCGCTTGGACCCAGCTAAACTGGCCATCGCGCGCGAGGAGTTCACTAATCTGGAAAAACTGGGCATTGTTAGACGTTCCAAGAGCTCTTGGGCTTCGCCGTTACACATGGTCCCAAAAGCTGACGGCTCGTGGCGACCTTGCGGCGATTTCCGCAGGTTGAACAATGTTTCAGCTCATGACCGCTACCCGATTCCGCACATTCAGGATTTTTCTGTTCATTTGGCGGGGGCGCGCATTTTTTCTAAAATAGACTTGGTGCGCGGCTATCACCAGGTGCCAGTGCGCGCGCAGGATGTACCCAAAACAGCGGTCATAACGCCTTTCGGCCTTTTTGAGTTCTTGCGCATGCCTTTTGGCCTCAAGGGGGCCGCGCAGACTTTCCAACGCATGATGGATGCAGTTTTACGCGACCTGCCTTTCGTGTTTGTTTATTTGGACGATATTTTGGTAGCCAGCGCGTCCGAAGGCGAACATGAAAAACACCTCACAGCAGTTTTCCAGAGGTTGGCAGAGCACGGGTTAATAGTTAACCCAGCGAAGTGTCAGTTTGGGGTGGCGCAGATTGATTTTTTGGGACATCGCGTTTCGGCAGAGGGAGCAGTTCCCCTTCCAAATAAAGTGCGTGCCATAACGGATTTTCCGCAACCTCAAACGGTCAAGGCGCTTCAGGAGTTTCTAGGGATGGTTAATTTTTACAACCGTTTCCTCCCAAGTGCAGCACGACTCATGCAGCCATTGTACACCGCGTTAAAAAAACAAAAGCCCGCAAATAAAGTTGAATGGTCTCCGGAGCGGGAGCGCGCTTTTGCCCAGGCCAAATCAGCCCTGGCAAACGCAGTTTTGTTAGCGCACCCAGTTCCAACGGCCCGCATGGCACTCACCACTGACGCTTCCGATGTAGCGGTGGGGGCGGTAGTTGAACAGTTTGTGGCAGGTACCTGGCAACCCCTCACGTTTTTCAGCAGGACCTTGCGCGATAGTGAACGGAAATACAGCGCGTTTGACAGGGAGCTTTTGGCCCTACACCTGGCCATCCGTCATTTTCAGTTCTGGTTAGAGGGGCGACGTTTCACCGCTTTTGTGGATCATAAACTGCTAACGTTTGCGATGGCCAAAATTTCAAAACCCTGGTCAGGCCGGCAACAAAGGCAACTAGCCGCAATATCGGAGTTCACTACTGATATTCAGCATGTCGCGGGTAAACACAATGTTGTAGCAGACTGCCTCTCGCGTGCAGTAGCACCGCCAAGCCCCATAGGGGCAGACTCTGTAGCCATGGCCGCGGGCCCGGGCAGCGACGCGGGAGCGCGCGCAGCCCCGGTCTGTGTTGGGTTAGATTATGCAGCCATGGCTGCGGAGCAGGTTAACGACGCGGACGTGCGCACGCTCCAGTCTGGACCAACAGGGTTAAGGCTGGAGCACAGGGTGCAACAAAACGGTATGCCCCCGCTAATCTGCGATGTCTCCACGAGACGGCCCCGCCCTGTGGTGCCAACCGCGTGGCGTCGCCGTGTTTTTGACTTGGTCCATTCTCTCGCGCACCCGGGGGTGCGCGCATCGATTAAGTTGGTGGGGGAGAAATTTGTTTGGCCCGGGTTGCGCAAACAGGTCAAGGAATGGGCAGCAGCCTGCGTAGCGTGTCAGCGAGCTAAAATACACAGACACACTAAGGCCCCGTTAGAACCTTTCCACATCCCCGGTAAGCGTTTTGATCATGTGCATATTGACCTGGTCGGCCCGCTTCCGTTATCACACGGGCACACACATCTTTTGACGATGGTAGACCGCACCACGCGCTGGCCAGAGGCGGTTCCTCTGACATCAACCACAGCGGAAGAAGTTGCGCAAGCATTTTTAGCAGCATGGGTTGCGCGTTTTGGTGTACCGTCGGACATAACGTCCGACAGGGGTCCCCAATTTATTTCCGAGCTGTGGTCATCGACGGCCCGCAGCTTGGGGGTGAAGATTCATCGCACCACCGCGTATAACCCCCAGGCTAATGGTTTATGCGAACGCTTTCACAGGTCATTGAAAGCAGCCCTCAGAGCGTCGCTAACGGATACAAATTGGGTAGACAAACTTCCATGGGTTTTATTAGGGTTGCGTTCTGCACCTAAGGAAGATTTGCACGCTTCCCCGGCTGAATTAGTTTTCGCTCAACCGCTTCGTTTGCCTGGGGAATTTCTTCCTGATAATCCCGCACCTAATGGCCCCCCCGCTCAGCCGTGGCAGAGCGGTTTAGGAGCAAACACGCTTCCTGGACCAGTCCATCACAGTTTCCCACACGTTTTTGTGCCCAAGGCTTTAAAAAATGCAGAGTTTGTTTTTGTTAAACATGACGCCCAGCGTCCAAGTTTGCGGCCGTTTTATGACGGACCGTTTCGAGTGCTGGAGACCGGGCAGAAGCATTTTCTGTTAGATTTAGGGGGCAGACGGGAGCTGATTTGCATTAACAGACTCAAACCCGCTTTTGTTCTGGCTGACGAGGAGGTGCAGCTCGCGAGGCCCCCCCACCGGGGCAGGCCGCCGAGGAGACATTCTCCAAAGTCTTCACAGAGAGGTGCTAACAGCTTTAATCCACAGGTGCAGAGAGATGTTGCAGGTGCAGCCAAGCCAGGTTGCAGCAGATTCGGCAGAAGATTAAAACCTAGGCAGTTGGTGGATTGATTAGCGATGTATGGAGTGCTTTGTGTTTTTCTTTTTGTTATGCCATTTAGATTTTGCCTTACTAGACGTTTGGGGGGGGGGGGGTAGTGTGGCCGACACACATTGTGGGCTCACGCTGCCACAGAGACAGGACTGAATGTGTATTGTGGGGTGTCACGTCTGCAAGGACTAAGGACTCGAATCTACAGGAGGTAACAAGGAAGTGTGAGATTTGTCTCTTTGTCCCACAGAAGACGCCCCGGAGGGTATTCCGGTTCATCAGGAAATGAGAGACAATGGTGAAGCTTCAAGGGGATGCTTTGTAACTGTATGTTGACTGAAGACACCACGTGACTTGAATTCTGATGCTGGAAAAGTATAAAAGGGTGTTGAAGTATGATTCTTTCTCTTTCCTGCTTTGAGAATGCTAGAAGCTGCGTTCTGTCAAATAAAGCTGGTTTTATGACTGAAACTCAGCCTCGTTATTTGAGCATGTTTCTACACAAGGATCTTTGTTATTAGAAAATATAAATCTGGTGAACTTATACGGCCCCAATATTGATGATCAAAATTTCTTTGTTTTTTTTTTCTTTTTTTTCCCACAATATCTTTATTGAACCTTTTTTTTTAACAAACATGACACAAACAATCAAACACTAAAGTACTACAAAAAAAAATGCACTAAAAACACCTACAACCACCAACAAAATCAAGTCTTCAACAATGCTCCTCTGTTTAGTCTAGACAATCCATTACATAAGTATACATATTATGTTCACCAGTTTGGAATTTACAAGGTCCACACACATCATTCACCTTCTTCTTCAAGAGTTATGTTTAAATTTTTTACATAATCAATAAAAGGTCTCCATATATTCTCAAACACACTTTCCTTTGATTTCAGTATGTATGTTATTCTTTCTAATGGAAGGTTTGTTAACATCTGTCTTAACCACTGAGTCACATCTGGTCTATGAGTCTTTTTCCACAGTAGTGCAATACATTTTTTGGCATTAAGCAAACTGAGGTCTATGAATGTTCTTTCACTTTTATTAAAGTTATGCTTTTTTGGGTACAGACCCAACAAAAACAGTTTAGGATTCAATATGATTTGTTTTGAAATTATTTTTTCAATTGTTACCCTCACCTCTTCCCAAAACATTCTAATTATTCTACATTCCCATAAACAATGAAATAGGGTTCCTTTACTTTCCATGCATTTTGTGCATGTATCTGGTATGTTTTTGTTATATCTATTTAACTCCACCGGTGTAACATACATCCGCATTAACCATTTAAAATGTATCAATTTAAGACGTACATTTATTGATTTGGTTTGAGCTTCTGTACAAGCCAATTCCCATTGTTCCTCTGAAATTTCAGTTTGCAGATCTTCTTTCCAGTAGTTTAATCTTTTCTGTGAGTTTTCACTTGAGGATAGTGTCAATGAGTTATAAAACTCTGAAATAATACCCTTTCTTTTACTATCTTTCATCAACATTTTTTCCAAGGATGAATAAATAGGTCGAGTGAGAGCATTATTTTGGTTTGATCGAATAAAGTTCCTAAGTTGAAGATATTTTAAAAAATGTGTTCTATTAAGATTAAATTTGATCCTCAGCTCTTCAAAAGACATTATGTTATCTGAACATGACAAATATAAATCTTGAATTTTTTGGATCCCTTTTAAACTCCATACTTTAAACACAGCATCCGCTCTCCCTGGTTTAAAATATTGATTACCCCATATTGGACTAAATTGTGACAGTAAGTGTGGTTCTTTTAAATATTTTTTAGTTTCACACCATATTTTAATCATATGTTTTACAAATGGGTTTTTAACTTGTTTCTGTAATTTTTTTGCCGAGTCTGAATATATGAATATGGGAAGAGGTAAAGGCAAATTGTATGATTCCATTTCAGTCCAGTGAGGGAGATCATTTGATGAAAAATAATATGTCATAGACCTCAGTTGTGCCGACCAATAATACAACATAAAATTTGGACATTTCAGACCTCCACGATCAAATGGTAAATATAATAAAGACAAACATAATCTAGCCCTCCTGTTGTTCCATATAAATTCCACTAACTTTTTTTTAATTCTTGAGAATAAATCTAAAGGTGGTGGTAAGGGAATGCATTGAAATAAATAAAGTATTTTAGGTAAGATATTACTTTTAAGTATATTGATTCTCCAGATCATCGACATTAGTAGTGACATCCATCTCTGAAGTAACTCATTAATATCTGTCATTAAGGCTTCATAATTGACACTGGCGACTGATTCTAGCTTAGGCACAATTTGGATTCCTAAATATTTAAACTGATTTACAACATTGAATTGATTTACCTCAGGGGCTGGGTAATTTCTCTGGGTCTCATTTAGCATTAATATTGAAGATTTAGTTTTATTTATTTTATATCCTGATATTTCCCCAAAATTCTTTATTAAATTCAACAAGGTCGGAATTGATTTTTTAAGATTCAACATAAACAAAATTATGTCATCGGCATACAGGGAGATTTTATGTTCTGTTGGTCCAACTTTAATTCCATATATTTGTGACTGTAGACGTATCGCCATCGCTAAAGGTTCAATTGCCATAGTAAACAGTAAAGGTGAAAGTGGACAGCCTTGTCGACATCCTCTATTGATTTTTATTGATTTTGAAATATTGTTATTTGTTAGGATTTCTGCTGTAGCATTATTATATATTATCTGAACCCATTTTATGAAATTATTTCCAAGTCCAAACCTTTGTAAGACTTCAAAAAGAAAGGGCCATTCGACTCTATCAAAGGCCTTTTCGGCGTCCAGTGATAGGAGAGCTGTATCCGGTGCTTCTTTATTAGAATAAATAATATTAAATAGTCTTCTTACATTATTGAAGCCTTGTCTTCCCTTTATAAAGCCATTCTGATCTCGATTAATAATATTTGGTAAAATTTCTTGTATTCGTCTTGCTAAAATTTTACAGATTATCTTAAGGTCGGCATTTAATAGGCTTATTGGTCTCATATTTTCACATTTATTAGAGGGTTTACCTGGTTTTGGCAACAGTATAATTAAGGCATTATTCATGTATGATGGTAAATTACTATTTTGAAATGCTTCTAAAACCATTTCCAAAAAAGGTTTTATTAATTTATTCTTAAATTTTTTATAAAGGTCAACTGGAAGACCATCTGGTCCTGCACTATTTCCTGATTTCATATTATCAATGGCTAGCCCAACTTCTTCTTGACTAATTTTAGACTCCAGTATCTCCCTGTTTTCATTTGAAATACACGGTATAGATAGTTCGTTCAAAAACCCATTTAGTTTTGTTAAGTCAGATTCATTTTTGGTATCATATAATTTTTCATAGTAATCTCTAAAGGCTCTATTAATTTCTAAAGGATCTATAACTACCTGTCCGTTACTTATAATATTGGTAATTGGTGTTTTAAATTCTAATTGTTTAATCTGCCATGCCAATAATTTTCCTGATTTTTCACCTTGTTCATAAAAAGATTGTTTCAATCTTAGAAGACTCGAGGCAGCTCTATTCGCTGATTTTTTGTCATATTCAGCTCTCAAAATCAGTAATTCGTTCTCCAACCTTGGATCACTTCCTGCATATACTTTTTCTTGAAGAATTTTTATTTTATGTTCCAATTGAACTCTCTCCTCTTGAGTCTTCTTAGATTTTGAACCTGTATAACTAACAATATGTCCCCTAATAAAAGCTTTGAAAGCCTCCCACTTTACACATGCTGATGTTTGTGTAGTATTGATATCAAAGAACTCATCTATCTGTTTTTCTATGTACTTAACAAATTCCTCATCCTGAAGCCATTTATGCTGAAATTGCCATCTACCTGGTTCCTTTGTCAATTTCTTATCTACATATATTAGACAGCAGGGTGCATGATCAGAGATCACGATGTTATCATAAAAGCAGTTTTGAATCTTGGACCTTAATTCTACGGAGATCAAAAAATAATCAATACGTGAGAAAGTCTTGTAGGTATTGGATTAACAAGAGTAGGCTTTAACTTGTGGATTCATTTCTCTCCATATATCTAGCAATCTCAATTCTTTCATAAAATGAATAATGGTCATCCTACATCCATTGTGCGTACTGTCCAGTCCTGTTGATCTATCTATACCGGGATTCAATGTACAATTAAAATCCCCTGCTATTATATGTTGCCCTGTAAGTGATGATAAGATAAGAAATAAATTAGCAAAGAACTTTTGATCATCTATATTGGGACCATATAAATTTACCAAATTTATATTTTCTAATAACAAAGATCCTTGAATGATTAAATATCTTCCAAATTTGTCTCCAATTACATTTTTCACTTGAAATGGGACTGATTTATGTATGAGAGTCATAACTCCCCTGGCTCGGGATGAAAATGATGAGGTGAAAACACTTCCTTGCCATCTACTCCTAATTCTTTTTACATCCTCCTCTATTAGATGAGTTTCTTGTAAAAACACAATTTTTGAACCCATATCTTTTATTTTATTCATAACTTGTTTAAGTTTTTTAAATTTTTGTAGACCTCTGCAATTCCATGAAGTTAAATTAAGATTAACGCTTTGGTTTATGATCAATAGGGAGTTTAGGATTACCTTGCAGTATAAACATGCGCATACAGAGAAGCAAAAACATGAGTGGTTGAACATTCATCCTACAAACTACACACAAACAAATTCCCCCTTCCCACATTTGTGGTAATCCCCCCAAAATCAAAAAAAAAAATTCCGTCTCCCGATATAGCCATCGACCGTTCCACACCCATGAGGACCAGCCAAAGCCACTCCTTCTTCATCCTCCCAATCACCTTAACTCTGCTACTTTTAATGACATAACATTAACTCTCTTCTGTAGTTTTTCAACTTAACTCCAAAATTTTTAGCAACTTTGTACATCATAGTTTTGTTTTGTTTTTTTAATATATAATACAATCTATATTTTGTAAACTTGCTATTTGCTTCAGATCAGTCAGATGCCTATGCAAATGCTTAAATATTCTACCTTATATTTTGTTCATGCTTAGCTCCCACCAGTCTCTTCTTGGATCTTCTTGATGAACTCCTGCACCTCCTCTGGGGTCTTGAAGATGTGGGTTCTGCCCTCATACGTGGTCAACAGTCTCGCAGGATAAATTACACCATGACGAATCCCAAGGTTGCGCAGCTCTTTACGTACGGGATCAAACTGCTTCCTCAATTGTTGGATTCCTGTGGCCAAATCTGGGTAGAACCGCACCTGCTGGTCCTGGTGTTTAATCTGGCCTTTAGCTTGCGCAGCGTTGAAGATCTTCATCCTGTCTCTGTTGCTGATAAACTTCATAATAATCGTCCTCGGTGGTCCCTTATCTCTCCGTGGGCCGATACGATATGCGCTTTCCAGAACCACTGCTGATTGCAGCTCCGCGCTGCCCAGCGCCTCCGGAATCCACTTTTCCAAAAAGGAACATGTGTCCCGACCTTTGGATTCCTCCGGTAGACCCACCAGCCTCAAGTTGTTCCGTCTCGACTGGGATTCCAAGTCCAAGACATTATTTTCCAGACTTTTATTTTTTTTTTCCAAAGTGCGCACCTTTAATTGAAGACAGGTGACGTCATCTTCAGCACTAGAGACACGAAGCTCTACCTGCGCCATTCGTTCTACACAGTCACCCAATTCTTTTCTCATTCCTTCCAACGCTGCCATAATCCCATCAAACTTAGCGGAAAAGTCCGCTCTCATTGAACTAATGGCGTTAAGCACCGCACCTGTGCCGCCTCCCACATTCACCGCACCGTTGCTCGCTTCCTCCGCCATATATGGAGCTTCTTTATCTGCTGCGTCACAGACGTGAAAGTCCGTTAATTTAGACTGTTTTGGCGGCTCGCTTTTTCCTCTACCTGGTTTTCCAGCCTTAGGCTTCACCGACATATCTTCGTCCAAACGCTGGGATAGGTTCTGTCCCAAATGAGAGAGGTATTTGCCGTTTTTTCGTCTCCAGGAGCAGAGCAGAGCGAGACGTGTCCCCCTCACGTGGCCGCCATAACCGGAAGTCCCCAAAATTTCTTTGTTAATTTATTCCTCACCTTATCATCACTTACAGGGCAACATATAATAGCAGGGGATTTTAATTGTACATTGAATCCCAGTATAGATAGATCAACAGGACTGGACTGTACGCACAATGGATGTAGGATGACCATTAATCATTTTATGAAAGAATTGAGATTACTAGATATATGGAGAGAAATGAAACCACAAGTCAAAGCCTATTCTTGTTATTCTAATACCTATAAGACATTCTCACGTATTGACTATTTTTTGATCTCTACAGAATTAAGGTCCAAGATTCAAAACTGTTTCTATGATAACATTGTGATCTCTGACCATGCACCCTGCTGTCTAGTATATGTAGATAAGAAATTGACAAAGGACCCAGTTAGGTGGCATTTTCAACATAAATGGCTTCAGGATGAGGAATTTGTTAAGTACATAGAAAAACAGATAGATGAGTTCTTTGATATCAATACTACACAAACAACGGCATGTATAAAGTGGGAGGCTTTCAAAGCTTTTATTAGGGGGCATATTATTAGTTATACAGGTTTAAAATCTAAGAAGACTCGAGAGGAGAGAGTCCAATTGGAACGTAAAATAAAAATCCTTCAAGAAAAGGTGTATGCAGGAAGTAACCCACAGTTAGAGAATGAATTACTGATTCTGAGAGAAGAATATGACAAAAAAATCAGCGAATAGAGCTACCTCGAGTCTTCTAAGATTGAAGCAAACTTTTTATGAACAAGGTGAAAAATCAGGAAAATTATTGGCATGGCAGATTAAACAATTAGAATCTAAAACGCCAATTACCAGTATTATAAGTAACGGACAGGTAGTTATAGATCCTTTAGAAATTAATAGTGCCTTTAGAGATTATTATGGAAAACTACATGATACAAAAAATGAAACTGACTTAACAAAACTAAATGGGTTTTTGGGTGGATTATCTATACCATGTATTCCAAATGAAAACAGGGAGATACTGGAGTCTAAAATTAGTCAAGAAGAAGTTGGGCTAGCCATTGATAATATGAAATCAGAAAAAAGAGCAGGACCAGATGGTCTTCCAGTCGACCTCTATAAATAAATTTAAGAATAAATTAATAAAACCACTGTTGGAAAAGGTTTTAGAAGCATTTCAAAATGGTAATTTACCACCATACATGAATAATGCCTTAATTATACTGTTGCCAAAACCAGGTAAACCCCCTAATAAATGTGAAAGCATGAGACCAATAAGCCTATTAAATGCCGATCTTAAAATAATCTGTAAAATTTTAGCAAAACAACTACAAGAAATATTACCAAATATTATTAACCGAGATCAGAATGGCTTTATAATGGGAAGACAAGGCTTCCATAATGTAAGAAGACTATTTAATATTATTTATTCCAATAAAGAAGCACCGGATACAGCTCTCCTATCATTGGATGCCGAAAAGGCCTTTGAAGTCCTACAAAGGTTTGGACTTGGAAATAATTTCATAAAATGGGTCCAGATAATATACAATAATGCTACAGCAGAACTCCTAACAAACAGCAATATCTCAAAATCAATAAAAATCAATAGAGGATGTCGACAAGGCTGTCCACTTTCACCCTTATTGTTTACTATGGCAATTGAACCTTTAGCGATGGCAGTACGTTTATATCCACAAATATATGGAATTAAAGTAGGAACAACAGAACATAAAATCTCCCTGTATGCCGATGACATAATTTTGTTTATGTCGAATTTTAAAAAATCAATTCCGACCTTGTTAAATTTAATAAAGAATTTTGGGGATATATCAGGATGTAAACTAAACAAAACAAAATCTTCAATATTAATGCTAAATGAGACCCAGAGAAATCATCCAGCTCCTGAGGTAAACCAATTCAATGTTGTAAATCAGTTTAAATATTTAGGAATTCAAATTTTGCCTAAGCTAGAATCAGTCATCAATGCCAACTATGAAGCCTTAATGACAGATATTAATGAGTTACTTCAGAGATGGATGCCACTACCAATGACGATGATCGGGAGAATTAATATACTTAAAAGTAATATCTTACCAAAAATACTTTATTTATTTCAAAACATTCCTTTACCACCACCTTCAGATCTATTCTCAAGAATTAAAAAAAAGTTAATGGAATTTATATGGAACAATAGGAAGGCTTGATTACGTTTGTCCTTACTATACTTACCATTTGATCGTGGAGGTCTGAAATGTCCAAACTTTATGTTGTATTACTGGTCAGCACAACTGAGGTCTATGACATATTATTTTTCATCAAATGATCTTCCTCACTGGACTGAAATGGAATCATACGATTTGCCTTTACCTCTTCCCTTATTCATATACTCAGACTCTGCTAAAAAAACTACAGAAACAAGTTAAAAATCCAATTGTAAAGCACATGATCAAAATATGGTGTGAAACCAAAAAATATTTAAAAGAACCACACTCACTGTCACAATTTAGCCCAATATGGGGTAATCAATATTTTACACCAGGGAGAGCGGATACTGTATTTAAAATATGGAATTTAAAAGGGATTCAAAAGATTCAAGACTTATATTTGTCACGCTCAGATAACATAATGTCTTTTGAAGAACTGAGGATTAAATTCAATCTTAATAGAACACACTTTTTTAAATATCTTCAGCTTAGAAATTTTATTCGATCAAATCAAAATAATGCTCTCACCCGACCTACTTATTCATTTTTGGAAAAATTTTTGATGAAGGATAGTAAGAGAAAGGGTATTATTTCAGAGTTTTACAACTCACTGACACTATTCTCAAGTGAAAACTCACAGAAAAGACTGAATTATTGGAAAGAAGACCTGCAAATTGAAATTTCAGAGGAACAATGGGAAACAGCTTGTGCAGGAGCTCAAACCAAATCAATAAATGTATGTCTTAAACTGATACATTTTAAATGGTTAATGCGGCTGTATGTTACACCTGTGGAATTAAATAGATATAACAAAAACATACCAGATACATGCACAAAATGTATGGAAAGTAAAGGAACCCTATTTCACTGTTTATGGGAATGTAGAAAAATCAGAATGTTTTGGGAAGAGGTGAGGGTAACAATTGAAAAAATAATTTCAAAACAAATCATATTGAACCCTAAACTGTTTTCGTTTGGTTTGTATCCAGAAAAACATAACTTTAATAAGAGTGAAAGAGCATTCATAGACCTCAGTTTGCTTAATGCCAAAAAATGTATTGCACTACTGTGGAAAAAGATTCATAGACCAGATGTGACTCTGGTTATTTTCTTTTACTCCACATTCTCTACATTTGTCACTTTCGCTTTTCCCCATGGTGAATAAAGTACCATTTAAACGTGTGTGAGCCAGTCTGAGTCTTGCCATAATGATGTCTTCCCTCCTTTTGGTTGTTATGAAATTCTTTATTGCAATAGATTTTTGTATTTTGTAATACGATCTACCTTTATGATCTTCATCCCATCTTTTTTGCCATAGCTCAGTTCCTTTTTTCTTGATTACTGCTTTCCCTTCACCTTTTCCAAGAGACAATGGTATTGTTATTTCTTTTCCAAGAGCACTTTTTGCTAATTTGTCTGCACAGTCATTCCCTTTCAACCCTTCATGTGCAGGAACCCAACAAAACTGAACTTCTCCACCACCCCTGTGTACCCTAAATAAACTGTGATATAGCTCAATCATCAGGTCTTCCCTTGTAGATTTTAGTGACTGTATGGTTTTTAGCGCTGCAAGTGAGTCCGTGCACACCACCATCCGGTCCGGTCTGACCTCCTCCACCCACTGCAAAGCAATAATTATTGCCACCATCTCTGCTGTAAACACGGATGTATTGTTGGAGAGTCTTTTTGTGATGGTCACTTTAAATTCTGGGATGTATACTCCAACTCCAACAGAGCCCTCTTTATTCTTTGAACCGTCAGTATAGAGCTGCAAGAAGTTATAGTAGTTGTTTCTGAGGTAAATGCTTGTTTTAACACCAACTTCACTCATATGCCAATCCTTTTTCCTCATTAGCAGACTAGCGTCTACTTCTATTCCCAGAAACAGCCAAGGGGGAACATTACTCACTGGACTGCTGTTAGCTATATCAATAGTGTGCAGCCCATACATTCTGGTCCTTCTTTCAGTTGTCCACCCAAACCCATGTCCCTGGAAATTACAGTATTACCAGCAGTCTTGTAGTGTTGTTTTTGAAATATTTGCTTCGTCACTTCCTTTCAGCTTGACCCAGTATGATAATGCAAGTTTATCTCTTCCCAAATCCAGTGGCATTTCTCCTGCTTCTATTAAAACTGCATTGTTTGGTGTTGTTTTGACGGCTCCAATGCACAGACGAAGCGGTCTATGCTGCATTTTGTCTATTTGTTCCAGAGTCGTCTTTGCCGCTGCTCCATAAATCATGCATCCGTAATCTATTGTCGATCGCATTAGTGCTCTGAAAATGTCAATTAATGCCTGTTTATCTGCACCCATTCGTGTCCAGCTACAGCTTTTATGAGATTAATGACTTTTTTGCATTTTGTCTCCAGATTTTCAACATGAACTCTCCATGTGTATGCACTATCAAACCACAGTCCTAGATATTTGAACTCACTGACTTTCTCTATTGGTTGATTATATGTTAATGGTTCTGTACCAGTTCTGCGTTTTTTTGTGAAAGTCATATAGCAGGTTTTACTGTTTGAAAATTTAAATCCCCACTCATATGACCACTTTTTCAATTTCTCCATTGCTTTCCTGATGTTTTTGAACACAAATTTCTCATTTCTTCCCCTCGTCCATATGGCTCCATCATCTGCATATAGTGCTGTTTTGATGGATCCTTCTTGATTCTTAAACATGTCATTAATCATTAGATTGAATAAAACAGGGCTTATTACACTCCCCTGAGGAACACCATTTTCTATTTCAAAGTCATTCGAAACTTCTGATCCTACTTTAACCCTAATTGTCCTGTGTGTTAAAAAAATCCATTATCCAATTATACATCCTACCACCAATGTCCATTTTATTCAATTTCATAAGAAGACCGTCCTTCCACAGTGAGTCATAAGCCTTTTCAATATCCAGATAAACTATAACCTGTCATGGCGGCCGCTGGGCCGTCATCAGCCCCGGCTGAGCACACACCTGCCGCCAATCATCAGCAGACTTTAAAAACCGGCGTTACTGATGGCTCAGCAAGGAGTCGTCTGCCTACTTTGCCATGCAATGTGTCACGGACTCATTCTCTCGCCAGAGCATCCACGATGCATCTATCTCAAGCTTCGCCACGTAAGAGACGTAATATCTTACCTTGTCATAGTGTTATCCCCTGTGCACAGGTGGACCTCCCTGGCGGCGGACCTGTCTCCCCAAGTAACGGAGCCTCTCCTCCTCCTTCTCGGGACTCCTTCACCTCACCACAGCGTCAAGCTGCGCCGAGCCACTGTGAGCCACAGAGCCAGCAAGAGTCGGCCAACGTCACCTGCAAGTAAGCAGTACTTGTTGTCACACCGCAGTACTGCGAACAGCCCTAACCCATCTGTGCTTGTGTGTTCCAGGGTTGCCAGGTCACGGCGGGACTCGCTCAGCCCCAGTGGTTCCTCAGCATCACACTCACTCACACCTTCACACACATCACATGCACTCTCACCTGCACACACATCACACTGACTCACATCTACACACACGTAACACTTTTGGGTTAATAAATAATTGTCTAAACGGTCTACTCGTATCAGTGTCTGTCTTCTGGGTCAAGCAATCATGTCATAACCATTACTTCTTTCATTTTGAGGGTCTTTTCAATATCATTACTTACCCTAACTAGAGCATCCACTGTGGATCTTCCTCTTCTAAAATCATTCTGATAGTTGTTTATTAATCGTTTTTGCTCTAATACATATGAGAGTCTGTAAACTAACACCTTCTCCATCCATTTCCCTAAATGTGACGTTAATGCTATTCGCTTGTAGTTGCCTGGATGAGCTGGATCTTTCCCTGGCTTATTAAATGGTAAAATTACAGCCTTTTCCCACCCACTAGGGATAACCCCTCCCATATCCTGTTAAACAATTTCAGCACCAGTTGCATTGATTGCCTAGGCAACTGCCGGAACATAGCATAGCTTAACTGATCATATCCTGGAGCTGTGTATCCACTATCTTGCAAAGCTGTCTTAAGCTCTTGACATTGTGAGCTCGAGGTCTAACACAGTCATGTCCTGTTTCACTTCATTTTTGAAGTTTGCATTTTCTCTGAATTTATGCTGCCTTTGCTGTCTATGGCTCTCACCAAGATGGTCTCCTCTATGCACTGCTGCAAATGCTCTACCTAGGACTTCTGTCTTTTCTTTGTCTGATACAGCCATCTTGTCACCATCTACTAAAGCTGGAATTTTAACTGATACCCTTTTCCCACTCATTTTTTAAACATACCCCAAAAGTCACCTAGCTTTGTTTTCCTACCAAGAGTGGAACAAAATTTTCTCCATGTTGACCTTTTCCTGTTTTTAATAATCCTTCGAGCTACTGCCCTTTTCTTTTTATACTCTATTAAAGTTTTCACTAGTCATATTCTTCCTCAGTTGTCTGAATGCCTTGTTTCGCTCTTTTATTGCAATACTACATTCGTCATTCCACCAGGGTACAACCTTCTTCCTACCCTGTGTTGTTTTCTTAGGTATACTTGCTATTGCAGCATTCAGAATATGATTGGTTACCTGACTTGAACACTCTTCTATGCCACCTTTTAATGTTACCAAATGACACGATTGAACACAGTATTGCCTAAATTTTTCCCAATCTGCCTTGTCAAAACACCATCTTGTAAAACATCTTCCCTCTTGTATACATACTTCAGTTTTAATGACTGTAAGTATTGGAAAGTGATCACTTCCTATAGTTGTCCTGTTCATAACCATCCATTCACAGGTGCTCACTAAAGAATCAGATACCAGAGTCAGGTCAATACATGATAATGTGCCCCTATGCACATCCACCCTGGTACCTTCACCACTGTTTAGACAAATTAACGATCTTTCATCTAACATCTCTTCCACAAAAATTTCCATTGTTATCTGTATGTGTGCTTCCCCACAAGCTATTGTGGGCATTAAAGTCTCCACACCATACCTCGTTCATATGCCCTTCCACTGCCATAGCACTGAAAATATCTGCTGTTAACTTCCTACATGGGTTGTAATAATTAATCAGCTTAATATTTCTATTTGGCCTACATATTTCAATAATATTACACTATATCCTCAGGGGAGGGAATCACCCTATACGCCAGGCCATCTTTAATGAAAGTGGCACATCCTCCTCCATTTACACTGTTAATTCTATCCTGTTTGATTGAACTGTATCCTGGAATAACAAAATCTAAGTGAGGTTGAAGCCATGTCTCCTGTACACACACTACCTGTGGAACAACTTCTAGTTTGTAAAGCTACATCTTGAGTTTTTGTCTGTTTGCTGTAAGACTCCTCGCATTCCACTGTAGTATGTGTAGTACCAAATTTAAGGTCTTGTTTCAGCATGTGCTGTCTTCCCATTTTCAGCTTTCAATAAAGAATGAATCTGGTCAGCTGTGATATCTTTCACATCTAGGAAGCTTTCTGCTGCTTCCACAATGGTTTTGATTCTGTCACTTTTCTTCTGTAGCTGTGCAGCAACATTCATGGTGTGGCAGATAAAAGCTATAAAGTTTGTCCTCTTAACTATCAATGTGTCATCATCCATTTTGCATTTGTGAACACAAACATTCCTTGCAGCTGCACAATCCGGTGCTTGCGTGGGACCCGTTGATTGCTGGGCTTCCATTTGAACTGCACTTCTTTGAGGAAGGCCTGCTGTGTTTCTGACTATTCCTGCCTCTCTAACTGTCTTTAGAGCTTCCGCATATGAGATTTTCTTAGTTATTCCGATTTCCTGGGCTTTTCTAGCTTCCCTCTGCACAACACATCCTCCATATGCAGCACTGTGCTCACCCCCACAGTTGCAACACTTTACTTTGGCGTCCTTGTCACATTTACTATATTCATGCTCCCCTCCACATCTAGCACATCTTAGCTTTCCCCTACATTGCTGAGCAGTGTGACCCATCCTTTGACATTTGTAGCACCTGGGTGGCTTTGGGACGTATTCTCTGACACTGAAATACATGTATCCTATTAGGACTGATCTAGGGAGTGTTTCCTCAAACTGAATCATGACAGACTGAATCAGTCCTTCAGCAAGCCTTCTTTTTCACTCTGTAGCCTTTTCACATCCTTAACCTTTCCTCCTTGGATCTTGTTTTTCACTTCTTCCATAGACATGCACAAAGGGACACCTGATATAACTCCCCTCAAGTTAGCTGTCGCGCCAGGAACATGCGCCTTCATTTGTTCTCCGTTTAGACATGTCATTGTCAGTATTTTCTGTTGCTGTTGTTTACTTGTGGCATGAATTAACAGCCGGTTATTCTTCAAGAAGTTTGGAAACTTAACTCTCCCAATTTCTTTCTCAATTGCTTTTGTTGGTTTAACCGGGTGATAGTGTCCCCCACCCTGATTGAACTCAATGACAACCTTGCAGTCATTCCCTACATCCTCAAACTGCCATCCATTTTGGCCAGTTCATTTTTTCTTTGCATTGTTATTTCCTCCCACATCACTGCCATCTGAGCCGCTTCTAAGTTTTGGTGCCCCCCTAGCTGCTCTTTTCCAGCCCCCAGGCCTGGATAATGTCCAGGCCACCTCATCTTGGTCATACCCCTCAGAGCTAGATGCTATAATGTTACAGACTGCGCACAGTTTTTGCTATCTGCCACAAACAAATCAATCCTACCGCCAGCCGAACACAGACGTAAATGCGGTCCCAATCTTCTTCTCTTTGACGGCTTTCCTCCGGAGTTCTCCTCTTCTTCGAATCTTAAAAGTCCTCCAGAGTGATATTTCTTAAGATTTCCAGATTTACACCTCTGCTGTCCGCGTACGTGTAATTTTGTTGAGGAGGATCAAAAAAGAAAAAGTGCTGAAAACTTGCAGAATTCTGCTAAATCTAGTAGGGTGGGGGGTTTGGAAGTGCTGGATGAGAGTGCTTCTGATAACAGTGAAGCTGAGTCTGAGCTGATGCAGACGCAGGAGGAGCAAAGCTCCTACTGCTTTACCAAGATCAGGAAGCTTCTTCAAGTGACTAAGGGAAGCAGAGCTGTGAAAGTGGAAAATTACTTTCCAGATCTGGAATTATTCGTGGCATCAGCTCGCAAGTTTATGAAACTGAATGATGGGAATGAGACTTTCACCGATCAGGAAATACATCGTTTAAAGAAACTTGTTCTTAAACTGAAGTCACAAATCACTAACAGTCATGTTGACTCTTAGTTTGTCTTTTCCCTTTTCTGCTACATGTGGTTTTTTTTACTGTACCTTATTTTTATCCTTTTTAATGCCCCACCTTAGAATTGGCACTCTTAATATTAATGGGGCCAGGGATGATGTAAAAAGTGCCTCTTTATACAAGCTTTTTAATTTAAAGAAATTTGATATGCTGATGCTCCAGGAGACTCACAGCACTATAGACATTGAGAGCCAGTGGAGAAAAGAGTGGGATGGCTGCATTTTTTTTAGCCACAAATCGAACAGCAGTGGGGTGGTGGCTGTACTTTTCTCGAGGGGTTGTGTGCCTGTCTCTTATGAGATAGAAGAAGTGGTGAAAGGTCATTTCCTCTTATTAAAGGTACAGTTTGAAAACATGAACTTGGTTTTTATAAACGTGTATGTGCCAACACAGAGAGCAGAGAGGATCAGCTTCTTTGATGTGTTATCGGATACGGTTAGGTCCTGTAATTCGAATAGTTTTTTTATTTCTGGGGGGTGATTTTAATTGTACATTAAACCACAGACTAGACAGGAACCATCAGGAGCCTCACCCTGCTTCTGCCAGTAGGCTGAGGGAACTGGTGAAGGCACACGAAATGGCCGATGTGTGGAGATTACATCATGGGGACCAGAGGCAATACACCTGGAGCCATGTTAAAGATAACCTTTTATCTATGGCTAGGTTAGACCGTTTTTATGGTTTTAAACATCAAATGAGTATTTTTAAAAATAGTTGTATCTGTCCTGTTGGTTTCACTGATCACTGCCTGCTGTTTTGTTCTGTTTTTATTGAAAATGTAAAGTGTAAGAGTGCTTTTTGGTATTTTAATAATACACTTTTAAATGATGTGTCTTTTAAAGGGTTTTTTCATGGTGTACGGAAGTCACACAGGGAACAAAAAAACTCTTAAATCTCTCCAAATGTGGGATTTTGGTAAGGCACAGATAAAACAACTCTGCCAACAGTACACTCGAAATGTCACTCGTAGCTTGACCCAATCCTTGAAAGTTCTGGAGACTGAGGTGGTAGAGCTAGAGGAGTTGCTCAGTTCTACAGGAAAACAAGAGCACTTAGAGGCTCTTAAATCAAAAAGGTCAGCCTTGGCTAGCTTGCTAGGGGTCACCGCACAAGGTGCTCTGGTCCGGAATCAGAATCAGAATCAGATTTATTGCCATTGTTCATGTAGTACACAAACTAGGAATTTGTCTCGGTGCCATGCTGCAACATTAAAAACATGATGAGATAAAGAGATAAACTAAAAACTAAAAGACTAAAAACATGCAATAAGTGTAGAATAATAAGTAATAATAATAATAATAATAATGAGTAATACTAGTCAAGGCAGTTTTAAATGAATTAGCAAGTAGCAGATAATATGGGGTACCACAGTGCAGTCGATAATGCAACAGAAAAACAGTGATGAACGACATGAGCTGCTGTATATAGTGCACGAGAGTCAATAAGTCACTTAGTGTTCAGCAGTCTGATAGCAGAGGGGAAAAAGCTGTTCATGTGCCGGGAGGTTTTAGTCTGAATGGACCGAAGTCTTCTACCTGAGGGGAGGGGGGCAAACAGTACGTGACCAGGGTGTGAAGGATCGGCTATGATCCGGCCTGCACGCCTCCGGGTCCTGGAGATGTACAGGTCCTGGAGAGATGGGAGCTTGCAGCCGATCACCTTCTCAGCAGTGCGCACGACGCGCTGCAGCCTTAGTCTGTCCCTGGCAGTGGCTCCTGCGTACCACACGGTTATGGAGGAGGTGAGGATGGACTCGATGATGGCCGTGTAGAACTGCACTAACATCTTGGTGGGAAGCTTGAGCTTCCTCAGCTGCCGCAGAAAGAACATCCTCTGCTGGGCCTTTTTGATGAGGGAGCTGATGGTTAGGTCCCGGGTGATGGTGGTGCCCAAGAAGCGGAAGGAATCTGCAATGGTGATGGGAGAGCCATCACCATTTTATTTTTTCCAAGATGGCGCCCACAGTGGTCGACATGGTGCTACGCTGCCCTTTAATTTGCTTAATTTGTTTGTTTTTGTTCGTCGATTGTGTGTCTGCTAGCTCTTATACTTGTGAAGAGCTATTAAATATCAGGACTCTCACTCCTACGGACCTTCTCCCAGTTTTTTTAGCTCCTGCCGCCGATCTGATTCATTGTTTGGCTCAAAGAGTAAGACGGCGAAAAAGAGGAAAGCGAGGGGGGGTTCTCGCTCGGCTGCGAAGGAGAGGCACGCGAACAGCCTTGCCTGGCATATTTCTATCCAATGCCAATTCTCTCTTGAACAAGGTAGAAGAATTAAGACTGCTGATGCGATTTAAGGACCTTGCTTCCTCGTCTGTCATCTGTTTCTCTGAGACCTGGCTTAAAAGGAGCATACCGGACAGCACGATCAGCCTCGAGGGATTTCAGCTGTTTCGTGCTGATCGCGTCACAGAGCTCTCCGGTAAGTCTATTGGAGGAGGAGTGTGCTTCTACATTAACAGCAGCTGGTGCTCTGATGTAACGGTGATTTCACAACACTGTTCTCCCGATCTAGAATTTCTCTCTATCAACTGCAAGCCATTTTATTCCCCGCGGGAGTTCGCATCATTTGTTTTGATCGCTGTGTACGCCCCTCCCGACGTGGACGCGCGCGAGGCCCAGCGCGCGCTCGCAGATCACGTCCTACATGCGGAGCGGAATTTTCCAGACTCCCTGGTTATTGTGGTCCGCTCATGCTACATGGATGTAGCTCTGATGGACTCGCCCTCCCAGTACTTTTTCGGACTGGAGTGGAAAAATGGCCAGAGAAAAATTATTCACTCCTTGTTGGACGATGACGGGAGAACAATCTCCACAGCAGCAGAGATCAGGAAATATGCTGCTAGTTTCTACAGTGAACTGTATAAAGCAGAGTGGAGGGAAGACACGTCACTGGGCCAGAGTTTCCTTGGTGGTCTTCCAGTGCTCTCAGAGGACCTTGTTGCTAGCTTGGATGCTCCACTGTCTCTGTCTGAGCTGCACACAGCGCTAATGAGCCTCCAGAAAGGAAAATCACCAGGCATAGATGGTCTCTCTGTGGAGTTTTTTTTAAGGAATACTGGCCCCTGCTTGGTCCAGACCTGCTGGAGGTTCTCTAAGATAGCTTGAAAAGGGGGACCCTACCCACGACCTGCAGGAGGGCCATCATCACGCTGTTGCAAAAAAAAGGGGACCTACATCATCATTGGCTCCATCGATCTCGAAAGATCATGGGGGGGTTTTGTGCCTTGGGTCATCATTCAGGGAGCTGCACCGTCGGGCGTGGCTGTAGAGGCCGATACGGGATCTGCAGGTCCTGCCACAGCCGCTGCAGATAAATTCTTCACAGTGTAGTGGGGGGGCTCGACAGTCTCCTCTGTCTGCGGAGTCTCTTCTCCCCCCAGCGAGTGTCTCTTCTCTCCTCTGCTGTTCGGATGACATCCTGGGTGATGGTCCGCCAGTTGGAGTGGACGGAGGTGGCTGACTCCAGGTCGGGGGGGTTGAAGCCTCCAGCCTTGAGGTCGCGCTTGCAAACATCCTTGAATCTGAGAGTTGGGCGTCCCTTTGATCTAGTTCCAGTAGCCAGCTCCCCATACAGTAAGTCTTTGGGGATGCGGCCATCCTCCATTCGGTTGACGTGGCCGAGCCATCGCAAGCGTCTCTTTGTCAGGATGGCAAACATACTGGGCACATCTGCTCTGGCCAGGACGTCGATGTTGGAGACACGGTCCTGCCAAGTGATGCACAGTAGTCTGCGAAGGCAGCGTTGGTGGAAGGCGTTCAGCCGGTGTTCCTGGCAGGAGTAGAGGGTCCATACTTCACTGCCGTATAGGAGAGTACTCAGTACGCAGGCCATGTAGACTCTTATCTTGGTGTTGGTGGTTAGCACAGAGTTGTCCCAGACTCGCTTCGCCAGACGGGCCATCACCGTCGACGCCTTGCCGATACAGGCGTTCAATTCGGCGTCTAGGGAGAGATTGCTGGAGATGATCGACCCGAGGTAGGTGAACTTGTCCACCACCGCAAGTGTGTGGTCGCCGATGTTGATACTGGGAGCACTGCTGACATCCTGGCCCATGACCTCGGTCTTTTTAAGGCTGATGGTGAGGCCAAACTCAGAGCAGGCACGAGCAAAGTAGTTGATGAGACGCTGGAGCGCTTCCACGGTGTGGGCAACAAGACCAGCATCATCAGCAAAGAGTAGCTCCCTGATTAGAACGCTCCGCATCTTGGTCTTTGATCTGAGGCGTGCCATGTTGAAGAGGCCTCCGTCGCTCCTGGTGTGGAGGAAGACACCGTCTTCAGAGTCCCGGAAGGCGTAGCACAGAAGCAGGGAGAAAAAGATGCCAAATAGGGTAGGAGCCAGAACACAACCCTGCTTCACACCGTTCTTGATCAGGAAAGGGTCTGAGGATAATCTATCAAACTGGACAATGCCGTCCATGTCCTGGTGGAATGACTTGATCATGCTCAAAAGCTTGGGGGGACATCCAATTCGTTGGAGGAGGGCAAACAGTCCATCCCTGCTGAAAAAAAGCCTTGGTCAGATCGATAAAGGCCAAAAAGAGGGGTTGTCTCTGCTCCCGGCACTTTTCTTGCAGCTGCCTCATAGAGAAGACCATATCTATGGTTGACCTGGTTGCTCTGAATCCACACTGCGCCTCTGGATACACACGTTCGGCAAGTAGTTGTAGTCTGTTGAGGACGGCACGGGCAAAGGCTTTGCCAACTATGCTTAGGAGTGAGATACCACGATAGTTGTTACAATCGCTCCGCTCCCCTTGTTCTTGTAGAGAGTGATGATTTTGACATCACGCATATCTTGGGGTACAGCCCCTTCCTCCCAGCACTGCAGCAGGAGCTCATGGAGGTGTTTCAAGAGCGAGCTCTCCTTTGCGGTTTTGACGATTTCAGGGGGGATGTTGTCACTGCCTGGAGCCTTGCCGTTTGAGATGGAGTCTATTGCCTTGCTGAGCTCCTCGATGGTGGGTGGAGCGTCAAGCTCATTCATGACTGACAGTAGAGGGGTGTTCTCAAGGGCCGTGTTCGAGACGGTGGTTACTCTCGAGTAGAGCTCTTGGTAGTGCTCAGCCCATCTCTCCATTTGTTTACCGCGATCCTTGATGACATCTCCTGCAGCTGATTTAAGTGGGGCGGTCTTGATGACACTGGTACCGAAAGCCTTCTTCATGCCTTCGTACATTTTGCGCACGTTTCCGTGATCTGCAGAAAGCTGTATGTCCTGGCAGAGGTTAAGCCAGTAGTCGTTGGCACATCGCCTTGCAATCTTTTGTGCATTGTTCCTCGCAGCGCGCAGTGTAGCAAGCATCTGCACAGAGGGCTCCTTCTTGTGGGCAATTAGGGCTGCACGTTTGGCAGCGATTGCAGGTTCCATCTCAGCGGCTCCAGCTTCAAACCAATCCGCACTCTTCCCCACCTTTTTCCCAAAGGTACCTATGGCGGTCTCAAACACAGCCTCAAGGATGTGGTTCCACCTTATAGAAGCACAGTCGGTGGGACAGTCCGCCAGGGCTTCATTTATGACTTTAGCATAGCGTTCCCGCAGTTCAGGTACTGTAATCATAGCTGTGTTGATGTGGGGTCGGGGTTTCTGCTTGGAGCGGTTGACATGTCTGAGGCAGAGACGTACCTTAGTGGCGACCAGGGAATGGTCGGTGTCACAGTCAGCACTGTGGAAACTGCGTGTGACCAGCACTCGGTTCAGCAGGGATCTCCTGGTGATGACGAAGTCCAGCTGATGCCAGTGGCGAGACCTTGGATGTCTCCAGGACACACGGTGACAGGGCTTGGTGGAGAAGAATGTGTTGGTCAGACAGAGGTCATGAAAGGAGCAGAGTTCAAGAAGGTGTTGACCGTTCTCGTTGAGCTTGCCGATGCCGAAGCGGCCAATGCAGCGGGGCCAGGAGTCATGATCTGCCCCTATCCGTGCGTTAAAGTCACCGAGCAGAAACAGGTGCTCCTTGGCAGGGATCTGCTGGATCCTGGTTTCGAGCGCCTCGTAGAATGCATCTTTCATCTCAGTTGAAGAGCAGAGCGTCGGAGCATAGGCGCTAAGGATATTAGCTGGTCCAGAGGAGGTTATGAGACGGACAGAGAGGACTCGTGGAGTGCCTGAAGACGGCGGTTCAATAGAGGACAGAAGGGAGTTTCGAACAGCGAATCCAACACCATACAGGCGATGCTCGTCAGGCTCCTGTCCCTGCCAGAAAAACGTATAGTTCTTCTCCTTCAAGCTGCCGCTGCCCGGGAGTCGCGTCTCTTGCAGTGCTGCAATGTCAATATTGAGCCTCTTCAGCTCGCGGTCGATGATAGCAGTTTTCCTGGCGTCGTTGATTTGCTGGAGGTCGTCAGAGAGGCCAGGACACATTGTTCTGATGTTCCAGGTTGCCAGACTCAGCGCTGGTGGCTTTGGTTTCTTGATATTAGCTGGTGCAGTGATTACAGTCCGTGATTCAGCTTTTGGCCTACACTTCAAGCACCCTTTGAAGTAAGCGGACCGTGACGGGCCAGCACCTTACTGACTGGGGGCTGCCCAGTTAAAGGCGGGCAGTAGCTGGTCAGTGGGACACGACGATCCCTCCCACCGTCAGGAGACAGCCCTAGGCGCCCGAGCTTATGCCAATTTGCTCTGGACTTTTAACCAGTAACTGCGTCTCCCCGTTTTGAGCTGCCGCAGAAGGCGGCACTGGAGTGACCTCTCCAGGGCACAGGCCAGGGCGAAGTTGTGGTGAAACTGAGATGCCCAGTTGACAGATCCTCCTTCTCGGCCTTGCTGGTAGTGTCCAATGGAAGGGACTAGCCGATACAGTTGGTACCAACTTGGCTACAGGAGTTGCCGGGAGGTCCCGCTATGCGAAGACCAACCGCCTTCGGGGCTCCACTCCGGATTTTCTGTAGGGGTTGTCTCCCTTAGCCTTTGTCACTCCCGTGACAACCACAAGGCAGTGGTGCTGTTTGCCCATAGCTGGGGGTTGTTTTGTGTGGCACCAGGGCGTGTCCACGCGCCGATGGGCCTGCGTGCCTGCGTGCCTGCGTGCCACACATTTGGGCCCAGCCCAAGGGGGACACACCTCCTCCCTTAATGCGACAGGTTGTACTGGGCTACATCTTACCAGTAGAGGAGAGAGAAAACTTCCTCCCCCACCTGACTCTAGGGGACCTACAGAGCCTAAAGAACTGGAGGCCAGTCTCTCTGCTCTGCACGGACTACAAAATTCTTTCAAAAGCTCTGGCCCGAAGACTGAAAAAGGTGATGAGTGAGCTCATTCATGTAAACCAGACTTACTGTGTGCCTGGCAGGCTGATTAGTGACAACATCACTTTAATTCGGGATGTTTTGGAGATCAATAGACCAGGAAAAGGCTTTTGACCGGGTTGAATACCAGTATTTATGGACAGTTTTAGCTGCTTTTGGGTTCAGCCCAGGCTTCATAGCCAGGGGTGGTTCATTTAACTAGTAGAAGTGCTGCTTTTAGACTGACTTTCATACAGACTGCTGACGGGCCCCCAGGACCTGGTATGGAGGCCTTTGGCCTGTGTTATTTTACAGAGAGTCCTTGGGCTTGGGCTAGACCTCCCTGTGTTTTTAATTGATTTTAAGAACTCTAGTGCACTGTCTTTACCCAGTTTTTATCGCAGTCTGTTTTCAGTGTGGACTCTTTTTAAAAAACAAAGGGGGCCATGCAATTCCCTCCACTGGTTGTTGAGGGAGCCGCTGGTTTTTGGTGGTCGTCTTGGTGTCCTGCCGGGAGTTGGAAGGACCTTCTTTGATAGGTTGTGTTCCAGGAATGTTCTCACGTTGAAGCAAGTGGTAAAACTGGCTGGTCCTGGCCTCAACAATGCCTCAGCTTTTTAGCAGCACATCTCAGTTTTAGATCAAATTGTTTCATCGGTGGTCTTCTTGCACACCGGAGACAGGCACTTCATGGACTTGAGCGCTCCCTACTCATGGACTTTAGCAAAGGCACGCTGCAGCCAGAAAGCACAGACCCTTTTCCCTCCCTCACACTTTATATGGACTTTGACATTTCTCCTAGCTCCTTACTGGCATTCTCTGCTCCTACTGGTGTGGACTTTGGACGAGCCAGTGGTAAGGCGCTCTACAGACTTGTGGTGATGGCACTCAATAAGGACAGATCGAACACCTGTGTGGACACTCCATGGAGAGCCTACTTTAGACTGGAAAGAGGACATCGGCCTGCCTGGAGGGCTCTTTATAAAGCCCCTCTTCCTAAGAGGCATGGTGATTTACAGAGGAGGGTCCAGCATGGCATTATAGCTGTCAATGCTTTTGTTTCTGTGATTAACAGCAGTGTCAGTGATCAGTGTGTTTTCTGTTCCTCGAGAGAGACAGTTTTTCATTGTTTTACTGAATGTCAGCGTCTAAGTGGTCTCTTTGAAAATAAAACGTCTTCAGAAAAATACTCAAGTAATAAAGATAGTTGAAAGTTCTACTAGAGTAACAATTTGTACCTCCCATTCTAAATGCAACTCACTACACAAATCTGTTCATTTCTGAAATCTTGAAATATGACTTGAATACATGGATATGGATATAGAGACCTGGATGGATATAACACTGAAACCAGAAGTTTACACACACACTGTATAAAAAGACACATTGTCATGATTGGCCCCTCCGGGGCAGAGAGACAGACCCACTCGCTAGACTGCATAGTGACATTTATTAACAAAAAATCCAGAACAGTGCACTAACACAAAAATACAAAGTAACTTACAGAATTGGCGCTCCAGAGCTGAGATCGCTCTGGAGGAGATGAGGAGATGAGTCCTTAGACATAGACATAAGACAATGCTGCCGCAGTGAGAAAATGACCAGGCAGTCTTTAAATAGCTGGCAGTCAGCGAGCAGGCAGATGAGCAGCAGGTGTGGGCTGAGCAGGCAGGTGACCTAATTACCCAACTGTTCACAGCTGGGAAACAGACTGTGAACAGCAAGTGGGAGTGTCAGAGAGAGGAGGGAACATAAGTGTCAATAAACCAAAATATATACAGAAAACTGACAACATAATATTAACAGACATACAAAAACTCAGGAATAAATTGAGTCTGAGCTCAGAGGGAACATAAGAGCTCAGACTCATGACAGAGCCCCCCCCCCCAAGGGGTGGATTTCAGACACCCTCAGGCAACACCAAAAATCCCCCCCCCCCCAAGAAAAAGGGTACAGGAAAAAATAACCCCGGGTGGGAGGTGGGGGAACAGATTAGGAGGGAAAAAATATGGATCCCACTCAGGACCCACATCCACGCTACGCCAGGCCCCGGGGCACCCATAGGCCCCCCTAGGCCAAAGAACTCAGCTGTTCGGGAGGCCGGCCGAAGTCCCAGGCCAGGCAGATGGCAAAGTGGAATGAGTCGGTTGGCCTACCAGAGAATATGGGCCACCCAACCTAGCGGCTCAGTCTATCGGGCAGCCGGCCTGAGTTCTTTAGCCAACAAGACCGGAGGGGTGACCCAGGAGGTTGCTCCTCCACAGGGAGGCCCAATAAGGGATGAGGGGCCGATGGGGGGAAACCACAACGGTGTCAGGTGGCAGAGGAGGACCCACGACAGCATCTGGCAGTGGCAGGGAAACCCTGATGGTGTCAAACTGAGGAGAGAAGGCCTCGACGCCCTCGGTGGTCCTGGGCAGAGAGACAGTAGCACCCGCAGTGGCTCCGGGCTGGAGCATTGCAGCAGAATCCGCAGTGGCTCCGGGCTGGAGCATTGCAGCAGCACCCGCGGTGGCTCCAGGCTGGAGCATTGCAGCAGCACCCACGGTGGCTCCAGGCTGGAGCATTGCAGCAGCAGCCACGGCGGCTCCGGGCTGGAGCGTAGCAGCAGCCACAGTGGCTCCGGGCAGGAGCGGAGCTGCACCCTTGGTGGCTCCGGGCAGGAGCAGAGCTACACCCTTGGTGGACCCAAGCTGGGCCAATGCTGCACCCATGGTGGGCCCCGGACTGGACCAATGCTGCATCCACGGAGGTCCCGGGCTCTGACGGAGCGTCCTCGATGACCTCAGCGGGGGGAGCTGAACTCACAACGGTCTCAGGCGGTGAGCCTGGACCCACGGAGACATCTGGCTCAGGTGAATCTTCCCCAGCGACCCTGGAAGAAAGCTCAGAAAAAACGGGCAGAAGAACAGGGTCAGGGTCACCGGCAGTGGCAGAGCCCAGTGAGGTGAGCTCAGGTGCAGCTGACGGCTGTACTTGGCTCTCCTCTCCAAGAGCCAGACAAGACCTCTCCAATATAGAAACAATAGAAACAGAAGAGGATACTTGCCTGAGCTTGAGCTCCACCGCTATCCAGGACTGTGCCGATCCAGGCAATGGTTCTCCGGACTTGGCCCTCTGGAGATCCAGCTCTGACTCTAACTCTGCTGCGGTGGCCTCTGCAGCAGGCATAATGGCGGATGCAGTCTGGATGCCCCCAGATGAAGTGACCCATGCTGGTGGCTCATCTGACGTGGCAGCTGGGGGTCGGCTCACCGCTGGTGCTGGAACACGGTCCTCCAGGGCTACAGACTCCTCCCACGTCTGGCAGCTCAATCCCAGGGTTGGTGGACACTCAGGGGCCAAAGGAGACACGGAGAGGGCTGGTGAGGATTTATCAATTGCAGCAGGTGGGGAGAGCTCAGGGGACTGCACACCCTGAGTCTGGCTCAGGGTGTGCAGTGCTTCCACAGCCTTGAAATTGTCTGCTCCTGTGTGCGGAGAGTCGTCCCTCTCCGTGGCTGTGGTGAACTTGGACCCCTCTGTGGATTGTGGAGGAGTCATCCCTGTAGTCACGGAGGCAGCCAGGACTGAGAGGGGGGCGACCAGTTCCTCCGCAGCGGGAGGAATCCCCGAGGAGGAGGAAGAGGAAGTTGCAGCGGAGAGGTTGGTTGGCGGAACAGCCGGAGAGGAAGAGTCAGAAAAAAAGACTGCTGCGGGAGTTTCCTGCCTCGGCGAGAGAGAGGCTGCTAGCAAGGCAGTGGAGGCTCTCCTCCAGCCATCCAGAGCGGGACGACGGCACCCCCGCAGAGCTGATGGTGCACATACTGGCACTGGAGCTGATGAACTGGGAGAAGAGGTGGACGTCTGCTGAGGGGAGCACCTCCATGACAGCTTGGTTTCAGCAGGAGGCGATCCCATTGTTAGCCCTGGTTGAACTGAGGGAGAATCTTCTACCAACTCCCCGAGTCGTCATCTGGTTTCGAAAATCATGGTGAGGAGAGGAGTCAGAGCCGGGTAGCTCCAGAGATTAAAGCAAGTTTCTATCAACCCGGCTGCGTTATCCACAAAGCCAAAAACAGCCTCAAGAGTGTGGGTGGTTTGAGCCTTAGAGGCAAAATCCACAGCCAGTTCTGCCACCGCACACTCCTCCTTACTCAGTCCGAAAACCCTAAAGTCCATGGTGGCGATTCCCCTCTACACCTCCAGACAAAAGGCAAAGAAAAAACAAAAGGGCAAAAATACACTAATGCAACAGCTGGGTCTTATTCACTGGCGGCAGCATTCTGTCATGATTGGCCCCTCCGGAGCAGAGAGACAGACCCACTCACTGAACTGCATAGTGACATTTATTAACAAAAAATCCAGAACAGTGCACTAACACAAAAATACAAAGTAACTTACAGAATTGGCGCTCCAGAGCCGAGATCGCTCTGGAGGAGATGAGTCCTTAGACATAGACATAAAACAATGCTGCCGCAGTGAGAAAATGACCAGGCAGTCTTTAAATAGCTGGCAGTCAGCGAGCAGGCAGATGAGCAGCAGGTGTGGGCTGAGCAGGCAGGTGACCTAATTACCCAACTGTTCACAGCTGGGAAACAGACTGTGAACAGCAAGTGGGAGTGTCTGAGAGAGGAGGGCACATAAGTGTCAATAAACCAAAATATATACAGAAAACTGACAACATAATACTAACAGACATACAAAAACTCAGGAATAAATTGAGTCTGAGCTCAGAGGGAACATAAGAGCTCGGACTCATGACGCACATAACCTTTTTTGTCACTGGTTGGCATTAAATCAGTCTAAGCGTTTGGTGGTTTAGGTCAGTTAGGATTAGCAAAATTATTTCTATTTGCTAAATAACTGTTATATTTGATAAATCATTTTAGAGATTTTTTTTATTACTTTCTTCAAAGTTAGAAGTTTACTTGCATTTCCTTAGTATTTGTTAGCATCTCCTTTAAACTGCATGACTTGGGTATCCTTCCACAAGCTTCTCACAATACAGGTGCATCTCAATAAATTAGAATGTCATCAAAAAGTTAATTAAATTCAGTAATTCAATTCAGAAAATGAAACTCCTATATTATATAGATTCATTACACACAGAGTGATGTAGTTCAAGTGTTTATTTCTTTTAATTTTGATAGCTATGGCTTACAGCTCATGAAAACCCCAAATTCAGTTTCTCAAAAAATTAGAATATTTCATAAAATTAATTTTTAAAAAAAGTTTTTTTTTAATAGAAATGCTGGCTGACTGAAAAGTATGTCCATGCACACACTCAGTACTTGGTCGGGGCTCCTTTTGCATGAATTACTGCATCGATGCAGTATAGCATGTAGGTGATCAGCCTGAGGTACTGCCGAGGTGTTATGGAGGCCCAGGTTGCTTTGATAGTGACCTTCAGCTCGTCTGCATTGTTGGGTCTGGTGTCTCTCATCTTCCTCTTGATAATACTCTATAAATTCTCTGTGGAGTTGAAGTCAGGCTAGTTTTCTGGTCAATCAAGTACAGTGATGCCATGGTCATTTAACCAGGTTTTGGTACTTTTGGCAGTGTGGACAGGCACCAAGTCCTGCTGGAAAATGAAACCAGCATCTCCATAAAGCTTGTCAGCAAAAGGACGCATAAAGTGCTCTAAAATTTTCTGGTAGATGGCTGCACTGTCTTTGGACTTGATTAAACACAGTGGACCAACACCAGCAGATAACATGGCTCCTCAAATCATCACTGACTGTAAAAACTTCACACTGGACCTCAAGTAACTTAGATTCTGTGCCTCTCCACTCTTCCTCCAGACTCCGGGACCTTGATTTCCAAATGAAATGCAAAATTTACTTTCATCTGAAAAGAGGTCATCTGCTGGTGTCGGTCCACTGTGTTTTTTCAAGTCCAAAGTCAGCGCAGCCGTCTACCAGCAAATTTTAGAGCACTTCATGCTCCCCTCTGCTGACAAGCTTTATGGAGATGCTGATTTCATTTTCCAGCAGGACTTGGCACCTGCCCACACTGCCAAAAGTGCCAAAACCTGGTTTAATGACCATGGTATCACTGTGCTTTATTGGCCATAAAACTAGCCTGACTTCAACTATATAGAGAATTTATGGAGTATTGTCAAGAGGAAGATGAGAGACACCAGACCCAACAATGAAGACGAGCTGAAGGCCGCTATCAAAGCAACGTGGGCGTTTTTAACACCTCAGCAGTACCACAGGCTGATCAACTCCATGCCACGCCACATTGATGCAGTAATTCATGCAAAAGGAGCCCCGACCAAGTATTGAGTGTGTACATGGACATACTTTTCAGTAGGCCAACATTTCTATTAAAAATCCATTTTTTTAAAATTAATTTTATGTAATATTCTAATTTTTTGAGAAACTGAATTTGAGTTTTCTTGAGCTGTAAGCCATAATCATCAAAATTAAAAGAAATAAACACTTGAAATATATCACTCTGTGTGTAATTAATCTATATGAATCTTTTTATTTTTTTATTTATTTTGGATAGATTTAACAACATGGAACAAAAGATCAACAAACAGGAACAACAAGAACTGAAAGTTTTTGAATATACAGATCACAACCCACAGGACGTAGAATATAACATAGACCCTGATAATAATTTATTTAGCTCCATCAATAATAACTGTAGTTACTACACAGATGAACAGTTTAACACAAGGGTCACATCTGATTTCAATATTTCTATGATCCACTTCAACAGCAGAAGTCTCTATGCCAACTTTAATAACATTAAAGATTATTTACATCAGTTTAAAGAGCCATTCAATATTGTGGCAATATCAGAGACGTGGCTCAGTGAAGAGAAAGGAGTGGATTTTACCATGGATGGCTATGAATTAAATTATATAAATAGAAAAGTGAAAAAAGGAGGAGGAGTTGCAATTTATGTTGACAAGAGCTTGAAATACAAGGTTGTTGAAAATCTGTCAATAACTGTGGATGATTTATTTGAATGTATTACAATAGAAATCTGTCTGGACAATGTGAAGAATATAGTTGTGAGCTGTGTATATAGAACACCTGGATCAAACATTGACTTATTTAAGGACTGGATGGAAAAAATGTATGCAAAACTAACTCATAAAGTTATGTTCATCTGTGGGGATTTCAATATAGATCTGATGAATTCAAAACAACATAGTTTGACGGAAGAATTTATCAACACAATGTACAGTATGGGCTTACATCCAACAATTACCGGACCTAGCAGAATCACGTCACACAGTGCCACACTAATAGATAACATATTCACAAGCATTATGGAAAATAATATCAGGAGTGGGCTTTTATTGAATGATATCAGTGACCACCTGCCAATTTTTGTTGTCTATCAATGTGATTATAGGAAGAAAAAGTATACCAAAAATATTAAATATAAAAGAATAAGAACCGAAGAATCTATGTATTTACTGACAAAGGAATAATTAATACAAGATTGGAAGATAGTTTATGATGAAAATGACATAAATAAAGCATATGATAAATTTTTACAAATATTTCAATCATTGTACAATAAAAACTGTCTTATAAAACAATACAGTGACAGACAACAAAAAAAAATATTCCTTGGGTCACCAAGGGGTTAATAAATGCATGTAAAAAGAAGAATACATTATATAAACAATTCATTAAGTGCAGAACAGTGGAGGCTGAGATCAAATATAAAAGATATAAAAATAAGCTTACTAATATAATGAGGACCTGTAAGAAAGAATATTACAACAGAATATTAGATGATAATAAAAATAACTTAAGAGGAATATGGCAAGTACTCAATGGGATTAATAGTAATCAACCTAAGAATGCTAATTATCCAGAATATTTTATTGAAAATGGCAATTTGATAAATAATATGGAGGATGTGGTCAGTGGTTTCAATAAATTTTTTGTAAACGTTGGTCCTGAATTAGCAAAATCAATAGTGACACCAGAAACAAACAACAGTGGTTCTGTAAATGAAATAGAAGATAGAAATCCAAACACAATCTTTTCGGGTGCAGTTACTGAAAAGGAAATTATCGAGACTGTGAGTAAATTTAAGAACAAAGAAATCAACGGACTGGAATGAAATTGACATGACAACAGTGAAAAAAGTAATTGAAGGAATTGTTAAGCCACTCACCCACATCTGTAACCTGTCATTTCAAACTGGTAAATTTCCAAACAAAATGAAAATAGCAAAAGTAATACCACTATACAAAACAGGAGACAGTCATCATTTCACAAATTACAGGCCGGTCTCTTTACTCTCACAATTCTCCAAAATACTTGAAAAAATCTTCACTAAGAGACTGGATGATTTCATTGAAAAACACAACCTCCTTACAGACAGCCAGTATGGTTTTAGAGCAGATAAATCTGCATCTTTGACACTGATCGAACTTGTAGAAGAAATTTCTAGTTGTATAGATAAAAAAAGTTTGCTGTAGGAGTATTTATAGATTTAAAGAAAGCTTTTGACACCATTGACCACAGAATACTACTAAGGAAACTGGAAAGGTATGGGATAAGAGGGGTCGGACTGAGTTGGGTGGAAAATTATTTAAGTAACAGACAACAATTTGTACAAATTGGTGAGCACAAATCACCCTTCATGGACATCACTTGTGGTGTGCCCCAGGGGTCAGTTTTGGGACCCAAACTCTTTATTTTGTATATAAATGACATATGCCAAGTATCAAAAATTCTGAAATTTATTTTGTTTGCGGATGACACAAATATCCTTTGCACTGGTGAGAATTTGCAGCAGGTTTTAGAGGTGGTCACAACTGAAATGAAAAAGTTAATGCAGTGGTTCAACAAAAATAAATTATCTCTAAATCTAAAAAAAACAAAGATTATGTTGTTTGGAAATTATAAAATAAATCATGAAATAATGGTAACGATAGATGATACCAGAATAGAAACAGTACAGGAAAATAAGTTTCTGGGGGTGACGCTAGACAATAAAATCTGCTGGAAGCCTCACATCAGTCACATCCGGGCCAAGTTAGCAAAATGTATAGGCATACTGGGGAAGACAAGACACATCTTGGACTATAAATCATTGGTCTTACTGTACAATTCACTGTTTCTACCTTATCTTAACTACTGTGTAGAAGTCTGGGGAAACACCTATAAGACCAACCTACAGTCAATATGCACATTACAAAAAAGAGCTATAAGGATAATAAATAATGTAGGATATAGAGACCATACCATTTCGTTGTTTTTAAAGTCACATGTCATAAAGTTCATCGATTTAGTTAAATTTAAGACAGCACAAGTAATGTACAGGGCAATTAATAATCAACTCCCAAATAATATACAAAAATATTTTAAAAAAGAGACAATGATCATAATTTGAGAGAAGACTTAAACTTTACAAAACCCAAGATATGAACAACCAAGAAAAGTATGTGCATATCTGTCTGTGGGGTGGATTTGTGGAACAGTCTGGAGCCGGAACTGAAACTATGTACAAACAGAATTCAATTCAAAAAGAGGTATAAACATTATTTGCTGAAAGGATATATGTTAGAAGGGTAGTATTTATATGTACGATTCACTATGCTCACTCTGGGACACTCTGGGACACTATGGAATGGTGGGTGGGACAGCACTGTGTATATCTGTGTTGTTTGAGGCTGGTTTTGATGTATGGACATCAATGTATGTTAGGATGGATGGGTGTTAATGTTGATATGTACAAAATACAGTTAATTGTTTACTTGGGGTCTTAAATGTGGTAATTTGTATATAATTCACATGGGTGTATTTATGGAAAAGAGGAAATGGAATTAATAAGTGTTCACTTCTTCCTTCTCCCTTTCGAACACTGTATACTGTTACTTTATTGCATTTGTCATTTGTTTTGTTTTTGTTATACTTTTTTGTTCGAAATAAAGTATCTATCTATCTATCTATCTAGATTAAAAGTAGAGATTAAAAAAGAAACAGAATAATATAACAAAGGAGGAAAGAAAATCCAACAAGGTCAAATTAGACAATAACTCCTCTGATTATACAGTTCAACATAAGTTATCCGAAATGGGTGATGGCTGAAGCCGCAGCTTATATTGCCCACCCATATTCCATCCAAGAATTCAAAAGAAAAACAAAACAAGAGCGATTACAATTCAGAACATAGCTAAGACAAAATGTGACAAAAAAACTAAGCAACAACACAACGCAGACTGGATATGGAAATCTTTATGTGATTTTACATGTCATCTTGTATATATGTTTGGAGTATTTCTTCCTTTAGTTTTTGTTTAAATTGTCCAAGCGTTGTACATGATTTTAATTCAGGTCCAAAATCGTTCCATAATCTGACTCCTTGCACTGAAACACAGTGTTGCTTGGTGGTAGTTCTCACTGAAGGTTTTTGAAATATACAGTACATGTTCCTCTGAAATGATATTGTTTCTCCCTTATTTGGAACAACTTTTGGATATTTGCGGGCAGTGATAGATTCTTCACTTTAAACATTATTATTGCAGTTTTAAAGTCAACCAGATCTTTCAACTTGAGAGCTTTTAATTTAAGAAAAAGTGGGTTTGTTGGTTCCCTGTAAGCTGCTTTGTTTATTATTCTAATAGCTCTCTTCTGAAGCATAAAGACTGGATATATGTTTGTTTTATATGTATTTCCCCATACTTCAGTACAATATGTCATGTATGGGAGTATTAATGAATGATACAAGGTATATAGTGTGAGTTGATTCAGCAAATATTTCACTCTGTGTAGTATTGCAATTGACTTGGATATTTTACCTTTAATATAATTAATATGTGACTTCCAACACAGTTTATTATCAATTATTACTCCAAGAAATTTAGTTTTGGATACCATTTCAATCTCTACACCATTTACACTGAGTTTAGATACTAAGTTGTTGTGATGGTTGTTAAAAACTATAAATTTTGTCTTACTTAAATTGAGCGTTAATTTGTTTGAATCAAACCACAGTTTAAGCTTTCCTAATTCCTTTCCGAGTGTATCCAAAAGTTGTTCCAAATTGCTTCCACTGCATAATAAATTAGTGTCATCGGCAAACAATATTAAATGCATTTTTTCCAAAACTTTACATATATCATTTATATACATATTGAATAACAATGGCCCCAAAACTGAACCCTGTGGGACTCCACAAGTAACCTTCAGTAACTGTGAGTTTTTGTTACCAACACATACATACTGATATCTATTCTTTAAGTAACTACATAACCAGGACAGTGCTACCCCCCTAATACCACAATTTTGTAGTTTCTTTAATAATAAATTATGATTCACTGTATCAAATGCTTTTTTAAGATCCAGGAATACCCCAACTGAATACTCTTTATTTTCAATGGCAGTTGATATTTTTTCTATAAATTCCATTAGAGCAAATGCAGTTGTCTTCTTGTGTCTGAACCCATATTGTTGCTCACACAATAAATTATTCTTCAGTATGAAGTTGTCAATTCTCTCATAGAATATTTTTTCAAGTATCTTGGAAAATTGCGGCAATAGTGAAATTGGTCTATAGTTTGAGAATTCCCCTCTGTCACCCGTCTTATATATCGGAATTACTTTAGCTATTTTCATTGCATTGGGAAATATACCTGTTTGGAGAGACAGGTTACAGATATACATCAGTGGTTTCACTAAGCATTCAATAATAGTTTTGACTAAGAGCATGTCAATACCATCACAGCCCGTAGATGTTTTACTTTTAAATGACTTAACAGTTTCAATGACCTCTCTTTTGTCTATGTTCTTTATGAAAATGGAGTCTTTTATAGCAGTGTTTTTGCTTATTGTATCACCTGTGGGTGCCGTAATGAGTATTTCTCGAGCCAAATTAGGACCAATGTTAACAAAAAAGTTATTAAATTCATCTGCAGGTGAAGCTGCATTCACACTCTGAGTCGTTTTATTATTTTTTGAAAAGTTGGTTGGGTAGCTTGTATTTCTGCTTTTATTTCCAAGAATATTGTTAAGTATTGTCCATGTATTTTTAATATTGTCTCTGTTTTTCTCCAGTTCTTTACTGTAATATTCTCTTTTACTACATATAATATAGGAGTTTCATTTTCTGAATTGAATTAACTTTTTGATGACATTCTAATTTATTGAGATGCACCTGTAGTTTGCTGGAATTTTGGCCCATTCCTCCTGACAGTACTGGTGTAACTGAGTCAGGTTTGTAAGCTGCCTTGTTCACACACATCTTTTCAGCTCTGCCAACAAATTTTCTTTGGAATTGAGATCAGGGCTTTGTGATGGCCACTCCAAAACACTGACTTTATTGTCCTTAAGCCACTAATTTGGTGGTATGCTTAAGGTCATTGTCCTTTTAAAAGACCAATTTGCACCCAAGCTTTAACTTCCTGAGTGATGTCTTGAGATGTTGCTTCAATATTTCCACATAATGTTCTTTCTTCATGATACCATCCATTTTGTGAAGTGCACCAATCCCTCCTCCAACAACACCCCCCACACAAATTAATGCTACCACTCCCGTATTTCACAGTTGGGATGTTGTTCTCAGGCTTGCAATCTTCTTCCCCCTTTGCCTCCATATGTAACGATGGTCATTATGCTAGTTTCATCAGACCACAGAACATATCTCAAAAAAAAAAAAAAAAAAAAGGTCTTTGTCCCTGTGTGCACTTGCAAACTGTAATCTGGCTTTTTATGTTGCCTTTGGTGTCATGGGTTCTTCCTTGCTGAATGGCCTTTCATCCCATTGTGGCTTGTGGACTTGTGGAGGTTCACAGTTCTCTTTCTAATATCTTGGGTGATTTCTTTTGATTTTCCTATGATGTCACACAAGAAGGCAGTGTGTTTGAGGTGTGCATCCAGTTAACTCAAATGATGTCAGTTAACCTATCAGAAGCTTCCAAAGCCAGGACATCATCATCTGGGCTTAAAGAAATTGTTTAAAGACATCTAATTGTTTAAAGACATCAGTAATCTTAGTGTATGTAAACTGACTTTGAAAAAAGTAAGAAAACATTCTCAATTTTTTTTTTATCAGATCTAAAAATTATTTAGCAAATAGAAATAATTTTGGTAATCCTAACTGACCTAAAACAGGAAAATTATAGTCTGATTTAATGTCAGACAGTGAGGAAAAAAAGGTTATTTATCTTTTTATACAGTGTATCTAACTAAACTTCATGTTTCAACTATATACTGTATATATACAGCAAGGAAAATAAGTTTTTTGTTACAGCTTTGGATCTGTCTGTCAGTTTTTGTGTTTTTTTTGAGCTGTGCCCGTCTGGCCAGCTCTTAATAAATCCTCACTGCCGAACTTTAAATATCACGTTTGGGTCCAATATTCCACCTCCTGTGAGAAGAGGGCATAGAGCCCACGTCGGTTGAGTGCATTACTTATTGCTTTCTTTGAAATGGCAGTATCTGCTAACTCCAGATCTTTCTAGAGCTCTCCATGAGTGGTCTTTGTCACGCCACGCCGCGCCGCTCATCAGCGGCGCCACCTGCTCACACACCTGCTCGTCATCAGCGGCGAGGGATATAAGCCGCCTCGCCCTGAGCTTCGGCCTGAAGCCGTCAGACTTCTTCATGGTTCGCTGTGAGTCTCCTTCGCCCTCAGCGTGCTACTCGGGTAAGAAGATCTTACCTTCCTTCTCTTCCCAGTCTGCTCCCCTGTGCACAGGTGGATTCCTCGGCGGCGGACAACGCCTCTCCATTGCCTGCTCCTCGCTGCTGCATCGAGCCTTGCAGGTGGCTGTCTACCGGGTCTCGTCCCTTGTGGTGCCAGTCATCTGTCCTCCCCAAGTAAGCTCCTCTCTCGCTCATTCTTCTCCTGTGTTGGTGTGTGCCCGTCACCCTTCTCCTTGTGTTTTTTCCCATAGGGTTGTCCGGCTGTACGGCCTCCTGCCTCTGTGCCCGAAGCAGACGCCGCCACCAATACATTTACATCCCGCAGACACACACTCATACACGCCTGCTGTTAATAAACTGTTTGAACTACTCTGAGCCTGTGTGTGTGCGTCTCCTGAGCCGTGCGTTATGTCAGTCTTTGGCTCTTGGATAACTCTTCTGATAATTCTTTTGACTCCTCTGTCAGAAATCTTACGAGGAGCTCCTGGTCATGGCCGGTTTATGGTAAAATGATGTTCTTTCCACTTCTGAATGATGGCTCTAGCAGTGCTCACTGGAACATTCAGCAGTTTAGAAATGCGCTTGTTACCAATGCCATTATTATGTTTTTCACCAATAAGGCTGCAAAGGTTTAGGGAGAGCTCTTTGCTTCTACCCATCATGATTTCTTTGTGGTATGACAATCTGATATTCACAGACCTTTTTAAAGGCTATCAGTCAGAACCATGCTGAAATTAATTTGCACTGATAGGGTATGGGATGGCTTCTTAAGTTCTAATGGATTTCAGCTGGTTTCTTGGCTTTCTATGCCTTTTTACACCTCTTTGTCTTCAAGTGTTCAATGCTTATTCTCTGTGTCATTCCACTTTATTAAATATAAATGAGCCAGATGACTATATTGTGAATCAAGTGCTACTAGACCTTAAGGACCATGTTGAAAGACATGGCTTCACTCTACATGGAAACTTTGGAATCCCTGAACCTGATCCACTTCACATTAACAGTAGAACTCCTAACATTATACAACATGAGACTGAGTACAACATGGAGGACCTTGAAATTTGTGCCTTCAGGGGTGCGTCCACCAAGAGCTCGCCTCAGGGCCCCCTCCGACTGAACAGGCCCCTTCAAGAAAAACGGACTGTTTAGCTAGGGGCGAGGTTGCCAGCTGAGAGTGGCAAAATAACTCAGCCATGCTGGGCTACGCGGTGGTCCACCTGCTAGCCCTAGCTAGGTGTGTTCTGTGTATTACTAAATTGGGGAGGAGTAATTCGTACTGTTCTGTGTTTTTTTCCAAGGGGGGGGGGGGTGAATGAAGTGTGGCACTACAGGGGTTAATAGCGCCAGCATGGTGACGCAGCCATCAGGGTGACATCACCACGCCGGACGACTACAAGGGGAGAGTCGGCCATCTCACGGCCAGTGGCATGACGTGAGGAAAATTCTGGGAGAAGCTGAGTGAAACGAAATGAAACCACTGCTTGCTACCGGGGTGGGGGCCACGAACTTAACACTACATACATCAGCTAATTTCACTAATCAGAACACAAATTCTGTTGTATCTTACAGATGCATCTTGCGCACTCTCTCGCTCATTCGCTCTCTCACTTTACTATCGGGTGCATGTGTATTAAACATCACGTGACTGACAAAGTATAATTACTATACCGAAAACACTAATTATGCAATTCCACACCTGATGAGGTTACACACAGACACAATGATGCAGTTTTTCTGCATGTCAGCAACCACAATAAAATAACCAACACAACTGACTGAAAAACACATGCAGCTAAAGCAAAAGCAAAGATAAAAATTCAATAACCAGATTAAAATTGCACAAGTAATTATTTATGCAGTTCAATTAACAGTGAAAAAATATTGTGACGTGTGGGGTTCTGTCTGCTGTTATGTGTTCACCATGTTCAGGTATCTGTCATTGTGCAGTAGTTATGTCTTTTCTGAGGGAGCTTAAAAGCACCACAGGGGAGAAGAAGTGGAGGAGAGAATTTTAATAGTGCTGTAAATAGTTGCCTGCTCTCTTCTCACAGCTGTAAGGAGTGTGCCATGGCCAACAGTGGCACTTTCCTGGCCTAATAAAGTTCCAGAGCAATTATCTGTCTCCAGCCGTGGTCATTTTTGACTCACACAGACTGCTTTGCTACACTGATGTCAGAAGGCGACCGAGAACTGCTGGCCATTAAATTGGCACCGGAGGAGTAGAGGCACTGGTTGGAGGGAGCCAATCAGCCGGTGATGGTCTCGACCGATCACAAAAATCTAGAATATCTCAGATCGGCCAGACGTTTGAATGCCCGGCAGGCTCGGTGGGCCCTGTTTTTTTCTTAGATTTAATCTCTCCATCACATACCGTCCAGGGTCCCACAGCATTAAACCTGATGCTCTCTCATGCCAGTTTTCCTCCGACTCCTCCTCCTGCAGCCATTGCCTCCCTCCCCTGCTTGCTACTTCTTCTCCTGCCTGTCACTGTTCTGTGTTATGTTGCTTACCTGTGTCTAAATTTACACATCTTGTAGGGAGTCATGTGCTCTATGTGCTGTCATATAGACATCACCTGGTGGGTCTTCTTCTTCGTTCAGACCACTAAAGGGTCTCCTGTCTCAGACGGCTGTGTTGTTCACAGTCATGCCTGCGGCGTACTGGTGGAACCTGAGGTGTTTCACGCTTGCGGCATCCTTTCTGACGTGCAGCAGTTCTCCTCATTCTATTGCTCTCCATCTGGTGGGTCTTCTTCTTCGTTCAGACCACTGGTTGAGGGATAGGTGCGTTGTAATTCCAGTTCATGGGCATGATCCTGAAAAAGTGGCTGGCCTGTGCATGCCTGTAGAAACCAAGAAACCGGAGCACCCAGAGAAAATCAGCACTTTTCTTGGCCTTTTACACATTTGTAGTGTAGACTGTCATTCTTCAAGGCTACACATTTGCCATCATGTAGGCATGGCGAGTTGTCCTATGATGTAACACATTTGCCGTCGTGTAGGCATGGCGAGTCATCCTATGATGCTTGAGTTCATAGGATGTGCTATGATGATGAGACAGAGATCATAGGCCGTCCTATGATGTCCTAGAAACGCGCTTTAAAGTCTGTCGTACCCTATGCTGGTGGGTGCGATGTACTGCTGGAACATCAGGTGTTTCATCTTCATGGCATCTTTTTTGATGTGCAGCAGTTGTCATCATTCTATTGCTCTCCATCTGGTGTGTCTTCTTATTATTATTCTTCGTTGAGACCACTGGTTGAGGGGTAGGTGCGTCGTAACTCCAGTTCATGGGCACAATCCTGAAAAAATGGCTTCCGACCCTGTTCAGGAAGGCCCGTGCATGCCTGTAGAAACCAAGAAACCGAAGCACCCGGAGAAAATCAGCACTTTGCTTGGCATTCTACACATTTGTAATGTAGACTGGCATTCGTCAAGGTTACACATTTGCCGTCATGTAGGCATGGCGAGTCGTTCTATGATGGTGGCACATCAGTCACATCAGTCACATCTGGGCCAAGTTGGCAAAATGTATAGGGATACTGGGGAAGACAAGACACATCTTTTTTTTTTTTTTGTACTTATTTTGTACCCGTAGGTAGATTTGTTTTGCAGTCTGGTGACAAGCCACCAGCCGCCGGTCGCTGCGTGCGCAAGCGCCCCGTATCCCTAACCTGCATGTTTTTAGCATGTGGGAGGAAACCGGAGAAATCCCGGAGTAAACCCACGCAACACGGGGAGAACATGCAAACTCCACACAGATCACTGTTGGCCGGGGGCAGGGATCAAACCCACGATCTCATGATCCCTGCGATCCCCCGGCCGAGGGTAAAACTGTGCTGCCGCAGTGCTAACCACTGCGCCACCGTGCAGCCCGTGCACCGTCCATCTTGGACTATAAATCATTGTTCTTACTGTACAATTCACTGTTTCTACCTTATCTTAACTACTGTGTAAAAGTCTGGGGAAACACCTACAAGACCAACCTACAGTCAATATGCACATTACAAAAAAGAGCTATAAGGATAATAAATAATGTAGGATATAGAGACCATACCAATTCGTTGTTTTTAAAGTCACATGTCATAAAGTTCGTTGATTTAGTTAAATTTAAGACAGCACAAGTCATGTACAGGGCAATTAATAATCAACTCCCAACTAATATACAAAAAATATTTAAAAAAAGAGACGATGATTATGATTTGAGAGGAGACTTAAACTTTACAAAACCCAAGATACGAACAACCAAGAAAAGTATGTGCATATCTGTCTGTGGGGTGGATTTGTGGAACAGTCTGGAGCCGAAACTGAAACTATGTACAAACAGAAATCAATTCAAAAAGAGGTATAAACATTATTTGCTGAAAGGATATACAGTATGTTAGAAGGGTAGTATTTATATGTACGATTCACTATGCTCACTCTGGGACACTATGGAATGGTGGGTGGGACAGTACTGTGTATATCTTGTGTTGTTTGAGGCTGGTTTTGATGTATGGACATCAATGTATGCTAGGATGGATGGGTGTTAATGTTGATACGTACAAAATACAGTTAATTGTTTACTTGTGGTCTTAAATGTGGTAATTTGTGTATAATTCACATGGGTGTATTTATGGAAAAGAGGAGTTGGAATTAATAAGTGTTCACTTCTTCCTTCTCCCTTTCGAACACTATATACTGTTACTTTATTGCATTTGTCATTTGTTTTGTTTTTGTTTTACTTTTTTGTTCGAAATAAAGTATCTATCTATCTATCTATGATGCCTGAGTTCACAGGACGCGCTATGATGATGAGGCAGAGCTCAAAGGCCGTCCTATGATGTCCTTGAAACGTGCTTTAAAGTCTGTTGTACCCTATGCTGGTGAAGGGTGTCCTCCTGTCTCAGACGGGTGCAATGTACTACTGGAACCTCAGGTGTTTCATCTTCATGGCATCTTTTCTGACGTGCAGCAGTTGTCGTCATTCTATTGCTCTCCATCTGGTGGGTCTTCTTCTTCTTTGTTGAGAACACTGGTTGAGGGATAGGTGCGTCGTAATTTCAGTTCATGGACAGGATCATGAAAATCATAAAGACATATGGTCTATATGACATCATAAAGACACATAGATGACATCATAGGACGCATTTGTCTATTATAAGACATCATATAGACCATGTGTCTTTGAGCTCAGGCATCATAGGACGACAAATGTGTCTTTATGATGTCACAAAGACCAGAGAGATCATAGGACGATTTGTCTTTATGATGTAACACATAGATTTTATCTCCCCCTCTCCCTCTCTCTGTTCTCTCTCTCTCTCTCTCTCTCCCTCTCTCTCTCTCTCTCTCTCTCTCTCTCGTGCGCATGCGTGGGCGTTTGTGGGAGCAGGGGTGTGGAGTGGTGTCGAGTGAGTACTTTAAACTTTGTATTTTCTAACTTTTTCTCTATCTTGTGTGTTTGAGGTGTGTGTGTTTAATATAGTGGTTTGAGTGTGTGTGTGCTGGGGTGTGAGTGTTGGAGTGAGTGTGTCGGGGAACGGTAGCTTCTGCTGCCGGTTTTTCCCGGCCGGCATCATGCCGGTGATTGATGGTGGTGTGGAGTTTGAGCGCCTGACCCGGCGTCATGGTGTGAGAATCCTCCCGACAGTTCCCTGTTCTGTGGAGGAGGCCAGCCTCGCTGTAGGACAGGTGGTTGGGCATGGCAGCATAAAATCAGCATCGAGGATGAACAGCGCAATTGTGATCTTTCTGGATTCGACTGAAAAAGCTGATCAGGTGGTAGCACAGGGAGTGGTCATAGGTGACACTTTTACTCCCGTTTTACCGCTGGCGAACCCGTCTAGGAGGATCACCATCTCAAACGCTCCTCCTTTCGTTAAAAATGATCAGCTGATTAGAGAGTTGTCCCGTTTTGGCCAGGTTGTGTCCCCTATCAGAATGGTCTCTCTGGGTAGTAAATCACCCCTGCTGAAGCATGTTGTATGTCACAGAAGGCAGTGTTTCATGGTGTTGAAAGACAGCTCTGCTGAACTGAACGCGTCTTTTAATTTCAGGATTGACGGCTTTAGCTACTTGGTGTTTGCAACATCTGAAACCATGAAGTGTTTTGCGTGTGGCGCAGAAGGCCATCTTATTAGGTCATGTCCTGAAAAGGCGAACACAAAGAGCACTGGCGGTAAGAAAGGTGACGCCGCTGTTTCTGGTGGTCCGGAGGGTAGCGCTACATGTGGTGCGGCGGATGCCGCTGCGGCGCCCGCTTCTGCTGGGGCGGTCGTCCACTTCTACTTCTGCGGGGGTGTCCGCGTCCGCATCCGCGTCCGCGTCCGCTTGTGCTGGGGCGGGCGCGGCGGGCGCGGTAGTTGCCCCCCCAAACAGTGATGGTGGGGAATTTCTGTCTGGCGGCAGCTCTGATCATTGTGACGAGCCTGTCGCCCGGGGTAAAGAGGTGGAGGGTGTAAGTAAAAGTGCAGTTAAACGAAGGAACGTGAGTGAACAGACTTTGCAGGCGGGGGAGGAGCGGTTTGAGGCTGTAGCAGACACACAGAGCAAACACTGCATGACAAACGTTGCAGTTCATGAAGAAATGCAGGAATGTAGTTTTGTTGAAGAGGATCCTTTTAAAGCTGCACAAAAAAGGAAAAGTGCTGAAAACTTGCAGAGCTCTGCTAAATCTAGTAGGGTTGGGAATTTAGATTTACTGAATGAGAGCGCTTCTGACGAAAGTGGAGATGAGTCTGAACTGATGCAGACGCAGACGCAGGAGGAGCAAAGCTCCTATTGTTTTACTAAAATTAGGCAATTTCTCCAGGTGACTAAGGGGAGCAGAGCTGTGAAAGTGGAAAATTACTTTCCAGATCTGGAGTTATTCGTGGCATCAGCTCGCAAATTTATGAAACTGAATGATGGGAATGAGACTTTCACTGATCAGGAAATTTATCGTTTAAAGAAACTGGTTGCTAAACTGAAATCGCAAATTACTAACAGTCATGTTGACTCTTAGTTTGTTTCTTCCCTTTTATGCTATGTGTGTGTTTTTTTACTGTACCCTATTTTTATCCTTTTTAATGCCCCACCTTAGAATTGGCACTCTCAATATTAATGGGGCCAGGGATGATGTAAAAAGGGCCTCTTTATACAAGCTTTTTAATTTAAAGAAACTTGACGTGCTGATGGTCCAGGAGACTCACAGCACTGTGGACATTGAGAGCCATTGGAGAAAAGAGTGGGATGGCTGCATTTTTTTTTAGCCACAAATCCAGTAGCAGTGGGGGGGTGGCTGTACTTTTCTCTAGGGGTTGTGTGCCTGTCTCTTATGAGGTAGAAGAGGTGGTGAGAGGTCATTTCCTCTTATTAAAGGTACAGTTTGAAAACGTGAACTTCGTTTTTATAAATGTGTATGTGCCAACACAGCGAGCAGAGAGGATCAGGGTCTTTGACGTGCTTTCGGATACGGTTAGGTCCTGTGATCCAAATAGTTTTTTATTTCTGGGGGGTGATTTTAACTGTACATTAAACCACAGACTAGACAGGAACCATCAGGAGCCTCACCCTGCTTCTGTCAATAGGCTGAGAGAACTGGTGAAAACACATGAAATGGCCGATGTGTGGAGATCACATCATGGGGACCAGAGGCAGTACACCTGAAAGCCATGTCAAAGATAACCTTTTATCTATGGCTAGGTTAGACCGTTTTTATGGTTTTAAACATCAAATGAGTGTTTTTAAAAATAGTTGTATCTGTCCTGTTGGTTTCACTGATCACTGCCTGCTGTTTTGTTCTGTGTTTATTGAAAATGTAAAGTGTAAGAGTGCTTTTTGGCATTTTAACAATACACTTTTAAATGATGTGTTTTTTAAAGAGGTTTTTCATGATGTATGGAAGTCACACAGGGAACAAAAACCCTCTTTTAGTTCTCTCCAATTGTGGTGGGATTTTGGTAAGGCCCAGATAAAACAACTCTGCCAACAGTACACTCAAAATGTCACTCGTAGCTTGACCCAATCCTTGAAAGTTCTGGAGACTGAGGTGGTAGAACTAGAGGAGTTGTTCAGTTCTACAGGAAAACAGGAGCACTTAGAGGCTCTCAAGTCAAAAAGGTCAGCCTTGGCTAGCTTGCTAGGGGTCACCGCACAGGGTGCTCTGGTCCGCTCACGCTACATGGATGTAGCTCTGATGGACTCGCCCTCCCAGTACTTTTTTGGACTGGAGGGGAAAAATGGACAGAGAAAGCTTATTCACTCCTTGTTGGGCGATGACGGGAGAACAATCTCCACAGCAGCAGAGATCAGGAAACACGCTGCTAGCTTTTACAGTGAATTGTTTAGAGCAGAGTGGAGGGAGGACACGTCACTGGGCCGGTTTTTCCTTGATGGTCTTCCAGTGCTCTCAGAGGACCTTGTTGCCAGCTTGGATGCTCCACTGTCTCTGTCTGAGCTGCATACGGCGCTAATGAGCCTCCAGAATGGAAAATCACCAGGCATAGATGGTCTCTCTGTGGACTTTTTTAAGGAATTCTGGCCCCTGCTTGGTCCAGACCTGCTGGAGGTTCTCCAAGATAGCTTGGAAAGGGGGACCCTACCCACGACCTGCAGGAGGGCCATCATCACACTGTTGCCGAAAAAGGGGGACCTCCAGAGCCTAAAGAACTGGAGGCCAGTCTCTCTGCTCTGCACAGACTATAAGATTCTCTCAAAAGCTCTGGCCCGAAGACTGAGAAAGGTGATGAGCGAGCTCATTCATGTAGACCAGACTTACTGTGTGCCTGGCAGGCTGATTAGTGACAACGTCACTTTAATTCGGGATATTTTGGAGGTCTCTGGTTCATTGGCGGTAGAAACTGGTTTGGTTTCAATTGACCAGGAAAAGGCGTTTGATCGGGTTGAACACCAATATTTATGGACAGTTTTAACAGCTTTTGGGTTCAGCCCAGGCTTCATAGCCAGGATACGGGTCTTGTACAGTGACATTGAGAGTGTGCTGAAGATAAATGGGGGCCTGTCTGCCCCTTTAAAAGTCCAGAGGGGGGTTCGGCAGGGCTGCCCTCTCTCAGGGATGCTGTACTCCCTCGCCATAGAGCCTTTGCTTCACTGCCTGAGAAGGGATCTATCAGGAGTTACTTTTCCTGGCTGTGACACCACGTTCAAGCTGTCGGCCTATGCAGATGATGTAGTCATTCTGCTAAATAAGCAGAGAGACATTGACGTTTTGGTTAGGAGTGTCAATCTTTTTGGCCAACTTTCCTCTGCAAAGATAAACTGGGGAAAAAGCGAGGCTCTGATGGTGGGGGAGAAACTAGAAAATCAGCTTACGCTGCCTGGTGGGTTGATTTGGAAAAAAGGAGGGTTTAAGTATCTTGGTGTCTTTATTGGAAATCAGCAGTTTGAGCAAAAAAATTGGGATGGGGTCATAGAGAAAATTAACGGGAGACTAAACAAGTGGAAGTGGCTAATGCCAAGAATATCTTTTAGAGGAGGAGTGCTCATTTTAAATAATCTTGTTTCCTCATCCCTGTGGCACCGCCTCATGTGCATGGACCCCCCTGCTGGTTTGTTGTCCAAAATTCAGTCTGTTTTGGTGGACTTTTTTGGGGGGGGTGGACTCCACTGGGTTCCTCAAGCCCTGTTATTTCTTCCCAAAGAGGAGGGGGGGCAAGGAGTGATTCATTTAGCTAGTAGAGGTGCTGCTTTTAGACTGACTTTCATACAGAGACTGCTGACGGGCCCCCAGGACCTGGTATGGAGGCCTTTGGCCTGTGTTATTTTACAGAGAGTCCTTGGGCTTGGGCTAGACCTCCCTGTGTTTTTAATGGATTTTAAGAACTCTAATGCACTGTCTTTACCCAGTTTTTACCGCAGTCTCTTTTCAGTGTGGACTCTTTTTAAAAAACAAAGAGGGCCATGCGATTCCCTCTACTGGTTGTTGAGGGAGCCGCTGGTTTTTGGTGGTCGCCTTGGTGTCCTGCCGGGAGTTGGAAGGACCTTCCTTGATAGGCTGTGTTCCAGGAACGTTCTCACTCTGAAGCAAGTGGTGGAACTGGCTGGTCCTGGCCTCAACAACGCCTCAGCTTTAGCAGCTCATCTTGGTGTCAGGTCGAATCGTTTCATCGATGGTCTTCTTGCACACTGGAAACAGGAGCTTCATGGACTTGAGCACTCCCTACTCTTGGACTTTAGCAATGGCACGCTGCAGCCAGAAAGCACAGACCCCTTTCCCTCTCTCACGCTCTATATGGACTTTGACGTCGCTCCTTGCTCCTTACTGGCATTCTGTGCTCCCACTGGTGTGGACTTTGGAGGAGCCAGTGGTAAGGCACTCTACAGACTGGTGGTGATGGCACTCAACAAGGACAGATTGAACACCTGTGTGGACACTCCTTGGAGAGCCTATTTTAAACTAGGAAAAGGGCATCGGCCTGCCTGGAGGGCTCTTTATAAAGCCCCTCTCCCTAAGAGGCATGGAGACTTACAGTGGAGGGTCCTGCATGGTATTATAGCAGTCACTGCTTTTGTTTCTGTGATTAACAGCAGTGTCAGTGATCAGTGTGTTTTTTGTTCCTCTAGGGAGACTGTTTTTCATTGTTTTATTGAATGTCAGCGCCTGAGTGGCCTCTTTGAACTTCTCACAGAACTTTTTCATATTTTTAAGGAAGTTTTCTCTAAGCAGGTTTTCATTTGTGGTTTTATGTACAATCGTCGTTTTAAGCAGAAGTGTCAACTACTGAACTTTGTTTTAGGGCAGGCAAAGTTGGCTATCTATGTAAGCCGGAGAAGAAAACTTGAGAATGTTGAGAATGATGTTGATGTCAAAATTTTATTTGTGAGGCTACTTAAAGCCAGAATCAGGCTGGACTTTCAGTTTTTTATGGGGAATGGGGATGTGGAAGGTTTCAGGACCCTCTGGTCCCTGGAGAATGTCCTCTGTTCAGTTCATGATGGACAGCTTTTTTGGGGGCGTTTTTTGGGGGAATAATTTTCTGTGTAATATAGTATGACATAGAAATTGTATTGACTGATGGACAAGTGTGTTTATTAAAGATCTTTTAAAAATCAAAATCTCTCTCTCTCTCTCCTTCCTTCTCCCTCTTTCTCTCTCTCCCCCTGGTCTCTCTCTCTCTCCCTCTTCATTCAGCAGCACCCAAGGATTTTGACAACATGACAAGCTCCAGGCCCTCCGCTGGGTCCCCAATGCTGTGTGTGTCTGTCTGTCATGCTTCATAGGACATCATTGACGTAGGCGACCACGAACTGCTGGCCATTAAATTGGCGCTGGAGGAGTGGAAACACTGGTTGGAGGCAGCCAATCAGCTGGTGATGGTCTCGACCGATCACAAAAATCTAGAATATCTCAGATCGGCCAGATGTTTGAATGCCCAGCAGGCTCGGCGGGCCCTGTTTTTTTCTTAGATTTAATCTCTCCATCACATACCGCCCAGGGTCCCGCAACATTAAACCTGATGCTCTCTCATGCCAGTTTTCCTCCGACTCTTCCTCCACTCCTCCTGCAGCCGCTGCCTCCCTCCCAGACACCATCCTGCCCTCCTCCTGTATTTTGGGTGCCCTCACTTGGGACATCAAGCAGAGAGTCCGGCAGGCCCAGTTGGTGGAACCTGTCCCTGAGGGAGGCCCGCCCAACAGGCTGTATGTGCCCTCCCCCTTACGCAGTGACGTCATCCAGTGGGGGCACACAAGTTTTTTTGCCTGTCATCTGTACTACTGAACTCATTCAGCGTGTGTTTTGGTGGCCTCCCTTAGGAAGGATGTGAAAGAATATGTGAAGGCCTGCCACACATGTGTCACCAATAAATCGGACTCTTCTCCACCTGCCGGTCTCCTCCATCCACTCCCCATCCCTTCCCGTCCCTGGTCTCATATCGCCACTGATTTTGTCTCGGGCCTCCCTCCCTCTCAACGTAACACTGTCATTTTCACCATTACTGATCGCTTTTCGAAGGCCGTTCATTTGGTTCCTCTCCCTGGTCTCCCCTCTGCTGCTGAGACAGCCAACCTCCTTTCCATCCACGTCATCCAGCTCCACGGCATCCCCATAGACATTGTTTCTGATCGAGGACCACAGTTTATGTCACGGGTCTGGAGAGCGTTCTGCCGATCCCTGGGTACCTCCGTCAGCCTCACATCTGATTATCATCCCCAGAGCAATGGTCAGGCCTTGCGTGCAAACCAGTCCTTGGAGGCCACCCTGAGGTGTGTGGCTTCCTGCAACCCGTCTACCTGGAGCTCCCACCTCACCTGGGTGGAGTACGCACTGAATTCTGCCGTCTCCTCTGCCATGGGGCTGACACTGTTTGAAGCCGCCATGGGGTACACACCACCACTTCTGTGGAGGCCCAGGCCCGTCGCTGTCGCCGCCTCTGGAGGTCCACTTGGGCGGCTCTTCAGCAATCGTCCAAGCGGAATCACCTGTATGCCAATCATAGGCGGGCGGTGGCACCCAAATACTCTGTGGGCCAGGAGGTCTGGTTATCCACCCAGAAGGTACCGGTGAAGGGGGACTCTCGGAAGCTGTCCCCTTGCTTTTTGGGCCCATTCCCGATCTCCCACATTATCAATGACGTCACCATCCGGCTGAAGTTGCCCCCCATCCCTCCGCATCCATCCTACTTTCCACATTTCTCAGATCAAACCTCTCTCCGTCAGCCCCTCGTCCCCTCCTCCAGAACCCCCTCCACCCCCCCGGATCATCGATGGACATACCGCCTACACCGTCCAGCAAATTCTTGACGTGCACCGTCGAGATCAGGGGCTGCAGTATCTGGTACACTGGAAGGGTTATGGTCCAGAGGAGAGATCTTGGATTCCATCATCATACTTCCACGACAAGGGCATGGTTTGGGCATTCCACCTTGCCCATCCGCAAAAGCCTGAGTGTCTGCCAGGAGGCATCCCTTGGGGGGGGGGGGGCACTGTCATCATGATCAGGCGAGCATGCCTCCCCCCTCCCTTCCTGCTTCTGTTTTCCCGGCTCCTGAGCTCATCAGTGCACCTGCGTGATTACACACCTGCTGCCTCTTGATTCACCAGCTTATTTAAGGGCCAGAGTGTGACGAACTCTCTGCTGGATCGTTTAGTTTGTGCCGCCTCACAACGGTTGTTCTTGTTGTGTAAAAAATTAATTATTCAGAGTTATCTCACCTTCTCCTCCACTCAGGTTTGCTGCCGCCTCCAGTGGTGCGTCTCTGGAGCTGTGTTTGTATGCTCGCCTGAATCATTTCTCCTTCCAGACAACGGCTTCTCCATCCTGGTTCCTCAGCCCTTCCTCCTCCTGTCCATCAGCATCCAGACCCCTTCACCTTTCCTACGCTGGAGTTCACTACCAGGTTCTCTGCCAGTGTCGTAAGACCCATTACTTTAGCTGTCATTCTCCCCTGTGCCATTCCCATCACTAACCATTCCTCCCCTAGTTTTCATCCTAGGCTGCATGTGGCTCCAGCGTGCAACTGTTTTCCTGTATATAGTGTGGCGTCTTGGTTGCGGGTTTCATTAATTGTGCTGTGTGCATTTATTCCTTAAAGTAGCATGTTGTGTATAGGGTTTTGGGTTTTTTCATTAAAGTGGTGTAACTTTTCATGTGCATCTGAGTGTTCTTCTGAAGTGGTTGCCCAGCATTTAAGCCTCCTCAAAAACATTAAATCATGACACACACACACACACACACACACACACATATAAAAAGAAGTATTAAAAACACAACATTATAAAAAATTCAGAAAGTGGTGTAAGTTGTCATAGAATAAAACACAAATGTTCTTAATGTTCATTAGCTAATGGTTATTAGTGCACAAATTCAGATCGTCTGGATGTACAGATCTGCAGCAAAACTTAATCCTTAATCATTTCTCTTGATTTTAGCGTTCATTAATATTGTCTTCCAAACTTCATTTTCTACATTTTTAAACATATACAAAAAAGAAAACATACATATATGTATACAGAAAATTGTCAGTCACATTATGTCATAAATATTTTACTTTTTAACCCATTTACAATAAAGTCAAACAAATCCTACAGCTACCATAAAAAAAACATGTGTAAGTGACTGCCTCAAATACTTCAGTATGATTTTTGAGAATATATACATACAACAACACCTCAATCAACTTAAGGAGGAACTGGTTAGGTGATCATCTAAACATGGTAAGATGCAAGAAAGCTCAGCTGTGAATAAAAAACCAGAGCTATTTCACACACACAGGCTGAGTTCCTTCTAAGTTGAAAGTGAAGTATTGTAATGTTTAAGAATGAACATGAACTTGTTTTCTTTGCATTATTTCATTCAAAAGCACATCAAAAAGCAGCATCAACAACAGCAGTTATGATGACTGAGGCACAAGTCCATTTTAAGATTCTTTAATAATGTATTCTTGAGACTTTTTAAATCAAAAAGTTAACATTAATATGAATTCCTGTACATTCTATGATTCCATCATTGAGAAAGGAAAACATCTCTTTTTTTCCTGTAATTTCACAAAATTTCTGGCAAACTTTACAGTTCTAGATAACACCGAACAAACTTCTCCAATTTTATTGGACTATATAAGATTTGGCTGTCAAATGCAAAAAAAAAAAAAAAAAAATCATTTGGAAAGGTTTTTCATGCACAAATGTAGCTGCTGTGGTCTATATTAACCATATATTCCATAACTTACATATGTTGAAGCATGTGGAAATGTTTGGTGATTACATATGTAAAGAACTTCACACCTCTGAAAGGACAAAGGACTCTCACCCGCCGAGTGAAGAGCAAAGACGTTCCCGGACGCGGCGGAGGAGACCGGAGGAGCCACTCTCACCCCCCAAGGCGAGGAGAGGAAATACCAGGACAATGGGGGGATTAAGATAATGAGGGATGTCAGCCTTTGTTATGCATGTCTTTTGTTGTGTGCATGTATATAATCAGTGAGTGGGAGAGATTCTGCCTCTTTTCCCTTCTGCCACTCTCTGCACCAGATGAGACTTGTTAGAAGAGCTGAATATTAAAGCTTTGCTTATAAACCAAATCGCCTCTTCATTTCCAAGCTCTTCTACACTGGTGACCTTGACGCGAGTATGGACCTGAGGCGTTCCCCCGCAATCGACTCATCCGCGGCGACCCAGGCAGACGCCAGCCGCCACGCAGACGAGGGAGCAGATGGACAACTGTTCCCCCCGGCAGAAGAGATTGAGAGGGCTCAACCGAGCACCAGCACCGCCGCGAGAGCCGAGGCAAGGCACTCTCACCCGGCGGGCACAACAGTGATGGTGTGCACAAATGCCGTCGCTGTCCAGCTGCCAGACTTCTGGCAAGAAGACCCCGCCTCTTGGTTTCAGCAGGCTGAAGCCCAATTTGCACTGGCGGGCATCACGGCTGATGACACCAAATTTTATCATATCGTCTCCAGACTCAACGCCGCCACTTCGAAGTGTGTGCGGAGCATGATCCGGCGACCACTGGCCCGGGACAAATATGAGACACTCAAAGCAACCATCGTGGCGAACTACGTCCCATCAGCGGAAGAGAGAGCCGAGAAGATCCTGGCGGTCTACGGCCACAGAGGGTGCAAACCGAAGACCCTCATGGAGGATTTGCTACAGCTCAAAGAAGAGGACAATGACAACTTCCTCTTCCAGTTTATTTTCCTCAGCACGCTGCCGCCACACATGAGAGGGACACTCGCCAGCATGAAGTGCAACAACCACCAAGACTTCCGCGTGCTGGCCAATGAAGCTCATCGGCTCGTCAACGCCTGCAAGGAGCTGACACCCACAGCAGCATCCGCAGACCTCAAAGCTGACGCCCCGAGCCACGAGGAGCCACAACCCACGGAGCAGACCCAGCCCACGGTGACAGCGACACGGCCAAGACGTAACAGACGGAGCGATGTTTGTTATTACCACCACCGCTTCGCCGAGAAGGCTCACAAATGCGTTCCCCCCTGCAAATTTAAACGCCAAAGCCGAGAGCCGTTAACGGCAGCGGCTCTCGGTGAGAAAAACAAGCTGTTGTACGTGACGGATGGACACTCAGGCAAGCAGTTCCTCATCGACACAGGAGCCCAGCTGAGTTTCGTCATGCCCTCCCACGCAGATCGAGCCACGGGCACCCGGGGCAAAGGAGCCGTGGCAGCCAACGGCTCTAGCATCGACACGTTCGGCGAAAAGAGCCTGCACCTCCTCATCCACGGCCGCAGCTACAGATGGACATTTGTTGTAGCGGCGGTGAGTTTTAACTTATTCGGCGCAGATTTTTTGTGTGCACATGGGTTATTAGTGGATCTAGCAAATAGGCGCCTGGTTAATGCACTGTCCTTTGCTTCTATTCCATGCTCAGCCCGAGTTTCTCCGCCACCTGTGCAGGCCAGCGTCACCACAGCAGGAGGTAAGTTTGAGCAACTCCTCACCCAATTTCCAGCACTCACAGTCCCCAAATTCTCAGCCACTGTGGCTAAACACGGGGTTGAACACTTCATTCCCACAACGGGACCTCCCGTTTTTGCCAAAGCTCGCCGCTTAGACGCGGCCAAGCTCAACATAGCACGGGACGAGTTTACAACTCTTGAAAAATTGGGCATTGTTAGACGCTCGAAGAGCCCCTGGGCCTCACCACTTCACATGGTTCCGAAATCCGACGGTTCTTGGAGATCGTGCGGAGATTACCGCAGATTAAACAACGCTACAGCGCATGACCGTTACCCAATCCCTCACATTCAAGATTTTTCACTACATCTAGCGGGTGCGCGCATTTTTTCAAAAATAGACTTAGTCCGCGGTTATCACCAAGTCCCAGTCCGAGCAGAAGACATTCCTAAAACAGCGGTAATAACCCCTTTCGGCCTTTTTGAATTCCTGCGAATGCCTTTCGGCCTCAAAGGCGCTGCTCAAACTTTTCAACGAATGATGGACGCGGTCCTACGCGACCTTCCTTTTGTTTTCGTCTACCTCGACGACATGCTGGTAGCCAGCTCGTCTGAGGAAGAACACGAGCAGCACCTCACTACGGTTTTTCAGAGGCTAGAAGAGCACGGGCTAATAATCAATCCAGCCAAATGCAAATTCGGCGTGTCACAAATTGATTTTTTTGGACACAAAGTCTCTCCGAAGGGGGCAGTTCCACTTCCAGACAAAGTTCATGCGATAGAAAGTTTTCCACGGCCACAAACGGTCAAATCGCTACAGGAATTTTTAGGGATGGTTAATTTTTACAACTGCTTCCTCCCCCACGCAGCTCAGCTCATGCAGCCCCTATATGACGCGCTCAAAAAAAAGAAAGCTTCCAACGCGGTCGAATGGACCCCGGAGCGCGAACGCGCTTTCGCGGAAGTAAAAAGCGCCCTAGTTAACGCCACATTGTTAGTTCACCCAGATCCCTTGGCCCGCATCGCGCTAACCACAGATGCTTCAGACCTAGCTATAGGGGCAGTTGTAGAACAACTTGTCAGCGGGGTCTGGCAACCTTTAGCATTCTTTAGCAAATCGCTAAACCAAACTGAACGCAAATACAGCACTTTTGACAGAGAGCTGCTGGCGCTTCATTTATCCATCCGCCACTTCCAGTTCTGGTTAGAAGGGCGGAGTTTCACGGCTTTTGTAGACCATAAACCGCTCACTTTTGCTATGGCTAAAATTTCAGAACCATGGTCAGGCAGGCAACAAAGACAGCTAGCTGCGATTTCAGAGTTCACCACAGACATTCAACACATGGCAGGCAAACTTAACGTAGTAGCGGACTGTCTCTCTCGCGCTGTGACACCACCAGAGCGCGGGGAGACAGATTATACTGCCTCAGCAGCAGAACTCTTCACTAACGCAGACACATATGCAGCACCTATCCATGCAGGGATAGATTATGCAGCCATGGCGGAGGAACAAAACAGTGACGCGGACGTGCGCGCACTCCTGTCTGGACCAACAGGGTTAAGGCTGGAGAAAAAGGGTTTACGCGACGGCGTGCCCCCCCTAATATGCGATGTTTCAACCGGCCGACCTCGCCCGTTAGCACCAGCTACATGGCGCTGCCGTATTTTCGACGCAATTCACTCCCTCGCACACCCAGGTGTGCGCGCCTCGGTTAAAATGGTCGCCGAAAAGTTTGTGTGGCCTGGCCTGCGCAAAAACGTAAAAGAATGGGCAAAAACTTGCATTTCTTGTCAACGCGCCAAAATACACAGACACACAAAAGCCCCTCTGGAGCCTTTTCCAATCCCTGCTAGAAGGTTCGACCACGTTCATGTCGACCTCGTGGGGCCACTACCTTCCTCCCAAGGTTTCACACACCTGTTAATAATGATAGACCGCACCACACGCTGGCCAGAGACAGTCCCTCTAGCGGCAACCACAGCGGAGGAAGTCGCTCGCGTTTTTTTGACAAACTGGGTGGCACGTTTCGGCGTCCCATCGGACATCACGTCCGATAGGGGGCCTCAATTTGTCTCAGAGCTCTGGTCAGCCATGTCCAGCAGCTTAGGGGCAACAATTCACCGCACCACCGCTTATCACCCTCAGGCTAATGGGTTATGCGAGCGTTTTCACAGGTCTTTAAAGGCCGCCCTCAGAGCCTCACTAACGGATACAAATTGGGTAAATAAACTTCCCTGGGTTTTATTGGGGTTGCGTGCTGCGCCTAAAGAGGATCTAGACGCCTCTCCCGCAGAATTAGTCTTTGCACAACCTCTCAGGCTCCCAGGTGAATTTTTACCAGAGAACCCAGAGCCAGGGCGCCTTCCAGTCCCAAGGTTTTTAGGCAGCAAAGGACCGAACTCTCTCCCCGGTCCAGCTCATCACTCCTTCCCACGGGTTTTTGTCCCTCAGGCTTTAAAAAACGCTGAGTTCGTTTTTGTTAAGCATGAAGCTTTAAAACCTACCTTTCGCCCAGTATACGATGGGCCATACAGAGTGCTGGAACATGGTGATAATCACTTTGTGCTTGATTTTGAGGATAGAAAAGAAACAGTCAGCATTGACAGACTTAAACCTGCCTTCTTGTTGAAAGACGAGCCTGCACAGTTGGCGAGAGCACCTCGGCGGGGTAGACCCCCCAAGAGAAAAGACTCAGCCCCCCAGCAGGGAACAGTTAACCTCTCTCCTTCCCACACTGCAGATCCCTCTCAAGAAGGTCCCAGCAGGGCGCCTAAACCAACCTACAGCAGTTTTGGGAGAAGATTAAAACCCAGACAGCACAGGGACTGATACAAACCACTCCACAATTTTTCGCTAATTGTGCTGCAACAGTTTAGGACTGACTTATGATTTTACTATGCTGTTATGTTTACCACTGAACTCTCTTAGAAGCGTGGCTGCTAGAAAGTTTCTTCCGTGGCAACAGATGTAACACTTAGTATGTCATAATAACTATCTTAGACTGTGAACCTTCCTGTTGTCCTTTCTTAGTTGTTTGGGGGGCCTGTGGTCTATATTAACCATATATTCCATAACTTACATATGTTGAAGCATGTGGAAATGTTTGGTGATTACATATGTAAAGAACTTCACACCTCTGAAAGGACAAAGGACTCTCACCCGCCGAGTGAAGAACAAAGACGTTCCCGGACGCGGCGGAGGAGACCGGAGGAGCCACCCTCACCCCCCAAGGCGAGGAGAGGAAATACCAGGACAATGGGGGGATTAAGATAATGAGGGATGTCAGCCTTTGTTATGCATGTCTTTTGTTGTGTGCATGTATATAATCAGTGAGTGGGAGAGATTCTGCCTCTTTTCCCTTCTGCCACTCTCTGCACCAGTGAGACTTGTTAGAAGAGCTGAATATTAAAACTTTGCTTATAAACCAAATCCCCTCTTCATTTCCAAGCTCTTCTACAGTTGCTTTAAAACTAGTCCAATTTTTGATGCTGTGGTGAACAAAACAAAACTGTATAAAAGGTCTTAAAACACTGTAATATTATAAAAGCCTCAGTTGTATATTGCTATATTAGCACCTTAACCTTGTTAAAAGCAATTTGCATTATACTTTATTTATTCTGTTTATTACTTTATGTTATTGTTCTAACAACAGCATATTTATATTTATTCAATATTGTGCATTGCGATATATGCTTTTATGATTTGAGAAACTTTATCTTAGATTTTTAAAAAAAGAGATAGCAAGCTAATGCTACTAGTGATAGCTTAGCGGCAAATGTAACACCAATACAAACAACAGACAAAACCACAAACATATTTTAAAGTATTAAATGACTTACGTTGCATTCCCATTAGCACTGGCGTCTCACTGCATCCAAATAAGGCACCAACCAAGCCTGCAAGCCAGCAACTGAACAGTTGTCCACTGCACTGACCACTGAACTAAGGCAATAAGGCCTTGAGGGCACAATTCTCAACATCACCTGATTCATGTGCTCACCCGCCTGTTATTCTACCAGAGAGTGGTGGGAGGAGACAAGTTCAGAGGGTGAAAGTGTCTGTCCTAGTTTGCTGAATTTTGTTAATAATATACAGCACACATCAATTATTCTTAAACATCTACTACATGTAAAATATGGCATAAAAAACCAAGTTATAAAATTGTGTTAGACTGTCCAGTGGCAGGGATCAGGGGTGGCCACTAGTGGGGCCCAAGTGGGGCCCGCTGCCACCCCTGGCCACCACCTGGGGGCACCCCGATGGCGTTTGGTTTGACATAGAGTTTTAACTTGCACTGATACATGTAGCAACGAACTGTGTTAACTGATAACAGTTTTCTGAAGTGTTCCTGAGCCCACGTGGTAATATCCTTTACAGAATGATGTCTGTTTTTAATGCAGTGCTGCCTGATGGATATAGAAGGTCACAGACATTCAGTTTTGGTTTTCAGCCTTGCCGTTCACGTGCAGAAATTTCTTCAGATTCTCCGAATCTTTTCATCAAGATGAAAATGATTACATTTCTAAATTCCTTGCAATTATACCTTGAGAAACTTTGTAAAGTGTTAGACTATTTACCCACACAATTGTTCACAAAGTAATGAGTCTGACATCTCCCCCTTGCTTGGACTGAGTCACTACCCTAAAGGACTGAGCCTTTTGGGTAGCAACTGGACTTCCAGCACTAGACCTTTGGAGTGTGTGCTGAGTAATCCAGGAAATATTTTGCAAAGCACGTATTGAGGCGTGTATTAATGGTGTACTATATGATGACATCTGAAGCTTCGCTGGCCGGTTGTTCCATATCACTGGGTCAGGAAGCAGCGGTTGAAGATTTTGTGCACAACATGAAATAAATTGAGCAACAATACACAATGGAAAATCCCCGCCCCTCACGTTTTGTGTTGTCAGATCTTTGACTGAGTATGTGATTTGTCACAGCCAATCTTCATTTTCAGATGGGGCAAGCACAAAAAAGATGGACTTCTCCTATTTGGGAACATTTTGATCTAATTTCTCCTAATAAGGTATTTACAGTTTTTAAGTTGGGTGCATTTTTCACAAATAGTGGATATTTCTTGTCATTTATTTATTTGAGATTTATTTTTATTTGCAAGGTGAAGTGTTTATTGTGTTTCAAAGAGCTTGGATACAACAATAACACATCATCTGTTAGTCCTCAGTGGTCATAACACTGGGTATGAATGTGTGTAAATGTTTGGTGGTGGCCGGAGAGGCCATTGGCACGGAGTAGCAGCCACATTGCCGTCAGCCTGCCCCAGGGTAGCTGTGGCTACAGTAGTAGCTTGCCACTACCATTGTCTGTCTGGAGTGAATGAATAATGTATCTATTTGTAAAGCGTCTTTGAGTGTCTATGATGATACTCTATATAAATCTGATGCATTATTATTATCTGTGCTGAGGCACTATCATGCCCTGCATGAGAATAAGGACAACAGAGGTGAATGTACTGGGAAAGACAGAAACATGTCTACCCTACACTGTACAAACTTGCAGTAGCCTTCCTTTGCACACCTACATCCTCTGTGCCCTGTGAAACAGTCTTCTCAAAAGCCAGTGAAATAATATTAAAAAAAATCGCCTTAGTCCAAAGACTTTTGAAAAGTTATTATTTCTTAATAATAATGGATAAGTAACACAAGCACACTAACACAAACACTTTCACTGTAACACAAGCACACTAAGTAAGCACATTCACTGTAATCACCCCAGTTTTATTATTTCTTTTTTCCCTTATGATCATTGATATTTCTTAAAGGACAGTACATTTATTTAAAAGAAAAAAATATACATCAAACCAATAATGCCCTTGTAAAAATCTGCATGTTGTGTGATTTTTGTCCAGCAGATGGCTTAGTAGAGCAAATGAAGTTTCACATGAAGCTTTGTCCCTATGAACCAATTTGACAAAATGCTTCAATGCTTCAAGAAAGCCTCATCTGGCCATCACTACTTTTGGGGATGCTCCTTTTTCACTCAATCAGGACACTCACCTGTTTCCAATTAACCTGTTCACCTGAGAACTGTGAGAATTAACCTGTTTGAAGAGAACTGTGAAAGGGTGTGCAAAAAGGGTCAGCAACATTTGCATTGCTTGAGGAAACTTGCACGCTTCCAAATTGACAGGACCATAATGACAATGTTTTATCGGGCTTTTATTGAATCTGTTTTATCCTTTTCTTTAGTGTCATGGTTTGGTCAGATAAAACTGAAACAAAGGAAACAAAGGAAATCCTTGGATCAGGTAGTTAGATGGTCCAGTCGTTTGCTTGGTGAGCCACAGCTGAGCCTGACATCCCTGTACACCAGACAGGTACAGAGGATGGCTACCTCCATTTTAAATGATGACTCCCACCCTTTGCACTGCAACTTTCAGCTTCTTCCCTCAAGACGGAGGTTTGCTGTCCCAAAAAGCAAAACCCAGCGCTACAAAAACAGCTTTGTTCCTGCTGCTGTCAAAGAGTTGAACAAGTTGTAACAATATATTGCACATAATTTAGGTACCTATTTATTAACCCCATCTTATATTTACTTATTTTTTTTAGGATTTTATTTGGGTTCTAAATCTTTTATTGAGTTTTAGACCTTTGAATTTTTAACCTCTTTGACTAGTCTTTAACTTTTTAATATGACCCATTTTAATATGACTCACCCCCCAGCCAGTCGCAGCAGATGACTGCCCCTCCCTGAGCCTGGTTCTGCTGGAGGTTTCTTCCTGTTAAAAGGGAGTTTTTCCTCTCCACCGTCGCCAAGTGCTTGCTCACAGGGGATCGCCTGATTGCTGGGGTCTTTCTGCAACTGTGGGGGCCCCCCCTACAGTTGATAGTGCTATGAGATGACTGTTGATGTGAAATGGCGCTATATAAATAAAGTTGAATTGAATTGAATTGAATTGACCCTTCTCTCTTATCTCTGTTTTTTCTCTCATCTCTTTGTCTTTATACCCTGATTGATGGAGCCTTGAGTATTTTTATCATGTTTATAGTCAGCTTCATATGTGCCTGTGTTTTTTTTTTTTTTTTTTTTTTTTTTTTTTGTTACTTATTTGTACCCGTAGGTAGACTTGGTTTGCAGTCTGGTGACAAGCCACCGGCTGCTGGTCGCTGCGTGCGCGAGCGCCCTAAACCTACATGTTTTTGGTATGCGGGAGGAAACCGGAGAAATCCCGGAGTAAACCCACGCAACACGGGGAGAACATGCAAACTCCACACAGCTCACTGTTGGTCGGGGGCTGGGATCGAACCCACGACCTCATGATCCCCGCGATCCCCCGGCCAAGGGTAAAACTGTGCTGCCACAGTGCTAAACCACTGCGCCACCGTGCAGCCCACGTGAGTTTCCACGTGATTGTCAGCCATGACAGCTCACTTCTTCTTGGAGGCTGCCTTCTTAGCTTTAGCTGCTTTCTTGGGTGCAGCTTTCTTGGCAGCAGGGGTCTTCTTGGCCACTTTCTTGGGGCTCTTTGGTGCCTTCTTGGCCGCTGCTGGTTTCTTCACCTTCTTCGGGGACTTCTTAGCAGCTGCAGCCTTCTTGGCTCCTGCTGCTTTGGGCTTTTTAGCCGCTGCTGGTTTCTTGGCAGCAGGTTTCTTGGCTTTAGCAGGGCTTTTCTTTGCGGCCTTCTTGGCCTTGCTCTCTGCCTTTGCCACCTTGAAGGATCCAGAAGCCCCGGTTCCCTTGGTCTGGCTGAGGGTTCCCTTGTTGACCAAGCTCTTGATAGCGATGTTAACGCGGGACTTGTTCTTGTCCACATCGTAGCCCCCGCCAGCCAGAGCCTTCTTGATGGCGGCCAGCGACATGCCCTTCTTCTCTTTGGAAGCTGTCACCGCTTTAACGATCAGCTCTCCAACGCTGGGTCCAGCCTTCTTTGGTTTGTGTTTATGTTGAATGTAATGGTGGCTTGTAAATATGGATGTCACCAGACTGCAAAACAAATCTACCTACGGGTACAAATAAAGTAACCTGAACCTGAACCTGAACCTGTGGAATGTTCCAAAAAAGGTTTATTGAGCATTCCTCAGCTCTCCCAGTCTTTTCTTGCCCCTGTCCCAGCTTTTTTTGGAGCAGGCATCAAATTGAAAATAAGTAAATATTTAAAACAACAACAGTCGTTGTTGTTGACATTAAAGTTTAGCAGTTTGAGTGTCAAGTATCTTGTCTTTGTAGTGTATTCAATTGAATACACACTACTCACAAAAAGTTAGGGATATTTGGCTTTTGGGTGAAATTTATGGAAAATGTAAAAAGTACATGCTACAGTGATATTATATCTTATATCGTGAAAGTAGGACATTTAAGTAGAAGCATGCAATGGTGATTTCCTCATCTCAAAGAATTTGTGGAAACAAAAGCCAACAACAGTGGTGGGTATACCACAACCAAAAATTGTGTAAGTGTGTAAGTGACTTGTCATGTGCCCTTGAGCATCCGTTACAGCTTGACGACGTCTCATGCTGTTCACAAGTCGACTTATTGTCTGCTGAGACATGGCATTCCACTCTTCTTGAAGGGTGGCCCTCAGGTCATTGAGGTTGTGGGGTGCAGGGTTATGAGCCTCTACATGGTGACTCAGCTGACTGCATAGGTTTTCTATGGGCTTCAGATTTGGAGAAAGTGCAGGCCGCTCCATTTGAGTTCCCCAAGCCTCCAGCAGCCGTTCTCAAATAATGCAGCCTTGATGAGCTGGAGCATTGTCATCCATGAAGATGAAATTAGGCCTTTGTTGTTCATGCAGGGGCACAATGACTGGATTAATGATGTTATTCAGGTAGTATCAGCTTGTCACTGTACCAATCACAAAGTGTAGGGCAGTTCTGTATGGACAAGACACACCTGCCCAGACTGTAACACCACCACCACTGATCCCTTATCCAGCGTAAATGCTCCCTGGCCCATGCAAGACGATGACACCTGTGCCTGATGGTGTGGCCAGGCACCCTTGCAGGTTGTCTAGCACGCAGACCATGCTGATGTAAATGGTTTCGAATGGTCTGACATGACACGACACTTGGGTGCCTCTCACCTCCCTTAAATGTGCCTGGAGTTGAGTAGCATTCATCATCCGGTTCCGCAGGGCACTGTTCACAATGAAGTGATCATCAGAGTGGGATGTAGATGTGGCCAAAAGACGTCCACTTCTATGTTTTTCTATGACTCTTCCAGTTTCTCTGTATCTCTGTTGCAACCTGCTGATGACACTCTGTGACACTCTAAGCTCAGTGGCCACTTCCCTCTGAGAACATCATGTTTGAAGCCTCGCAATGGCGAGGTACTGTTGATCAATTGTTTGGCGTCGTCTTGGTCTCATGATGTCAAAATGTGAACAGCGTGATGAAGAGGACTGTTTAAATACCAATTCTAACTGAACCAGAACATTTATTGGCCAATACATGGATGAAACACCTGTTGTGAATTTTGCTGTTAAGCTAAACCTTGTTAGATAACAGCAAGTTACACAAAAAGTACTGAAGCGAGTTGGGAATGTGCAGAAAGTTAGAGGTCGAATTAAGTTCACCTGTAAAGGCTATAGCGCATTTTAGGTGCATCCTGAAATTTCACCCGAAAGCCAGATGTTCCTAACTTTTTGTGAGCAGTGTAGGTTCAAAAGGATTTTCAAATCATTCTGTTTAATTTGTGTTTTACACAATGTCCCAACTTCACTAGAATTGGGGTTTGTGTTAAATTTGCTTGTTTAAACTTATACATTATTATTGTGAATTATTTAAAATTACACAACTCAGCCTTGAAGGGATGGGGGCAGCTTTGTCTTTATAGTTGTGTGCGCGCGCGTGTATGTGTATATGTGTATGTGTGTGTGTGTGTGGGGGGGGGGGGCTGCTCCTGGCGCTTACAGTTTAAATCCGAGCTGTGATTGGTGGATTTAGACCAATGGGCACAAGCACAAGCTGTGACGCGTGGGGTCAGTGGGTTTTTGCGCGAAGGTGCAGATGTTGGCGGTTTGAACAGAGAGAAGAAGAAGGTGAAGGGGGGCTGCTTTTCAGGCTGAAGCACTTGACGGTAAGAACAATGCAGACATGCAAAAACAAAACCGCTTCCAGGGTACTGAGAGGAGATGTAGACTAGGTTGGAGTTGGATTTGGGCTTCATCTGCAGCGGTGGGATTCAGTTCAGCATTGGAGTCAGTTGCAGTAATTAAAGTACTTTGTTATGGCGGCTGTTCAGCAAACACAGATAAATGCGTCGAAGATTTAAAAATCTAACTAAGGAATGCATCCAATCATATCTTTGACATAATTTTAACTTAATATCTGCTCATTTTATAAGTCAGTGACTTATTTCAGACATTGACGTTTTGTGTTGTAGTGCAACTTGAAAGCAGACTCTTCAGGTTTTGCCAGCTGAAATGTAATGGTTCAGTAACGGCGTTTGTTTTTCACCCCGTTTTCAAATCAGCTCTTTTTCCTGCAGACATTTCATGTGACCTTTCATGCTGTTGTTTTCATGGTTTCCTGTGCCGCCCCGCCCCCACCCACCTTTGTTAAATTTTCCAGACATTTATGGTTGACCCCCGCCATATGGAGGGGCAGAAGTGCCAAAATTAAATGAATGTATGTGTATACACGTCAGGTAAATGCTGGAGGTTTTGGGGATTCTTTATTGTATAGGAGAATCAGTTTCTTTATGACTTTTTATTGGGCACCAGAGAGATGGAGGACTTGTTTGACCTGACACGTTGAGACTTGTTTGGGACTGACAACTTTTTTACAGATCATACATTTATTACTTCAGAGGTCTGCAACTTGTGGTTCCAGAGCCCCATGTTGCTCTTTTGCCTCCCCCACCACATGCGAGACAAAAGTTGCACATAACATAATACTTATATAAAAATAAATTTAATTTACGAGAAAAAATTACATTTATTTAGAAGGGTGCATATGTAGACAAATGAGATTTTATGTCATTATTTAGGATACATCTATAAATTCCAGAAATCCATTGTAAAAATATTGTGAACATTAGAAACTTACTAGAAAAGTTGCAATTTTGTAAGAAGAGCGTAGATGGCTGGATAATGAAAATAAAGTTGTAAATGTTTGCTAAAAGTTGCAGTTACACAAGAAAAGTCAGGATAAAAGCTTGCAAACTTGAGCCTGATTTATGCTTCTCTTTGGAGCTCCGATCGTGCATTGCCGACAGTATTGTCAGCAATTTCTATTCCCATTCAATTTGAATGTGTTCTTGCATTGTCAAAACAGGTTTCTGATGTGTAGAGTGATTTGTGTTTGTTGTATGCTTTTGTTTGTTAAAGGGGTCATTGACTGCACTTTCTTCCACATTTTAACAGTGCACGTATGTCTAATGAAATGTTTGCGATTAGAGCTGTGAGATATGACCAGAATTTCATATCACCCATCCATCCATCCATCCATCCATCCATCCATCCATCTTCTACCGCTTTTCCGGAGGTCCGGGTCGCGGCGGTAGCAGTTCAAGCAGAGAAGCCCAGACTTCCCTCTCCCCAGCCACCTGCTCCAGCTCTTCAGAGGGGATACCAAGGCGTTCCCAGACCAGCTGGGAGACATAGTCTCTCCACCGAGTCCTGGGTCTGCCCCGGGGTCTCCTCCCAGTGGGACATGCCTGAAACACCTCAAGTGCTGCACGGTGGCGCAGTGGTTTAGCACTGTGGCAGCACAGTTTTACCCTCGGCCGGGGGATCGCGGGGATCATGAGATCGTGGGTTCGATCCCAGCCCCCGACCAACAGTGAGCTGTGTGGAGTTTGCATGTTCTCTCCGTGTTGCGCGGGTTTACTCCGGGATTTCTCCGGTTTCCTCCCGCACACCAAAAAACATGTAGGTTTAGGGCGCTCGCGCACGCAGCGACCAGCAGCCGGTGGCTTGTCACCAGACTGCAAACCAAGTCTACCTACGGGTACAAATAAGTAACAAAAAAAAAAAAAAAAAAAAGTGGGAGGCGTCCAGGAGGCATCCTAATCAGATGCCCATACCACCTCAACTGACTCCTTTCAATGTGGAGGAGCAGCGGTTCTACTCTGAGCCTCTCCCGGATGACTGAGCTCCTCACCCTATCTCTGAGGGTGAGTCCAGCAATCCTACGGAGAAAGCTCATTTCAGCCGCTTGTATCCGCGATCTCGTTCTTTCGGTCATTACCCAAAGCTCGTGACCATAGGTGAAAGTAGGAACGTAGATTGACTGGTAAATCGACAGCTTTGCCTTAGAATTAAGCTCCTTCTTCACCACAACAGACCGGTACAACGTCCGCATCACTGCAGATGCTGCTCCAATCCGTCTGTCGATCTCTCGCTCCATTTTCCCCTCACTCGTGAACAAGACCCCAAGATACTTAAACTCCTCCACTTGGGGCAGGAGCCTGTCCCCAACCCGGAGAGGACAATCCACCTTTTTCCGGCTGAGGACCATGGACTCGGACTTGGAGGTGCTGATTCTCATCCCAGCCGCTTCACACTCAGCGGCAAACCGTCCCAGCAAGAGCTGTAGGTCATTGCTGGATGAAGCCAACAGGACAACATCATCTGCAAACAACAGAGATGAGATCCTGTGGTCACCAAGCATGACACCCTCCATTCCCTGGCTGCGCCTAGAAATCCTGTCCATAAAAATTATGAACAGGATCGGTGACAAAGGGCAGCCCTGGCGGAGTCCAACTCTCACTGGGAATGACTCCGACCGAGTGTTGGCAATACGAACTAAACTCTCACAACGGTCGTACAGAGACCGAATAGCTCGTAACAACAAGCCTGATACCCCATACTCCCGAAGCACCCCCCACAAAAATCCACGAGGGACGCGGTCAAATGCCTTCTCCAAGTCCACAAAACACATGTAAACTGGTTGGGCAAACTCCCACGAACCCTCAAGAATTCTCGAGAGGGTAAAGAGCTGGTCCGATGTGGCACGGCCAGGACGAAAACCACATTGCTCCTCCTGAATCCGAGGTTCGACCAACGGCCGGACTCTCCTCTCCAGTACCTTGGCATAGACCTTCCCAGGGAGGCTGAGGAGTGTGATCCCTCTAAAGTTGGAGCACACCCTCCGGTCCCCTTTTTTGAAGAGAGGAATCACCACCCCGGTTTGCCATGCCAAAGGCACTGCCCCCGACCTCCACGCAATGTTGCAGAGGCGTGTCAACCATGACAACCCAACAACATCCAGGGCCTTGAGGTACTCGGGGCGAATCTCGTCCACCCCTGGGGCCCGGCCACCAAGGAGATTTTTAACCACCTTGGCGACCTCAGCCCCTGTGATAGGCGAGTCATCCCCCTCGTCCCCAAACCCTGCTTCCTCTGTGGAAGGCGTATCAGTGGGATTGAGGAGATCCTCGAAGTATTCCTTCCACCGCCTGACGATATCCCCAGTTGAAGTCAACAGTGTCCCATCCGCACCATACACAGTGTGGACGGGGAGCTGCTTTCCCCTCCTGAGCCGCCGAACAGTTTGCCAGAATCTCTTTGAAGCCGACCGAAAGTCTTGTTCCATGGCCTCACCGAACTCCTCCCATACCCGGGTTTTTGCTTCAGCAACCACCCGAGCTGCACTCCGCTTGGCCTGCCGGTACACCTCAGCTGCTTCGGGAGTCCCACAAGCCAACCAAGCTTGATAGGACTCCTTCTTCAGCTTAATGGCCCCCCTCACCACTGGTGTCCACCACTTGGTTCGGGGGTTGCCACCACGAGATGCACCGACCACCTTGCGGCCGCAGCTCTGGGCCGCCGCTTCAACAACAGAGGTGGAGAACATGGCCCATTCAGACTTCATGTCTCCAGACTCCCTTGGAATGTGGTTGAAGTTCTTCCGGAGGTGGGAGTTGAAGACCTCCCGGACAGGGGCCTCAGCCAGACGCTCCCAGCACACCCTCACTATACGTTTGGGTCTACCAGGTCTGAATGGCTTCCTCCCCTGCCATCGGATCCAACTCACCACCAGGTGGTGATCAGTTGACAGCTCTGCACCTCTCTTTACTCGGGTGTCCAAGACATACGGTCGCAGGTCTGATGATACGATAACAAAATCGATCATCGACCTGCGACCTAGGGTGTCCTGGTGCCAGGTGCACATATGGACACCCTTATGCTTGAACATGGTGTTCGTTATGGACAGACTGTGGTTAGCACAGAAGTCCAATAACTGAACACCACTCGGGTTCAGATGGGGCAGGCCGTTCCTCCCAATCACCCCCCTCCAGGTTTCACTGTCGTTGCCCACGTGCGCATTGAAGTCCCCCAGTAGGACAATGGAGTCTCCAGGAGGAGCACCCTCCAGCACCCCAGTCACAGACTCCAAAAAGGGTGGGTACTCTGAAACATCATTTGGTGCATAGGCACAAATGACTGTCAGGACCCGTTTCCCAACCCGAAGGCGCAGGGAAGCAACCCTTTCGTCCACCGGGGAAAACTCCAATATAGAGGCAGCAAGGTGGGGCGATACAAGAATACCCACCCCTGCTCATCGCCTCTCGCCCGGGGCAACTCCAGAAAAGGCCAAGCTCCAGCCCCTCTCCAGGAGACTGGTTCCGGAACCGGAGCTGTGTGTTGAGGTGAGGCCGACTATATCTAGCCGGTATCGCTCAACCTCGTACACCAGCTCAGGCTCCTTCCCCACCAGAGAAGTGACATTCCACGTACCAAAAGCCAGTTTAGAAAGCTTGGGATCAGTCCGCCAAGGTCTCCGCCTTTGACCGCCACCTAATCCACATAGCACCGGACCCCCATGATCCCTCCTGCAGGTGGTGAACCCACTGGAGGGCGGACCCATGTAACTCTTTCGGGCTGAGCCCGGCCGGGTCCCATGGGTGGAAACCCGGCCACCAGACGCTAGCCTTCGAGCCCCTCCCCCAGGCCTGGCTCCAGGGTGGGGCCCCGGTAACCCCATACCGGGCGGGGTACACTGAATCCTTGATATACAATTTATCATGAGAGTCTGTTGGATCGTTCTTAGTCTGGCCCTTCACCCAGGACCAGTTTGTCTTGGGAGACCCTATCAGAGGCAAATTGCCCCGGACAACATAGCTCCTGGGATCACTGGGGCACGCAAACCCCCCCACCACGATAAGGTGACGATCCATGAGGGGATTTCATATCACGATACAGTGATCCCTCACTTATCGCGGTTAATGGGTTCCAGAACCGACCGCGAAAAGTGAAAAACCGCGAAGTAGCGTCACCCCCCTTTGTGGAATTCCAGGCTGATCTTGTTAGTTTTTTGATACATAAAATAATGTATAAATAATATAAATAATACGTATGTTCATTCTCTCACTCTCTCTCTCTCGGGAGAGAGAAAGAGCGAGAGAATGAAAAAAATCTCGCGAGAGTGCATCTCTCGCAAGATTCCCGAGCCGAGTCAACACGAGAACAAAATCTAGAGTCGGGAGGGATCTCGTAGGGGGGAGATGCTGGCCAGCGAATCAGAGAGGTGAATTTTGAGTTGTGCGGGCTCTCCGTGTTGATACGTGATGTTCTAATGTATTTTTTCTCAATTTTGAATTTTTGATGAATATTTTTGAAAAATCCGCGATGCACTGAGGGTGCAAAAGGTGAAGCGCGAAGTAGCGAGGGATCACTGTATTGGTAATCTTATTTGATGGTAACTGTATATATCATGGGCGGCGCGGTGAAAGAGTGGTTAGCACTGCGGCAGCACAGCAACTCACCCTTGGCCGGGGGATCCTGGGTTCGATCCCAGCCCCCGACCAACAGTGATCTGTGTGGAGTTTGCATGTTCTCCCCGTGTCTACGTGGGTTTACTGCGGGATTTCTCTGGTTTCCTCCCACATGCCAAAAACATGCAAGTTAGGTTAATTGGCATCAAACTGGGGATTCTAAATTGTCCTTAGGTGTGACTGTGAGAGTGAATGGTTGTCTGTCTCTCTGTGTTGGCCCTGCGATGGACTGGCGATCTGTCCAGGGTGTACCCTGCCTCTCGCCCAAAGACGCTGGGATAGGCTCCAGCCCCCCCGCGACCCGAAAAAGGATTAAGCGGAAGAAGATGAAAAATGAATGTATATATCATGATGCAGGGTTTCCTCTGGTAACATTTCCGGGTGGCGGCCCGCCACGCTTGAAATTATCCCGCCACTTTATGAGGAAATATAAATTTCAGAAAAAAAATATGAAGGAATGACTGTCCGCAAGCATGCACACGAACAACGCGTGTGACCGTCATCTGTGCAGAGTTCAGAAACGCTGCACCAGTCGGAAGTTGAGTGTCTTGCTAGTGTCACTGTCTGAGAGAAGCATGAGCTTATTACAGTACTTTAAGGCATTTATCATGGTATTAACCCGCTGGTAATGGGAGCAATAATGGAAGAGTCGCTTAGCTAACAGCTGTGGTTAGGAGGTCGAGTTGATTTATTTTCTTTTTTAAATTATTATTTTGTTTTTCTTGTTTCAGACAAGAATAAAAAGGAGATGTTTTTACCTTTACCTTAGTTAATATTATCTAATTTATGTTCATTATTATGTACCTGGCAAGTTAAGATGACCGAAATTCACAAAGTCAATGACTTTAATTCTTCAGCAGCCTTCAGACAAACTACATGTGCCAACATTTAGAATCCAAGATAAGGGAGAGTTTTCCTGTTATCTGGGTGGTGAGATTTAAAAAAAAAAACAAAAAACAAAACTATAAATATATAGAAGTGTTATAACAGAAATAACTGCATCTTTGGTCGTATAAATTAATTCATTTCATTAAATACAATTAATATTTTTTTTCTTTGAAATCAGTTAAATTATTGTTCTGTTCTGGCTCTGCAAAATTATGATCAAAAATGTAAATTGTTATAAGGGAAAAAGAAAAAAAAATGACCAGTCTGTTTCAAATTTATTAAAAAAACAGTAATTTTATTTTAAAAAATAGACAAAAATTAGCCATAAAATAATCCACAAATTTATAATAGTCTCAAATGTACAAGAAGAGTCAATTTTACAAGAGGAAATTACAAATTTGAGGAAAATGGTTTCAAGTTTAGATAAATTTACAGAGAAAAATGGAAAACTGAGAAAATTGTTATAAATTTTGGAGAAAAAAACTCAAACCTTTAAGATTGAAGTCATTACTTAAGTTTTTAAGTGGGTGCTTTTTGTACCCTTAACTAGAAATTTTGGTTGTCAGCTTTTAATTATTAATTTCAAAGCACTGCTTTTATATAAGTAGAATTTCTGGCTACTATACCCACCTCTGATCGTATAATTGAAGTATGCATGAGTAAATTACTATTATGAATTTTTTTTTTTCCTTTCCTACTCTCTCAGTGGGGGGAAAAAAAGAAACGCTAGAATAAAAATACAAAAAAAATTCATATATTTTTGTCATTTATGTAAACCATGACAAAAAAAAAAAAATCCTGCAGGACAAAACATGACAATTAATAGTTTCTAACCTGTTTGGATACCACCATAGACAGAGAGAGAACCTAAATTAGACAGGGCTCAGAGAGGGCAAGATGAGACAGAAGAGAAGAGCCAAGGAGACGAAAGTGTTCACGCAGAGGGTCTAAGACAGTTGAGAGCAGAGGAAGGAGAGAAAGATGACACCAGTAAAAAGTCCAAACACAGGACGTCTGGGTGGGATCCCAACTGGCCCAATATTCCAACATTCAAGCCATGGTTGCACATTACTGCAAATGGAAAGTTCCATATGCAAAGTTATTGTGCACAATTTTTAAAAAAGAAATGAATAGCATAAAATTAACATATTCCGGTTAATTGAATTGAATAGTGTCATGTGTTTTCTGTCCCCCCCACAGAAACAGATGCTGCCACCGCGCCAGGGTCTTTAAGCCAGAGGAAACACTGACGATATACATTTTCTGTAAATTCTATAGTTTATATATAATGACCAGTAAAAAGGATCATCTTTTTTTTATACACTTTAAATTGCATACTGAAAAAAACAATTGTAAAAATTCATTTGTCATTAATTTTATGCACCTTTTTCTCCCTCTTAATTTTGCAGTGTTGTTATAAAATTAAGCAATGTTACACAAGACTGAGTACAGTACACGGAGGGCATTAGACCTATCACACCCACAGTTACCATATAAATTGATACCGTAATGACATTGAGTGTAATATTACTTTTATTTGCAGTTCTGGCAAGCACAATTTATTAAATGACAGCAATACTGGACAAAATATTATGGTTTGTTTAAACAATTATTTTGCACAGCTGAGGAAAAAAATGTTCCCTTCTAAATGTAGCCAGTAACTGCTGCTAAACATCTCAGTCAGCATGAAGAGGTCTGTTGCGCTTTGGGTATCTTGAAAGGTGCTATATAAATGCAATTCATTATTATTATTATTATTATTATTATTATTATTATTATTATAATTATCATTTCACACACATGTAAACAAATTAAATATTGTCAAGTGCAAAAGTAATAAGTGTTTATAAAACGCATGCCTGTTGAGTTGGTACTGTAGAACAGCGGTCCCCAACCTTTTTTGTACAAGGGACCAGTTTCATGCGTGAAAATTTTCCGCGGACCGGGTAGAGGTGCGGGGGTTCCAATAACAAAAACCTTGGTCAGTTCAGAGCATGTAATCTGAAACAATTACACTTTATATTAGGCAATTACAATGATTCTGCAGCATAATATCAACTCACCATAATCAGTGGGAACCCTGGGCTTGTTTCCCTGCAACTAGATGGTCCCATCTGGGGATGATGAGAGACGGAGACACTCGAATTGTGTTCTGTATATCCAGTCTACTCCGTAGTGTTGTTTTGGTGGCTGTCACTGCAGAAAACCCTGCCTCACAAAGATATGAGGTTGGAAACGGAAGGACTTTCAGGGCTTTTGTGGCAATATCTGGATATTCTGCTTTGACTTTAATGCAGAATGCAAAGAGGTTTGAAGTTGTCTCAAACATGGCTCGTAGGTCACCATCATTTGCAACCTCAAGCAGTTGTTCCTGTTCAAGTACCGATAGGGTTGATTCACCTGGCTTATTCACAACTGGGTTATGGATCCATTTCTTTCCCATTCCAGGGTCTTTTGTGATTGGGAAGTAATGTTCAGTGTTGGGCGGTGCGGTGGCGCAGTGGTTAGCACTGCGGCAGCACAGCAACTCACCCTTGGCCATGGGATCCCTGGTTCGATCCCAGCCCCTGACCAACAGTGATCTGTGTGGAGTTTGCATGTTCTCCCCCGTGTCTGTGTGGGTTTACTCCAGGAGTTCTCCGGTTTCCTCCCACAGGCCAAAAACATGTAGGTTAGGTTAATTGGAGACTCTAAAGTGGCCCTAGGTGTGAATGTGTGTGTGAATGGTAAAGAGATAGCGCCGTACCGTGGCTGCTTCATCCATCCAAGTGGATGTCCTCAACTTCCCCTCTGGGGATCAATAAAGTATACAAAATCAAAAAAAAAAATTAAAAAAAAATCAAACTCTTTTGGAAAGCTGTGACAGGTGGTCATGTCAAGAGCAGTTGTGAGGCGAGGGCGGAAACAGTTGTTTTTCAAAATAAAATCTCCGCAAGACTAATAGAAAAAAATAGCTTTATTATTAACCACAATTTTTTTTCTTTGTGGCCTGGTACCAAATGATCCACGGACCAGTACCGGACCGGGGGTTGGGGACCCCTGCTGTAGAAGACCGCAGATCAAGATCAAAACCTATCCAATGCCGGTCGCCAGAACACAGTAGCTAGCCGGTAGCTAGTAGTTAGCATGCTAGCGATTTAGCACACTTTGCTCGCTTTTCTTTACATTTTCAGATGAAACAAAGAGTCCATCACCACCAGTGTTGGGCAAGTTACTAAAAAATAGTAACTAGTTACAGTTGCTAGTTCTTTTCAAAAGTAACTGAGTTGCTTACAAATTACTACACGATTAAAGTAATTAGTTACTTGGAAAAGCAACTTTCACATTACTTTTAAATGCATACTTAAATCATCTTAAGTCAACACTTTGTAAGTAACTGAGTTACTTACAAATTACTACATGATTAAAGTAATTAGTTACTTGGAAAAGTAACTTTCACATTACTTTTAAATGTATACTTAAATCATCTTAAGTCAACACTTGACTTGTGTCAACACCAAATTTATTGACTTTTTATTGTTTTTTTAGCTGATTTAGGACAATTTTCATGTGCTGAATCAAAAAATCACATTGGTTTTGCTCAATCAGGTCAACTTTTTGAAGTATGGCCACATGCTTTTTACGTTTTTGTGTACATGTATGGGTTTTTTAGCTTTATGTGATGCAAAATTCTTCTTAATTTCTTGAAATTTCTCGAACTCTGAAGAGTTTGCATGCGCCAATTTATGACATGATGTCATAAATTGTCATGATGGCTGATTACTGTTGGACTCTGAAGAGAGACATCCCTGCCACTGAGCATTCTAGAGGTTTGAATAAACGGAAGTTGAATTCTCTGAATTTTGAACAATGATGACGTAACGCTCAATTTACATGTACTTACCTTTATCAGTGTCTACTATTCAATTTACAGTAATCAAAGTTTGTAACATTTAATCAATAAATTGTTAGAAAACGATTTTTTCTCTTAAAAATCTATTTCAGATGAGAAATATTAACAAAAATTAACCGATAATGTCACAAAAATGTAATCGATTTATCGTGAGAAGATCAGATTTTTTTTTTGACCTGATTGAGAGAAACGAAAGTCATTTTCAGATTCAGTGGTGCAAAATTGTCTTAAATCAGTTGAAAAAACTGACTACTTACAAAAAAAAATATTTTTGTAACCCTGTGTAATTTAATTAATGGATTTCATTACGGGCTTATTAATGTCAGGCTGAAAACAGACTGTTTCAGACAGAGCATTTTGGACATGTTCAGTCTGCTTTATCCTGCCTTGAGAGCTCTTATTGTGGGAAAAAATCTGAAGAAAATCACAAAATTACCAGTAATTTCCTCATTTTGGAGTGAGAAATAGGGTTTGTGGAGTGAGAGAGGGGGATAAAAGAGTGAGAATCACTCCAAAAGAGTGAGTTGGCAACACTGCATAAAGCTGTCAACGTTTCTTACCTTTACATTATGGATTGAATAATCTTTATCCAGGTAGCAAGTAAATGTGTTTTAACTTCAGTGGATCACAGTCTCAGCTGTCTGATGGAAAATGACTGTTATCAGGTTTTCATTCTGTAATGACGTATCTGGCAATCATTTGGTTTAATTCTTGATGGGTCACAAACTGTCCAGATGCATACCTGCGCTTGAAATCCAGCTGTGGGTGTTCAGATAACGTAGATCCACTACACGGTGTTGTTAGCATAGCATTAGCTTTGTTGGATCTTGTTGCTGTTCTCAGACGCTTCTGAAGATTGCAGCCGGTCTCAACCACACTTTAGTTTGCAACCCACCAATATGCTTTTGTCCTTAACCGTGACAAAGGAAAAATAATCTATTTCCACAAAAACAAAGTAGCTTAATCTTTTCCCAGCAGGAGAAAGCTCCATTTGTGGCTGCTGGCTGCAGCAGTGAACAGACTCTTTGCAACAGGTTATACGTTGACTGATGGCTGTGTTAGCTTTGTAGGGTCAGTTTGTATTTATTTGCACTAAAAATATCTATCCATATTAATAAAATGAGTAAAGCGAGTAACACATCTGATCAAATTTCAGTAATTGTAATGCATTACTGAATTTATAAACGGTAATTTCATTACACAGCACATTACTGCAAAAGTAGTGGTGTTACAGTAGCGCAACACTTTGTAACGCATTACTCCCAACACTGATCACCACAAAGGTATTGGGGTTTGTTAATTGAGACAATATATCAAACTAACACTGCCTATTTTTTTTTTAAAAACGGACGTGAAATGGCTTAATGAGCTTAATAATGGGCAGAAGGAAACATTTTTTTTTCAAAAGGGTGGGACTTCCGGGTCACGAATGTATAATTTCTTGTCAAACTGTGCCTCACTGTGGAAATAAAGGTATCCAAAACAGTACTGACATTCTCAGAGAGTTGACAGTAAATTACTGTTAATAATTAACGGTTACATGAACACCTTTGAAGCGGAGTGATACATATCCAATGAAGTTGGAGTGCAATTATCGTGGAATATAGTAATGGCTGGAATCCCTGTTGCTCAATCGGAACTAACTGTTGTATAATTTCAGTGTTTCCTCTGGCTTAACAACCTTGGCGCAGTGGCAACATATTTTTCTGGGGGCGGGGGGTAGACAACACATGACACTATTGTAACCGAAATATGTTAGTTTTATACTATTTCTTTCTTTTTTTTTTTTTTTAAATTTTGCACAGTAACTTTCCATATGGAACTTACCATTTGAAGTATTGTACAACCGAGGCTTGAATGTTGGAATATTGGGTCAGTTGGGGTCCCATCCAGACGTCCTGTGTTTGGACTTTTTACTAATGTCGTCTTTCTCTCCTTCCTCTGCTCTCAACTGTCCTAGACCCTCTGTGTGAACACTTTCCTCTTCTTGGCTCTTCTCTTCTGTTTCATCTTGCCCTCTCTGAGCCCTGTCTAATTTAAGTTCTCTCTCTGTCTGTGGTGGTATCCAAACAGGTTAGAAACTATCAAGTGTCTTGTTTTGTCCTGCAGGATTTTTTTTGTCATGGTTTACATAAATGACAAAAATATATGAATTTTTTTGTATTTTTATTCTAGTGTTTCTTTTTTTTTTCATTGAGAGAGTAGGGAAGGGAAAAAAACATTCATAATAGTAATTTACTCATGCATACTTCAATTATAAGATCAGAGGTGGGTATAGTAGCCAGAAATTCTACTCATGTAAAAGCAGTGCTTTAAAATTAATAATTAAAAGTAGACAACCAAAAATTTCTAGTTGAGTTAAGGGTACAAAGAGCACCCACTTAAAAACTAGAGTAAGACTTAAGTATTGAAGGTTTGAGTTTTTTTCTCCAAAATTTATACAAATTTTCTTATAGTTTTCTACTTTTCTCTGTAAATTTATAAAAATTTGAAACCATTTTCCTTAAATTTGTAATTTTCTCTTGTAACATTGACTTTTCTTGCACTTTTGAGACTTCATTATAAATTTGTGGATTATTTTGTTGCTAATTTCTGTCTATTTTTAAAATAAAGTTGGTGTTTTTTTAATAAATTTGAAACAGACTGGTCTTTTTTTTTTTTTTACTTTTTCCTTATAACAATTTACACTTTTGATCATAATTTTGCAGAGCAAGAACAGAACAATAATTTCACTGATTTCAAAGAAAAAAATAAAAACAAATTTGTATTTAATTAAATAAGTTAACTTTAATGACCAAAGATAGTTATTTCTATTATAATATTTCTATATATTTATAGTTTTTTTTTTTTTTTTTTTTTTTTTTTTAAGAAATCTCACCACCCAGACAGCAGGAAAACCCTCCCTTATTTTGAAATCCAAATGTTGGCATGTTTTGTTTGTCTGAAGGCTGCTGACGGATTAAAGTCATTAGCCACAGTTACATGTGCAAAATTTCTTCAATCTTCAGCTTTTAGTGTCCTTCTAGTTTGGATGAGCGGCACTGTTTCACTGATCCACAGTTGACAGCGCAGCACACGCCACCTCGTCTCACCCCCAACAACCTTGCCGTAATTCCACAGCAAGTCGCCAGCACCGCATGCAACCGACCTGGCCTGGGACTTGAGGCTGTCAGCTGGAGGCTAAGGCAAAACTTGGCGAGCTGCCGAGCCATTGGATCTCAAATGGCAGTGTCCTGCTCCTGCAGCCAGCTGGGGGATATCCTGTCATGAGGCGGCTACCCTATGCTGCCCGCGATAGCAGAGTCACGCAGAGCCCCAGAGCACAATGGGGGAGCTGTGAGCCAGCAGCCTCCAGCCAGCAGCGTTGCAGCAACCAGTGTGCCGGTGCTGGCAATCCGCCGCGGAATCACGACAAAACCACTGAGAGATGAGCTGGAGTGATGTGAGGCACACTGGCAAAGAGCCAGGTAGTAACAGGGATGGCTATTAGGGTGACTAAGATCTGGAGAAAATAACAATATAAGCCATGCTTAGAGCGAGCCTCCTGGTACCATTGTTGGCTCGGGGGCTAATAGGCTACTGTTAGCCCCCCCCCCTCCATCTACATGATGGACAGCTAGGCGGGCCAGTAATAGAGCAGTGGGTGGGTCTTTAGGAAGGTGGTGGGTTGGCTTTTTCTAAACGTGACATATGCGATTTACTCTGAAGAGTCAAAAATGGTTGATATTTCTGGGACAGAAAAATGAGAAAGGCTGTACAAGGCTCCTATGTTTTTTTCCCCCCAAAGAATTGACTGTTTTGATTTTTTTTTTTTTTTTTTTTTTTTTGATAATTATGTGATCAGTAGACTCATTTCAGACAGTTAAAACCTATAAACACACCATTTTTCAGTCAATGAGCCCTTTAAATACTGAGGGATAAGAACAGATTGATGGATCTGGAGCTAATCAATTAGGGGTTTAACAGTATGCCTAAAATCACTGTTCGGTGTGTACAGTACCTTGGTTTTAAGGTCACTTTTCAGTTCATTTTTGGTCCAGTAAAGAAACAAAATGCAAAACATAAAACTGCTTATCTTTTGTATAAGTGGGAACAGCTTTATTGACAAAAAAAACTGCAAACTGCCAGCAGTAAATCTCCAATAAATAAAATATGCTCAAGTAAACAAAATGTAAAATAAAAAGTTCTCTTTTTAAGAAATGAACGATGCAGACAAGTGCAACAATAGAAGTTTGAACAGCCTATTATTAAAAAGTTCCCATAGCTAAATAAAATGACCCATGAAACATGAGTTGAACTTGATAGGGTGTTTGTAGCAACCCAATTAAATAATAGACAATAAAGTTTGGTCTTTTAACCCCCCAGAAATAAAGAAATAAAACTCAAATATCTACTGCAGCTGCTGTTGTAACTCTACTGTTCAAAACAAGCTAGAGTAATAATATGAATAATATTCAACTCCATTAACGTGCTCATGAGATAATTTTGACATGTTTTAGCATGTTGTATAAACCCAAAAGTCATTGTTGATGATCAATATAATAGTTACAAGCACGCCTGCATAGCATAGTTGTCATCAAAAAAACGCAGCTGCTGACTGGACTGTGGCGCCGCCCACCAAATGAAGAAGGAGGCTGAAATGACGTCAGCGAGAGAATGGACGCCGGTGTTGTTGACTGGAATGCCAGCAGCTTTGTAGCAGACAGTTTCTCTGGTTTCTTGTTTTAGTTTTACGGCTATGCCTTCACGTTGTGTTGCAGGCTTAGATAAACAGCAGGCTGTGAAACACCACATCACAGCTCCAGCTGTCATAAGCCTCCTCATGCGCTTTCACGCAGTGCACAGAGGAGAGGAAGGATGAATGGATTTATGCGCAGGATTCACCACAGCACATGTATTGAACATAAGACTGATGACAACAGTTCCCAAAAAGGTGAAGACTTACAAAAATAAACAGAAACACTTACAGTTGGCGTTCGGGGCCGACATTGCCCAGCGAATGCATGGAGAGGAGACGTGTTAACCACGGTTGTGCCCCAGGGCCGACATCGCTTCAAGGGGCGCAACAGAACCACAGCTGTGTGGACTGGCTAACACGTCGTGATAGTGTTGGCAATATTGGCTGGCTGACAAGACGGCAGATGATGCACACAAAACATGAACAGCTGACTGTCAAAGAGAGAGGGGGTGTGGTCGGACCGGCGAATCTTGGACAGCGCCCACCTGAAAGTGGGTCAAAAGTGGGTCAAAAGTGCTGCCCAACAACCGCCGGCCAGAGCGGCGGCTACAGGCGTGGAAAAGAAAAGGAACAGATATAAAAACAACAAGAACTCAAAAGATAATACATAACAAGCCCAATGTCTGAGCCACAGAACGGTCAGAACCGAGCCTACAGGATAACACGGGCTCGGTTCGTGACACCAACTGACTATATTGTTTTCATTGCCAGTAATTGGGACTTTTTCCTGTTAGAATAATTAATTTAATATTTTTGATAGTTATAGTACATGTGTGCTATAACAGTAATAGAGTATTGTTTTTCTTGTGACCAAACTCTAGAAAAAATGAGGACTATTAGTTGCTTCTGTTGCTTTTATTATTATTGTTGAAAATCACATGCCAGTTGATACAAGACAAAAGCAGTTAGTAAACAATGATAAACAAAATTGCATTTTTAATGAGACATAAATAATAGGCATGGCAAACCGGGGTGGTGGTTCCTCTCTTCAAAAAAGGGGACCGGAGGGTGTGCTCCAACTTTAGAGGGATCACACTCCTCAGCCTCCCTGGGAAGGTCTATGCCAAGGTACTGGAGAGGAGAGTCCGGCCGTTGGTCGAACCTCGGATTCAGGAGGAGCAATGTGGTTTTCGTCCTGGCCGTGGCACATCGGACCAGCTCTTTACCCTCTCGAGAATTCTTGAGGGTTCGTGGGAGTTTGCCCAACCAGTTTACATGTGTTTTGTGGACTTGGAGAAGGCATTTGACCGCGTCCCTCGTGGATTTTTGTGGGGGGTGCTTCGGGAGTATGGGGTATCGGGCTTGTTGTTACGAGCTATTCGGTCTCTGTACGACCGTTGTGAGAGTTTAGTTCGCATTGCCAACACTCGGTCGGAGTCATTCCCAGTGAGAGTTGGACTCCGCCAGGGCTGCCCTTTGTCACCGGTCCTGTTCATAATTTTTATGGACAGGATTTCTAGGCGCAGCCAGGGAATGGAGGGTGTCATGCTTGGTGACCACAGGATCTCATCTCTGTTGTTTGCAGATGATGTTGTCCTGTTGGCTTCATCCAGCAATGACCTACAGCTCTTGCTGGGACGGTTTGCCGCTGAGTGTGAAGCGGCTGGGATGAGAATCAGCACCTCCAAGTCCGAGTCCATGGTCCTCAGCCGGAAAAAGGTGGATTGTCCTCTCCGGGTTGGGGACAGGCTCCTGCCCCAAGTGGAGGAGTTTAAGTATCTTGGGGTCTTGTTCACGAGTGAGGGGAAAATGGAGCGAGAGATCGACAGACGGATTGGAGCAGCATCTGCAGTGATGCGGACGTTGTACCGGTCTGTTGTGGTGAAGAGGGAGCTTAGTTCTAAGGCAAAGCTGTCGATTTACCAGTCAATCTACGTTCCTACTCTCACCTATGGTCACGAGCTTTGGGTAATGACCGAAAGAACGAGATCGCGGATACAAGCGGCTGAAATGAGCTTTCTCCGTAGGATTGCTGGACTCACCCTCAGAGTTAGGGTGAGGAGCTCAGTCATCCGGGAGAGGCTCAGAGTAGAACCGCTGCTCCTCCACATTGAAAGGAGTCAGTTGAGGTGGTATGGGCATCTGATTAGGATGCCTCCTGGACGCCTCCCACTTGAGGTGTTTCAGGCACGTCCCACTGGGAGGAGACCCCGGGGCAGACCCAGGACTCGGTGGAGAGACTATGTCTCCCAGCTAGTCTGGGAACGCCTTGGTATCCCCTCTGAAGAGCTGGAGCAGGTGGCTGGGGAGAGGGAAGTCTGGGCTTCTCTGCTTGAACTGCTGCCTCCGTGACCCGGACCTCCGGAAAAGCGGTAGAAGATGGATGGATGGATGGATGGAAGTTATGGCCACGAGTATGCTCTAATTTAAAAAAAAATATATATTTGCAAAATAAAAAAAAAAATTCTATCTCTTGTTCAAATACCCAGGATTGATACTGGATTGCATGCAATGTCCCAACAGTTTGAAGTATCACACTATAAAGAGCACCCACTTAAAAACTTGAGCAATGACTTCAGTCTTGAAGGTTTGAGGTTTTTCTCAAAAATTTTCTTAGTTTTCTACTTTTCTCTATAAATTTGAAACAGTTTTCCTCAAATTTGTGATTTGACTTTTGTTGTACATTTGAGACTATTATAAATTTGTGGATTATTTTATGGCTATTTTTTTGTCTGTTTTTTAAAATAAAATGACTCTTTTTAATAAATTTGAAACAGACTGTGGTGTTGGGTTTTTTTTTTTCTTTTTTTTCTTTTTCCTTATAACAGTTTACATTTTTGACCATAATTTTGCAGAGCCAGAACAGAACAATAATTTAATTCTGTTACGATCCGAGCGCTGGGTTCTGTCCGCGCTCGGGCCACGCACAGCTCGCTGCCGGCCTTGACAGCTGTGGGTTGTATTCTGGCCTCACCGGGCTCTTATTGTGAAAGTGCTCGGTGGGGCTTCCGCCTGTCAAGGTTGGTCAGCTGTCTGTCATCACTGCTCGTTAGTGTTCGCCTTTATAAGGCGGGCACTGACGGCAGTTAGATTGTGGGAGCATAAGTCGACCTTAAGTCAACCGAAGTCAACCTAAGTCAACCTATCCTCGTGATACCCTGTAAGACCTTCATTTCAGGTTCGTCTTTATTCTTGTCTTGTCGTAGTTTAGCTCGTAGTGGCTGGGGTTAGCCCTACGAGCCCTTATATCTCTTAGTGTGTGTTTTTGCCCTTAGCGGCTCACAGCCTTGTATCCTATCCTGTTTTGTCTTGGAAATAAAACATCATTGCAAAACTCACTGGTGACTCTTGGCGTCTTATACTGGCTCGTGAGGGCCAGACATGACAAATTCTGATTTCCAAGAAAAAAATATTAATACAACTGTATTTAATAAAATAAATTAACTTAAATGACCAAAGATGCAGGTGTTTCTGTTACAATATTTCTATATATTTATAGTTTTTTTGTTTTAAGAAATGTCCTCTCCAACCAGACAGCAGGAAAAACCTCCCTTATTTTGAAATCCAACTGTTGGCACATTTAGTTTGTCTGAAGGCTGCTGATGGATTAAAGTCATTGACTTTGTGAATTTCGATCATCTTAACTTGCCAGGTACATAATAGGGAACATAACTTACTATTGTAGTGGCTGGTGAAATATATCTTCAGCAATTCATCAGTTCCCCTTGCCTTTCCCTTCATATGAAGCCGGCTTCATATGAATTCTAACCACATCTTAGCTTAAGCGACTCTTCCATTATTGTTCCTGTTTCCAGCGGGTTAAAACCATGATAAACACCAGAGCTTACATACCTCTGCTGATTTTTTTTTTTTTTTTTCTGTGTTTAAAGTACTTTAATAAACTCATGTTTCTCTTGGACATTTGACCCCTCAACTTAGCCCCTGTCTTCCCCATCAGAGAATCATTGTCTGCTCCCTCCAAAGTAAATAAAAATATAATGTATAAGCATCCCAAAGTGATTAAACAAAAAGTTGGTAAAACTCAAATTAAACATGAAGCCCTCTAAATTTAATGATTTGGCCTCTGTTCCTCATAATTTAAAAATTAAATGCGGTTTGTTAAATATTAGGTCTCTAACTCCCAAGTCTCTGCTAGTCCATGATCTGTTAATTGATCATCAGATTGATTTAATATTCCTTACAGAGACTTGGCTTCACTTCCGCCCTCCAAAGAGAGCAGACGCCTTTTCTCTTCTCTCCTGCTCTGACTTATCTCCTCCTCCCCTAACTAACTGGATCCCAGCTTGCTGTCGTCTGTCTGCGTCTTTACTGCTGATTATCGAAAGAAATTATGGAATTAATAAGCTGGGCTTTGAACGCAATTGACACTATCTTTTCAACGAGGAAAAGTGCCCCGGGTGCGGTTGTTTGCCCCGCAGGAACGGCTGCTGCGGGCTATTTACGGGAAACAAGTAATTGGAAACTCTTGTGCCTGACTGATCTTTCCATCGAAGATGTAGAAGATTTGTACGTCTTCGTAGTAATGGTGATTGGGATCGTTCTGATTGGATCTGGGATTGTCCTGGTGTACCGCAAATTGATGAAGATGGACACAACCTATCAAAAGGCTGGCCAGGCGAGGTTCAACCATCAAATTGAAAAAATGGAGAGGACTCTGATAGCGGCAAATGGAGAACTGTCTCGGAAGGTGGATTACATCATGATTACGCTTAGAGCCATCCATGAAGGATTCAACGTCCAGCAATGAAGGATTAAGTACTGAATCTGTAAGAGAATATAAAGTTTTTTTTTCTCTCTGCGATCAGTACTATTCGACGAAATCTGACTCCCTCACAAAAATCCTCCTGATCATCTGCAGCTTGTTGTTTTCAAAACATTGAGCTCACGGCCTTCGGACAGGCAGCTGCATGGCTCAAGGACAATGCCAGCAGCTAGACAAAACATCTCCTGCCAAAGAGTCCTTGTTGTTCTTAACTGATACAAACACCTACATTCAACATTACACTCATACTGATTCACAAAACTGATGATAAAGATGATTCACTCACTGCTCTCTCTGTGTCCTTGTGAACTTTTTTTTGTCTGCTGACTGTGCATCGAGGGCTTTTTTTTCTTGTAATCATAATATTGATCATATATGACCACTATTCTGACAATCAATGATTTTTTTGCTCCTTCCTATTGTATTATCCTTTCTTCCCATGCTTCCTGTACCCTTCTGTTGACAGGCGCGTTCACAGATGCAGCCGTGTCACCGGAAATGCAGGTCGTTTTCTGTGTCAAGTCAAATCCCTCGTATGTTATCAGTGATCTGTCATCAGTTATCTGTTAATGTACTTGGCAATAAATCTTTTCTGAGTTCTGGTTAGGGCAAGAGGATTATGTTGGTTTAAATGAATCAACTCCCTCTGGCTATTTAAACTGTCAAAATCCCAGAAGTTCTGGTCGTGGAGGAGGAGTAGTGACAATTTACCATTCCAAATTACTAGTTAATGTAAAGCAAAAATCACGTTACAATTCCTTTGAGGGCCTGGTCCTCAGTATTGGGCACTTTAGTAATTTTAGGCTAAACCCAATTTTATTTGCCATAGTTTATCATCCTCCATCAACCTACTCAGAGTTTTTATCTGAATTGGCCGAATTCTTATACATGTAGATGTAGATAGTAATTGCGTTAATATGGCATTTAATTCAATATTGGACTCGATGGGGTTTTCTCTGAAAGTAGGAAATTCTACCCATTATCGCCACCATACGTTGGACCTTGTTCTGACATATGGCATAGAAATAGAAAATCTGGTAGTGTCTCCTCATAACCCTGTACTGTTAGACCATTTTCTGTTAACCTTTGATTTTACTATTTCTGACTATTTGGCTCCTAAAGAAAAATATTACTACAGTAGATGCCTCTCAGATGATGTTGTAACCAAATTTATGCAGATTATTTCCTCTATGCCATGTGTCAACACAACGGAAATAAGCTATAGACAGATTGCTCCTTCTGTAATTGATAGCATGGTAGATAGTGTTACAGCTTCTCTGCATCAGACTCTAGACATGGTGGCCCCTTTAAAAAAGAAAAGTCTAATCAGAGATTTGTAACTCCTTGGTTCAACACAGAAACTCATAGCTCATAGCTTAAAACAGAAGACTCGTCAATTAGAAAGAAAATGGCGCTCCACTAATTTAGATGAAATCTACTGTATTTAGCTTGGAAAAATCATCTTTTAATTTATAAAAAACATCTCTTAGAAAAGCTAGAACAAGTTATTATTCTGCATTAATAGAAGAGAACAAGAATAATCTCAGGTTTCTTTTCAGCACTGTAGCCAGGCTGATAGTCAGGACTCTGTCAATCCTAGCATTCCCTTAGAGCTTACTAGTCAGGACTTAATGAACTTTTTCAATAATAAAATTTCATCTATCAGAGATAAAATCAGTCAGATTCTTCCCACCGTTAACTTAAATACAGTAACTACTACAACTCCTTCAACTGATATCTGTTTTGATGAGTTTATTCCAATTGACCTTTTAGAGTTAGACAAAATAGTTTCCTCATCCAAGCCTTCAACTTGTCTTTTAGACCCTATTCCTACCAGGTTATTTAAAGAAGTCTTCCCATTTATTGGTAGCTTTATTCTTTAAATAATCAATTCTTTATTAACTTTAGGCCATGTACCGCAGGCTTTTAAAACTGCTGTAATTAAACCCTTACTCAAAAAGCCAACGCTGGATCCAGGAGTTTTAGCTAACTATAGACCAATCTCTAATCTCCCTTTCATTTCAAAAATCAAAGAGTTGTTGCTATGCAGTTATTTGACCACTTGCAGGGAAATGGTTTATTTGAAGAGTTTCAATCTGGGTTTAGAATCCATCATATTACTAAAACAGCCTTAGTGAAGGTCACTAATGACCTCCTTATCGCATCTGAAAATGGGCTTGTTTCTGTACTTGTCCTTTTAGACCTTAGTGTAGCTTTTGATACTATCGATCATAATATTCTATTTGATAGATTATAACACTATGTTGGACTTAATGGAACTTTGTTGCAGTGGTTTAGATCTTATTTATCTGATAGGTTCCAGTTTGTTCATGTCAGTAATGAGTTTTCTTTCAACTCAAAGCTCAGTCATGGAGTTCCACAGGGATCTGTGCTAGGCCCTACTCTTTTTAGTTTATATATGCTTCCGTTAGGCAACATTATTAGAAAGCACTGTGTACATTTTCATTGTTACACAGATGACACACAATTATACCTGTCAATGAAGCCAGATGATAGTAATCAGTTAGCCAAGTTAGAGGCCTGTCTTAAGGAAATCAAAGCTTGGAAGACTTGTAATTTCCTGCTATTAAATTCAGATAAGACTGAAGTCATTCTTGTTGGTCCAAAAAACCCTTAGAAATACCTTTCCAAATCAAACTTTTAGTTTGGATGCGGTTACTCTTTCTCTTAATAGCTCTGTGAGGAACCTTGGGAGTTATTTTTGATCAAGATCTGTTTTTCAATTCGCATATTAAATTCGTTTCTAAGACTGCCTTCTATCATTTGCGTAATATTGCCAAGATTAGGAGCATCTTGTCTCAGAGTGATGCTGAGAAACTGATCCACGCTTTTGTTAGCTCTAGATTAGATTATTGTAACTCTTTATTATCAGGTTGTCCTAAAACATCTTTAAAAAGTCTTCAGTTGATCCAAAATGCTGCAGCAAGAGTTTTAACAGGTACTAACTAGAAAGAGAGATCATATCTCCCCGGTTCTGGCCTCCCTTCATTGGCTTCCCATAGAGTTTAGAATTAAGTTTAAAATCCTTCTTCTCACTTCCAAAGCTCTAAACAATCAGGCCCCTTTTTATTTAAAAGGTTTGATACTACCCTATTACCCTAACAGAGCACTACGCTCCCAAAATGCTGGATTACTTGTAATACCTAGAATCTCCAAAAGCACAATGGGAGGCAGAGCCTTCAGTTATCAAGCTCCTTTCCTGTGAAACCAGCTGCCAATCTGGATTCGGGAGTCAGCCTCGATCTCGGTTTTTAAGAATAGGGTTAAAACCTTCCTTTTTGATATAGCCTACAATGAGGGAGGGATCATGTGTCTCTGAACCCTTCCTTAGTTATGCTGCTAATAGGTTTAGACAGCAAGGGGACCTCCAATAATGCACTGAGCTTCACTCTCAATGAAATATTTTTTTTTGCTGGTCATTAACATCTGTTCTCTCCCCTAGACTGCCGGGTGACCTCCAATAATGTACCTGGCTTCTCTCCGTTAATGTTTGCTCTCTTTATGTCTGTTCTTTTCATCTTCTCTATCCCCTCACCCCCCAGCCAGTCGCAGCAGATGACTGCCCCTTCCTGAGCCTGGTTCTGCTGGAGGTTTCTTCCTGTTAAAAGGGAGTTTTTCCTCTCCACCATCGCCAAGCGTTTGCTCACAGGGGATCGCCTGATTGCTGGGTTTTTCTGCAATTGTGGGGGTTTCCCCTACAGTTGAAAGTGCTATGAGATGACTGTTGTTGTGAAATGGCACTATATAAATAAAGTTGAATTGAATTGGGCAGTCATGCTAGCGTGACACTCTGCCTGATGACTGACTGGAAAGCTCGTGAGGGCGGGGCATTGCTAAACTCCGCGCGGTCATGCGCGTTGTTTGTATGTGCGCTTGCGGAAAGTCATTGCTTCATATATTCTGGCGCGGCGGGCCGCCACCCAGAAATGTTACCAGAGGGAAACCCTGAGGAATTGTATCCAGTACACATCTTGGACGACTTACACTGGACGACTTACGCCTAACTATGGGTTTGGGGTCACTGGTTCAAAGTTCAAAGTTAACATTGCAGTTGCACTATGGTAAATGATAAATGCTACATTTACTATTACTAAAAAACTAGTAAGGCTAGGGTCACCAAACTTGGTACACAGGTTCACCTTGGGATCCTGCTCCCGGAACCGGTTCCGGCGGACCGGTGGCGCCACACGAGTAGGCTGCCCGTTGCAACAGCCTTTTTTTAGCTTCCTTCTTCTTTCTACACCTTTCACTCTGTATATATATCACGGACGCACGGATCGCCCCGGGGGTCTCCCGGGTCGGCGGACGGAGCCACGGTTTGCAGTGGGAGACGTTACAGCGGGGAGGAGCTAGTGCTAGCTAGCACTTGGCCGCCGCCCGGTGCTGATGGGAAACTCGACATACCGGGAGCTATAGCGAAAACGACGCGGGTGCCGGGCTGGAGTTTAGGCGGCGTGCAAGAAATATAAGACAGAATAATAAAGAGCGATGGCAAGAACCAAGCAGACCGCCCGTAAAATCTACTGGAGGAAGAAGCCCCCCAGGAGACAGCTAGCCACCAGGGCTGCTCGGAGAGGCACTCCGGCCACCGGCAGAGTGAAGAGGCCTCACCGTCACAGGCCCGTGGCTCTGAGAGAGATCCGTCGCTGCCAGAAATCCACGGAGCTGCTCATCCGTAAGCTGCCCGTCCAGCGCCTGGTGAGGGAGATCGCTCAGGACTTCACGACCGTCCTGCGTTTCCTGAGCTTCGCCGTCATGGCTCTGCAGGAGACCAGCGAGGCCCACCTGGTGGTCTCTTCTTCGCTAAGGGGGTCACCATCATGTCCAAAGACTTCCAGCTGGCCCGCCGCATCCGCGGAGAGAGAGCTTAGACTTTCTGCTGCACATTCACCAACCAACCATAATGCTCTGCACTGTGTGTCTATATATATACATTTATAGTAATATGGACATATGTTTACTAGATGTTGTTTTTTCTTGCCTTCTGATTGTTGCTCTGAGTGTTGCTATCCCTGTGCTGTTGCAATCCTGGAATTTCCCCATTGTGGGACTAATAAAGGCTTATCTTATCTTATCTTATCTTATCTTATCTTAAGACTATAGGTCTGGTGTCAAAAGGGCAAAGGCAAGGCTAATATTCCCTATGCCTTATTACTATACAAGGAGTAAAGTTAGGGTCACCAAACTTGGTACACAGGTTCACCCTGTGACCCTAAAGTTTGACTATGGTTTTGGGATTGCAAGGTCAAAGGTCAACATCAAAATGGCTTATAAACTATCTCAACAACAAAGAAAGCCAGGGTCACCAAACTTGCTATACAGGTTCACCTTGGGATCCTGACCTGTGACTATGGGTTTGAGGTCAAAAGGTCAGAGGTCAAGGTTAACATTTCTTATGACTTATTACTGTACAACGAGTAAAACTAGGGTCACCAAACTTGGTACACAGGCTCACCCTGTGACCCTGAAGTGTGACTGTGGCTTTGGGATCACAAGGTCAAAGGTCAACATCAAAATGCCTTATAAAGTATATCTCACCAACAAAGAAAGTTAGGGCCACCAAACCTGGTACACAGGTTCACTGTGAGACCATAACCTCTGACAGGTTTGGGGTCAAAAGGTCAAGGTTGGCACTCCCTATGATCTCTTTCTATAGAACGTGTAAATCTCTCTAGGGTCACCATACTTAGTACATGGGTTCACCTTGGGATCCTACCCTACAGCTATGGGTTGTATACTTTGTTGTATATTTGTGGATGATGGACTTTTTCATTATTTGATTCTGCCACAGTAATTATATTGAAAAGTTGAAAACTGCTGCCATTATTAAGTATTGGGATCATCAAAGAAAATGGAGGTGGGGGATACTGTACTCGCCTCAGAGTGCTCTTGTTTTATAAGTCATGTTTGACGAATATATTGTAGTTAACATTAATGTATTTGGAAAAAATTACATAATCAAATGTGCAATTCCTCTTTTCCTACAGCAATACTAGAGACACAATTTCTGCAAAAATGGACAGCTGTGGAGGTAAGTGTAAATTAATTTACTTATTCTACACTTTGTTTTACATTATTTTATGTAATCACCAATTTGTGAATAGACACTCCTTTTGGAATGCAGTAATCTTTAGCGTAGTTCAGTATCATAAAATTAATTACACACTCCACTCCATCAGATTGCAAAATAAAAATGAAACTGTATTGAATTACCACAGAGATTGGCCTCTCACTGGTAAAGAACCAATGACCTTAACGTCTGGCAATGAGTGGTCCTCTCATGGGGTTTTAGCAGCCTCATTTTTAAACCCCTTTAATTATTCTTGACCTAACAAAGAATCTCAGTAAAAGCTCTTTGTTATATTGGTAGTAGGTGGCTACTTATACAGTTGAATTCACTAATTCTTTATCCCCCCCCCCCCCCGGGAAATTAACAAAACTGAGCCATTTTTGAACCTTAAGTCTGTTAAAAGGTATTTAAAATGATCACAGCAAAGTTTCATGCTCCTTCCCTGTGATCTTGGCCAGGGTGGTGGAGTAGGGGGAACTGAATACAGTTTTGGTAATAATCAGTTTATCATGATGAACTGTGGCTCACCCAGGTAGGGCTTGGCACTAACTTTTGTGCTCACCCACTATCGTTGCTACTAGTTTTCTAGAGACTCCAGACAACATTGATACTACTCATAAGTTTGTTCAGTGGTATATAGGGGCTTGGCGATATACCAAATATACAGTATGTGTGTATGTATATATATATATATATACAGTATATATATATATATATATATATATATATATATAAAGGTACATTTGACCACCTACAATACATAAAATGGTTATATCGCACATATTTGAGTATCTGTCACGTTAATATAAGCAGTGAATCATGCTCTTCCCAGCTGCTGCTGCTGAGCATGGCTCGCAGAGAAATGTACACTGCAGTGAGCAGAAATAAAAAGTTAGACAAGAGAATAAAAGCAGCACAGGAAATGGGGGGAACCAGGAAAAGATAAACTCCCAGTCTGAACTCTCTGCAGGTGTAAAATCATGCTCACCTAGCGGACAAACTTTAAAAATAAGGGCTCCTATCCGGTCTTGCAACCCTTCAAAATAAGAGTGAGTGGCTCTTTGAACTGATGAAATGTAGACACTTTAAAAAAAATGGCGACAAACGATACTTCCGTCACTTATTAGACCATCTGGCCAAGTATTAGTAGGATACGTTACAGCAGAGTCCAGCTGTTAGCACTTAACCGGACCAAGATGCTAGCGCAAGACCTCGACATACCAGGTGAAATAAGACAGAAACGACGTGGATGCCGTGCTGGAGCAAGACGGCGGGCGAGAAATATAAGGTACAGACCCGTCCTTCCATCCGTTATTATGGGGAATGTACGATCGCTACTCAATAAGACTGACGAGCTAGTGGCTATCTCCCGCTACGAGAGCATCTTCAGAGAGATTAGCTTGATGTTGTTTACTGAGACGTGGCTAAAGCCTGTTTTCCACTAGCCCAGCACACCTCGGCACGGCTCGATTCACTTCAGTACGGCTCGGAATGCTTCTGTCTCCATTAGCACGGTGTTGTGCTTGTGCTGTGTTTTTTTTTTTTTTTTTTTTTTAGGAGGTTTTAGAAGCGGGGCAGCAGCAGATTCTTAGCGAGGCGGGGCCACACTCCCGTGACGTTACGCACCCGACTGAGTCCTTATTTACACGAGACAAAAAAGGATCCAAGGATTATTGCCTTGCTGCTCTGTGGATTTATCTCACAATTAATTTTATCTCATAATTAAGCTGCAACAACACAAGTCACTTTTGTTTTGAATTAACTGCCAAATGACCTAGAAATAATGAGCTGAAACTTGTTTTTATTTGTATTAAATAATGAGACGGTGGCACACTGGCCTACACCAAATTATTATTTTTTACATCCTAGGGCATTTTGGATGTACTGAATTAAAAAAATTCATGTTTTTCACCTTCAGGTCAACGTTTGGAACAACAGTATTATTATTTTCTGTTTAGATGATGCTACACTCCTTCTAAAGTATTGTAATTCTCTGAATTTGGAATGCCGATAGAACATTCAATTTACATATACTTACTTTTTTACATACTTTGACTTGTAAGCTTGATCAGTCTGTCTTGCTGCATTTTAAAGTCCAACTGTGCAACTTTTTATAAGTTAACATAAAAAATGTACCCAAAGTTTAGAACTGGATCATGTGGGGCTAATTTTTTATGATATTTCAATAAAAAGAACAGAAAGCTTACAAAAACATTTGTTTTTTGGTCTAGTTAAAAATTACATTACCTTTACAATGGTTGACCCTGACAGGAAGATCAGTATCATTTTGATCAGATTAGGCAATGGAATTTCTATGTAATTATACTGTTTTATAATTCAGTGTTATAACAGACAAACCACACTTTCCAAAACAATTCCATTTTATTATATACAAAATATTAAAAGAAAAAAAAAACTTTGCAACACAACATGAAGGTTAATCGACATTTTATACACGCCGACCACTGAGTGTCTACACCAGCTTCCCAAACTGGGTCACGACTCGGATGAATGAAGGCGTCTCTGCCAGCTGTGGGTCAGGAAGGCTCGGTTGAATAATCCGGACGGGCTGTCGCGGCGGACGCGTGGGATGATTCTACAAGGAAAATGCACACAATAAAATACAGCACAGTAGTTTTTAACAAGAATACATAAGCTTATTTCAGCGTATTGTTCACATGAATAATTAAAATAAAAGCTTTAGTCCGCAGTGTGCTGCAATAAAGCAGCGATCCATCCAAAAATGAACAGCTTTTTTATTGCATAAATAAACTGAGCGTCTTACCGAATATATTTGCGAAAAAACGCACAATAAAAAAAAATTAAAACTCACCGTTAAAGGACTCCGATGTCGAGACCTCCCGGTATATTTTTTCATTCCGGGCGGCTCCGTCTAACTCGCGCTACGTTCGTCTGACAATGCAGTGAGCAGACACTGCAGCTCCTTATTGATGCATGGAACACCCTTATTACACGAAGCCATTTTTGATAGAGATAATGAAAATAGCACAGCAATACACTGAAAAGGAACCGCCAACAGTGGTTGCGTGCTGAGTAAAGGCGGTCGTGAAGATTCTTTTTTTTTTTTTTTTTTTCAAAAACTTTATTGAGAAGGTCGTGAAGATTTGGTAGATGAGGAGGAGGAGAGGGGCGGTTACAACCTGACCAATCAGCGCCGGTTACGACCTGACCAATCAGCGGCGACCAGTCTGTTAACGTCACAACACGGCACAGCTCAGCACTGCTGTACCCTGCCCTTAAGCGGGGCTGAGAATTGCGGCTGTTAAACCGTGTTGGGGCTTGTGGAAAAGCGTACAAAGCGTGCTGAGCCGTCCCGTGTCGCGCTAAAGCGTGCTAGTGGAAAAGGCCCTTAACAGAACTAGCAACAGATGCTAACATCGAACTGGAGGGTTTCCACGCAATACGGGCAGACCGGACACCAGACAGTGGGAAGGCAAGGGACGGAGGAGTGATAATGTATGTTAATAACAGCTGGTGCAGACCGGGACATATCACGGTTAAACAGCAACACCGCAACAAAGACATTGAGTTGCTAGTTGTTAGCATGCGGCCTACCTATCTCCTGAGGGAATACTCACACGTGATCTGCATTGTTATTTATGCAAATCCGACGGCGAATGCGGGGACAGCGCATGACGCCATCCACTCAGTAACTGGCAGGCTGCTGACAGAACACCCAGATGCTCTCCTCCTCATCTCAGGTGATTTCAACCATATTTCACTGTCCCCCATTCTGCCCACGTTCACCCAGTATGTCACATGCCACACTAGAGACAATAAAACACTGGACTTATTTTATGCTAACACTAAGGAGGCGTACACCTCATCACCACTCCCCCACTCGGGAGATCGGATCACATCTTGGTTCATCTTCTGCCGGTGTACAAACCCCTAGTACACAGACAACCTCCGGTCATGCGCACAGTGAAGATATGGTCTGAGGAGGCAATGGATGCTTTAAAGGACTGTCTTGAAACCACTGCCTGGGAGCAGCTCTGCGATCCACATGGTGAGGACATCGATGGCCTCACTCACACCAGCACGGACTACATCAACTTCTGTGTGGACAACACCGTTCCCACCAAGACCATACGGTGTTGCTGGAACAACAAACCCTGGATCAACCCTGAGATAAAAACACTTCTGAGAGAGAAGAAGAGGATCTTCAGGTCAGGGAACAGGGAGATGCTGAAGTCTGTACAGAGGGAGCTGAAGAGGAAGATCAGAGAAGGCAAGGACAGTTTCAGGAAGAAGATGGAGGACAAGCTGCAACAGAGCGACATCAGCGAGGTCTGGAGAAACCTTAAAACCATCTCTGGGCTCCAGAATACCTCCTCCCAGGCCACGGGGGGCAGGGAGTGGGCGAACAATCTGAACCTGTTTTTTAATAGGTTTGACCAACCGCCCTCCCTCCCGACTGCACACCAACCACTGCTGCCTCTACAGTCATCGAGACCTGCTGTCCACACCCCACTCCACCAACACCTCCCCACTCCCAGCACACAGCCCCCCAACCTGACCCTCACTAGGACCCAGGCGAGGACGGAGCTGAGGAAGATCAAGGCGAGGAAGGCCTCGGGACCGGACAGCATTAGCGCAAAGCTCTTCAAGTCCTGCGCAGACCAGCTGTGTGGGATTGTGGAGCACATCTTCAACCTGAGCCTGAAGCTGGGGAGGGTACCACAGTTGTGGAAAACATCTTGTGTGGTACCTGTACCAAAGACTTCCCACCCCAAAGACCTGAACAGCTACAGGCCAGTGGCCCTGACGTCTCACATGATGAAGACCCTGGAGAGACTGCTCCTTGCTCACCTCCGTCCCCTGGTGGGACCAGTGATGGATCCACTCCAGTTCGCCTACCAGCATGGCATTGGGGTGGAGGATGCAGTGATTTTCCTCCTTCACCGTTCCCTGTCCCACCTGGAGAAGCCCGAGAATGCGGTGAGGATCATGTTCTTTGACTTCTCCAGTGCTTTCAACACCATCCAACCGATGATCCTGAAGGACAAGCTGCTGTGCGCAGAGGTGGACCAGCACCTGTCATCATGGATCCTGGACTACCTCACTAACCAGCCACAGTTTGTGAGAACCCGGGATTGTGTGTCCGACACAATCATCGGCAGCACGGGGGCCCCCCAGGGAACGGTTTTGGCTCCCTTCCTGTTCACCCTTTATACTGCGGACTTCTCACACAACACAACACATTGCCATCTACAGAAGTTCTCTGACGACTCTGTGATCGTCAGCCTCATCTCCAATGGAGATGAAGCTGAGTACAGAGGACTTATCCAGGACTTTGTGGACTGGTGCCATTGGAACTGCCTCCAGATCAACACGAGAAAAACTAAGGAGCTGGTGGTGGACTGCCGCAGGCAAGGACAACCCCTCACAGCACCAGTAAACATCCAGGGAACAGACACTGAGATGGTGACATCCTACAAGTACCTGAGTGTTCCTCTGAACAATAAACTAGACTGGTCACACAATACCGACACACTCTACAAGAAGGGACAGCGCAGGCTGTTCCTACTGAGGAGGCTCAGGTCTTTTGGTGTACAAGGGGTGCTGCTGAAGGCATTCTACGACACAGTGGTGGCATCAGCCATCACTTTTGGAGTGGTCTGCTGGGGCAACGGCATTACAGCAGCCGATCGAGACTGAACAAACTGATCAAGAAAGCTAGCTCTGTCCTGGGGCAACGCCTTGACCCAGTGGAGGAGATAGGAGCGAGAAGGATGGTGGCCAAACTGTCATCTCTGCTGGAGTCCGAGTTCCACCCTATGCAGGACATACTGGATGCACTGAGGAGCTCATTTAGCAGTAGACTACATCATCCTAGATGCGTGACCGAGAGGTTTCGCAGGTCCTTCCTACCTACGGCTGTCAGACTGTATAACCTAAGCAGGGCTGCTCGCAGAGATCGCAAAAAAAACGTGATGACCTAATAGTATTGAATGCAGAAGACGCAACATACTTACACAAATGGTCCCCTCCAGTATACAACTAGGACAATATCAGTCGCTATGGAGGGTGATAATATGTATGGGTACATATTCATACCATGAAGGGTAACTAAATAGACGGTTGTGCTGTTTAGTCCATCTAGCTACAATGCTCCGCACTGTATATATATATGTATGTATGTATGTATGTATGTATGTATGTATGTATGTATGTATGTATGTATGTATGTATGTATGTATGTATATATATATATATATATATATATATATATATATATATATATATATATATATATATATATATATATATGTATGTATGTATGTATGTATGTATGTATATATATATATGTATATATGGGCTGCACGGTGGCGCAGTGGTTTAGCACTGTGGCAGCACAGTTTACCCTCGGCCGGGGGATCGCGGGGATCATGAGATCGTGGGTTCGATCCCAGCCCCCGACCAACAGTGAGCTGTGTGGAGTTTGCATGTTCTCCCCGTGTTGCGCGGGTTTACTCCGGGATTTCTCCGGTTTCCTCCCGCACACCAAAAAACATGTAGGTTTAGGGCGCTCGCGCACGCAGCGACCAGCAGCCAGTGGCTTGTCACCAGACTGCAAACCAAGTCTACCTACGGGTACAAATAAGTAACAAAAAAAAAAAAAAAAAAAAAAAAAAAAATATATATATATATATATATATATATATATATGTATGTATGTATGTGTGTGTATATATATATATATATATATATATGTGTGTGTGTGTACGTATGTATATTCACTGCTCTTATTTTCTTATCTTCTAAATTATTTCTGTGTTGCTATCCCTGTGCTGTTGCAATCCTGGAATTTCCCCATTGTGGGACTAATAAAGGCTTATCTTATCTTATCAACTATGTGTGGTAAACTGAAACATTTCTGCCCATGTGGATAAACTTGATTACTTGATAATGTGGGTTCTGTTAAACAATGGAAAAAAGACACTTTGCTCAGTTACATATTGTTGTGAAGATTTTTCTCTGACAGAAGTTTTCATTTTATTCTATTATTCAGCTGTTTTATAAGTGAAATGAAGAAATAATAATAATGCATCGGGAGTGTTTCTTTTTTCCATTGAGAGAGTAGGGAAGGGAAAAAAAACATTCATAATAGTAATCTTTTTCCGGTTCCGCCGGACCGGCGGCGCCACACGAGTCGGCTGCCTGTTGCAACAGCCTTTTTTTTTATCTTCCTTCTTCTTTCTACACCTTTCACTCTGTATATACTGTATATCACGGACGCACGGATCGCCCCGGGGGTCTCCCGGGTCGGCGGACGGAGCCACGGTTTGCAGCGGGAGACGTTACAGCGGGGAGGAGCTAGTGCTAGCTAGCACTTGGCCGCCGCCCGGTGCTAATGGGAAACTCGACATACCGGGAGCTGTAGCGAAAACGATGCGGGTGCCGGGCTGGAGTTTAGGTGGCGTGAAAGAAATATAAGACAGAATAATAAAGAGCGATGGCAAGAACCAAGCAGACTGCCCGTAAAATCTACTGGAGGAAGAAGCCCCCCCCCCCCCCCCCCTTCCCCAGGAGACAGCTAGCCACCAAGGCTGCTCGGAGAGGCGCTCTGGCCACCGGCAGAGTGAAGAGGCCTCGCCGTCACAGGCCCGTGCTCTGAGAGAGATCCGTCGCTACCAGAAATCCACGGAGCTGCTCATCCGTAAGCTGCCCGTCCAGCGCCTGGTGAGGGAGATCGCTCAGGACTTCAAGACCGTCCTGCGTTTCCTGAGCTTCGCCGTCATGGCTCTGCAGGAGACCTGCGAGGCCAACCTGGTGGGTCTCTTCTTCGCTAAGGGGGTCACCATCATGCCCAAAGACTTCCAGCTGGCCCGCTGCATCCGCGGAGAGAGAGCTTAGACTTTCTGCTGCACATTCACCAGCCATAATGCTCTGCACTGTGTGTCTATATATATACATTTATAGTAATATGGACATATGTTTACTAGATGTTGTTTTTTTCTTGCCTTCTGATTGTTGCTCTGAGTGTTGCTGTCCCTATGCTGTTGCAATCCTGGAATTTCCCCATTGTGGGACTAATAAAGGCTTATCTTATCTTATCTTAATTTGAGTAATCACTTTAGTCTTGAAAGTTTGAGGTTTTTCTCCAAAATTTATAACAATTTTCTTCTAGTGTTCTATGTTTCTCTGTAAATTTATCTAAATTTGAAACCATTTTTTCAAATTTGTAATTTCCTCTTTTTAAAATTGACTTGTACATTTGAGACTTTATTATAAATTTGTGGATTATTTTATGGCTAATTTTTGTCGATTTTTAAAAAAAAAAATAAAATTACTGTTTTTTTAAATAAATTTGAAACAGACTGTGGGAATTTTTTTTACTTTTTCCTTATAACAAATTACATTTTTGACCATAATTTTGCAGAGCCAGAACAAAACAATAATTTAACTCTGATTTCAAAGAAAAACATGTTAATAAAATTGTATTTAATGAAATAAATGAACTTAAATGACCAAAGATGCAGTTATTTCTCTTATAATATTTATATATATTTAGTTTTTTTTAGACATTTCCTCACCACCCAGACAGCAGGAAAAATGTTTACTTTGTCTGAAGGCTGCTGATGGATTAAAGTCATTGACTTTGTGAATTTCAGTCATCTTAACTTGCCAGGTACATAATAATGAACATAAATTAATGAATATTAACTAAGGTAAAGGTAAAAACATCTCCTTTTTATTCTTGTCCAAAATAAGAAAATAAAACTGATAATTAAGAAGAAGACAAAATGAACCTACTCGAGCTCCTAACCACAGCTGTTAGCTAAGCGACTCTTCTATTATTCAGTCCCTCCAGGATTCCACGATGTTGTGATCGCGTCAGTTCACGCGAAATCAGCCAATCAGCACAGCTATTGTGCGACCTTGCAACTTTGTTCAATCCTCGCAACTTTCCCTCAATTTTGGCCAATCCTCGTCAACTTCTGCCAATTTCACCAATCAAATTTGTCACTAGCATTTCAGCGCCACTCAGTCTAACCAATCAAATGCATCGCTGCACTGCATTCACTTCCGTGTTTCAGTAAGTATTAACAGAACACTTCAGCAAAAAACAGTGTGTGATTAAAAAGAAACACTCACCCACGAGGTTTCCAACACCGTCCCTTCCTCAATCTCCCCCAGCCTGCTGGTGGAGGTCTTCGTCCTGACCTCATGTATGAAGTACTGGGTTTGTGTTGAAAAACGTCCGCCTGCCCCAAAGCACCCCGTTGCGGGAGCGCACGTGACGAGAGACTCCATAAAATCACAAACGAGCAAATCTGACACTACAGCCAGTGTTTGATCATTTCATGCGTCTTAAGAGGTAAAATCATTACTACATCTTGTCAATGAGCTTTAAACTTGTGGTCTGAACACGGACAAACGCCCCCCACCCCACCCCCCTCTAAATGAAAGATCTGTGTCTGATGAGATGGGTGTGTGTCTGTCAAGACACCCAGCAGACAGATGGGTAGGAGTTAGGCACGGAAATAGAAAGAATATTGTCTGTAATTTTTTTCAGAAAAACACAAGACTCCAATAGACAATACAGACAAACGGAATAAATTTTATTTTTTCCTCTCCGCTCAACGAGTGGTTGGGGACCATAGGGCGTTTTCAAATGAAGGTGCTGCAAATAATTTCCAAATCTCTACTCTTTAACATACATTCAATGCAAATTAGCTGTTGTAATGAATATTGTGTTAAAGTCTGTATTTGCTGCTGCACAAAGAGTTTTTCTGTATAGCAAAAGTTTCTGCTTAATTTACAGATCACTGTAATAAGAAATGTTTGACAATCCTCTGCTTTTCTTGTAATATAGAATATCACTGTAGTAAGCTGGAAAAAAGCATCCGCTTTAAAATTTGAAATTCTTCCCACAACTTTTGGTGCAAAAAACCCTCTCAATTTTTATCGCAACTTTAAAAAAAAAAAAAAAAAAAAAAGCTCCCGCAAATTCAGGCTTTTTAGGCCGCAACAATCATAAAAACATCCCGTGAAATCCTGGAGAGACTGATTAGTGCTCCCGTTACCAGCGGGTTAAAACCACCATAAATGCCTCCACTATTTACATACCTCTTCTGCTTTTTTCCGCATTTAAAATACTTTAGTAAGCTCATGTTTCTCTCGGACAGTGACACTAGCGAGACACTCTGCCTGTCGACTGGAAACGGTCACGCGGGCGGGGCACTTCTGAACTCCGAGCAGATGACGGTCATGCGTGTTGTTCGTGTGCACACTTGCAGACTGTCATTCTATCATTTTTTTTAAAATTTCCTCTTAAAGTGGCAGCATAATTTCAAGCGTGGCGGGCTGCCACCCGGAAATGTTACCAGAGGAAACTCTGAACCTGGAGGGGCATGATAGGGAGGAACAGCCTGCCCGATCTGAACCCAAGTGGTGTTCAGTTATTGGACTTCCAAGGGTGTCCATATGTGCACCTAGCACCAGGACAGGCACGGGGTTGCAATTTGATAATCAATTTTGTTATCACGTCATCAGACCTGCGACCACATGTCTTGGACACTCGGGTAAAGAGAGGTGCAGAGCTGTCAACTGACCAGAGGCGGATGCCAATCAGACCCAATAGACCTAAACGTATAGTGAGGGTGTGCTGGGAATGTCTGGCTGAGGCCCCTGTCCAGGAGGTCTTCAACTCTCATCTCCGGAAGAACTTCGACTACATTCCAAGGGAGTCTGGGGACATGGAGTTTGAATGGGCTATGTTCTCCCCCTCCATTGTTGAAGCAGCTACCCAGAGCTGTGGCTGCAAGGTTATTGGGGCATCTCATCGTGGCAGCCCCCGAACAAGGTGGTGGACACCAGTGAGGGGGCCATCAAGCTGAATAAAGAATCCTATTGAGCTTGGTTGGCTTGTGGGACTCCTGAAGCAGCTGAGGTGTACTGGTAGGCCAAGCGGAGTGCAGCTCAGGTGGTTGCTGAAGCAAAAACGTGGGTGTGGGAGGAGTTCGATGAAGCCATGGAACAAGAGTTTTTGTCGGCCTCGAAAAGATTCTGGCAAACTGTCCGGTGACTCAGGAGGGGGAAGCAGCTCCCTGTCCACACTGTGTATGGTGTGGATGGGGCGCTGCTGACGTCGACTGGGGACATCGTCAGGCAGTGGAAGGAATACTTGGAGGATCTCCTCAATCCCACTGACATCTTCCACAGAAGAAGCAGGGCTTGAGGACGAGGGGGACGACTCGCCCATCATGGGGACTGAGGTTGCCAAAGTGGTTAAACTCTGATGGCTGGGCCCCAGGGGTGGATGAGATTCGCCCTGAGTACCTCAAGGCCCTGGATGTTGTAGGGCTGTCATGGTTGACAAGTCTCTGCAATGTCGCATGGAGGTCGGGGACAGTGCCTTTGGCAGGGCAAACTGGGGTGGTGGTTCCTTTTTTTAAAAAAAGGGGGACCGGAGGGTGTGTTCCATCTTTAGGGGGATCACACTCCTCAGTCTCCCTGGGAAGATCTATGCCAGGATACTGGAGAGGAGAGTCCGACCACTGGTCGAACCTCGGATCGAGGAGGAGCAATGTGGTTTTCGTCCTGGCCATGGCACATCGGACCAACTCTTTACCCTCCCGAGAATCTTCAAGGGTTCGTGGGAGTTTGCCCAACCAGTCCACATGTGTTTTGTGGACTTGGAGAAAGCATTCGACTGCATCCCTCATGGTCTCTTGTGGTGGATGCTGCGAGAGTATGGGCTAATGGACTCGTTGTTATGAGCTATCCGATCCCTATACTACCGTTGCAAGAGTTTGTTTCGTATTGCCAACACCCAGTCAAACTTGTTTCCAGTGAGAGTTGGACTCCGCCAGGGCTGCCTTTTGTCACCGACCTGTTCATAATTTTTATGGACTGGATATCTAGGCACAGCAAAGGATCTGAGGGTGTCATGTTCGGTGACCACAGGATTTCATCTCTGCTGTTTGCAGATGATATTGTCCTGTTAACTTCATCAACCAATGACCTACAGGCCTTGCTGGAACGGTTTGCTACGGAGTGTGAAGCGGCTGGGATAAGAATCAGCACCTCCATGTCCGAGTCCATGTTCCTCAGCCGGAAAAAGGTGGATTGTCCTCTCCGGGTTGGGGACAAGCTCCTGCCCCAAGTGGAGGAGCTTAAGCATCTCGGGGTCTCATTCACTAGTGAAGGGAAAATGGAGTGTGAGATTGACAGACGGATCGGGGCAGCCTCTGCATTGATGCAGACGTTGTACCGGTCTGTTTTGGTGAAGAGGGAGCTGAGCTCTAAAGCAAAGCTGTCGATTTACCAGCCAATCTGTTTCTACCCTCACTTACGGTCATGAGCTTTGGGTAATGACCGAAAGAATGAGATTGCGGATACAAGTGGCTGAAATAAGCTTTCTCCATAGGATGGCTAGACTCACCCTGAGAGATGGGATGAGGAGCTCAGTCATCTGGGAGAGGCTCAGAGTAGAACTGCTTCTCCTCCACATCAAAAAGAGCCAGTTGAGGTGGTTTGGGCATCTGATCAGAATGCCTCCTGGACACCTCCCACTTGATGTGTTTCGGGCATGTCCCACTAGGAGGAGACCCCAGGGCAGACCCAGGACACGCTGCAGAGACTGCGTCTCCCATCTGGCTCGGGAATGTCTTGGTATCCTCTCTGAAGAGCTGGAGCAGGTGGCCAGGGAGAGGGAAGTCTGGGCTTCTCTGCTTGAGCTGCTGCCTCCATGACCCGTACCTCCAGAAAGGCGGTAGAAGATGGATGGATGGATGCTTGAGCCAGCAATGAAGATTTTAAATATTAAGAAGGATTTCTGAGTTTATTATTAGATTGAAACTCAGCCAGAGGCTCAGAGAAATTCAGGGGCAGCCATCTTGATTGTGCCATGTTATGCAAGATTGTCACTTCTCAGTTTGGATCACTGCCCAATTTGGAGCATGCCTGTGCAAGACACTCCACCATCTTGGAAAGCAAGGTATCGCAGTGCATATGGACAAACATCTTTTGAATTACTTCATTGCCTTAGCAGATCTGGAATACACGTGTCATTTGGGATCCAGTTTGGACTGCGCATGAACCCCCCCCCCCCCCATCCCCTCCAAATTTTGTCAAACTTTATTCAACAAAAAGTCATAAACATTTTAATTCATTATAAAGTCTTGTAACAATTATTTAAAAAAATTCTCAATATATTATTTTTGAAGAATACCAAGAGTTTAATTTTGCACCTTGCTGAACATACTGTATTTTGATGCATTTTTTAAAATGTTTGTTTTCATGAAAATGCAGTCCTGCTTACCTTTTAAGTTTCAACATATTTGTTTTTCTTTTAAATTTGCCAGTTTTGTTTTTGTTTTTTGCTTAAGGTAAACTGTCTTTTACTCCTGTATCTTTATCCTGAAGGTAAATTAAAAAAAAAAAACAAAAAGTCAAAATTTGTTTAATTGTAAATTTGTGCTTGCACATTGGAGGGCTTCCTCTTTTAAGTTTGACTCTTCCTTTTTTTTTCCTGCAACTTTGTATATGTGTGTGTTTTTCTCAAAAGTTTGTGACTTTATCCTTGCAAATTTGTGGAAATTGTTCTCTTTCAAATTTCTGACTTGCTTATGGTAAACTTTGACTTTTTTTGTAAATTTGTTCTTTTAATTTGCAAATTTTCTCCTATAAAAATTCTAGGCGAACAAGCTCATAGGAGATTGGGGTTTAATATCTTGATATCAAGGTTCCTGTGGGCTTATTATTTCAGCTGTTACCAGTCAAAGTATCTTGTTAAAGTGACTCAACTAAAGGCTGCTGCTAAAATCCAGTGACATTTGACCAGTGGTTCAGTGCTGAAGTCGAGCCTTGATGATGGTCTATCAAAAATGTTTTCCTACACCTTTTGACTTTGACTAACCTCACCAGTCAGTGATAACAAATATCCTGTTTAACAGACATTCAAGTGAAGGAGCTGAGTAAGCGTGCATCAGGCCAGGCGTTTGAGGTGATCCTCAGCCCCACATCTCCGAATGCTAAGGTGGAATTCCCACTGTCTCCGACTAAGAAGAAGGAAACTTCACTGGATGAGATCAAGAGGAAACTGGAAGCTGCAGAGGAAAGACGCAGGGTATTTAGAGCGGCAGCTTAAATCGCTTAGATGTGTGTGTAGAAGTGTGTTCACATAATACAGTCGTTCTTATTTTCTTTTTGCCAGAGTCATGAGGCTGAAGTGTTGAAACAGCTTGCAGAGAAACGGGCGCATGAGAAGGAGGTCATACAGAAGGCCATTGAGGAGCACTGCAACTTCAGTAAGCTGGTAGAAGAAAAGGTCAAACAGAAGATGGAGGCAAACAAAGAGAACCGCTCCGCCCGCATGGCAGCCCTCACTGAGAAATTCAAGGAGAAGGTAAAGGCCATAGTCATGTTCCAACAGCTGGGGAGGGTAGTAACTCGTAAGGCTGGATTCATGTTAGCCTCACAAACAAAAAGGATGCAGACTGTAGGCTACGGTCGCTTACACAGCACTGTTCAAAGTAGTTTTCAGGCACCGAAGCTGTCTGCCACACGGCCGCGTTTCATGCACTTGCACCAGATGTAATCTATGGTCCGTATGTCCACGTAGTATGACAGCGATGTTCAAGAAAACTTATTTGAACACCCAGAATTAAATAAAATGAGGAAAAAGAACAAAAAGGTGCACATTTCAGTGTAAACAATGGCGGGAGTTTGGTGTGGACCGCTTGCGTACTTTCCAGGCTGCATGCCCTCGGTCTGTGCTCACCCTCTGCTGGATGGATGATGACGAAATTTATGTCACGCGCACTGTGCGCTCGTGCGCACAGATGCGTTTGTGTCACCATGAATTGGGCTTTACCTTTACTCAAGCAGCTTTTTCACAACGTTGTATTTTTGTGAGTAGTTTTATTGTAGGATAATTTTTATTTTTACTTGAGTACATTTATGAAGAAAATCCAAACTTTCATTCAAGTACTTTTGGTCATAGTTTGAGTTACTTTTGATTTCAGTGATTTGAACTGAATGTGATTCAGGTTTTCTCTTAATTTATCTTCCTTTCTGATCTGAAATCATTGTTATTCTATTTTTGATCAGGGAATATTTCCGTTGTTACTCTCGCTTTATACAATTTGGATTATATTAGAGGGTATAGCGATATGCAAAAGTTTGACTACCCCTTGACAAATACCACATTTTTAATTGAAACTGTAGGGTATGGAGAAATTACAATATTATTGGCAAACAGTGTGTAGCTACTTTGTAGGGCATGAATTAAAGTATAATTTAAACAAAGAAATAAACACACATATTTGCCATTTGCAAAAGTGTTGGCACTCTTCACACTTAACAGTAACTGATTAAATGCACCTTTTAAAAATCACTTCAATATGCTATTTGTCAAGGGATGGCCTTTTTATTCATTTATTTTTTGCATAGCACTGTACATATGGATAGTTTATATTTGATTTTCCTCAGACTGACATATCTAAAAGAAAAATCTCACGAACTACGCTAATTTAATTTGAGCGAAAAATGTTTAAAAAAAGCAAACTTATAAGAAAAGGCAGTTTTATTTGAAACATCTTAAATTCAGAGGAAAAAAAATACAAGAAAAAAAGCTTGATCAATGTTTATGTGAAAAAAACTTAAAAATTGGTGAGAAAACTGTAAATTTATAAAACAAATCTCAACTTTATTAGACAATAGTTACTTTATGAAAAAAGAGCTTTATTATTTGTCACAAATTTAAGAGAAAAACCTAATAAACTGGTGGTAGTGACGTCATTCTCCACTAAAGTATCTTTTTTAAATTGGTTTTTGTGTTTACACTTACTTGTAACAATATCGTATTGTAATGGTACTTTTACTTAAGTACAGTTTCTGGCTACTCTACCCACTTATTTAATGTATGAACATGTCTAAAACGGCTCGTGTCATGATTCTTTTTATTTTCATACAGGACAAGAAGCTGGAAGAAGTGAGAAAGAACAGGGAGGCCATAAAAGAAACGGAGGCTTAACTCCTTCCGGATCCAGTGATCAGTCTTTTCACCTCCAAACACGAGCTGTTATTTTAATAACTGACAGGATTTTGCTGTTGAGTCAGGGTTGGTCAGTTTTGCTGGATGCTTCTTTTTGTAGTTTTCTCCTTGGCAGCTGATAACTGTTTTTTAAGAGGCCTGTGCTTGTAACGTTGTGCTGCTTATACTGCTTAATATGAGAGGCATTATACTGTTGTAAAGTGTCCAGGATGCTGTAGACTGAGGCACATTTCCACAGATTCATGCTTTGTATCCTGTTATTTCTGAACTGTTGAACATATTCTTCATTAAATTTGATACAAACGGTCTCATTTTAGCATTTACTTGAAAAAAAATATTTTGACTTTAAAGTTATATAGGTATATTGTGGCATTGTGCCGTTGAACGCTCAGTAATACTTTGCCAATGCTGTCCCCTAGTGGCAGTTTTTATTTTGGTTTTAAGTTGAAAATCCTCGTTTCAAAGTTTCTAATGAATCAGAGCTTGCCTTCCGATTTATTCAGCATCACCTGGTTTGTGTAAGGTTCCATATGATCTCTACAGATTTTTCATTATTCACCCCCAGTTTATTGAGTACCATCTTGATTTTTTCCATTATTTTGGATTAAATGATCTGGCTGACTATGCTGATATAAGCAAAACACGTTTAAATCTAATGATTAGTTTAACATTCCTGTTCTTAAATTAAATGGTAAGAACACTACATCGTAATGGCTTTCAAAACGTTTCTCTTTGAAGGTTAGACCTGCAGCTAATGCAGCAATGTAATAATTTCATATGTGCAATACTTTTCATTTAGTGTCACAAGTCAGTGGAAAGTTGGGAAGAGGGTGTTATTTATATATTTTTAGATACTGCTGCTTCATAAATGCAGTTGAAACCAGAAGTTTACATACACCGTATAAAAACACACAGAACCTTTTCCCCTCCTTACTGTCTTGACAATAAATCAGACTAAACTTTTCCTGTTTTAGGTTGTTTAGGATTAGCAAAATTATTTCTAGGTGCTATATAATTTTTATATCTGCTAAATATTTTTTGAGAGAATTTATTACTTCAAAGTCAGAAGTTCACATACATTTCCTTAGTATTTGGTAGCATTGCCTTTAAACTCTGACTTGGGTCCAACATTTTGGGTATCCTTCCACAAGCTTCTCACTGTAGTTTGCTGGAATTTTGGCCCTTTCCTCCTGAGTCGGGTTTGTAGGCCGCCTTGCTCACACACCTGTTTTCAGGTCTCCACACAGATTTTCTGTGGAACTGATCAGGGCTTTGTGGTGGCCACTCCAAAACATTGGGCCTCATTTGTGAGCATGTTAGTATTTGTAAATCACGTGTGTTTTGTCAGTAAGCAGCATTAGTACTAAGGAGCCACCCCTGATTCAACAAAACACTTGCATGTCCTCCAAACATGTAAACGGCGTGTGTAAAAATGGTGAATTCCATCCATGTGAGTGGGTGTGCATTTGTAATGAAATTTGCATAATTGACACCCTGAAACTACCATATAAGGTCATGCTTTTCAGGTAGGGGTGTGTGTGTGTGTGGGGGGGGGGGTCTTGTATTGCTGTCATACCGCCTGCACTCATGGTGCAGACAAACTATGCTCACTGCCAATGAAAATGCAACACTCTAGGAAAGTTTGACGTGCTAATTTTTATAGAAATGGTCAAAGGATGCAAATCATTTTTAGGCATCTTCACAATATCAGAGATTAACAAGTGAAAATCTGCCGACAAGTTTCAAAATTGAACAAAACAAGAGAACCCTGACTTTCCGAAAACGTCTGTCTTCAATAATGGCCTCCATTTGCGTTAATGCAGGCAGTAATACGCCTCCGAATGGACCTGGTGAGCCGTCTACTCTGTTGGTGCTGGTGACTTGGGCAGCATGTGGACGAACATTGTCCTGCTGGAACAACCACGTCGTGGCGTCATGGAGATTTCGCAACATAGTGCTATGCATTTTTGTTCATCTATATATAGAGGGGTTGCACTGACGTCACACGGGTCACGTGTCTTGTTTACTGTGCCATTTTGGACGGCAACAAACAGTCAAACCAACAGCAAGCGTGAGTGAGTGTAATCAATGAGATCAATGGCTACACACAAATCAACACCGTGGTCCACCGACGAGGTGCAGACTTTTCTGTGCTTGGTAGCTGAGTAAAGAAATCCAGAGGGATCTGGACAGAGCAACCTGAAAAGGATCCACGGCCACTGACCGGCGAAGGCAGATGGGAGGCAGAGTGGCATCGGCCCGACCACAGGATCATCATTGTTGAAAACAGTGATAGAGGAATGGTGAGTGATGTGATATTATGCATCTTTGCCGTTATTTATCCCAGTGGTGGAAAGCTCACTTTGAACAAACAACACCGTTGTCTCCTGTATGCAGACGGTGAGCTAGCTAGTTAGCCATCAATGCTAACTCTGTGCTCTGCTTGTATTTTACGCTTGTGTCAACATCTGATGAAATAAGCTAGTGTTATTCCTGGTTAAAAAGTAGTTTTTTACATGTTGCACTTTCGTGCTGTGCATGTATTTAAGTTGTGTGTGTATTTTCATTCCAGAGTCCCACTGCAGGCTGAAGATCTCCTGAACTGGGACCAGTAGCACATCCAGTTGCTTCTCAGTGAGGCAAGAGAGCATGAAATGGGAGCAGGTTAAGTGGACCCCTGACCAAGTGAGCACCCCATGTGAACGCTGGGGTTCAATCTGTACATGTACATTTTCAATCCAGTGATTTACAAACTGATTCAGAGCTTTCTAAAGCCTCATTCAGAACATTCTAGTCCCACATACCTAGGCTGTGGATTTTCATCTGGGGGCAGCCAGCAGTGACGAGCAGCAGCGGTGGAGAAGAAAAGTCTTTTGAAAGCAGAAAAAGAGCCAAAACCTTCTCCGGGTCAGCTTAGTTGTCATCTTACATGTATATATTTTTAACAGTTCTTGGTGACCGGGAAAAGTTTTTCCAACAGTTTTACACAAATTCTTGTTGTTCTCCTTCTTCGTGTTTACAAATCACTGGATTGAGAATGTACTTGTACATGTACAGATTGGATCCTGGGGTCCACTTGGGGTGCTCACTTAGGAGTGCTCACTTGGTCAGGGGTCCACTTGACCTGGATTCCATGAAACTACTTTGTGAAGGGAGGAGATGGCTCAGAATGCTGCCTTCAATCAAGCGTTCCTTGGTGTGCTGGGCCACCTTGAGAGTGGCTGGTGTGTGTGACTCATTATGAGGTTTTTTTTTACAGTTTAAAGTTTGAATTTTGCACATTCTAAACAATCTGGATTTTGCTGGTGATTGTAATAAACATTTTAGTGACTTATATGTTTGCATCATGTTTTTCTATTTTGTCTGTTAAGACACTGGTGGGAAGAGTCAACAGTACAAACTAAACATATCAGTGACATTGAAAATAATGGCTCATTTTTAAGAAAAAGTAACCAAAAACAATTATTTTATTTACTGAAGACTGTATTGTTAGATGTGCCAGTGCAGAAAACACTGCACACTTTAGTGATAGTATCAGTATATGGAGGAATTCTGGGCCATATTAGCATCTGTATTTCCTAATAATGAGTTAGGGTTTAATGGGATTTAACATATTTTAACACAAACTACTTTATGGTTCATAATTCTGTTGACGGACTTGCACCAAACCAAAAGTGATTTCTCAAACTGCTGGATTATATAGATAGCTTTTCCAATCTTTTAGCATTTAATTTATGTCACTAAATCTTGGTAACCTTCACAAATAAAACAAACAAAAGTGGAGACATAGCTGCAAAAGGCACAAAAGTTTATTGTAAAAATTCCCAGTGCAATACAAAAGGAGTACATAGTACATTATTCACACATAGAATATATATTTATACGGTATCTATATGTAAATCCATTTATTTTCCATGTAACCTTGTGACTGCATTATTTTAATTGCTTTAAATCCTAGATGAAGTTTGTTTTGGGTTAAAAATGCATCATAATTGCTAAATATATTTTATTATACCCAACTCAGTACTGTTTACCTGTTGAAATATATATTTTTCGGCTAATATAACCCCATAACTATAATATGGCACCTGGCGATCAATTTTTGGCAGCTGATCACTTTTTGCCACGACACCACCAGCTGGAGCAGGTACATCCCATGATGTCTCAACAGTCTCTCCGTGATTTTCACACAGATCAGAGCAATTTGTAGCACAGAAAGCTAAACGTTTCTACAGATATTCTGAAGGTCTGCAATCGCTGCGGCTCGTGAAGCTGGGGTGACATCCCAGCCACAAGAGAGCCATCTGAAACACACACACACAGCATATACTGTATATTTTAGTACCCAATAGCGATAACTTGCTATGATTACAATGAAGTACGGAGGACTTATTAGTACTAACTAGCATTAGCAATCATTGGCTTACCCTCAGATGTGATCTAGTTCGCATCCTCACGTCTTCTGCTGCTCCATGGCTTCCTAAACTCTCCAGTACTTTTCTAGTGTTTCGTCTTGCCGCCTGTAGCCTTCTCTGGCTCTCCTTTTTTGCCTTTACTCTGACAAAAAGCCAGCGAGCAGCAGGCTTGCCTCCATATCCATCTTGTGTTTTGCTTGTCACATACAAACGATGTCATGGGAGTGTTGGGCCGCCTTGCTGTAAAGATCTCACTCACTTAAGGTGGTATTCAGTCGTAATGGAAAACGAACAACACCGTGGCGAGTCGGGATGAGTAGGTGCTAGTGGAATTATTATTCTCAACACAGGGTCTACCCTATTTGCCGTCCAAAATGGCAGAAAAACAATGTGGCACATGACCACTGACGTCACGTGCAACCCCTCTATAGGGAAGATGATCACTCCTTAAAACTACTCATTTTTGACTTGAGTACCCAAAACAAACAAGCTCAAAAAGATTATAGAGCCAGAGCTCAAAGGCAGTGAGTCCATCCATCATCTTCTACTTTTCTGGAGGTCTAGGTCGCAGAGGCAGCAGTTCAAGCCAAGAAGCCCAGACTTCCCTCTCCCCAGCCACCTGCTCCAGCTCTTTAGAGAGGATACCAAGGAATTCCCAGACCAACTGGAAGACATAGTCTGTGTCTCCATTCAGGTTCTGCGTCCTCCCAGTGTGCATTTCTAGTTCAGTGATGTCACTGTGCTGCGTGCAAGGCTGTCCCATTCCGTGGGCTCCTTCACATGCGGCGACAAATGCAGCCTTCAAACCCCCGAAAACTAAGGATACATGAGAGGATCCTTGAGGCCTTAACATGTCCCAGCATTCAGCGCGTGGCTCAGCCTGGCTTCTTTTTTCTCGGCTCAGGCAGAACCAGAACAAAGTCAGAAACAGTTTAAAGTCAGTTTTTTGCTTGAATTATGCAGCGGTTTGAACTTGAAAATGCCAATAATCCAGAAAATAGCAACATCTGATTATTTAAGCTCATGTTACGTGACATTATTTTTTTCTGATGAGCTGTATGCTTCGCTTAATGTATTAATTAAAAAGGTTTGTCTTCAGAAAAAGTAAATTAAACCTGTTTTTTTCCCATTAATGTCAGTTTATTAACTAGTGTAGTAATATAAAAATACTGTATAACATGGTTGAAATAACTTGCTTTAAGGTAACTTTTAAAGTCCTGTAGAGATATCGGGAAGTTGATGTTAGTTATGTGCTTTTGTGTTGCTGTGAAAAAAAAAAAAACACCTAAAGTTATTTTTAGAGAAAACTGAGCAGTTAATGAAGCTGAGGAGGGACGGGACATCTGCAATAATTTGATTATGCTGATTTTAAAAATGTCCATCATATCTGAAGTGATAATGAGGTTTTTCTGATATTTTTTCTGGTTTATTTCTGAGGTCCACGGTGGAGAACCTGCAGGAACCGAGGGTTCGCTGTGGAGAGAACGGGCTGAACTCAAGATTTATAAAACTGATATTTGACTGAAATAACCACAATTAGCGATTTAATGAATCGTTTTATTGATTGTGATTTTTTTTTTTTTAGCAGTTTACGTTGCAAACTGAAACAAGCTAAATAAAAATATTGTATGTTTACTGTTAATAGAAAAACTGCATTTCGGTGAAGTAGTTTTTTGAAAACGTTGCTATTTATTTGCAAGATAATTCCAAGAGACTTTCATCTATTTATTACACACAGAGTGAAACATTTTAAACCTGATTTAATGTTAATAATGATTGTAGTTAAATAATTAACAAATGACAAATCATGATTTTCTAATTTACTGAGATGCACCAGTACAACTGAGATGAAGTTGAAGATGGAATCTGTTCTACTGCTGCTGAACGTCATTGAGGCTCATCATCCTACAGTACAGGACTGTGGTTTGCTTTAGAACATTAAAACTAAATGTCAGAGCTGATACAAGGCAGAACATCTAATTATTTAGCTACATAATGGTCATAAATGATAACGGTAAACCGTTATATTTTCTACTGGTCATGTAATTAAGAATATATTTTAGAGTTCAATCTAATTGATATACATATTTAAAATGATAAAAATTAATTTATCTTTTGTGGTTTTAATTTACCTTAATTTTACCTGCTGACTTTAACATGAGTTTAAGTCTCATTTTATCTGTCATGGTCTTCTGTGTCTGGTGAAGATTCTTAAATAAAAGGTATAGAAAATACAATAATAAAAAAGATAAAAATAAAAATGTCAGAAAAAAACAAACAAAACTCAACTGATGCTGTCATGGTTGCTGGGCAACAGGGTAGTGCGTCGTCACAGAAACACGTCCTCCAAAGTCTAGACCATCTCATTTAAGTGTATGTCCAGGATAAGGGGGGTGAGGAAGGCTTTCATAGCTACAGGACCATACTTCTGTCCGGCAACATGTGAGTTGTGAAATAGCACTGTCTTGCAGGATGCAGACAACTTTGGTCAGCATGCCATGCCTCTCGGTTTTGATGGCCTACCGCAATTTCTGTAGCAGTGAAGTATAGTAAGTCCTGGTAATTGTGGCAACCTTTGCCAAGAAATCCATTATGACAGTACTCCATGCTGGCCCTAAAAGATCATGAGCATGACCTTGCCTACTGAGGGTTGGACATGTCTGCTTCGGAGATGGTGGGTCATAATGCTTCCATTGCTTCGACTGGGCTTTAGTGTCTGGATCACAGTGATGGACTCATGTTTTTTCTAGAGATGACCCGGTCCAATCCGAGGTATCGATATTGAGTTCAATCCAGGCATTGGTAAGGAATAAAAGTCATTTACCGATCCGATACATTAATAATAATAAAATGAAAGTGCGGTAACCATTCTCATCCACATTGCGTGTGGCTTGCCATAGACGTAAACAAACAGTGTCACTAGAGCTACGCCGTGGTGGGTGGGACTTGCCTGAACATGCCAGCATGTCTGCAGTATGGAACTACTTCAGGGTGAAGGAGGAAAAAAGAACGACTACAGAATACAACTAATGTGTAATGCAACTATTTCACGGGGTGGTACCAGCGTTTCCAGTTTTAACACTATAAACTTGATAAAACACTTAGGGAAGTATTATGGTAAGGAATATGACGAATTCTGCCAAGCACAGAGCACAAGGAAGAGAAATCCTGCACTGTAACAGATACTACTGGACGCTTTCCGAAACGTGACAAACTATCTTCTGAGAGCAAAAAAGCAAAGACGATAACAGATAAAATTGTTGAATTTATGTGCTCGATGACCAATCCTTTGCTCTTGTGGCAAACGAGGGTTTCCGGCATTTAATCGAGTATTTGGACCCTCGATACACGCTGCCACACCAGAGCTGGTTTTCTGACAGTGGTCCCAGTTGCTGTAAGTACAAGGAAGTATGCACATTTATCTCAAGACATTTATCAGAAATCCAGCTTTAAGCTTCAATTAACCAAAGTTTAAAATAAAAAAAAGCAGCAGCATTGTTGAACAGAGTCAAATTTGTAATATATTTCTTGTTTGACTTTTAGATTTACAGTCATGAAAAAATTAGGACACCCTGTATAAGCCTGTGTGTGTGTGTTTTTTTTAACATATTTGGATTTATGGATATTTAATATCATTGTTAAAATACTGGGAGATTCATGTAATATAACTAAACAATTAAAAATTAATTAAATATTTATTTCAAATGTTCTGTAAAATGTAATTCTAAACAAATAGTGAGGAATAAATTAGGACACCCCAATCTTGATTATGACCGCCACCTTCATTCCCACTTAAAATAGCTAAAATAATTTAAATAAATGCAAATAAAAACAAAAACAAGATCAAACATAGATATGTGAACATTTCTTAATAAAGAACTGAATATTTAAATGGGTGTCCAAATTTTTTCATGACTGTATGTTTTTATGTGTGCAAAAGTCATTACCAAAGCATGTTCTGTATTTAAGAGAGAAGGCATCATTTTGGATCGGTATCGGTCGATACTCAAGGCCACAGTATCGCATCGGTATCGGACTTGAAAAAGTGGTATTGTGGAGAAAGGAGGCAGGCGAGACAACGAGCTGGATGACACAGTTACTTTATTCTTCCTCCAGCATATTTTACAGCAAAAGAGAATGTCGGGTCTCTGTGCACTCATCTTTTATACTGTAACGTCGGAGCCATGTTAAGGGGGGCGGGGGTTTCCCAGCATGCTTGGACAATTGAAACGTTACTGTGTGTGTGTAGTAAATGTTATTACTGAGCTATTCTACTGCTGTGTAATTATAACTGCGTTATAATTACCCAACAGTATTACATAGGCAAGATTTATTATGTGTGTGTAACCGTGATTTAAATGGAGGTCTGGGAGAATGACCTCCCCTCCTGCCTGTGCTTAGAGTGTGTGAAAAATAAATCCCGTTGATCACAACCATCTTGCTCCATTTTCTTTGTGTGAACCCTGCTTACGTCACAATACCTTTATTCCCATGCGTAAAGACCAGACACTTCTGACCATAACCATTATATTTAGAACAAAGCCTGTGTGTCACATTAACATGACATAACACCGGCGCCGCTTTCATACCCTTCTCCCAGCAGCCCAGTATTTACTCCTCACATAGTCCTTGCTGTCCCACCTGAACCCCCCGGTGATGCCTCCTCTTTTGGTCCATAGTCCCCTGGGTGGAGAAGTCCAGCACCGTGACCCCACGCAGCCCCCCATCCCCCCGAACACCCAGAATGGGCCTTAACCCCCCCGTCCTTTGCGCTTGAGCTGGCGTCCATAGCGGCTGTAACGGGGGGGGGGGGTCGCCGATCCAGTTGAACTGCCCTGCTGGCAGGGTGTACAGGAGGGCACGTCCGTCTGTGGAAGGAAAAATTAAATTAAATCACCCTTATTGTCATTCAACCGTACAACCAATTATGTACAGTAGAACGAGATTGTGCTTTACCTATCTACAGTGTCAATCACACACACCCCAGTGCAGAATCAGAGGGCCGCTGCCATGCAAGGTGCCGCCACAGATTTCCCTCCTCCATTCCTTTATTGCTGAGCACCAAGCTGGACGGCAGGAAGTTCCACTTTTATATGGTCTTTGGCATGACCCGGCCGGGATTTGAACCCCTGCCTCCCGTGTGTGGGGCGGATGCTCTACCAACTGAGCCACCAGGGGGAGAAAACGCATCAGCTTCGTGAGCACAGGTCCCTGCTGAGGATTCACCAACCTGCGGAGCCACCAACGGTGGGTGTCTGCGCCGGGGAGCTTCGGCCGACACCACCTGCTCGTCTGCCAACACAAAAGTGGGCTTCAGCCTGTTGATGCAGATGGTCTCCCTACGTCTCCTTAAGTCTAACACAAAATGTTTCACCCCAGGTTCCAACACCCTGAACAGTCCGTCGTATGGTGGGTGCAGCGGGGTCCGGTGTGCATCGTGCCTGACAAAAACAAAACTGGTGTTCTGCAAGCTTTTTGGGACGAATGTGCGGGGAAAACAATGGTGGGCCGGGCCTGGTACACTCACAGCCTCCGTGCTGTGTAAAAATTGCATGGGCGGATCAGCCTTGGGTGCGGAGTTTTCTGGTAAAAATTCTCTGGGGATCTGCAGCGGTTCAGAAAAAAATGAATTCTGCCGGGAAGGCTGCCATATCCTCCTTATGTGTGGAACGCAACCCTAAAAGAACCAAAGGCAGGTGGTTGGCGCAATTTGTGTCCGTGAGTGAAGCTCTGAGCGATCTATGAAAACGCTCGCATAACCCGTTAGCCTGGGGGTTGTATGCCGTAGTGCGGTGAATTTTGACCCCCAGGCTCTGAGCCATCGTGGACCAGAGTTCTGAAACGAATTATGGACCTCTGTCGGACGTGATGTCCGATGGAGATCCGAAACATGTAACCCAAGCCAACAAAAAAGCGCGCGCCACTTCTGCGGACGTGGTAGAGGCCAACGGGACCACTTCAGGCCAGCACATGGTGCGGTCCACGATTGTTAAAAGGTGCGTGAAATCTTGCCACAGCGAGATGGGGTCCCACCAAATCCACATGGATGTGGTTGAACCTCCTAGCCAGGATTTGGAGTGGCTTGAGAGGAGCTCTGGTGTGCTTGTGCACTTTGGCCCACTGGCACATGATGCAAGCTGTAGCCCACTCTTTCACGTCTTTGTGCAAGCGCGGCCAGACGAATTTCACCCCCACAAGTTTCACTGAAGCGCGCACTCCTGGATGCGAAAGGGAGTGGACCGACTCAAAAATGTGATGGCGCCAAGAGTGCGGAACCACCGGGTGCGGGTGGCCGGTGGAGACGTTGTAGAGCAAGGGAGGGCACCCTTCTTGCCCCACCCTGTTCTCCAACCTTAACCCAGCTGGCGCAGACTGGAGCACGCAAATGTCCGTGTCCCTTGCTTGTTCCGTGGCCATGGCAGGGAAATCTATTCCCATGTAGACTGGGGCGATTAATGGGCGCGACAGGCAGTCGGCCACGATGTTGAGTTCACCAGCAACATGTTGAATGTCGGTCGTAAACTCCGAAATTGCGGCCAACTGCCGTTGCTGCCGGGCCGACCATGGTTCCGAGACCTTGGCCATTGCGTACGTCAGTGGCTTATGGTCCACGAACGTGGTGAATTTGCACCCCTCCTGCCAGAACTGGAAATGGCATGTTGCCAGGTGGAGAGCCAGCAATTCTCTATCGAACGCGCTGTATTTGTGTTCGTTGTCGTGCAATGTGCTGCTGAAAAATGCGTCGGCTGCCACGAACCTGAGACACACTGCTCCACTACTGCCCCTATGGCAATGTAAGACGCGTCTGTAGTGAGCGCTATCCGTGCAGAAGGGTCCGGGTGGGCTAACAATGCGGCATCCGCAAGCGCTGTTTTGGTGTTAGTAAAAGCCTGGACTCGCTCGGGAGTCCAGGCTTTTATTTTTCCAGGCTGGACAAAGCGCGTGCTTTGTCCAGTAACGGGATCGTGCTCTTTGGTGAAATGCGGTGGCCCAAAAAGTCAATCACTGCCACACTGAATTGGCACTTTGCCGGGTTAACTATCAACCCTTGCGCTTCCAACCTCTGGAAGACTGTCCTGAGACGGGCGATGTGCTCCTCCTCGGATGCGCTAGCTACCAGAATGTCGTCTAAGTAGACAAAAATGAAGGACAAGTCGCAAACCACTGCATCCATCATCCTCTGGAAAGTCTGTGCTGTGCTTTTTGATCCGAATGGCATGCTTAAAAACTCAAAAAGGCCGAAAGGAGTTATTACCGCTGTTTTTGGAATGTCTTCCATGCACACCGGGACCTGGTGGTAACCGCGGACCAGATCCATTTTCGAAAAAAACACACGCCCCAGCCAGGTGCACGGAAAAATCTTGGATGTGTGGAATAGGATAGCGATCGTGTTCTGTAGCGCTGTTTAAGTGCCGGAAATTTCCGTACGGTCACCACGACCCATCAGCTTTAGGCACCATGTGTAGCAGGGATGCCCACGGGCTGTTGGAGCGCCTGACGATTCCCAATTGCTCTAAGTTGGCAAACTCCTCTTGTGTGCTGGCCAGTTTAGCTGCATCCAAATGATGAGGACGCATGAACACCTGCGGGCCTTTCATCATTATAAAGTGCTCGACTCCGTGTTTCATTACCATAGCTGAAAAAGTTGGGACTGTGACTGCTGGGAACTGTGTGAGCAAATGTTGGTACTTATTCCCTCGAGCTATAATGTTAGCCAGTGTTGTCGACCCAGCTCCGCGAGCTGTGCAGCGCAGTGAAGTAAAAGAGACAGCGTCCACTAATCTCCTATTAGCATCATCGACTAACAATCCATAAGCGCATAGAAAATCTGCTCCTAAAATGGAGCTGGAACATGCAGCTATCACAAAGTCCCACTGAAAGTTGTGTCCCTGTAAGCATATTGTCAGTGTCCGCTCGCCAAATGTCCTGATGGTGGATCTGTTGGCGGCTGTGAGCTCGGGACCGCTGCGTCCTGCCACCCTGTCTGTGTTGACTGGCAGGATGAGGCTCTTCTGGGAGCCGGAGTCCACCAAAAACTGTCTCCCCGAATGTGTGTCTGTGACATAAAGCAGTCTGTTCCTGTCACCATGGGTTGCAGCTGCAACTGAATTCCGACAGTGCCGTCTTCCTGGCTTCTTGAATTGGCATGGCGCTAGGCAGCACTGGGCAATCGAGCCGAAACAGCGGTGATAAGAACAGATCACCCCGTTCCTTCGTCTTCTGGTGTCTGTCCCGGCTACCACCAACGGCTCCTCAACCTTGCTGGAGTCCCTCATGGATGCCGGCCCCACTGTCTGCACACTGAGAGTTTTGGTCACTGAAATGATGCGGTCTGCTTCTTGCGCCAGGACACGGTAGTCCTTAGCAACCAGCCGTGGTGAGTTGGGCAGGATCGCCCTCACTGTAGCCGGTAAGTTCCTGAGGAACAAGTGGGCGAACGGGAAAGATTCGTCATCCTTCCCCCTCAGCGCCAACATGCTCTCCATCAGCTCCACTGCTGATTTGTCCCCTAACTCTGAATGCGTTAGGAGCCTCTCTGCCCTCTCACTGTCAGAAAGGGTATAGCACTGGAGAAGCAGCCTCTTGAGTGCCTCGTATTCTCCTTGGGCTGGTGGCTCCTGGAGCAGGCTCGTCACCTGTTGCGTGGCACGCGCCTCCAGCGCAGCAACTACGTAATCGTCCGCTGACGATGTCAGGTGAGACAACGAGCTGGACGACACAGTTACTTTATTCTTCCTCCAACATATTTTACAGCAAAAGATAATATTGGGTCTCTGTGCACTCCTCCTTTATACCTTTATTCCCATGTGTAAAGACCCGTCACTTCTGACCATAACTATTATGTTTAGAACAAAGCCTGTGTGGCACATTAACATGACATAACACCGGTGCCGCTCTCACACCCTTCTCCCAGTGGCCCGGTATTTATTCCTCTCCCCGGGGGGCGCATAGTCCTTGCTGTCCCATCTGAACCCCCCCCCAGTGACACCTCTTTTTGTCCATTGTCCCCTGGGTGGAGAAGTCCAACACCGTGCCCCCGCAGTATCAGCTCACCCCTAGTTTCTTCCTGTGTGATTAGACTGTCGAAGAAGTCGTCCTGGTTTTCTTGGCACATGGCCAAAATAACCTGGGAGCACATGACTTGGTCATGCTTCTAGAAATCGGGGAATTCATCGTGTAGACAACTTCTGCATGTGCAAATGGTCATGGATGGGTTTTTTTTTTTCCATAGACCCCACACAGATCTTGACATCATGGGCTAGTTGGCATACGGATATGTGGCGATCCTTCAAAATGGTGCCCTCCACTTGCTGGATGGTGTCTTCATCAATGGCACACTGTGGTCACTTGGGAGTAGGTGCTGTTACCACCAATGTCCAGCTACACTTTAACTGTTGATACCAGTGCTTGACTATGTCTTACGATGGTTCTCTTTCATTTCATCGAACGTCTCCCGTGGTGTGCGGCCTCTCAAGAACAGGAACTTGATGAGTGCTCTGCATTCAACTGGCTCCATTATCACACCTTACTCCACCTTAGCACCTGTAAAAAAAGAAAATTTTAGGCATTTGGAGCTGCAGTTTACCATGTTACCTATAGTGATATATACAGTGGTATGAAAAAGTGTTTGCCCCCTTCCTGATTTCTCTTTTTTTTTTTGTATGTTGGTCACACTTAAATGTTTCAGCTCATCAAACAAATTTAAATACAGTGGTGTGAAAAAAATATTTGCCCCCTTCCTGATTTCTAATTTTTTTGTATGTTTGTCACACTTAAATGTTTCAGATCATCAAACAAATTTAAATAATACACAAAGATAACACAAGTAAACTCAAAATGCAGTTTTTAAATGAAGGTGTTTATTATTAAGGATAAAAAAAAAAATCCAACCTAAAAAATCCTGAAGAAGAATGTCCGGCTATCTGTTCGTGACCTCAAGTTGAAGCGTATTTGGGTTCTGCAGCAGGACAATGATCCAAAACACACCAGCAAGTCTACCTCAGAATGGGTTAAGAAAAACAAAATGAAGACTTTGGAGTGGCCTAGTCAAAGTCCTGACCTGAATCTGATTGAGGTACTGTGGCATGACCTTAAAAGGCGGTTCATGCTCTAAAACCCTGCACTGTGGCTGAATTCCAACAATTCTGCAAAGATGAGTGGGCCAAAATTCCTCCACAGCGCTGTAAAACACTCATTACCAGTTATCGCAAACACTTGATTGCAGTTGTTGCTGCTAAGGGTGGTCCAACCTGTTATTAGGTTTAGGGGGCAATCACTTTTTCACAGGGCCATATAGGTTTGAATTTTTTTCCCCCTTAATAATAAACGCCTTCATTTAAAAACTGCATTTTATGTTTACTTGTGTTATCTTTGTGTAATATTTAAATTTGTTTGATGATCTGAAACATTTAAGTGTGACAAACACACAAAAAAATGAGAAATCAGGAAGGGGGCAAAAACTTTTTCACACCACTGTATTAGACAAAGATAACACAAGCAAAACCAAAATGCGGTTTTTATATGAAGGTGTTTATTGTTATGGGTAAAAAAAAATCCAAACCTACATGGCCTCATGTGAAAAAGTGACACCCCCCCCCCCCCCGTTAAAACATACAGTAACTGTGGTTTATGACATCTTTGGAAAGCTGAGTTGAATTTCACTAGCCACATCCAGGTCTGATTACTGTTACACCTGTTTTCAATCAAGAAATCACTTAAATAAGACCTGCCTGACAAAGTGAAGTCGAGCAAAAGATCCTCAAAAGCTAGACATCATGCTGCAATCCAAAGTGATTCAGGAACAAATGAGAAAAAATAATTGAGATCTATCAGTCAGCAAAAGGTTATAAAGCCATTTCTAAAGCTTTGGGACTCCAGCGAACCACAGTGAGAGCCATTATCCACAAATGGCAAAAACATGCAACAGTGGTGAACCTTCCCAGGAGTGGCCGGCCGACCAAAATTGCCCCAAGAGTGCAGCAACGACTCATCCAAGAGGTCACAAAAGACCCTACAACAACATCCAAAGAACTGCAGGCCTCACTTACCTCAGTTAAGGTCAGTGTTCATGACTCCACTATAAGAAAGAGACTGGGTAAAAATGGCCTGCATGACACAGTTTCAAGACGAAACCCACTGCTGAGCAAAAAGAACATAAAGGCTTGTCTCAGTTTTGCCAGGAAACATCTTGATGATCCCCAAGACTTTTGGGAAAATACTCTGTGGACTGATGAGACAAAAGTTGAACTTTTTGGAAGGTGTGTGTCCCGTTACATCCAGTGTAAAAATAACATTTCAGAAAAGGAACATCATACCAACAGTAAAATATGGTGGTGGTAGTGTGATGGTCTGGGGCTGTTTTACTGCTTCAGGACCTGGAAGACTTGCTGTGGTAAATGGAACCATGAATTCTGCTGTCTACCAAAATTCCTGAAGGAGAATGTCTGGCCATCTGTTTGTGACCTCAAGCTGAAGTGCACTTGGGTTCTGCAGCAGGACAATAATCCAAAACACACCATTAAGCCCACCTCTGAATGGGTTAAGAAAAACAAAATGAAGACTTTGGAGTGGCCTAGTCAAAGTCCTGACCTGAATCTGATTGAGATGCTGTGGCATGACCTTAAAAAGGTGGTTCATGCTCGAAAAACCCTCCAATGTGGCTGAATTACAACAATTCTGCAAAGATGAGTGGACCAAAATTCCTCCACAGCGCTGTAAAAGACTCATTGCCATTTATCGCAAATGCTTGTTTGCAGTTATTGCTGCTAAGGGTGGCCCAGCCAGTTATTAGGTTTAGGGGGCAATCACTTTTTCACAGGGCCATGTAGGTTTGGATTTTTTTTTCCTTAATAATAAACGCCTTCATTTAAAAACTGCATTTTGTGTTTACTTGTGTTATCTTTGTCTAATATTGAAATCTGTCTGATGATCTGAAACATTAAAGTGTGACAGATGTACAAAAAAAAAAAAGAAATCAGGAAGGGGGCAAGCACTTTTTCACACCACTGTATTATTATTCTTGTGTAATTTCAGCCTCCCACAATAACCGGACGTGGGTCATGGGAAATCTTTAATGAGCCACTCTCATATCCTCTTAAATCTGAAGAAAAGAAATTGAGATGGTCTGTTCTTTTTAATCTTAGTAAGCTAGCAAACATTGCCCTGTTTATAATTCAACTAAAATTTCCCCAGTCAGGTCAATGCAGTCTCCAGGGTCATTGGCAGTGCGTCCATACACACTGATTTTTTTTAAAGAAAGTAATATCAGTTGCATTTAAAATCAATAAATGTCATACACAAACAGTAGCCTAGTCTAAAAAATTCTATTAAAAATAATTATGTATCTAATTTTTATGCTACCAGCTGTCACTGTGGGTGGTACAGGTGCACCCTGGTACACCCATGACTACACCCGCGTTCCACAGAAAAAGTTGCTGATCTCAGCGTTAGGAGAATCTTATCTACCTGATATAATTCCTTTGAGGGTGTTTTAAAACTCAACATTTTTGCAATTCATAACCACAGAACATTTCAGACAGATATGAGATACCTGCCTGTCATATGAGTCACTGTTTTGCGCTGGTAACCACAACTCATCTCAGCATTTAGGGATTGTTTTTACATTTGTCTGCATTTTGTTCAGACTTGCAATTAGTGTCTTTCCTGTCTGTCAGGTCACTTGTTGCCAAGTGCTGTTTGCTTGGAAATGAATGCGCTCAACAACTTTACCAAAGCTGTTTGACCTCTTATGATTTTCCTTCTGGCATATTTCAAGTTTTAGACCTTTGGTGTTTATGTAAATTTGATCTGCTGTGAGGACCAGCCTGGATGGCGTTGTGAGCAGCTGTGCAGTTAAGAGCTCGTATCAGTCTTTATATTCAAACGCCATTTAGAACACATAACTCAAGTCATATATATAAAACATTTTTAGAAATGAGTGGTGGAAATATATGCAGAGGACGCAAAAGCACTAAGAAGTCACTTACAGAGCAACTTGAAGCAGAGGGAACCACCGAGCGCAGCGAAAGTGATTCTGAAGACACCACAGCGGTGAAAATGGACCACAACCACACCGAGGCCCTACAGGTGGGATTAGCCAGCATTAGCAAAGATATAAAAAAGCTGCAACAAAATCTTCATGAGGAATTGACACATTTTAAAGACGAAATAAAGAAGGAAGTGATACAAGAAATTGCATCCCTCAGACAAGATATGGACCATAAATTCACAGAATGCAACAAAGAAGTACAGGACCAAAAGGCGAGTATAGCCGAGGCCCAGGGTCGCATATCTGAGCTGGAAGAGTGGAATACGGAGGCTAATGAGATACTGCTAAAGATGCTAAAGCAGACAAGCTACATGCAAGATAAAATGGTAGACCTAGAAGTGAGGTCTTGGAGAAATAACGTTTGCATCTTCGGCCTACCGGAAGAAACTGAAGGAAGCTCTGTGAAGAACTACCTGGAACAGTTATTAAAAAGACAGCTGGAGATCTCTGGGGATTTCAGTCTGCAGATCCAATGCGCTCACAGAACCCCGCTGCAGGAACCGAGAGCAGGTGCTCAACCGAGGGCAATAGTGGTTAATTTTCAGACATTCGAAATCAAGGACATGGTGCTAAAAAAAAGTGTGGCAGAAGAAAATTAAAGTGGGTGATGCACGCATTCAGTTTGATCATGATTATCCTGCTGAAATTGTACAGAAAAGCAGAGCATATCGTGACATAAAGAAGATGCTAAAAGACAGGAACATACGCTTCCAAACTCCGTACACGAAAATACGAATTCATTGGCGTGATGGAGTAAAGAGTTACAACGACGCTGGGGAAGCTGCACGGGACATAAGAGCGAGGGGATTCCAGCTGGACACGCCGAACAACACAGACGGTGACAGTGAAGGAGAGAACTGCAGAGTGTCGGGATGGCAATGAGTGAGAGGCGGAGAGATGAAGAGGGGTGGTGGGACACCTGTGTCCCCGAGCCGGGATACAGCGCACCGAGTGAGGGGGAAAAACTGCGTGAATTTCAAAGGAAATAGCAGTGAGGAAGGCAGAGAACTTCAGGGGTTAAGTAACGAACTACAATGGTAAGACTCGTGTTTAAAAGTTCGAGATGAAGAATCGAAATCTCCAAATGGGGTAAAAGAACAGCGTTCTCACCCATTGAGATATAGACTCAACTCTACTCATAAAAACAAGGGAATACATTTTCTTATGAATATATAATAAGAGTTTTGTAATACTGTATGGCTTTATGCTTATTTTTTTTAAAATTCATAATAGACTGAGAGTTCATGTGTAAATGTTGGACTTAATTAGACTGAGGGGGGATCCATCAGTAGAATGGTTTTCTCAGTCTAGGGATGGGCCCTTATTGAAGAAGAGGATTTCCTATCCACCTACCAACAGGGGCACGGGGGGAAATCGAGAGATCCCCAGGTGGAAGTTACTTATGGTTTATGTTCTTACTGTGATGTTCAGATAAGATAAGCCTTTATTAGTCCCACAATGGGGAAATTCCAGGATTGCAACAGCACAGGGATAGCAACACTCAGAGCAACAATCAGAAGGCAAGAGAAAAACAAGAGCAGTGAGTTTACATATGTGTATATACTGTATATATAGACACACAGTGCAGAGCATTGTAGTTAGATGGAATAGATATATAAATATATAAACAGTGCGGAGCATTTTAGCTGGATGGAATAAATATATGACTATATAAATACACAGTGTGGAGCATTGTTGCTAGATGGAATAAATATATAAATATATAAACACACAGTGCAGAGCATTGTAGCTAGATGGAATAAATATGTAAATATATAAACATGGAATGTGTGCATAGTTCTGGTTCAAACTGCTCGTGGAAGCACATGAAAACATGGTTTAAGTGTTATGATAAAAAATAGTCTTAAGATTATATTGCTAAATGTAAATGGTCTAAATACACCTGTAAAGAGAGCAAAAGTCCTAACAAAAGTGAAGAAGGAAAAGGTGGAAATTACATTTCTGCAAGAGACTCACTTATCTCAAAAAGAGCATGAAAAATTTAAAAGATTAGGATTTAGAAACTCATTTTACAGCTCATGCAAACAGGGACATAAAAGAGGAGTCCTGATATTAATCTCAAATATAACTAAGTTTGAATTTGGAAAAGAAATCAGGGATAAAGAGGGACGATATATACTGGTGAAAGGGAAGTTGGAAAATGAACCTGTCACTGGTAAATGTCTATACTCCTCCTGAAAGTGATAAACATTTTTTCAAAACTCTCTTTGACAACATTGCAACAGAAACAGAGGGAATTCTAATTTGTGGAGGTGATTTTAACATAATTATGAATCATAGCCTGGATACAACAACTTTAAAGAGAAACAAAAAACATCTGACAAAATTTTTAAAACTGCAACTAGAAGAGATGGGTATGATTGACATTTGGAGGAATCTCAATCCATATGAAAAAGATTATACTCATTACTTGGCCACCCACAAGGTCCACTCGAGGATAGATCACTTCTTTATAAATATAGGTGATAGGTACAGGGTAGATGAATGTAAAATAGGAGGAGCTGATATTTCAGACCACAATGCTGTATATTTAAAGATTCAGTTAAATGCCCGAAAGAGACAAACATGTTGGAGACTCAATGTGGAAATACTGAACAACAAAGAACTGGTAGAGGATATAAAAAAAGAAATCAAACAATATATCAAAGAAAACCATAACGGGGAAGTGGATCCAACCATACTATGGGATGCTTTGAAGGTGGTTATTCGAGGAAAACTAATAGCAAAAATGGCATTATTGAAAAGAGCAAGACTGGAAACCTATAAGAAATACTCAAATAAGTTAAGGGAATATGAGAAGAAATATCAAGACACAAACGATCAGGAGGTATTTCAACAAATCAAGGATACCAAAAAGAAAATAGATGATATACTACTGAATGAAACTGAGAAAAGAAACTTATTCTTAAGACAGAATTATTATGAAACGGGCTCGAGATCTACAAAATTATTAGCAAAACGTATAAGAAAACAACAGGCGATAAATACAATACACAAAATTAAAGACCGACTGTCACGACGGCCCTCACGGACCGTCACAAGACGCCTCAGTCACCAGTGAGTTTGCAGTGGTAATTTATTGTAGTGTAAGGATGAACACACACAGAACACATACAGTGGCTGGGTGAAGTCTGAGCCGGGGAACACCCGATGCGCCAGACGAGATAATCACAAAGATACAGTCACACAGAGCGTACCTTACAACGGGACCGTTAACAGACGGGTAACGGGGGATTCCCAAGTCCATTAACCACGATGAGCAAGGTGAATAACAGGAGCACGACGGAACGTGGCTGAACATACAGGTGAACATAACAGGATATAACAGAGACTGCCGCGCTGGAGGACATTTAGCACCCGCTTATATCTCTGGCGGCTAATGACCCCAACGCGGCACAGCTGCTGCTAATGACAGCAGAGCAGCAGCTGGCTTTGACAGCAGGGAGCTCCCCCGGGCGCCTTCACAATAAGAGCCCGAGGAGCTGGGAGGAACCCTCAGCTGCCAAAGCCAGGGAACAAAAAGATATGAGACCCGAGTGTGGCCAGAACCGACACTCGGGTTATGACAGTACCTCCCCCTCAAGGCCGAGCTCTGAGCGGCCAGAGTACCACCCAAGCCCCCCACCCCACCCCCCTAGGGTGGGTGGATGGGGCGCTGGCAGGAGGGAGAGAGACAAACAACCAACAAGGCTATAGAAAAAAAAAACCCATAATCCCTTAAACGTGGGTAACAAGAACAAAACCACAGGCAATATATATATGGGCAAACAACGAATTGACATAAGGTGGAGGGAAAGGACCACGAAACATTGGAACAAGAAAGGAGTGAGCCACAAAAATCACAGATCAAACCCCCCCACCCCCCACCCCAACAGTCTCACAGACAAACAGAAACCCCGGGAGGAGTGTAGTTCTGACCCAGAGGGGCGGAGGCAGAAAGTTCGGGGGGCCGACCGGCAACAGGAGGCCAAAAAACAGGCAGGGGGAGAAAGAACAGTTCGGGCGGCCTACCCCGGTCCCATGCTCGGAAGCAGAGAATCTCAGGCGGCCGGACCAGGTCACCACACAGGGAGTCCAAAATGTCGGGAGGCCGACCCAGAGAGCCAAATTGGCGAGACAGTCCTTCGGGCGGCCGACCCGCAGCGCTAGCCCACCAGAACTGTTGAGTCAAAGTAGCCGGCGGTTCCGCTGAAAAGGGGAGAGATGAGGGAGAACCGGGCGAAGCAATCGGAACCCCAACGGCCCCAGGTGAACATGGGCAGCGCGCCTCAGGGAGACGAGGAGGATGACAATGGAGATGAGGGTGAAGAGGGGAATGAGTCTGTCCAGCATCCGGTGGCCGGGGACCTGCAGCTCCCTCACCGAATCCAGGACCTGCTGGTGCTGCACCCACGTCGGACCCCGATTGGGCCTCCGGAGCCGAACCCGCGACGGACCCCGACTGGGCCTCCGGAGCCGAACCCGCGACGGACCCCGACTGGGTCGGCGTGGCACCAAACTCGACCTCCAACCCCGAAACCGGAACCTCTGGCACAGCAGGCGAAAGCAGCCCCTCGCCGGCGACCCTGGGAGAAGGCTCGAAAGAGAGCGAAAACCCGGGATCAGGATCACCGGCAGCGCCAGAACCCGGTGAGATAAGCTCGGACGCAGCGGGCGGCTGCACCCGGCTCATCTCCCCTTGAGACAGGCAAAAATGCTCTAAGAGGTGAAAAAGAAAGACAAAGTAGAGCACTTGCCTGAGCTCGGGTTCTGACGCCGTCCAGGACTGCGAAGATCCGGGCTCAGATGTCAGGAGGTCGTCATCAGGCTCCCACTCAGCTGCGTCGGGCTCCGCAGCTGGCATGATGGTGCGTGCAGCCAAAGAGTCCTCCGGCACCGATGTCCACGCCGGTGGCCCGCATGGCGTGGTGGCAGGAGAATCTCGCCCTGCTGGACCGGACCGCTCCTCCGTGGAACCCCGGGGACGCTTCTTCACCGGCGATGGCTCCACGCTGCAGTCCGCTCTCCTCCTCCGCCCATGGCGTGGCTGCGGAACCGGAACCAGGCTCTCCAGAACCGCAGGCCCCCTCCTCATCCAGCGACGTTGGCCTGACGTCGAGGACCGCTCAGCGGAGGGAGACACAGAGGAAGCAGGGTTAATACTTTCATCCACAGCGGGTGGAGGGAGCTCGGGGGGCTGCATACCCCGAACTCCACCCCTAGGAGTCAGACAAGGCACAACAATGTCAAGAGGAGAGAAATTATCATGCACTCGCCTTTCCCCTAAGGGTAAGATGGTCTCCGCTGTGGGGGACGTCATTCCTTCCTTTCCCCGCTGGATGGCGACAGAGGGCCCTCTGGGAAGACGAGATGAGGCCACTCGAGGCGGATCCGGGATGAAGCTCGCCGAAACGGAGCTCTCGTGACACACAGCAGCCAGGATAGGCGACGAGGAGGAGGGGGCGACAGCCGGGGTCAGTCGGGCATGGGGCGCTGACGGGACAGCGGGCGAGGACCCGGGAGAAGACGAGGCTGCGGGGATTCCCCTCTGACGAGGCGCAGGAGTGACAGCTGTGTGGGGGGGTTGAGCCCTTGCGGCGACCCGGAACAGCATCCAGACGGGGCTCTAGCCGAGGTTGGAAGCCGGAGTGACGACGGTTCCTTGTAGGGGGTGAGGCGAAGGTGAGGTCCGGAAATCGCCGTTCCTGAGCAGAAACGGCGGCAAGCAAGTCAGCAAACTCAGGAAACTCACGCAGCGCTGGATTCCTCTCCACGAGTCTAACCGCCGCCACCACATGCTTCATACACGCTGGAGGATTCTCAGCGGAGCAAGCAGCTGCCACCCGGTCCCAGATCTTGTCTGCTGTCCTCTGCAGCTTCTCTGGGGGAATCCCGAGTGACGACATGCCCGATGGGAAAAGACCTCTGGATGGTGCGAACTCCCGGGCCGGAACAGAGGCAGGAGCGGGATCCCGAAGCGAGGGGCGACGTCTCCTCCACTTCAGCTTCCTGCCAGGATTTCCCTCCAGCCCTCGGAGTATCTCACGCTGGGCGGCGATGTCATCTCTCCTCACGCTTACCTCTGGATGATTAGTGAAGCGGGGAAGAGAATCCAGAATTTCCTCGGCTAGGTCCAGGTACCAGGACACTTCGCTGTTGTATTCGAGGAGGGAGGCGGCGACAAGGACTCTGTCCACGCGCTCGAGGGTGTCAGCGAGAACAGCGTCCTGCCTCCGAGCACGAGACCTCCACGATGGCATGCTTCAACACGGCACCCAGACAGGTAGGAACAAACAATCCACTACTGCAAACTACACGGTGAATGGCGTCTCGATGCAACGCCTCCTCTCCGGGTGTTTGGCGGCAGTCTACTGTCACGACGGCCCTCACGGACCGTCACAAGACGCCTCAGTCACCAGTGAGTTTGCAGTGGTAATTTATTGTAGTGTAAGGATGAACACACACAGAACACATACAGTGGCTGGGTGAAGTCTGAGCCGGGGAACACCCGATGCGCCAGACGAGATAATCACAAAGATACAGTCACACAGAGCGTACCTTACAACGGGACCGTTAACAGATGGGTAACGGGGGATTCCCAAGTCCATTAACCACGATGAGCAAGGTGAATAACAGGAGCACGACGGAACGTGGCTGAACATACAGGTGAACATAACAGGATATAACAGAGACTGCCGCGCTGGAGGACATTTAGCACCCGCTTATATCTCTGGCGGCTAATGACCCCAACGCGGCACAGCTGCTGCTAATGACAGCAGAGCAGCAGCTGACTTTGACAGCAGGGAGCTCCCCCGGGCGCCTTCACAATAAGAGCCCGAGGAGCTGGGAGGAACCCTCAGCTGCCAAAGCCAGGGAACAAAAAGATATGAGACCCGAGTGTGGCCAGAACCGACACTCGGGTTATGACACCGACTAACTAAGGAGATAATTGATGATCCAGAAGAGATAGAAAGAATATTCTACCAGTACTATAAAAAATTATATACGCAGCCACCTGCTGCAGAGGAGGATGAAATGAGATCCTTTTTAAATGATTTGGTTTTACCGGCAATTGGCACCTCACAAAATGATAGATTACCAGCCAAAATTACAGAAAAAGAGGTAGAAGAAGCAATAAATTCATTAAAAAAATAATAAATCTCCAGGGAGTGACGGATATCCGGCAGAATGGTACAAACTGTTTAAAGAAGAACTAATTCCACTGCTCCAGACATCCTTTAATTGGACACTCTCAAAAAATAAAATCCCACCAACATGGTCAGAAGCAATAATAACAGTCATTCCCAAAATGGATAAAGATAAGAATGAGTGCCACAACCATAGACCAATCTCAATGTTAAACATAGATTATAAGCTATATACAAAAATAATTGCCAAAAGATTAAACACATTTCTGGCAGAACTAATAGATGAAGATCAAACAGGATTTATAAAGGGACGTAAAACCCAGGACAATATTAGGAGAACCTTATCATAGAACAGACACAAAAGAAAAAACAAAGTACAGTCTTGATTAGTATAGATGCCGAAAAGGCATTTGATTGTGTGAATTGCAGATATTTATATTTGGTGCTAGAGGGGTTAGGATTTAATGAAAAATCAATACAGGTGATTAAAACACTACAAAGAGCCTACAGCCAGAATAAAACTAAATGGAAGCTTAACTAGTAAAATACATCTGCAAAGGTCCACATGACAAGGATGCTGCCTATCACCGGCTCTCTTTGCTATTTACATTGAACCACTGGCCCAAGCGGTTCGACAAAATGAGAAACTTAAAGGTGTCACAATCAAAGGAATAGAACATAAAATTGGACTTTTTGCTGATGATGTAATGGTCTTCCTCGAACAACCAAACACAACACTTCCCATAGCGATGAAGCTCCTTGAAACATATGGCCATTTATCAGGATATAAAATAAATATTTCTAAAACTCAGATACTTACAATTAATTATACACCCTCAATAACAATTCAGAAATCTTATAAACTTAGCTGGAGTATGAGGCAAATTAAATACTTGGGAGTAACATTAACAAAAGACCTCTCTGAACTATTCAATATAAATTATGAAAAGGTATATCAAGATATACAGAAAGATATAGAAAGATGGGCAACCCTACCACTGGACTTTAATTCAAAAATTGAAATAGTTAAAATGAATATACTACCCAGATTTCTCTATCTGTTCCAATCGTTACCAGTAAAGATCCCTCCAGACCAATTTATAAAGTAGGACAAAACAATATCCAGGTTCATTTGGGGAGGTAAACGACCCAGAGTTAGATATCAAACTCTCCAGCTTTCCAAAAACCTAGGTGGAATGGCATTACCAAAATTAAAGGAATATTTTTATGCTGCTCAATTAAGACCTTTGTACTGTTGGTGCAATCCAAATTTTGTAGCAAAATGGAAAGATATAGAAAAAGTAATATCAAATATTCCGATTCAAACTGTGATTGGAGATAAAGACTTATATAAGAAACTCAAACATGAAATGGATTCAATCAGTGAGCATACATGAGACACATGGTTTAAAATTTTTAAAAAGATACAAGATTAAGGAAGACATAAAAATTCTGAATTGGGTAGGATATGATAAAAATTTTAAACCAAATCAATACGACCAGAGATTTAAAAGATGGACAGAAAAAGGAGCCACAGCTTGGTGTGTTCTAGAAAAGAAAGTTGGAGAGTTATCAGAATTTAAAAGAAAAATATGAATTGGGGAGCTCTGACTTTTTCAGATATCTCCAACTAAGAGACTACTACACAAAAGTAATCCGGGTGGATCCCTCCAAGGAAGTGAATGACGTCAAAGAAATAATGTGGACTATGGGGAGGAACAAGAGCTAATGTCGGACTCGTGCAGTGGATGTTATTGATTTGTTTTTTGTTGATGTTGCTGTTACAGGTTTCTTTCTTCTTTTATATACACTTTGTGTGTGTGTGTGTGTGTGTGTGTGTGTGTGTGTGTGTGTGTGTGTGTGTGTGTGTATGATTTAAGCTGAAAAACTAATAAAAATCTAAGTAACAAAAAAAAAAAATGATCTGCTGCAGAATTTTAGATTTTAGCACTTTTGAGTGAACTACAAAATAACATCATGTTTGCAATGTTGGTAAACCAAATGTTATCCATTGCATTAATTTGTAATGTTTTTTTGGTCTCTTCTGATTATTTGAAGTGATTTACAAGTGCATCTCAGTAAATTAGAAAGTCATTGAAAAGTTAATTTATTTCAGTGCTTCAATTCAAAAAGTGGAACTCATATAATATATAGATTCATTACACATGGGACAATATATTTTAAGCCTTGATTTTTTTTAATTTTGATGATTATGGCCTACAGCAAATGAAAACCCAAAATTCAGTTTCTCAAAAAATTAGAATATCACTCTGCTGTCACCCATAAGCATATTGTTTTTATTTTTCACTTGTTAAACCGACTTCAACTTTCTTACCATTACATGTACTTGTCATGCAACCCTTTTTTCTTTTTTACCTTTTTATATCATTTTACCGAAGCAATATGAAAGGCGACCTCATCTTGATCAGTTGGAATGCTAAAGGCCTCAATAGCCCTGTTAAAAGGAAAAAATGCTCTCACACATTTAAACACCTGATTGCTTCTCTTCAGGAGACCCACCTCAAATATTCTGAGCACTCCCGCTTTAGGGGTGGATGGCTGGGGCAGCTCTTCCACGCAGCCTTTCAAGGTAAAGCATGAGGTGTAGCAATACTAATTAACAAAGATATTTTTTTCACTCCCTTTAATACCATAGTAGACTCAAATGGATGTTATATAATAGTTACTGGTCAAATATATAATATGCAAGTTGCACTAGTTAATGTTTATGCCCCTAACTGCGATGACATTTCTTTTTTTCAGTGACTTTTTAAATTACTACCAGATTTAAATTCACATCATTTTATTATGGGAGAGGATTTCAATTTATGTATAGATCCACACCTGGATAGATCGTTTGTCAGACAAAATAACAATAAGAAGAAGCGAACTAAGAAGAAGAAGAAGAAGCCAACATTATTGTCATTCAATCCATACAGCCAATCATGTACAGCAGAATGAAATTAGTTTCTCCGATCTACAATGTTAATTACGTCTGGGCTGCTGCCATGCAAGGCGCCGCCACAAACAACTTCATCCTTTAGACCAGGGGTGGGCAATTAATTTTCACAAGGGGCCACATTACAGACTGGGACTGTTGTGGAGGGCTCCATTCAATAAGCTGAACTCACTTCTGCTTATTAATATTAATTTTATCACTCTGTAAAAAACTTGAAATTGTATAGTTTGGATAAACTTTTACAGGTAAAAGTAGATTTATGATTTTGCAATTAAAACATGAAACAGGTGTGGTAAAAAAGCCAACATTAAATTATCATTTAATTAACAATGGCAGCAATTTTCAACAAAATATGCATTTTTGCAATTTTCAAAGACCAGTATTAACTCATCTTTATACAATTTACTGCTGCTATCCTGTTTACAGTTTATCACCCCATTGCACTTTTTTTTCCATGTTTAGTTGAAAAAAATCTAGTCTGTTTTGAGCCTGAACAAGTGCGCTAAAGCCAGGCAGAATGTCAGAGGAGGATATGTGGAGAACAGCTGACAGGTGATTATGAATGAGAGAGGATCTGTATCTTGACTTGTTGAATTTCATCACAGAACACTTGTTCACATGTGTAGGTTGATCCAAAGAGAACTAACATCCTCTGAGCATGCCTCCCCATGTGTGAAAAGTTCTCCTCTTTAAGAGAAGAATAAAAAATCCAGCAGTGATACTGACATGAAACACTCTGCAATCAGTGTGTCAGACTGCAAGTCGATCAGTTCAAGCTGAGCATCACTGGGTGCATTATCCACACTGCAAGTCAAGGGTTAGTTACAGCATCAACAACATGGTTAATTTTTAGAACAGACTTGCACAATACCTCCTGGTGTATAATACAGTAGAACAATACTAATTTCTGTTCTGGATTCATTTCAGTCACCTTATCTTGCATTCGCTTCAAAAGTCCGACATTTTTTCCCTGCCAGATTTGGACATCTATCAGTTGTAACACCTAGCAGTTTGTGCCATTTCAGTCCTAGCTTGTCCAGACACGCACTGACCTCTATGAACAAATCACTCTCCGTCGTCGTCCCTTTCATTGCTCCAGATTTCCCGTGATGTCCTCAACCCTTCTCATTTTGTTTGTCTGGAGAGGGATGTATTATCAAACGCTTTGTGGAGAGTGCAAATAACGGAACCAGACTTGCACAGCAGACAACTTTATTCACTCTCACTTCAGTCATACACAGAAAAGCATACCTCAATACACCAGGGTCTCACCTTTTATATCATCCCTCCATCTCCCTGCTGCATGAAATCTTGCATCACAATACATTCAACCATTCTCCCCCCACTGTCCCCCAGCTACTCCTTCCTGCTACATCACCATAATCTCTCCCATCTCAATACCTATTGTCCTCACCTGTTTACCCCCCACGCTCTACCGGCAGAGGGACTATATACCTTCCCTCTGCATCCAGTCTGAGATGATTATCCTAGCGTGGGCTCCCTACACCTTCTTCTTTCTCACGATATAATAGCGCTGCAGAGTCCACCAAACACTTCCTGATAACCTCCCCATCAGAAAATGGCTTACTGGTTTTTGCTGTTTTGTGGGCGACCACAAAACTAGTCCTGACTGCTGCATCCATGGATGTGTAAAATTTAGTAAAAATTCCCCTGCTGCTTTCTTGTCAGCTCCCCCTCAGTCAAGTTCTTGTATTTCTCTGCGTTTCATCTCATGGCGATTCAAGTTGTAATCCTTAAACACTACAATCTGCTCTCCACACACTAAGCACACGGCTCTACCTTTGACTTCAGTAAGTAAACACTTCAAAGTCCTTCTTTTTTAACAGGAGGTGACATTTTTGAGGGCTAACAACGTCTGTTCACCAGCAGTGTGGTACTCCCGCTCACAGGCCCAGCTAATGGTGCGTAAACTGAAAAACAAAAGCTGTCACCTTCAAAATAAAAGCAATGTGGTTGTGACGAGTGCATTATTCACGTTTAATTCCTAATCTTCCATTGATTTGACACAAGCCGGTCAGGACCAGGCAGCGGGCCGGATGTGGCCCACGGGACGTGAGATGCCCAGGTCTGCTTTAGACCTACACAAACACAAAATAAAGCACTATCTAAATCAGCAGCTTATGTACAATCATTCCTGTCCTGAGTTTGGCATCTCTGATACATGGCGGTTTTTACATCCATGTTGCAAAGAATATTCTTTCTCCTCTCCCATCCATAATACATACAGTAGAATTGATTACTTTTTTACAGATAATAAAATTACTTCTTACATTTTTTTGTTTTTTTCTTTTTCTGATGCCCCTGTTCAATTTTGCTTTATTGAACTACATTGTGTGTATGTTAAAATTAATAAAGAAATATGAAACAAAAAAATTTGAATATTACATTAGATCAATTTTAAACAAGACCACTCTGAGACGAGTGTGATATCCCCCACCGCCATTTTCTTTGATGGTCCCAATGCTTACAGCCAGAGAGCAGTTTTCAACTTTTCAATATAATTACTGTGGCAGAATCATATTATGATAAGCCCATTATCCACGAATATACAACAAAGTATACAACCCATAGCTGTAGGTCAGGATCCCAAGGCGAACCTGTGTAGCAAGTATGGTGACCCTAGAGAGATTTACAGGTTCTATAATAAGAGATCATAGGGAATGCCAACCTTGACCTTTGACCTTTTGACCCCAAACCTGTAGTCAGAGGTTATGGTCATGGAATGAACCTGTGTACCAGGTTGGTGGCCCTAGCTTTCTCTGTTGTTGAGATATACTTTATAAGCCATGTTGATGTTGACCTTTGCCCTTGCAGTCCCAAAACCACAGTCACACTTCAGGGTCACAGGGTGAACCTGTGTGCCAAGTTTGGTGACCTTAGCTTTATTTGTTTTACAGTAATAAGGCATAAGAAATGTTAACCTTGACCTTTGACCTTTTGACCCCAAACCCATAGTCAGAGGTCAGGATCCCACGGTGAACCTATGTAGCAAGTTTGGTGACCCTAGCTTTCTTTGTTGTTGAGATATAGTTTATGAGCCATTTTGATGTTGACCTTTGACCTTGCAATCCCAAAACCACAGTCATTTCAGAGCCACAGGGTCAATCTGTGTACCAAGTTTGGTGACCCTAACTTTACTCATTGTACAGTAACTATTGCATTGCCCGCAGAACGCAAGTATTCCTGTCTGAAACAGGTATCCCAATCAGGCTTTACAGGCCCAGATGTAGGCTGTGTTTGAAAGTGGAATACAAAGAGGTGTAGGCTATATGTAGGCAATCACATGTTAGACTTTGACAAATATGAAAGGGAGTAAATGCCACTAAGATTTATTTGATTGCGTGAATATTAACTACAGAGTACTTAAACATTGAAAATGAATGGGATATCCAATATTAGCGACTGTTTCAGATCCCTTGTGTATTTGTTTGTCAGATCACTTATTTGTGTGATCTTTTATCACTTATATTAAAGATAACAGCGTATCTTGCACTTTGGGGAATGGGAGTTGTTCAGTCATCATTATAATTATTTTAGTTTAGTTTATGTCATTGTTCAGTGATGGAGTTAAGTGTAATGAATTTCTTCTGTGTATTGTAAACTCATGCAGTACTATAACAGGACATGTTGACAAATATTTCAGACCCAGCTTTAACCGTGTGCCTGTGAAGGACTGTGATCCACAGGTTCAGCTGCTGCCCCTCCGCACCTCGTGTTCTTCATGCCAAATTATCTGTGAGACCTATGCAATCACGGCAACTTTATGGAATAATTTTTTAAGCATTAAATCTTTTGTCGCTATTTACACTACAGGTAGCATTACTGTACATGGACTGCTGTTGTTGTTTTTCCAGGCTTATTCCTTTTCTTTTTTATATTGCGCACACCACTGAAGAGTGTAGTGGTCCCGAGTGCGGGTCTGCTCTGCGCTCAAGCCACTTATTATTTTCTATTTTTGTCTCTTTATTTTGGGCTTGTTTTGATGGTGTGTTCTGGTGCTTCTATTTTGACAGTGCCACGGCAGCACTTCCCCGTCAGCCGGTCAGCAGCCTGTCACAGCTGTTTTTGTTTCTTTCATTATCTGTCTCACTTGTGTATAATGAGTTTTTGCACTATTTAAGATCACAGGTGGTAATTAGTCCCCACTGCAATCTCACTCCCATTCAGGCTGGAGTCCCCACGTCCAGCTCCAGCCTTTTTCCAGCGTCAGGTTTCGTCCTTGCTGTCTATAAAGTGTAAGTTACTCTGATTATTTGTAATTGTTTAGTTATTCTGACCCATTGTGGCCGAGTGTTGTAGTTTATGTGTTTCGCCCCTTGTGGCGCATTATTTTGTACTTTATAGCAAAATAACAAAACTCACTGCTGGCTTTGGCTGTGAATTTTTTCCTTTACCGGGTGCCAGCGTTTCTTTTTCGGGGGGAGGTCCTGGCGTCTTTCGGGACATGCTATCCCATGAGCCTGGGTTTTGAGCTCGTCCAGGCTCTTATGGAGATTGATGACCTCCTGTACATAGCTTACAAAGATCCCCCACCTCCAACGCGCACTATGGTACCTGGGCCTCGCGGAGGCAGCTGCTGAACGTCATCCTTGCCTTGCTGAGCATACTGAGGGCAGGGAGAGGTTGGCTGAACTTCCTCCATGATGCCTAAGAGGGGGCCAACGAGGAAGAATTCCCATTACTCGGCACTTGAAGAGGCTCCTGTTATGGCTCCAGCTCCAGTGGTTTCATCGCCAAAGAGCCGTTTTCCAGTGCAGCAGAGGAGGAGGGCAGCCGAGGCTCCCAGTGAAGATGAACAGTGGGCAGCTGAACTCATCAGGGGCCGTATGGCTGAAGCACTCTCTTCTGTTAACCCGGACAAAGTTCTTAAGAGCGTGGTGGCTGCTGTTAGGCTGGTGAAGGCAAATCCCGGGTTAAATAATTTTCCTGAGTTTGCCGAGCTGCTGGTTTCAGTTTCAGTGCAACGCTTCCCCGAATTGAATTTAGCCTCTCCTCCAGCCAGAAGACGTCGCCACCCTACACAGAACTCATCTCCTCCCCGGGACATGGCTATTCTGAAGGGGAGGAAGTGTAATGACCGGGTCAATTCACCATGAGGCTCCCATTTGGGTCCAGCTACGGGCCGCCGGAAGAACTCCCCTGTCTCCCAGCCAACTGTTTTTTCCTTGCCACGGCAGAGAGGTATGACAGCAGCTTCAGCCTCCGGGTCTTCGTTGTCAGCTGTTCCGCCGGCTCGCCTACCCCGGACTGCCTCAGCTGCTCATCCCTCCGCTATGGCACTTCGTCCAGCTGCTGCGAACCCAGTGCCTTCTTCCCTGGCTGTCTTCGTCGCCGATCCACCAGGAGTGGCTCCTCCTCGCCTTCCTGAGGAGTCCGCCTGCATTTCTGGAAAGGGAGAGGAGAGAACAGAGCCTGCTGCAGCAGTGACCACCGTACCCCAGGATGACAGGCAAGTGTTTTTTCATTCTCATTCGCTAACTGATGAACTACCTTGTCTGATTCCTGGGGGGTGAGGCTCAGGTTATGGAATCCCCTGAGCTCTCACCACCTGCTGCAGCCATAAATTCGCTACCTGCTTCCTTTGTGTCTCCTCCTATATTCTCCGAGTGTCCGCCGGTGCCAGGACTAAACTGCCGGAGGGAGGAGGGGCCTGTGGCCCTGGAGAACCTGGTTCCAGCCCCGCAGCCATGTTATGGACAGAGGAGGAGGTCAGCCTGCCAGTGGGAATCTGTGCCGACGACGAAGCGTCCCCGGATCTCCACTGAGCAGAATCCTGTCCCAGTTGGGAGTGGATCTCTGGTCGCCTCACAGAGTGAGCCATCTGCGTGGGCTGCAGTGCCAGGGGGTCCAGAGACTGCTGAGACCATCATGCCTGCTGCTGGGGCCGCCACAGTAGAGTTGGAGTTGGACCTCCAGGAGGCTGGGCCTAGAGGATCGCCCTCCGGATCGACAGAGTCCTGGACGGCGGTGGAACTTGAGCTCAGGCAAGTACTCTCCTTTGTTTTCATTATTTCTGTTTTGGAGAGATCTTGTCTGGCTCTTGGGGAGGAGAGCTGGGTGCTGCCGTCAGCAGCATCTGAGCTCGCCTCGCTGGGTTCCACTGCTGCTGGTGATCCTGACCGTATTCCTGTGCTCCTTGTTTCCGAGCCTTTTCTCAGGGTCACCGAGGTGCTTCCTGCCACGGTAGAGGTCTCCTTGGGTTCCGGTCCGCTGCCCAAGGTTGTTGTGGGTCTAGCTCCTCAAGCTGAGTTCACCGTGGATGCTGCTACGCCTCAAGCAGGGGCCATCGCGGGTGCTGCTACACCTCAAGCGGGGGCCATTGTGGGTGCAGCTACACCTCAAGCGGGGGCCATTGTGGGTGCAGCTACGTCTCAAGCGGGGGCCATCGCGGGTGCTGCTACGCCTCAAGCGGGGGCCATCGCGGGTGCTGCTACGCCTCAAGCGGGAGCCATCGCAGATGCTGCTACGCCTCAAGCCAAGGCCATCGAGGGTGCGGCTATGCCTCAGGCCGAGGCCATCAAGGGTGCTGCGCTGGGGCTGAAGGCTAAGGTGGGTCGACTACAAATTTCTGGTTCCTTCATGGTTCGTTTCCTGCCAAGAGTTGGCGGGGGTCACCTGCCTCCTCTTCTGCCTCCTGGGGGAGGTGAGCGGGGCTCCGTGGTCCGCTGGCTTAGCAATGTGGGGAGACCACCTGAGGGACCTTTTCGCCTGAGTTGGTGGTTCTGGTAGGTCGCCCGACCTTTTTCTCGTGACGGTTGGATGGAGCTGGAACTCTGGGAAGCCTCCAGAACAATGCATTCACTTGTCTGATAATACGTGCCTCTTAGTGTTTCTCTATTTCATGGCTGTAGGCATGTATTATTCAGTTATCTTGTTCGGGTTCATGCATTTATTTTCACAGTGACATTTCAAAAAAAAAAAAAAAAGAAAAGAAGAGAAGAGTTCTCTTGTTGAACCTATAGTGTTGCAGTTTGTTATATCTTGTGTTCTAGCTCATTGCTAGTTTTTTTTTTTGCATGGACTTCTCTAAAAGAAAAAGGTAGAGTAAATTAATTTATTTTTGCCTACCATATAAAATCTCAGTTTTTTGGATAGAAATTAATGGGGGTTAAAATTGTGGAAAATAGGAATTCCCATTTGCAGGTTATGGATGATATCTTGGTGTGTATTGTGGTATTTGAATGAATGAATGAATGAATGAATGAATGAATGAATCTTTATTTCGGATAGATTAAAAGTAAAGATTAAAAAAAAAGAAACAGAACAATATAACAAAGGGGGAAAAAAAATCCAACAAGGTCAAATCAAACAATAACTCCTCTGATTATACAGTTCAACATAAGTTATCCGAAATGGGTGATGGCTGAAGCCGCAGCTTATATTGCCCACCCATATTCCATCCAAGAATTCAAAAGAAAAACAAAACAAGAGTGATTACAAATCAGAACAAAGCTAAGACAAAACGTGACAAAAAAACTAAGCAACAACACAACACAGACTGGATATGACAATCCTTATGTGATTTTACATGTCATCTTGTATATATGTTTGGAGTATTTCTTCCTTTAGTTTTTGTTTAAATTGTCCAAGCATTGTACATGATTTTAATTCAGGTCCAAAATCGTTCCATAATCTGACTTGCACTGAAACACAGTGTTGCTTGGTGGTAGTTCTCACTGAAGGTTTTTGAAATATACATGCTCCTCTGAAATGATATTGTTTCTCCCTTATTTGGAACAACTTTTGAATATTTGCGGGCAGTGATAGATTCTTCACTTTAAACATTATTACTGCAGTTTAAAAGTCAACCAGATCTTTCAACTTGAGAGCTTTTAATTTAAGAAAAAGTGGGTTTGTTGGTTCCCTGTAAGCAGTTTTGTTTATTATTCTAATAGCTCTCTTCTGAAGCATAAAGGCTGGATATACTGTATGTTTGTTTTATATGTATTTCCCCATACTTCAGTACAATATGTCATGTATGGGAGTATTAATGAATGATACAAAGTATTGTAACGTTGGGGCCATTTTAAGGAGGGCAGGGATTTCCCAGCATGCTTTGCCAGTTGAAAACGTTACTGTGTGTGTGTATTAAATGTGTTATTACTGAGTTATACTGCTGTGTCATTATAACTGCGTTATAATGACCCAGCAGTGTTTAGCAGGATTAGGGCAAGATGTATCATGTGTGTGTGTAACCATGATTGAAACAGAGGTCTGGGAGAATGACCTCCCCTCCTCTCTGTGCTCAGAAGTGGGTTGGGGGTCGGTGGTGTGTAAATAAAGCCTATTCATCGCAACCATCTTGCTCCTCTTTCTTTGTGTGAATCCCGCAAACGTCACAGTATATAATGTGGGTTGATTCAGCAAATATTTCACTCTGTGTAGTATTGCAATTGATTTAGATATTTTACCTTTAATATAATTAATATGTGACTTCCAACACAGTTTATTATCAATTATTACTCCAAGAAATTTAGTTCCGGATACCCTTTCAATCTCTACACCATTTACACTGAGTTTAGATACTGAGTTGTTGTGATGGTTGTTAAAAACTATAAATTTTGTCTTACTTAAATTAAGCGTTAATTTGTTTGAATCAAACCACAGTTAAAGCTTTCCTAATTCCTTTCCGAGTGTATCCAAAAGTTGTTCCAAATTGCTTCCACTGCATAATAAATTAGTGTCATCGGCAAACAATATTAAATCCATTTTTTCCAAAACTTTACATATATCATTTATATACATATTGAATAGCAGTGGCCCCAAAACTGAACCCTGTGGGACTCCACAAGTAACCTTCAGTAACTGAGTTTTTGTTACCAACACATACATACTGATATCTATTCTTTAAGTAACTACATAACCAGGACAGTGCTACCCCCCAATACCACAACTTTGTAGTTTTTTTAATAATAAATTATGATCCACTGTATCAAATGCTTTTTTAAGATCCAGGAATACCCCAACTGAATACTCTTTATTTTCAATGGCAGTTGATATTTTTTCTATAAATTCCATTAGAGCAAATGCAGTTGTCCTCTTGTGTCTGAACCCATATTACTGCTCACACAATAAATTATTCTTCATTATGAAGTTGTCAATTCTCTCACAGAATATTTTTTCAAGTATCTTGGAAAATTGTGGCAATAGTGAAATTGGTCTATAGTTTGAAAATTCCCCTGTGTCACCTGTCTTGTATATCGGAATTACTTTAGCTATTTTCATTGCATTGGGAAATATACCTGTTTGGAGAGACAGGTTACAGATATACGTCAGTGGTTTCACTAAGCATTCAATAATAGTTTTGACTAAGAGCATGTCAATACCATCACAGTCCGTAGATGTTTTACTTTTAAACGATTTAACAATTTCAATGACCTCTCTCTCGTCTGTGTTCTTTATGAAAATGGAGTCTTTTATAGCAGTGTTTTTGCTTATTGTATCACCCGTAGGTGCCGTAATGGGTATTTCTCGAGCCAAATTAGGACCAATGTTAACAAAAAAGTTATTAAATTCATCTGCAAGTGAGACTGCATTCACACTCTGAGTCGTTTTATTATTTTTTTTTGAAAAATTGGTTGGGTAGCTTGTATTTCTGTTTTTATTTCCAAGAATATTGTTAAGTATTGTCCATGTATTTTTAATGTTGTTTCTGTTTTTCTCCAATTCTTTACTGTAATAGTCTCTTTTACTACATCTCATTATATATGTTAAACTTATTTTTGTATGTTTTATACCGCTGCTCTGCTTCTTTTGTCCTTTTCTTTAGAAAAGCTTTATATAATAAATTTTTCTTTTTACACGCCTTTTGTAATCCTTTGGTTAACCATGGCTTGTTGACAAATTTATGTTTTAGCTTTTTCTTTACTAATGGACAATTTTTTTCATAAAGAGTGGTTACAATATTCATAAATGTGTCATAGGCTTCATTTACATCTGATAAATAGACTTTTGTCCAGTCTTGCTTCAGCAAGTCTTCTTTAAAAGAATTGATTGCATTTTGTGATTTGTATCTGAAAGATTTTAAAGTTTTTTTCTGTATTGGCCCCCGTGTGGCCATGGATAAGTGCAAAGGTTGGCAAATGGTCACTTATATCATTTATCAATAATCCATTTTCTATTTTCTTATCAATAATATTAACAAACAGGTTATCAATAAGTGTAGCAGTGTGAACTGTGATTCTACTGGGATGTGCTATTGTGGGATATAGACTCATACTGTACATAGAATTCATGAACTCTGTAATTACATTTTGTTGAAATGGATTTAGTAAATCAATATTGAAATCGCCACAAATTACTACCATTTTCTTACTAGTAATATTATTGTACAGCTCGACTAATTTATCTCTGAATGTCTCAATGCAAGTTCACGGCATTCTACAACTTATAATTAGATTTTTTGTTTTATCTTGGTCAATCTCAACAGTAACACATTCCAGAATCCCTGGTAGTGCAAAGGACATTCCATTTACAAGCTTACACCTATACAGGTCATCAATATACAGTGCAACACCACCACCCTTTTTTTGAGATCTGTTAATATGGTACATTTGATATCCCTCTATTGCCATCAGAGTAGCCTGCTCTTCATTAAGCCAAGTTTCAGAGACTGCGATAGCTGTAAATTTTCTGTCTAGCTGTTTTAAATAGTCTTGAAACTGTGGAAAGTTTTTGTTAAGACTTTTGCTGTTGAAGTATATTATTGATAGTTTACCATCTAGTTGCACTTGACTTTTGAATTGCTTTTCAGTGTAATATTCACAATGATTATGAATATTATTGAAAAAGTGGTTATCAGGATCAATATCATTCTCCATCTCTTGTAGTTTAGGTTCAGCATAATGGCATATTTTCAGAGTTTGAATTTCCTCGCTCTGTGTCAAATGACTTCCTCCCACTGGGGATAAGTGATGTCTACTCAAGTCAGTCATAAGTTTTTTTTAGTTTTTTTTTTTTTTTTTTTTAAAGTACATTGACATGGTATGTCACAAAAGAACTCTTCTTGCCGTGTGTGGATATGGATTATCATAGTCTCTTAATTTTCTTAATCAGTGTTTATCTATATTTATTTAAGTCAGTAAGATCTTATGGTCTTTGCTTCCTCAGGTGTTCCATTTAGTTTGATCCAAACTCTACAATTTCTTGTCCATGTTGCCTGTATCTTATTTTGTCTTTTCAGCAACCGTGCTTGCCGTGCTATTTCAGCATTAGCCTTTGTTAAATGTTCATTTAGGTAAACTTCTGTTCCCTGTAGCTTTCTGGCCTGCCTCAGTATGTCATTCTTTACCCTTCTGTTCACAAAGCGCATCACAATTGATTTCTTTGTTTTATTATCTTTTCTGGGTAAAGTATGACAGGCCGAAATTGCATTTACTTCAACCTTTATATTTCTGCTTTCAATGAACTGAAGCACTTGGTTTTCCAGGGAGACTGATTCACTCAGGGGAGCCTCCTCACCTCTCATTCCTGCTGTAACATTGGCATATGATTGGTATTTAATGTCTAGTCCACTTATAATTAGATCATCCATAAGAGAATATTGTTCAAGATCCTCGATGCGTCGCTCCAAGTCTGCAATTTTTTTGTCTTTTTCCTTAATTGTTCATTTTAATTCTCGGACTTCTTCCATTAGCCCTAATAGTTTAAGCTGTTGACTAGCCACTTTGGTCAGTTCTTCTGACAAGAAGTTCAGAGATTTTTTGATCTCTTCCGTTTCCTCCTTCTTTGGTGGCATTTTTACTGACCTGATGATAATGAAACAATCTCTGCTGGTGTCGCTGGTATCCGATCCGACCGACCTCGAATCCAGCTGGGGCCTCAGCTAGCCCCCTCCGCTGCTAGTCCTGCTGCTTACCGCTGCTGCAATTGAGCTCCTGTCCAGCCAGGGTGCCGGCAGCTCCTCCACCGAGCCCCGCTGCCTACCGCCACTGTAGTTGAGCTCCGATCCTGCTCCTGTCCAGCTGGGGTCCCGGTAGTTCCTTCGCCGAGCCCCGCTACCTATCGCCGTCTTCCTCAGTAGTTCCTCCGCCGAGCCCCACCGCTGTAACTGGGCTCCAATTCTGGCTCTTATCCAGCTGGGGCCCCGGCTGCTCTTCCACTGGTCCCCATCTCCTACTGCCGCTGTACTTGAACTCCGATCTGGCTCCCGTCCAACTGTTGCCTCGATTAGTTCCTCCGGCTAGCCCCAATCACAAGATTCTAAGAATCTGCACAAGAGGCTCAGCCGTCATCTACCGGGCCGATGCCGGGCCAGTGAGACGAACCGGGGACAGAGTCGCCCCTTTGCATCGGTGTTAGGTGCTACGACTAGCTATGGCGTTAGCTATTGTCTTAGTATTTTGCCGTTAGGCTTTTTGAGGTCATTTTTTCATTTCAGTGTCACATCCTCCAGGCCTGGGTTCCCCTTCTGCCCTCCCAAGGATGGTTTTTGATAGCAATTCTGGTGGGTGGGTGTGGGTGTTCCTCTTTTCTAGATGTTACCATTGGGATGCCTGGAATCCACCCCTTAAAGCGGGGGCACTGTAGTGATCCCGAGCGCGGGTCTACTCCGTGCTTGAGCCACTTATTATTTTCTCTTTTTGTCCCTTTATTTTGGGCTTGTTTTGATGGTGTGTTCTGGTGCTCTTATTTTGACTGTGCCGCAGCTGCACTTCTGCCTGTCAGCTGGTCAGCGGCCTGTCACAGCTGTTCTTGTTTCTTTCATTACACTGGTCAACACCAAATTTATTGTCTTTTTTTTTTTTTTTTAGCTGATTTAGGACAATTTTGATATGCTGAATCCAAAAATCACATTGGTTTTGCTCAATCAGGCCAACTTTTTGAACTATGGCCACGTGTTTTTTAAGTTTTTGTTTACATGTATGGGTATTTTAGCTTTATGATGCAAAATTCTTTTTTATTTCTTGAAATTCTCTGAATTTTGAACAATGATGATGTAACATTCAATTTACATGTACTTACCTTTATCAATGTCTACTAATAGTACAACTGTACAACAGCTTACAACTTAGCATAAAAACCTGACCTGATGGAAACGGATGTCATTTTCTGATTCAGCGATGCAAAATTGTCTTAAATCAGTTGAAAAAACACAGACAACTTACAAAAAAAATTACTTTTTGTTATGTTGTGTTATCTGTCTCACCTGTGTATAATGAGTTTTTGCACTATTTAAGATCATGGCTGGGAATTAGTCCTCGCTGCGATCTCACTCCCATTCAGGCTGGAGTCCCCACGTCTGGCTCCAGCCTTTCTCCAGCGTCAGGTTTCGTCCTCACTGTCTAAAGTGTGAGTGACTCTGATTATTTGTAATCGTTTAGTTATTCTGACCCAATGTGGTCGAGTGTTGTAGTTTGTGTTTCGCCCCTTGTGGTGCATTATTTTGTACTTTATAATAAAATAACAAAACTCACTGCTGGCTTGTGGCGTCTCATCTTTGCCCTGCAAAGGGCAAATCATCACAAAGAGAGAGAGAAATGACATTTCAATTCTCTTGTATGTCCTATATGTTTATCACATGTTCTGATAGATATGCCAAAATGTCAGAACACCAGAGAAGGTGGATCCAATCAGCTGATAGTTTGAACCACAGAGCTCAGCTGTTTTCCATGATAAATCAGCCTCAGGGCAAAAGCACACTCCATGCATTATCTTTTTTTCACTTTATTGAAAATAACTTTTTTTTTTATCGCCATCAGTTAGCGTGCCTTTGAGCCAGGTCGTGTCTGGCCACTGCTTCTCCCGATTGATTTGTCAGACCCCATCCGCTGATGCTCCGCCCAGTCTGCTCACGCACCTTATTCTCCACATATGGCGAATTATCCTTTAGACCTACGCAATCACGGCAACTTCATGGTATAATTTTTTTTAAGCATAAAATCTTCAGTATTATCTTTTTCTATCTTTCTAACTTTCCTTGTTTTGTCCAGGGAATGCTGTGGTGACTGACAGGTCGTGATACTGTGTTTTATCCAATCAGCATGGTCGTGATGCCACGTATTATCCAGTCAGCATGGAGTCAATCCGAAACCCCGCCCACACTTCTTGAAGCCAGACATGAAGAGACAGAGCGGTGACAGAGTGGTGGCTAAACTTTTATTGATAAAAATTGCATATTTTGCCTGAGCAACTCCATACTCAGGGATGCACACCCTCGTAACCTGAGGAAATCACCTTAGGTCAGTCTGAAGAACAGTTCAAGAGATATGCGTGGAACAGACACACAGACAGACAGACAGACGGACAGAGACTTTGTGAATTTATAGATGGATAAGGCATAAGGAATGTTATCCTTGACCTTTGACCTTTTGACCCCAAACCCATAGTCAGAGGTCAGGATCCCAAGGTGAGCCTATGTACCAGATTTGGTGGCCCTAGCTTTCTTTTTTGTTGTTGAGATATAGTTTATAAGCCATTTTGATGTTGACCTTTGACCTTGCGATCCCAAAACCACAGTCACACTTCAGGGTCACAGGGTGAACCTGTGTACCACATTTGGTGACCCTAACTTTACTCATTGTACAGTAATAAGGCATAGGGAATGTTAATCTTGACCTTTGACCTTTTGATCCCAAACCCATAGTCAGAAGTTAGGATTTCATGGTGAACCTGTGTATCAGGTTTGGTGGCCCTAGCTTTACTTGTTTTATAGTAATAGTAAATGAAGCATTTACCATTTACCATAGTGCAACTGCAATGCTAACTTTGACTCATATCAAACCTACCCTTTCTGAGTAAAATAATAGAAAAAACTGTTTTTCAACAACTGTACAACTTCCTGACATTAAATAACTGTTTTGATGTCTTCCAGTCAGGTTTTCGGCCACACCACAGCACTGAGACAGCTCTAGTTATGGTTCTTAATGACATCCACTCCAATACAGATAATGGCAACATTTCAGTCTTGGTTCTAGTGGACCTCAGTGCTGCATTCGACACGGTCGACCATAACATCTTACTAGACCGGCTAAAAAACTGGGTGATACTTTCTGGTACAGCACTTAGCTGGTTTGAGTCCTATTTGAAAGACAGGGACTATTTTGTGTCAATAGGTAGCTACAAATCTAAGAGAACAAAAATAACCTGTGGCGTTCCCCAAGGTTCCATTTTGGAACCTTTGCTTTTCAACATCTACGTATATGCTCCCACTAGCTCAAATCATAAAAAACAACAAAATATATTACCATAATTATGCAGATGATACACAAATCTACATAACCGTCTCACCAGGAGATCATGGTCCAATTAAAACCCTGATCAAATGCATTGGTCAAATTAAAGAGTGGATGTGCCAGAACTTTCTTCAGTTAAATGAAGACAAAACTGAAATAATAGTTTTTGGAGCCAAAGAAGAAAGACTCAAAGTTAGTACTCAACTTCAATCAATGCTAAAAACCAACAGCCAAGCCAGAAATCTGGGTGTGGTTCTGGACTCAGACCTGAATTTTAACAGCCACATTAAGACAGTACCAAAAGCCAGTTTAGAAAGCTTGGGATCAGTCCGCCAAGGTCTCCGCCTTTGACTGCCACCTAATCCACATAGCACCGGACTTCCATGATCCCTCCTGCAGGTGGTGAACCTACTGGAGGGCGGGCCCATGTAACTCCTTCGGGCTGAGCCCGGCCGGGTCCCATGGGTGGAAACCCGGCCACCAGACGCTAGCCTTCGAGCCCCTCCCCCAGGCCTGGCTCCAGGGTGGGGCCCCGGTAACCCCATACCGGGCGGGGTACACTGAATCCTTGATATACAATTTATCATGAGAGTCTGTTGGATCGTTCTTCGTCTGGCCCTTCACCCAGGACCAGTTTGTCTTGGGAGACCCTATCAGAGGCAAATTGCCCCGGACAACATAGCTCCTGGGATCACTGGGGCACGCAAACCCCCCCACCACGATAAGGTGACGATCCATGAGGGGGGTATGGGGTATCGGGCTTGTTGTTACGAGCTATTCGGTCTCTGTACGACCGTTGTGAGAGTTTAGTTCGCATTGCCAACACTCGGTCGGAGTCATTCCCAGTGAGAGTTGGACTCCGCCAGGGCTGCCCTTTGTCACCGGTCCTGTTCATAATTTTTATGGACAGGATTTCTAGGCGCAGCCAGGGAATGGAGGGTGTCATGCTTGGTGACCACAGGATCTCATCTCTGTTGTTTGCAGATGATGTTGTCCTGTTGGCTTCATCCAGCAATGACCTACAGCTCTTGCTGGGACGGTTTGCCGCTGAGTGTGAAGCGGCTGGGATGAGAATCAGCACCTCCAAGTCCGAGTCCATGGTCCTCAGCCGGAAAAAGGTGGATTGTCCTCTCCGGGTTGGGGACAGGCTCCTGCCCCAAGTGGAGGAGTTTAAGTATCTTGGGGTCTTGTTCACGAGTGAGGGGAAAATGGAGCGAGAGATCGACAGACGGATTGGAGCAGCATCTGCAGTGATGCGGACGTTGTACCGGTCTGTTGTGGTGAAGAGGGAGCTTAGTTCTAAGGCAAAGCTGTCGATTTACCAGTCAATCTACGTTCCTACTCTCACCTATGGTCACGAGCTTTGGGTAATGACCGAAAGAACGAGATCGCGGATACAAGCGGCTGAAATGAGCTTTCTCCGTAGGATTGCTGGACTCACCCTCAGAGATAGGGTGAGGAGCTCAGTCATCCGGGAGAGGCTCAGAGTAGAACCGCTGCTCCTCCACATTGAAAGGAGTCAGTTGAGGTGGTATGGGCATCTGATTAGGATGCCTCCTGGACGCCTCCCACTTGAGGTGTTTCAGGCACGTCCCACTGGGAGGAGACCCCGGGGCAGACCCAGGACTCGGTGGAGAGACTATGTCTCCCAGCTAGTCTGGGAACGCCTTGGTATCCCCTCTGAAGAGCTGGAGCAGGTGGCTGGGGAGAGGGAAGTCTGGGCTTCTCTGCTTGAACTGCTGCCTCCGCGACCCGGACCTCCGGAAAAGCGGTAGAAGATGGATGGATGGATGGATTAAGACAGTGTTGAAGTCAGCCTATTATAATTTAAAGAACATAGCGAGGATCAGAGGTCTGATATCTCAGCCGGATCTAGAAAAACTTGTCCATACATTTATCTTCAGTAAACTGGACTACTGTAATGCTGTCCTCACAGGTCTCCCTAAAAAGTCCATCAGACAGTTGCCATTGGTTCAGAACGCTGCAGCACGAGTCCTCACTAAGACCAAGAAAGAAGATTGTATAACTCCAGTTCTCAAATCTTTACACTGGCTGCCTCTCTGTCAAAGAATAGATTTCAAAATACTGCTGTTGGTTTATAAAGCTCTGAATGGTTTAGGGCCAAAATACATTTCAGATTTGTTAGGTCATTATGAACCACCCAGAGCCCTCAGGTCATCGGAGTCAGGCCTACTATCTGTGCTCAGAGTTAGAGCCAAACATGGTGAGGCACCATTTAGTTTTTATGCCCCTCACATATGGAACAAACTCCCAGAAAGAATCAGGGCTGCTGAAACTCTCAGCAGCTTTAAATCGAGATTAAAAACTCTCCTATTTGCCGTGGCCTTTCAGTAGAACAACTGTCAATCTCCTACAATACACTGTAAATTTTTATTTCTGTCATATTCTATTTTAGCCTGCTTTTGTTTCTCTTTAATTTACTTGAGTTTGCTTTTAAATTTGTATGTATTCCTTTTGCAACTTGCTGTAATGCTTTAATGTTTTCATGTAAAGCATTTTGAATTTTCTTGTACACGAAATGTGTTATACAAATTAACTTGCCTTGCCTTGACCTTTGACCTTTGACCCCCTCACCCCAAACCCATAATTAGGTGAGGGTGTAAGCTGTCCAAGATGTGTCTTAGATACAACTCCTGTATCGATTTGAAAAGCCAACATCATTTCTTTAGTTCGTTATTGTGTTTAGAAGATTTAGGGAAAACTCTGACCTTTGGCCTGAGAGTGAAACTGCAATATGCGCATCATCAGAGTATATCAAACCCACAGTAGCAAGTTTCAAAACAACCGGAACAAAACTGTAGGAGGAGTTGATTTCACAAGACAGTTACTACTATGACAATTCTATTTTGTGAAGTGCACCAATCCCTCCTGCAGCAAAAGACCCCCACAATCTGATGCTGCCACCCCCATACTTCACATTTGGGATGGTGTTTTCAGGCTTGCAGGCTTCCCCCTTTTTCCTTCAAATATATTGACAGTCATTATGGCCAAACATTTATTATGCCTTGGTGAAACGGAGGCATACAGTAATCGGTTAGTGCGTCTGTTTGTGGCTGTGTGTATCTGTCTGTCTGTCCTCCTCTCTGTTTCAGCTCACCTGGTCAAAATTAAGTGGAATTAAAGGTTTGTATCATTGTATCACCATATTTTCTCGACTTTTAATTTGACAGAATTTCGAAATAACATTTTGTTTTTGAAATAAACAGAAATTTAACTCACCATTTCTGTCAATGCCGCAGCGAAAAAAAAAGTATTGTAATAACTATCCTGGACCTCTAGAGGTCGGAGTGCTACTATTTTACAGCCACCCATGCTACCATGCCAAAGGCACTGAGGCACAGCACCTTGGTGCTTTCATTATTTTATTATTTTAATGATAAGAAGAATGAAATAATGGTGTTTGAACCTAGTGGCCCCTGCGAGTTCCCTCCTGTAAACTTGGGCCCCCTCACACCTTATGTGAAACCCACAGTCAAGAATCTTGGTTTTTTCGTGGACAGTGATGACATAATGCACGGCTCAGGAGACGCACACACACAGGCTCAGAGTAGCTCAAATAGCTTTATTGACAACAAGGGTGTATGAATGTGTGTCTGCGAGATGTGAATGTGTTGGTGGCGGCGTCTGCTTCGGGCACAGAGGCAGGAGACCGTACAGCCGGACAACCCTATGGGAAAAGCACAGGGAGAAGGGTGACGGGCACACACCAACACAGGAGATATACAAGTGGGGAAGGAGCTTACTTGGAAAGGGCGGATGACTGGCACAGCAAGGAACGAGGTCCGGTAGACAGCCACCTGGAGAGTCCGGTGCAGCAGCGAGGAACAGGCGATGGAGAGGAATAGTCCGCCGCCGGGAAATCCACCTGTGCACAGGGGAGCAGACTTGGAGAAGAAAAAGGTAAGATCTTCTTACCGCAATGTTTGCTGAGAATGAGAGGGAACTCACAGCAATCCGTAGTGAAGTCTGACGGCTTCAGGCCAAAGCCCAGGGCGAGGCGGCTTAAATCCCTCGCCGCTGATGATGTGCAGGTGTGCGTGCAGCTGGTGCCGCTGATGAGCGGCGCAGCGTGACAGTACTCCCCCCCTCTAGCAGCGCCTCCTGGCGATGGCTTCTCTGGGTGCGCTCGGTGGAATTCAGCGATGAGCGATGGGTCTAACACAAACGACGAGGGTACCCACTGCCGATGTTCAGGCCCATAGCCTTCCCAGTCCACCAACTACTGCAACCCACGACCCCGGCGCCGGGAGTCCAGGATGGAGGAGACAGGCCAGGCCGGATGGCCATCAATCATCCGGGGCGCGGGTTGCGCAGCAGGAGGAGGGCAAAGGGGGTCGGAGACTGCCAGCTTCACCTTGGACACGTGGAAGGTGGGGTGGATGCGGAGGGAGGGGGGAATAGCTACACGCACAGCCACCGGGTTGATGATCCTGGTGATGGGGTATGGGCCCATAAAACGCTGTGCCAGCTTCCTCCTCTCGCCCTTTAAAATCACGTCCTGGGTCGATACGTAGACTTGCTGACCAACTCTGTACGCCGGGGCAGGTCTTCTGTGCCGGTCCGCCACGGCTCTGTTGCGCTCCGCCGTGCGTAAAAGCGCATTGCGCGCTGACGCCCAGATGGAGCGGAACTGCCTGAGATGCGCCCGTATTGAGGGGACAGTTACCTCACTCTCCTGCACCGGGAACAGCGGGGGGTCGTAACCCAGGGACGCCTTAAAGGGGGACATCCCTGTAGCAGAAGAGCGAGCAGTGTTGTGGGCGTATTCAACCCAGGCGAGGTGGTTACTCCAGGACGTTGGTTTGGACGCCGTGACGCAGCGGAGCGCAGCCTCCAGCTCCTGGTTGGTCCGCTCACACTGCCCGTTGGTTTGGAGGTGATGGCCGGAGGAGAGGCTCACCTTGGCTCCCAGGGCGTTGCAGAATGACCTCCAAACCTCTGAAGAAAATTGGGGCCCCCGGTCCGAGACCACGTCCACCGGAATCCCATGCAGCCTGACCACGTGCTGGATTAAGAGGTCCGCCGTCTTCAGGGCAGTTGGGAGACCTCGTAGGGGGACGAAGTGTGCCGCCTTGGAGAAGCGGTCCACGATGGTCAGGACGGTGTCGAAGGTGTTAGAGACTGGGAGTCCGGTGACGAAATCCAGGGCGATATGCGACCAGGGCCTGCCAGGGACGGGCAGAGGCTGGAGCAAACCCGCTGGAGGGGCATTACCTGATTTGCTGGTGGCACACACTGGGCAGGCCCGGGCGTAGCGGGCAGCGTCCCTCCGCAGGCCCGGCCACCAGAAGGACCGCTGGAGGAGGTCAATCATCCGGGAGGAGCCAGGGTGGCAGGTGAGCTTGGATGTGTGCAACCAGTGGATTACCTCCCCCCGAACCGTGGATGGCACGAACAGCCTCCCCTCTGGTCCGCCGCCAGGGTCAGGTTCCACTTCCTGCGCCTTCCGGATCTTGCTTTCTATGTCCCAGGTGACGGCTCCCACGATGCACGACCTGGGTAGGATGGTGTGGACCGTGTCCTCCGACTCCTCAGGGGCGAATTGCCTAGAGAGGGCGTCGGGCAGGCCGTTCTTGGAGCCAGGCCTGAAGGTGATGGTGAATTGGAACCTGGCAAAGAACAAGGACCAGCGCACCTGGCGGGCGTTCAGGCGCTTGGCAGATCTTAGGTACTCCAAGTTCTTGTGGTCCGTCAGGACCACGAACGGCAGGTTCGCCCCCTCTAGCCAGTGACGCCACTCCTGTAGCGCGAGCTTGATGGCGAGGAGCTCTCTGTCCCCCACGTCGTAATTCTGTTCCGCCGGGGACAAGCGCCGGGAGAAGAAGGCGCAGGGCCGCTTGGTTCCGTCATCTGGCGACCGCTGGGATAGAACCGCCCCCACTCCTGTGTCCGAAGCGTCCACTTCCACGATGCACTGCAGCGCAGGGTTGACTTGGCTAAGGACCCGGGAGGAGGAGAACTCCGCCTTCAGCGCCTGAAAGGCAGCCGCGGCCTCTTCGGTCCACCGGAACGGGACCTTAGGGGACGTGAGGCGGGTCAGCAGGCCGACGATGGTGCCAAAATTTGGGACAAAGCGGCGGTAGAAATTTGCAAACCCGACGAACTGCTGCACCTGTTTTCTTGATGCAGGTGTGGGCCATTCCACCACCGCCTTCACCTTCTCTGGGTCCGGAAGCACCTGGTCGTGGGAGATGATGAACCCGAGGAAGGATGTTGTCTTCGCGTAGAACTCGCACTTTTCGGCCTTCACATACAACCGGTTCTCCAGCAGTCTTTGGAGGACCCGCCTCACGTGGACCCGGTGCTCGTCCCTGGATTTGGAGAAGATGAGAATGTCATCCAGGTAGACGAACACAAAAAGGCCAATGAAATCCCGGAGGACGTCGTTGATAAGGCACTGAAAGACGGCTGGAGCGTTGGTCAACCCGAACGGCATCACCAGGTACTCGAAGTGGCCGTTCGGGGTACGGAAGGCTGTCTTCCACTCATCTCCCTCCCGGATCTGGACGAGGTGGTATGCGATGCGTAGATCCAGCTTGGTGAACCAAGTCGCCCCCTGGAGGGAGTGGAAGGCGGTGTCCATGAGGGGCAGGGTGTAGCGATCCTTCTCCGTAATGTCGTTTAGGGCGCGATAGTCGATGCAAGGACGGAGGGACCCGTCCTTCTTACCCACGAAGAAGAATCCTGCCCCCACAGGTGATGACGATGGGCGGATTATCCCAGCACTCAGCGACTCCTTGAGGTAAGCGTTCATGGTCTCCTTCTCCGGCGCTGACAGGCTGTAGAGTCGCCCAGAGGGTAAGGGTGCCCCCTGGCGGAGGTTAATTGTGCAGTCATAGGGCCTATGAGGAGGAAGAGACATCGCCTTGGACTTGCTGAATACCATACCCAGGTCGTGAAATTCCAATGGCACCAGGGACAGGTCCGGGGGCACTGCGTCCGTAGGTGTAGGAGGAGAGGACGGAGAGCAGGCAGCGGACTGTAGACAGGTGCTCATGCAGAATGTGCTCCATGCCGACACCCCGGCGGACTTCCAATCCAAAACGGGGTTGTGGAGGCGTAGCCAGGGATACCCCAGGATGACAGGTGACACAGAGTTGGGCAGGACGTAGAAGGTTATCTCCTCCCGGTGGTTTCCAGAGATGATAACCGGAATGGGGACGGTCTGGTGTGTTACTCTCCCCAGGGAGACACGGGAGAGGTTGACCAGGGAGATAGGGGTTTTTAATGCCTGGCAGTGGATGCCCAATCGGGTTGCCAGGCTTTGTGAAATAAAACTGCCCTCTGCGCCCGAATCCACCAGTGTGTGAGTGAGATGCCCAGTGGAGTTGTGACAAAATTGGACGGGCAGCTTCAATTGGGTGAGGGGACTTAACCGATTGACGTCCGCGAGGCCCCCTACAGTGACTCGCGGACCCCGCCGTTTGGCTTCTGTGGACAAAGCTCTACCGTGTGTTGATTATCTCCGCAATACATGCAGAGATTCAACTCACGGCGGCGTTGTCTCTCCGCCGGGGAGAGCTTTGTCCAGCCCGTCACCATCGGCTCCGACTCCTCGGGGCGCGATGGTGGCGGCATCGCCAGGGGGCGAGCTTGGAACGGGCGCGACGAGGCTCCATGAGGGCGAGAAGAAGACGACTTCCGCCCCGAGGAGCGCTCGCGCAGCCTGTTATCCAAACTGATGGCAAGAGACGTTAGCTCCGCTAGAGTCTCCGGGATATCCCGTCCAGCCAGTTCATCCCTCAGATCATCGTTGAGACTGCGGAGGAAAAGGCCACAGAGGGAGCGTTCCTCCCAGCCCAATTCCTCCGCCGCTACCCGGAAGTCGACCGCATAGTCCGCTGCCAACCGGCTTCCCTGCTGGAGGCTGAGAAGCCGATCGACCTGGACCGTCTCGGTACGAGAGTGGTCAAAGACCTCCAGGAAGCGTCTCATGAATTGGTCATACGTGAGGGTGGCATAACTGGGCCTCGCCATTACGGCGCTGCTAGAGGGGGGAGTACTGTCACGTTGTGCCGCTCATCAGCGGTGCCAGCTGCACGCACACCTGCACATCATCAGCGGCGAGGGATTTAAGCCGCCTCGCCCTGGGCTTCGGCCTGAAGCCGTCAGACTTCATTACGGATTGCTGTGAGTTCCCTCTCATTCTCAGCAAACATTGCGGTAAGAAGATCTTACCTTTTTCTTCTCCAAGTCTGCTCCCCTGTGCACAGGTGGATTTCCCGGCGGCGGACTATTCCTCTCCATCGCCTGTTCCTCGCTGCTGCACCGGACTTTCCAGGTGGCTGTCTACCGGACCTCGTTCCTTGCTGTGCCAGTCATCCGCCCTTTCCAAGTAAGCTCCTTCCCCACTTGTATATCTCCTGTGTTGGTGTGTGCCTGTCACCCTTCTCCCTGTGCTTTTCCCTTAGGGTTGTCTGGCTGTACGGTCTCCTGCCTCTGTGCCCGAAGCAGACGCCGCCACCAACACATTCACATCTCGCAAACACACATTCATACACCCTTGTTGTCAATAAAGCTATTTGAGCTACTCTGAGCCTCGAGAGTGGTAAGCCGGTGTGCAAGCCCGCCGTCTGCCGAGCCGCTCTGCTGAAGCCGTACTGACATAATGCACGGCTCAGGAGACGCACACACACAGGCTCAGAGTAGCTCAAATAGCTTTATTGACAACAAGGGTGTATGAATGTGTGTCTGCGAGATGTGAATGTGTTGGTGGCGGCGTCTGCTTCGGGCACAGAGGCAGGAGACCGTACAGCCGGACAACCCTATGGGAAAAGCACAGGGAGAAGGGTGACGGGCACACACCAACACAGGAGATATACAAGTGGGGAAGGAGCTTACTTGGAAAGGGCGGATGACTGGCACAGCACGGAACGAGGTCCGGTAGACAGCCACCTGGAGAGTCCGGTGCAGCAGCGAGGAACAGGCGATGGAGAGGAATAGTCCGCCGCCGGGAAATCCACCTGTGCACAGGGGAGCAGACTTGGAGAAGAAAAAGGTAAGATCTTCTTACCGCAATGTTTGCTGAGAATGAGAGGGAACTCACAGCAATCCGTAGTGAAGTCTGACGGCTTCAGGCCGAAGCCCAGGGCGAGGCGGCTTAAATCCCTCGCCGCTGATGATGTGCAGGTGTGCGTGCAGCTGGCGCCGCTGATGAGCGGCGCGGCGTGACAAGTGATTTTAAATTAGACTCTCAGATTCGTACTGTGGTAAAATCCAGCTTTTTTCCTGTAAGGTGTTTATCAAAAGTAAAACCCATTCTCTCTAGACCACACCTGGAAACAGTAATCCATGCTTTTATTTCATCTCGGCTGGATTACTGCAATGCACTCTACCCTGGTGTCAGCCAGTCATCTGTTTCGTGTCTGCAGCTAGTACAGAATGCTGCTGCTCGTCTTTTAACAGGTACAAGTAAAATAGATCACATCACACCCATTTCAGCTTTGTTCCACTGGCTGCCCGTGCATTTTAGAGTTTATTTTAAAATTCTTTTGTTTTTAAATCCTTGAACAGTCTTGCTCCACCTTATCTTTCTGAGCTTCTGCATCCCTACCCTCCCACCTGGTCCCTCAGGTCAGCTGAGCAGCTGCTCCTGAGGGTGCCAAAGGTGAAGCGGAAGCTTAGAGGAGACAGAGCCTTTTCGATCATAGCACCAATGGAACGATTTACGTCTCAACATTAGACAAGCATTCTAATGTTCACTGTCCATTTTTAAAGCCCCTCTTAAAACACACTTTTACTCCCTGGCCGTTGACCAGTGTGAGACATTGATTGATTTTATTGAATGAAATGGATTTTTATTTATTTATTTACTTCTTTTTCCTTTTATTTTACTGATTCTATTGACTGTGGTTTCTACTTGTGCCAACTTTTATATTGTTTTGTTGGTTTTATATTGTTTTTTGTTAATGTCCTGCTCCTTGCTTTTATGTTTTCATATGCTTTCTTGTTGTACAGTACTTTGTATAGTGAGTGCTGCTTTTTAAAGCGCTTTATAAATAAAGTTGATTGATTGATTGAAACAGTTCACGACATTTGGACTAATTTGTCTGATTTTTCAAAATGTCTGTAAAAGTTGGGCCAAATGCTATAGTGTGAACCCAGATTAGTGGAAAAAAAATTGCTGGATATGTGGCAGGCAAAACAATACAAACAGCTGTGGATCGTCACTTCCTTGTGGTAACGTATCGTCACTTCCTGTTTTGCTGTCTGCCTGTGTGGTTTGCTTTGTGGTTTGCTCTCTAGCCACTAGCTATGGCTACTAGCTCTCTTTCCTCTCCTCCTCTGGTGTGCTCTCTCTGTCAGATGTTTAGCTACACCTCTGCCTCTTTTAGCGATAACGGTAAATGTAATAAATGTTGTCTTTTTGAGGCGCTCGAGGCGAGGTTGTCTGATTTGGAATCCCAGCTCCGCTGCATTGAAACACCGTCTGCGCCAGTTAATCTTGACGGACGCCCATTAGCTGCAGCGGAGCTAGCTAGCTTAGGCCCCCCTGTCAGCGGTCCCTCGGCTCTCCTCAGCAGCGAGGAGACTGGGTGGGTGACGGTGAGAAGGAAGCCTAGTCGCAAAGCCCCGGTACACCACCAACCTGTTCACGTTTCTAATCGTTTTTCCCCGCTCAGCGACACACCCGCTGAGGAAAAAACTCTGATCATTGGCGACTCTGTAGTCAGAAACGTGAACCTAGAGACTCCAGCGGCCATAGTCACATGCATTCCTGGGACCTGAGCAGGCGACATCGAGTCAAATTTGAAAATGCTGGCTAAAAGTAACTGTAAATATTCCACAATTGTTATTCACGCCGGCATTAATGACATCCGTCTCCGGCAGTCGGAAGTCACGAAACTTAATATAGAATCGGTGTGTGACTTTGCAAAAACGATGTCAGCCACTGTAGTATTCTCTGGGCCCCTCCCCAATCTGACCAGTGATGACATGTTTAGCCGCTCGTCATCCTTGAACCGTTGGCTGTCTGTGTGGTGTCCTAAAAATGACGTGGGTGTGGCGGTTTGGGAAAACCCCCACAAACAGACTAAGGACAGACAACTCGCGACTCCTGGTTTTTTCCGCTACACTACTGTGATAATGTCACCTTTCATGCATTGTGTTCATGTGTCCTGTCCTTACTGTGACCTAGAGACTCAGATCAATATGTAGATGTGCCTGTTAACCTCTTTGTTCTGCAGCTGGAGCAAAGTCTAGCAAATCTGCCTATTGTGATGTATGTCTCACAAATGCAAATATCTCATGCCTGTTCTGCAGTCCCTTTGATCAGACAAACTGCTGTGAATCTGCTTTGATGTATTGTTTGAGTTGGGTATAAATACTGCACAGGTTCTGTAACTCTCACTCACACTTCAACCTCTGCTGCAGACACGCACTCTGTGTCTTCTTCTCTGAGAGCCAGAGGATCCCCATCCAGCCTGCACACACTTGGGCTGGAGAGGGGATCCCGTGACGGCGGTATGATATAATAAACTCTACTTAAAACCTCCAACAACGCCGCCTTATTTCATGCCGCCGCAGTGGGCTACATTGACAATTGGAGCTCTTTTTGGGGAAAACCTGGTCTTATGAGACGAGACAGCATTCATCCCACTTTGGATGGTGCTTCTCATTTATCTAACAATCTGGCATCTTTTTTATCCAAATTTCCAAAACCGTGATTACTCAGAGTTGGGACCAGGAAGCAGAGTCGCAGTCTTACACGCCTCTCTGCAGCTCCTCTTCATCCGCCACCCCTCAACTTAGCCCCTGACTTCCCCATCAGAGAATCGTTGTCTGCTCCCTCCAAAGTGAATAAAAATATAATGTATAAGCATCCCAAAGTGATAAAGCAAAATATTGGTAAAACTCAAATTAAACATAAAGCCTCTAAATTGAATGATTTGGCCTCTGTTCCTCCTCATAATTTAAAAATTAAATGTGGTTTATTAAATATTAGGTCTCTAACTCCCAAGTCTCTGTTAGTCCATGATTTGTTAATTGATCATCAGATTGATTTAATTTCCCTTACAGAGACTTGGTTAGGACAAGAGGATTATGTTGGTTTAAATGAATCAACTCCCTCTGGTTATTAAAACTGTCAAAATCCCAGAAGTTCTGGTCGTGGAGGAGGAGTAGCAACAATTTACCATTCCAAATTACTAGTTAATGTAAAGCAAAAAACATGTTATAATTCCTTTGAGGGCCTGGTCCTCAGTATTGGGCACTTTAGCAATTTTAGGTTAAACCCAATTTTATTTGCCATAGTTTATCGTCCCCCATCAACCTACTCAGAATTTTTATCTGAATTTGCTGATTTCTTAGCTGATTTAGTGCTGAAATCTGATAGAATAATTATAGTAGGGGACTTTAATATACATGTGGATGTAGATAGTGACTGCTTTAATGTGGCATTCAATTCAATATTAGATTCGATTGGGTTTTCTCAGAAAGTAGAAAATTCTACTCATTACCTCCACCATACATTGGACCTTGTTTTGACATATGGCATAGAAATAGAAAATCTTGTAGTGTCTCCTCATAACCCTGTACTGTCAGACCATTGTCTGTTAACCTTTGATTTTACTATTTCTGACTATTTGGCTCCTAAAGAAAAATATTATTACAGTAGATGCCTCCCAGATGATGCTGTTTCCAAATTTATGCAGATTGTTTCCTCTATGCCATGTGTCAACACAACGGAAATAAGCTATAGACAGCTTGCTCCTTCTGTAATTGATAACATGGTGGATAGTGTTTCAGCTTCTCTGCATCAGGCTCTAGACTTGGTGGCCCCCTTAAAAAAGAAAAAGTCTAATCAGAGATTTCTAACTGCTTGGTTCAACACAGAAACTCGTACCTTAAAACAGAAGACTCGTCAATTAGAAAGAAAATGGCGCTCTACTAATTTAGATGAAATCTATTTAGCTTGGAGAAATCATCTTTTAATTTATAAAAAATCTCTTAGAAAAGCTAGAACGAGTTATTACTCTGCATTAATAGAAGAGAACAAGAATAATCCCAGGTTTCTTTTCAGTACTGTAGCCAGGTTGACAAAGAGTCAGGACTCTGTCAATCCTAGCATCCCCTTAGAGCTTACTAGTCAGGACTTTATGAACTTTTTCAATAATAAAATTTCATCCATCAGAGATCAAATCAATCAGATTCTTCCCACAGTTAACTTAAATACTGTAACTACTACAACTCCTTCTATTGATGTCTGTCTTGATGAGTTTACTCCAATCGACCTTTGTGAGTTAGACAAAATAGTTTCCTCATCCAAACCTTCAACTTGTCTTTTAGACCCTATTCCTACCAGATTATTTAAAGAAGTCTTCCCACTTATTGGTAGCTTTATTCTTCATATAATCAATTCTTCATTAACTTTAGGCCATGTACCGCAGGCTTTTAAAATGGCTGTAATTAAACCCTTACTCAAAAAGCCAACGCTAGATCCAGGAGCTTTAGCTAACTATAGACCAATCTCTAATCTCCCTTTCATTTCAAAAATCTTAGAAAGAGTTGTTGCTGCGCAATTATTTGACCACCTGCAGGGAAATGGTTTACTTGAAGAGTTTCAATCTGGGTTTAGAATCCATCATAGTACTGAAACAGCCTTAGCGAAGGTCACTAACGACCTCCTCATTGCATCTGATAATGGACTAGTTTCTGTACTTGTCCTTTTAGACCTTAGTGCAGCTTTTGATACTATCGATCATAATATTCTACTTGATAGATTAGAACACTATGTTGGACTTAATGGAACTTCGTTGCAATGGTTTAGATCTTATTTATCTGATAGGTTCCAGTTTGTTCATGTAAATAATGAGTTTTCTTTCAACTCAAAGCTTAGTCATGGAGTTCCACAGGGATCTGTGCTAGGCCCTACTCTTTTTAGTTTATATATGCTTCCGTTAGGCAACATTATTAGAAAGCACTGTATACATTTTCATTGTTATGCAGATGACACACAATTATACCTGTCAATGAAGCCAGATGATAGTAATCAATTAGCCAAGTTAGAAGCCTGTCTTAAGGAAATCAAAGCTTGGATGACTTGTAATTTCCTGCTATTAAATTCAGATAAGACTGAAGTCATTCTTGTTGGTCCAAAAAACCTTAGAAATTCCTTTCCAAATCAAACTTTCAGCTTGGATGCGGTTACTCTTTCTCTTAATAGCTCTGTGAGGGACCTTGGAGTTATTTTTGATCAGGATTTGTCCTTCAATTCACATATTAAATTTGTTTCTAAGACTGCCTTCTATCATTTGCGTAATATTGCCAAGATTAGGAGCATCTTGTCTCAGAGTGATGCTGAGAAACTGATCCACGCTTTTGTTAGCTTGAGATTAGATTATTGTAATTCTTTATTATCAGGCTGTCCTAAAACATCTTTAAAAAGTCTTCAGCTGATCCAAAATGCTGCAGCAAGAGTTTTAACAGGTACTAGAAAGAGAGATCATATCTCTCCGGTTCTGGCCTCCCTTCATTGGCTTCCCATAGAGTTTAGAATTAAGTTTAAAATCCTTCTTCTTACTTACAAAGCTCTAAACAATCAGGCTCCTTTTTATTTAAAAGATCTGATACTACCGTATTATCCTAACAGAGCACTACGCTCCCAAAATGCAGGATTACTTGTAATACCTAGAATCTCCAAAAGTACAATGGGAGGCAGAGCCTTCAGCTATCAAGCTCCTCTCCTGTGGAATCAGCTGCCAATCTGGATTCGGGAGTCAGACTCGATCTCTGTTTTTAAGAATAGGGCTAAAACCTACCTTTTTGATATAGCCTACAATTAGGGAGGGATCATGTGTTTCTGAACCCTCCCTTAGTTATGCTGCTAATAGGTTTAGTCAGCCGGGGGACCTCCAATAATGCACTGGGCCTCACTCCTTTCCTCACTCTCTATGAAATATATATATATATTTTTTTTTTGCTGGTCATTAACATCTGTTTGTTCTCTCCCATAGATTGAGTCCCCATCGTGCTGTTTGCTCTCTGCATGTCTGTTCTTTTCTTCTTCTCTATCCCCTCACCCCCCAGCCAGTTGCAGCAGATGACTGCCCCTCCCTGAGCCTGGTTCTGCTGGAGGTTTCTTCCTGTTAAAAGGGAGTTTTTCCTCTCCACCGTCGCCAAGTGCTTGCTCACAGGGGATCGCCTGATTGCTGGGGTCTTTCTGCAACTGTGGGGGTTCCCCCCTACAGTTGATAGTGCTATGAGATGACTGTTGTTGTGAAATGGTGCTATATAAATAAAGTTGAATTGAATTGAATTGAATTGAAAGAGAAAATAGAAGCCATTGTCTTGAAACGTACTTACCATTTGGAAGTTTGCGATTGAAATGGCACTTGAAGAAAAAATGTTTTTGCCATTTGTAATGTTCAGATGCTCTGATATCAGCATCCCTATTGTGGTAGCTCTTCAGTCCTTTTCTGGATCAACATTCCCAGTGTGTACGAATCTTTAACACTTCCACGGGTGTTTTACAACTTTAATCACCTGGAGCTTCTGCCCGCTGTGACTGACTGATCTTCAGACAGCGGGTCAGCGGCTCCACCAGTGCATCCTGTGTTAGCATTTGTAATGCTAACGGTTTGACAAACATCTTGGTGTGACTGTAAAGTTGACGCTGTCCATGTGTGCGGTCCACAATTAAGAGGTGCATAAAACCTTGTGACAGTGGAAGGGGTCCCACCAAATCCAAGCAGACGTGGTCGAATCTCCTGGCCGAGATTTGGAACAGCTTGAGGGGGGCTTTGGTGTGCTTGTGCACTTTGGCCCGCTGGCACACGATGCAAGCTGCAGCCCACTCTTTCACGTCCTTGTGCAAGCACGGGCAGACGAATTTCGCCCCCACTAGCTTCACTGAAGCGCGCACTCCCAGATGTGAAAGGGAGTGGACTGACTCAAAAACACGACGGCGCCAAGAGCTTGGAACCATTGGGCGCAGTCGGCCTGTGGAGATGTCGCAGAGTCAGGGAGGGCACCCTTCTTGCATCACCCTGCTCTCCAGCCTTAACCTAGTAGGCGCAGACTGGAGCGCATAAATGTCCGTGTCCCCAGCTTGCTCCGCGGCCATCATGGGGAAATCTATTACCATGTAGACCAGGGAGACTAATACGCGCGACAGACAATCAGCCGCGATTTTGAGCTTACTGGCAACATGTTGAATGTCTGTAGTAAACTCCGAAATCATGGCCAAATGCCGCTGCTGCCGGGCTGACCACGGTTCCGAGACCTTGACCATCACGTACGTCACCGGCTTATGGTCCATGAATGCGGTGAACTCGCGCCCCTCTAACCAAAACTGGAAATGGCGTGTCACCAGGTGGAGAGCCAGCAATTCTCTATCAAACGTGCTGTATTTGTGTTTGTTGTCGTGCAAAGTTCGGCTGAAAAATGCGAGCGGCTGCAAGGAACCTGAGATGTACTGCTCCACCACTGCCCCTATGGCAACATCAGACGCGTCCATAGAGAGCGTTATCCATGCAGATGGATCCAGGTGGACTAACAATGCGGCATCCGCAAGCGCTGTTTTGCCATTGGTAAAAGCCTGGACTTGCTCGGGAGCTAGTCTTCTGCCATCTTCTGCCAAGGGTCCTTGGGTCTCTCTTATTATCATCAACACTGCTCAACACCGCACACACATTGATTCATGAACTGATTAAAGATATACTACACTGCTCTCTTGTGTCTTGTGAAATTCTGAGTTGTTGCTCTGTGCTATTGAGAGATTTTTTTTCATTGTAATCATAATCTGCTTAAAAATAAGCTGTATTTTGATAACGAAGTTTTTTTTCTCCTCCCCCCTTGTGTCGTTCCCTCCCTTCCCCTCCCTTTCTTATCTATCTCTGTTTGATGAGGCGCCTATTATGGCTGCCGTGTCGTTGTGTCGCGCGCATGCGCACCAATGTCAAGTCAAGTTCCTCGTGTGTTTTTTACATGCTTGGCAATAAAGTTTATTCTGATTCTGATTCTGATTCTGAGTCCAGTCGATGGCTTCCGCGGGCTTCTTTTTTAAAGTGCGGCATACAATGGCTGCATCAGTTGGGCTGCCCAGGGAAGGAAACGGTTATAAAAATTAACCATTTCCAAAATCTCCTGTAGTGCTTTCACGGTCTGCGGGCGCGGAAAATCTGACACAGCGCACACCGTATCCGATAATGGAATTGCACCCCCCGGCGAAATGCGGTGGCCCAAAAAATCAGTCTCTTGCATGCCGACCTGGTACTTCGCCGGGTTAACTATCAGCCCATGTGCCTCCAACCTTTGGAAAACCGTCTTGAAATGGGTGATGTGCTCCTCTTCGGACGCGCTAGCTACCAGAATGTCATCCAAGTAGACAAAAACGAAGGATAAGTCATGAAGCACTGCGTCCATCATCCTCTGGAAAGTCTGCGCCGTGTCTTTTAATCCGAACAACATGTGTAAAAATTCAGAAAGGCCTAAAGGAGTTATTACTGCTGTTTTTGGAACATCTTCCACCAGCACCGGGACCTGATGGTATCTGTGGACCAGATCCATTTTCGAAAAAACATGCACCCCGGCCAGGTGCATGGAAAAATCCTGGATGTGCAGAATGGTTTTTACCCTGTTCTTAAAAACAGACTTGGTCTCTGTTTTTAAGAACAGGGTAAAATCCTTCCTTTTTAATATAGCTTACGTTTAAGGAGGGTTTTTGTGTCTCTTAACCCCACTCTTGTTCTATTGTTATCTGATCCATACTGCTGGTTGACCTCCAATATTGTACTTGGCATCTTACTGTTATGTTCTTTATGTCTGTCCTCTCCATCCTCCCTATCCCCTCACCCCCAGCCAGTTGCAGCAGACGACTGCCCCTCCCTGAGCCTGGTTCTGCTAGAGGTTTCTTCCTTCCAAATGGGAGTTTTTCCTCTCCACTGTCGCTTAGTGCTTGCTCATAGGGGATCGTCTGATTGCTGGGTCTTTCTGTGACTGTGTGTTTTTTTTTCTGCACTGTGGCGCCACGAGACGGCTTTTGTTGTGATGTGGTGCATTATAAATACATTATAAATAAAGCTGAATTGAATTGAATTAAATTGAATGGGATAACGATCGTGTTTCATGGTGTTATTCAAGCACCGGAAATCGCTGCATGGTCGCCACGACCCGTCGGATTTAGGCACCATGTGTAGCGGGGATGCCCACGGGTTGTTGGAGTGCCTGAAATGCCCAACTGCTCTAGGTTGGCAAACTCCTCTTGCATGCTGGCCAGTTTAGCTGGGTCTAAGCGCTGAGGTGGCATGAACACCGACAGGCCTTTTGTTGTTATAAAGTGCTCAACCCCGTGTTTTGTTACTGTAGACGAAAAATTTGGGACCGTGAGTGCTGGGAACTGTGCGAACAAATGTTGGTACTTACCCCCTGGAGCTATAACGTTAGCCAGTGCTGTCGACCCAGCACCCTGAGCTGTGCAGGGCAGTGAGGTAAAAGAGACAGCGTCCATTAATCTCCTAATAGCAATATCGTCTAACAACCAATGAGCACATAAAAATTCTGAGCCTAAAATGGGGCTGGAACATGCAGCTGTCACAAACTCCAACTGAAAGTTGCGTCCGTGTAAGCATATTGTCAGTGTCCGCTCACCAAATATGCTGATGGTGGGTCTGTTGGTGGCCGTGAGCTTGGGACTGCTGCGTTCTGCCACCCTGTCTGTGTTGACCGGCAGGATGAGGCTCTTCTGGGAGCCGGAGTCCACCAAAAACCATCTCCCCGAACGTGTGTCCGTGACATAAAGCAGTCTATTCCTGTCGCCATGGGTTGCAGCTGCCACTGAATCCCGAACGTGCTGTCTTCCTGGCTTCTTGAATTGGCAATGCGACAGGCAGCGTTGGGCATTTAAGCCAAAAAGGCGATGATAAAAACAAATCACCCCATTCCTTCGTCTTCTGGTGTCCGTCCCGGCTACCATGAACGGCTCCTCGACCTCGCTGGAGTCCCTCATGGACGCCAGTGCCTCTGTCTCCACGCTGAGAGTTCTGGTTGCCAAAATGATGCGGTCCACTTCCTGCGCCAGGGCACGGTTACCCTTAGTAACCAGCTGCGGCAAGTTGGACAGGATCGCCCTCACTGTAGCCGGTAGATTCCTGAGGAACAAGTGGGCGAACAGGAAAGATTCATTGTCCTTCCCCCTCAGCGCCAACATGCTTTCCATCAGCTCCACTGCTGATCTGTCCCCTAACTCCGAATGCATTAGGAGTCTCTCTGCCCTCTCACTGTCAGAAAAGGTATCATGCTGGAGAAGCATCCTCTTAACCACTTCATATTTTCCTTGGGCCAGCGGCTCCTGGAGCAGGCTCGTCACCTGTTGCGTGGCGTGCGCACCCAGCGCAGCGACCACGTAGTAATACCTGGTATCGTCCATTGTTATCCTGCGGAGTGTGAACTTGGCTTCTATATGCAAGAACCACACAGTCGGGCTGTGAAGCCAGAAGTCTGGGAGCTCGACTCAGACCATGCAGGTGGCGCTGGTGCTCTCCCTCCAGGCAGTCTCTGGGGTGGTGCTCGGCTCGCTTTCCATGGCACGTCTTTGGGTCACCAATGTGGAGAAAGGAGGCAGGTGAGGCAACAAGCTGGACAACACAGAAACTTTATTCTTTCCCCAACATAACCCAGTAAGCCCTCTTGATAATCCAGGGTAGCTTACAGTTCTTGCTGGGATGGTTTGCTACTGAGTGTGAAGCGGCTGGGATGAGAATCAGCACCTCCAAGTCCGAGTCCATGGTCCTCAGCCGGAAAAGGGTGGATTGTCCTCTCCGGTTTGGGGACAAGCACCTGCCCCAAGTGGAGGAGTTTAAGTATCTTGGGGTCTCCTTCATGAGTGAGAGGAGAATGGAGCGAGAGCAGCCTCTGCAGTGATGTGGATGTTGTACCGGTCTGTTGTGGTGAAGACGGAGCTGAGCTCCAAAGCTGTCGATTTACTGGTCAGTCTACGTTCCTACCCTCACCTATGGTCATGAGCTTTGGCTACTGACCGAAAGAATGAGATTGTGGATACAAGCAGCTGAAAGCAGCTTTCTCCGTAGGATTGCTGGACTCACCTTTAGAGATAAGGTGAGGAGCTCAGTCATCCGGGAGAGGCTCAGAGTAGAACCACTGCTCCTCCACATCGAAAGGAGCCAGTTGAGATAGTTTGGACATCTGATCAGGATACCTCCTGGACTCCTCCTACTCGAGGTGTTCTGGACACGTCCCACTGGAAGGAGACCCCGGAACAAACCCAGGACATGCTGGAGAAACTATGTCTCCCAGCTGGCCTGGGAATGTCTTGGTATCCTCTCTGAAGAGCTGGAACAGGTGGCCAGGCAGAGGGACGTCTTGGCTTCTCTGCTTGAGCAGTTACCTCCATGATCCGTACCTCCGGAAAAGCAGTAGAAAATGGATGGCTGGATGGACTGGAATAACAGTTCCCCAGTTGCTCTCTGTTATTTGTTATGGTCCATGAGCCAGACCATAACAATGCGAACTCCATATTTTCACTGCTGTAGTGATTTACAGTTGGTCAGCCCTAGGGGAGTCCCCTTTTGGCCTGGGGCCCCAATCATTTGCCTGCCGGCATGCAGTGCCACTGCATCTGTCTATGTGCATACTGTAATCTGGCTTTTTTATGTTGCTTCTGGAGTAATGGCTTCTACCTCAATGAGTGGCCTTTCAACCCAGGTCGGTACAGGACTCGTTTCACTGTGGATAACGACACTTTTTTACCAGCTTCAATCACCATCTTCCCAAGGTCTTTTGTAGTTTGTTCTGGGGTTAATACGCACATTTCGTACCAAAACACATTTATCTCTGCGACACAGAACCCATCTACTTCCCGAGCGGTATGATGGCTGGACATTCTCATGGCGTTTATACTTGTCTATTGTTTGAACAGATGAACATGGCGCCTTCTGGCATATGGAAATTGTACCCAAGGATTAACCAGACCTGTGGAGGTCCACAGTTCTCTTCCTGATATCTTGGCTGATTTCTTTTGATTTTTCCATATCACACAAGGAAGCAGTGTTTGAGGAGTGCCTTAAAATACATCTACAGGTGTGTCTCCAATTAACTCAAATGTTGTCAGTTAACCTGTCAGAAGCTTCCAAAGCTATTGTTATGTCTGTACTTACCTTTTGGTCACAAAGGAGGCAAGGTGACTTGGAACACAGTTTTATTGAACTGACTGAAAACGACAGCCACAGACTCAGCACCGGCCAAGCTCCAGGTGTGGAGAATGTGTGGAAGGATGAGACTGAGTTTATTCCTCAGGTTCAGCTTTATTCACAATCACATACTCCAACAATTTCAAAGCAAGAAAAAGAGGATGAATCATCTCACATCTGTCTTTTATACCCCGGACATCAAAACTGCAGTCACATGGTGTTTAATCAAACATACAGTCACATGGTACTTAATCCCAGTCACAATGTAACTCCTCTGATCTTCACACCATCGTCCTTTAGTCTCCGGTGGTCCGGAAATCTCTCCAGGTCATCTCCTTGAAACAAAGGCCAAATCTCGCACTCTCCCGTTACCTCTAGGAGGCTCAGTCCCTTTGTTCCCTGAGACGTGCAGCACACAATAAACACACAGCAATATATTTGTGGAGCATATGTAACCAACATATGTGCCCAAATGACCCCCCCCCCCCCAAACGTCTAAGATGGAACAATCATAACTAGAGATGCATGACATAATAACATTACTACATATCAATTCACCTGTTGCCTAGGCCTAAGTCTTCTGCCGTATTTGCTGTAAGCCGGCTTTACTGCCTCTGCAGTGTCCTCCTGCTGTGGGACTGTTGCCTGTGGATTAGAACTGTTAGTCAATCTCTGTGGGTGTTCTGGAGAATGCCTTCTAAGGGGTCTGCCGCGACGGGGGGCCCTCGCCAACTGCACAGCTTCATCCGCCAAAACAAAAGCGGGTTTGAGCCTGTTTATACCAATTACCTCCTTTCTGTCTCCCAAATCTAGCAAAAAATGCTTCTCTCCTGTTTGCAGCACCCTAAACGGTCCATCGTACGGCGGCCGCAAGTTTGGGCGATGGGTATCATGTCTGACAAAAACAAACTCCGCATTTTTTAAAGCTTTCGGCACAAAAACGCGTGGGAAGCTGTGATGAACCGGGCCAGGAAGCGTGTTTGATCCCGTGTCGCTCTGCAACCGCTGAGCGGTGGGGGGGCAATTTGGCGCAGGATTATCCGGGAGAAATTCCCCGGGCAGCCGGAGAGGCTGTGCAAACACTAACTCAGCTGGGGAGGCTTGTAAATCCTCCTTAGGTGCAGAACGCAACCCCAATAAAACCCATGGCAGCCTGTCTACCCAATTTGTATCCGTAAGCGACGCTCTGAGGGCTGCTTTCAATGACCTATGGAAACGTTCGCATAAACCGTTAGCCTGGGGGTTGTACGCGGTAGTGCGGTGGATCGTTACCCCCAGGCTGCGGGCCATCGCTGACCAGAGCTCGGACACAAATTGAGGACCTCTGTTGGACGTTATGTCCGACGGAACTCCAAAGCGCGCTACCCAAGCTGTTAAAAACACGCGCGCCACCTCCTCGGCTGTGGTTGATGCCAGTGGGACCGCTTCCGGCCAATGCGTGGTGCTGTCCACCATTGTCAAAAGGTGTGTGCACCCCTGTGACAACGGAAGGGGGCCTACCAGGTCGACATGCACATGATCAAAGCGCTTAGCCGGGATGTGAAAAGGCTCCAAAGGAGCTCTAGTGTGTTTGTGTATTTTGGTTCGCTGACAAGCTACGCAGGCTGTCGCCCATTCCTTGACCTGTTTGCGCAAGCCCGGCCATACAAATTTTTCTCCTACCATTTTGACCAATGCGCGCACCCCCGGGTGTGCCAGAGAATGGATCAAGTCAAAAACGCGGTGGCGCCACGCGGCTGGTACCACCGGACGCGGCCGTCCAGTGGAGATATCGCAGATTTGGGGGGGCATACCAACTTGCAGCACCCTGTCCTCCAGCCTTAACCCTGTTGGTCCAGACTGGAGCGCGCGCACGTCCGCATCGCTAACCTGCTCCGCGGCCATGGCTGCATAATCTAACCCTACGCAGACCGGGGCTGCATGCGCTTCCGCGTCGCTACCCTGGTCCGCGGCCATGGCTGCAGAGTCTGCCCCCACGGGGCCTGGAGCCGCCACAGCACATGAGAGGCAGTCTGCCACTACATTATATTTACCTGCCACATGCTGGATATTGGTGGTAAACTCCGATATCGCGGCCAGCTGTCTCTGCTGCCGGCCCAACCAAGGTTCCGAAACCTTGGCCATCGCGAAAGTCAGCGGTTTGTGGTCCATGAACGCGGTGAAATGACGCCCTTCCAGCCAGAACTGGAAGTGGCGGATGGCCAAGTGTAGAGCAAACAACTCCCTGTCGAACGCGTTGTATTTTCGCTCGCTATCGCGCAAGGTTTTGCTGAAAAACGCGAGCGGTTGCCAGGCCCCAGCTCGTACTGTTCAATGACCGCACCTATGGCCACATCGGATGCTGGGTTAATTATTAACCCGTGCTCTGCCAACCTCCGGAAAACTGCTGTGAGGTGGCTTTCGTGTTCGCCTTCGGACGTGCTGGCTACCAAAATGTCGTCCAAATAGACGAACACGAAAGGGAGGTCACGTAGGACCGCATCCATCATGCGTTGGAACGTCTGCGCCGCTCCTTTGAGCCCAAACGGCATGCGCAAAAACTCAAAAAGCCCGAAAGGAGTTATTACCGCTGTTTTGGGTATGTCCTGAGCGCGCACTGGAACCTGATGGTAACCGCGTACTAAATCTATTTTAGAAAAAATGCACGCCCCTGCCAAATGAACCGAAAAATCTTGGATATGCGGAATTGGGTAGCGGTCGTGTGCTGTGGCATTATTCAACCTGCGGAAATCACCACAAGGTCGCCACGAGCCATCAGCCTTTGGGACCATGTGCAGTGGTGAAGCCCAGGGGCTTTTCGAACGCCTGATGATGCCCAGTTTTTCCAGGTTGGTGAACTCCTCGCGCGCTATGGTCAGTTTAGCTGAGTCCAGGCGCCGAGCTTTTGCAAAAATGAGCGGGCCGGTGGTAGTGATAAAATGCTCCAGCCCATGTTTAGCCACTGTCGCCGAAAACGTTGGGACTGTGAGTGCTGGGAACTGAGTGAGGAGTGCGTGGAACTTACCACCCGCAGCTGTGACGTTGGCTTGTGCAGTTGGCGGCGCCACTCGAGCTGTGCAGGGAATAGAGTGAAAGGAGAGTGCATTAACCAGACGTCTGTTAGCAAGATCAACCAATAAACCATGTGAGCACAAAAAATCAGCCCCTAACATGTTGAAATTGACTGCCGCTACAACAAAAGTCCACTCAAATGCACGGCCCTGCAAAGACAGAAGCAGAGTCTTCTCACCGAAGGTCTTAATCGCTGAGCCGTTCGCTGCTGACACCCGGGGACCCTTAGATGGCGTCAGCCGGTCCGCGTAGGAAGGCGTGATGAAGCTCAGCTGGGAGCCTGTGTCCACGAGGAAATGCCTCCCCGAGCGTGCATCCGTCAGGTAGAGCAGCTTGTTCTCCTCCCTGAGGGCCGCAGCCGCTACCGACCCCCGGTCTTGGCGTTTCCCGAGCGCTTGAAGTGGCACGGTGGGAGGCACTTGTGTGCCCTCTCTGCAAAGTGGCGATGGTAGAAGCAAAGGACGTTGTCCGCTCCGTGTCGCCTGGCCCTTGCTGCTGCCGTCATCGGTGAGTCTGGTGCTGCAACCTCTGGCCCCATACCGTCTCCGGATGTTGCGCCTAGCTCTGCTGCCGCGGCCGCAACCGCGCTCCTTTTATGGGCGTCGACGAGTCGTTGCGCCTCCTGGCTCAGCTCATGGTAGTCTCGCCGGGCCAACAGAGGTGAGCCTGCCAGGGTCACTCTCACTGCTGGTGGCAGGGTCCTGAGGAAAAGGTGTGTGAAGATAAAGTTGTCATCCTCGGAGTCTCTCAGCCTCAGCATTTTCACCATCAGGTCGTTTCTCACTTCCGCCTCCAAAGAGAGCAGACGCTTCTTTTCTCTCTCTGCTCTAGCTCCCCACCTCCCCAACTAACTGGATCCCAGCTTGCTGTTGTCTGTCTGCGTCTGACTGCGGATTATCGAAAGAAATTATGGAATTAATAAGCTGGGCTTTGAACGCAATTGACACTATTTTTTCAACAAGGAAAAGTGCTCCGGGGGAAGCTGTTTGCCCCGCAGGGACGGCTCCAGCGGGCTATTTACGGGAGACAAGTAATTGGAGAATCTTGTGCCTGACTAATCTCTCTATCGAAGACATTGAAGATTTGTATGTCTTCGTAATAATGGTGATTGGGATCGTTCTGATTGGACCTGGGATTGTCCTGGTGTACCGCAAATTGCTGAAGATGGATACAACCTATCAAAATGCTGGCCAGGCGAGGTGCATCCATCAAATTGAAAAAATGGAGAAGACCCTGATAGCGACAAATGGAGAACTGTCTCGGAAGGTGGATTACATCATGATTACGCTTAGGTCTATCCACGACGGACTCAACGCCCCGCAATGAAGGATTAAGTACTGAATCTGCAGAAGAATATAAAGTTCCTTCTCTGTGATCAGTTCTATTTGGCTCAATTCCCTTACAAAAATCCTCCTGATCGTCTGCAGTCTGTGTTTTTTCAAAACACTGAGCACATGGCCTTGGACAGCAGCTGCATGGACAATTGCCAAGGACAATTGCCAGTAGCCAGACAAAACATCTCCTGCCAAAGTGTCCTTGTTGTTCTTACTGATACAACACTTTGCTTCAACATTACATTCATATTGATCCACAAACTGACAACAAGATGATTCACTCACTGCTCTCTTTGTGTCCTGTGAACTCTTTTTGTCTGCTGATGTGCATTGAGGGCTTTTTTTTTCTTTGTAATCATAATATTGATCATGTGACCAGTATTCTGAAATCAATGATTTTTTTGCTCCTTCCCATTGTATTATTTCTTATGCTACCTGTACCCTCCTGTTGGCAGGCACGTTTCAGACGCATGCCGCGTCACGGAAATGCAGGTTCATTTTCTGTGTCAAGTCAAATTCTCTCGTATGTTATCAGTGATCTGTTAATGTACTTGGCAATAAATCTTTTTCTGATTCTGATTCTGATTCTGATTCAGGTCTATGGGTCTGTCGTTCTCAGACTCCGTCAACGCTAGGAGCCCCTCTGCTCGCTGTTGCACCGAGGGGGTGAAGTGGCTGATAAGCGCAGCCTTCAATGCGCTGTATTTGTCGCTGTCCGGTGGGTGATTGACCAGATTCTCCACCCTCTGGACTGTGTGGCTGTCCAGCTTCGCCACCACATGGTAGAATTTTGTGTCGTCTCTCGAGATTCTCCGGAGGTTGAACTGCGCCTCGACCGCTCTAAACCAGGAGCGCGGACTATGCTGCCAGAAGTCCGGCAGCTGGAACGTGGCGGCATTCATCAGGCTGGCTTCTGCCGAGCCCCGCTCGGGAGAATTATCTCTGCTCATGCTTCGTCGTAAGGTCACCAGTGTGGAGAATGTGTGGAAGGATGAGACTGAGTTTATTCCTCAGGTTCAGCTTTATTCACAATCACATACTCCAACAATTTCAAAGCAAGAAAAAGAATATGAATCATCTCACATCTGTCTTTTATACCCCGGACATCGAAACTGCAGTCACATGGTGTTTAATCAAACATACAGTCACATGGTACTTAATCCCAGTCACAATGTAACTCCTCTGATCTTCACACCATCGTCCTTTAGTCTCCAGTGGTCCGGAAATCTCTCCAGGTCATCTCCTTGAAACAAAGGCCAAATCTCGCACTCTCCCATTACCTCTAGGAGGCTCAGTCCCTTTGTTCCCTGAGATGTGCAGCACACAATAAACACACAGCAATATATTTGTGGAGCATATGTAACCAACATATGTGCCCACACAGGTGAGATAAGACAGAGTAAGAGGTCCGACCCCTGGTGGTGTCTCCGCCACCAGGGGTGTGTGTCCATCTTACACTTTCATATTAAATACATATCTCACAACCCCCCCCCCCCCTTTAAAAAAGTCCAAAACCACTCACTCAATTAAGATCCTCCCAAATTTGGGACCCGAATCAAGCACTAATAAACAAAAACTAATGTCTCTAAATGGCCTAACGCATTCACACAACAAAACCTAAAATAAGGAGGACGGGTGGACTGCCGTCCTGCCCATGCAGCAAGGTGTTTTATTCTACCACCTGCTGGGGTAAATTAGAGTCCAGTAATAACTAAAATTGCATGTCGTGCTCTTAAACTAGAACATAAAGAAACCCCAAAAATGCCTTATATAACTTTTTTAACAACACTAACACAACAACAAAAGAACTTCAATATATACTACGTACAACCCGTGTTCCAGTTAAAAGGGCAGAACTGGTATGGGGGTCCAGGGCACCCTCTCAGCCGATGCACCCCTGGAAACAGTCGATCTTCGTGGTGATGGCTGGCCCTCTGGACGCTGAAGCCGCTCCTCCTTTCCATTGACCTCGTCCCACATCCAGCCACGTTTCCTGGGGCCTCCTCCCAGACACGCCGAAGCCAGTTCGCATGTCACACCGAGCCGTCAGAGAGCCTGAAGTGCACTGTGTCCAGTCTGGCCACTATGCGCAGATGCTCTCGATGGTCCTGAGGTTGTCGTCTGGCCCATCTTCGCTGCGGATGCTCCTCACCTCTCACCCGGACCCAACCCAGGATCCTCAACAGGGCCCGGCTTGGCTTGAGGTGTTGTTGCCGAGCCCGCCAATCCCTCATACTCATCAGTCTTATCCCGACCTCTTCCAATGCTGGTGTCACATGAGCCATTGTAGCCGCAGACCCTCTGCCCCATTTCGGCCAAACTCTGATAACACATTGGTGTCATTCGCCGGCGCAGGCACCTCGCCGCCACGCTCGGTACTCCCCTCAACCATTTCCCGAGCACCGGCACTGAGACCCTCCTGCGCTAGCCCTGAGCAAAATTGGTCCCGCTTGACCGCCATGGCGTCCAGTAATTCTTCATCCCACACCATGTCTTCATCAGTTGCCAGAATCAGGGGGTTCCACTGGCCACAGCCTGACAACTCTTCCCCAGCGTTGTCTTTGATGGTGAAATCCAGGCCGTAAAATAAATCACAGCCCACAATGTTATCGCCCCGTTCTGTCACGTGGAATGTGAAATCAAGCACTGTCGCAGACTTGTACTGAACAGTTAGCGCCAAAGTCCCGACCGTGTCTAGCCTTCCACCTCCATAACCATATAACGGCGCTGGGTTGCCTCTAATCCTGTGGTGGGGAAAAAACCTCTTCACCTTGGCCCAATTCAGCAGTGAATCCTCCGCTCCCGTGTCAGTCAACAGCGGCACCTCCACATCGTCCAGCCTCACCATGCAAAACGTGCACCCGTTCATGTCTGGGGACACCGTGTGGATGGTTGTCTGAAATGGGCAGAGTGAGTTCTTTCGTGGGCTCTCCAGTTTAAATTCACGACACATCCTGGCAAAATGGTCCAAACGACCACATCTGTTACACGGTGCTCCTCTCGCTGGGCAGTCCTTAGCCTTTTTCTGGTGCGTCTTAGACCCACAACCCATACAAAGGGACTTTCCGGAGGCCGACCCCCAGCTAGTGGTGTTGGCTTCTGTCTCCTCGCCGTCCCAGCTATCTTCACTGTACAGGTTCATGGCATTTGCTGCGACAAGAGGCTCTAGCGGCTGGTGTGACTGGCTTCCAGTTTGCTCTAGAGCTAGCTTGTCCATGGAGCGCTAGCTTGATGGCTCTGGCTAACATAAGCTCATTTGGCGTTACAAGTAGCCTAGCTCGCAATGTGGTGCTACAGGTATGCGCTGCCAGCTGGTCACGAATAATTTTCTCCTTCAAGGCTCCGAAACGGCACTCGCTAGCAAGCTGTCTCAAATCGGCGACAAACTGCCGGACAGGTTCACCTATCCGTTGACGTCGCTACCAAAAGCGGATCCTCCAGACCGTCACATTATCCGGGGTGTCGAAATGGCTAGCTAGCAGCTCCGCTACCTCTTTGCAGGTGTCCGCAGCACCGAGTGTTCGCAGGATCCGCTGGCCCTCTATGCCCAAATTGTGCACCAATAGTGCCCGGGCTCTCTGCTTGTCAAGCTCTCCGAGCCCCAGTGCGGCAACGTAATTCTGAAAGGCCTCATACCACATAGGCCAGGGCACCGGCGGTTCTCGAGGAAAGGGCGTATAGGGACCATGCACGCCTCCATGGTTTAATCCGACGTCGCCAATGTTATGTCTGTAATTACTTTTTGGTCACAAAGGAGGCAAGGTGACTTGGAACACAGCTTTATTGAACTGACTGATAATGACAGCCACAGACTCAGCACCGGCCAAGCTCCAGGCGAGATAAGACAGAGTAAGATGGCCGACCCAGCCTTATATAGGGCAGGGTGGAGACACCACCGAGGGTGCGTGTCAATCTTACACTTTCATATTAAATACATATCTCACAGCTATGACATCATCATCTGGACCTTCCCAAATTGTTTAAAGGTATAGTATTCTTAGTGTACAAGTGCATCTCAATAAATTAAAATGTCATTGAAAAGTTGATTTATTTCAGTAATTCAATTAAAAAAATGAAACTCAAATTATGTAGATTCATTACACACAAAGTGATATACTGTATATTTCAAGTGTTTATTTCTTTTAATATTGATGGTTATGGCTTATTCTGTAGCTCATGAAAATCCCAAATTCAGTTTCTCAAAAAATTACAACCCCAATTCCGATGAAGTTGGGACCTTGTGTAAAGTGTAAATTAAAAACAAAATATAGCGATGTAAAAATCCTTTTAAACCTATGTTCAACTGAATACACAACAAAGATAAGATTTTTAATGTTCAAACTGATAAACTTTTTTTTTTTGCAAATATTCACTAATTTTGAATTTGATGCCTGCAACACTTTCCAAAAAAGCTGGGACAGGGGCATGTTTACCACTGTGTTACATCACTTTTCCTTTTAACGACACTCAATAAGTGTTTCAGAACTGAGGACACTAATTGTTGAAGTTTTGTAGATGGCATTCTTCTTGCTTGATGTTCAACTTCAGTGGCGGAACAGCCCAAGGTCTCTGTTGTTGTATTTTGAGCTTCATAATGCGACACATATTTTGAATGGGAGACAGGTCTAAACTACAGACAGGCCAGTCCAGTACCCGTATACTTTTACTATGAAGCCACTGTTGGCTTCATAGTAAAAGTGACACTGTTGTAACATGTGCAAAATGCAGTATGTAACACGTGCAGCAGTCTATTTCAGATGAGCTTGGGGACAGAGCAACTGGCTATGTTTCTGGGTGTTGTTCATATATAGTTTTTGCTTTGCATTGTAGAGTTTTAACTTGCACTTGTAGATGTAGTGAGGAACTGAGTTAACTGACAATGGTTTTCTGAAGTGCTCCTGAGCCCACATGGTAATATCCTTTACAGAATGATATCTGTTTTTAAAGCAGTGCTGCCTGACGAACCAAATGTCATGGGCATTCACTGTTGGTTTTTGACCTTGCAGAAATTTCTCCAGATTCTGTGAATCTTTTGATGATATTATGGATTGAAGATGATGAAATCTCTAAATTCCATGCAATTGTACATTGAGAAATGTTGTTCTTAAATGGCTGGACTATTTACATGCAGTCATTCACAAAATGGTAAACCTCGGCCCATCTTTGCTTGTGAACAACAGAGCCTTTTGGGGTGCTCATTTTAATACCCAATCATGACATTCACCTGTTTCTATTAACCTGTTCACCTGTGGAATGTTCCAAAAACGTGTTTTTTGAGCATTCCTCAACTTTCCCAGTGATTTCTTGCCCTGTTCCAGCTTTTTTGGAATGTGTTGCAGGCATCACATTCAAAATGAGTGAATATTTGCAACAAAACAATAAAGTTTATCAGTTTGAACAATAAATACCTTGTCCTTGTAGTGTATTCAATTGAATATAGGTTGAACAGAATTTTTAAATCATTATATTTTGTTTTTATTTATGTCTTACACAATGTCCCAACTTCACCGGAATTGGGGTTGTAGAATATTACATAAAATTAATTTTAAAAATGGATTTTTAATAGAAATGTTGGCAGTATGTCCATACCTGGTTGGGGTTCCTTTTGCATGAATTACTGTATCATTGTGGCATAGCACTGAGGCGATTAGCCTGTGGCACTGCTGAGGTGTTATGGAAACTCAGGTTGCTTTCATAGCGGTCTTCAGCTCATCTGCATTGTTGGGTCTGGTGTTGCTCATCTTCCTCTTGACAATACTCCATAGATTCTCTGTGGGGTTTGGGTCAGGAGAGTTTGCTGGCCAATAAAGCACTGTGATACCATGGTCATTATACCAGGTTTTGGTACTGCTGGCAGCGTGGGCAGGTCCCAAGTCCTGCTGGAAAATGAAATCAGCATCTTCATAAAGCTTGTCAGCAGAGGGAAACATGACGTGCTCTAAAATTTCCTGGTAGACGACTGCGCTGACTTTGGACTTGATAAAATACAGTGAGTGGACCAACACCAGTAGATAACATGGCTCCACAAATCATCACTGATGGTGGAAACTTCACGCTGGACCTCAAGCAATTTGGATTCTGTGCCTCTCCACTCTTCCTCCAGACTCTGGGACCTGGATTAACAAATGAAATTCAAACTTTAAAAAGAGGCCATCTGCTGGTGATCTTTATGTAATATTCTGTTTTTTTGAGAAAATGAATTTGGGCTTTTCATGAGCTATAAGCCATAACCATCAAAATTTTAAAAATTATTAAATTAAAAGAAATTTTAATTTTAAGAACAAAATTAAAAGAAATAAACACCTGAAATATATCACTCTGTGTGTAATGAATCTGTTGTGTCCGAATAATGAGGAGGTGAGGTGACATTTATAAAGTTTATTAACAAGAACTATGTACACAGGGAGTGTCCCTACCACGAGTACAGGAGCCACAGCGAAGAGACAGTATGTCTCCTGCTACAGGCTTATATACCACAGGTGACCCCACCCCCCAAAGGTGGGGCATCACCCCTCCCAAGCATAGGGCACCGCCATACTAATATTATATATATATTACGATCTTACATTCTTTCCCCCCTTTTGAAAAAAAAAAACCAAGCACACAAATTTACACAACCATATAATTTTCACCCGATTCACATGCGAATACAGAGGGATATAGACCCACACATTCACACACCACACTGGCCCAGCAGAGACCTCGGCTATGTAAATATACAGTCCGTAAAAGAAAAAGGCCACACACCAAACTAAATCAATCCCGATAAAATAGACACATATACATCATCATCATCATAGCAGTCTGTCGTGGGCGACAATGACTGTTTCATTTAGGTCTGATCAGATTCCTCCACACAGCTCTGTCCTTAGCCTTCCGCTGCCAGGAACTGCTGTCTATGTCCAACTTCTTCAAGTTTCTTTTTACAGTGTCTTTAAATCTGAGCCTTGGTCTACCCTAATTGCGTTTGCCCTCGCATAACTGTGAGTAGAGTAACTGCCGAGGGAGACGCTGGTGGTCCATCCTCTCAACATGTCCGAGCCATCTCAGGTTCGTCTGTATTAGCATGTCCTCCATTGATGGTAGACCAGCTCGTTTCAACACTTCTATGTTGGTTATCTTGTCTTTCCATGAGATATTCATTATGGCTCGAAGGTGTCTCATCACGTACGTGTGGAGTTTCTTCACCTGCACTCTGCAGACAGTCCAAGTTTCAGCACCATACAATAGAGTAGCCAGTACTGTCGCTCTGTACACTTTACATTTCACATGGATAGACACGTGTCGATTGTTCCACAGTCTCTCCCTCAAGTTTCTAAACACAGCGCTCGCTCTTCCCATTCTGAGAGATAGTTAATCCTCCAGCCTAGCATTCTCTGAAACAGTACTCCCTAGGTACTTGAAAGTCTTGCACTTGACTAGTGGCTCTGTACCAATGCTGATCTCTTCTGGCAGTGATGTTGATAATTGGAACTTTGGTGGTTGATAAAGGCACTCTGTCATCTTGATGTTAACTTGGAGGCTGAATTGGCTAGCTGCTCTTGCAAATTTCTCCACTAAAGATTGCATATCTTCCACGCTGTGTGCAACTAGAGCACTGTCGTTGGCAAAGAGCATTTCTCTTACTACCTTGATCGATGTCTTACTCTTGGCTTTAAACTGTGCCACATTGAACAAGTCTGCTTCTTTCCTTGTTTGAATGTATACTCCTTCTGAAGTGTCTTTGAAGGCCACCTCAAGCATGGCTGCCAGATATAACGAGAAGAGTGTAGGTGCCAGAACACACCCTTGTTTCACCCCGTTGCTTACTGAAAAGTCTTTAGATACTGAACCACTCATTGCCACGTTTGCTTGCATACCTGTATGGAGTGCCTCAATTGGGCTGACAAACTTCTCTGTACAACCATATTTCTTGAGTACCTGCCAAAGTCCTTGTCGCGAAACAGTATCGAAGGCTTTACTGAAGTCTATGAAGACTACATAAAGCAGCATGTTCTGTTTGATACACTTTTCTTGAATCTGTTTCAAGCAGAAAATCATGTCCATTGTGCTTCTTCCAGTTTTAAAGCCGTACTGGGTGTCCGGTAGTACATTCTGCGAGATGTGTTCACTGAGTCTGTTAAGTAGTACACGTGAGAGAATCTTACCAACAGTGGCTAGCAGTGATATACCTCGGTAATTTTCACAGTCTTTCCTGTCACCTTTCTTGAACAAAGGCACAATACTTGCATTCTTCCAGTCTTGAGGTACTTTCTGGGCATCCCATATCTCTTGGATGAGCTTGTGCAGGCAGTTGGTCAGCTGAACACCACCAAATTTCCACACTTCTGCTGGAATTCCATCCCTTCCTGGAGCTTTACCATTCTGTGTTGTCCTGATACGTAGCTGCCATTAGTTCATCAAAATTTGGTGGTTCATCCAGACTTGATACAGCTGGTCGCTGCACTAGAGCTTCTTTAGCCTCTTCAGTGAGATCTCCACGGTTGTTTAGTAGTTGGTCAAAGTGGTCTGCAAATCTGTCCAGGATCTTGTCTTTCTCCTGCAAAACCGTTTCACCATCCATAGCCTTTAGTTGGATCAATCCTCTTGGTTTAGGGCCGTAGATTTCTCTCAAACCTGTGAAGAATGTTTTCATGTCCTTCCTGTCTGCTGCAGTTTGAAGTTTCTCCACTTTTTCATCCCACCATTTGGACTTCATCTCTCTAGTGTACTTCTGTAGCTCACTCTGAGCCTTTGAGTATTTCTTCTTCTTCGACCTTGTGTTACACTGTAGGTTTTCCTGCCTAGCTGTGTTCCTCGCTTCTAGTAGTTTCTTCAGGTGTTCATCATGCTCATCAAACCAATCTTGATGTTTCCTCTCAGGGTAGCCTAATACATCACTCGCAGTCTGATACACCGTATCCTTCAGTGTTGCCCATTTCTCTTCTATGTCATTCTCTGAGTTATTGCTGTCCCAGTCTTTCAAGTTTTCATCCATTTCCTGTGTAAGATCTTCCCGCTTCTTTTGGCCTTTCAGTGCACTAGTGTTTAGCTTCCGTGGTGACTTCGCACCTGTCCTGCAGTGCTGTTTTCATCTCCAAATCCTTAATCTAGTTCTCAGCATAACATGATCAGTGCCACAGACCGCGCCTCTCATTGCTCTGGTGTCCAATACATCCCTTCTGTCTCTCTGCCTGACTATGATGTAGTCTAATAAGTGCCAGTGCTTGGATCTTGGGTGCATCCATGTCTTCTTGTGTGTGTCCTTGTGCTTAAATAGAGTGTTAGTTATCACAAGGTTGTACTCTGAACATAGTGCAAGTAGAATTTTTCCATTAGCATTGCACTTGCCTACTCCATGACTGCCTAGCACTCCTTTAGATTTCTCGGTGTCCGAACCAACTCTGGCATTAAAATCTCCAACAGGTATCAGCCTGTTATCAGTCGGTGCACGCCTGATAGTCTCAAGTAAATCACTGTAGAACTCTTCCTTCACCTCCTCTGTGTTGGTCATTGTTGGGGCATAGACACTGAAGAGTGTGGCATACATCTTCCACTGTAGTGGGAGTCTCATAGTTATTATCCTGTTGTTGATTGGCACCGGTTCCTCATCAAGCATTTCTGCTATCTCCCTTCTAACTGCAAAGCCCACTCCTGCTTCTCTCCTTTCTTGAATTGATCTCCCACTCCAAAAGAAGATGTACCCATGGTCTTCCAAGCTGTCATATCCAGGAAATCTTGTTTCATTAAGTGCAGCTACAGTATGTCTACATTGTACCTGTTCATTTCCAGGGCCACAAGCGCGGTCTGTCTTTCTGGGTGCTGTGATGTTGTTCTGTCCAACAGAGTGCGTACATTCCATTCTGCTACACACAAGGTTGCCGTTTTCCTCTTCTTTTGTCTTCCTGCTCCTAGCTTACTTTTCGCTGCCTGTCGGAGTGTGAACAGATCAGCGCGGACCTTGTAAGCCCGGGCGACGTCCAAGCCGGTATGAGTTGCTTTCTGATTGACCATTTCATGAAACTGCTTGCAAAGTATTTGAGTACTGCTAGCTTTTGCTGGACTAGCAGCACATTCTTGGCAGATAAAGGTATTATCAGTGGCAAGGACAAGCCAAGACAAAGTGACTCCAGTATCTGATGCAGTGACTGACCAGATGATAGGTTTGTTTATCTCTGCTCTTTGTGTAGTGCATGTCACAATGCACCGACTGGCACAGTCCACCACAGACCTTGTGACAGATGTGTTTATCTGCCAGGATGTCCAGTCTCACCCTGTGTAACTGGGAATGGTCCACCACAGACCTGTGACAGATATTGTTTTTAGTTCTGCCAGGATGCCCTGTTTCACCCTCCACGCCCTCAGAAGGGCGGGGATGCCGGTTGAGTCGCCGATGGCCCGACCCATGAGACAGGTAGTACTGGTTTTCATAGTTATCCGGTAGCAAGCAAGCCAGTGCTTGCAAGCCAACACATATACATATACATACATAAACATGCATAAAATAAACAAAGGCGGAACCCGACCCCATAACTCACAGGATATACACAATAAGCACAGAGATCCCCATCCATCCATCTTCTACCGCTTTTCCAAAGGTCCGGGTCGTGGAGGCAGCAGTTCAAGCAGAGAAGCCCAGACTTCCCTCTCCCCAGCCACCTGCTCCAGCTCTTCTGAGAGGATACCAAGGCGTTCCCAGACCAGCTGGGAGACATAGTCTCTCCACCGACTCCTGGTTCTGCCCCAGGGTCTCCTCCCAGTGGGACATGCCTGAAACACCTCAAATGGGAGGCGTCCAGGAGGCATCCTAATCAGATGCCCATACCATCTCAACTGACTCCTTTCAATGTGGAGGAGCAGCGGTTCTACTCTGAGCCTCTCCCAGATGACTGAGCTCCTCACCCTACCTTTGAGGGTGAGTCCAGCAATCCTACGGAGAAATCTCATTTCAACCGCCTGTATCCGCGATCTCGTTCTTTCGGTCATTACCCAAAGCTTGTGACCATAGGTGAGAGAAAGGAACGTAGATTGACTGGTAAATCGACAGCTTTGCCTTAGGACTAAGCTCCCTCTTCACCACAACAGACTGGTACAACGTCTGCATCACTGCAGATGCTGCTCCAATCCGTCTGTCAATCTCTTGCTCCATTTTCCCCTCACTCGTGAATAAGACCCCAAGATACTTAAACTCCTCCACTTGGGGCAGGAGCCTGTCCCCAACCCAAAGAGGACAATCCACTTTTTTCTGGCTGAGGACCATGGACTCGGACTTGGAGGTGTTGATTCTCATCCCAGCCGCTTCACACTCAGCGGCAAACCGTCCCAGCAAGAGCTGTAAGTCATTGCTGGATGAAGCCAACAGGACAATATCATCTGCAAACAACAGAGATGAGATCTTGTGGTCACCAAGCATGACACCCTCCATTCCCTGGCTGCGCCTAGAAATCCTGTCCATAAAAATTATGAACAGGATCGGTGACAAAGGGCAGCCCTGGTGGAGTCCAACTCTCACTGGGAATGAGTCCGACCGAGTGCTGGCAATACGAACCAAACTCTCACAACGGTTGTACAGAGACCGAATAGCTCGTAACAACAAGCCCGATACCTCATACTCCCAAAGCACCCCACACAAAAAACCATGAGGGACGCAGTCAAATACCTTCTCTAAGTCCACAAAACACATGTAAACTGGTTGGGCAAACTCCCACGAACCCTCGAGAATTCTCGAGAGGGTAAAGAGCTAGTCCGATGTGCCATGGCCAGGACGAAAACCACATTGCTCCTCCTGAATCCAAGGTTCGACCAACGGCTGGACTCTCCTCTCCAATACCTTGGCATAGACCTTCCCAGGGAGGCTGAGGAGTGTGATCCCTGTAAAGTTGGCGCACACCCTCCGGTCCCCTTTTTTGAAGAGCGGAACCACCACCCCGGTTTGCCATGCCAAAGGCACTGCCCCCGACCTCCACGCAATGTTGCAGAGGCGTGTCAACCATGACAGCCCAACAACATCCAGAGCCTTGAGGTACTCAGGGCGAATCTCGTCCACCCCCGGGGCCCGGCCACCAAGGAGATTTTTAACCACCTTGGCGACCTCAGCCCCTGTGATAGGTGAATCATCCCCCTCGTCCACAAACCCTGCTTCCTCTGTGGAAGGCGTATCAGTGGGATTGAGGAGATCCTCGAAGTATTCCTTCCACCGCCCGACAATGTCCCCAGTCGAAGTCAACAGCGCCCCATCCGCACCATACACAGTGTGGACAGGGAGCTGGTTCCCCCTCCTGAGCCGCTGGACAGTTTGCCAGAATCTCTTCGAGGCCAACCGAAAGTCTTGATCCATGGCCTTACCAAACTCCACCCATACCCGGGTTTTTGCTTCAGCAACCACCTGAGCTGCACTCCGCTTGGCCTGCCGGTACACCTCAGCTGCTTTGGGAGTCCCACAAGCCAACCAAGCTTGATAGGACTCCTTCTTCAGCTTCATGGCCCCCCTCACCACTGGTGTCCACCACTTCATTTGGGATTTGCCACCACGAGATGCACCGACCACCTTGCAGTCGCAGCTCTGGGCCGCCGCTTCAACAATGGAGGTGGAGAACATGGTCCCTTCAGACTCCATGTCTCCAGACTCCCTCAGAATGTGGTTGAAGTTCTTCCAGAGGTGGGAGTTGAAGACCTTCCAGACAGGGGCCTCAGCCAGACGTTCCCACCACACCCTCACTATACATTTGGGTCTACCAGGTCTGAATGGCTTCCTCCCCTGCCATCGGATACAACTCACCACCAGGTGGTGATCAGTTGACAGCTCTGCACCTCTCTTTACCTGAGTGTCCAAGACATACGGTTGCAGATCTGATGACACGATAACAAAATTGATCATCGACATGCGACCAAGGGTGTCCTGGTGCCAGGTGCACATATGGACACCCTTATGCTTGAACATGGTGTTCGTTATGGACAAACTGTGGTTAGCACAGAAGTCCAATAACTGAACACCACTTGGGTTCAGATCGGGCAGGCCGTTCCTCCCAATCACCCCCCTCCAGGTTTTACTGTCGTTGCCCACGTGCGCATTGAAGTCCCCCAGTAGGACAATGGAGTCTCCATGAGGAGCACCCTCCAGCACCCCAGTTAGAGACTCCAAAAAGGGTGGGTACTCTGAAACATCATTTGGTGCGTAGGCACAAATGATGGTCAGGACCCGTTTCCCAACCCCAAGACGCAGGGAAGCAACCCTTTCATCCACAGGGGAAAACTCCAATATAGTGGCAGCAAGGTGGGGGGATACAATAATACCCACCCCTGCTCATCACCATTCGCCCGGGGCAACTCCAGAAAAGGCCAAGCTCCAGCCCGTCTCCAGGAGATTGGTTCTGGAACCGGACCTGTGTGTTGAGGTGAGGCCGACTATATCTAGCCGGTATCTCTCAACCTCTTACACCAGCTCAGGCTCCTTCCCCACTAGAGAGGTGATATTCCACGTACCAAAAGTCAGTTTAGAAAGCTTGGGATCAGTCCACCAAGGTCTCCGCCTTTGACCGCCACCTAATCCACATAGCACCGGACCCCCATGATCCCTCCTGAAGGTGGTGAGCCCACTGGAGGACAGAGATCCCCGAAAGAACGAAAAAACCCACACAAGTTACATCAAAATAGGGCAATGAATATACACCTCACACCCACAGTCACACAAACATTCACACCCAGGTGTTGCTGCACCTTCTACACACACAACATGCAGTCACCAGGCATACACACATACACAACGGTGGTCAAGTGCACATAAAACAGTCAAACAGGCAATTACACAACCTCACATTACCGTGTTGACAAAGCAACGTCTCATTGTTTTCATTCCTTACTCTTTTTTTTTAACAACTGAACATAACTCGAACCCACAACAAACACAGACACTGGTTTTTAAACTGCACCAAGATAGACACACCGTAAAACCTCATACACAATTCAACCCAGGTCTCCTGGAGGCCCCCCCGGAGTGTCCGTCCTGCGGCCCACTTCCAGAGTTGCTCCCCTTAATTGTGGCAGGAGACAGGCTGCATTGGCGTCCTTTCCTGCCCAAACGCCACAGCTCGTTGGGATGCCGTCTCGACCCATCAGTCAAACTCAGGTACCCGTCCCCGCGGGACTGGACCACCCGCAGATTATCCTGTCCAGCTGTCAGTTTCCTGGAACTACGCACCCGACCAAGCCGAGGCTCAACCCTAGGACGCACTTCATCACCCTCACCCAGGGGAGCGCTCACTGGCTTCCTCCGTCATCTGCGTCACGATCTGGCACCCTTATGACTCCTCAGCGGTTTGCCAAGTTGACTTGAGTCATGTCCCTTGCTTTTGATGTCGGCACGGCCAGGGTTCGTGTCATCTGATGGTACCCTGGATGCTAGATGTTGTTGCATTGGAGCGGCACCAGCCACTGTTGACTCAGCAGCCGTATCCACTCGGCCACCGGAGCCCTGTAGCTCACGCTCTTCGGACCTTTCCTCCACCACAGGGATCAAACCATGCCGTTCGAGTCCACCATCCACGGGACCACAAACACTGGTATGGGACCCCTGCCTTGTCGGTGTACTAAGGTGCTGATGGTGTCCCTCTTCACCCGGAATGGGCCACCCAAAGTCCCACACTTCATCACCACTTCCATGTAGAATGGCTGATCCCATAAGCCACCACCTGACCACTCCTCCACTTCACCACAGGTTATGGTGAAACCAAGCCCGTAAAATAAGTCACAACCCATTAGGTTATTACCGTCCCAAGACACCATGAACTCGGCGGCGTACATGGAGGCCCCCTTGTACCTCACCAACAGCCACACCGAGCCCACAACATCCAAAGGGTGGCTACCATAACCGTGACAAGTTATGTTAGTTTTACTCACTCTGTAGTGGGGAAAACACCGTCTTACAGCATCCAAGTTGAGGATGGAGACCGCTGACTCCGTGTCCACCAACAGCGGTATCGGCGTCTCGTCTAACAAAATTTCACAAATAATATGACCGTCCGTATTGGGTGAGACTGTGTGGACCACCGTAGGTACCTTCTTCTTAATGGTTTCCTTAGCTGGCTTCCGTTCCTCCTTGTCAAAATTGCGGCAAACTCTGGCGAAGTGATGGAGCAGCCTGCACCGTCCACAACGCTTGCCCCTCGCTGTACACTCCCTGGCTCGATAGCGGTGCCTGCTGGATCCGCAGCCGTAGCATCTCGGCGTCCCTGGGGCAGACCATATTTTCACGATGGCTGCGTACTCGTCGTCGCTTCCACTGTCCGAACCCAAGGCCAGGATCTTCCCATGTGCTTCGCTCTTCAGTGGAGCGTCGTTACCACGGAGGTGTTCCGTCAGCCGCTCCGCTGCCTCGTGCTGTTGCGCTAGCTCTAAGGCTGCTAGCAAAGTTAGCTCACCAGCGTGAGTTAGCAGGCGAACCCTTGCCGAGGAGTAGGCCACGTGTTCAGCTAACTGGTCGCGAACCATCTCCTCCTCCAGAGCCCCAAACCTGCACTCACTCGCCAGCTGTCGAAGGTCTGCCTTGAATTGCTGGACCGACTCTCTGGGTCACTGACGCCATTGTTGGAACTGGATGCGCTGCATTATGATCTTCTCTGGGGTGCGAAAATAGCCGGCCATGAGCCTCACGACGTCATCGAAGCTGTCACCTCCTCCCAGCATGCTGAGGATTTTCTGGTCCTCCATACCCAGGTTATGGACCAGAATAGCCCTTGCTCTTAATTTGTCCAGGTCGCCGAGGTCTAACGCCAACATAGTTTTGGAAGGCCACAAACCACCTGGGCCAAGGGACCAACGGCTCACCCAGAGCCTCCAAAAATGGACGAAGTGTGGTCGCAGCCCTCTCCATCTCCGTATAACCTCATCACCAAATGTTGTGTTCGAATAATGAGGAGGCAAGGTGACGTTTATAAAGTTTATTAACAAGGACTATGTACACATGGGGAGTCTCTACCACAAGTACAGGAGCCACAGCGAAGAGACAGTATGTCTCCTGCTACAGGCTTATGTACCACAGGTGACGCCACCCCCAAAGACGGGGCATCACTCCTCCCTAGCCTAGGGTACCACCATACTAATATTATATATATATATATATATATATATATACAGTATATTACAATCTTACAGAATCTATATCATATATGAGTTTCATTTTTTGAATTGAATTACTGAAATCGACTTTTCAATAACATTTAATTTATTGAGATGCACCTGTATCTATTTTCAGCTGTATTTGCACACTGGTAGGTAGTAGTATTTTTTTCTTATACTTCTTCAGGCTGCTCACATTGGTTGTTACCAGTTTTATTCTTTATTCCTTCATGTCCTCTGTATTTTCCTCAAATTGTTGACCTCGCCTTGACCTCTGTCCTCTAAACTTTCTTCATCTAGCAATCTAGCAGCTCTGTCTTTAGCATCTTTCTTTCCAGCATTTTTCTTCATCCTTTCACATCTCCAAACCAACTTGATCTCTGAATCTTTACCCTCTTAATCCTGTCCATCCTCAGAGTAAATCTCAGCATTTTTATCTCAGCTGCTTCCAGCTTTGCCTCACATGCTGCTCTCACCCACGCCATCCTTTGCACTTCCCTTTTCTAATCCTTCACTGGTTAAACACTTGACCCAGCATGTACAAACTCCTCCTCCCGCTTCCCTCTACAGATCACAATGTCATCTGCAAATATCATCCTCCTCTCAGACCTGTCACCCTGTCCGCCTCCACCTAGAACCCATCTGTCACTCTACCTCATTACTGTCACATTGCAATCAACACATCCTAACCCACACATTTTTCCGCCACTTGTGTTCCTCATCCAATACCACACCTCTCTTCTGCACCCTTCCATGTGTTTTGCCTATCCACAGAAACACAATTCCGTACAATCCTTGACATTACTTTGCCATCAACACTGCAATACCTCCTACAAATTCTCACCTGACTTATCATTTGCATGTTATTCATGATTTTCTTTCTCATTTGACTTGCTGGTCACACAATGTCCCTTCCATTTCTTAACAGCCTCCTTGCTTGTCATTATCTTTCCATCTTTGTCCTTCATCACACTAACCCCTTGTTTTTCAAACAGGGGTCCTAGCACCCCAAAGGTTCTTTGAGAGAACAGTCAGGGGTCCTTGGGAAATAGTCTAATTTCACTTCTTAACTGGTCTAAAAAAAATCGCAAATAATTTGCTGTTTTTGTGCATGGGTGTCTGTAGTGTCTCTTCCATGTCAGTAGGTGGCAGTATGAATGCAATAATAATAGCTACTGTCTTCTTCATGTGTTTCATGGAGGTTAATGACTTTGTTCAGATGAGCTTGAGGCCACGGTGACTAGCTGAAAAACAGTGATGGATAAATATTTGAAGAAGAAAAATTCAGACACTGAGCTGGGCCCTGTGCTGATGGAGCAGCAGCCATGGTCGGGTGTACCAAGTTCTTCACTGGCATAGTGGAAAAAGAGACACCCAGATGTTGTCACACACTGTTTTTTGCATTGTGAGGTCCTCATTGCCAAAACTTTACCAGCAGACCTAGCTCCTGTCTCGGATGATGTCACAGATGGTAAACTTTGTAAAGACAAGACCTCTGAAAAGCTGCATATTTGCATCTTTATGTGAGGAAAAGGAAGCATAAAACTTGAGTGCTCCATACTGAGTTCCAGCGTTCGTTGCATAGCAGCGTTGGTCCACATACATGAGCTCTGACAGGAACTAAAAGTGTTTTTGACTGATAAGAGGTTCGATGACACAAAGCTGCATGCAAGTGATGAGTGGTGTGCAAGGCTGGCATACCTGGCAGATATATTTCGGCATCTGAATTAACTCTACACACAATTGCAAGACAAAGATGAAAACCTGCTCACAAACACAGACAGAATAAATGGATTCACAGATTCAAAATTCAAAGATTTTATTTGTCAATACTACAATACGTGCAGGACATACAGGAGAACTGAAATGCTGTTTCTCTCTCTTCAGTGGTGTGTGCAAAATTAAAAAAAAGGAATAAAGCTGGAAAACAACAACAGCAGTCAATGTACAGTAATGCCACCCAAAAAAAGACAAAACCCAGATATCCCATAGTGCAAATGAAGATAAACGATAAAACCCAGCAATCCTACATACAGAAAAAGGCAGAGCAGTAGTACTCGTAGTTGCAAGTTCGATGCAGTAGTGTAGGTGCAGACAGTGACAGACTGGACTGCACATGATCAATATTGCAATAACAAACAGCAGCAGGTATGGCATTTGTGCAATTGGTTGCAGTAAGGTGCAGAGACATACAGCAGCAGATGTATTACTGTTAGTGTGCCAGTCTTTCTGTGCCAACAACTGAGGTAGTTATTGTGCACTTGAGTGCGCTACGGTCCGGGGGAGGTGGTGGGTGGACAGAACTCACGGTCCTGATGGCCTGGTGAACAAAGCTGTTTAGCAGCCTTGTGGAGCGGGCCCAGAGGATCTGGTACCTTTTCCCTGAGGACAGTAGACTGAAGAGGGAGTGTGAGGGGTGGGAGGTGTTGCTTGCAATGCTGATGGCTCTGCGGATGAGGCAGGTGAGGTAGATGTCCCAGATGGGGGGCAGAGGGGCACCGATGATCTTGCTGGCAGCTTTCATTGTGCGATGTAGTGTCTTCCTGCAGGAGGCGGTGCAGCTTCCATACCACACCGTGATGCAGCTGGTGAGGATGCTCTCAATGGTGCCCTGGTAGAGTGAGCACATGATGAGAGGGTGGGAGTCGTGCTGTCCTCAGTTTGCAGAGGAAATGGATGTGAGTTTGCGCCTTCTTGGCCAGTGATGTAGTGTTGTTGGAATAGGAGAGGTCCTCACAGATGTGCACCCCCAGGAACTTGGTGCTGCTCACCTTCTCCACAGCTGCTCCATCGATGATCAGAAGGGGATGCTGTGTGTGTCCCCTCCTGAAGTCAACAACAATCTTCTTGGTTTTTACCAGATTCAGGAAGAGATTATTGTCTTTGCACCACTGGACCAGTTGGCTCACCTCATTTATGTAGTTTGACTCTTCATTGTTGGTGATGAGGCCCACCACCGTCATGTTGTCTGCAAACTTGATGATGTGGTTGGTGTTGTATGCTGGTACACAGTCATGGGTTAGCAGGATGAAGAGCAGTGGGCTGAGCACACACCCTTGTGGGGCCCCTGTGCTCAGTGTCAAAGTCAAAGTCAAAGTGCCTTTATTGTCATTCCATTGTTAATGAACAATGCAACGAAATTGCGATGCTGCTGCCTAAAAACAAACTATAAACAAACTATCACCCTTGTAGAAGAGCTTGGAATAACGAGGCGATGTGACTTATAAACCAAAGTTTATTATCAGCTTCGCTCCTCTAACAAGTCTCATCTCAGTGCAGAAGCAGAAGTAGAATAGAGGAAGAACACATTCAGCTCTACATACTTATACCTACACATAACAAAAGACATGCATATAAAGCTGACATCCCGCATTATCTTAATCCCCCTCCTTTGTCTTCGTATCCCTCCACCTGGCCCTGGGAGGTCAGGGCGATCGATCTGGTCTCCACCGCAGCGCCTCGGATGCTCTTTGATCTCCGCTGACGGTTGAGACCTCTTGTCCTGTTCTGAGGTGTGAAGTCGCTTTACATATGTAATCACCAAACATTCTCACATGCTTATACATATGTAGGTTATGGGATATATGATTAATATAGACCACGACCCTCATAGTTCACTCATGCATTTAACATTCTTATAATTACAACAATAAATAATGCTTGAAACAAAATTACCTAAAAGTTGAATACAATATGTACGTAGCAATAATGAAAAACATACTGAGTAATAAATACAAAAGATCAGCTTATGTACACAGGGTTGTTGCTACAAAATAACCTAAAATAACAACAACAAAAAAAATATCAGCAGTCTGTGCGTGTTACATAAATCCATTCAAAATACGTACTGCTGCTGGGAAAAAACTATGATTAAACCTGGTAGTCCGGGTTTTATGGGATCTGTACCGCTTTCCCGAGGTGAGCAAGTGAAAGAAGTCATGGCCTGGATGAGCACAGTCTTTAATGATGGCAGTAGCTCTGTTGAGGTACCGAGACCTGGAAATCTCTTCCAGAGAAGGGAGAGAACAGCCAGTGATTTTTTGCGCAGTCTCGATCACTCTCTGGAAGGCTTTGCGGTCTGCGGCTGAACAGCCCTCATACCAAACTGTGATGCCATATGACAGAATGCTCTCAATAGCAGAGCAATAAAATAAAACCAGCAACTGTGCATTCAGGCCATTCTTCTTGAGGAGCCTCAGAAAGTGTAGACGTTGTTGAGCCTTTTTTATCATAGCTATGGTGTTAACTGCCCAGGTAAGGTTGTGACAAATATGAACACCCAAAAACTTAAAAGCCTCCACCCTCTCCACACGCTCCTTGCCTATATATAGAGGAGGTGGTTCACTGCTATGCTTCCTAAAATCAATAATGAGTTCTTTTGTTTTTTTTGTATTCAATAGCAGATTATTATCTGAGCACCATCTCACCAGTTTCTGGACCTCATCTCTGTATGCGGACTCATGATATGAGCCCCACTATTGTTGTGTCATCTGCAAACTTCACTATAATGTTTGTGGGATGAACAGGTATGCAGTCATATGTGTACAATGAATACAAAGTGGGGCTCAACACACAGCGCACAGCGCAATTTGGTGATAAGAATGTTGGGAATAACTGTATTAAATGCCGAGCTATAGTCAACAAACAACATTCTTACATAGCTCCCCTTGTCTTCTAAATGGCTGAATGCAGAGTGGAGAGCTATAGCAATAGCATCTTCAGTGGATCTGCCCCGCCTGTAGGCAAACTGGTACCGATCAAAGTCTGGGGGGAGACTAGGCAAAAGATGTTTCAATACCATTTTCTCAAAGCACTTCATAACAATGGGTGTTAATGCTACTGGTCGATAATCATTCAGACTGCTAATAGTATGTTTTTTTGGTACAGGAATAATGACTGCAGATTTTAAACACTGTGGAACAACAGCTGCCTTGAGAGACAAGTTAAAAATGTCAGTCAAAACAGAGCATAGCTGATCTGCACATGCTCTGAGCACCTTTCCTGGCACTCCATCGGGACCAGTAGCCTTTCTCGGGTGAACTGCTCTCAGTGTCTGTCTCACCTCATGATCCTGCAGGATAAGCACTTCAGAGCTGGCATTCAATAACATCTGTGGGTCCAGGCGAGGTGTATTTACCTCAAACCGTGCGAAAAAGCAGTTCAGTTCTTCTGCCAGTGAGGCGCTGATGTCACTGGAAATGCTGCTGCTGCCCTTATAGTTTGTGATATGGTTAAAGCCTTGCCATACTCGTCTCGAATCATTATCAGAAAAATGATCCTCGACTTTCTTCTTATAGGTCTGTTTAGCCTCCTTAATGCCTTTCTTCAGATTAGCCCGGGCAGTGCTATACAGATCTGTATCCCCTGACCTGAAGGCTGTATTACGAGCTCTGAGGAGTGCCTGGACTTCTTTTGTCATCTAAGCCTTCTAGTTAGGAAAAACCCTGATGCGTTTTTCCACAGTCACCTGATTGATACAGAAGATAATGTAGTGTAATACAGTCTGTGTGTACATTTCCAGATCCTCATTCTTGAATAAATCCCATAGAGTGTTTGAAAAACAGTCCTGCAGCTGAGAAAGAGCTCCCTCAGGCCATGTTGAGATGTTCTTTATAGTAGGTCTAGCAGTTCTCCTGAGGGAGGTGTATGCTGGGATGAGGAGCAATGATAGATGGTCTGACAGGCCAAGATGTGGACACGGCACAGCTCTGTAAGCATGCTTCAGGTTCGAATACACCCGATAAAGACAATTCTTTCCCCTAGTGGCACATTTCACATACTGTGTGAAATTAGGCAACACAGTTTTCAAGCATGCTTGATTAAAATCACCAGCTATAATGTGAACACCCTCGGGATAGGCCTGCTGCTGTTTATTTATTACACTGTACAAATGACTAAGGGCCGCTTTAGTATTTGCATCAGGGGGAATATACGTAGACAGCTGTTATAATGATCACGCTCAGCTCTCTAGGAAGATAAAAAGGCCGACATAAGACTGACATTGTCTCTAGATCAGGAGAACAGTAAGTGTTAATAATACTGCTGTGATTAGTCCAAGTGTTGTGCAGCAGCATCGGTGATCAGCGGGTGGAGCCAGATTTCCGTTAACAACAGCACACAGCAGTCTCTCACAGTTTTATTAGTTGTCAGCTGTAGCTCTAGATCAGAGGTGGGCAATCATGTGCCATGGAGGGCCATTCCACTGCAGTTTTTCTGTTCCACCCAGTGTCTTCAGCAGGTGTTTGCTTTGATCAGCTTCAAGGATCGCTAATAATTGAAAACACCTGCTGAAGACACTGGGTGGAACAGAAAATCTGCACTGGAATGGCCCTCACCGCCCATCCCTGCTCTAGATCATCCATCTTGTGGACGATGCTTCTGGCGTTGGAGAGAAAAATGCTTGGTAGCGGCGGTCTATGCGGTTGTCTCTTTAGCCTCGCTAGCAGGCCCGACCGGCATCCCTGCTTTTTCTTTCTCTCCCTCCTCCGTCTGCGTCGCTTCCCAGGACCGACAACAATCCACGGTGATCCCGCTGGTCTACAGATAGCCTCCTGTATGTCTTGTGTGTTCTCGAAAACTGCTGCGCTGCCCCAGGACAGAGCTAGCTTTCTTGATCAGTTTGTTCAGTCTCTTCCTATCGGCTGCTGTAATGCCGTTGCCCCAGCAGACCACTCCAAAAGTGATGGCTGATGCCACCACCGTGTCGTAGAATGTCTTCAAGAGCACCCCTTGTACACCAAAAGACCTGAACCTCCTTAGTAGGAACAGTCTACGCTGTCCCTTCTTGTAGAGTGCGTCAGTATTGTGTGACCAGTCTAGTTTATTGTTCAGATGAACACCCAGGTACTTGTAGGATGTCACCATCTCAATGTCTGTTCCCTGGATGTTTACTGGTGCCGTGAGGGGTTGTCCTTGCCTGCGGCAGTCCACCACCAGCTCCTTTGTTTTCCTCGCGTTGATCTGGAGGCAGTTCCGATGGCACCAGTCCACAAAGTCCTGGATAAGTCCTCTGTACTCAGCTTCATCTCCGTTGGAGATGAGGCCGACGATTGCAGAGTTGTCAGAGAACTTCTGTAGATGGCAGTGTGTTGTGTTGTGTGAGAAGTCCGCAGTATAAAGGGTGAACAGGAAGGGAGCCAAAACCGTTCCTTGGGGGGCCCCTGTGCTACCGATGATCATGTCGGACACACAATCCCGGGTTCTCACAAACTGTGGCCGGTTAGTGAGGTAGTCCAAGATCCATGATGACAGGTGCTGGTCCACCCCTGCGCACAGCAGCTTGTCCTTCAGGATCATCGGTTGGATGGTGTTGAAAGCACTGGAGAAGTCAAAGAACATGATCCTCACCGTGTTCCTGGGCTTCGGAACAGGGAACGGTGAAGGAGGAAGATCACTGCATCCTCCATCCCAATGCCATGCTGGTAGGCGAACTGGAGTGGATCCATCGCTGGTCCCACCAGGAGGCGGAGGTGAGCAAGGAGCAGTCTCTCCAGGGTCTTCATCATGTGAGACGTCAGGGCCACTGGTCTGTAGCTGTTCAGGTCTTTGGGATGGGAAGTCTTTGGTACGGGTACCACACAAGATGTATTCCACAACTGTGGTACCCTCCCCAGCTTCAGGCTCAGGTTGAAGATGTGCTCCACAATCCCACATAACTGGTCTGTGCAGGACTTGAGGAGCTTCACACTGATGCTGTCCGGTCCCGAGGCCTTCCTCGCCTTGATCTTCCTCAGCTCCGTCCTCACCTGGGTCTTAGTGAGGGTCAGGTTGGGGGGCTGTGTGCTGGGAGTGGGGGGGGGTGTTGGTGGAGTGGGGTGTGGACAGCAGGTCTCGATGACTGTAGAGGCAGCAGTGGTTGGTGTGCAGTCGGGGGGGGGAGGGGTTAGTCAAACCTATTAAAAAACAGGTTCAGATTGTTCACCCACGCCCTGCCTCCCGTGGCCTGGGAGGAGGTGTTCTGGAGCCCAGAGATGGTTTTAAGGTTTCTCCAGACCCCGCCGATGTCGCTCTGTTGCAGCTTGTCCTCCATCTTCTTCCTGAAACTGTCCTTGCCTTCTCTGATCTTCCTCCTCAGCTCCCTCTGTACGGACTTCAGCATCTCCCTGTTCCCCGACCTGAAGATCCTCTTCTTCTCTCTCAGAAGTGTTTTAATCTCAGGGTTGATCCAGGGTTTGTTGTTCCAGCAACACCGTATGGTCTTGGTGGGTACGGTGTTGTCCACACAGAAGTTGATGTCGTCCGTGATTGTGTGAGTGAGGCCATTGATGTCCTCACCATGTGGATCGCAGAGTTGCTCCCAGACAGTGTTTTCAAAACAGTCCTTTAGTGCGTCCATTGCCTCCTCAGACCATAACTTCACCGTGCGCATGACTGTCTGTGTACTAGCGGTTTGTACACCGGCTGGAGATGAACCAAATTGTGATCCGATCTCCCGAGTGGGGGGAGTGGGGATGAGGTGTACGCCTCCTTAGTGTTTGCGTAGAATAATTCCAGTGTTTTATTGTCTCTAGTGTGGCATGTGATATACTGGGTGAACGTGGGCAGAATGGGGGACAGTGAAATATGGTTGAAATCACCTGAGATGAGGAGGAGAGCATCTCAGTGTTCTGTCAGCAGCCTGCCAGTTACTGAGTGAATGGCGTCACACGCTGTCCCAGCGTTCGCCGTCGGATTTGCATAAATAACAATGCAGAGCACGTGTGAGTATTCCCTCGGGAGATAAGCAGGCCGCATGCTAACAGCTAGCAACTCGATGTCTTTGTTGCAGTGTTGTTGTTTAACCGTGATATGTCCCGGTCTGCACCAGCTGTTATTGACATACATTATCACTCCTCCGCCCCTTGCCTTCCCACTGTCTGGTGTCCGGTCTGCCCGTATTGCATGGAAACCCTCCAGTTCGATGTTAGCCACGTCTCAGTAAACAACATCATGCTAATCTCTCTGAAGGCGCTTTCATAGCGGGAGATAGCCGCTAGCTCGTCAGTCTTATTGAGTAGTGATCGGACGTTCCCCATAATAACAGATGGAAGGACAGGTCTGCACCTTATATTTCTCGCCTGCTGTCTTCCTCCAGCACGGCATTCACGTCGTTTCTGTCTTATTTCACCCTGTATGTCGAAGTCTTGCGTTAGCATCTTGGTCTGCTTAAGTGCTAACAGCTGGTCTCTGCTGTAACGTATCCTGCTAAAAACAGTGGCTTCGTCTGCCGGCTCAGAAGACATTTGGGCGATCCGTGTCCGTCCGTAATGGATAAGGTGTCGCCGGATCAGAAAGATTAGCAAGAGAAGCCAGATAGTAAATAGAAATAGGAAGAAATTGATCCGCTGTTGCAAAAAGGCAGCCTGCTCGTGTGGCGCCGGAAGTAGAAAAAAAAATAAAAATAAAATCCCATTTAAGGAGGAGAGTCAATAGTGGAAGACTTGATTACTTCAAATCCATTTTTTCGTCTCTGTGGAAAAGTCTCTGCAATTTGTTCTGGTCTTCAAAGCAGTGGGGAACTTGTTCCATTCCGTTATAGCTTTGTATGAGATTGCTGATTGTCCAAAAGCAGTTTTATGTAGGGGGATGCAACAATGCCACCTAGAGGAAGTTCTTGTTACTCTGGTATTTTGTTCAGAAGTCAGGTACACAAAAGTCTTAAGGGGCGTGGGTGCAGAACCATGGATAATTTCAAAGATCAACCATATACACTACCGTTCAAAAGTTTGGGGTCACTTAGAAATTTCCTTATTTTTGACAGAAAAGCACTTTTTTTTCAATGAAGATAACTTTAAACTAATCAGAAATACACTCTATACATTGCTAATGTGGTAAATGACTATTCTAGCAGCAAATGTCTGGTTTTTGGTGCAATATCTACATAGGTGTATAGAGGCCCATTTCCAGCAACTATCACTCCAGTGTTCTAATGGTACAATGTGTTTGCTCATTGCGTCAGAAGGCTAATGGATGATTAGAAAACCCTTGTGCAATCATGTTAGGTCTGCAATGCTGTATTTGCTGCAAATGGAGGATTCTTTGACGAAAGCAAAGTTTGAAGGAAAAAATTATTATTTCAAATACAAATCATTATTTCTAACCTTGTCAATGTCTTGACTATATTTTCTATTCATTTAACAACTCATGGTAGTAAATAAAAGTGTGACTTTTCATGGAAAACACAAAATTGTCTGAGGTGACCCCAAACTTTTGAATGGTAGTGTATTTGCATACATGATCATGTTTTCAAAGCTTAACATCTTGTGTTTGGCAAGTATACCACAGTGGTGATACTGTTGTATCTTCTTATCCAGAATTTTGATGGATTGTTTATTCAGGGATTCCAAGGGTTTCAGAGTCATACTATTGGCTTGTGACCAGCAAGAGATGCAATAGGAGAAATGTGTCAAAATAATGGAATTCAGAAAGGTTTTTTGATGCTTTTAGGGTAAGTGAGTTTCTGATGGAACAAAAGTGTGCAAGGTTATATTTCAGAGTGTGGCTCACCCATTTTATGTGCTTTTAAAAGCTGAGCGTTGGATCTATTGTGACATCCAAATATTTAAACTCTGTTGCATTTTCTATATTTGCTCCATTTACAGTTGTAGTTGGATAGTGCGTATGATTTTGTTTGTTGGTAAAGTACATGGTAGCTGTTTTCCCTACGTTCAGAGTGAGGCATGATTGATTAAGCCATTTTGACACTCTATTGCTATCATTAACTTGTCCACCACTTGTTTGGCATCCTTCTCATGTGTGTAGATGACTGTGTCATCTGCATGCATCTGAATTTTTATGTCATTTTCACATACTGATGGCAAATCATTAATATACAGAGTAAACAGCAGTGGGCCTAAGATTGAAATTTGTGGTACTCCCATGGTGCATGCCTTTGATTGGGATACAATATTGTTTATGCACACACACTGGGAGTGACCAAATAGATTAGATTTTAACCAGCTAAGGGTATTCATGGACAGTTTATATCCTGATAATTTAGAAAAAAGGACTGAGTGATTGACTGTATCAAAGGCTTTACGCAAGTCTAAAAAGATGGCTCCTACCCCCCCCCCCCCCCCTCCCCTTGTCCAGATTTTCTTTAATCATTTCAATAAAGTGACAACATGCAGTCTCTGTTGAGTGGTTCGGCCTGAAACCAAACTGCATGGGATGCAGCAGCTGGGCAAATTTGAGATGTTCTACCAGTTGGTCTACTATCACCTTTTCAATAGCTTTTGACAAAACAGGAAGTATACTTATCGGCCTATAATTACTAATTTCCTGTTTGTCTCCAGCTTTGTGTATGGGGGTTACAATGGTGGGTAATGATTGTAGCTGGATGGGGCAGGCTCTTTGGGACTGGTATGGTGGCAGTTTTGAAACATGTGGGGACAACAACTTGACTCAGAGAGATGTTGAAGATGTCGGCCAGGACATTCTTGAGCTCCTCTGCACAGTCCTTCAGAACGCCACCTGGTATGTTGTCTGGTCCAGCTGCCTTGTGTGGGTTGATCCTGGAGAGGGTCCTCTTCCCACTAGCCGGATCAAGACTTATAGCCTGATCGTCTGGGGAAGGAGTGGTTCTCTGTGCTGATGTTCTGTTTTGTGTTTCAAAGTGGCCAAAGAAGTCATTTAAGTTGTTAAGCCAAGTGATGTCACTCGCACAGGTCTGAGGTGGAAGTTTGTAGTTGGTGAGAATCTGTATGCCATGCCAGAGAGAATGGGCCTCTCTGGTGTTGCTGAAGTGGCCAGATTTATTCTTCCTGTACTGTTGTTTTGTCTCCTTGATGCCACGGGAAAGGTTGGCATTAGCTGTTGTTAGTCCTGCAGTGTCACTGGCCCTGAAGGCTGTGTCCCAAACCCTCAGGAGCCTGTGAACCTGTGCTGTCATTCATGGCTTTTGGTTAGCACAAACAGTGATGGTTTTGCAGTGAGTGACATCATCAATGCATTTAGCTATGTATGCTACAACAACCTCAGTGTACTTTTCTATGTTTGTGTGTCCATTGTGAGTGGCTGCCTGCTTAAAAGTGTCCCAGTTTGTAGTGTTGAGGCAGTCTTTCAGAGCATCTGAGGCCCCCTCTGGCCACACACATACCTGCTTTTTTGTTGGTCTGATGGCTTTCACTCTGGGTTTGTATGCTGGCCTTAGCAAGATGGTGATGTGATCAGAGAGACCCAGATGAGGGAGGGGGGAGGCTCTGTACGCTCTCTTGTGAGTTGTGTACACCAGGTCCAGCGAATTGTCTCCTCTTGTTGGACAGTCCACATGTTGGTAAAGATTTGGTAGGAGGGCCTTTAAATCTGCATGGTTGAAGTCTCCTGCTGTGATGAGGAATCCGTCTGGATGCAGTTTGTGTCTCACTTATAGCCTGATAGAGTTCCTTTAGTGCTTTACTCCTCTCTCCGATGGTGGTGGACGGGACATACATGGTGACTAGTAGGAGAGATGAAAATTCTCTCGGAATGTAAAAGGGTCAGCACTTGATGATCATAAACTCCACCAATGGAAAACAGTGTTTATGCTCAACAGTCACATCTCGGCACCAAGCGTCACTGATGTAAACACACACGCCTCCCCCTTGGGTCTTTCCTCTGTCCATCAACACCCGATCAGCACAACAGCATGTTAGCCCTGCTAACTGAATGGCAGAGTCCGGGATATCGTCATTTAACCACATTTCCGTAAAGCTAAAGATGCAGCAGTTCCGCGCATCATGTTGCGTAGTTCTCAGGAGCTGTAGGTGGTCTATTTTGTTGTCTAGTGAGCGTACGTTGGCCAGAATGAGGAAGGAATTGGGAGTCTGTGTGGGCTAGTGGCTAGCTTTGTTTGGATACCGCCACGTTTACCTCTCTTTCGTCACCGCTCGCACCGTCTACGGAGTCTCCATTTGGGATGAGACACAGCAGTCGATTCCGGGGAAGTGGAAGTCTAGCGAAGAAGTCCTAGGCCACGGAGTTCCTCTGTAACGTTCTGGTCCAGGGTGTAATGTTTGGTTATATTCCTTATCTCCAGAATGCTGTGGCGACTGTAGCTTGTGCTCAGCATCAAATATGGACATTAAACACATGAATATACACCTACGTGTAATTAAAACAACACTAAACGACACAAAACATGAAGAGAGAAGGGAGGCCACTGCGTGTTCATGCGCCACCTAGTGTTACGTGGTTTGTTCAAAGGTACATCTCTGGTAAAAACATCTAGAGACTGCCAATCTTCTTCCAGGATATCAGCTTTGTGGTCATCTAAACAGGCCCAAGTTTCACACTGAGTGAGTATAAACTAATTACAAGACTAAATTGTCATTACATATACTGTAATAGGCTAAAGTGTGTCATTTTGTAACATTTTTGGTTTGTGGGGTTCCTCAAGATTTTTTCAGTGTAAAAAGAGTTCCTTGACTCAAAAAAGATTGAAAGAATGCTGCCCCAACCCATGTGACTCTTTTGGTAATAATCAGTGGAAAAGGAGTGACTTCAACTTACTCCATCCAAAAATGCAGATTCATGAGGAAAACAAAATTCAAATTTACAAGAAAAGGTTATTTTACAAGAGAAATGTTTAAGTCTGTGGAAAAGTCTTAAATTTACAATAAATACTAGATTTATAAGAAAAAGGTTTCAAGTATATGAGAAATTTTGCAAACTTCTACATAAGATGATGCAAATTTATCACAAAGTACCTAATTTATAAGGGAAAAAAAATCAATGAATTAAAATCAAAAAACGCTTAACTTACAAGAAAGAAAATGACAAACCTTAAAGACTAAATTGCATATGTACAAAAAAGAAGCAGCACATTTAGGAAGGAAAATTGCCTGCTGACAAAGAAAAACATCAGGTGTTTTACTTTCATAGGCTCAGATACAGTATATTCTGTGTAGGACTGTCCCCACATTTAATTTATACTACATGAATACTCTTGCTTGAAATGCCACAATAGTGCTGTGATAACTAGAAAATGTGGAGAAATAAGTCACACTGATCTTTACCTTTGTTTCCTGATAACTTTTTTATTATAATATAGTATATATAAATAATGTGTACATACTGTACAAAACTGTACAAAAAGTACTCTTAATTGATTGTGACAAGGACAGATAATGGACACTGGATATATTGTATTAACACAATATCAGTTATCATTATTTAAAAGTGGTGATTGAGAACGTTGTGACATACACTTCTGTGGCTCAATGCAGATCTTTTTTTCCCTGCTAAAATATCAATATCATTTGGCTACAGTAAGTCCTGGACTCTCACATGAAAAACCCCATGCATCATCAACAATTTATTACACTGTCTTCAGTGCTTACAATAATAATATTTGCAGACATGTGTTTGTGTTTGACTCTTCATTGTCACCCTCACACTCAGTGGCAGACAATCCCTCTTTGTCATGTGTTTGGAAGAAACAGCTGAACTCATCAGGCTGGAACGTCATTGTCCCACAGAGCCCTGTTCCTCGCCTGTTTGACCACACAGTCAACAAAAGCTGACTCCACTTCAAGAACCCCTTCTCAGCATGTTCTAGACATTTAGACTGACCCTTTCATGGAAACAAATATATTTGCAGAATATATTTTCACCAAAGCATTAGTTAAAGAAACAGATAATGTTAGAGGTAAAGTGCTCATGAGACCAGTGTTTGTTGTTATAGCAATCATGAACTGAATCCAAGAGTAGGATTTAGTGTGACAGCTTTCAGAAAGGCTGAGACTGACAAATGCAGGCTAAACAACGGAAAGGCGCAGGCCATAAATTTGATCTGGCCACACCGACCAGACAGGGAAATTGCCTGCTTTGAGAACCAAATGAGATTCAGTAGTGATATGGCTTCAATTTCATGGGTAGCTCTGAAGCAAAAACTCTGACAAAGGAAGGGCGTCATACTATACCAACTACACAATGTCATGCTTTTACATTCTGGCTGTGTTACAATACCACGCATGATTAAGTTACAGAATACAGTGTTTTTTTTAATCACTTGTATATAAAAAATTGATAGCAGCAGAAATCCATTCAGGGTGCCAAAGTAACAGTTGGAGGACAAATGTGCTCATCTATTTTTACACATAAATTTACAATAGTCACAAGTCAGGTAATGGCTAACAGAATGATTTACATTCAATATTATGTTCTTTTGATGAATTAAGACAATTAGAAACTTGTATTTTAGACATAAACCACTGCACTTTCAAAAAAGCAAGCTTTGGTCGATGTTCTAATTTGATGCTCGACTTTATGATGAGGAAGCAGGTAAAGTTTTCTCCTTCACGCTTTCATGATGGTCTTTTTGTGCAAGTACTGCTGCACAATGGAAAGATGCAGCACCCCTTCCGAGTTTCCTAAATTTTAGTGATTAGCATTTTGACCAGCTTATGTGCAGTTCTCTCTGAGTTTTCTTGGTCTCCCAGATCTCATCTTGACCTCCACAGTTCCTCTCAAGTGTTATCTCTGAATAATATTTTGTACTGTTGAAATTGCAAGCTGAAAACACTTCTATCTCTTGTGGCTTCCTCCCGCACTGTGAACATCAACAACTTCCATTTTCCATGTCCTATACAGCTGCATAATAAGATAAGATAAGATAAGCCTTTATTAGTCCCACAATGGGGAAATTCCAGGATTGCAACAGCACAGGGATAGCAACACTCAGAGCAACAATCAGAAGGCAAGAGAAAAACAAGAGCAGCTAATATACATATGTACATATTACTATAAATATATATATATATATATATATATATATATATATATATATATATATATATATATATATATATATATATATATATATATATATATATATATACACAGACACACAGTGCAGAGCATTGTAGCTGGATGGAATAAATATATGAGTATATAAACACACAGTGCGGAGCATTGTAGCTAGATGGAATAAATATGTAGATATAATGTATAAACACCCACAATATGGAGCATTGCAGCTAGGTGGAATAAATATGTAAATATATAAACACACACAGTGCGGAGCTTTGTAGCTAGATGGAATAAATATATAGATATATAAATATAAACACACCCAGTGCGGAGCATTGTAGCTAGATGGAATAATATGTAGATATATAAACACACAGTGCGGAGCATTGTAGCTAGATGGAATAAATATATAGATATATAAATATAAACACACCCAGTGCGGAGCATTGTAGCTAGATGGAATAAATATGTAAATATATAAACACACACAGTGCAGAGCATTGTTGCTAGATGGGATGAAACAGCACAACCGTCTACTTAGTTATTCTACATGGTATGATTATGTGCCCATACATATTCTCACCCTCCATAGTGACCGGTATTTTCCTAGTTGTATGCCGGAGGGGACCATTGTGTAAGTCTATTGCATCTTTTGCATTCAAAAACTATTAGGTTGTTACGTCTTTTTGCTATCTCTGCGAGCAGCCCTGCTTAGGTTGTACAGTCTGACAGCCGTTGGTAGGAAGGACCTGCAAAACCTCTCGGTTGTGCACCTGGGATGATGTAGTCTGCTGCTAAATGAGCTCCTCAGTGCATTCAGTATGTCCTGCATGGGGTGGAACTCGGACTCCAGCAGAGATGACAGTTTAGCCACCGTCCTTCTCTCTCCTATCTCCTCCACCAGGTCAAGGCGCTACCCCAGGACAGAGCTAGCTTTCTTGATCAGTTTGTTCAGTCTCTTCGTATCGGCTGCGGTAATGCCACTGCCCCAGCAGACCACTCCAAAAGTGATGGCTGATGCCACCACCGTGTCATAGAATGTCTTCAGCAGCGCCCCTTGTACACCAAAAGACCTGAGTCTCCTCAGTAGGAACAGCCTGCGCTGTCCCTTCTTGTAGAGTGCATCAGTATTGTGTGACCAGTCTAGTTTATTGTTCAGATGAACACCCAGGTACTTGTAGGATGTCACCATCTCAATGTCTGTTCCCTGTATATTTACTGGTGCTGTGAGGGGTTGTCCATGCCTGCGGCAGTCCACCACCAGCTCCTTAGTTTTCCTCGCGTTGATCTAGAGGCAGTTCCGATGGCACCAGTCCACGAAGTCCTGGATAAGCCCTCTGTACTCAGCTTCATCTCCATTGGAGATGAGGCCAACGATCGCAGAGTCATCAGAGAACTTCTGTAGATGGCAGTGTGTTGTGTTGTGTGAGAAGTCTGCAGTATAAAGAGTGAACAGGAAGGGAGCCAACACCGTTCCCTGGGGGGCCCCCGTACTACCGATGATCATGTCAGACACACAGTCCCGGGTTCTCACAAACTGAGGCCGGTTTGTGAGGTAGTCCAGGATCCATGATGACCGGTGCTGGTCCACCCCTGCGCACAGCAGCTTGTCCTTCAGGATCATCGGTTGGATGGTGTTGAAAGCACTGGAGAAGTCAAAGAACATGATCCTCACCACATTCCCGGGCTTCTCCAGGTGGGACAGAGAACGGTGAAGGAGGAAGATCACCGCATCCTCCACCCCAATGCCATGCTGGTAGGTGAACTGGAGTGGATCCATCGCTGGTTCCACCAGGGGGCGGAGGTGAGCAAGGAGCAGTCTCTCCAGGGTCTTCATCAAGTGGGACATCAAGGCCACCGGTCTGTAGCTGTTCAGGTCTTTGGGGTGGGAAGTTTCTGGTACAGGTACCACACAAGATGTTTTCCACAGCTGTGGTACCCTCCCCAGCTTCAGGCTCAGGCTGAAGATGTATGCCACAATCCCACACAGCTGGTCTGCACAGGACTTGAGGAGCTTTGCGCTGATGCCGTCCGGTCCCGTCGCCTTCCTCGCCTTGATCTTCCTCAGCTCCGTCCTCACCTGGGTCTTGGTCGGGGTCAGGATGGGGGGCTGTGTGTTGGGAGTGGGGGGGTGTTGGTGGAGTGGGGAGTGGGCAGCAGGACTTGATGTCTTTAGAGGCAGCTGTGGTTGTTGTGCAGTCAGGGGGGAGGGTGGTTGGTCAAACCTATTGAAAAACAGATTCAGATTGTTCGCCCACTCCCTGCCCCCCCCCCCCCCCCCGTGGCCTGGGGGGAGGTATTCTGGAGCCCAGAGATGGTTTTGAGGTTTCTCCAGACCCCGCTGATGTCGCTCTGTTGCAGCTTGTCCTCCATCTTCTTCCTGAAGCTGTCCTTGCCTTCTCTGATCTTTCTCCTCAGCTCCCTCTGTACGGACTTCAGCATCTCCCTGTTCCCTGACCTGAAGATCCTCTTCTTCTCTCTCAGAAGTGTTTTTATCTCAGGGTTGATCCAGGGTTTGTTGTTTGAGCAACACCGTATGGTCTTGGTGGGAACGGATTTGTCCACACAGAAGCTGAGGTAGCCCGTGAAGGTGTGAGTGAGGCCATCGATGTCCTCACCATGTGGATCGCAGAGCTGCTTCCAGGCGGTGGTTTCAAAACAGCCCTTTAGAGTGTCCATTGCCTCCTCAGACCATAACTTCACTGTGCGCATGGCCGGAGGTTGTCTGTGCACTAGGGGTTTGTACACCGGCCGGAGATGAACCAAGTTGTGATCCGATCTCCCGAGTGGGGGGAGTTGTGATGACGTGTACGCCTCCTTAGTGTTTGCGTAGAATAAGTCCAGTGTTTTATTGTCTCTAGTGTGGCATGTGACATACTGGGTAAACGTGGGTAGAATGGGAGATAGTGAAACATGGTTGAAATTGCCTGAGATGAGGAGAAGAGCATCTGGGTGTTCTGTCTGCAGCCTGCTGGTTACTGAATGGATGACGTCACACGCTGTCCCAGCGTTCGCCGTCGGATTTGCATAAACAACAATGCAGATCACGTGTGAGTATTCTCTCGGGAGATATGTAGGCCGCATGCTAACAGCTAGCAACTCAATGTCTTTGCTGCAGTGTCGTTGTTTAACAGTGATATGTCCCGGTCTGCACCAGTTGTTGTTAACATACATTATCACTCCACCGCCCCTTGCTTTGCCACTGTCTGGTGTTCGGTCTGCCCGTATCATGTGGAAACCCTCCAGCTCAATGTTAGCATCTGCTGCTAGTTCAGTTAGCCACGTCTCAAAAAACAAAAGGAGAGAGCATTCCCGGTATATGCTATCGTAGCGGGAGATAGCCGCTAGCTCATCTACCTTTCCCAGTAATGACCGTACATTCCCCATGACAATAGATGGAAGCGAGGGTCTGTACCTTATATTTTTTGTCCTCCGCCTTACTCCAGCCCAGCAGCCGCGGCGTTTTCGCCTCAGTTCTCTCGGTATGTCGAGTTTTTCCGTTAGCACCGGGTGGCGGTTGAGTGCTAGCAGCTCTTCCCTGCTGTATCGTCTCCTGCTATAAACAGTGGCTCCGTCCACCGACTCAGGAGACATTTGGGACGATCTGTGTGTCCGTGATATAAATGGAGTGAAAAAAAAAACGGATCAAAAAGAGAGAGGGAGGGGAAAAAAGACTCAGAATTGAGCCGCTGTTGCAAAGGGCGGCCGACTCGTGTGGCGCCGCCACATTACGTGGCGCCGTAATCCCATGATATATGAGTGCTTGCACAAGGTTTGAAGAGTCAGAGAATATACAGTAAAAGCTTTGAAACTGGCACCAGCTGACAATTGCTGACATGTCTACTAAGCTGATTTAGATGAGAATTTATAAAAACTTGTAAAAATAACTGAGACATTGCAACACTTATTGCCGAAACTTTTGCACAATTATGTTTTTTTTTCTAACTTTATGAAATAAAAAGAAACTCTGCATTAATGTTTGCTGGTAATATTGCTCGAATATCGCTCTTTTTCCTTATCCTACAGAAACTTATATTTTCAACATCTTTTCAGTTGTTTTTGTAATTTTGTAGTTTTTATTTATTTTAGTCCCTGTTTAGTTTTATATAAATTACACCTGGGGGGAGGGGGGGTTGTCACAATGAGCTCCTCCAGGGATGGAATTCAAGACCCAAACGTCGGACTTACAATTTGCAGGATTTAATGAAGAAACAAAAATTATCCACAACTGGGAAGCAGGAACAAAAACGAAAGGTCAGCTGGATACAGGCAGGATACAAAAAACTGAAGCGTGTTGGTCACACTACATGACTTAAGGACGTCACCCCGAACTACGGGCAGCGTCCCTTAAGTAGGACAAATTATCAAAATAATAAACAGCCATGAATAATCAAGAACTTTACAAGGTATGAAACAAGCTAGGTGAAAACGGAAGTAAATAAAACAAGCTGTCAAAATAAAAGCCCATACCAACATGACGACAGGAATAAACTGCAAGTCGTGACCATGATGAAAATAATAATCACTCTATAAATTTAAGAAATCTCTGTGTATCTGTCTGTCATGATCATAGGACATCATAGGACAGCCTATAATGTCTGCCTGATGTCCTATGATGATCCTATGATCTCAGGCTATGACTCGCAATGCCGTCATATAGGTGATGCCTTCATATAGACAATAGGACTGACTACCTATGATGTAATGTCCTATGATGCCTGCCTTGATGTCTTTATGACGTCATATAGACCATCACTCACAATGCCTGCCTACCTGTGATGTAGTGTCCTATGATGCCTGCCACAGGAGGAGACCCTTCACCAGCATAGGGTACAACAGACAAGGGATGCACAGACAGACAGGAAACGTGTGGAAGTGCGCCATGCATGTGCTGAGTCACTTGAACCCCGAAATGTCCGCAAAGCGAGCAATACTGCACGGCAGTGAGGGCACAGACAAGCTGAGACCTAGGAGATGTGGAATAGTCGGCTGGCCGCCAACACTGCATGCCAGGCAAGGCACAGAGAAGCTGAAACCGAATAGGACACACTACTTTAAACCACACCCATTTGAAGCAGTAAATCTGAAAATCTCCCTCAGTAAGGCAGAAGGCACTCTATAAATTCAAGAAATCTCTGTCAGTGTGTCAGTCTGTCACCCGATTAAGAATAGGACACCCTACTTTAAATCACACCCATTTGAAGCAGTACCCATGAAGAATGGCAGTCTACACTACAAATGTGTAAAATGCCAAGAAAAACGCTGATTTTCTCCGGGTACTCTGATTTCTGGGTTTCGACGGGCATGCACTGGTCTTCCTGAACAGGGTCGAAAGCCACTTTTTGCTCAGATCTATTTGCATGATCCTGTCCATGAACTGTAATTACAATGCACCTTTCCCTCAACCAGTCATCTGAATGAAGAAGAACAAGAAGACCCACCAGGTGGAAGCAATAGAGTGAGGAGAACTGCTGCACGTCAGAAAAGAAGCCGTGAAGATGAAACACCTCAGGTTCGCGCAGTACACTGCAGGCATGACTGTGAACAACACAGCCATCTCAGACAGGAGGAGACCCTTCAGCAACAGGCATGCAGAAAAACTTACTTATACTTGATTTCTACGGGCATGGACGGGTATGCATGGGTATGTACTATTACTATTAGAAAGATCACAAGGAACTAAAGATAATTGTAATAAACAGAGAACCAAGACAAACTAAACTCAAAGCATGGGCATGATCCCCAGATCATGCCCCGACTCTGACATAACCCCCCCCCCCCCGAAAGGGGTGGATTCCAGACACCCCAAGACATTACAACAACAACAAACAAAGAAAAACAAAAATATAATCATCCTCCCACGGAGGGTGGTGGGGGTACAGGTCAGGCGGGCCGAAACACACTCTCCCCCCCCCCACCATAGAGTCCAAAACAAAAATGCAGCTTGGGGAACCAAACAAAGTCCCAGGTCCCAAACCAATAAACAAAGCCGGCCGGGTGGTCTTCCACTGACCCACGGCCATCAGACCAGGCAACAAGGCGGATCCGGGGGCCTACCCAAGTCCATGGGTCCCCAGACTGGAGTACATGGTGGATCTGGTGGCCTACCAAAGTCCATAGACCAACAGACGGATGAACATGTTGCGTCGGGTGTCCTACCAAATTCCAAGGGTCACCAGATGTGTGCACACGGTGTATCGGGTGACCTACCAAAATCCAAGGGCCACCAGACAGATGAACATGGCACTGTGGGGGCGTTGACCTCAGGAGCTTTTAACACAGGAGCTAATGACAACATAGGTACCTTTAAACTCTGGACATAATGATAACACAGAGACCTCAAACTCAGAAGGTGACATGGGAGCTTTTTGCTCTGAACGCCACAAAGGAGCCTTTTGCCCCGGGGACAGCAACAAAGGGGTTTTAAACATCATAAGAGCTTCTGGCTCTGGCAGCAACATATAGTCATGTGAAAAAATTTGGACATGCCTTTAAATATTCAGTTCTTTATTAAGAAATGTTCACATATCTATGTTGAACCTTGATTTTGTTATTTGTATTTTTTTTTTAACATTTATTTTAGCCATTTAAAGTGGGAATAAATGTGGGGGCGTCCTAAAAAAGATGGGGAGTGTCTTAATTTATTCCTGACTATTTGTTTAGAATTACATTTTACAGAAAATTTGCAAAAAGTCTTGAATTCATTTTTAATTGTTTAGTTGTATTACTTGGATCTCCCAGTATTTTTAATATTGATATTAAATATCCATATGTCCAAATATGTTAAAAAACACATGCTTATACAGGGTGTCCTAATTTTTTCACATGACTGTTGAAGAAGCCACCTCTATTGTCATTCAGTCTATAGAGCCAATCATGTACAATAGAATGAAATTATGTTTCTCCTATCTACAATGTTAATCACATGTAGAATCAGAGTGGTCGCTGCCATGCAAAGTGCCGCCACAAACAACTTCTCCTTCCCCCATTCTATTACGCTGAGCATCAAGCTAGAAGGCAGGAAGTACCATTTTTATATGGTCTTTGGTATGACCCGGCCGGGACTTGAACCCCCAACCTCCCGGTTGTGGGGCGGATGCTCTAGCAACTAGACCACCACTCCGAAGCCTTGTGCATTGGAAAAAGAGAAACTCTAAGCTCAGGAGATAACACAGGAATCCTTAATTCAGACACAGATAGCAGAGGAGCTTTTAGCTCAGGAGAGACTAATACAGGAACTCCTGGCTCTGGAGACGATGATACAGATGTTTTTAATTCACAAACTGCTGACAGGTGAGTTATTAGTTCCATAGCCAGTGATGAAGGTGCCTTTAGCTCTTTAGCAGGTGGCTGAGGTGCGCAGCCCTCAGAAACAGCTGACAGAAGTGTGCTGGGATTGGAAACAGATAATTGTTGTGCACTAACCTCAGGTATTAGTGACAAGGGCGTGCTGACTTCAGAGACAGATGACAGCAGCGTGCAGTCCTCCGGAGTGGGTGTCAGCAGCACACTGAACTCAGGAACAGACTGTTGGAACACATCACCTTGTGGAGCAGACGACAGTGGCTCACAGGGCTCCAGAGCAGGTGTCAGTGGAGCACTGAATACAGGAACACCAGGCGAAGGTGCGCCATCCTCTGGAACAAACGGTGGGTGTGCACCGGACTCTGCAACGACGGTTGGAGGTCTTCTGACCTCTGAGATGTTGGTTGTTGCTGGCTGGTCCACGGTGAACCCCAATGAAACAGGCTGATCTGCGGAGACCCCAGTTGTAGCATGCAGATCAGTGACCCCAAGCAGCAGTGGCTGTGGATCCTCGAGCCCTGACACATGGGGGCCCACCCCTGGCACAGCCACCTCAGACAGGGAGAACGAATCTTTGGCCGGGCCAATACCAGCCTCCATAGAAGAACCCGACAGAACAGTAGGCATGAAGACTGGTGCTGATGGCGTAGGAGAGAGGTGGGGAGCCAGTTGAAGAGGAGGTCCCTATTTTCGATGAGCTGGGAGCAGATGGTCCATCCACCTCTGATGCAGAGGAGAGCTCGAGGGAGAGCAAAAACCTCCTGAGGAAGGGGGGAAGGTCCTCCTACAGGTGGGGTTTAGATGCTACAATCTGGCGAGAATTTCTCCATACCAAGTCCTGCCACTTGTCCCCCAATGATAAAGTCTGTAGCACTAGGACAGCGGGCCCGTGACCTGGCACAGTTCCAAGAACCAGGTTGGGTCCTCCGTGGTGGTGCTTAGGGAAGGAGAGAGAGGAGAAGCAGGTAAAGATGATGGAGTGGCAGTAGATGTTACAACAGAGCCAGGAAGCAAGGACTCAGCAGTGGTGGGTGGCTGCTGCTGAGCCCCCCACCCCACCCCCTCCACCCCCCGGGAACAGTACAAGACCTTTCATTCATAGGTGTAAAGAAACAAATAGTTACTTGCTCCGTGTCCCACTCTGCTGCCGCTGAAGAACCAGGCAAGTCCCTCTGGGTGGCTGCGGAGCTAGTCTGGTGGAGAGCTATTGGGGGGGGGGGGGTTGCTGGAGCTGAGATGGTGTGTTGAGGGGATCGGTGCCGACGCGCTCTTTGCCTATCCTTCTCCGTTCCAGGTGGAGAGGCAGGCCACTGCGGGCAGAAAATGGGTAGGTCCTGTACCCACGGGAAAACTCCCAGACACGGGGTGCCCTCCAGCTCCCGGGCTGCTGCTGTCCAGAGCTGGCACTCGCCCTCCGGATCGCTGCAGCTGTGCACCGTGGTGACCAGGTCCTTCAGCCGGTTCATGGCCTCCAACTCCCCCTCGGTAAGCAGCACACACCTGGACATAGCTAAGCAAACTTTGAGTCCGCTGGGTTCTTAAGTGGCGACATCCTAATGTCACAATGAGCCCCTCCAGGGATGGAATTCAAGACCCAAACGCCGGACTTATAGTTTGCAGGATTTAATGAAAAAACATAAAAATTATCCACAACTGGGAAACAGGAATGAAAACTCACAAAAGCTCGACAGGATACAGGCAGGATAAAGAAAACCGAAGCGTGTTGGCCACGCTGCATGACTTAAGGATGTCGCCCCGAACTACGGGGCAGTGTGCCTTAAATAAGACAAACATAATTATCAAAATGATAAACAGCCGTGAATAATCAACAACTTAATAAGGTATGAAAAAAGCTAGGTGAAAACAGAAGTAAACAAAAGGCGCTGTCAAAATAAAAGCCCATACCAACATGATGACAGGAATAAACTACAAGACGTGACCATGATGAAAATAATAATACCACTAGACAGAAAGATCACAAGGAATAAAGATAACTGTAATAAACAGAGAACCAAGACAAACTAAACTCAAAACGTGGGCATGATCTGAGGATCATGCCCCGACTCTGACAGAGGTTTGTTATTATTTAGTCCATTATGTTTGTGATGTATGGTTTTTAATCAGTAATCGGTGCATTTCTTCCTTATTATTTCTACATTTGTTTGTCTTTTTCTAGTCTATTATTTCTATTTTATTTTTTTCTCATCTATTAGTTTTTGTTTTTCTAGTCCATTATCTCGGTATTGTGCTTTTCTCTTATTTTTAATGTATAATCTTTGGTTTTTAGTGTATTTCTTATACTATTATTCTATCTTCCCTATAATATGTTTTCTGTTGCATCGATATCTTTTTTTTCCTCTTTTGAGGACCACACTAGAAATAAGTGTCCTAATGGTATGCTTTCATGTGTTATCTTGGTATTTGTTATATATGTATTTTTTATGCATGTACATACAATTTTTACTAAATAAACTCAATAAAAAAACAAAACAACAACACGTTTGTCAAGGGTTGTCCAATTTTTACATGATCCGAGAAACCTCTTTGACATAATTTCACACTTTACAGGTGATTTTGAAACAGCATCCAGAGCAAACAGAAAATATGTTAAATCTATTGCAGTTTTTTGTTTCCATGGAGCAAGCAAACAGTCTACAACACATATTGAAACCTAAATAATGTAAAGGATTGAGACTGCTGAAACATATTAGCTGAAACAGAATTTTAACATTGCACCACTTTAGGACAAGTTCTAATTAAATTAGTTGAATATGAAGTCAGCAACTCAATTGAGAAGTTAAATAGCCTACTTCATTTGACAGAAATATGGCAGTGGGAGATTTTCTCAGAAGAACTGGTGGATTTATAGTGAGCCTAAGTCACGCCCTCTCTACTTTGCATATGGGACCTTAAATTAGAAAAATTCTCCTTTGAAATGAATGGCAAGGGTGAAATCTTTTGATCCTGATGGAATTTTGCCACTAGTTACACATATGATGATCAATTTAAAAGATAATTTTCCACTTAAATAACAGTGTAGGTTGTTGTCTAACTGTTAAGGTATAAGGTTGTGAAAATACGTAAATTAAAAAGCTACAAACACAGATGTTCAGAGCTTACGTCATCTTTCGAGGCGTGCCAAGGGTGAAGTAACTAAGGCCGAATCTCAATCTCCTCCCTAAGCCCTCAAGCCCTGAGCCCTTGTAGACTTAGGCGACAGCCATTAGTAGTGTGTGAGTGTGCGAGTCTGTGACGGCTTGAAATGGTCTAAAAGGAATGGGACACTTTATGACATGTCACCCTACCCTGACAACGGTGTATGACAAACATGGAGCTTAGCATTGTGGGATTCTGACTTTTCATTTTAAGAATGATTTTATCTTCAAGGCCAAGGAACAGAAGGAATCTGAGCCTGATCTATATATCTTGCAGGCACTAGCCTTACAGAGAGAAAGAGAGGTAATTATGAAAAAATAATTTTACTTTTTATGGAAATTACACAAAATAGTTGATAAATAATGTCTGCACTATAGTATATTTATTTATTTATCCTTTATTTATATGTTATGTGTTAAATGCAGTATTTTAAATCCTTAGTTAGATAAGATAAGATAAGATAAGATAAGCCTTTATTAGTCCCACAACGGGGAAATTCCAGGATTGCAACAGCACAGGGATAGCAACACTCAGAGCAACAATCAGAAGGCAAGAAAAAAAACAAGCAAGCAAGAGCAGCTAATATACATATGTACATATTACTATAAAATATACAGTATATATACACACACACACACACACACACAGACACACAGTGCAGAGCATTGTAGCTGGATGGAATAAATATATGAATATATGAACACACAGTGCAGAGCATTGTAGCTAGATGGAATAAATATGTAAATATATAAACACCCACAGTACGGAGCATTGCAGCTAGGTGGAATAAATATGCAAGTATATAAACACACACAGTGCGGAGCAATGTAGCTAGATGGAATAATATGTAGATATATAAAAACACAGTGCGGAGCATTGTAGCTAGATGGAATAAATATATAGATATATAAATATAAACACACCCAGTGCTGAGCATTGTAGCTAGATGGAATAAATATATAGATATATAAATATAAACACACCCAGTGCAGAGCATTGTAGCTAGATGGAATAAATATGTAAATATATAAACACACACAGTGCAGAGCATTGTTGCTAGGTGGGATGAAACAGCACAACCGTCTATTTAGTTATCCTACATGGTATGATTATGTGCCCATACATATTCTCACCCTCCATAGCGACCGGTATGTTCCTAGTTGTATGCCGGAGAGGACCATTGTGTAAGTCTATTGCATCTTTTGCATTCAAAAAACTATTAGTTTGTTACGTCTTTTTGCTATCTCTGCGAGCAGCCCTGCTTAGGTTGTACAGTCTGACAGCCGTTGGTAGGAAGGACCTACGAAACCTCTCGGTTGTGCACCTGGGATGATGTAGTCTGCTGCTAAATGAGCTCCTCAGTGCATCCAGTATGTCCTGCATAGGGTGGAACTCGGACTCCAGCAGAGATGACAGTTTAGCCACCGTCCTTCTCTCTCCTATCTCCTCCATCGGATCAAGGCGTTGCCCCAGGACAGAGCTAGCTTTCTTAATCAGTTTGTTCAGTCTCTTCCTATCGGCTGCAGTAATGCCACTGCCCCAGCAGACCACTCCAAAAGTGATGGCTGATGCCACCACCGTGTCATAGAATGACATCAGCAGCGCCCCTTGTACACCAAAAGACCTGAGTCTCCTCAGCAGGAACAGCCTGCGCTGTCCCTTCTTGTAGAGTGCGTCAGTATTGTGTGACCAGTCTAGTTTATTGTTCAGATGAATACCCAGGTACTTGTAGGATGTCACCATCTTGATGTCTGTTCCCTGTATATTTACTGGTGCTGTGAGGGGCTGCCCATGCCTGCGGCAGTCCACCACCAGCTCCTTAGTTTTCCTCGCGTTGATCTGGAGGCAGTTCCGATGGCACCAGTCCACAAAGTCCTGGATAAGCCCTCTGTACTCAGCTTCATCTCCGCTGGAGATGAGACCAACGATCGCAGAGTCATCAGAGAACTTCTGTAGATGGCAATGTGTTGTGTTGTGTGAGAAGTCCGCAGTATAAAGAGTGAACAGGAAGGGAGCCAGCACCGTTCCCTGGGGGGCCCCCGTGCTACTGATGATCGTGTCGGAAACACAGTCCCGGGTTCTCACAAACTGAGGCCGGCTCGTGAGGTAGTCCAGGATCCATGATGACAGGTGCTGGTCCACCCCTGCGCGCAGCAGCTTGTCCTTCAGGATCATCGGTTGGATGGTGTTGAAAGCACTGGAGAAGTCAAAGAACATGATCCTCACCATATTCCCGGGCTTCTCCAGGTGGGACAGAGAACGGTGAAGGAGGAAGATCACCGCATCCTCCACCCCAATGCCATGCTGGTAGGCGAACTGGAGTGGATCCATCGCTGGTTCCACCAGGGGGCGGAGATGAGCAAGGAGCAGTCTCTCCAGGGTCTTCATCAAGTGGGACGTCAAGGCCACCGGTCTGTAGCTGTTCAGGTCTTTGGGGTGGGAAGTTTTTGGTACAGGTACCACACAAGATGTTTTCCACAGCTGTGGTACCCTCCCCAGTTTCAGGCTCATGTTGAAGATATATGTCACAATCCCACACAGCTGGTCTGCACAGGACTTGAGGAGCTTTGCGCTGATGCCGTCCGGTCCCGACGCCTTCCTCGCCTTGATCTTCCTCAGCTCCGTCCTCACCTGGGTCTTGGTCAGGGTCAGGATGGGGGGCTGTGTGTTGGGAGTGGGGGGGGGGTGTCGGTGGAGTGGGGAGTGGGTAGCAGGACTTGATTTCTTAGAGGCAGCAGTGGTTGTTGTGCAGACAGGGGGGAGGGCGGTTGGTCAAATCTACTGAAAAACAGATTCAGGTTGTTCGCCCACTCCCTGCCCCCCGTGGCCTGGGGGGAGGTATTCTGGAGCCCCGAGATGGTTTTGAGGTTTCTCCAGACCCCGCTGATGTCGCTCTGTTGCAGCTTGTCCTCCATCTTCTTCCTGAAGCTGTCCTTGCCTTCTCTGATCTTTCTCCTCAGCTCCCTCTGTACGGACTTCAGCATCTCCCTGTTCCCCGACCTGAAGATCCTCTTCTTCTCTCTCAGAAGTGTTTTTATCTCAGGGTTGATCCAGGGTTTGTTGTTTGAGTGACGCCGTATGGTCTTGGTGGGAACGGATTTGTCCACACAGAAGCTGAGGTAGCCCGTGAAGGTGTGAATGAGGCCATCGATGTCCTCACCATGTGGATCGCAGAGCTGCTTCCAGGCAGTGGCTTCAAAACAGTCCTTTAGAGTGTCCATTGTCTCCTCAGACCATAACTCCACAGTGTGCATGGCCGGAGGTTGTCTGTGCACTAGGGGTTTGTACACCGGTCGGAGATGAACCAAGTTGTGATCCGATCTCCCAAGTGGGGGGAGTTGTGATGAGGTGTACGCCTCCTTAGTGTTTGCGTAGAACAAATCCAGTGTTTTATTGTCTCTAGTGTGGCATGTGACATACTGGGTGAAAGTGGGCAGAATGGGAGACAGTGAAACGTGGTTGAAATCGCCTGAGATGAGGAGAAGAGCATCTGGGTGTTCTGTCTGCAGCCTGCTGGTTACTGAATGGATGACGTCACGCGCTGTCCCAGCGTTCGCCGTCGGATTTGCATAAACAACAATGCAGATCACGTGTGAGTGTTCTCTCGGGAGATATGTAGGCCTCATGCTAACAGCTAGCAACTCAATGTCTTTGCTGCAGTGTCGTTGTTTAACAGTGATATGTCTCGGTCTGCACCAGTTGTTGTTAACATACATTATCACTCCACCGCCCCTAGTTTTGCCACTCTCTGGTGTTCGGTCAGCTCGTATCATGTGAAAACCCTCCAGCTCAATGTTAGCATCTGCTGCTAGTTCAGTTAGCCACGTCTCAGTAAACAAAAGGAGAGAGCACTCCCGGTAAGTGCTATCATAACGGGAGATAGCCGCTAGCTCATCTAACTTTCCCAGTATCGACCGTACATTTCCCATGACAACAGATGGAAGGGAGGGTCTGTACCTTATATTTTTTGTCCTCCGCCTTACTCCAGCCCGGCAGCCGCGGCGTTTTCGCCTCAGTTCTCTCGGTATGTCGAGTTTTTCCAGTGGGACCGGGTGGCGGTTAAATGCTAGCAGCTCTTCCCTGTTGTATCGAATCCTGCTATAAACAGTGGCTCCGTCCACCGGCTCAGGAGACATTTGGGACGATCTGTGTGTCCGTGATATAAGTGGGGTGAAAAAAAAAAGTGATCAAAAGAGAGAGGAAGGGAAAAAAAAAACTCGGAATCGAGCCGCTGTTGCAAAAGGCAGCCGACTGGTGTGGCGCCTAAAGTCCCCACAAACTACTTAGTTATAGTCATCCACTGGCTTACTAAATAATCATAATCAATAATCAATCAATATACCCGCTGAATACTTACTTGAAACCTTGAGCAGATGTGCTTCTGTGGTCCGGGAATTTAGAGTCATGTTCAATACGAAGCTAAGTAAACTAATGTTTGTTCATTGCTCCCTGTTTATAAATAAAAAAAAGTTTTATTATTGCAACTACAGACACACTGCAGACCAGTGAGCTACATTATACTGACATGTAAACATCTTCTTTTTAGTGATGTTTGGAGTTGTTCCTTCCATGCTTCTATGTTTATCGTTTTTTTTTTGTTGTTGTTTTGTGGTGACCCACCACAATCTACGGGGACATTCATCCTCACATTCAAAAGGTCCGGAAGAAGCAGAGGACCATTCACATATGGACAGAGAACCCCTGGGGGGACACCAGTGTGGAGGAATATTGTCAGGCGAGATGAGACAAGCTGGAAGGTTGCACAGCACAGTGAGAGGGAGCAGATGGTCATTCTCTTTCGTCAGGTCACCAGTGTGGAGGGAAAAGATCAGGTGAGGGGCGCACCATGACGCGTGCTGGGGCTTCCCGTCCGGGTGATCTCCATCATATCTCGCCTGAACTAAATCTTCCACACTGGTGACCCTTGACGAAGAATGGAACACGAGGCAAACACCCCGGAGATCACCCGGATGGGAAGCCCCAGCACGCGTCATGGTGCGCCCCTTGCCTGAACCTATTCATCCACACTGGTGACCCTTGACGAAGAATGGAACACGAGGCGAACATCCCGGAGATCACCCAGACGGGAAGCCCCAGCATGTGTCATGGTGCGCCCCTCACCTGATCTTTTCCCTCCACACTGGTGACCTGACGAGAGAGAATGACCGTCTGCTCCCTCTCACTGCGCTGTGGACCCCAGAGGACCAGAGAATGCCTGCAACCTCTTCATCCTCACTGGAGCGCACTCCCTGGAGCGGGTAGCGCTTGGACCAACACGCACCATGAACGGCGACACGAGTGAAATGAAAGAAGCAGCCTGAACGGGGAAAACATCGACGCCGACTGCGTTGATTTCCACCAAGCTCCCCGACCCTGACTTAGCTCACGACAGCGGACCTCCCGCGCACAGAAACCCCGCATGCACACTGCAGGATTACAAGGACAGCGCAACTGCCACCTAATGTGGTCACTGCGCCACATGCGCGCCATGCACAGGGTCAAGCCGGCTCCACAGACCGATACAGCGTCCTCCGCCGCTGCACATGCCCGAGAAACAAGGCCAATCACCAGCCTCGGAACCTTCAGGGCTGCTCACGCACCTGAAGCAGACGTGCAGCCCGCACACAGGACTTTGTATGGGTTTCTCAGCCATGGCGCACAAGGAGAATTTAGCCGATTGCTGTCCCCAATGGCTTTAGGGCTGCTTCCCGCATCTAAAAGCCAAACCGCCAGGTCCCTCACACAACTGCAGTTGTTCCACAGCCGCTATGCATCGTCGGAGAATTTGGCCACTCGCCTTCCCCACATCCTCGCCGGATCGAGCCTCAAGAGGAGTCAGAGACATAATTTTTTTTTCACAGCCACTGTGGATCACTGCCAGGTTTAACGGGAGAGCCCCTCACCATCGCGGATCCACACGCAATTTTTGCGCGGCCCAGACACCTTTGACGTCACGGGCCGGCACTCACTTACTCCCACCCCCCTCCCCCTCCTACTCCACAGTGCTCTTCCCGCACCTCACTCCCTAAAGCCGGCCGATCGCCGTCTGGTTCCATTACGCACGAATGCACACCGGCCCCGGTGCCCACGATCCACGGCCGTTCAATGTGCTGGAACTCGGAGCGGAGCACACTGTCCTTTCCACCCCTCCCCCGCCCCCCCCACGGACTGACATGCCCTCCAACAGTTCTACCGGAGCTGGAGCCAAACGACGGGGGGGGGGAGGTCACAGCCCCTTCTGAGTGTTCTGGGGGAGCCCTGTGGTGACCCACCACAATCTACAGGGACATTCATCCTCACACTCAAAAGGTCCGGAAGAAGCAGAGGACCATTCACATACGGACAGAGAACCCCTGGGGGGACAACCAGAACAATGGACTATTGTTTATACATCCCTGGATTAAGAAGGAGACGTCCGGGCGCCAGTGGTCATGCTAATCATATGTATTGACTGATATGTATATCAATATGCTAATGTGCCATGCATTCTCTCTGTTTGTATAACACGTATAAAAGAGCTTGCTATGCATGCCTCAAGAGCACAGTACACACAACACAGCACAGCACTGTACAGCACAGTAGCGCACAGCGCTGCAAGTGCGTCTCATGAAGATGGAGGAAATAAAACTCTGCAACCTTCCAGCTCGTCTCATCTGGCCTGACAATATTCCTCCACAGTTTGTTTTTTTTTGTGGGGTGGAGCAGGGGTGAAGGGGTGGTCAGTGATGAACAGGTGACCAATCAGGAGCTTTTCCTTGAGAACCCCCCGATATGGCGCTCTGAACTGTGGGTAATTCCCCTACCTTAAATCAGCATACTGTGCTGACTAAGACAGCATGACTTAAGGTAAGGGCTCATTTAAAGGCTCGTGAAGTCAGCCACTTCCGGATTTCAGACTGGGACGGCCCTTCACGTGAACGTGCCTAAAGTCAACGAGTCTGCAAGGGAGGAGAATGAGATTCGGCCTAACAGTCCTCTGGATCAGCTGCAGCTCTCACAATACAGAACAATTTGTGTTGTTTTTCTCTTCTTTGGATCCTTTTTTTCATCAGTCAGGAAGCAGGAGGTGAGGTTTTAATAATCTCCTGCCATGATCGTGCTTAGTGACGTGGGATGATGGGAGTTGTCCGCTAATCGTTGAAACAAAAACTAAATATCACTCTGTTATTATATGACAGCCGACAACTTTAATTATGTGGAAAGTTATCTTTTAAATGGACAGACGTTATATGTGTAACTTGTGGCAAAATTTGATCTGGATCAAAAGATAATTTTGCTCTTGCCATTCATTTCAATGGAGAATTTTAAGGTTCCATATGAAGAAGTAGAGGGGGCGTGACTTAGACTCTATTGACCCGGCAGCAGCCGTCATTGGTCGAGATGGTAAGCAGGAGGCGCAACCTGTGTGCTGATTGGTCGAGAGACCTGTCCGTCAAACGGCCTGGTATCTCTTCCTAGCGGCTGCGCCGTGAGAGCCGCCAGGCGCTGCTCCTGCCACGGTCATCCTCTCCTGGTCCGCCCCTTAAAACAATGTTATCCATGTTCTGCTCGGCTCTAGTTCTCTCTCCTGCAGACATATTTACGACTTCGGATTGATTCAACCATTGACAGGTATGCAGTTTTAATTTTTTCCCCAGTCCTCTATTATCATGGCATTCTTGCGCTGCGGTGTGAGGGGGGCATTCACACCGCGAGAGATGCGCCTCAAATGTAAAAAAAAAAAAAAAAAAAACCCTGTCAGACTCTATCAGTGAGCAGCGGAATTTCTTACCCAGCACTCACAGCTCAGCACACGGCAGAGTGTGATGCCCATGGGAAACCGAAGCGACCCGATGATCAGACAGTGCACGCCCGTCATCCCAAGTACTGCATGTGTCACATTTTAAAGGCGCATGTGGATCAGGTGCAGATCTGCTCACTGGAAATTTGTTGCGACAGGCCCACGCAGGCCCAGTCTTCATATATCCCGGTCCACACCGGCGCTTCTTGGTTATATCTGAGCATTTTTCTTCACCCATTAACATTTTAGAGCATGGCCACCGTTATTAGAAACCGAGGGTGTGGACGTCGGTTGGGGTTATGTTACATAATCTCCCATTCATCCTTCCACGCCTTTCCTCCTTATCCCCGCACAGCTCGATCTCTGCTGCCTCAGCTGTCAGTCTGTCCCCACACCCCTGTGGAAACGAAGTGGGTGGATCCTCGAGTGATTAAAGTAAAATAAAGGAACTGATACACGTTTAAACAGGACCCGTAGATATGTGTAGATTATTAATGCAAATATGCATGATTTTTTTTCTTTATTTCTCACATTTATGCTGTAATAATAGGCTATTAGATGTTCATATTAAACGCAGCCCAGAATATATATATATATATATATATATATATATATATATATATATATATATATATATATATATATATATATATATAAGTAACAAGTAACTTAGCTCCTTGTTAGACATACGCTTGAGTTTTACTTTGCGTCAGACATTTTTTTTTTCTGCTTTTGGATCTAAACTTATTCAGAGTTTCTACATAAGCATAATTTGATAATCTCAGACATACTCAAAAAATGCTTGTGGTACATACAGTGCATCCGGAAAGTATTCACAGCACTTCACTTTTTCCACATTTTTTTATGTTACAGCCTTATTCCAAAATGGATTAAATTCATTTTTCCCTCAAAATTCTACACACAATATCCCATAATGACGTGAATTTTTTTTTTTTTTAGATTTTTGCACATTATTAAAAATAAAAAAACTAAGAAATCACATGTACATAAGTATTCACAGCCTTTGCCATGAAGCTCAAAATTGAGCTCAGGTTCATCCTGTTTCCACTGATCATCCTTGAGATGTTTCTACAGCTTAGTTGGAGTCCACCTGTGGTAAATTCAGGTGATTGGACATGATTTGGAAAGGCACCTGTCTATATAAGGTCCCACAGTTGACAGTGCATGTCAGAGCACAAACCAAGCATGAAGTCAAAGGAATTGTCTGTAGACCTCTGAGACAGGATTGTCTCGAGGCACAAATCTGAGGAAGGGTACAGAAAAATTTCTGCTGCTTTGAAGGTCCCAGTGAGCACAGTGGCCTCCATCATCCATACATGGAAGAAGTTCAGAACCACCAGGACTCTTCCTAGAGCTGGCCGGCCATCTAAACTGAGCTATCGGGGGAGAAGGGCCATAGTCAGGGAGGTGACCAAGAACCTGATTCTGTCAGAGCTCCACTGTTGCTCTGTGGAGAGAGGAGAACCTTCCAGAAGGACAACCATTTCTAAAGCAGTCCACCAATCAGGCCTGTATGGTAGAGTGGCCAGATGGAAGCCACTTCTTAGTAAAAGGCACATGGCAGCCTGCCTGGAGTTTGCCAAAAGGCACCTGAAGGACTTTCAGACCATGAGAAACAAAATTCTCTCGTCTAATGAGACAAAGATTGAACTCTTTGGCATGAATGCCAGGCATCATGTTTGGAGGAAATCAGGCACCGCTCATAATCATGCCAGTGGTGGTAGCAGCATCATGCTGTGGGGATGTTTTTCAGTGGCAGGAACTGGGAGACTAGTCAGAATAGAGGGAAAAAAATTGAATGCAGCAATGTACAGAGACATCCTGGATGAAAACCTGCTCCAGAGCACTCTTGACCTCAGACTGGGGCGATGGTTCATCTTTCAGCAGGACGACCCTAAGCACATAGCCAAGATGTCAAAGGATTTGCTTCAGGACAACTCTGTCAATGTCCTTGAGTGGCTCAGCCAGAGCCCAGACTTGAATCCAATTGAACATCTCTGGAGAGATCTGAAAATGGCTGTGCACCAACGCGTCGCATCCAACCTGATGGAGCTTGAGAGGTGCTGTAAAGACGAATGGGCCAGACTGCCCAAATTCATATTCAAAAAGACTTGAGGCTATAATTGCTGCCAAATATGCATCAACAAAGTATTGAGCAAAGGTTGTGAATACTTATGTACATGGGATTTCTTAGGATTTTTATTTTTAATAAATTTGCAAAAAAAAAAACTTCTTTCACATTGTCATTATGGGGTATTGTGTGTAGAATTTTGAGAAAAAAATGAATTTAATCCCTTTTGGAATAAGGCTGTAATATAACAAAATGTGGAAAAAGTGAAGCACTGTGAATACTTTCCAGATACACTGTATCTCCATCAATTTTATTTGACTTGAATTACTGTATTTATAACTGTATTCAGATTGTGTAGAATTGGGATGAATGTATCACTTATCAAAACAGTTAAATTTAGTTAACATTTACGAAACAAGTTTAAATATGGTATGCTGTGAAACAAGCCAAATTAAAGGTGACCTAGACATTGTCGCCCGCGACAGACTGCTATGATGGTGATGATGATGATGAGACAGTATTTTTAAGAAAACAAATATTTAAAAAAAATGCTTAGAAAGGTGCAGAATTAAAGTCTTTATATTCTTTAAAAAATAGGTTTATAAATTTCTGCAGGTCCAAAATAATCATCTTTACATCGAAGCAGCTGGATGATGAAACTCTGCTGACCAATAACAGATATATAAACACTAGATAGGACAAGGCTAATATTTTCATGGCAAATGGAAGTACCATGCTCTATAGGTACTTATAATAGTTAACAGCACCTGCAATACTGTGATAACGGGATACACAAACAATTGTTTAGTGTATTTATTGTAATCATATAAGTAAGCCTAGTCATTAGCCATCTCCTATCTAGTGTTTATATTATATACAGTACATGTATGGCTGGTAAGGATGTCACAGCTAGTTTCAGCCAATAGCATAACTGGGTTCATATCATGTGTCTCTACCAAGCAGTTGGGACAAGAGTAAGTACTGGCCAGGTCAGAATGTTGTCTCTTATCACCTTTAATTTACATAAAATAACAACTTGGATTAATTTATAACAAATACATAAACTTGTTACTATGAAACAGAATAGTCTTAGTTTTATTCATGAGATTGCATAGTTGTTAATAATTGTCATTTTTATGCATTTAATTGATGCATATCAAATGGCATCACATTAACTCATGTCAAAATTCTTACATACAAATGCATGTAAAATTATTTCAAAGTTATAAAGTGCTGGAAAAGTTCTTTTTTTGAGTGCACTGTGTTGTGTGGGGATTTGGCCCTTGGGGCTTGCCATAGCCTGTGCCGGGGGGTCGGGGTGGTGACATCAGGCGGGCTATGGCCAGTGAATATATTGTGCCTTTGTTCCATAATAAAATTCAGTTCGTTGCTCGGTTCAACACGGCTCCGGTCTCCCATTATTGAGACATAACATTTTGGCGACTAGAATAAACCATGGGAGCGTGCATTAAACCACCACCTCCATTTTTACAGTCTCCAGGTATGCCAAGTATTCCATGGTGCCACTGGCGGGAGGCATTGGAGGTGTATGTTACCATAGTCGGCCTGGGAGGTGCCGAAAAAGAGAGATGTAGGAGCCTACTCGTTCACTACCTCGGTGAGGAGGGCCAACAGATATTTTTCGCGCTGGGTGGCAAGGGCTCACTGAAGGAATGTCTGGACTTAATGGACTATTTCTTTATGGACCATTCCAACATCACGGCGCAAAGATATAAATTCTTCGACTGCCGACAACAAGCTGGTGAGTCCATTCAACGCTTCATTATGGAACTCCGTAGTCTAGCAAGAAAGTGCACCTTTGGGCCAACTGAGGAAGAGCTAGGCCTGGACAAGCTAGCACACGGTATGAGCGATGAGTGGTTAAAAGACAAGTTAATGCTGACTATGGACGTCCTCACGCTGGAGAAAGTCATTGAATTGACCAGCCAGATAGAGTCCATTGCCCAGCTAGGTCTACCAGTGCTAGCTAAGGAGAACCTGGCCACCCAAGTTTCCCCTCCACATCTGGTCGCTAGCAACACAGCTAACACTTCGGGGTGAACTCCCAAAAGGCGGCAGACCGTGGCATGGGCAGGAGCAGGGGCTAGGGGTCAGTGTGATGGCTGGGGGCTACCCTCATCACTCGGCAGGCTCGTTCACCTGCACCGCCAGAGGGGAGAAGTGCCATAACTGCGGCCGTTTTAATCACTGGGCGAGGGCCTGCACCACCACTATTAAACCATCGGTGGCGGAGCCCGAAAGCATGATGCAGGTGTGTGTGGTGGGTGCCAGGAAGGAACCGTTAAAGTGGTTCATCTTGCAGCTAGATGGGGTTGATGTGCCACTTATGGTGGACTTGGGAGCCAGTAAGTCCGTACTGAGTATGGCTACATTGAAAAGCCTTTTCCTGGGAAAAACCATCAATGCAGGGGCAGGGAAAATGTTTGGGTACGATCACACTGAAATTGACATGGCGGGCACGGTCAGCTTCTCGGTGAAATGTGGATTAAGGATTATTCCCGCGTTTACCTTCCAGGTTTCATGCCAGGGGGCCGACTTGCTGGGAATCGATCTGCTGGGTGAACTGGGATTCTCCATCATGGACCCAGCAGGCTCAACAGTGCTGATGGTGTCCCCCGAGTGGCATGTTCGCTGGTCGGCGTTGTTCGTGGGCCTTGGATGTATTAAGGCATTCTACCACCGCCCGCTCATCGATCCAAGCATGATGCCAAAGAGCCAACCATTACGGCGGCTTCCCCTCACCTTGCGGGACGATGTCACAGCGGAACTGAACAAACTGCTTAAAGCTGGCATCATTGAGAGAGTGGATGCCGCACTCTGGATATCAAACATTGTGGTGGCCAAGTAGAAGACGGGTGGAATCCGGCCATGTACCGACCTTAGGATGGTTAATAAAGTGATTGTTCTGGACAAATTCCTGCTCCCCACGATGGAGGAACTTACCGCAACATTCAGCGGCTCAAGGGTGTTCACAAAGCTAGATCTCTACCAGGGTTACCTCTTCACCCAGCCTGCAGGGACCTGACAGCGTTCGTGACCCACATGTGCATTTTCAGTTGCACCCACATGCCTTTTGGTCTGAGCTCAGCACCTAGCTGTTTTCAAAAGATCATGTCCACGATTCTGGCTGGCCTCAAGGGTGTAGTGGTGTACCTGGATGACATTGTGGTCCACAGCGCATCGCAGGAAGAGCACGATGGTCATTTTTGACGGGTGATTGAAGTGCTACAGGAGCATGGAGTCACATTAAATGGGGAGAAGTGCATTTTCACAGTGAACTCCATTGAGTTTATGGGATTCCGGCTGGTGGCCAAGGGTCTGAGGCCCCTGCACTCGAACGTGGAGGCGGTCCTGCATCTCCCAGACCCCACAACACCCGCACAAATCTCGTCATTCTTGGGCATGGTGAACTTTTACAGACGTTTTATTCCCCACTATTCAGAGACTATCGAACCACTCCGGGCCCTTCTAAAACAGGATGCACCGTGGCAGTGGACCTCGGCCTGCTCAGCGGCGGTTGCTAGGCTGAAGTCCCAACTCATCTATCTTTACGGGTGCCACTTCACCCTGCGAATGGCCCACCGGGTGTTGATGACGCTTCTGGAGACGATGGGCTCGGGACACATACCCCTACGGATCCACAGGTGGACTGAGTGGCTGAGGGCCTACAACTTTACTACCCAGTTCACTCCTGGAAAAGAGAATGTAGTGGTGAGCCTCCTGTCCCGTGCCATGGCCAACACCACACAAATGGACAATGACGACCCCACGGAGGCCGATCTGGTCAACACGCTGCACGGACCCCTCCGGGACATGGTATCCCTCCAGGAGCTCTGGGCAGAGTTGGAACGGGACCCCACGTTGTCACAACTGTGCTCGGTCATCAGAGAGGGTTGGCCTGCAAAAGTACAGGGCGATCTGGCACCTTTTAACTGGTTTAGGGACGAACTGAGCTGTTGGAACGGTGTGTGTGTGTGTGTGGCAAGGGGACACTGCACGTTGATCCCAGTGTCTCTGAGATAACGAGTTCTGGCAATGCTCCACGAGGGTCACCTGGGCATGGTCAATGGTGAAGCAGGATTGCAGGGATTCAGTTTGGTGGCCTGGTATCGATAAGGACATTGAAACCATGGTAAAGAACTGTGTCCCGTGCTTGCAGAACAGAAGGACCAGCGGACCCCCCGCCCCCCCGCAACTGTTACCGTACCCAGAGGACCCTTGGAAACACATCCAATTAGACATCTGCTTTGAACTGCATGCAGCACCCCCGAACAGCCGGTTTTTGCTTGTGGTCTATGATCTGTTCTCCAAATGGCTGGAGGTGTTGCCCACTAATTCAGTCATGACGGAGGTGGTTACGGGTTTCCTCTCGTCACTGTTCGCCAGATGGGGGGTGTCGGATGCCATCACTACAGACAATGGCCCACAGTTCACCTCTGGGGGCTTTTGGGTGTTAGGGGCGTGGAACACATGAAAACTGCATTCTACCACCCCCAAACCAATGGAGGCGTGGAGCATTTCAACAAGACTCTGAAAAACGGTCTGAGAGCCCATTTGGCAGACAACTTCATGTTCTCTGACGCCCTCCAGAGCACACTCCTCCACTACAGGGCAACGGCCCACGCCATGACAGGGTGCTCCCCGGCCAAACTCATGCTGGGGCGTGAACCCCACCTGCCCCTGGACTGATTGAGGCTGCCCACGACCTCCTCTCCGGAGAACAGACCCTCCACGAGACTGCGTCGTTGCCCAGCAGCAGAAGATGAAACAACGTTTCGATAGGAAGTACAGGGCGAAAGCCCACAGACTCAATGTGTTGGACTGGGTCTGGATTAAACACCCCAACCGCACGCATAAACTGCAGACTTTCTGGACGGGGCCCCTACAGATCATGAGGTGGCAGGGCAAGGACACGTTAGAGCTCTTGGACGGGTCACAGTGGCACTCCAGCCGACTCAGGAAGTCATTACCTGCACAGAGTCAGGGAACGGCGGCAGAGTGGGCTGATGTAGGTTGGGACTCATCTGGTGAGGATGTTAGGGACTCGCAGGTGCGGCCGACGGAACCTGGAGCAGGTTCCCCTTCAGTGGGGCGCTCGGCTAGGACGTGTCAGAGGCCCAAATACCTTGATGACCTTGTCCTGAAAGTAGCTTTAGCTGATGCGTGTTGGAAATGGGCGGCAGAATAATCTGCCCCAACACTGGAGGGTGTCCTTGTAGTCTAACCAGTTGTTTACTAGTTTTGTTGTTCTGTGTGTTTCAAAAAACCCCCAAACAAAACTGTCTATATTGCATGTGTTCTAAGGGGTCCATCTTTTATATATATATGTATATGTATGTGTGTGAGTTATCTATGGGGTTTCCATGTTTTGGAAGGGGGTGGAATGTTGTGTGGGGATTTGGTCCTTGGGGCTTGCCGTAGCCTGTGTCGAGGGGTCAGGGTGGTGATGTCAGGCGGGCTATGGCCAGTGAACATATTGTGCCTGTGTTCCATAATAAAGTTCAGTTCATTGCTCAGTTCAACACGGCTCTGGTCTTCCGTTATTGAGACATAACACACTGTATGATCATAGTGGTACCACCTTTTATTCTAATCTTCTGTTTGTAAGGGAAAGCCAATCAGAAGTAAGTTTGATTAAAGATCCATCTATCCATCCATCGGTCCGGGTCTTGGGGCAGCAGTCCAAGCAGAGTAGCCCAGACTGCTGCCCTGTTTGCATAGCACCATGATCCCCTTGGCTCCAGTAGGCACTGTAATTAAAAAGCAAGAGAAAAGCCTTCCATGACACACAAAGACAGAGCTGTTATTGACTGAGTGACATTCGTACTTGTGGATGGACTGTTCATGATTTTCTGGATTGTCCAACATGGCACCTCAGCAGTAAACCTTGCCTGATTTCTTGAAACATAACAGGAATGTCCATCCATCCATCCATCCATCCATCCGTCTTCTTCTGCTTAATCCTTTTCGGGTCGCGGGGGGGCTGGAGCCTATCCCAGCATCTTTGGGCGAGAGGCAGGGTACACCCTGGACAGATCGCCAGTCCATTGCAGGGCCAACACAGAGGGACAGACAACCATTCACTCTCACAGTCATACCTAAGGACGATTTAGAATCCCCAGTTTTGATGCCAATTAACCTAACTTGCATGTTTTTGGCATGTGGGAGGAAACCGGAGAAATCCCGGAGTAAACCCACGCAGACACGGGGAGAACATGCAAACTCCACACAGATCACTGTTGGTCGGAAGCTGGGATCGAACCCAGGATCCCCCGGCCAAGGGTGAGTTGCTGTGCTGCCGCACCACTCTTCCACCGTGCTGCTTTGAGATTAAAACATTTCAGGCATTAAATAGATCTTTTAAATCCCATTCACCCTGGATGAAGACCCCACTATGACCTGAGAAATCAGCCTGAACATGGATGGTCTTTGTAGGGTCTTGGTGAGGGCTTCGGGATCTTATTAAGAACGTCCCGGGCTCCCTATTATGCGTGTTGCAGTGTGATAGAGCATGGAGAGTTTTGAGAATGCACAAACTTCGGTAGCGAGCTTGAGATGATTAATGATCACGGTTGCATATCAGGGTCCAGGGTGGAGCGTCATGGGGGTCTCGCTCACCAACATGGCTTGGTTGTCAAGAATTTGAAGCAGGACTGAGCATGGTGTGATCTTCTAGTGCATAGCTGCATCCTGATATTGTCCGAGGTGGGTCGTGCCAGGACGTGACCGGAGCGTGGTGCAATCGTTGGCGTATGTGGTTTCGAGAGAATGTGCTGCTGATGTATAGAGTGTCGTGGAGATGCAGGAGAGTCTCTTGAGGACATGGGGAAAAGAGCAGAAACTAGCAGGGGAAAAGCGTAGCAGCATGATTATCTTCACACTGAAGAAGGTTTTCCAATTTTCTTAGATCCAGCTACGTTCTAACAGGTCGTGGAGAGGATGGCAGGGTTTTCATCATGTGAAGGGGACCTCAGTTTTTAATTTTGTTATTTGACGTCAACAACTGCTAGGTTAGTATTTAAAGAATCATACTGTGCTGCTCTCATACCAGAGTGGTGGCCTAGTGGTAGAGCATCCACCCCACAGGTGGGCCCCAGGTGGGCCATTCCAAAGGCAAGAAAAATGGTACTTTCCACCTTCTAGCTTGGTGCTCAGCATAATAGAATGGGGAAAGGAAAGTTGGTTACCGAGCCATGGGGGAGCGGGAAAGCCATTGTAGTCCTAGTGCCGGTCCCAAGCCTGGGTAAATGGTAGGGGTGGGAATCACGAGGGACCTTTCGAATCAGATCGCAGTACTTGGGTAACGATACAATCTTATCACAATTCAATGATAATCACGATATTGCTATATCGGGTATCACAATCCCATATGTATTTCAAAGTTTTTTTCACCTTATTATCTCTTTCATATAATAAAGTATTCTTGGGCTTCATTTTCCGTGGAGACTCATCTCTGCACACAGGGAGGGCAGTGGACGTGGTTTGTTTGGAATAGATTCCACTCCAGCTACATTTAGCTGATTCTATGGACTGTTTTAAAAAGTAGCTGGAAACTTTTGTTTAAGGAGGCTTTCCGTTGAGTTTCAGTTCAACTGCTTTTAAATGGTAAGTCTGATATTTTTAAAATTATTTTAATCTTGTGTTTTAACTTTTTATATTTTCTAAACTTTTATCTATCAAATTCCTTTTATTCTATTTCATTGTACAGAGCTTTGTGACTATATATCTCTGAAAAGCACTTCATAAATAAACATTACTTTGTGGAGGAATACGAATAAGGGTTACCAGTGTGGAGGCAAGGCTCAAATAAGTGTAGGCGGACACGGCGAACTGAAGGTTAAAAGGGTGCTTTATTCATCCTCCACGAGGCTCACTCAGCGCTGTGGCAGCGTGCTGGAGTGAGCCCTGCGTCTCTAAGTCAGCGACAAGCAAGTGAGAGAGCTCTAGTGAGGCATATACAGTCAGCTTATATACTCAGCCACAGACAATGCATGCATGGCATATTAGCATCACAGTACAGCATGAATGCATGGGACATTTACATGAGAGTCACACATATCAATAGCAGGATTACTGGCGCCGGAATTCCTCTCTACTCCGGAGCTGTAGGATAAAGGAGGCTGCAAGGCACATCTACATATTGATATCAGTCCATGCATCTCATTGTTCTGTTAATTGCTCAAGCTGAGCGCTCTGCCTGTCCCGTAGGTTGTGGTGGGTCACCACACTGCTCCCCCCCAGAGGGCTCAGCAGGGGGCCGAGGCGTCGATCGGCCAGCTTTGGAAATGAGCTGCGGGAAAAGCTCTGTGCAGGAGAAGGTGGAGGGGGTGGGGGTAGCAAGTACCGGCCCGGGATGGCAAAGTTGTCCGGGCCGTGCAAAAATTACATGTGGATCCGCGATGCTGAGGGGCTTTCCCGTTAAACGTGGCGGCGATCCACAACGGCTGTGAGAAGAAAAAAAAAATTCTCTCTGACTCCTCTCGCGGCTCAGTCCTGCGAGGATGCATAGCAGCTGTGAGAAAAAACAAAAGCTGGAGCTGTGTGAGGGACTTGGCGTGTTGGCTTTAGGTGCGGGCGCAGCCCTAAAGCCCTTGGGGACAGCAGATGGCTGAATTCCTATTGTGCGCCGTGGCTGAGACCCATACAAAGTCCTGTGTGCGGGCTTCGTGTCTGCTTCAGGTGCGTGAGCAGCCCTGAAGGTTCCGAGGATGGCGGTCGGCCGTGTTTCTCGGGCATGTGCAGCGGCGGAGGGCGATGGCAGTCTGTGGAGCCGGTATTGTCCCGTGCGTGGCGTGCGCCTGGCGCAGTGACCACATAGCTGAAAGTTGCGCTGTCCTCGTAACCCCCCGGTGTGCGTGAGGGGATTTGGTGCGTGGGTGGTCCGCTGTCGAGAGGTGAGTCAGTATCAGGGAGCTTGCTGGAAATCAGCGTCGTCGGTGCCGATGGTCTTCCCTGTTCGGGCTGTTGCTGTCATTCGCTCATGCCGGGTCATGGTGCGTTCTGGTCCACGCGCTGCGTTCTCCGTCTGGCCCTGGAGGTCGCTGTCATGGAAAGAGGACGAGGTGCGTGCGCGCTCGTGTAGATGCGGAGGATGTGAGCGATCCTCTGTCTCTGTAATCCACAGCGCGGGGAGAGGGAGCAGATGTTCTTTGTCCCTCGGCAGGTCCCAGCGTGGAGGTCCCAGATCTCAGGCGACGGTCGCACCATGACGCTTTCTGCAGCTTTCCCGGTCGTGGATGATCTCCGGGGAGTTCGCCTGGTGTTGGCTCTGCGTCGAGGTCTCCCGTGTGGCAGAAGTGAGGGCAGTCCATTCGCGTCAGGCAGCTGCGTTCATTCGTCATCAGGGTGTTCTTTTCTTCGGGGTCACCTCTCCGGGGTGTTCTTTTCTTCGGGGTCACCAGTGTGGAGGATACGAATAAGGGTTACCAGTGTGGAGGCAAGGCTCAAATAAGTGTAGGCGGACACGGCGAACTGAAGGATAAAATGGTGCTTTATTCATCCTCCACGAGGCTCACTCAGCGCTGTGGCAGTGTGATGGAGTGAGCCCTGCGTCTGTAAGTCAGTGACAAGCAAGTGAGAGAGCTCTAGTGAGGCATATACAGTCAGCTTATATACTCAGCCACAGACAATGCATGCATGGCATATTAGCATCACAGTACAGCATGAATGCATGGGACATTTACATGAGAGTCACACATATCAATAGCAGGATTACTGGCGCCGGAATTCCTCTCTACTCCGGAGCTGTAGGACAAAGGAGGCTGCAAGGCACATCTACATCTTGATATCAGTCCATACATCTCATTGTTCTGTTAATTGCTCAAGCTGAGCGCTCTGCCTGTCCCGTGGTTGTGGTGGGTCACCACAACTTACTTTTTCTCCAGTGCTGCTCGTAAGCTCCATGCTGGTGTGTTTTTAGCTTAGCCGTTGCTCATGCTGTTCCGAGACGTATGCTGGCCTGCATTTTTTTTTTTTTTTTTTTTGTGCAGCACTTATTATGGGTTGTGTGTCATGTCAAGGTCTTTCCTTCCATCTTTGTTATAAAATCCAAAAAAGGCCCGACATCTGAGCTAACGTTGAGCTAAAAACTTCCTAAATGTCAAAGCTGGCTGCAAATCTCGCAAGACAAGCTATGACTTCACTTGACTAGGTGCTTGCTTTGTGCCATCTAGTGGACTGAAACACAATTAGTTGAATACTCAAGAGACTATGCAACATTTACATGAATATACAGTATATACTGTATATCCAGTCATATAATTTTGTCAAAATGAAATAATTGGTTGACATTTTTACAGTCCTGTGACAGTGCCTGGGGATGGATTTTATTTCTTTCTGTCCAAATCCCCTTTTATTATTGCTTGTTGTTGGGGTGTGAAGACAATTTCAACACATTTGACAAAAAATGGTCTAGAACAGATTAGCTACTGACCCTTTCAGTGGAGTGTGTCTTAAGGGTGGATTCACACTACAATGTTTGGACCAACTTTTACTGACGTTTTGGCAAACGTCTGGCTTTGCTGGCAAAAGTTGGTAAAAATTAATGATAGTTGATGTTTGTTGGCAAATGCTGGTGAAAGTTGTGTTCTTTGAAAAATTTCAGCATGCTGAAAATTTGCCGACGTTTGGACATAAACATTGGTGAAAGTTGTGCTCAGTTTGTAAAAGTTCTGGAGCACTGGGCTAAGTTATGCTGAGTTTACCTAAGTCGGCCTAAGTTACGCTCCATTGGCAAACGATGATTGAAATGCTGGTGGAAGCAGATGTTTTGAGACTGAAACTCACTTCAGACATGCACAGAGGAAAAGAAATACAAAGAAGTGTTGCTGTCCATGGTGCTTGAATGCCAAAAGCCGAGAGAAGGGGGAATTAAAAAAAAAAAGAAAGCATACATATAATCCACCAAAAATGTGATGGCCCAAAAGGAAAAAAAAAAAAAAAATCTCCTCATTGCAAAATTTACTGTTCTTAATTTTCTGCTCCATGTGTAATCATTCTCCAGGATTTATTGGTTCTGCTTCCATTGTGGGGAATCAAAAAGTGTTGATGTGGTGTCAAAAAGTATATGACATTCAATGGGATTTATGTTATTTTAATGGAGAGAGTTGTAACAGTCAAAATATAATCACCCATCATTTTATTTATATGATGATGCACTAAATAGTTTTTTTTTTTATTCCATCCGCATTCACATTTTAATTGCAGACTTACTGTTGGAGTCTATAGATAGGCATTATTGTATTTTTTTTTTTTTTTAGAGAAATGAATAAATGAATGAACAGGGGAAAAGGGCATGCAGAAGTAACTACATAGGAATATAAACTGAAAATAAATACTGAAGCATATTCCCAAGGGAGTTGTGTTCACTCCAAAAGCAAGTCCAGAAAGGCAGGAAGCCTGATCTTTATTTGAGCGTCACCTAACGCTGATATCAGTTGACCTGTGCTGAGTATTCGTGTGCTTAAGTTAACCTAAGTTGGCAACAGCTATACATACGCTAGCCTAAGTTGGCAGAAGTTTGCCAATGCTGAATGCAGCGCTGGTAAATGCTAGCAAAAGTTCGTAAAAGCTGGTGTGCGTTGGATTAAAAAAACTCTGCTCACCAGCGTAATTTCACCGACATTGGGACAAATTTGTCTGATTTTTCAAAACGTCTCTAAAAGTCGGTCCAAATGCTATAATGTGAACCCAGCTTAAAGGCAAAGAAGTTAAAACAATAGACTGTGAATAAAAGATAGAGATAGATTATTGGTCTGAAAAGTGAAGCCAAAGCTGAAGTGTCTTAAATGTGGCTCAAGTAGGTTCATTTTGTCTTCTTTTAATTAGTTGCATTTTGTTCTTATTAAAGACAAAGAAAGGAGATGTTTTTACCTTCTTTACATGTTTCGACTGTTCACTGCAACCTTCGTCAGAAGTAACACTTCATAGAACATTAATGTGTTAATCATACATTTTTAAAAATGGTGATGTTAAAAACAAATTTGCATTAGCTGGCTTTGATCATGGTAACATTGACAGCACTAACAATTAAGTGCTAAAAGCTCGATATCGGGACCTCATAAACCAGTGGGTGACCCTAGCTATATCCAGTTCTTATAGTCTGTGGTTAAAACTAGTTGTTTCAACAATGGACTGAACAAAAGAATTGCACAGTAAAAGTTGAATATCATCAGCTATGTTTTAACCACAAAGTGCTGGAAACTTGTTTGGAAAATTATCAAAAGAGAAACAGTTTCAGGGACTTTTAAAGTCTTTTTTGTTGAAGTTCCACTGATAATAGAAAGCAGTTTGATAATGTAATCATGCAAGTGATGTGATCAGCAAACTGTATCCTTATTTATTTATTTTTTATTGAGAAGCTCAGGAGTGGATACAGTATATTACAAAATCAAAATGCACTACATACTGAAGAGAATAAAAAGATCACCAAACAATCAATGATGTTGCACACTGAATCACATATGAATTCACTACACAAAAATCTATCCATACACAGAAGTGCGCCAGTGCATCCCATCATGAAATACACATTTAACAAAGCATTCTAGTCATTGCGTCAGCGTCAGTACAAAGGTAATACTATTTGATTCTGTGGGATGCAGTAGCACCATTCTGCTCCTATCCAAATATATGTATACATTGTTAAACTTGCATCCACCTACCTAAAGATAAAAAAAGAAAGTGAAGATCAGAAAACAGGGGGGAGAGCGAAGTAATATATCTAAGAAAAATAAAAAGCAAAAGGGGCTTAGCAAAGGTTATGTTCAGATATATTACAAAATTTATTGGCTTGGACATTATTAGTTTTGTGAATAGATTTATAGATGATTTCATTATGCAAAGCCTTCCATGCTGGGGAAGTTTTGGTAACTCGAGATTTATGTACTGTATAATATTTGGTTATGATTATAATAAAATTAATCAGAGATTCTATTTGTTTATCTTTTAAGACCAGACTCAACAAAACCTGCTGGGAGGACAGAATTTACATTTATGGATTTAGAGTTTAACCATTCATGTAAGGATTTCCATAAATTCTTAATCAGATCACAGCTGTAGGACAGATGTTCAGTTGATTCAATGAACAAGCTACATAGGCGGCATTTATCCACTTTTTCTTTCAGCTGCTTCCTTGAGGGGTCGCCACAGTGGATCATCTGCCTCCATCTCATCCTATCCCTTGCATCTTCCTCTGTAACATCAACCCTCTCCATGTCCTCCTTCACTACATCCATGAATCTTCTCTGTGGTCTTCCTCTTTTCCTCCTGTCTGGCAACTCCATCTTCAACATCCTTTGTCCAGTATATCCACTATCCCTCCTCTGCACATGTCCAAACCATCTCAGCCTTGACTCTTACTTTGTCGCCAGACCACCCAACCTAAGCTATCCCTCTGATATACTCATTTCTAATCCTGTCCCTTCTAGTCACTCCCAGTGAGAATCTTAGCATCTTCAATTCTGCCACCTCCAGCTCTGCCTCCTGTCTTTTTGTCAGCGCCACTGTCTCCAAACCATACATCATAGCAGGTCTCAGTACCGTCTTGTAAATCTTCTTTCACTCTAGCTGCTATCTTTCTGTCACAAATCGCCCTGACACTCGTTTCCACCCACTCTACCCTGCCTACATTCGCTTCTTCAGCTCTCTTGTGCATTTTACATTGCTTTGGATGGCTGACCCCAGGTATTTAAACTCATCTACTTTCACTACCTCTACTCATTCCATCTTCACCGTTGCACCTGCCTTCCTCTCATTCACACTTATGTATTCTGTCTTGCTTCTACTGAGTTTCATTCCTCTTCACTCCAGAGCATACCTCCACCTCTCCAGGTTCTCTTCCACCTGCTCCTTACTCACTGCAGATCACAATGTCATCTGCAAACCTCATGGTTGACGGAGACTCCTGCCTGACCTCATCTGTCCGCCTGTCCATCACCATGGCAAACAAGATTTAGATTATGTCAGAACTATATAATAATAATAATAATAATAATAATAATAATACATTATATTTGTAATGCACTTTTCATTATGGGCAATCTCAAAGTGCTGCAATATAAAGTAGAATAAAAGTTAAAAATACTATTAAAATACACTTAAAAAATTACAGTAGCTAAGAGTAGGAAAAGGCCGTCTTAAGCAGAAGTGTTTTTAGGCCATTTTTAAAAGTGTCAGTTGTTTGTGGAGCTCTCAAGTAATCGAGGAGAGAATTCCACAGACGAAGGGCTGCCGAATAGAAAGCTCGATCTCCCCTGGTGCAGAGTTTGGTCTTGGGGGGAAACAAGGAGGCTTGTGTCAAGAGAGCGTAGGTTTCTTGTCGAGGTATGGATGGAAAGCAGGTCCTTAAGGTATTATGGGGCATGGCAATGGATGCACTGAAGGGCCAGCAGGCAGATTTTATATTGAATTCTGAAAGACACCAGAAGCCAGTGAAGCGTGTGAAGAATGGGTGTGATATGTTCATGTTTCCGTACTCTCATCAGGATTCTAGCAGCAGTATTCTGAAGATGTTGAAGTTTCTGGAGGTTTTTGCTGTGAATCCCAGTAAAAAGGGGCATTACAATAGTCCAGTCTGGAGGAGATAAAGGTGTGCATTAGTTTTTCAGCATCAGGTAATGTGAGAGTGGGGCAAAGTCTGGCAATATTCTTGAGATGAAAATGGGAAGATTCGCACAGTTGTTTTTATGTTGTCATCAAAAGTTAAATGTGAGTCCAGTTTAATACCAAGGTTGGTAACAGAGGATGACAGTGGGATGTGATGACCAGAAAAGGTGATAGTTATAATACAAGACAGGGAAACTTGATGTGGTGGGCCAATAAGAATGGCTTCAGTTTTGGTGCTGTTCAGTTGTAGAAAGTTTTATTGCATCTAGGCCTTAATCTCCTCAGGGCATGTTTTTAAGGTGGTCAGTGCAGATGCCGTACTTGTAGAGGGGGTTGGATCAGTACGGATGTAAAGTTGTGTGTCATCAGCATAGCAGTGGAATGAAATTCCATGCTGGCTGATGACATGGCCAAGGGGAAACATGTAGATTGTAAACAAGCTCGGACCAAGTACAGACCCCTGCGGGACACTACAGGTGACAGTGTGTGTCCTGGATTTAGTACTTCCCAAACAAATAAACTCAGTTCTTTCAGTGAGGTATGAATGAAACCAGTCCAGTGCTGTGCCACAGAGTCCAATGTCTTGATGGAGTTAACTGAGGAGAATATTATGGTCAACGGTGTCGAAGGCCACAGTCAAATCAAGGAGGATAAGCAGAGAGGGGATGCTGGCATCAGAGGCCATCAGCAGATTATTTATGACTTTAACCAGAGCCATTTCAGTACTATGGGCAGTACGGAAACCAGACGAAATTTCTCAAAAAGATTATTAAACTCAAGATGATTTTGGAGTTGGATGGCAACTACCTTCTCCATTAGTTTTGATAAGAAAGGCAGATTGGAGATGGGCCTGTAGTTGGTGAGAGTATTTGGGTCAAGAGTGTTTTTTTTTTTTTTTTTTTTTTTTTTAAGAAGCGGTCTGACGACTGGTGTTTTAAGAGCAGATGGTACCTGGCCAGTCTGTAAGGAATGGTTTATGGCTGTGGTGATGAGGGAACTTGAGGCACATATGTTGGAGTTCAAGGGTCCACTGATACATCAGCTGATGAAAGGTGATTAATAGAGAGTTCCAGAAGGTCTGCAGTCAGGGTATCTGCATTTATGTTTTTAATGTTCCTGAAACTGATCAGATGCTTAAAATTTGGGTGAGAAGATAAAAGTGGCAGCTCCATGGAAATGACTTTATGGTCCGACACACCCAGATCATATACCAGCAGGTTATTGATGGGGGTAGAGTCAGTAATAACCAGGTCAAGTGTGTGACCTTTAGAATGCGTTGGAACATCAATCAGCTGTTTGAGGTTGCAACAGTCCAAGAGATGAAGAAACTCAGCAGCAGAGTAGGAGGAGGGAGAATCAACATGGATGTTCATGTCACCAAGTAGTCAAGTATTTGCAGATGTTGTACATAATGTTTCAAAAAGATTGTGGTGATAAAAACTGAATTCTTTTGGGTGGCCGGTAAACAAGGATTGTTGTCAAGGAGAGTGGTCTACATTTAAATGCAAGGCATTCAAATGAGGTCAGTTCAGGTACAGGCAACTCAGACAATTCCAGAGTGCTATTATGCATTATCACCAAACCACCACCACGACCAGTTTTATGGGCTCTCTTCAAATAGCAGAAGCCAGGAGGACAAGCTTCATTTAAAATAGTAAAGACTCTGGTTTGTGCCAGCTCTCAGTTATGCACATTAAATCAATCCCTTTATCCAGGTTGTGATCATGTATCAGACAGGATATATCCATAATTTCAAAATCTATTACTTTTATGCCTCCTCCTTTGTAATTTTTAATTAATTCATTATTATATATTGTGTTTGTTCTCCCAACTTAAATTAATGTTAAGTTTGTTAATGTCTTTGATCACACTGGGAAATATTGCTAATGAATATGCAGGATAACTGAACTTGGATATAGTTTTTGATTTTTGTTAACAGTTCTTCCAAAAAGACTAATGTCCCACTGCAACCAGTTATTCTATATATATATTGCATTTCTGAAGGGTATCTTGAACATTCTTTTTTTTTCACTTGAATCTGCACATTTAGTTATCCATATACCTAAATATTGAGTTTCTTTTTTAATGGGTATTATATAAAGAAGAAAAGAAACAGTTATGGATGCCCATGGGCAGCACGGTGGTGGAGTGGTTAGCACTGTGACAGCACAGCAACTCACCCTTGGCCGGGGGATCCTGGGTTCGGTCCCAGCCCCCGACCAACAGTGATCTATGTGGAGTTTGCATGTTCTCCCTATGTCTGCGTGGGTTTACTCTGGGATTTCTCCGGTTTCCTTCCACATGCCAAAAACATGCAAGTTAGGTTAATTGGCATCAAAACTGGGGATTCTAAAATTGTCCATAGGTATGACTGTGAGAGTGAATGGTTGTCTGTCTGTCTGTGTTGGCCCTGTGATGGACTGGCGATCTGTCCAGGGTGTACCCTGCCCCTCGCCCAAAGATGCTGGGATAGGCTCCAGCCCCCCCGTGACCCGAAAAGGATTAAGCGGATGGGTGGATGGATGGATGGATGCCCATCAGTTGACACTTGTCCAGATTAAAATGTAGACCAGAAGCTTCAGAAAACACCTCTACTGTTTGTAAGGCACCAGGAATTTATTCACTATTTTTTAGAAGATGGGTCGTGTCAGCAAACCACATCTAGTTGGCAAGATGGAGGACAATATTGTCTGTCCCTGGTACTTATGGTGGGAATGTGAAAAGGCACTACTGTGGATAGCCCCTGGTACTTAACACTGTATCAATGAAATTTTCATCAGAAGTGGCCTTTGGGCAAAAGATAAACATATTCCATTGATAGAATAATTTTGAGCATAATTATTCTAAGTCAAGTCAAAGATCAGGTGGAATGTTGGATTTAAGTATATTTATTATAAAAGAAAAGGAAAAAAGAAAACCCCATGGCCATTTGGGGGAGAGATTACAGAGCGTGGCCTTCAGCACACATGCACCAAATCTCTGAACATATATTTTCTAAGCCTGGTATTTATAGCTGCTCTTCAGGATAGATAAACAGAGGGGGAGATGCCAGAGACATCTCGGAGACAGACAGAGTGTCTCTAATCTCTACAAACTAAAGGTTTTGCACATTCCTTGGACACAGAAACTTAGCAGGGCATGTCAAAGAGATCATCAGTGCAGCTTAGGTCATCTTTTACGCTTGTACTGACCTACAGTCTCAACACTGGCACGCACATCCCCTGGAGGCCACAGTTAGACAATAATTGCTCACAGACATGAAAGAATAATAAAGGAATATATGAACTTATTCTACATGGAATGCACATATAAATGTCAGACATGAATTAGGAAAGGCATGGTACAAAATAATAATAATAATAATATAATAATAATGTGGATAATAGGGAATTTTTAATCATATTCCCCCCTTGATGCTTAACAAAGCATCATGATTAAAAGAAAAATAATCAGTGGTAGTAAAATAAAGTGAATGAAATAATATAAAGATATATGTGTAAGAATTTACATGTTGTTATGTGTCTTTGCAGACTAGCAGCAATCTTATGAGGTGGTTTAAAACGTATGTAGAATATGCCATTAAAAGTGAATATGTGTAATATAATCAAAATTAATCTTAGAGTGTGTCAAATAAGAACATAGAAAATGATATGGAGATACTCAAAATAGACTTAGATTATATTGCAATCTTCATACTCCTTTGGCTAATATCGCCCCTTTCACCATCCTCATCATCTGCAGCAGTTGTATGAAGACATACTAAGTTAACAATAACCAGCCTCATCATCATATTAAGGGCTCACACAGGAAAAGTCCGAAGTTGTCACTATAGAAATCATTGCCAAGTTCATGATGAGCCTTCTTCATGAAGAGAATCAATAACTTTATCAGTTTTGTTATCATTGCCTGCAAAGCAGCGGTGGAGAGACTATGTCTCCCAGCTGGTCTGGGAACGCCTTGGTATCCCCTCTGAAGAGCTGGAGCAGGTGGCTGGGGAGAGGGAAGTCTGGGCTTCTCTGCTTGAACTGCTGCCTCCGCGACCCGGACCTCCGGAAAAGCGGTAGAAGATGGATGGATGGATGGATGCCTGCAAAGCAATGAGGCTGTGTGTATCCAAAGTATTAATATGACCATTTGCATTATTTTCATGGATAGAAGTACAACAGTAACCTCCTATACAGGGCACACACCCCTACAGGTGGCAATTAGTTGACCGAGAACCATTCTATTTTATGTTATAATTTTACAAATAATTGTAGCCTATAATTAAGTGTTTTAATCCCTAAGGTGTTCTTACCCACTCTCACTCAAGGAAACAGTGAACGAAAGACCCTCACTCCTGTGCTTTCCATCTGAAATCGCATTCATGCCCCAAAATGGCATCATGTGGTAGAAAAGCATCTCTCTTCACCCTGCCCACCTGCCCTGCTGACATGATGAGGGTACGGTCAGTTGCCAAAACGGCGTACACAACCCTGCCCAGTTTCCTGGCCAGGTGTGGGTGCGTCCAATGACCCAATGACCACCCCGATTGACAATGTAGATCCTTACTATAACACTTGCTCGCTTCGTTGGTCAAGCAGGGTAGCAGTACAGGGGACAGACGCACTGTAAGCTGTTGCACACTTAGAGAGTGTTAAGCTGCTGAAAGAGACATCACCGCTTCAGAAAAGAGGAGTTCCCTGATGAAATTAACCTTGCCTTCGCAGAGTAAGGAGTGTCATCATGTTTCTGATTAGTGGAGTGATAAGTGTTGTGACAGGTGTGATTCAAAGTGATGTTTGCTGTGTTATTTCTGTATATAACCTCTCTTAAGAAACCAAACAGCCTGTAGTAGCTGCATTATTTTAGCAGTAGCAGATAATTTGTCCAGCTGTTAGTGGCATTAAGGAACAAACATAACAATTCTCTACAGTGTATAGGCAGTGGAACAACTTAATAACAACCAACACTAAGTGTTACTACGAGGATGATGAGGATGATAAGGCAACAACACTAACTGCATTTTTCTTTCCCTTGTATTTTTGCCTCATCATGATAAACAAACAGCCTGCTTCTCTATGCAAAAGCCATTTGCCGGATGCCAGGGAGTGCCATCAGCTGAGACTTGCATAGAGAAACAGTTAAACAGTCACTTGTTTGTTTGTTTTTTTTAATGAGTATGCAGTGTGTATTAAACAGTCTCTTGCTGAGGGTTTCAAGTGGGGTAAACCGTTAGATACACCCAAGTGCCACGTCCTTCATTTTCCGCGGCTGTTGGCATCGCCAGGATAACCTTTGTGCTGTCCTTGCCATGGAATTTTGGTCCAGTTTCCTTTGATGACCAGATCCCCTGGTTTGGCAAAAAAAAGATGGGTGCACCTCCAATGGTTCCTTCGTCACATGGTCCCTCTTGGGAAGGGCAGTATGGATAACATCGCTGTCAGTTGTCATTCTTTGCATGTAATCAACCAGAAACCCTTCCTCATCACCTAAGTTAAATGGCTTCAGTAGTAGGGTTTGCCGTTCACAATTTCCCTATTTTCTTATTTTCTTAATTCATCTTTCATAATCCTATTTGTGCATTATGCTGATCCTGTAGATTGTTGATGGTAAGCTAAATGGTTTCCTAGGTAAATGTTGGGTACTAACAATTTGGGTACTATACCTAAATGTGATATGGTTTGATTTGCAACGTGTATTCCACTAAATGTATTTCATTATGTAAGTGAATCATTTCAGCTATTTTAAACCTTGATATTGTTTCGATTAAGGGTTTCAGTGTCACCATAGCAGCATTTAGATTAGTGCAGGGGAAAGCCTTTGTTTATTCAATAAGTATGTCAATAATTTCTAAACAACATTTTTACCTTCACTCTTATTTAGCTCAATGAGATACATGCAAAGGTTTTGAAAAGACAAAGTTTATACAGGGAAGGTCAAATTATTTTGCTTTGAGCTCACTAAAGCATTGTTCTCTTCTTACAAAATTGAGCAAGAATCTGTGCTGTCTTTGTAGTAGATTATAAATTGAGTCCCACAGTAAGCATAAATTCAGCATAAATTGGACCTTCCTTAGACATTTGGAACTTTTCTCATAAATTTGCATGGTTTTTTGCTTCCTTATCAGTTTACCTTGTTTCTTATAAACATATTTCGTTTTACAATAATCTACAAATATTTTTCAGCACATAATTGAATGTTGTGATTTCATTACCAAGCAGTTTCACCTATATTTTTCTCTACATTATTGATCATTTTTATGCATTATCTATTTTTCTGAGGATTTTTGCTAATTAATTCTTGTGGTACCCCCCCCCCCCCCCCGATGCATGGAGACACACATGCATCAAAGTTACGGCATAGTTGCGTGATAGGTATTGTCTTTTTAGTAGAAGAAGGAAATGTTGTGTGCTATTTATATGTGTTGCACATGGTTAATTGAGATGAAGGTTTGTGAGTAATCTGACACCCCCAAAATGAGGTTTTCAGTACTCATGGCTTCTTTTGTGAGTGTCCTCCCTTGACCTAGTTTACAAATTTTAGTTAGGACAAGTAATACAGCTGTCTGTGTAGATTTAATGCAATTTAGCATTTATTGTAACCATTCTGAGTTAGTCATTAAGGCCACATCTGTCTGTCCTGTTGAACAGAGACAGTCTGACTTTGTGTAAGTGCATCTATATGAAAGGGTAATGTCCCATTCCTTCTTTTAATGGAATGATGGACATATTGCTTAACCAGAATATGGCTTCATTGTACACAAGGAATGCCTTATTTTATATATTTATTCCTAAATTATGGTGTGGTCTGTAGTCCTGAGGCCCAGTTCAGCCGAGGCCAAGCACCATGAGCACAGCCCAGCTCTTTAGCACATCATTGTCATACAACACAATTATTCCTTATTACTGTCACATTTCTGAAATGTGATACTGTCATACCGTTATCTGGTGAGATGCATCATTGCAATGTGTCAGATTGCAATGTGTCATATGTGTCCTGCAATGTCAAGTCATGTAAACACTACATTTTCAAAGTCCAAGTCACTTGAATTGATATGCTTAATGTCATTGTCAATGTCATTTGTTCTACTTAGCTTCGGCAATACTTGTCCTCTGTAAGGTCCCCTTCCCCCCACACTGTGCCCCCAGCCAATGATCCTGATGACCAGGTTGATGACGAACGTGTTGTTTCCCTTGCCACAGCCAGCCTGCCCCACACTGACTGCCATCCTCCCATCTCCCACAAAGATCCAATCGCGGGGCTATCCTGTCAAAAGAAACTGGGGGAAGCCCGAGACTACCCTCGTCCTTGTGTCAGAATTCACACCAACAGGAGTGCAAATCTCATCACCCCATAAATTGTTTTTGCAAGTGTTACTGTTATAGTCATTCAACTTCTGTCCTTTAGAGTTTTTACAGTGGTTACTCCACTGTTTAGTATAATGTTTAATGCTAAGAAACACAAGTGAATTATTGTTTTTATTTTGGTCACCATGGATTTGTGAAATTTAAGGGTAATGGTGATCTTGTGATTCCTATTTTTCACCTTTTTGATTTTGCAATTCTAAATCCTGGTGAAAGATAAAGATTTTGTGAATGTCTTCCTTTTCCTGTTGAAAAACGAAAACATGGACAGGAACGGAGAATAACACAATGAGTTTAAATTACACCTAAATCTTCCATTATTTGAGTAATGTGATTTTCTAAGCACAACAACAAGTTTTTGCTAAATATTCAGTGAATCACTAAATGTTTCACAGATTTGCACAGGTCAGCATTACTTTAAGATCACTGTTTAATAAAACGGTGTCCTATATTAGAAGCCTTAAGTCAATGCAGCATTTATAAGAAATAAGACACACATCACTTCAAAAGTTAGCAATTGTTGCTTGTAACTTAAAAGATTAAAATGTGTGGTTACAAACGTGATCAACTGCAAAGTGTAGACCTAATCTTTTTGCTGGAGTGAGAGAGATCTGTTCTGTCCTTATGGCAAAGCTTGTGAACTGTTTCTAGTTATCTGTGGAAGAGGTCATAGTGATAAGTAAGCCAGGCAGCAGTCTGTGTTCAGGATTTTATCACACAGGAAAAAAAAAATATTTACAGCCTGAGCCCAAACATACAGCTGTAGGAACACTTTGTAAGTCAGTCACCCAGAACTGCTGAGACCCAAGGCCAAAATGATTGATACTCTAATCGTTTTTGTTTTCCCTCTAAATCCTGTAATGCTTCAGAGCTTTTGCCTTCTTTTTTTTCATGGACAGTAAAAGGATTAAAACTTTAATCAGCACATAGTCATTCATTAGAAATGTCTTCACTATGTGTGAGGGGAAAAAAAAAACAATAATATGACATAGAAGCATCATATAACCTCTGTTTGATATTCAGCAGCCTCAGGTAAATCATATGCACAGACATAGTCATTATCACCTTGTTCTGTGCTTTGAATCATGTAATATAAACTGTATTTAAAGCCTTCAGTGATTGGGCATTATTAAGTGACAGCATTATTCCATAATCTTCAGTTTAATTTGTCATTGTCATGCTGGTAGCAGTGATTAACATCCATGCAATTGTACTTAACTTATTGGCTTATCCGTCATGGCCTTGTTGTTGACGAGAGGAGTGCGGTGGGCAGGGGTGAGGCGACGTTGTTTTGCTGGGCTCCAGAGGCAGGGTTCTGGCTGAGGGCGGGGAGCAGGGGAAAGGAGGAACCCTGGTGTTGTCATGTCAGACCCTTTGTCCGTCGTCCTTTTTCCCTGTAAAGTTTACTGTTATTCCTCGGTCAGAGAGATAATGCAACTGTGTTAATAAAAATTACACTGATACATCAAAAAATTGAGTAAAAATAGCCCAATGTTGTTCGTCTTCCAAGGAAAAAAATCTAGTAAATGAAAATGCTGGCTTTAAAAATATGTGAATATTTACCAGTTATGCAACGTTGGATTCAAAATCCACAGCATTAGATTGAAAAACCCACACACAACCCCCCCCCCCCCCCCCCCGTAAAACCCATAAGCTTTGCCAAAAATACCCATATATAGATTTTTTTTTTTTGTCCCTCTTCCCCTTCTTCCCACTCACTCACTGTCAGACGCAAGGGCCCGCACATACACACACACAGCACAGTCCTGTTATCTCTCCAGGGTTACTTTTGGGCAGCTGCTGACACAGAGAAACAGGATGATAGCCTTAAAACAAGCTTGAAATGGCAACCCACAGTACTTGCAAATACAAATCTGGCAACCCAACGTTCTCATGTCAACTTTTTGTCTACTGCTATGAGAACACAATTGAATTTATTACCCAAAAGTATTATTTGCAAGCTCCCACAAATAAGTGTTACTCCATGAGCCAATAATCACATAACCGTCCCTTTACACTCCACAAGAACCAGAAAAACAATGGACAAACACAACTGCCAACCATCGCGGCACATGTACTTCCACCTCTGTGGTCTCACCAGAACAAACCGTATAACACAGAACAACCAGACAGACAAAACTGCAGTTATTTTTAAACCAGCGCTGTTACAGAAATTAAAAATTACCGGTACACCCAAATCAGCGGTCACTGCAATCCCCCACAGAATCTTGCATTGATTTTTTTTTCTTTTTTTTCACTACAATATTGCTGGACAAAATCTTACCCTGACATCAAAGGGTTCACTGTGCAATATTAACCAGTCTCTTGCTCTTCAAATAAAACGCTTACTGTAGTGGAACAACAGAATCTTCCCTGACTTATAAATTAACACTCTGCAATATTGCTGAACAGAATCTTACCCTGATTAATATCAAAGGGTTCACTGCGCAATATTAAACAGTATCTTGCATTAATTCCTGTGTACAACACACACATCTAAGCATCCACCTCACTGACACGAACCGAAGTTAACCAGGCTTTGCGGTGTCAATCGCTTAGGCTTACGGACTTGAACCCTGGACCCTCAGGGATTCTTTCACCTCAGGAAAACTCAACAAATAAATGTACTCACATCCAAGCCACCTGTAGGGTTCTTAGAGCCATCAACCAGTCAGTTCCAGTGCCCCGGTTCGAAATGCCTTCACTGTAGTAACGCTGACTGTTGTACCCAGCCTGGCAAGGTCTTTCGTCAGCTGTGCGCTCGCTGAAATCGGGCAGAGGCGCTGGAAAGATGGAGATGTGGATCTGCTGTTTGGTGCGCCAAATGATAGAATAATTTTGAGCATAATTATTCTAAGTCAAAGATCAGGCAGAATATTGGATTTAAGTATATTTATTATAAAAGAAAAGGAAAAAAGAAAACCCCATGGCCATTTGGGGGAGAGATTACAGAGCGTGGCCTTCAGTACACACACACACACACACACTGAATCTCTGAACATACATTTTCTAAGCCTGGTATTTATAGCTGCTCTTCAGGATAGATAAACAGAGGGGGAGATGCCAGAGACGTCTCGGAGACAGACAGAGTGTCTGTAATCTATACAAACTAAAAGTTTTGCACATTCCTTGGACACAGAAACTTAGCAGGGCATGTCAAAGAGATTATCAATGCAGTTTAGGTCATCTTTTACGCTTGTACTGACCTACAGTCTCAGCACTTGCATGCACATCCCCTGGAGGCCACAGTTAGACAATAATCGCTCAAAGACATGAAAGAATAATATGAATGAATGAATGAATGAATGAATGAATTTATTCCTTAATAAAACAAACATACATACAATACAATAAGAACACACAAAAGAACAACCGAAAGGGTGTAGGCTGAAGCTAGTGCTTATATAGTGCCTACCCTGTTACAATTTTAAAATCAATAACATAAAAATTTAAGTCATACCCAAAATCAACAAAGAAAATCAAATAGAACAAGTAGACAAAACAACAAACAGAAACCTTTGTTATTACAAATTTATCTCCCAGCATTTACAGTGAGATACTGGGAGATTTTCTCATCTTTGTACAATTTTTTGAATTGCTTCAGAGTTGAACATGTTTAATATTTTCAGAGCAACAGTTCCACAGTTTAACTCAAGTGACAGACATGTATTTGTTCTAACCTTTCGCTTATTAAAAACAGAGTTACCTCTTAGCTCATATTTGTTTTCCCTTTTTTTAAACAGTCTCTGAATATTAACAGGTAATTGGTTATTATTTGCTTTGTACATGATTTGAATGACATTATAATCTACTAGATCTCTAAATTTAAGAGTATGTAATTGAATGAATATTGGATTTGTTGGTTCACAGTAAGATTTCTTTGATATTATGCATATGGCTTTTTTTCTGTCGTAAAAAGATTAAATTTGTGTTTGTTTTGTATGTGCTTCCCCAGATCTCCACACAGTATGTCATATAAGGAACTATCAGTGAATTATATAAAATGCAAAGAAATTTCTGACACAGGAGATCCTTAACTTTATGCAGCACAACAATGGATTATGAACTTATTCTACATGGAATGCACATATAAACATCAGATATGAAATAGGAAAGGCATGGTACAAAATAATAATAATATAATAATAATAATGTGGGTAATATGGAATTTTTCTATCATCCATTATGGAGCAACTCTGGATTAATTTGCATATTCCGTATCAGTTTTTCAACATTTAATTTTTAATTTTTTTGTAGAGATTTTTGTTAGTATCATAAGAAACAGGATAATCAACTTAAACATGCCCAGACAATGATGCGCTGTCAACTGAGACATTTTGGACACACTTTAATCAGTGAAAAACAGCCTTGGTGGAGGTATGTACTCTTTCAGTGCCCTCTAGTTGCCTCTTTTATGTTTAAGAATTTGACTATACTTGAATCAACAGTCCTGCCAGGATTTCGTGGGATGTTTTTGATTTTTGCGGGCCAAAAAGCCTGAATTTGTGGGAGCTTTTTTAAAAAGTTGTGATAAAAGTTGCAATGTTTTTAGAGTGTTTATTGCACTAAAAGTTGTGGGAAAAATTCCAAATTTTAAAGCAGATGCTTTTTTTCCCGTTTACTGCAGTGATATTCTATATAACAATACAAGAAAAGCACAGGATTGTCAAAAATTTCCTATTATAGTGATTTGTAAATTGAGCAGAATTCTGCTATACAGAAAAACTCTTGTGCAACAGCAAATAGTACAAACATTAACACAATATCCATTACAACAGCTAAATTGCATTGAATGCATGTTAAAGAGTAGAGATTTGGAAATTATTGACAGCACCTTCATTTGAAAACTCCCTACGGTCCCCAACCACTCTGTTCCGAGCGGAGAGGAAAAATAAATAATTTATTCTGTTGCTCTGTATTGGCTATTGGAGTCTGTGTTTTTCTGGAAAAAAAAATGCAGAAAGCGCTTTGAGTGGTCTTTGTGACTAGAAAAGCGCTATATAAGTGCAGGTTAGTTAGTTAGTTAGTTAGAATATTCTTTCTTTCCATGCCTGCCTCTCTGTCTGCTGCATGTCAGACTTCACACACATACACACATCTTTCATTTACAGTGGGACGGCGAAGGGTGGGTGGGTGCGTTTGTCCGTCCACACCGGAGATTCACAGTTTTAAAGCTCATTGACCAGATGTAGTAACGATTTTACCTCTAAAGATGTATAATTGTTCAAACACTGGCTGTAGTGTGGTGTGCTCTCCTCACGCATGCTCCCGCGATGGGGTGCTTTTGGGCAGGAGCATGTTTTTCAACACAAACCCAGCGCTTCATACACGCGGTCAGGACGGAGACGTGGCGAGGCATCCACGGGCAGGCTGGGGGAGATGGAGGAAGGGATGGTGTTGAAAACCTCGCGGGTGAGTGTTTTTTTTAAAATCACACACTGTTTGCTGATGTGTTCTGTCACTCACTGTAAACTGTAAACTCACTACTCACTGTAAACACAGAAGTGAACGGATGCATTTGATTAGTTAGACTGAGCGTTTCAGCGCCAGTTAGACAAATTTGATGAAATTGGCAGAAGTTGACAAGGATTGGCCAAAATTGCGGTAAAGTTGCGGTGATTGGACAAAATTGCAAGGTCGTGCAATAGTTGCACTGATTGGCTGATTTCGCGTGAACTGGTGCGATCACAACATCTCGAAATCCTGGAGGGACTGAATTAAACTGGTTATCAATCATTTCTGAGTTTATGGACAAGGCCATCTTGTTACTTTATTCATTATTGCCTCAGTGTTTTATTTTATCCTGTTTTTGGAAGCAGACACTGTGTTTTGTATTAAAAATGATCATGCTCAACATTTATCTCTTAAATTACAGACACTGTAACAAACATCAATTCTGGGAAGTAATTTCCCCCTTTTCACTAAAGCAAGCCTTACCAGCAGAATTTATGAATGTAAAGGCAGTTAAGGTCAGATCTTTATTACAGATGGGGTCCTGTGGTGTGCAGCCAGCCTACAGAGTGATACATAATGATGCAAATATCTTAAAAGGCTTCAGAACACATTGAGAGGCAATCAGATAATGACAATCAGAGGCAATCAGATAATGACACTGAGGATTATTCAACTCTCTGAATGGAATTTTTAATGCTGCCGCGGCTCTTATTTTTGTTATTAACAATATATGAAAAGGACTGTGCAATACGTACTGTAGATAATAATGTATGTAGCTTTTTACTGATGTTTCTCCTGGTCACACATCTGCACTCAGTTTATCAGCAGCAGGCCGTACTTTGGGGTAGTAAACCCACTGTCTCTTTCACTGCTCCTGTGCTACAGTGTGTTTTGGCTGTATTTATTATTTTCTCACTTTTATCAGTATTAAATGCGTATCCATTAGCCTCTGCTTTAGGGACCACAAATAAAAGCAAAAATGAAATTGATATAAACATTGACACAAGTAAACACTAAAAGCAGCAAAGACAAAAGTAAAACAGAAACTAGAAAGTTAGACATTTGTCTTCCCAGTTGGATCTATACATCTATCAACCCTTGATAGGCATTAATTTAGATAATTACCTCTGCCAAGGAGGTAATGTTTTTATGTTGGTTTGTCTGTCTGTCTGTCTGATCCAGATAGGAGTGGACCCCATGAACCCCATGTGACTCGTTCGCCACCTTAATTATCATATTTGCATTTTGTTCAAGCTTTATCTTTTTTCATAAAAATATGCATGTGCTCCTGTTATTTAGTTAGTTCAAGATTATTCGATTAATTTTACAACATATAAAAATACAAGAGAAGATAACAAAAAACAACAAAAACCTGAAAGGGTGTAGGTAGAAGCAACTCTTATATAACCTACCCCTTTTTCCTTTACATAAAGTTATACATCATCAACTTCTACATTTATTTAAACCATAAGAACCCAGACCCATTTTTCCTAAAAGGAAAATTATGTGGGATATAGCACAGAGCTTTTTAAGGAAGAGACTGGGGCATTCAAAGTGCTTGTTACACTGGTGTCACCGTGGGTTCTTATGTGTTAAAGTAATACTCCACCAAAAATCAAGTTTTCTTTCTGTTGTTAACATGTCTGTAACATGTTTTTTGTGACTTACAAGACATATCAGCAAAATCAGTCCCAAGTCTGTGTCTTTCTGCTATGAATGTCTAGTTAAGACCCCCCCCCCCCCCCCAAAAAAAAAGGTGACTTTGAACAGAGTGTTTCTAGCTACGTAAGCATTCATGATTAGCCTGACTGGTTAATGTTATAACCAATCAGGCTAAGCACTGGGCATGTCTACAGACCTGAGTTCACTACCCAAGGGGAAGATGGAGGATTGGTGTGGCTCCGCAGATGGAGGCTCACAGTCTGAAGTCACCGTCCCCTCTCGGGGGGGACGAAACGAAACTAACCACAACCACCTATAGTTTTCCACTGCCGGGGCTACTGTATTTCGGAAACCCCGTAGCGCACGTGGGGCATGGTCAGCTCAGAGACTGGTGTCCACCAGCTGCTGTGGCAGCAGGTGTGGGGTTCCAGAGGTGCCCCATGACAGAGGAATGGAAGGCACATGGTTGAAAGGCCGAACCTGAAAGAGACATCTGCTCTTAGGGGATGAAGGTGCAAAGACCACCACCCATCCATTTTGCATTCGTTTGACTCAGTTCGGTGAAGGGGTTTTCGGGGGGGGGGCACAACCCCTCCCGGACGCTCCATTCCGTCCCTGCCAGGAAGGATGGAGGAGGAGACATTAAACCCCCTGCTCCCTCCAGAGGAGGGAGGCAAGTTGGGTACCTGCGGGGTGCGTGGTGCAATGGCCAGGGTGAGGCCGCGCGCATCGCGGTGAGGTCATGGTTCCGTGGTGGTAGGCAGGCACACTGGACCGCCGGCCCTCAGCGAGCTGTCCGACGGGCACCCGTCAGCCCCCAGGTGGGACTGCCGAGAATCAACTTGCTTTGGCAGGGGTTGGCGGCATGTACATGTATGGCTGAATCATTCTGATGTTTTGATGAGTAGCCATTGTTGTTTAGTGAGGCAGTCTTCACTGTGCTCAGGTCAGAAGACAATGGAGGGCTAGCCTTGCAGCATCTTCTACTGGTGGGTGGGAGTATGGGTGGAGCTAATTAGAATATTCATAGATACGTGCACACTTAAGTAGGTGGAAGATGTAAAAGCTCTTTCCAAGCAATTCTAAGGCAATGAAAGTTTTTTTTTCTTTTGTGGATAAAAAGCCACAATACATTACTCACAAAAAGTTAGGGATATTCGGCTTTTGGGTGAAATTTCAGGATGAACCTAAAATGCACTATAACCTTTACAGGTGAACTTAATTTGACCTTCTGTCACCTTTTGAATGCACATGTACAACTGTTCAATGTTTCAGTACTTTTTGCATAACTTGCTGTTCTCTAACAAGGTGCTTAATGGCAAAATTTACAACAGGTGTTTGATCCATGAATCGGCCAATAAGTTTTCTGGTTCAATTAGTAATTGGTTTTAAACAGTCCTCTTCATCATGCTGTTCACATTTTGATTTCATGAGACCAAGACAACATCTCACAATTGATCAACAGTACCTCGCCATTGCGAGGCTTCAAACAGGATGTTCTCAGAGGGTAGTGGCCACTGAGCTGAGAGTGTCACAGAGTGTCATCAGCAGGTTGCAAACAGGGATCCAGAGAGACTAAAAGAGTCACAGAAAGGCATAGAAGTGGATGTCCTTTGGCCACATCCCACGCTGATGACCGCTTCATTGTGAACAGTGCCCTGCAGAACCGGATGATGAATGCCACTCAACTCCAGGCACATTTAAGGGAGGTGAGAGGCACCCAAGTGTCACGTCAGATCATTCAAAACCATTTACATCAGCATGGTCTGCGTGCTAGATGACCTGCAAGGGTACCTGACCACACCACCAGGCTCAGGTGTCATCATCTTGCATGGGCCAGGGAGCATTTATGCTTGACAAGGGACCAGTGAGCCTCAGTGCTGTTCTTTGATGAAAGTTGATCCACGTTGAGCAGAAATGACGGCCGTCAACGATGTTGGAGACATCAAGGAGAGCGCTATGCTTCAGCCACTATTATCACCAGATGAGCCTTTGGTGGTAGTGATGTTACAGTCTGGACAGGTGTGTCTAGTCAATACAGAACTGCCCTACACCTTGTGAATGGTACAGCGACAAGCCGATACTACCTGAATAACATCATTAATCCAGTCATTGTGCCCCTGCATGAACAACACAGACCTAATTTCATCTTCATGGATGTCAATGCTCCAGCTCATTGAGGTCGCATCTTTAGGGAACAGCTGCCTGGAGGCTGGGGTACCTCAAATGGAGTGGCCTGCACTTTCTCCAGACCTGAATCCCATAGAAAACCTATGGGATCAGCTGAGTTGCCATGTAGAGGCTTGTAACCCTGCACCCCACAACCTCAATGACCTGAGGGCCACCCTTCAAGAAGAATGGAATGCCATGCCTCAGCAGACAGTAAGTCGACTTGTGAACAGCATAAGATGCCGTTGTCAAGCTGTAACGGATGCTCAAGGGCACATAAGTTATTGAGACATTGACATTTTTTTGTTGTGGTATACCCACCACTGTTGTTGGCTTTTGTTTCAATAAATTGTTTGGGATGAGGAAATCACCATTGCATGCTTCTAATTAAATGCCCTACTTTCATGATATAATATCACTGTAGCGTGAACTTTTTACACTTTCCATAAATTTCACCCAAAAGCAAAATATCACTAACTTTTTGTGAGTAATGTATACTATTTTGAGCAATTTGCATTTATTTTTGAGGTGGTTTTAGAGCCGCCGGAGTACATCTTTAATATAAACTGATGAGTCTGAGTTCATTTAAACAAATGAATGCTCAGGAAAAAAAAAATTGTTTTAAGCTGAGGAAGCACTAAATTAAGTGTACAGTTATAAAATGTTGATACCTACTGTATGCACTTGATTTAAATGTTCCAGTTCATCACTTAAAACTGTAAGAGTATTTAATTATAGAACGTTCCATAGCAACACTGTTATACTGAGTAGGAGTCTAGTGTTAAAAAGAAGCCAAGATAGTCTGTTATTGATAGTCATAATAATAATAGCAGGATATGAACATCTTAGAACCAGTGTAGCTGCTTTATTTTGAATTAGCTGTTATCTATTAAGATTCTTTGTATTTGCAGTAGATCAAGTAGTTGAGCAGTACTACAGAAACAATAAGGCTAGTTACTAATAATTAGCATTTAAGTAATAAATACATGAATGAATAAATGAAAATAAAATAAATGGCAGTCATTTACCTTGATCTTATTAAACTGACTTGTCATTTAATCAGATGTTTCATCTACTTAAAAGAAATCAACTTCATAATCACGAGGTGGGATTTTATAACAACCATCTGTGGAGTTACCTTTTGTTCTTATTAAAGACAAAAATAGAAAGGAGATGTTTTTAACCTTCTTTACATGTTTTGACTTCTGACGAAGGCTGCAGTGCACAGTCGAAACATGTAAAGAAGGTAAAAACATCTCCTTTCTATTTTTGTCTTTAGTAAGAACAAAAGGTAAATAATTAAAAGAAGACAAAATGAACCTACTTGAGCAACCATCTGTGGAGATCTTATGCTGTTAAAAACAAGTGAAGTAAAATTCATCTGGGCCACTGAAGTTAAAGTATTAAAAAATGATTTGGAGTATAACAATTCTTCACTGTCATTTTTGGAAGGGTAAGAAGAGGACACACAGAACATGCTGCAAAGGATTATTTCCTCGTTATTTTTTTTTTTTTTTAGACATACCCTGTGATGGACTGGCGATCTGTCCAGGGTGTACCCCACCTCTAACCCAAAAGATGCTGGGATAGGCTTTAGCGCCCCTGTGACACAAAAACAGTTAAGCAGCTAAGAAGATGAATGAATGTATTTATCTGGACATTTTGTATGTTATATGAAATCAGCTATTCAAAAACTAAATGTCAGACAGTGGTCTACCAGTCCACTGCTGTTTTACAAGAGCAGTCCAGTTGCAGGAACCCGAGCAGTGCAGTCCATACATGTGTTCATACATGTGTACAGACCTGGAAACTAATGTGGCCCAAAGCCAGATATTGACTAACCGACTGTTTGCTTTTTTTTCTCCACCCTCCCCTGTGGTCTCCAGATTGCCATGGCAACTGTGGTGATGGAGCAGATCGGTCGCCTGTTTATCAACGCGCAGCAGCTGCGACAGATCCCGCAGCTGCTGGAGTCGGCCTTCCCCACCCTGCCTTGCACCGTGAAGTTGGCTGATGTTCCCTGGGTGTTCCAAGAGCGTCACATCCTCACCGGATACAGACAGCCGGACCAAAGCTGGCGTTACTACTTCCTCACCCTCTTCCAAAGGCACAATGAGACCATCAATGTGTGGACCCATCTGCTGGCTGCCCTCATCATCTTGGTGAAGTGGCAGGAGATCTCAGAGACGGTGGATTTTTTGCGAGATCCTCACGCTCAGCCCCTCTTCATCGTGCTCCTGGCAGCCTTCACCTACCTCTCCTTCAGCGCTCTCGCTCACCTACTCTCTGCCAAGTCCGAGCTCTCTTACTACACCTTCTACTTCCTCGACTACGTAGGGGTTGCCGTCTACCAGTACGGGAGTGCTCTGGCACACTACTACTACGCCATAGAGAAAGATTTGCACTCCCGCGTGCGAGGGTTCTTTTTACCCGCCGCAGCCTTCTTGGCGTGGCTCACTTGCTTTGGCTGCTGCTACGGCAAATATGCCCGACCCGAGTTGCCAAAATTTGCAATCAAGCTTTTCCAAGTGGTGCCCTCGGCACTGGCCTACTGTTTAGACATAAGCCCTGTGGTTCACCGCATCTACAGCTGCTACCAGGAGGGCTGCTCCGACCCGATTGTGATGTACCATTTCTACCACGTGCTCTTTTTCCTCATCAGCGCCTATTTCTTTTGCTGCCCTCACCCAGAGAGCTGGTTCCCTGGGAAGTGTGACTTCATCGGGCAGGGCCACCAGATCTTTCACGTGTTCGTAGTGGTGTGCACCCTGATGCAGATCGAGGCCCTGCGAACAGACTTCACGGAGCGCCGTCCCTTCTACGAGAGGCTCCACGGTGACCTGGCGCATGACGCCGTCGCGCTCTTCATCTTTACTGCCTGCTGCAGCGCTCTCACGGCATTCTACGTGCGCAAGCGTGTACGTGCCTCTCTCCATGAGAAGGTGGAGTAGGAGCCGAAGTGAAAAAGACAGTTGTATTAATTTGACTTTATAGTGACTGTTTTAAAACAAATGAAATGTTCTGGCAATGAAGGTTACCAGACTGTGACAGTGACTTATGGTTCTTTCTTCTCTGTGATCTGCCAAACTAAAACGTGAACTAAAAGCGACGGAGGGTGTGTTATTGTGACTTACAAAAAACGGAAAAGGGGGATTGTCATTTGTCTGTAGCAATGCAGGTAGTTTCCTGCAACAAGTCCTTGCATCTTTAGCTCTCTCTTATTAGCTTGCAAGTTTTTCTTGTGCCACTTTTTACAGAGATAACATTACATTTTCTCCCAGCTGATTGTAATTATTTAAATTGTAGGATCTCAAATCATGCTAATTTGTTTTAACAGCTTGCCATCCCAATGAGCCTTTTATATATCTCTGATGCCAGCTCCGATCCAGTTTTGAATCACATTTTTTCTTCTTTGTGCACTTTTCTGGCTTTTTCTGCCCCCGGAATTTTAGTTATCAAAGTAGGGATTGTCTTTTCTCATGCAAATGTTTGAACACCCTTCAGGAAAATTGAGAACCCATTTTGAAAACCAAATATTGTACCTCTTTGTGGGAAAAAAAAATGCAGATTTTTTTTCTTCAGATGACGAGATTCAACTGAAAACGAGGCTGGCGCTCAGTATGGGTGAGGAGATGGATGGAAGATTACTGATGTCTTTTGTTGTTGTGACAATGCTAATCTTCTTTTTTATTAAAAGGGCTGGAACTTCAGCTTTTGCCTTTTCACATCCCATGATGTCAGTGTGTTCACATGCATTGTTTTTATTGTTGGTGGATCAGATTGGATTCGCTAAAGCCATGTTTGATGTGCTTTTATTCTGTTTTATTTCCGTATGATGAATATGTATGTGCCTCTACGCATGTCCTTTGGTACAGTATATACTGTGGGTAATAAGTGTGCGAATGTCAATGAAAGCTTAGCCCTCCTCTTCTTTCTTTCCCTGTAAGGCAGCACGGTGGTGCAGTGGTTAGCACTGTTGCCTTACAGCTAGAAGGTTCCTGGTTCGAATCCCCAGGTTGGCAGGGGTTGGAACCTTTCTGTATGGAGTTTGCATGTTCTCCCTGTGCTGCGTGGGTTTACTCCGGGGGCTCCGGTTTCCTCCCACAATCCAAAGACATGCATGTTAGGTTAATTGGCTGTTCTAAATTGTCCCTAGATATCTGTTTCCTATAGGCCCTTAGAATAGAGGGTTAGTATTAGTGAAAGCGCTTTGAGTGGTCTTTGTGACTAGAAAAGCGCTATATAAGTGCAGGTTAGTTAGTTAGTTAGTAAATAGATGTATTTCTCTTGAAATTTGTTTGCAGATATTTTTTCCACCTTTCAGTGTATTCAGAACTGAATACACATATTTTTCCCCACTGGAGTACAGCACATTACAATTTTGGAGCGTCCTATAAGAGAGTGTTTGGTGTTCAGGGTCTTCCTCAGACATTAATGGGTATGAATATCATCATTCCACGCTGCTGCACGCTGAAGAGTCCCTTAGTTTTCTCTCCTTGGATGGTAACTTTTGTATGAAAGCATCATACATGCGACTATACTGATAATATCGCTCAGATCTCTCTCTCCCAGTCTCAAATGTCAGAAATGATCTATATTAATGAGTACACTCTCTGTTCATGATGGTGCTTAATGTGCCAATGAATCTGTTATTGCTTCAGGGAAAGCTCTGCTGAAAGATGGATTCAAAGACTGACTGCAACAGGATATTGATTTATGTTTTTATCCTGATCCAACCGCAGACTTGTTATTGGTAACATTGAGCTGTTGACTCAATCATATCCTGCACTGGTTAGATCAACACTGTGTGTGTGTGTATATATGTATATATATATATATATATATATATATATATATATACTGTAGCTAACGACACTGGCTTTGCTTACAGGCATGGACGCTGTACATGTGGTTCCTTTGGTTCTGTGCTGATTCTTGAAAAATGATACGATTCACAATAACCTGTTTAAAGAGAAAAATGATAAAGATGATTCTTATATTGATAGGCAACGAGACTGAAGTCCTCACTAATAATGGAGTCAGACGCGCTACTCAAATGCTTCAACATAGGCTAATAAATTCCACCCGAGAAATGACTTATTCAAACCTCCCACCAACTTTACAGGTGAATTAATGTTATCGTGACCATCAAAAGGACCAAAAGACTAAATGCTGGGATTATAATTTCATTCCTCTGTGTTTGACAGAACTCAGCATTATTGACAATGGAACCAGTAGTTATTTAACTTATTCTTTTGCTAAATAGATTGTTTGTTGCAATGTGGACGCTGTCACAGATCATCTTGATTAAACAAGAGAGCCTAACTGGAATATGGCCAGCACTCTGAGTAAGTGTGTATGGGTTTGTGTGTGTGTGAATGTGTATGCAATGACAACACTGTTGGGTTTCCTTTTATCCCTTTGAGAAAAAAACAGGGTGAGAGGGACCAGAATGTCTTCTGACTCAAATGAATATGTGTTACTGACTGTACTAATATTTTGCTGTATTTAAGGAAATAAAGTGGTGTTACAGTAACTTCAAAATGTGTCCATGATAGTTTTTACAGGTTAGGAATATACACTTAGGACCAAATATACAGTGTTTGGACACTGACACAAGTGTTGTTTTTTAACTGCTTACCAAAACATATTCAATATACAGTTATATAATCAGTATGGGCTTAAAGTGCAGCCTCTCAGCTTTAATTTGAGGGTATTCACATCCAAATTGGATTTACGGTTTAGGAATTACAATCATTTTTATACAAAATCTCATTTCAGGGCCTCAAAAGTAATTGGACAAATTAACATTACAATAAATTACATGTTCATTTTTTAATACTTTGTTGCAAATCCTTTGCAGGCAATGACTGCCTGAAGTCTAGAATGTAAGGCAGACCATGAAATAGCTTTTGAGTCATTTGTCCAATTACTTTTGAGCCTTGAAAAAGAGGAGAATTTATACAAAAATGGTTGCAATTTCTAAACCATATCTCTAATTTGGATGTAAATGCCCTCAAATTAAAGCTGATTTTGTCGGTGTACACACACACACACACACACACACGGAGAGAGAGCGGGGAAAATAAGTATTGAACATGTCAACATTTTTCTCATTCAACATACTGTATTTCTGATGGAGCCATTGACCTGAGATTTTCACTAGATATCAGTAACAACCCAAGTAATTCATACATACAAAGAAATCAAGGCAACTGTGTTCAAAAAACAAGTTATATTTAATAAAGTGGAATGTCACAGGGAATAAGTATTAAACACGCTTGGTGAAATTCATTTAATATCTAGTAGAAAAGCCTTTGTTGGTAATAACAGCTTCCAGACGCTTCCTGTATGGAGAAACTAGGCACAGACATTGAGTGATTTTAGTCCATTCTTCCACACAAACTGTCTTCAGATCTTGAAGGTTCCGTGGGTGTCTTCTATGATCTCTGATCTTCAATTTGTTAGATTTTCAGTTGGATTCAGATCAGGTGACTGGCTGGGCCATTCTATCAGCTTTATTTTCCTTCTCTGGAGCTAGTTGAGAGTTTCCTTGGCTGTGTGTTTGGGACCATTGTCTTGCTGAAATGTCCCCCCTTGTTTCATGTTCAGCATCTTGGCAGATGGCAATAGTTTCTTATCGAGGAGATTACAGTATTTTCACCAGATGTTAGTAACTATGGTGTAAAGACTACGGTACCCAGAATGCCCAGCGGGGCTCCATTGTGATTATGGCGCCACTTTCTTATTGTTGAAGCTGCAGGTCACATTTGTGTGATTTCCCGATTCCCAGATAAAGGACATAAAATGACATCCAGCCTCCTGCCTATTTTTATTATCACCGTGTTGCACCAGAGACAAGGCCCAACATGATATGGTGTCAGATGTTTGGAGTTCAATGTGAATTCTGGAGAGGATGTTTTGTGAACCTGAAGCATTCCATGCTTTGCTCCTCATGTGTCACGGACAAGAAACGGCAGGATTATAAGTGAGTGAGCGATACAAGAGAGACTTTGCTATTGTGCTGAATTGTGTTTGGGATTCACAGTAACAATGGAGTCATTCACCGTGTACCGTGGGCTGCACGGTGGCGCAGTGGTTTAGCACTGTGGCAGCACAGTTTACCCTCGGCCGGGGGATCACGGGGATCATGAGATCATGGGTTCGATCCCAGCCCCCGACCAACAGTGAGCTGTGTGGAGTTTGCATGTTCTCCCCGTGTTGCGTGGGTTTACTCCGGGATTTCTCTGGTTTCCTCCCGCATACCAAAAACATGTAGGTTTAGGGCGCTCGCGCACGCAGCGACCAGCAGCCGGTGGCTTGTCACCAGACTGCAAAACCAAATCTACCTACGGGTACAAATAAGTAACAAAAAAATAAAAAATTCATGCCTCCACCACCATTGTCTTTGAATGGGAATTTGGCTGAGAATTGGCGCAAATGGGAACAAAGACTACGGCTATATTTAGCAGCTAGCGGGCTAAGTAACAAGTCAGAGTCGCGGCAAATGGGCGCAGTCGGGCATTTGGCCTACTTCCGGTTAGCAACCCACATGGCAACGCCGTACTAGGTGAAAACAATTCAGTGGCGACCTAGTCCCAGGCAGCTGCCGTGACCCAGTCAAGCTTGTCCAGCCCGTCGTAGTGCATTATATTCAGCTCATCACGTCCTATATCAGGTAATTGAGTGATATTGTGTTAGTTTAATTAGTTGCCACTTGATGGGTCACGTTTTGAAAATGCTAGCCGCCGACACAAGCCTCTCTGTATTGTAAACAGAGACGGACATTTCGTCTATGGAAATGCATGACTGATTCCCTTTTTACCCAACAATACAGACCTCTCTATGTGCAGTCAGCCTGACTAATTTAACTGTAGACTGTAGTAAATAGTGCAACAAAGGGGCTGGCCATTAATGAAAGAGGTGACAAATACGGTTTCGCCGTATTTTAATACGGGGAAAATGCAATTTTAGCAAATACAGGCGTATTGCCATTTCTGTACGCCAAAAAGAAAAATATACGGGAAAAGAGGAACACCTCATGTGACTCCCACAGCGAGCTGGCAGAGCGCTCAGCGTGAGCAATTACTGATCGTTATAGAAGCGCCTCGCACCTTCTGCGGCTCTGGAACAGAGAGGAATCCCGGCGCCAGTAATGCTGCGCCTGATATGTGTGACTAATGCAAATGTATATGCTTTCCTGCTGTCTACTGTGATGCTAATGTGCCATGCATGCATTAGCCGGGTATATATGTTGACTGTCTGCATGAAGCACCCTTTTAAACTTCACTCGTGTCCGCCTACACTTATTTCGATCCAACACAAGCGCACCTAAGCAGTGTTTAGCATCAGTGAACATTTTCTTGTTTAATTATTTCTTTTAAGAATTACTCCTGTGCTGCCCTGATATTTAATGGATTGGTCATGTTACCCATAGGGGCCTTTCCTTAAAAACATTCAAAACATGTAAGAGGGTTAATCATGTTAATATGGGTCGAAGCAAATATGCTTACCAGGGGTGTCGATCAAGTAGCTGTACATGTCCGGCCACTGCACAGCTGGCCACCTCGTCGGGTCATTAACCCATTTTCCGGCTGGTAGTTTGTATGGGCAATCTATCAGTCCACTTGCTGTCAGTTTCTCCAGGTAATGTAGCCTGGCTGACTCATCAAGCTTTTCTACGTAGTCACATGCCATGAGAAAAAGTCAAAAAACTGCACTCGACAATGCTTGGTAACGGGTTGTTTTCACCGAGTTAAGATGGCAGCGATGTGTTACTAACCGGAAGTGATGTAGCCCCGACTGCGCCCATAGCTGTCCTGCTGCATTGTATCTGCGAAGAGGCGCCGGACATCTACAATACACGTCATTCAAAGCATGCTGGTCCAGGGGACAAGAAATTGTCAGAAGTTCTGAAAGCTTTTGAAACCTACTGTGCGCCAAGGAGGAACACTGTGTTTGAAAGACATCAGATCTGGGCCCATCACTTTGAGGAAGGAGCAGGCATTGACAAATTCATGACTAAACTGTGACAGAGCACAAAATTGTGAGTTTAAAGAAACTGAAGATCTGATGATAAGGGACAAAATTGTGTTCAGTGTGACCGATGGCAGACTACGTGAAAAGCTACTGCGACCACCACAGATCTGGACCTCACAAAGGCAATTGACATCTATCATAGGGATGGGCATATCGATACTCAAGTATCGATAGTTCGATACCAGCTGGTCGATACTTTGAAGTTGATACTTTTTAAAATATTGCGATAGCACTATGTTAATACAAAATGTGCAATTTGTTTTCGCTTCTGAGAGTTTTACGCATTAAATTTATGTGTAAAAACCGGTGAAAAACCAGCCCAGGCATGTTTTAGAGATGGTCTGCCGTGTCACATGATTATGGCAGCCTATCAGATATCAGAGCCGAAGACTCACTGCCACTGTGCAGCCAAGCACTCAGAGTGAGCTCAGCAGTGTCGGGCGGCAGAAGTATTACTTCTTAAATGTTACACCATTCGTCCAAATTCTATGGTGATGGCAGAATAAAATTTGAAAAACAAACAAAATAAGGACTATTTAAGTTTGTAAAATAATAGTGTAAAAATAAAATAAATACATAATAAATTACAAAAAGCTGCACTGTGAAAAAAAATTTACGCATACACTACCGTTCAAAAGTTTGGGGTCACCCAGACAATTATTTTGTGTTTTCCATGAAAAGTCACACTTATTTACCACCATGAGTTGTAAAATGAATAGAAAATATAGTCAAGACATTGACAAGGTTAGAAATAATGATTTGTATTTGAAATAATTTTTTCCTTCAAACTTTGCTTTCGTCAAAGAATCCTCCATTTGCAGCAATTACAGCATTGCAGACCTAACATGATTGCACAAGGGTTTTCTAATCATCCATTAGCCTTCTGACTCAATGAGCAAACACATTGTACCATTAGAACACTGGAGTGATAGTTGCTGGAAATGGGCCCCTATACACCTATCTAGATATTGCACCAAAAACCAGACATTTGCAGCTAGAATAGTCATTTACCACATTAGCAATGTATAGAGTGTATTTCTGATTAGTTTAAAGTTATCTTCATTGAAAAAAAAGTGCTTTTCTTTCAAAAATAAGGAAATTTCTAAGTGACCCCAAACTTTTGAACGGTAGTGTACTGTATATACTGCTTGGTATTACCATAGAATTTGGGTGAATGGTGAAACATTTCAAAAGTACAAAAATACTTGAATCCAGTTGAGAATTCTCACCAAATTAAGAAATGGAATTAATTTTGCATTCATTTTAAGTCTTAATTATTTTTATTATAATTGAAAAAATCATTTTATTTTATTTACTTTGCTCATTGTTCTATTTTATTATCATTTTATAAGCATTTCTTTCAAGTGTTTATGTTAATGAGTTTTATTCATATTTCATATTGCCCTTGCAATAAAGTTATTAATGAAACTGCAATCATGTGATTTTGGGCAAAAAGTATCGGAATCAGTATCAAAGAAAAAGTCTCATAAATTAATGGTATCGTATGGAAAGGAAAAATGCTGGTATCGCCCATCTCTAATCTGTCATGCAAAAGAAGTCTCATCTGCACAAGCAAAAATCATGTCAAGTAGCACGAGCACTGCACACGTGTGTGCCATGGAGAGAAGTGCCCACAAAGCAAAGCCCATCCAGCTGAACAGAACACAGGCCAAGCAGCAGGTAAAGAACTTTGGAAAATGTGGCAAATCACATAAACCCTGAAACTGTCCAGCATTCGGTGCAGCGTGTAGAAAATGTGGCAAGAAAAAAACATTTTGCTGCTGTATGTAAAACAGGAAAGAATGCTGCACACAGAGAGGCCTGAGCTAAAGGGATAGACTCATTGTTTATAGGAACAATAAACCAAACTGGCCCAAAAGACAGGCTGGTACACAAACTTGTTTATAGGAAAACAGACAATCAATTTTAAGTTGGACACTGGTGCTGAAGCTAATGTGCTACCAGACACAGTTGCAAGTACACTGCCAAAGCACTATGAACTGGAAAAGACTGAGACAGTGCTTATAGCCTATGGGGGGGCACGAATCAAACCAAAGGTATCCTATCACTCCCAGTTCACGCCCAGCACAAACAAACTCAGCTGAAGTTTTTTGTCACTGATGCGTCAGACACACCACTCCCGGGCAGGAGAGCATGTGTGGAGCTGGATCTCTTCAGAAAAGTTGACACCATGGCACAACAGATGCCACCACGCTCAAAAGAGAAGCTGGTGAAACGCTATGCAGCTGTGTTTCAGGGTCTTGGTGAGTTTCCAGGTGTGCATCACATCTACACAGACAAAAACATCCCACCAGTAGTGCATGATTGCCGGAAAATACCATTTTCAGTGATGGACAGGTTAAAAGAGACACTTAACGCCCAAGAAGAGAGAGGTGTGATACGGAAGGTCACAAAGCCGACACAATGGGTGAGCAAGCAGCCTGGTCATGACAGAAAAAAGAAATGGCACATTACGGGTGTGTTTGAATCCGAAAGACCTGAATAAAGCCATACAGCACCAGCATTTTCCCATACCTACACCTGAAGACGTGCAACGCAAGCTAGCTAGCAAGGTATTTACAATCCTCCATGAGAAGGATGGGTATAAGCAAAGTAAAATTAGATGATGCATCTGAAGATTTGTGCACTTTCAACACACCATGGGGAAGGTATCAGTTCACCCGGCTACCTTTTGGAATTAAAAGTGCAAGAGAGGTGTTCCAGCAGATAAACTCAGAGTTTTGGGGACATTAATGGTGTACATATAATAGCAGATGACATGATAATTGCAGCAGAAACCAAAGAGGAGCATGACCGCATCCTGCAACAGGTGATAGACAGAGCCATGCATCTGAATGTGAAATTCAATGCTGACTAGATTCAGTACATGGTCAGTGAAGTGAAATATATGGGGCATATTATGAGTACTGATGGAATGAGAGCTGACAGCTCCAAGGTAGCTATGATAACACAAATGCCACCAGCAGAAGACAAAAAGGGTCTACAAAGACTGTTGGGCATGACAAGGTTTTTGGCTCAGTACATTCCAAATGAGACCACAATCACAGCACCACTACAGACATTGCTGAGAAAGGATACTGAGTGGCAGTGGCACCCAGAGCACCAGGTGGGACTAGACAAGCTGAAGGCTGCCATATCAAATGCACCACAGCTTAGATTCTTCAACCCAAGAGAAGAACTGGAAATCCAGGCTGATTCGTCTAAGGATGGCCTCGGGGCTGTACTCATGCAAAAGGGGTGTCCAATCTCATTTGCATCAAGGGCTTTGTCTGGAGCAGAGCAAAATTATGCCCAGATAGAAAGAGAGCTATTGGCAATAGTATTTGCACTCAGAAAGTTTCATCAATATGTGTATGGGGTCCCAGTGAAGGTACAGTCTGATCGCAACCCACTAGAGCCCATACTAACCAAGCTGATTGGAAAGGCACCTGCAAGGCTGCAGCGGATGTTGTTGCAGATACAAAAGTATGGCATCCATCTGAGATACGGTCCAGGCAGAGACATGCTGATAGCAGACGTGCTATCCAGGGCCATGGCACCCACGGAGACACAAGAGTGAGTGACTTAGGTAAAGACAAAGGTGATCTATGCAGTCACCTGCAAGAGCCGCTAGAGGGCGCCATTATGCAGCAACTAAAGGAGGCAACAGACTGATGCTGAAATGCAGCTATTAATGAGGATATATAGAGAAGGATGGCCTGACAGAAGGAAGAGTGTACCTATAAAAGTGCAACCTTATTGGCAGATCGGAGACACATTATGCATTGAAGATGGCCTAGCCCTCCTGTTGTCCTCATATTCTGTATACACCCTGTGTCCTCCGGGTCAAAATGACCCGTCTTCACTAAACCCCCAATATAAGCAGCTCAATTGAATTTTAAAGCAAGAAATTTCTTTGTGTCTGTGTGTGTGCGTGTCTGCCATGTTTATAGGACATCATAGGATGGCCTATGATCTCTGCCTGATCATCACAGGATGTCCTATGAACTCAGGCATCATAGGACTCGCGATGCCGTCATAAAGATATGATGTCTATATGACTTCACATAGACATACTGTATGTGTCTTTATGATGTCATATAGACCATCACTCATGATGCCTAGACTAATGAGTCTTTATGATGTCATATGGCTCATAGATAAATGTGTCTTTATGATGTCATGATGTCATATAGACCATCACTTGCGATGCCTAGACTAATGTGTCTTTATGATGTTATTGTTGCTCAAGATGAAGAAACTAAGCAAGAAACTGCAAGTTTGTCTGTCACATGTCTTGCTGGTCTTGACTCACGGTTATCAAATCATAGCAGTCTTGAGTAGGTGTGAAAGACTTTGAGTGGCATTGTGGCTCGGAAAATTGGCCTTCCACTCTCTGCATCCCATAGACTAGCTGCAGCCTCACCTTGGGACCTGTATACACCTGCTAAGATTATCAGCCCTAAGTAGGCCTGCAGGTTAGTCTCATCCATCTTTTTCCAGCTGTCTCCATATTTGCGAAAACCCTCCAGATTTGTCATCTCCAGGATTATTTTTTGTATTGCTGGTGTGATGAACAGGTAGAATGTAAAGACAATGTCATGGGCATGAGAAATGGCATACCTTGTGGGTCCTGGGGTCATCTTTATGACATTTTCTTCTGCCTCCCTGCCGTGTTGGTCATATGCTGCCGAGGACCATGTTATTTTGCCGTTTTTTGAAAGGAAAGTCTCTCTTTCAGCTTTAGGGTTTTCTTCTTCTTCTGAAGTTGATTCATCATGCTCTGGGTTGTATTCCTCCCCATCTTCTTTTTCTGATACATCCTCCACTTCCTCTTCTGAATCAGAGTTGTCTTGCTGGACATCTGAAAAAAATCAGCTCTATAGCCTGTTCGACGGTATAACGTGCACTCATGGCTTCAGCACAGAGAGAATTTGGAGTACTGTCATCTGCAGCACCTTTATATAACCTCTGGAAATCCACCTGTCTTGTCTTGTTTACGTCTGCTACTGATTGATCTGAGACCGATCAAAGGCACTGCAGTCCACGAGAAGGCCACCTGTCTTGTCTTGTTTACGTCTGCTATTGTGTTGTTTACGTCTGCTACTGATTGATCTGAGACAGAACTAAAACATTCTCACATTCTGTGGTGTGTAAATAACTCAGTGACCGTGATTTCAACTCAATTTGACTGTCGGGTCATTTTGACCCGAAGACGACCTTTGTAACTATTTTTGTACAGTTTACATGGAAATGTGAATAAAGGCAACAATTCACTTATCCTAATGTTGGGGTCAATCTAGGAAAAGTCATAAAATTTTAAGTTGAAAAAAATATTGTTTAGGGGGATTTTTTTTTTATTTTTTAACACAGTAGCGGGTCATTTTGACCCGAGGACAACAGGAGGGCTAATGATGGTGGGCAACAGAATCATCATTCCTAGAGGATGCAGAGCTGAGTTACTTAAGAGGTTGCATGTGTTATGTCCACAAACCTGGCATTCAATGAGATGGACGAGGAGGTTACACTGGAACTATACTTTATTAATAGGATGGTTGCAATACAGAAAACACACAGCATGTGGAGTTGTCCTGGGCAAAGAGGAAGCCCGAATGGCAGACGCCCTGTATAACAGGGCGGTGTGATGATGCAACTGGAAGGTGGCGTCACCACACCGCACTTCACAATAAACACCCATCACATTATCTCCGCCTTTACAAAATCAGAAAACGCAGCCAATTAAACCCACCCAAATTTGGAACACAAATCTTAAACAAACACACCAAATTAAAGCAAACATAAAATCATTAGGAACACTAAAACAAACTGAAGATAGGACCAGTGGGTAGACTGCCACACGGTCTGCACGGCAAAGTGGTTTATTCTGCCACCTTCATAAGAACAGCTGTGCTCCTAAATAAACAAGTTTCAGTTTTTTGTTTTTTTTTCAAACACTCCCCCATGGCGATGGTGGGTTGGGCAGGGGGAAACAGTTCTGCCTGAGGAGGTTTGAGGCAGCCCCGTGGTGGCCTCTTCCCTGGGGCTTTGAAGCAGGCTTGTGCCCCCCCCCCCCCACCAGGTCTTTCAAACGGGTTTGTGGCGGCCTTCTTCCTGAAGCTGTCGGATCCCCGGGGGCAATCTCCATGACGCCAGGGCCTGGGTCCTACACTGTGGCAGCCGACTCCCGCTGAGCCTCGCTGTCTGGAGCCACCACCCCAGCGGTGCCTGTTGTTTCACTGGCTGTGGCCCGGTCATTCGCCGTCCTGGTCTCCCACCAGTGTGAACCTGAACCCAGTCCATGACTTGGAGTGGCACTTTACTTGGTTTTACGTGCTGTTGTTGTGCTCCTGGTAGCTCTGTGTGCTCATTTGTCTCGGGACCTCCTTCATGCTGCGGCAGTTTTGTTGTCACAATGTTCGCTGCTGACCCTTCACCCTCAGTCTCCATCATCAGCTGAGGCTCGTCGTGGGTACGGAAGGTGTCAGGAGCCTCTCTGGTGTCTCCCGTTGAAGCGGACTCCTTACCCGTCAGCTTGGTCGTAACCTCCGCAGCCTGCTGAGCAAGGGAACGGGAGCAGTCTGGCTCCTCCTCTTTGCCATCTGAAGTGCTCTACAGTGCCTCGTTGTGTGTTGTCTCTGTGCCTGGCTGCCGTCGCTGTGCTTTGGGGTTCTCATGCACGCTCATGCTCCACCTCCCGTGGCCCCGACTCTGGCTGCGAGGAAAATGGGGTGAGTCTGGTTGCTGCTCTCCCTCCATGCCATCATGCCATCTTCGCTCTCCATGCCGTGCTCACCCACAGTGCTGCGGTTACTCTGTGCTCACCATGGTAGCTAGCATTCTGTTGTTTGGCGCTATTAGCCTCTCAGCCCACAGTCTCATGCTACGTGTGTGTTCAGCATAGTAGAAAGTAAGCAATTTGACAGCATCTGTGTATAACTCCATCTCCCCTAACGTGTGGAAAAATCTCTGCCCTTCTATGCCAAGTTTGCAAACAAGAAGTGCTCGTTTCCTTACTGTGTCGAGTTTACCCAGGCCAAACGCTGCAATGTACGTCTCAAACGCGTTGATCCAACACGGCCACAGGATCGCTGGTTCCCCTGGGTACTCAAGAAACAGCCGTAGTGGTGCTACGCATGCCTCCATGAGTTAATCCTCAGTCGCCAAATGTTATGTCCACAAACCTGGCATTCAATGAGACGGACGAGGAGGTTACACTGGAACTATCCTTTATTAGTAGGATGGTTGCAATACAGGAAACGCACAGCATACGGCGTAATCCTGGGCAAAGAGGAAGCCCGAATGGCAGAAGTCCCATATTATAGGTGGTGTGATGATGCAACCGGAAGGTCATCACACCACCCTTCACAATAAACACCCATCATCATCTGCCGGACCGGCGGCGCCACACGAGTCGGCTGCCTGTTGCAACAGCCTTTTTTTTTATCTTCCTTCTTCTTTCTACACCTTTCACTCTGTATATATATCACGGACGCACGGATCGCCCCGGGGGTCTCCCGGGTCGGCGGACGGAGCCATGGTTTGCAGCGGGAGACGTTACAGCGGGGAGGAGCTAGTGCTAGCTAGCACTTGGCCGCCGCCCGGTGCTAATGGGAAACTCGACATACCGGGAGCTGTAGCGAAAACGAAGCGGGTGCCGGGCTGGAGTTTAGGCGGCGTGAAAGAAATATAAGACAGAATAATAAAGAGCGATGGCAAGAACCAAGCAGACCGCCCGTAAAATCTACTGGAGGAAGAAGCCCCCCAGGAGACAGCTAGCCACCAGGGCTGCTCGGAGAGGCGCTCTGGCCACCGGCAGAGTGAAGAGGCCTCGCCGTCACAGGTCCGTGGCTCTGAGAGAGATCCGTCGCTACCAGAAATCCACGGAGCTGCTCATCCGTAAGCTGCCCGTCCAGCTCCTGGTGAGGGAGATCGCTCAGGACTTCAAGACCGTCCTGCGTTTCCTGAGTTTCGCCGTCATGGCTCTGCAGGAGACCAGCGAGACCCACCTGGTGGTCTCTTCTTCGCTAAGGGGGTCACCATCATGCCCAAAGACTTCCAGCTGGCCCGCTGCATCCGCGGAGAGAGAGCTTAGACTTTCTGCTGCACATCCACCAGCCATAATGCTCTGCACTGTGTCTATATATATACATTTATAGTAATATGGACATATGTTTGCTAGATGTTGTTTTTTCTTGCCTTCTGATTGTTGCTCTGAGTGTTGCTGTCCCTGTGCTGTTGCAATCCTGGAATTTCCCCATTGTGGGACTAATAAAGGCTTATCTTATCACAGCATGTTGCACATCAAGGCATCCAGAGAACCCTAGCACATACAAAAGCTCTAGTATACTGGCCTGGGCTCACAAATGATGTTCACATGATAGTTGAATCATGCATGGCCTGCCAAGAAAAACTGCTGAGCAATCACAAAGAACCACTTCTTCCACACAAAGTACCTGAGAGACCATGAGAGAGAGTTGGTGCAGACATTTTTGACTATAAGGGGCATCCATTTCTGCCGATTGTGGATTATTATTCCAAATATCCAGAGGTCCTGAGTATACCTGACAAAACTTCAAGAACTGTGATAGCGAAGTTCAAAGCGGTTTTTGCAAGGCATGGATTACCAGTGGAGCTGGTGGTGGACCATGTACCATTTGCAAGTGCAGAAATTAAGAAGTTTGCAAAAGAGTGGGGCTTCAAGGTCATACATTCAAGTACAGCATTTCCCCAGTCAAATGGAAGGGCTGAGAGGACCATTCAGACGGTGAAAAATATGCTGAAGACTGCTGACAAGACACGTGTGGACCCCCACATCGCACTTTTGCACCTTCGTAACACGCCGATCACAGGTATGAACCATTCTCCTGCACAGCTGCTCATGTAAAGAGTTTTGCATTCCAATCTGCCTGTGAGCAATGCTGCACTCACACCAACGGTCCCCACCGATGCGCAACAGGGCCTGGAGAGCAGGCAAGCACAACAAAAAAGGTGCTATGATAAAACTGCATCACCACTTTCTTCATTTCAAGGGGGTGAGAGGTTATGCATGGAGACAGCAGGATGGCAACCAGCGATAGTTGTGAGAGACCAAGATGAAACAAGATCCTGTGACATCATCACACCAGCTGGAGCATGCTACAGGAAAAACAGAAGACATCTGAGACCAGATAGAACAGCACAGCACAAGGACAACTGGGAGGAGGCCACAGATAGAAACAGCGAAGTGGAACAAGAAAAACAATCACCAGACTCGGCAGACACTGTGGAGGATGGCAACAGCAGAGAGCTTGTCACACAAGAAGGGCACATGGCTGCAGGGACACAACCAAAGCTAACTACAAGGACTGGGCGAGTTGAGAAACCACCCATAAAACTGCAAAACAATGTTTCACACTAATCCAGTGCAGTACTGTGTATCCTTTCTGTTGAAGTTGAATAATAACTCATTACAGTAGATTATTAGGGTGCATTCATATACTGATCATTATTGCAGAGTAATGTGTTGGTAATCTGTTTTAGAGTAAAACCAGCAGTTTAAGTGCTAAGGAATTTAAAGCTAATGCTAGTCTAAAAGGAAAAGCAAAGTGCTTTGGGTTTTAGAAAAAGGAGACTGAATAGCTGAAAGGGGGGATGTGGTGTAAAGACTACAATACCCAGAATGCCCAGTGGGGCTCCATTGTGATTATGGCACCACTTCCTTGTTGTTGTTGAAGCTGCAGGTCACATTTGTATGATTTCTCAGTTCTCAGATAAAAGATATTAAATGACATCCAGCATCCTGCCTGTTTTTATTATCACTGTGTTGCACCAGAGACGAGGCACAACACCATAGTAACAACCCAAGTAATCCATACATACAAAGAAATCAAGGCAACTGTGTTCACAAAACAAGTTATATTTAATAAAGTGGAATGACACAGGGAATAAGTATTGAACACACTTGGTGAAATTCATTTACTATTTAGTAGAAAAGCCTTTGTTGGTAATAACAGCTTCCAGATGCCTCCTGTATGGAGAAACTAGGCCCAGGCATTGCTCAGGAGTGATTTTAGTCCATTCTTCCACACAAACTGCCTTCAAATCTTGAAGGTTCCATGGGTGTCTTCTATGAACTCTGATCTTCAGTTTGTTCCATAGATTTTCAATTGGATTCAGGTCAGGCGACTAACTGGGCAGTTCTAGTAGCTTTATTTTCCTTCTCTGGAGCCAGTTGAGAGTTTCCTTGGCTGTGTGTTTGGGATCATTGTTTTGCTGAAATTTCCACCCTTGTTTCATATTCAGTATCTTGGCAGATGGCAATTGGTTCTTATAAAGGATGTCTCTGTACATTTTCCATTCATCTTTCCTTCAATTGGTATGGTGTTTTTGGGCTGATATGCTGTGCCATTTCTCTTCCAAACATGCTGTGTGTTGTGGGATCCAAAAAGTTCAATTTTAGTCTCATCTGACCAGACTGTATTTTCCCAGTATTTTACTGGCTTGCCCAAATGTTGTGCACCATACTTTAAACAAGCTTCAACATGCTTTTTTTTTTTTTTTTTTTTTCATGGGATGACTTCCTAAATTCTGATGAATTTCAGCTGGTTTCTTGGCTTTCTATGCCTTTATGCATCTCTTTTTCTTCATGTGTCAAATGCTCATTCCCTGTATCAGTCCACTTTATTAAATATAGCTTGTTTTGTGAACATGATTGCCTTGATTTCTTTGTATATATGGATTACTTGGGTTGCTACTGATACTGTATCTGGTGAAAATCTGAGGTCAATGGCTCCATCAGAAATATGTTTAATGAGAAAAATGTTGACATGTTCAATACTTATCTTCATTGCTGTATATATACCCCTCATGGATCGTCACCTTATCGTGGTGGGGGTTTGCATACCCTAGTGATCCCAGGAGCTATGTTGTCTGGGGCAATTTGCCTCTGGTAGGGTCACCCAAGATAGGGTCTCTGGTAGGGTCACCCAAGATTAACTGGTCCTGGTTGAAGGGCCAAACTAAGAGCAATCCAACAGACTCTCATAATGAATGTTAGAACAAGGATTCAGTGTACCCCGCCCGGCATGGGCTTACACGGGCCGCACCCAGGAGCTAGGCCTGGGGGAGGGGCTCAATGGCTAGTGCCTGGTGGACGGGTTTCCGCCCATGGGGTCCGGCTGGGCTCAGCCCGAAGAAGTTATGTGGGTCCACCCTCTAGTGGGCTCATCACCTGCGGGAGGGACCATGAGGGTCCGGTGCTATGTGGATCAGGTGGCGGTCAAAGGCCACCCAAGCATCCTAAACTGGCTTTTGGGACGTGGAATGTCACCTCTCTGTTGGGGAAGGAGCCTGAGCTGGTGCACAAGGTTGAGAGATACCGGCTAGATATAGTTAACCTCACCTCAACACACAGCTCTGGTTCCAGAACCAGTCTCCTGAAGAGGGGCTGGAGCTTGGCCTACTCTGGAGTTGCCCTGGGCGAGAGGCAATGAGCAGGGGTGGGTATTCTTGTATCCCCACACCTCGCTGCCTCTACATTGGAGTTTTCCTCAGTGGACGAAAGGGTTGTTTCCCTGTGCCTTCGAGTTGGGAAACGGGTCCTTACCATCATTTGTGCCTATGCACCAAATGATGGTTCAGAGTATCCACTCTTTTTGGAGTCTCTGACTGGGGTGCTGGTGAATGCTCCTCTTGGAGGCTCCATTGTCCTACTGTGGGACTTCAATGCGCACGTGGACAACAACAGTGAAACCTGGAGGGGGGTGATTCAGAGGAATGGCCAGCCCGATCTGAACCCGAGTGGTGTTCAGTTATTGGACTTCTGTGATAACCACAGTTTGTCCATAACGAACACCATGTTCAAGCATAAGGGTGTCCATATGTACACCTGGCACCAGGACACCCTAGGTCGCAGGTCGATGATTGATTTTGTTATCGTGTCATCAGACCTGCGACCATATGTCCTGGACACTTGGGTAAAGAGAGCTGCAGAGCTGTCAAGTGATCACCACCTAGTGGTGAGATGGAGCTGATGACAAGGGAGGATGCCATTCAGACCTGGTAGAGCTAAACGTATAGTGAGGGTGTGCTTTGAACATTTGGCTGAGGCCCCTGTCGGGGAGGTCTGCACGGTGCTGCACGGTGGGCTGCACGGTGGCGCAGTGGTTAGCACTGCGGCAGCACAGTTTACCCTTGGCCGGGGGATTGTGGGGATCGTGGGATCGTGGGTTCGATCCCAGCCCCCGACCAACAGTGATCTGTGTGGAGTTTGCATGTTCTCCCCGTGTTGCGTGGGTTTACTCCAGGATTTCTACGGTTTCCTCCCACATGCCAAAAACATGCATGTTAGGTTAATTGGCTGTTCTAAATTGTCCCTAGATATCTGTTTCCTATAGGCCCTTAGAATAGAGGGTTAGTATTAATGAAAGCGCTTTGAGTGGTCTTTGTGACTAGAAAAGCGCTATATAAGTGCAGGTTAGTTAGTTAGTTAGTTAGTTAGGTCTTCAACTCCCACCTCCGGAAGAACTTCGACCACATTCCAAGGGAGTCTGGAGACATGGAGTCTGAATGGGCCATGTTCTCCACCTCCATTGTTGAAGTGGCCGTCCAGACCTGCGGCTGCAAGGTCGTCGGTGCATCTTGAGGTGGCAACCCCTGAACTGGGTGGGGGACACTAATGGTGATTAAGCTGAAAGAGTCCTATTAAGCTCAGTTGGCTTGTGGGACTCCCAAAGCAGCTGAGGTGCGCCGGCAGGCCAAGTGAAGTGCAGCTCGGGTGGTTGCTGAAGCAAAAACTCGGGTGTGAGAGGAGTTCTGTCAGGCCATGGAACAAGACTTTCGGTCGGCATTGAAGAGATTCTGGCAAACTCTCTGGCAGCTCAGGAGGGGGAAGCAGCTCCCTGTCCACACTGTGTATGGTGTGAATGTGGCGCCGCTGACTTTGACTGGGGATATTGTCGGGCGGTGGAAGGAATACTTCGAGGATCTCCCCAATCCCACTGACACACCTTCCACAGAGGAAGCGGGGCTTGTGGACGAGGGGGACACCTTGCCCATGACAGGGGCTGAGGTCGCCAAAGTGGATAAAAAACTTTTTGGTGGCCAGGTCCTGGGGGTGGATGAGATTTGCTCTGAGTATCTCAAGGCCCTGGATGTTGTGGGGCTGTCATGGATGACATGCGTCTGCAACATTGCGTGGAGGCTGGGGACAGTGCCTTTGGTATGGCAAACCAGGGTGGTGGTTCCTCTCTTCAAGAAGGGGGACCAGAGGGTGTGCTCCAACTTTATAGGGGTCATGCTCCTCAGCCTCCCTGGGATGGTCTATTAATTAATTAAATTAAATCACCCTTTATTGTCATTCAACTGTACAACCAATCCTGTACAGTAGAATGAGATTGTGTTTTACCTATCTACTGTGTTAATCACACACACCCCAAGTGTAGAATCAGAGGGCCGCTGCCATGCAAGGCGCCGCCACACATTTCCCTCCTCCATTCCATTATTACTGAGCACCAAGCTGGACGGCAGGAAGTTCCACTTTTATATGGTCTTCGGCATGACCTCGGCCGGGATTTGAACCCCTGCCTCCCGGGTGTGGGGCGGATGCTCTACCAACTGAGCCACCACTCCGGTATACCAAGGAACTAGAGAGGAGAGTCTGGCCGTTGGTTGAACCTCGGATTCAGGAGAAGCAATGTGGTTTTCATCCTGCCCGTGGCACATCGGACCAGCTCTTTACCCTCTTGAGTATCCTCGAGGGTTCGTGGGAGTTTGCCCAACCAGTTTACATGTGTTTTGTGGACTTGGAGAAGGCATTTGACTGCGTCCCTCATGGTTTTTTGTGGGGGGTGCTTTGGGAGTATGGGGTATCGGGCTTGTTGTTACGAGCTATTCAGTCTCTGTACGACCGTTGTGAGAGTTTGGTTCGTATTGCCAACACTCGGTCGAACTCATTCCCAGTGAGAGTTGGACTCCACCAGGGCTGCCCTTTGTCACCAATCCTGTTCATAATTTTTATGGACAGGATTTCTAGGCACAGCCAGGGAATGGAGGGTGTCATGCTTGGTGACCACAAGATCTCATCTCTGTTGTTTGCAGATGATATTGTCCTGTTGGCTTCATCCAGCAATGACCTACAGCTCTTGCTGGGACGGTTTGCCGCTGAGTGTGAAGTGGCTGGGATGAGAAGCAGCACCTCCCAAGTCCGAGTCCATGGTCCTCAGCCGGAAAAAGGTGGATTGTCCTCTCTGGGTTGGGGACAAGCTCCTGCCCCAAGTGGAGGAGTTTAAGTATCTTGGGGTCTTATTCACGAGTGAGGGGAGAATAAAGCGAGAGATTGACAGACAGATTGGAGCATCATTGGCACTGATGCAGATGTTGTATTGGTCTGTTGTGGTGAAAAGGGAGCTAAACTCAAAGGCAAAGCTGTCGATTTACCGGTCAATGTACGTTCCTACCCTCACTTATGGTCATGAGCTGTTGGTAATGACCGAAAGAATGAGATCGTGGATACAAGCGGCTGAAATGAGCTTTCTTCATAGGACTGCTGGACTCACTCTTAGAGATAGGGTGAGGAGCTCAGTCATCCAGGAGAGGCTCAAAGTAGAACCGCTGCTCCTCCACATTGAAATGAGCCAGTTGAGGTGGTATGGGCATCTGATCAGGATGCCTCCTGGACGCCTCTTACTTGAGGTGTTTTGGGCATGTCCCACTGGGAGGAGACCCCAGGGCAGACCCAGGACCCACTGGAGAGACTACATCTCCCAGCTGGTCTGGGAACACCTTGGTATCCTCTCTGAATAGCTGGAGCAGTTGGCCGGAGAGAGGGGAGTCTGGGCTTCTTTGCTTGAACTGCTCCCTCTGTGACTCAGACCTCTGGAAAAGCGGTAGATAATGGATGGATATATACTGTATATATATATATGCCTACATTTCTTTAACAAAGTCCTTATTGTACTCAAAGTAGCAATTAGCAAAATCAAGAGAATATTGTTTTTAAATAATTATTTTTGGTGTATTTCTAAAAAAAAAAAATGTCGTAAATCACCATAGCAGCAGTGTCAGCATTGAATTAAACAAAAATCAAAATCAAACGAAAATCAAAATGAAACAAGATTATTGAATAATAATTTTGTTTCAATATATTTTTTTCTAACGAAAAAGTATATTTTTCTAACAAAAGAAATACTTAATAAATACCGAAAAAACAGTTCAGAAAACATACAGGAATTCACCTGGAGTGGGAATTAATTTCAGTCATGCAGAGAAAATCAGTTTCCAGAGGGAAGAAGAAATTTCCTTTGATGAAAATTTTATCTTTTTATTCTGACAATTTTGACCAGATTCCTTCTGGTTTGTGCTGGGTCAGGGCAGCATCTTTGGGCGAGAGGCAGGGTACACCCTGGACAGATCGCCAGTCCATCGCAGGGCCAACACAGAGAGACAGACAACCATTCACTCTCACAGTCATACCTAAGGACAATTTAGAATCCCCAGTTTGATGCCAATTAACCTAACTTGCATGTTTTTTTGGCATGTGAGAGGAATCCGGAGAAATCCCGGAGTAAACCCACGCAGACACGGGGAGAACATGTAAACTCCACACAGGTCACTGTTGGTTGGGGGCTGGGATCGAACCCAGGATCCCCTGGCCAAGGGTGAGTTGCTGTGCTGCCGCAGTGCTAACCACTCCCCCACCGCGCTGCCCTCCTCTACAATGTTATAAGAAAAATCTGTTTTCTTTGTGTTGTTTCTACGTTGTTTCTATGGCATTCGTACAGGCGCTCTACACTGAGGGGTTTTCGTGGGACCATCAACCTGGCCATGAATTTATGACCAGTCTACGAATGCTGGATTCTCCTACGGCTGCCATAACCCATAAGAACTCAGACCCCTTTCTTCTTCAAGGAAAATTATAGGGGTCTGGGTTCTTATGGGTTAAGAAGGCTATACGGTTACTTTGTTTTTCAAGTGTTTACGCATGGAGACAATATACTAGGATGTGACCTGTTCTACCAACTGGGCTTCTCCATCCGTGACAGTAATGGGCTCCGGTTGACAGATTACAATAGTTGGGATGCAACATGCCCCAATGACGATGACGTTGAGGGGGACGAGACACAACAGGATGACGACGACGAGAATACAGCCGTCCCATGTGTACAGGAAGGCCATTGCCTAGAGGGGGGGTAGTGACTGGACTTGCTTCAGATCCTCACCCAGCATGAGTCCACGGGAGCCACTACGGAGTTACAGGACCAACGCTGATCTCTTCTGGTAGTGATGTTGATAATTGGAACTTTGGTGGTTGATAAAGGCACTCTGCCTTCTTGATGTTGATTTGGAGACTGAATTGGCTAGCTGCTCTTGCAAATTTCTCCACTAAAGATTGCATATCTTCCACGCTGTGTGCAACTAGAGCACTGTCATCGGCAAAGAGCATTTCTCTTACTATCTTTATCAATGTCTTACTCGGCTTTAAACTGTGTCACATTGAACAAGTCTGCTTCTTTCCTTGTTTGAATGTATACTCCTTCTGAAGTGTCTTTGAAGGCCACCTCAAGCATGGCTGCCAGGTATAGCGAGAAGAGTGTAGGTGCCGGCACACACCCTTGTTTCATCCCATTGCTTACTGAAAAGTCTTTAGATACTGAACCACTCATTGCCACGTTTGCTTGCATACCTGTATGGAGTGCCTCGATCATGCTGACAAACTTCTCTGTACAGCCATATTTCTTGAGTACCTGCCAAAGTCCTTGTTGCGAAACAGTATCGAAGGCTTTACTGAAGTCTATGAAGACTACATAAAGCGGCATGTTCTGTTCGATACACTTTTCTTGAACCTGTTTCAAGCGAAAAATCATGTCCATTGTGCTTCTTTCACTTCTAAAACCACACTGGGTTTCTGGTAGTACATTCTGCGAGATGTGTTCATTGAGTCTGTTCAGTAGTACACGTGAGAGAATCTTACCAACAGTGGCTAGCAGTGATATACCTCGGTAATTTCCACAGTCTTTCCTGTCACCTTTCTTGAACAAAGGCATAATACTTGCATCCTTCCAGTCTTGAGGTACTTTCTGGGCATCCCATATCTCTTGGATGAGCTTGTACAGGCAGTTGGTCAGCTGAACACCACCAAATTTCCACACTTCTGCTGGAATTCCATCCCTTCCTGGAGCTTTACCATCCTGTGTTGTCCTGATAGCTGCCATTAGTTCATCAAAATTTGGTGGTTCATCCAGACTTGATACAGCTGGTCGCTGCACTAGAGCTTCTTTAGCCTCTTCAGTGAGATCTCCAGGGTTGTTTAGTAGTTGGTCAAAGTGGTCTGCAAATCTGTCCAGGATCTTGTCTTTCTCCTGCAAAACCGTTTTCAACATCCATAGCTGATTTTCGACATTTAACAGCTGATTTTCGATTATTGGATCGGAGAGCAACAGACACAAACGCTGGATCAAGGAGGCCATAGAGATCAGGAAGCGGGGAAAAGACACCATGAACCGAGATGAGGGAGCCTTTATTCTTTCCCACACCTGGGACCACATTCTCCAGAGACCATCTGACGGCGGGAGGCGGGGCTGGCTCGGTGGATCTGACAGATCTGCGGAGCTGGCCCTGCCTATGAAAATCAGCTGATAAATGTCACCTGGCAGCAATCAGCTGACTCTTCTGACGAAGGCTGCAGTGCAGTTGAAACATGTAAAGAAGGTAAAGACATCTTTCTATTTTATTTTTTGTCTTTCATATGAACAAAAGATAAATAAATTGCTGCTATCTCCTTTCTAACTGCAAAGCCCACTCCTGCTTCTCTCCTTTCTTGAGTTGATCTCCCACTCCAAAAGAAGATGTACCCATGGTCTTTCAAGCTGTCATATCCAGGCAATCTTGTTTCACTAAGTGCAGCTACAGTATGTCTACATTGTACCTGTTCATTTCCAGGGCCACAAGCGCGGTCTATCTTTCTGGGCGCTGTGATGTTGTTCTGTCCAACAGAGTGCGTACATTCCATTCTGCTACACACAAGGCTGCTGTTTTCTTCTTCTTTTGTCTTCCTGCTCCTAGCTTACTTTTCGCTGCCTGTCGGAGTGTGAACAGATCAGCGCAGACCTTGTAAGCCCGGGCGACGTCCGAGCCGGTATGAGTTGCTTTCTGATTGACCATTTCATAAAACTGCTTGCAAAGTATTTGAGTACTGCTAGCTTTTGCTGGACTAGCAGCACATTCTTAGCAGATAAAGGTATTATCAGTAGCAAGGACAAGCCAAGACAAACTGACTCCAGTATCTGTTGCAGTGACTGACCAGATGATAGGTTTGTTTATCTCTGCTCTTTGTGTAGTGCACGTCACAATGCACCGACTGGCACAGTCCACCACAGACCTTGCGACAGATGTGTTTATCTGCCAGGATGTCCAGTCTCACCCCGTGTAACTGGGGGTGGTCCACCACAGACCTGTGGCAGATATTGTTTTTAGTTCTGCCAGGATGCCCTGTTTCACCCTCCATGCCCTCGGAAGGGCGGGGATGCCGGTTGAGTCACCGACGGCCCGACCCATGAGACAAGTAGTACCGGTTTTCATGGTTATCCGGTAGCAAGCAAGCCAATGCCTGACCTGACAAAAGGACCTTAATGTACTCCACACAATAACCACCTCAGCTATTGGCACAGAAAAACTAGCACACCAACAGTATTACATTTGCTGCTGTATGTCTCTGCACTTTACTGCAACCATTTGCACAAATGCCATATCTGCTGCTGTCTGTCATTGCAATACTGATCTTGTGCAGTCCTATCTGTCACTGTCTACACTTACACTACCACACTGAACTTGCAACTACGAGTATTACTGCTCTACTTTTCTGTATATAAGATTGATGGGTCTCATCATTCATCGTTTATCTTTATTTGCACTATGGGAGGTCTGGGTCTATCTTTTGTTGCCATTTGCACTACAGGTTGCATTACTGTACATAGACTGCTGTTGTTTTTCCAGCTTTATTCCTTTTTATTTTTGTATTGTGCATACCACTGAAAAGAGAAAGAAACACCATTTCAGTTCTCTTGTATGTCCTGTACGTATAGTAATACTGACAAATAAAATCTTTGAATCTTTGAATCATGAATCTTTATAACTGCTATTTATCTCTCAGCTAGAGATCGACAGTAACAGGAAGTCATCCATGTGCTTTAAAAAAAGTCTCACTGCTCCCTCTAGCTGCCCAGCATAGTTATAAGGTAAAGGTGAGTTAAATTTGTGTTTATTTCGAAAACAAAGCCTTATCTCGAAATTCTGGCAATTTAAAAGTTGAGAAAATATGGCCATAAAATGATCTTCTTTTTCTTCTCATTTGTCAGATGGACACTCCCATCTCTTCAATGAAAGCAACAGTATGCTGCAGGACCCCCAACTCGCCGTAGAGCCTAAGAGCCACTGGGATTGGGGTGGGCCAGGCCCGCTCTCTGAGCGCTTTGTGCAGTGGGCAGGACTGTAGCAAATGTTCTACCATCTGACTGCCTGATCTACAGGGACACTGCTCTGTGTTACCGATATGGAAATTTGTGTATAGAAGATAGTTCAGACGGTTGTGGCCTATCCTAAGCCTGACTAAGCCTACTTGCTCACGCCGGGTCAGCAAGAAGTATGGATCTTCTCTGTTATAGCTTGGATGCTGCTGCCTCCACTTAGTCTCCTGCTTAGCCCTGATGATACTTATAACTTCTGTGTAACTAGTACACCTGTCCACCTGTTTCCGCATTGATCCCTCTTTTGCTAGGGAGTCAGTGGTCTCATTACCAAACATACCGCAATAGGAAGGAATCCACTGTAAGGCGACTGTGTGACTCATGCAGATGGAGACAAGAGAGGAGGACAGGTCTCTTCAGGTCAGTGTCTCTATTGTATTGCAAGATCTGTAGGACAGACAGGGCATCAGTCAGGAAAATGACATTCTGACTGGCATGGAGGCTGACTTCGATGTGATTTGGGGCTATTTTCAGAGCTTCTGCTTTGGCTTTGTAGTTGATGGAGTACAGGCCTGTAGCGAGGCAGATTCTATCTTTGCTGCCTCCCGGATATAGTATGTAGACGCCTGTCCCTCCATTCCAAACTGCATCCTCTGCAGAGCTGTCTGTACATACCGTGGGGTAAAAAAGTATTTAGTCAGCCACCAATTGTGCAAGTTCTCCTACTTAAAAGATGAGAGAGGTCTCCAATTTTCATCATAGGTATACCTCAACTATGAGAGACAAAATGAGAAAAAAAAAAATCCAGAAAATCACATTGAAGGATTTTTAATGGATTAATTGGTAAATTCCTCAGTAAAATAAGTATTTGGTCAATAACAAAAGTTTATCTCAATACTTTGTTATATACCCTTTGTTGGCAATGACAGAGGTCAAACGTTTTCTGTAAGTCTTCACAAGGTTTTCACACACTGTTGCTGGTATTTTGGCCCATTCCTCCATGCAGATCTCCTCTAGAGCAGTGATGTTTTGGGGCTGTCACTGGGCAACACAGACTTTCAACTCCCTCCAAAGATTTTCTATGGGGTTGAGATCTGGAGACTGGCTAGGCCACTCCAGGACCTTGAGATGCTTCTTACGAAGCCACTCTTTCCTTGCCCGGGCAGTGTGTTTGGGATCACTGTCATGCTGAAAGACCCAGCCACGTTTCATCTTCAATGGCCTTGCTGGTGGAAGGAGGTTTTCACTCAAAATCTCACGATACATGGCCCCATTCATTCTTTCCTTTACACGGATCAGTCGTCCTGGTCCCTTTGCAGAAAAACAGCCCCAAAGTATGAGGTTTCCACCCCCCATGCTTCACAGTAGGTATGGTGTTCTTTTTCCTCCAAACACGACAAGTTGAGTTTTTACCAAAAAGTTCTATTTTGGTTTCATCTGACCATATGACATTCTCCCAATCCTCTTCTGGATCATCCAAATGCTCTCTAGCAAATTTCAGACGGGCCTGGACATGTACTGGCTTAAGCAGGGGGACATGTCTGGCACTGCAGGATTTGAGTCCCTGGCGGCATAGTGTGTTTCTGATGTAGCCTTTGTTACTTTGGGCCCAGCTCTATGCAGGTCATTCACTAGGTCCCCCCATGTGGTTCTGGAATTTTTGCTCACCGTTCTCGTGATAATTTTGACCCCACGGGGTGAGATCTTGCATGGAGCCCAGATCGAGGGAGATTATCAGTGGTCTTGTATGTCTTCCATTTTCTAATAATTGCTCCCACAGTTGATTTCTTCACACCAAGCTGCTTACCTATTGCAGATTCAGTCTTCCCAGCCTGGTCTTTAAAATGTGTCTGGTGTCCTTTGACAGCTCTTTGGTCTTGACCATAGTGGAGTTTGGAGTCTGACTGATTGAGGTTGTGGACAGGTGTCTTTTATACTGATAACGAGTTCAAACAGGTGCCATTAATACAGGTAAGGAGTGGAGGACAGAGGAGCCTCTTAAAGAAGAAGTTACAGGTCTGTGAGAGCCAGAAATCTTGCTTGTTTGTAGGTGACCAAATACTTATTTTACTGAGGAATTTACCAATTAATTCATTAAAAATCCTTCAATGTGATTTTCTGGATTTTTTTTTCTCATTTTGTCTCTCATAGTTGAGGTATACCTATGATGAAAATTGGAGACCTCTCTCATCTTTTAAGTGGGAGAACTTGCACAATTGGTGGCTGACTAAATACTTTTTTGCCCCACTGTATATACATGAGTCCAAGAATCTTTGGGGTAGTGGGTGTGTAGATATTCAAGTGTGAGGGACTTTCTTACAGGGTCACTCTGGAAGTCTTTGAGGCCAACTCCAGGAATACTGCATTGGATGAGGGGGCCAGTTCCCTCACTCCAGGAAGGGACCGCCAGAAAATGGGATATCTCCTTGGGATCTTGATCAAGGAGATCCCGATTCTGTCACACAAGTATTCTGCTCTGGTGCATGAAACGCCCTCTTAAGTCTCCCCTTTTTGGGCTGGACAGTCTGTCTTTCATGGGTGACCTTGCATCCTTCTGAATTTGGCAGCCTGGGTAAGGAATTTAGCACCTCTACGGTCCTAAAGAGGTTGGGGCCCTGTGATGGTTTCAAGCTCATGTATTGGCGTTGACTTCATGGCCCCTGTGATGATGCAGGCAGCCTGGTTCTGAATCTTGCTAACCCAATCAAAGTTGGACTTGGCCATGGTGCCCCATGCTGTGCTCAAGCACCGGTCTGACTATGCCAGTGTACAGCTTCACTGTCATGGTATCGGTGCCCCAGGTTGTTCCCGCCAGATTTTTCATGAGAGCAAGTTGGACCTTGGCTCTTGTTTCTGCTTTCTGTGTTTGTTTCTTCCATGTCAGGCATTTGTGAAATGTGACTCAAGATACATACAATGATACAAGCCTTTAGTTGCACTTAATTTTGACTGAGCAAGCTGAAAAGCTTGTAACAGACGGACAGATACAACCAACCCCACGTGCGCACGCAAGCGCGCACACACACACACACACACACACACACACACACACACACACACACACACACACACACACACACACACACACACACACACAGAATAGAATAGAATAGAGTTTATTTGTCATTATAACAAGTACATACACACTGACTGATTACCATATGGCTCCATTTTCATCGAGGCATAATTAAAAGGATAAATAAGGTTTAAAAAGTCATTCACCAGTGGCTTATCCGGACAGCACACATGGATATTAACATCTCCAACAACAAGGACTCAGTCATACTTAGGCATTTCTGCCAAAAAAAAAAAAAAAAAAAAAAAAAAAAAAAAAGAAATCGGCAAAGTCATTCAAAAATCCTGATTGTATTAACGGGGTTGGTAAATGACAGTGACCAGCACCGGGTCAGCGCGACCCACCTCAAATAAAGTCATTTCAAAACTGGGGAATGACAATGATAAAAACCACTGCTTACATTTAAAGTCATTTTTATAAATAGTCACCGTTCCTCCTCCTTGACCTGACATTCAATTCATTTCAATTCAACTTTATTTATATAGCACCATTTCACAACAACAATAATCTCATAGCACTTTCAACTGTAGGGGAAACCCCCACAATTGCAGAAAGACCCCAGCAATCAGGCAATCCCCTGTGAGCAAGCACTTGGCGATGGTGGAGAGGAAAAACTCCTTTTTAACAGGAAGAAACCTCCAGCAGAACCAGGCTTAGGGAGGGGCAGTCATCTGCTGCGACTGGCTGGGGGGTGAGGGGATAGAGAAGAAGAAGGAAAGAACAGACATGTAGAGAGCAAACAACATGATGGGGACTCAATCTATGGGAGAGAACAAACAGATGTTAATGACCAGCAAAAATATTTCACTGACAGTGAAAAAAGGAGTGAAGCCCAGTGCATTGTTGGAGGTCCCTCGGCTGTCTCAACCTATTACCAACATAAGGGAGGGTTCAGAGGCACATGATCCCTCCCTAATTATAGGCTATATCAAAAAGGAAGGTTTTAACCCTATTCTTAAAAACAGAGATCGAGTCTGACTCCCGAATTCAGATTGGCAGCTGGTTCCACAGGAGAGGAGCTTGATAACTGAAGGCTCTGCCTCCCATTGTACTTTTGGAGATTCTAGGTATTACAAGTAATCCTGTATTTTGGGAGCGTAGTGCTCTGTTAGGATAATAGGGTAGTATCAGATCTTTTAAATAAAAAGGGGCCTGATTATTTAGAGCTTTGTAAGTAAGAAGAAGGATTTTAAACTTAATCCTAAACTCTATGGGAAGCCAATGAAGAGAGGCCAGAACCGGAGAGATATGATCTCTCTTTCTAGTATCTGTTAAAATGCTTGCTGTAGCATTTTGGATCAGCTGAAGACTTTTTAAAGATGTTTCAAGATAACCTAATAATAAAGTGTTACAATAATCTAGAGCTAACAAAAGCGTAGATTAGTTCCTCAGCATCACTCTGACACAAGATGCTCCTAATCTTGGCAATATTACGCAAATGATAGAAGGCAGTCTTAGAAACAAGTTTAATATGTGAATTAAAAAACAGATATTGATCAAAAATAACTCCAAGGTTCCTCACAGAACTATTAAGAGAAAGAGTAACCGCATCCAAACTAAGAGTTTGATTTGGAAAGGTATTTCTAAGGTTTTTTGGACCAACTAGAATGACTTCAGTCTTATCTGAATTTAATAGCAGGAAATTACAAGTCATCCAAGCTCTGATTTCCTTAAGACAGGCCTCTAATTTGGCGAATTGATTACCATCATCTGGCTTCATTGGCATGGCAAACCGGGGTGGTGGTTCCTCTCTTCAAAAAAGGGGACAGGAGGGTGTGCTCCAACTTTAGAGGGATCACACTCCTCAGCCTCCCTGGGAAGGTCTATGCCAAGGTACTGGAGAGGAGAGTCCGGCCATTGGTCGAACCTCAGATTCAGGAGGAGCAATGTGGTTTTCGTCCTGGCCGTGGCACATCGGACCAGCTCTTTACCCTCTCGAGAATTCTCGAGGGTTCGTGGGAGTTTGCCCAACCAGTTTACATGTGTTTTGTGGACTTGGAGAAGGCATTTGACCGTGTCCCTCGTGGTTTTTTGTGGGGGGTGCTTTGGGAGTATGGGGTATCGGGCTTGTTGCTACGAGCTATTCGGTCTCTGTATGACCGTTGTGAGAGTTTGGTTCGTATTGCCAACACTCGGTCGGAGACATTCCCAGTGAGAGTTGGACTCTGCCAGGGCTGCCCTTTGTCACCGATCCTGTTCATAATGTTTATGGACAGGATTTCTAGGCGCAGCCAGGGAATGGAGGGTGTCGTGTTTGGTGACCACAGGATCTCATCTCTGTTGTTTGCAGATGATGTTGTCCTGTTGGCTTCATCCAGCAATGACCTACAGCTCTTGCTGGGACGGTTTGCCGCTGAGTGTGAAGCGGCTGGGATGAGAATCAGCACCTCCAAGTCCGAGTCCATGGTCCTCAGCCTGGAAAAAGGTGGATTGTCCTCTATGGGTTGGGGATAGGCTCCTGTTCCAAGTGAAGGAGTTTAAGTATCTTGGGGTCTTGTTCACGAGTGAGGGGAAAATGGAGCGAGAGATTGACAGACGGATTGGAGCAGCATCTGCAGTGATGCGGACGTTGTACCAGTCTGTTGTGGTGAAGAGGGAGCTTAGTCCTAAGGCAAAGCTGTCGATTTACCACTCAATCTACGTTCCTACTCTCACCTATGGTCACGAGCTTTGGGTAATGACCGAAAGAACAAGATCGCGGATACAAGCGGCTGAAATGAGCTTTCTCCGTAGGATTGCTGGACTCACCCTCAGAGATAGGGTGAGGAGCTCAGTCATCCGGGAGAGGCTCAGAGTAGAACCGCTGCTCCTCCACATTGAAAGGAGTCAGTTGAGGTGGTATGGGCATCTGATTAGGATGCCTCCTGGATGCCTCCCACTTGAGGTGTTTCGAACACGTCCCACTGGGAGGAGACCCCGGGGCAGACCCAGGACTCGGTGGAAAGACTATGTCTCCCAGCTGGTCTTGGAATGCCTTGGCATCCTCTCTGAAGAGCTGGAGCAGGTGGCTGGGGAGAGGGAAGTCTGGGCTTCTCTGCTTGAACTGCTGCCTCCGTGACCCGGACCTCTGGAAAAGCAGTAGAAGATGGATGGATGGATGGATGGATGGATGGATGGCTTCACTGACTGGTATAATTGTGTGTCGTCTGCATAACAATGAAAATGTATACAGTGCTTTCTAATAATGTTGCCTAGTGGAAGCATATATAAACTAAAAAGAGTAGGGCCTAACACAGATCTCTGTGGAACTGTGACTGAGCTTTGAGTTGGAAGAAAACTCATTATTGACATAAACAAAGTGGAACCTATCAGATAAATAAGATCTAAACCACTGCAATGAAGTTCCATTAAGTCCAACATGGTGTTTTAATCTATCAAGTAAAATATTATGATTGATAGTATTAAAAGCTGCACTAAGGTCTAAAAGGACAAGTACAGACACAAATCCATTATCAGATGCGATAAAGAGGTCATTAGTGACCTTCACTAAAGCTGTTTCAGTACTATGATGGATTCTAAACCCAGACTGAAACTCGTCAAATAAACCATTTCCCTTCAAGTGGTCAAATAATTGTGTAGCAACAACTCTTTCTAAGATTTTTGAAATGAAGAATAGAGCTACCGGTACCAATAAATGGGAAGACTTCTTTAAATAACCTGGTAGGAATAGGGTCTAAAAGACAAGTTGAAGGCTTGAATGAGGAAATTATTTTATCTAACTCTAAAAAGTCAATTGGCGTAAACTCATCCAAACATATCAACTGAAGGAGTTGTAGCAGTTACTGTATTTAAGTTAACGGTGGGAAGAATATGACTGATTTTATCTCTGATAGATGAAATTTTATTGTTGAAAAAGTTCATAAAGTCCTGACTAGTAAGCTCTAAGGGAATGCTAGGTTTGACAGCATCTTGACTCTTTGTCAGCCTGGCTACAGTGCTGAAAAGAAACCTGGGATTATTCTTGTTCTCTTCTGTTAATGCGGAATAATAACTTGTTCTAGCTTTCCTAAGAGATTTTTTAATAATTAGAAGATGATTTCTCCAAGTTAAATAGATTTCATCTAATTTAGTGGAATGCCATTTTCTTTCTAATTGACGAGTCTTCTGTTTTAAGCCACGAGTTTCTGTGTTGAACCAAGGAGTTAGAAATCTCTGATCAGACTTTTTCTTTTTTAAAGGGGCCACCTCCACGGGAAGTTAAAACAAGAGCAACCAGACGGTAGAAGAGATTCAAGAGATTCAAACGCTTTATTATCATGTGCATAGTTAAGAAATGCTACATTTCCTGAGCAATGAAATTCTTACTTTGCTCTCCGAATGAATGCCAAGTTAAAAGGTACAGAAACAACAATTCTAACAGATCATGACACACTAACACAGGAGCTCAATCCTAATACTAATGAATGCTAATAACACACACACCAACACACAGTTAGGCAGTTGAGGAATGAAAATGAAAATTCACTGGCTGACTAAAGTGATAGTGGTATATTGATATCAGAGATGATGTGAACCTGAGATAGCATGAACCTATGTACAGTGTGCAAATGAGCATTGTGCAACAAGCAGTGTATAATAACAAATTATTAATGTAACCATAGTACCAGTAGACTGTGCATGATAAGTAGCAGCAGAGATGATATGGACATCAGACAGGTGAGACTATATCTACTAGTCAGGTGAGTAGTGTGCAAATTTAGCAGCCGGTGTGTGAGTTCCTATATGCGAAGCTGTGTTACAGAGTTTTGGGAGTTGTTATCTGTTCAGGAGTCTGATGGCAGTGGGAAAGTAGGGGTTCTTCAGTCTGGTTGTCCTGCATTTCACACTTCTGTACCTCCGGCCTGAGGGTAGAAGTGTGAACAGTCTGTGTTGGGGGTGGGTGGGGTCCCGGAGGATGGCATCAGCTCTCTTTTGGACTCTGCGGTGGTAGATGCTCTGCAGAGAGGGGACTGGAGTCCTGATGATCTTCTCCGCTGTCTTCACCACTCTCTGTCAGTGTTTGCACTCCAGGGCAGTGGTGCTGCCATACCACGCAGTGATGCAGTTGGTTAGAAGTTCAGAAACACAACAATAACACAATGAGGAATTGGACATAGAGGTTTAAAGGCCACATTCATTACAACAAAGGGCAGCTCGGTGGTGCAATGTTTAGCACTGTGGCAGCACAGTAAAGCCTGCTTCATGCTACACCTCTGCTGTCCACGTATATGTAACCGGAAACCTCGTGTTATGACATTTACGTCATCATCTCCACTCCGCTAGTGTCCGCAGTGCTCGACCGCGGACGACCATGTGCAGCCCAAATTTTGTGACCATGCCACCTGCCCATGACCTTAACGAGTTGAAAAGCGCATGCGCAAGACTGAACGTCCCATTCATGAGGTGGCGATATCAACACAGCATTCATCAGTAGACGAAGAAGACAATGAGGAGGTGGAGAACAAGAATAAAAATATACATGAATCATACATACATACTTTCTTTCACAGTGGCAGCAGCATCTTCGTGGAAAAGTAGTGAAAACCAGGAAGTCTGACAGCAGAAAGGGACTCAATATTTGAAGAGAAACTTTGTGAAGAAGTCCGCCGTTTCTTTGTTGGTGAAAATCCTGGCATGTCAGCGCCTTGGCGCTACCTATCAGGCAGGAGTGAAACTACAAATGATGGTTGTGCGCATGCGTCAACCGCTTGGCCTGGGTAGATGAAAAAAGTGAGTATGTACAGCGCCACGTGCGTGCTGGACTCGTCCAAAGCGTACGCAAACCAAAGGCGGACTAGAGGGGAAATGCAGCATGAAGCAGGCTTAAGAAGGTCACGGGATTGATCCCACCCCCTGACCATCGGTGATCCTTCTGTGTTGAGTTTGCATGTTCTCCCTGTGTCTGGGCGGTTTTACCTTGAGTACTTCAGTTTCCTCCCACATGCCAAACACATGCCAGTTTGGTTAACTGGAGACTCTAAAGTGGCTCTCGGTGTGAATGTATGTGTGAATGGTGAAGGGGGTGGTGCCATACTGTGGCTGCCTCATCCATCCAGGTGGATGTCCTGAATTTCCCTCTGGGGATTAATAAAGTATACAAAAAAAGCGCTCCAGTCACCAACACTCAACAAAGTCTCACATATGCAGAGGAAATCCAGCCCAGGCTCAGTTACTGTGTATAGTTTTACCAAACTCCACTAGATGGCAGCCTTGTTGTTTGATAGGACAGCCACAGTTCAAGAGGAAAGGTAAAACTGCAGCCAGCTGAAGGAATTGTTTGAATGCTATGATAAAGTGACTCTGATGGGCTATTCTGAGGTATGCTATAAAAGCAGAGGATGCATTTTCTGCACATAGTCAGCAATCATATAAATGGCTTTCACCAAAAAAACTTGAGAACAACTAGTAGTTGTGGTTCACATAAAGATTTGATGGATATCTACAAAAACATACTGAGGATAGCTTAAAGCAACACTATTTAAGCTTTTCGGCTTAAAATGATGTTTCCAAAATCATTTGGATAGTAAGTCAACCATCAACCAGGCAAATGTCAGCTTCACCATAGCCTGAGTGGGTGTACAGCACCTGCAATAACTCCATGCAACTTTCCTGTTCCTGTTTAGGAACACTGAAAAGACAACAACTGGCAACTTTTATGGCCTGAGTCCCATTGACCAATCATACAAGAAGACTTTAGCCACCAACTAACAAAGCAGTGACTGGCTATTGGGGATTGGGCCATAAAACACGCCAGTGGTAGCCTGGTCAGCATTCCTCCCAGTGACAGTAAAGTTGTATAGTGCTGCTTTAACAAAAACAACCCATCTTTAATAATGACAGTCTTTCTTTCAATGGCAGCAAGTAAATAAATAAATGCTGCTAGATTTGCTGGCTGATGGCTACCGGGTAAAAAAAAAAGTGTACCTAATTTGCAGGAGAATCATACTTTTCATGCGGTTCAGTTCTGTTTTGCAAAGATTGCAAACATGCACAAGATGTGGTTCATCTTTTCGGTACAGCATCAATCAGTAAATTTCAGGTAAGCACATAATCATTTGATTGGAGAAAAAGCTTCACGAAAAAAGAGAAAAAAAATTCTCCATCATTTGATATCTACTGGACAAACAAGCGCAATTGCTCTTGAAAGATTTAAATTATCACAAAACCCATGTTTACCAGAATTCATTTTTCCATTGGAGGCACAAATGAACTGGGCAGCTTCCCCAAATTCACCTGAAATAACTAAAGTATCACAACTCTTTAAAATGAAATAGAAGGTCAATCAAGGCATTTCTTTAGTTCTTAATTGTTGGTGGTGCCCTGCTGCTGTAGAAACACTCAACATTCATTACAGTCCATCAGCAGCAGCTAAACAGTAACATTGTTCTGTATGCCATTTCTTCTTTCGAATGAAACATTTGGTGAAATGTTATAAGGCATAATTATTGCTGCAGTTCCTTAATAGACTGAGAATTATTGTTGCATGATTGCAGCTGATATTTGGAGCAGCCTCTTACTAAGACTGCATGTGGGTGGTGTATATGGTTTCTATATACATTATGCATGTTGTCCATGTGTGGATAGAGTATCTTGGGTGTTAAGACTTGTTTTTGTTTACATATGTCTTCATTCCTGTTTTTTTCCTCCCCCCCCTACATAATGGGAATTTGTGTGGGTTTTCACAGCATCATGCCTTTTGGTTGATATTTGTCAGGAGCTTTGGTTATGGTGATTAAGCTGGCTTGTACACTGGTGCATTCATATGAGGTAGATGTCTCATCAGGCATATCCTTCTGTCTCGATTCCAGCCTACATACACACGCTCTTAACATTTCTAGCCCGAGTGAGTGGTAATTCATACTCTTTACTAATTAGAACGCCTCTAAAGTACATTTTCAGATGATGGAAAAGAATCATTGAAATTTAAGGCAGAAATGGGCTCTTAATATATCTACCTTGGATGTGATTAATTCACAGTGTTACACACTCAGACGCTCCTAAATCAAATGGCAGAGATAGTGATAATTGCCTTACAGCCTGCTTCCTGTCCTCTAACTATCAATTGCTTCCTCAGACTCCATCAATTTTCATATGCCTGCGTCGGTGGCAGCTCGCCGGCCCTCTCCTCCCAGCTTCACTTCTCTCCTCATCCTCCCTCTCGCCTCCTCGGTCTGCGAGCCGCCACTACAAAGCTATAGCTTCTCTCAGTCCCTTTTGAAAATGGTTCATTTGTTTTATATGATTTGTATCAAGGTTACTAAGACAATGTGGGGTGGCCTTGGTCTCATATTGTATTTTGTAATTAAAGGTTTGACTTGCTGGTGGAAGCTGCTTTGTTCAGAGTTATTAAATTGCCTTTTATTTTTTGCCAGGTGACAGCCAGCCAATTCTTTTCCCCATCTCTCTATCTGTTTTTTCTGAAGAACCTCTTCTGTGCAACCATTTTTTTTTGTTCCCACATCCTGTTATTGTGGCATTTTCATATGGTTTCTTGCTTTTCTTATTAGGTGGTAACAGAGCTCTGGGAAACTCGCTGTTATGAAGGATGTAATCATATGAAGAATGGAACAATGCATTATCAGACTGTAAATTAGAAATGAGCGAAAAGGGGAAATGTAATACCTGTCTTCCAGTCCCTCCAATGTATTTGGCAAGATGTACCTCAGAACTGTCAAATCTTTCTTTCGTCAAAACCTAATTTGTGAGTGAATTTGTCATCACAGCTTTCACAATAGTATATTCGAAGTAGGAAAAACATATTATAAGAGAGAGAAATTGAGATCCAAACTACTGTTTCTGTTCAGTCAGAAATGGCCCAACTTACCATAACATGAAGGCAGTGTATCAGTCCACAGATATGTATAAAGATGTCACACTCTTTACTAAATATGGCTTGGAATCAAAATATTTGCGAAAAACCGGGAAAGGTGCACAAACTGATGGTGGAATTTTGAAACTATACTTTAGTAAGATTGGATAGCTCATAAATTCAAGGTAGTGGCTATAGATATGCAAGATGTTACCCTATACGAATGTCTATTGCTATGGAAGAGTTGACAATCCGACAAAACATTTTCAGATCAACTCCAAGCCACCTGTGGCTTAGGTAGATAGTATGGTGGGTCTGTAATCAGAAGGTTGCAGGTTCATGTTCTGCTATCAGCCCCATTATTTAAACTATTTTACTTGGCATGAGATGAAATTTGGAATTAAAATTAATGAGGTTAGCCTTAGGATTTGGGAGTGGGTAAGGTTAAAAAGGCAGTAAAATTTTGAAACAAGTAAATGCCTCAGATTCCCATACCTGTAGCCTGCTGCTTTTAAGATATGTGTTAATAGAACGTACTGGCCAGTCAGATTCGAGCCATATCTGTAGAAAACATTCTATGGCTACATCTTACGTATCCACAGCCACTGCCTAAATTCAAGTCTTAAGCATGTACTGTGATGATTATTTCTGTAAATAAATTGTTCATTTGAGCATACCTAAAATGTTTAAAAGATTTTTAACATAATTACACCATGTTCTAAAATATTAACTTGACAGTAATCCACAATGCCACATAATAGTTACACTGTAACAATGTGCCCCTGGTCTCTCTGTTACAACTTGCCCCATCGTTGCCATTTAGTTTTGACTCCACCAGGAAGGAACCCTGTACTAGTTAGCATGAAAATAAACGTGCCCATGTGATGGCCGCACCTGCAGCCACACAACAATAAAGTCGGGAACCTCACGCACTAGCACTTTGTCATACATTTGAGCTATGTTTAGTTTCATTATATATAATTTATATATGGAGACAAATAATGACATAATTTTAGTTAATATGTACTGTATTTTATCCGACATGTTGAAATGCATTAGTTCTGTTTGTAGCACACACATTTAGTAACTTTTGCATGTTCAGTTTTGTTAAATTATTTGTTAATTTCTTATCTTACCTTACCTAGTGACGTTACACTCGACACTGCCTACTCAACCCTGATTCAAGCAATATGAAACAGAAGTGTCGTGAGCTGTGTCTTGAGCACTGTTTCAGCATGCCCACAGTCACGTGACCATAACGAGCGAGGCCTCGATGTGTTGGTCACATCACGCGACTCAAGGGCTCACGGGAAGTTTGACAGGGTTGGGCATTTCAGCCGTACGTCAAGGATTAAAAAGGGGTCTATTTCACTGCTCAAACTGTGGGGTTTTTGAGAGGAGCAGATTTGTTGTCATTACTGCATTCGCTATTTAAATACAAGTCAGGGAAAGTATTACTTACACAAGTTAGAATTAGGTTCAGTAACATTAAACAAAAACACTACATTTACTAAATATTACGCAAGAGATACATACACACACACACACATTCACACAAACACACTAGAAGGAAGATAGAAAGATAGATAGATAGATAAGAGAGTTGTTTGTTGTGTGGTTGAGACGGTGCCATTTTTTAAGAGTGTAAGGTGTGTTTTTGTGAGTGAGTGAGTGCATGTGTGTAAGTGTAGTAATGGAGGGCCATGGAGGAGCAACCTCATTTTAGGACCCGCGATTTAAAACATTAGGTTTTGGCAATGAAACACGTGCACAAGAGGCCATGTTAAAATTGATTGTTGAATGCACTGCAACCATGAGGATGGAGAGGACAATGCCATCAACATAACAGGTAACTGTTATGTCTGGAAAACAGGGACAGCGGAGGTGGTGGCTGTGCTTAACGGTAGCTTTAAAAGTCAGCTAGTAGCACGTGCAACATACAGAGCTGTTATTATGCTAGCTATAAGGAGGTACAGGTTGGTGTGTTTCTAGAGACGGTGTGCCAAAGTGGCAGTCTCCCACCGTCAGTCCCCTAATATAGGCACGGTGTGATGACATCATCCGTGCCTGCGCCGTCACATCCGTGCTGCTCATTGTTAATATGGGAATATCTAACAGCATTCATTTATTATTCCATATTATTATTGTTTTCCAAACCTCTCTATCCACATGTATTAAAATGTTATCAACTCCATCAGTCAGCAGCAGAGGAAGAACCTGGGCCTTCAGCAGAAGACAACTTGTGGGAGCTTTTGGATAGCAGAGTTGGTTTGTATTATGTTATTACTTTAAGCACCATTTTCTTTTTATAAAAGATTGCTAATGACATTTGTTTTTCTTTTTGTTTAGGTGAAACACAGCACTCTGAAAGTGCAACAGCAGATGCCACAGTGGAAGTTCAATGTTATTTGTCTGAGCCCGACCTCTCCAGAGGAAAAGACCCACGAGTGCAACACGCAAAACCATATACCCACATACATACTGTTAGAAAAACACCCAATTCTTTGATTGAAAAATCCAAGAACAAGCCGGAGATTTCTTCAATTTAAAGATGTAACATTTATTTGGAGGTCACATGTAAAGCAAGCAGCGCCGGATCAGCGTGATTCAGCCCCCTAGGGGACGTCATCAGATTGATCCCAACTTCCGGGTGCAACTTTCAGTTATCTTCTCGGGTTGGTTGGGCCAACCCCCGTACAATAGGATGGGCTTGTATGCGACTGTCTGATTGGCCAATTTAACTCTGACGTGAACAGGCCATCCGCTGATCACGCCGCTGTTTCTAGAATGTGCGATCAACAGTGTGCGTGGGTGTTGTTTCCAGGTGTGTACCTAATGTATTAGACCTGACTAAAGGAAAGGAGAGAGAGAGAGCAGAATGAGAATGAGAATGCTCTATAGCTCTGCCTAATTCCTGTATATCAGAGTATAACATAACATATTTGTCCATAAGAATGCAACCAGAATATGTATGGAATATGTGTAGAGCATAATGGGAGATTACCTACAGAATTATTATTTAGGCACTCTAACTTTCCATTAACCCTTTCAATACACACATATATACATATATACCACATATACCCACACCTTTACAAGATGGCAAAAAAGTATCTCCACATACCAGCAACATCAGTGCCATGTGAGCAGGTCTTCTCCAAAGTTGGAGAGGTAGTAAGCCACAAGAGGAGCAGACAAACCACACACTGTTGAAATGCTTCTTTTTTCAATAAAATCTTTAAACACTCCCCATTCACTGCCCAAACACTACCCAGGTGCAGAAGCACCAGCAAGTTCCCTGATGTTCCACAACATAGATTTTCCCATCTCCTTCTACATGCTATATACATTTGTGTGTGTATATATATATATATATATATATATATATATAAATCAGGTTTCATTCACTGAAAATCGTCCTTCGACAGAGTTTTTTCAGCAATGACTAAAAATTCTGAAATTTGTTTTATCATTTGACAGATTGCATGGGGGGTGATCTAATTAAAGTCAATTAAAATGATAGATAACAGATTGATAGAATTTTTACAAGCCTGTCTGAGAAAATGCAGGTAACAAAAAGTGTAGTGCAGCCTCTGATATAGAGGCTTTTTCAGGTCTTCCCCTCAGATGCAGTTCTGATACTAAGTCAGCAGATGGCACCCTTTATTAAATGCTTCATAACACTGTGTCAATAATGAAGCGATTGTCTCAAAGTTGTTTGTTGTTTCATGAGGCCTCAGTTTCACCCCATCATTAATCTTACCTTAGCGATACTGGGGGAGGTCCATATGATGGCTGAGGTCTGCTGGCAACAGGAGCAAAAGATGTGCCATAGGATGCAGCACTGCTTTATAGAGGAAGTGCTCATTGGAACAAACCAAGCACTGCTCCATCATAGGGGGATTACTCAGCTTATCATTTTAAATACGTTTATTTGTCTTTCATTTCTGAGTTAGGTATTTAGTTAGTTTTGAGTTTGATTACTATTATTTTGAAGTAATTATTATACTAACTGCTGTTTTTGTATTTTGTTGTTAGATAATTTGTTAGTGTTTGTTCTCCCCTGTGTGTCAGACTGATCTGATCAGTCAGTATTTAAACTCCTCTGTTTCTTGTTTGTTAGGTCAGATTTTCTTCTATTAAGCAGTTGGTTTGATGTTACCTTATGTTGCCATTAAGACTTAAGTTTAGTTTTGTTCTTGTGACCTCTGTTATGGGCTCATGTTTTACTAGCTGATTTTTGTATAATATCTCTTTCCATTTTGGGGTAAATAAAAACCCATTATTTTCTAAAATTACTACTGTGTCCTTGTGTCTAACCAGCTTGGTCCCTCACAGCCCATGTGGCCCAATAAGTCCAGTATCACAAGCAAAACAGATTGTGCACGAGGTCACGGTGCTCTGACAACCATGAAGAAGACAACAGATTTTTTTAAAAGTTACTCAAGAGGGCTTCTAGTTCCCCCTCCATGGATTGCCACCTTAACATGGTGGATCATGGTGGGAATGGTCCCAGGAGCTGTGTTGTCAGGGCAACTTTTCCCCTGGTAGGGTCTCCCAAGACAAACTGGTCCTGGGTAAGGGACCCAGTGTACCCAAAGTAGCCACATGGGTCCGCCCTCCAGTGAACTCACCACCTGCAGGAGGGATCATGGGGATCATGGTGCTATGTGAACTGGGCAGAAGTCTGGACTGGTGCCCCCGTGACCTGGATCCCAGGAGAAGTGGTGGAGGATGGATGGATGGGCTCCTAATTTGTTCATCTGTCCTCTCTTGCATACAAAGATCCATATGCATGGCTTATGTGTAGTGGGAAAGTATAGAGTGTATTGGGCATGCACTGAGACTAAAATTAGGTCACGCACACACAACGTGGGCAGGAGGGCAGTGTAGCAACCTGCCCTGTGTAACTTTTTGCCCTGGCTTAAACTACTCAGAATAAAAACAAAGAAAGTGCTGGCTTGGTTAATCTGAAGTTCAAAAAATTTTCCTATCAAGAACAAACAAGCTACACCAGGCATTGGTGTTCAATTGCATTACTTGTGCAATGCAGGGCTGACCCTTTTTATACATAGAACACACGCTCCGTGTAGGGCCTCATGATTACACAATCACTTCATGTTATGCACAAATGCTGCACAGTTATGCACACTGCAGTGTCCGGGGAAGCAGTAGCAGTAGCATCGCCATACCTGCGTGTGCCAAGTCGAATCATCTGAGAGGAGAGGAGGCTGTGGGCCTGTCATCACATACCCCACACACTGCTACAGTGATTGACAGTCAACATCTGACTAATCACTGCTCAGACAACAGCACTGCTGCAGGTGGTGACCAAACGACACTTCAAATCTGCTACAAGCAAATGGGAAAATAAACAAATAAAAACAAACAAAAAGAGGATGTTTGTGCTTCATTTAAAGGTACATTATATTATCGAAGTAAAAATGTTAAAATCTGACCATAATGTACATTTCAGCTGCAAATTCATGACATAGGACTTGACAGAAGTCCAGCATCTTCTATCAATAATAAAAAAAAATAACTAAAATGGATTTTTCTGTGGCCCTGCGATGGACTGGTGATCTGTCCAGGGTGTACTCTGCCTCTCACCCAAAGATGCTGTGGTAGCCCTCCCGCGACCTGAAAAGGATTAAGTGGTAGAAGACGGATGGATGGATGGATGGATTTTTCTGTCAAGCAGCAGTTTTTCAGAAGCGTGGTGTTATTGGTGTGCATATATTGGGAGGCTTCATAACAAAATTTCACTGAGGACCAACTTAACCAACGGCAGTTGTGGTGTTATGCCACTGGACTGCTGACACTAAAGTTATCTGCTATTTTACTGCAGTACCTCCTTAGGAAAGTAAAGCATTGGGAGTATTCTGGCATTAGCAGAAATTAATAATAATTTGTTATTGGCTTTTACTGTCCAGAGAAATGTGCACATTTCAATGCTGATGCTAAAGGGCCATACAGAGCATTTCAAAGGCTAACAGTAAACTTTTATTTGGAAAAATTACTAGATCACTAAGGATCCTATTTTCCATGTCCCTTTATAGTTACTGGTTATATTCATTCATTCATTCATTTTCTAAGTCTGTACACAAGACAATCATTTACACCGTAGAGAGCCTGTTTACTGCTAATTCTGGCATACAATTATTACGTGATGAATAATGTTTAACAGTGTATGCCTTTCATGCTGATAGCAACAGTTATAATCATGAGCCATATTTCAAATTAATAGATAGCAAAATATCAATATACAGATATTTGCTTTGCACCATTAAGCAACAGTCTTATAACATTAATCAGAACCTTACTTTAATGCTCCATGTTTCCTAGATGTTTTGAGCAAAATGGTTTGAGACATTACTGTTGCATTCCAGACTTATAGATGCACCATGTAAGATTTTCACCTTAAAATTGTTTCCAAAACTATTCTGATGGTACATCAACCTTTGATGGAGTGAATGTCACTTCCCCCATAGTCTGCACTGCCTGCAACAGCTCTGTTCTTGGTAGGAACAAGGTGACATGTTTTTGCAGATCAAGGACCCAGATGTAGACCCCACAATGAGACCAGCAAATAAAATGCAAGGTAAGTATTTTTATTGAACAGTTTGGGCTGAATGACTGATTGGGGTAGGTTTCCTGCCAGGGAGGAAAAAGGCTGATGGGAAGTAACTTATTCTGGTAAGTATGATTAATCTTTCTAGGAATTGAAAGCTGCTTATGTTCAGGTATGGAGTGATGGGTTCCACTTCCAGGTGGAGGTGTGGGAGTAATCCGGGTATGGTAAATATGACTGCAGGGATTGGTAGAAGGAGGTGCTCCAAGCCCAAGATGAAAAATACAGTAGTCCTTTGCCTAACTCTTGGACATTTATAGCAATAAGGATAAGGATCTGTATTTATATTGTGCTCTATCTAATCTAATATCATAGATCACACAAGACGCTTAACTTGTAACTACACTGACTCTCTATTCTACAGGCTTATTAGCGACAGATACCTAGGTTAAATTTAGAATCACCAGTTAAAGCTGCATTTATGCACCCATATTGATGCAACACAGCTGTGACAGTGTCGAGACAGTAGCGACACAAAACAGCCCTGCATTCCCCGACGTGCACCTCTCTAGAGAAGAAGTGCACGTCGGCGACACAGGCCACAAGAGCAGTGATTGGTCCATTTTGTCTCCTCCTTCACATTTCCTGTTCTCGTCTGCTCCGCTAATCTCGTTCACCATGGCACCACTTCCAAAGTGAGTTGGATAAACAACAATCCAAATATTGAGGAAGTTAAGCAGAGATAGAGCAGCTGTATGACTCGTCCTGACACCAGTAGACTGTCAAATGACAGCAGCGGTGGTAGTGGTCGGACGTATCGTAACATCTTCTCTAATTTTTTCCATTGCAGCCACTGTATGAAAAGTTTCCTTTTTTTTAACATTTATTCGCTCCAACTCCATCACAGTCTGCTCTTGTCTGTCACTATTTAATAAACAAAAACACGACAAACATAAATCACTCTACACATTCTATGCATTCAAACCAGCACACAGGAAAAAATTGCAGATCACTGCATCAGCAATGGTGTGATGTGGGTGCATCAATCCTGCTTAGCCTAACTAACATGTCTTTGGATTGTTGGAGGAAACCAGAGCACCTAAAGTAAACCCACACCGCACAGAGAGAACATGCAAACTCCACACAGAAAGATTACTAGTGTACCTCTGACAGTGGATTTGAACCAGGAACCTTTTAGCTGTGAGAAGAGTTTTAACCACTGTAGCATCTTGCTGATGTATAATGAGCAGTGTCTCTGTGTAAATAAACCAATAAAATAACATTTAAAATCATCACGTCTTTAATGCACATTTGACTTACCTGATGAGCAACATTAAGACACTTTTTAAAACATTTTTGTTCTGTCCGTATAAGATTTATATCAGACACAGTGACATTTCAGTGTATTTACAGTATACACGTACAGTATGGGTCCTCTGGCTAAATAAATTAAAAAATAAAGATATAGAAAAGGTATGTGATTGTGAAGAAATGTTTATACATACAGGAACATGGAATTGGCCTCTTCACTCTCTGTCTGCCTCTCAGATTTGCAGATGCCTCGACGCTACTCTGCTGTACCGATCTGCTCGCCCGCTGAACAGGTCTATTCATCATGGCCTGGTTGAGGAGATACTAGGGGTTGGCAGAGGTGAGGAAGAAGCACGTATGTCCTATCTGAAGGTCTCTCTCTTGCCAAAACTCATAGCTGCTCAAGGATAATGAATTCCCCGCTTTTGCCTTTTAACCTCTCTGTATACAGCAGTGTTACAGACTCCAAACACATTACACCTAGATAGCCAGAATGTGGGAAACAAAGATGCCTGGACATTTTGTTTTTCCTCACAGCAGGCATGCTTTGGAGCAGCTTAGGGGGTACATAGACTTGTTTTGTAGAAGTTATAGTTTGAATAACCTTTTGCTCGGAGTTGAGTTGAGATATGGCAGCGAATACTTCACAAATCTGCTGCACTTTCTCCTTCTTGTAACTTACAGCCTCTGGATTTATTTGACACTGGTTTTGTGGTGTTGCATATACAGCGGGGAAAATAAGTATTGAACACGTCAACATTTTTCTCATTCAACATATTTCTGATGGAGCCACTGGCCTGAGATTTCCACCAGATATCAGTAACAACTCAAGTAATCCATACATACAAAGAAATCAAGGCAACTGTGTTCACAAAACAAGTTAGGAGAAGAAGAAGCCAACTTTATTGTCATTCAATCCATACAGCCAATCATGTACAATAAAATGAAATTATGTTTCTTCTATCTACAATGTTAATCACATCAAGAACGAGAGGGGCTGCTCCCATGCAAGGCGCTGCCAGAAACAAGTTTTTCTTTCCCCATTCTATTATGCTGAGCACCAAGCTAGAAGGTGGGAAGTGCTATTTTTATATGTTTTTTGGTATGACCCGGCCAGAACTTGAACCCATGACCTCCTGGTTGTGGGGCAAATGCTCTACCACTAGACAACCACTCCAGTTGTAAATAACCATTCGCCATCCCCCTCCCATATATATTTAATAAAGTGGAATGACACAGTGAATAAGTATTGAACACACGGTGAAATTCATTTGGTATATAGTAGAAAAGCCTTTATAGGTAATAACGAGTGTTGGGAGTATCGCATTACAAAGTAACGCTACAAAGTAACGCATTACTGTAACGCAACTACTTTTGCAGTAATGTGCTGTGTAATGAAATTACTGTTTAAAAATTCAGTAATGCATTACAGTTACTGAAATTTGATCAGATGCGTTACTCGTTTTATTAATATGGATAGATATTTTTAGCGCAAATAAATATAAACTGATCCTACATAGCTGAACTGACACAGTTGTCAGTCTCCTCCGTGGGTTGGTTTCCTGTCCTGCCCCAGTTTACACGCAACCCGGTGGGAAGCAATGCCATGGTCTGGCGACTTTGCATATTGAGCCCTGATCATGTTGTCCGAGCGGTGAGTAGCCCCCAACAGCTTCTACCTCTGTGGTTAAACATGAGTATTTTTAGAGCAAGAAGCTGCATTTAATGTTCGCAGTTGTGTAAATGTTTTCTTAACGCACAGAGAAAAAGTGACTGTGATTTGTTGCAGTAGAGAACAGCTCAAGGTGAACTTTCATTTATCTGTGCTTTCTGTTTTATTTTATCTTATTTATTTACATGCTGTTGTGATATGCAACTATTTCAAGAAAGTAAGTCCTCTAAATATGCATTTTTAATGGGCTGATCCAGGGGTGTCAAACATTCGGCTTGTGGGCCAAAAACGGATAACCAGGGGGTCCAAAATTTTCTCTGTGAATTTACAGTTTTATTTTTAGTAAATTTCTGACTTTTTACTGATTACAATAGTTTGTGTAAATCTGAGACATTTTTACTCTGTAAGATGAGACTTTTTTGTCATCAGTTTTCTTTTTCTTCTTTTTTCTGATGAGAACAAGGGGCCCTTGATCTTGCTATGTGTGCAAGATGATTTAAGTATGCATTTAAAAGTAATGTGAAAGTTACTTTTCCAAGTAACTAGTTACTTTAATGATGCAGTAACTGGTAAGTAACTCAGTTACTTTTGAAAAGAAGTAACTAGTAACTGTACCTTGTTAGTATTTTTTAGTAACTTGCCCAACACTGGTAATAACAGCTTCCAGACACCTCCTGTATGGAGAAACTAGGTGCAGGCATTGCTCAGGAATGATTTTAGCCCATTCTTCCACACAAACTGTCTTCAAATCTTGAAGGTTCCATGGGTGTCTTCTATGAACTCTGATCTTCAGTTTGTTCCATAGATTTTCAATTGGATTCAGATCAGGTGACTAGCTGGGCCATTCTAGAAGCTTTATTTTCCTTCTCTGGAGCCAGTTGAGAGTTTCCTTGGCTGTGTGTTTGGGATCGTTGTCTTGCTGAAATGTCCCCCCTCATTTCATCTTCAGCATCTTGGCAGATGGCAACAGGTTCTTATCAAGGATGTCTCTGTACATTTTTCCATTCATCTTTCCTTCAATTATATGAAGTCTGCCTGTACCATGTGCTGAAAAACATCCTTACACCGTGATGGGATGTGCAGTGCCATTTCTCCTCCAAACATGCTGTGTGTTGTGGCATCCAAAAAGTTCAATTTTGGTCTCATCTGACCAGACTATTTTCTCCCAGTGTTCTACTGGCTTGCCCAAATGTTGTGCAGCAAACTAAAAATGCGCCTCAACATGCTTTTTTTTCCCAGCAATGTAGTCTTGCAAGGTGTGCGGGAATAGAACCCATGTTGTTGGAGTGCATTACTTAATGTTTTCTTTGAAACTGCAGTACCTGCTAACTCCAGGTCTTTCTGGAGCTCTCCACGAGTGGTCTTTGGCTCTTGGATAACTCTTCTGATAATTCTTTTGACTGATCTTTCAGAAATCTCTCAATGAGCTCCTGGTCGTGAACAGTTTATGGTAAAATGATGTTCTTTCCACTTCCACTCCAACAGTGCTCAACTGGAATATTCAGCAGTTTAGAAATGGACCTGTAACCAACGCCATCATTATGTTTTGCAACAATAAGGTTGTGAGGGTCTAAAGAGAGCTCTTTGCTTCTACCCATCATGAGTTCTTTGCGGTGTGACAATCTGATATTCACAGACCTTTTAAATGGCTGTCAGTCAGGACTTGACCAGCTGAAATTAATTTGCACTGATGGGGGATGGGATGTCTTCCTAATTTCTGATGGATTTCAGCTGGTTTCTTAGCTTTCTATGCCTTTTTGCACCTCTTTTTCTTCATGTGTTCAATACTTATTCCTTGTGTCATTCCCTTTTATTAAATATAACTTGTTTTGTGAACCCAGTTGCCTTGATTTCTTTGCATGTATGTATTACTTGGGTTGTTACTGATATCTCGTGAAAATCTCAGGTCAATGGCTCAGTCAGAAATATGTTTAATGAGAAAAATGTTGACGTGTTTAATACTTATTTTCTGTTTCTATCTATCTATCTATCTATATATATATAAGACTAAACTTTTTTAGATACTGTATATAAAATCTGTTATCTGCACAAACAAGTGTTAGTGGAACCATTTCTACTCTGTTGCCATATTGTTTGTATTCAACAAAATGTTTTTAAAAATGTATTTACAAACAACATGTCATGAACTGAGCACTAGGAGTTTCCGCCATGCTCAGTCTCATGGCCTTTCTCTATATTTGAATAGTTGTTGTATTTTGTGCTTTTTGGTTTTTGCATATCTCGTATTGCTTCTTATTTTTTTCTCATCCCCTTGTTTATGTCATCAGTTTTGTTACATTTTTATTTGGTACTAGTTTGTATTTATTTCTCAGTCCTTATTGGTTGATATTTAAATCTTTATATCGTACTGTTGTGGTCTCTCTCTGGGTTGACAGCTGTCAGTGGCACTTCCGGGTTTTTGCTCCATTGTGGGTGGCACCCCTGTCAGCTGTCAGTCCCGTCTTCTCCCCTCTCATTGCTCCCAGCTGACCGGAGTCTGTGATCATTGTTTCCCCCTGCCCGCTCATGGTATCCACACCTGCTATCATTTGCGTTCAATTGTTTCTTTTCCTATTTAAGGACGGTTGTTTCTCTCCCTTATTGCTGGAGTCATCAATAGAGTCTCACGTCAGAACCCTACTCCCGTTCTGATGTTCATTCCTGTATTCAACCTGTCTATGCCGTTGTACTCTCTGTTCGTAAGTTTTGCTTTGCGCACTAGTTTGGATTTTTGTGTTTGTGCACTTTTTGGACTTTTTGGGTTTTGTTAATAAATATCACAAACCACAGTTCAGCGTCTGGGTTTCTCCTCTCTGCCCTGAGGGGCAGTTCATGACACAACAGTCAAATGATGAAAGGGAAAGTTTTGGTCTCGATATCATCAATTTAGGATGAAAAGTTAAACTAAGGGCTCTTTTACGTATGGAGATTGTTGGGTCACCAGTGAGAGATCAAAGATTGACCCAATCACTCGACGGTCTCCTAAAGTCTCATAAAAGCTGTTTTCATTTCAGTGTTTGGGAGATTGTTGCATGATTGTCATGGCGATCTAAAGAGATTTCTAAAAGATCCTTGAGAGATCATTAAGAGACTGGTAGAGTCTCATTGACAGACCAGTAAAGATAAAAATAATAATGGATTAGATTTATATGGCGCTTTACATGTCAAGTGACATCTCAAAGCGCTTACGGTGAGTCCATTATTCATTCACTACAGACAGACATTGATAGTGGTAAGCTACTACTGTACAGTGGTGTGAAAAAGTGTTTGCCCCCTTAAAAGTGTTTGTCACACTTAAATGTTTCAGATCATCAAACAAATTTAAATATTAGACAAAGATAACAAGTAAACACAAAATGCAGTTTTTAAATGAAGGTGTTTTTTATTAAGGGAAAAAAAATCCAAACCTACATGGCCCTGTGTGAAAAAGTGAGACTTAATAACTGGTTGGGCCACCCTTAGCAGCAACAACTGCAATCAAGCGTTTGTGATAATTGACAATCAGTCTTTTACAGTGCTGTGGAGGAATTTTGGCTCACTCATCTTTGCAGAATTGTTGTAATTCAGCCACATTGGAGGGTTTTTGAGCATGAACAGCCATTTTAAGGTCATGCCACAGCATCGCAATCTTATTCAGGTCAGGACTTTGACTAGGTCACTCCAAAGTCTTCATTTTGTTTTTCTTAATGTCATGGTCTGCTCTGCTCATTATTCCCAGCTGCGCGCACACCTGGTCTTCATCACGCCTGGCCTTCATCACGCCTGGCCTATTTCTACAGCGCTGCCCGAGCCTGCAGCGCGGAGATGTCTCACTGCGCTCCAGATGAGCGTCATCGCCAAACTCTACAGTCTGTCGTAGTCTCAGCCCAAGCCTGCTTCCACCGTCGCTGGAGAATTCCTTCAGTTGCTCACGTAAGCTCCAACTTTCTACTCACCTTGTCTTCCAGTCCACTGTGCACAGGCGGAGTCCGTGGCGGCGGAATCTTCCTCTCTTCCTCCTTGGCGGTGGATTCCTTCCTCTCTTCCACTACGCCAACACTCCCTAGACACTCACCCGCAGGAGCTGCACTCTCTACAGAAGGGCACTGTCTTCCTGGCCGTAGCCGTCGTACTGAACCTGAGCCTCTCACCATCTGCTCCCACAGTGAGCTACAGTGTAACTGTCTACTTCCAGCAGAGGCTCTCATTAACCATTCCTCTCTGTGTGTTTCTAAGGTTGCCAGGCTGTACGGTGTCCCGCTTTGTTCCCTGCAGTTCCTGCCTGCACTTACACACACCAACACACCATTTGTTGTTAATAAACCTAAATGTATCTATTTGGAGTCTGTGTTTTGTCACTGGGTCACTAAACCATGTCACTTAAGCCATTGAGAGGTGGACTTGCTGGTGTGTTTTGGATCATTGTCCTGCTGCAGGACCCAAGTGCACTTCAGCTTGAGGTCACGAACAGATGGCTGGAGATTCTCCTTCAGGAATTTTTTACTAGACAGCAGAATTCATGGTTTCATTTACCACAGCAAGTCTTCCAGGTCCTGAACCAGCAAAACAGCCCCAGATCATCACACTACCACCACCACATTTTACTGTTGGCATGATGATCCTTTTCTGAAATGCTGCGCTACTTTTACACTGGATGTAATGGGACACACACCTTCCAAAAAAATTCAACTTTTGTCTCGTCAGCCCACAGAGTATTTTCCCTAAAGTCTTGGGGATCATCAAGATGTTTTCTGGCAAAACTGAGATGATTCTTCATGTTCTTTTTGCTCGGCACTGGATTTCATCTTGGGACTCTGCCATGCAGGCCATTTTTGCCCAGTCTCTTTCTTATGGTGGAGTCTGGAGTGAGGCCTGCAGTCTTTTAAATGTTGTTGTGGGGTCTTTTGTGACCTCTTGGATGAGTTGTTGCTGCGCTCTCTGGGCAATTTTGGTCAGTCGGCCACTCCTGGGAAGGATCACCACTGTTCCATGTTTTCGCCATTTGTGGATAATGGCTGTCACTGTGGTTCGCTGGAGTCCCAAAGCTTTAGAAATGGCTTTATAACCTTTTCCAGACTGATAGATCTCAATTACTTGGTTTCTCATTTGTTCCTGAATTTCTATGGATCACAGCACGATGCCGCGCTTTTGAGGATCTTTTGGTCAACTTCACTTTGTCAGGCAGGTCCTATTTAAGTGATTTCTTGATTGAGAACAGGTGTGGCAGTAATCAGGCCTGGGTGTGGCTTGAAAAATTGAACTCAGCTTTCCAAAGATTTGATCAACCACAGTTAATTTATATTTTAACATGGGGGAGAGGGAAATCACTTTTTCACACAGGGCCATGTAGGTTTGGATTTTTTTTTACCCTTAATAGTAAACACCTTCATTTAAAAACTGCATTTTGTGTTTACTTGTGTTATCTTTGTCTAATATTTAAATCTGTTTGATGATCTAAAACATTTAAGTGTGACAAACATACAAAAAAAAGAGAAATCAGGAAGACAAAGGCAAACACTTTTTCACACCACTGTAGCCACAGTTGCCCTGGGGCAGACTGAGAGAAATGTGGCTGCCAATCCATGCCAACCACTAACACACATTCATTCCTAGTGTCATGGACGCTACAGGCAAAGTTGGTAAAGTGTCTTGCCCAGGGACGCAACAGCAGGAAGACTGGGGAGAGCAAGATTCGAACTGCCAACCCGCTCTACCTCCTGAGCTACTGCCATCCACATTTCCCTCCTCCGTTCCATTTTGGCTGAGCACCAAGCTGGATGGCAGGAAGTTCCATTTTTATATGGTCTTTGGCATGACCCGACCGGGACTTGAACCGGGACTTGTGCGGCGGATGCTCCACCTCTAGGCCACCACTTGGAGATTACCGAGACAACTGAAGAGATTGCTGGAGGATCACTGAAAGTTTGTTGGGCTACCAAAGAGGTATATATTTTTCTAATGCTCTTCTTCCCCCTTTACACAGCGATGGAAGTCGTTGAGAGATGAAAAAAATGGCCAGATCTCTTAACAATCTATTAATGAGCACTCAGTGATCGCTAAGATCTCCATCGTCATCCCACTTTCATCAAAGGAAAGCAAACTCTCAACAAACTCTCAATGAGCTCTCAAGGAGCACTCAACAAACTCATCAATCTCCCAGTGATCTCTCAGTCCTCTTTCAACTAACTCTATCAGTGTTTCATGAAATGCTCAGAGATCCCTCACTGATCTTTCATCCATCTCTACCTTCAGGGTGGAAAAATTTGTTAATTATTGAAAGATCACTGAGAGATTACTGAAAGAGCTTTTGGAAATCTGGCCATTTTGTCATCATTCAGCAATCTCTCAACAATCTCCACCACTGTGTAAAGGGGGTATAACAGAATAAAATCCACACTTGCAGTGCTGTGCATAAATTGTTTGAATGCTAAGTAAAAATTGAATAGATCCAAAATAAAATATGATTTTTGTTGCTTAATCTCATGTCTTCTCCACACCCAGCACATTTTTACTCTATTCCATCTTCCCATCTATACAGTCCACTTGTGAAATTGTTTACCTGGTGGAGAGTCCTCGTCTCCTCCTCCTACTCTGGCAAAGTATGATTTTTGTCAAAAGACTCCAGATGGCTCCGGATCATTATGCTGAAGCCCATCTGCACACTTCCTTTGTCCCTCTATACACACTGCTGAATTACTCAGGCACCTGCAGCGCTAGTTTCAATTTTCAGACGGAAGTGTTTCAACAAGCTTTTCATGCTTTTCACTATAGAATACACAAACCAATTTCGAGTTTCCTGACAATCCTGGCTGTTAATATCGTTACAATTTCCCACACAGTGTTAAAGACCAGTTTTATAAAGGGGTGGTTGAAACAGCTTCACTTTTCCTCTCTTTATGAATGATGAAAGTCTTGAGCAACACAGCACAGAGCTCAAAACTGGTTGACTGGGGTTATCTGTTTTCAGTGTAATTCTTGGATTATGCAGTTGGATGGCTACAGTTATTGTTGATACTTTTTCAGGGATTACAATGACCCCAAGGATTAGTGCAAAAATTGTTAAATTGAATTTTTGGGAGGTACAGAATGATAAAGGGAAATTGTGCTATACAGTGTTGCCTCAGTATTGCAAAAAGAAAGAAACAGAAGCAAGCAGAAAAAAAACTAAATTGGCAACCCTCTGATCTCCCTCCTTTTTTCAACCTTAAACCGGCTTACTCAGCAACAGTTGAGCATCCGATTTTGTGTTTTACTGTGAAGAATTTGAATTTACACTTAAAGCCTACAGGGATGAATTGCTTTGTTGAGCTGTCAAGATTGTCAGCGCTTTAAAGTATTACAATTTATATAACACAGTAATGGATGGAATGAATCACCAGTGGAAAAGAATGCAGTTCTTCTCAGATTTATGATGTTTTATTATCTTTTAAAGTGGTACCTTTGTTATTCAGAGAACATTAAAAAAGACTGCTTGTGTTATTAGGGCATTAATATATTATCAATTTCTAACCTCTGAAGAGTTATATTCTTCCTAAATTGTTTGCTTACATAAGCAGAAGAGCAGTTGGATCTGTTCCTACTAAAATTTGGAAACCAAAAGCTTAACAGAGACTAGATTTATTCTTGAAGTTACTTGCCAGGAGGTGAGAATCACGATTCCAAATAAATGTCACATTGCAAAGTGTGGGTGGGAAGCAACAAGGATGCAGAGACAGGAGAGCAGGTTCAACTTCATCGGTTTTCATTGTGATTAACAGAAACTTGCTAACAGGCTTTTAAAAACTACTTTTCAGTTTACCTTAGGCTGCATGTCCACCAAATGCGTTTTTTCTGCTCTGGGTGGCTATTTTCCATTCGTTCTCTATGTAGTCCAGTGTTTACAGCACTGAGCGCCCTCGGCGCAGAAACGCTCTTGGCGGTGGCCGTTTTTTTGTCGTGGCGCTCAGGGTGCTCAGAACTGAAAAAAGTTAAACTTTTCAGAGACTGCAGCTGAGCTCGTCAATGTCAGACCAAGCAGCCAATCAGAACTGCTGCGTGGGCGGGACATAGGAAGCCGGTACTCAGACTCTTGTTTTCCATGTCATCATATTTTACATCCAGAGTTGCTAGAAAACATTTCCTGTCCATTGTTATTTAGAGACTGCTTTTAAAAAAATCAGTAGAAAGTCTGACCATAGGAAACGCCGAAGTGCTGAGCTGAGAGTGACGAGCTGTTGCTGGGATACAGGGCACAGACTTTTTTTCCCCCAGAGTGCCATGCACAAACACTGAAAAAACAAACAAAAAAATGCTCAGGGCAGTCGGTTGACAAAAAACGCGTTTGGTGGACACACAGCCTAACTCTGGGTTACAGTAACCAAATGCCAAATTCAAATTTAAAGGACAGTTTACAGGGGCCGCTGATTACACTTCCTCCCCACATTTTAACAGCTCACACGTCTTAATGAAATGTTTGTGGCACATTTTGTTCAACATTCCTTTGTTTTTTTAAATTTTATTTTATTTTTGTGGCCTTTCTGAGAATGGCTTGTTTCAGTACACATCCCTTTAAATCCCTCAGACTACATTCTACTTCACCCTCCCTCATGCATCACTATTGCTAACCTAGTGCTTTAGCTACTGTGACCAAGGGGGATGGGCAGTGAAGCCCACCTGGTGACGTCCAACCATCCAGAGTGCTGCACTTGTGTCACCAAGAGGGTCAACCCACTTGGCAAACCTGTAGAAAAGCCTTTTATTGACTCTGGTACATTAAGATTTGCTTGGGTGGCGAACACAATCCAACTAAAGTAAATTTGTTTCAAAGAATGAATTAAATAAAGCATCACTGGTGGGTAGAGGTTTCAGTGGTTGATAGAATATGACCGGTCCCTGGACTACAGTAAGTACAGAAACATTCATGAATGAGTGGCTAAAGTGCTAGCTTCAGCTACGTCCCGTACTACAAGAAAAAAAAGCTAAAATAATGTCTATGAATGATGTATACGGTCAAGTGTCTCGTGGGGGTGAACAGAATTGATAGAAAACAGTGATGCCAGGCAGCCTGTCCGTCACCTCCTCCCCACCAAGGCAAGCCATATCCCAGTTTCAACAATCAATTCTGACTGCCTAGCATGCTAATTTAACATTTAGTGGCTCAATGTATTATCACGGTGAAAATATAACAAAATAAGCTAGAATGACCTGAGATATATTTTCGATTGTGGATTAGTGAACCAGGTGGAAACAGGGAGGTCTATTAGAGTGACTAAAATCTCAAGAATAATATAAAGTGCTCTTCGTGCGAGCTTCCTAGTGCCAGCGTTAGCTCTTAAGCTAATACCTTTGGCTCCCACCCATCTACATGACAGACATTTAAGCTGACCAATAATAGAGCAGTGGGCAGGTATCAAGGCTAGTGACATTTACCCTTTAGTGACATTTACCATTTCTTGATGTACAGGAAAATACCCGGAAGAGTAAAGATGGCTTCATGGAGAGAAAAACAAGGTAAAAAGGCTGTGCATGTTTTTTTTTTTGTTTTGTTTTTATAAAGAGAAGTAGGTGTTTTGATATTATTTTATAGTATTATGATTGAAGAATGATCAGCTCTCGTGCTGGGAACTACACCAGAGAAATCACTCAAATGACACAGAGAAGTAGTGTAACCACAATTTATTGATTCAAAAATAATGCACAGTTAAGGAAAGATGCCACTCGCCAGAGGAGGACACAGCCTGTAAGGGGAGACGAGAGCTAATTAGTGGAGGAAGGAGATAGGACAAGGGAAAAATAGGACAATACTCACATGGGGTGAGCAGCGAGCTCGGCAGCTGAGCCCAGCAGGGAAATAGCAGGAGTGGAGCTGGCTGGGGTGTCTGACCGGGTGGAATACGACAGCTGAAGTGGTGATGAGGATGATGGAGCAGGTGAGCGCACAACGATCCCCGGAGATGCACCACGAAGATGGCAGCAACCTGGAGGAGAAAGAGGACAAGAGGAGTTAAATTAGGATTCCTCAGAGAGCGAAACATAGACTTACTTGCTTTTGAGGCAGTTTACCCACGAGCCAGCGCTGGAGCGTTCACAAACTGGTCCTTTTCAGTGCTGGCGGGGAAGAGGCAGCAGGTGCGTCTACTCATGCAGGTACGATGATTACCAGCGGAGCCGGGGAACGTCTCACAGGAAGGGTGGGGGAGTGAGCGCTCACCTGATCATGACAGTGCTCCCCCCTCAAGGGGTGCCTCCTGGAGGTCCACTGGGTTTGCTGGGGTGTGCCTTGTGAAAGACCCGGACCATCCCCTTGTTGCGGAAGTTGGAATCTGGGATCCATGACCTTTCTTTGGGACCGTAACCCTTCCAGTGGACTAGGTACTGTAGCCCTTGGCCCCAACGACGGACGTCCAGAATCCTCTGGACTATGTAGATGGTCTGGCCATCAAGGACCCATGGGGGAGGAGCCAGCTTCTGGGGGAAGGGGGGCAGAGAGGGCTTATGGAGAGGGGCTTGATTTTGGAGATGTGAAAAGTGGGGTGAATACGGAGCACCGGCAGGAGCTCCAGGCGGACCGAGATGTCGTTGATGACCCGGGAGATTGGGAACGGGCCTAGGTAGCGAGGGGCAAGTTTCCGGGACTCCGTCTTAAGGGGCACCTGGTTCGCTGATAGCCAAACGTGCTGCCAAATGGAGTATTTGGGTGCCTGGAGCCACCGGCAGTCCGCATACTGGTGATTTCGTTCTGCAGAACGGAGAAGAGCAGCCCGGGTGGCCTTCCAGAGCCCGTGGCAGCGACGAGCATGAGTCCCCACCGATGGAACAGTGACCTCCCTCTCTGTCATGGGCAACGGGGGTGGGGGTGGGGTATACCCCATGGAGGCCTCAAAAGGAGTCAGTCCGGTGGATGATGAGACTGCCGAATTATGTGAATACTCCACCCAGGTCAGATGGGTGCTCCACGTGAATGGGTTGTAGGCTGCTACGCACCTTAGGGCAGCCTCCAGGGATTAGTTGGTGTGCTCAGCCTGCCCGTTGCTTTGGGGATGGTACCTGGACTTAAGGCTGACTGTGGTTCCTAAGGAGTGGCAGAAGGACTTCCAGACCTGTGAGATAAATTGTGGGCCCCGGTCAGACACAATATCCAGGGGGATGCCGTGCAGATGGATGACGTGGGTGGTTAATACAGTAGGTTGGCGGTCTCAGAGGTGAAGGGTAATTTGGGGAGGGGCACCAGATGGATCGCCTTGGAAAAACAATCCACGAAGATGAGGATGACGGAGTTGCCCTGTGAGGGGGGAAGTCCAGTAATAAAGTCCAAGGCAATGTGGGACCAGGGTCGGCTGGGGATAGGTAGTGGGTGGAGGAGGCCAACAGGGGGCGAGGAGTCGGACTTGTTGCAGGTGCAGGTTTGGCAAGACTTGACTTAGTCCCGGACATCCATCCGCAGGGTGGGCCACCAGAACATCCGCCGGATAAGATTAATAGTCCGGGAGACTCCAGGGTGGCAGGCGAAATGGCTGGTGTGGCCCCACTGGATGACATCGCTGCGGAGGCCGGCTGGGACAAACAGATGGTCGTCAGGGACCCCCTCGGGCCTGGGTTTAGTGGATTGAGCCTGCCGGACCCTCTACTCGATCTCCCAGGTGAGAGCCCCAAGGATGCATGAGGGTGGAATAAGGGGTTACGGTGAGGGGATGAGGGGGTAGGGGTGTCAGGACTAAACTGGCGGGAGAGAGCGTCTGGTTTGAAATTACGTGAGCCAGGCCTGTAAGTGATAGTAAGATTAAACCTATTGAAGAATATGGCCCAGCGGGCCTGCCTGGCGTTAAGTCTGCGGGGCCGACCAAAGGTATTCTAAATTTTTGTGGTCGGTCCACACTATGACAGGATGGATTGCTCCCTCCAGCCATTGTCTCCACTCCTCGAGGGCCAACTTAATGGCCAAGAGCTCTCGGTCCCCTATGTCGTAATTCCTGTCGGTTGACGTGAGCCGCCGAGAGAAATACGCGCATGGATGGAGCTTCTGATTGGAAGCCGAGTGCTGTGAGAGGACAGCACCCACCCCCGAATCAGAAGCATCCACCTCAAGAATAAACTGGAGCTGAGGGTCGACCTGGGCCAAGATGGGGGTGTTAGAGAACAGGCCCTTTAATTTGGAAAAGGCCTGTCCAGCTGCCAGACCAGGTGATGGGCACCTTGACCGAGGTCAGCAGGGTCAGAGGCTGTGCTACCCCACTGTAGTTTCTAATGAAATGGCGATAAAAATTTGCAAACCCTAACAAGCGTTGGAGCTCCTTGTGGGAGTGGGGCGTAGGCCAATCCAGCACAGCCTTCACCTTGGCCGGGTTGAACCTCAGTTCCCCCTCAGCTACTATAAAACCGAGAAAAGAAGTGGAGCGGGTGGAAAACTCGCACTTCTCGGCTTTAACAAAGAGCTGGTGCTCCAGGAGCCGCTGTAACACAGCCCTGACGTGGACTGCGTGCTCCTCTTGTGTACAGGAGAAAATCAAAATGTCGTCAAGGTAGACAAAAACAAACTGATTTACCATATTGTGGAGGACGTCATTGATCATACGCTGGAAGATGGCGGGGGTATTGGTGAGCCCAAAAGGCATCACAAGGTACTCAAATTGCCCTAAGTGTGTTTTAAAGGCCGTCTTCCATTTGTCCCCTTCGCAAATGCGAACCGGATGGTAGGCATTACGCAAATCCAATTTGGTGAATACTAGTGCATGCTGAAGGAGCTCGAACATGGAGTTAATCAGGGGCAGAGGATATTTGTCCTTGACTGTTATGGCATTTAATTCACTGTAGACTATGCATGGATGCAAGGATCCGTCCTTCTTCCTGACAAAAAAGAATCCTGCCCCAAGAGGGGTTCCATCACCTCCGTCTTCAGCCCAGAAATGCTGTAGGGCCAGCTGGACAGCAGCCGCACACCTGGGAGGAAGTCTATGGCACAGTTGTAGGAGCGATGAGGAGGCAAAGAAAGCGCTCTCAACTTGCTAAAGACCTCCCCGAGATCGTGATAGACCTATCACGTGATAGATCGTGATAGCGAGAAACGGACGGGCCGGAGGAGGTCTTGCGCTCCCTTGCGCGCTCGCGGTATCGATTGTCTAAATTGACGGCCTGATCAATGAGACCGTCCAGGGAGGAGGCAACAGCATGAACCTCTAGGTCGTCGTGGAGGTGTTCGTTTAAACCCTGGAGGAAAACGCTGTGTAACGCAATGTCCTTCCAGCCTGAGTCCGCCGTGGCGGCCTGAAACTCCACAGAGTAGCCGACAGCAGACCGACTACCCTGGCGGAGAGACATGACCCGGCTCATGATGTTGCCCTCACTCTCTGTTCGGTCGAAAGTGCAGGCAAATTCACTGACAAATTTATCAAAAGGATAACTAGGACCCTCCGGACTGTCGAGGATGGATTGGGCCCAGCTGAGGGCCCGGTCTCGCAGTAGGAGGGTCATGAATTGAATTTTGGCGGTATCGTCCGGATACTCTCCGCCCACCTGGCCCAAATAAAGCCAAACATGGCAAAGGAACCCCTTACATTTCCTCACCTCCTCCGCGTACAGGGCAGGTGAAGGAACGGAAGTGGTTCGGCGCATGGTAGAAGAAGCCGGGGCAACAGGTGGAGGAGCAGAACCTGGACGAGACATATGGGCCAAATGCTCGGCGACCTTGCCCAGCTGCTGCGTAATTGTTTGCAGCTGCTGTGTGAGCATGGCCACCTGCCTCTCTGTGGCATCGAGATGGTCTAGAGCGGCGTGTTCCGCTGATGCCGCTCTCGCTGAGCTCGCGCTATGGCTGGCTCGTTCTGTCATGATTGAAGAATGTTCAGGTCATGTGCAGGGAACTACAGCAGAGGAATCACTCAGATGACACAGAGAAGTAGTGTAACCACAATTTATTGATTCAAAAATAACGCACAGTTAAGGAAAGATGCCACTCGCCAGAGGAGGACACAGCCTGTAAGGGGAGACGAGAGCTAATTAGTGGAGGAGGGAGATAGGACAAGGGAAAAATAGGACAATACTCACATGAGGTGAGCAGCGAGCTCGGCAGCTGAACCCAGCAGGGAAATGGCAGAAGTGGAGCTGGGTGAGGTGTCTGACCGGGTGGAATATGGCAGCCAAAGTGGTGATGAGGATGATGGGGGCAGGTGAGCGCACAACGATCCCCGGAGATGCACCATGAAGATGGCAGCAACCTGGAGGAGAAAAGGACAGGAGGAGTTAAATTAGGATCCCTCAGAGAGCGAAACATAGACTTACTTGCTGCTGAGGCAGTTTACCCAACGAGCCAGCGCTAGAGCGTTCACAAACTGGTCCTTTTCAGCGCTGGCAGGGAAGAGGCAGCAGGTGCGTCTACTCACGCAGGTGCGATGATTACCAGCGGAGCCGGGGAAAGCCTCACAGGAAGGGTGGGGGAGTGTGCGCTCACCTGGTCATGACATATAATCACATCACCAATTGATGCATTTCAGAAGGTTAAAACATACAAAAACTACATTTTTTGGTCAATGACCCCTTTTAAGGACAACAGTACTGCCAGTGCAACAAAATATAAAAAAAAACCCGGCAATAAAAATAACATTCAGTTCACTTTCATTCAGTGTGTTAAAAATAATGTTATAGCATGAAGAGTACATGATTCCACTTGTATTTCCAGGTCCTTCATCATCCCTCAGGTTGTAGCATGTTAATATGACAGCCAGATACTGTATGCCATGTCGCCTTCTCCTAAGAGTACGGGGGGGGGGGGGGGGGGCTGAAAACTTCATAGGCTGACCAAGATACATTGGTCAAATTTGACCGAATGTGGTTTAGTTTTCAACATAGTCTCCAGTGTCAGTGTATCTGAAAAGAAACAATGCAGTTAGTATCAGAAAAGGCTGAATTCAATGCATGACTAGTTTTGTTGCTGTAGCATAACTCCTTCTTAGTCAGCCTTTGAACTTTTCAGCCCCCGTGTACGTAATTTAGAAATGTTGTTTAGTTAATTGAAATTTGGCATTATAGAATTAAATTCATTAAAGTAAGTGTCCCTTACCTCTGTGAGCTGCTCTAACTCCAACAAGGAGGTATAATGGCTTTGCTGGCATTTGTCTATTTCTTTATGTTTATCTGTCTGTTTTAGCAGGATTACGCAAAAACTACTGAACAGATCTGGATGAAATTTTTACTAGAGGTGGCCGTTGGGCTACGGATGAACCTTTTAGATTTTGGAGGTGATCTGGGTTAGAAAGAAGATTCTGGATCACTTTTTCACTTTCATTAACACTGCAAGATAGGGCGGAGCAGAGTGATGGCATTCAGGTCATATTGTTGCACACTGACTCAATTTCTAATAAATTCAGGCTTGTATCAACAGAAAAAAGCTCCGCCTTTGTTAACTGACCAACAGTAATCTAAACCTTCATCCTCATTGTACATGCATCACATTCACTCCCTTATCAACTCAGAAGGTGAGTTGAGAGCATTAAAAAAGGGAGGAGAACCTCCATGCCCATCACTCTGAAACAATACATATAATGTGATGAGTGTATCTTGACAACATCTAAATAGAAGTGCCTGAGGGAAAACAAGGAATGGTTAGAGGCAATCGCTGTGGTTTGGAACTCCCAGCTCTGTGAATCGGCAGAAGCTGATAGATGGTGCTTGGCCTGACAGCATTGCCACAGTAACTAAATCACAGAGAGGAGGGGTGAGGCTGATAAAAACTCAGGGGCTGTCACTGTTTCTGATTAAGGTTTTCCTCCACTCTCTGAGAGTACTTATGCGCTTGGTTTCAGACTGCTTAGAGATTTAGTTTAGTTTAGAACATTTATTTCGAACATGCAATACAAAACAAAAAAGTTTTAGCCCATACCAAAAACACCATGTACTGTCAGTCCGAAAATGAGTAGGAAGAAGTTAAACTTATTTAGATCCTACCCCTTTACCATCACATCAGATTAATTAATCCTCCTGAAGTGCAACCCGAAATACCCACTCACATGTAACTACATACAGTACATACATACAGATATTGACATACAAATCTACCTACATACATGCATTATATACACACACACATATACACACCCTCTACAGACAGTATATGCATTCACTGTGAAAAAGTATTTGCCCCCTTCCTGATTTCTTATATTTTTGCCTATTTGTCACACTTCAATGTTTCAAATCATCACACAAATTTTAATATCAGACATAGATAGCCTGAAAAAAGTACAAAATGCAGTTTTCAAATGATGATTTCATTTATTAAAGGAAAAAACTATCCAAACCTACCTTGCCCCATGTGAAAAAGTAATTGCCCCCCGTGTTATATCATGAATTAACTGTGATTAACCAGGTTTTTTGGAAAGCTGAGTTCAATTTCAGTTGCTACACCCAGACCTGATTACTGGCAGACTTGTTGAATCAAGAAATCACTGAAATAGAACCTGTCTGACAACCTGAAGTAGGCTAAAAGATCTCAAAAAGCAACACATCCCACTGTGATCTAGCGAAATTCAAGAACAATGTGAAACAAAAACCCAGAACAATGTCTAAAGAACTGCAGGCCTCACTTGCCTCAGTTTGGACACTGGTCCACGATGAAATATAAGAAAGAGACTGGGCAAAAATGGCATCCATGAGAGAGTTCCAAGACAAAAACCACTACTGGACAAAAAGAACACAAAGAGTCATCTCACATTTGCCAGAAAACATCTAGATGATCCTCAAGACTTTTGGGAAAATATTCTGTGGACTAACAAGACAAAAGTTGAACTTTTGGAAGACGTGTGTCCCATTTTATCTGGCATAAAACTAACACAGAATTTCATAAAAAGAACATCGGATTAACAGTCAAACATGGTGGTGGTAGTGTCATGGTCTGGGGGTTGCGTTGCTGCTTCAGGACCTGGACAACTTGCCCTAATTGACAGAACCATAAATTCTGCTGTCTACCAAAAAATCCTAAAGGAGAATGCCCGGCCATCAGTTCATGAAGCCCTCCATTGTGACTGAATTTAAACAATTCTGCACAAAAGAGTGGGTCAGAATTCTTAACCAGCGATGTAAAAGACTCAGCCAGTTGTTGGCACCAATGGAGGCACAACCATTCATTAGGTTTAGGGGGCAGTTACTTTTTCACATAGGGCCAGGTAGGTTTAAATAGCTTTTTTCCCCTATTAAATGAAATCATCTAAAAACTGCATTTTGTATTTACTCAGGTTATCTTTGTCTAATATTAAAGTTTGTTTGACGATCTGAAACATTTAGGTGGAACAAATACGCAAAAATATAAGAAATCAGGAATGGGGCAAATACTTTTTCACAACACTACATACACACAATACAAAATATACTTGTACAAACATTCATACATATACTGTATGTACACACAGACACACAAGCGCATGTGTGTGTGTGTGTGTGTGTGTGCGCATATATATATGTACATGTGTTTTAGCAGGATTATATATATTGTAGAGAGAGAAATGAGCAGGTGAGGCAGTGAGCTGGATCAAAGTAGACTTTATTTTCTCTCTATCCATCAGTCAACAAGAAGCATAACCCAGGTCGCTGGCATCTCTCTTTTATACCTTACATCCTCGCCTAGCGACCTGGGGGGTTCACATCACAATACATACAATTATAATCCTCTTTGTTACCCAGCCTGTCGGCGCATTATTATGCAGTCCGGTGAAGAATGTGTATTATCATTCAGTCCGGTGGAGAAGGCGCATTCTCATACGGTCCTATGGAAAAAACCACAGTCTGCCCTGCATATCCGTCTACAGCCTTTTAGTGTCTCCTCCTGTGCCATTCAGTCTGAGTGGAGAATGCAATGTCTAGGTCCCCCACACCACCCCCCCACCCCAAAAACTCAGACTGGGCCTTAACCCTCATGTCCTGTGGGCTTCAGCCAACGTCCGTAGCAGCTGTAACGGGGAGTTGCCGGCTCTGACGCGCTGCTGTGCCGGTGAGGCACTCCTGGAGGCGCATCCATTTGTGGGGGGGACAATGGGGGGTTGGGGGGGAACACATCTTCACCGTGCCATTGTGACTGAGCTGACGAGTCATTTACCTGGGGAGTTCTCAGTGGGGGTCGTCCGCGCCGAGGAGCTCCGGCCAACACCACCTGCTCGTCTGCTAATACGAAGGCGGGCTTAAGCCTGTCTATGCAGATTGTTTCTCTGCGTCCCTCCAAGTCTAACACAAAATGTTTATCCCCAGGTTCCAACACTCTGAACGGGCCATTGTAGGGTGGGCACAATGGGGTCCGGTGGGCATCATTTCTAGTGGCTAAACTGTCATCTCTGCTGGAGTCCGAGTTCCACCCTATGCAGGACATACTGGATGCACTGAGGAGCTCATTTAGCAGCAGACTACATCATCCCAGGTGCACAACCGAGAGGTTTCGTAGGTCCTTCCTACCAACGGCTGTCAGACTGTACAACCTAAGCAGGGCTGCTCGCAGAGATAGCAAAAAGACGTAACAAACTAATAGTTTTTTTTTTGAATGCAAAAGATGCAATAGACTTACACAATGGTCCTCTCCGGCATACAACTAGGAACATACCGGTCGCTATGGAGGGTGAGAATATGTATGGGCACATAATCATACCATGTAGGATAACTAAATAGACGGTTATGCTGTTTCATCCCACCTAGCAACAATGCTCTGCACTGTGTGTGTTTATATATTTACATATTTATTCCATCTAGCTACAATGCTCTGCACTGGGTGTGTTTATATTTATATATCTATATATTTATTCCATCTAGCTACAATGCTCAGCACTGGGTGTGTTTATATTTATATATCTATATATTTATTCCATCTAGCTACAATGCTCCGCACTGTGTTTTTATATATCTACATATTATTCCATCTAGCTACATTGCTCCGCACTGTGTGTGTTTATATACTTGCATATTTATTCCACCTAGCTGCAATGCTCCGTACTGTGGGTGTTTATATATTTACATATTTATTCCATCCAGCTACAATGCTCTGCACTGTGTGTCTGTGTGTGTGTGTGTGTATATATATATATTTTATAGTAATATGTACATATGTATATTAGCTGCTCTTGCTTGCTTGTTTTTTTTCTTGCCTTCTGATTGTTGCTCTGAGTGTTGCTATCCCTGTGCTGTTGCAATCCTGGAATTTCCCCGTTGTGGGACTAATAAAGGCTTATCTTATCTTATTTCTGAGAAACGCGAACAACGCATCCTTCAAGGTCCTTGGCACGAAAACACGGGGAAAACAGTGGTGGGCCGGGCCAGGTACCGTCCCTGCCTCTGCGCTATGTAGTGAAGGCGGGGATGGATCGGTGTTTGGCGCGGGGTTGTCAGGCAAACCGGGAGCCACAGCGGCTGGGAAAAAACAAGCTCTGCTGGGGAGGCAGCCAAATCCTCCTTCGGTGCTGAACGCAACCCTAATAGAACCCAAAGCAACCGGTCCACCCAATTTGCATCCGTAAGCGAAGCTCTGAGTGCTGCTTTAAGCGATCTATGGAAACGTTCACAAAACCCATTGGCCTGGGGGTTGTACACGGTCGTGCGATGAATGGTGATGCCCAGGCTCCGGGCCATTGTGAACCAGAGGTCTGAAACGAACTGCGGGCCCCGGTCGGACGTGATACCCGAAGGGGCGCTGAAGAGTGTCACCCATGTCGCCAAAAAAGCGTGTGCAACTTCTGCGGACGCAGTGGAAGCAAGCGGCACTGCTTCAGGCCAGCGCGTGGTGCAGTCTACCACTGTCAGGAGGTGTGTAAACCCCTGCGATGGTGGGAGAGAGTCCACGAGGTCCACGTGAACGTGGTCAAACCTCTTAGCCAGGACATAGAATGCCTCAAGGGGGGCCTTTGTGTGCCTGTGCACCTTGGCTCGTTGGAACGCTACGCAGGCTGCAGCCCACTCTTTCACCTCTTTGCGCAGGCTCGGCCAGACGAACTTTGCTCCCACCATTTTGACTGATGCGCGCACTCCCGGGTGTGCCAGGGAGTCAACCAACTTGAAAAAGCAGCGGCGCCAAGCGCATGGGACCACTGGGTGTGGGCGGCCTGTGGAGACGTCACAGATTGGGGGGGGGGGGCCATCTTGCAGCACTCTGCTCTCCAGCCTTAACCCTGTTGGTCCAGACTGGAGTGTGCAAACATCTGCTTCGCTGATCTGCTCGGCGGCCACGGCCGTGTAATCTATCCCTACGTAAACTGGGGCCACTAATACGCGCAAGAGGCAGTCTACCACCACGTTGAGCTTACTGGCCACATGCTGAATGTTGGCCACATGCTGAATGTCGGTCGTAAACTCCGAGATCGTGGTCAGCTGTCTCTGCTGCCGGGCTGACCATGGTTCTGAAACCTTGGCCATAGCATATGTTAGTGGCTTGTGGTCTACAAACGCAGTGAAGCTGTGCCCTTCCAGCCAGAACTGGAAGTGGCGTATGGCCAGGTGGAGAGCCAGTAACTCCCTGTCGAATGTGCTGTATTTACGCTCATTGTCGCGCAAAGACCTGCTAAAAAAGGCGAGCGGCTGCCAAGAATTGGTGACGCGCTGCTCCACGACGGCCCTTATGGCCACGTCCGATGAGTCGGTAGTGAGCGCTATCCAAGCCGCTGGGTCTAGGTGCGCCAGTAGTGCGGCGTTCGCTAGGGCTGTTTTGGCCTCGGAAAACGCCTGCTCTCGCTCAGGAGTCCAGTCAACTCTGTCCACCGGTTTCTGTTTCTTCAGCGTGGTGTACAACGGCTGCATGAGCTGGGCTGCGTGGGGGAGGAAACGGTTGTAAAAGTTAACCATCCCCAAAAACTCCTGCAGCGCCCTGACCGTCTCAGGCCGGGAGAAATCTGCCACTGCGCGCACTTTGTCTGGTAAGGGTCTCGCGCCCTCTGGTGAGATGCGGTGGCCCAAAAGATTGATTACCGTAACCCCGAACTGGCACTTTGCCGCGTTGATTATTAACCCGTGCTCTTCCAACCTCTGGAAAACCGTCCTGAGGTGGGCTACATGTTCGTCCTCGGACGCGCTGGCCACCAGGATGTTGTCCAGGTAGACGAACACAAACGGCAGATTGCGCAGCACCGCATCCATCATGCGTTGGAATGTCTGCGCCGTGCCTTTTATCCTGAAAGGCATGCGTAACAACTCAAAAAGACCAAACGGGGTTATTATTGCCGTTTTGGGTATGTCTTCCGTGTGCACCGGGACCTGGTGGTAACCGCGGACCAGGTCCACCTTGGAAAAAATGCGTGCCCCGGTGAGGTGGACGGAAAAATCCTGAATATGGGGGATTAGGTAATGATCGTGCGCTGTGGCGATGTTTAATCCGCAGAAACCTCCGCATGGTCACCACGATCCCTCAGCTTTAGGCACCATATGTAGCGGGGATGCCCATAGGCTGTTTGAGCACCTGATGATGCCCAACCTTTCCAAGTTGGCAAACTCCTCGCGCGCACTGGCCAGTTTAGCTGCGCCCAGGCGCCGAGGTCGTGTGAGAACGGGTGGCCCCGTGGTGGTAATGAAGTGCTCCACCCCGTGTTTAGTTACGGCCGCTGAAAAAGTCGGAACTGTGAGTGCTGGGAACTGGGTGAGTAGTGTGTGGAACTTACTCCCCGGAGCTGTGACGCTGGCTAGTGTTGTGGACCTGGCTCCTCTAGCTGTACAGGGCAGAGAATCAAAAGACATAGCGTTAATCAGGCGTCTGTTAGCCACATCGACTAATAGTCCGTGTGCACACAAAAAATCTGCGCCCAAAATGGGGGAGTTACATGCCGCTATGACGAAGGTCCATTGGTATGTACAGCCGTACAATGATATAGTCAGTGTCCTCTCACCAAAAGTCTTAATGTCTGAGCCGTTTGAGGCCACCACCTTGAGGCCACTACTTCCCACCAGCCGGTCTGCATAGGACGGCAGGATGAGGCTCTTTTGGGAGTCCACGAGGAACTGTCTCCCCAAGCGTGAGTCCGTCACATAGAGCAGCTTGGTTGTGTCACTGGCGGTCACAGCTGCTACCGACTGCCAGTCCTGGCATTTCCTGAGTGCTTGAACTGGCACGGTGGCACGCATCGGCATGCGTCTTCTCCAAAGTGGCGGTGGTAGAAGCAGAGCGTGTCCCTCCGGTACTTCTTGGCCTCCGCTGCAGCCATCGTCGCTGGCTCCTCACCCTCGCTGGCCGTCTTGCTGGGTTCCGACGCCGCTGGGTTCACAGCAAAGGTTCTGGTCGCTAGGATAATCCAATCTGCCTCTTGTGCCAGCGCCCGGTAGTTCCGCGTGGCCAACAGCGGCAAATTGGCGAGGATCGCTCTGGTCGCTGTCGGGAGGTTCCAGAGGAAAAGGTGGGCAAAGAGGAACTGCCCGTCATCTGTGCCCATCAACGCCAACATCTTGTCCATTAATTCGACCGCCGACCCGTCTCCCAACTCGGAGCGCATCAGGAGCCTTTCCGCTCCCTGGCAGTACGAGAGCGTGTAGCGCTGGGTCAGCACGGTCTTGAGAGCGTCATATTTGTTGTGGGCTGGGGGCCGTTGGACAGGCTCACCACCTGCTGTGTTGTGCGTGCATCCAGCACTGCAACCACGAAGTAGTATTTGGTGTCATCCACCGTCACTCCAAGGAGCGTGAACTGGGCCTCGGTGTGGAGGAACCAAGACTTCGGGTCATGTAGCCAAAAGTCTGGGAGCTTGACCGAAACAGCGCATGAGGTGCTGGCGCCTCCAGTCCGGGTCGTCTCTGGGGTGTTTGCCTCGAGTTCCATTATATGTCAAAGGTCACCAGTGTAGAGAGAGAAATGAGCAGGCGAGGCAGTGAGCTGGATCAGAGTAGACTTTATTTTCTCTGTATCCATCAGTCAACAAGAAGCATAACCCAGGTCGCTGGCATCTCTCTTTTATACCTTACATCCTCACCTAGCGACCTGGGGGGTTCACATTACAATACATACAATTACAATCCCCTTTGTCACCCAGCCTGTCGGCGTAATATTATGCAGTCCGGTGAAGAGTGCGTATTATCATTCAGTCCAGTGGAGAAGGTGCATTCTCATGCAGTCCTATGGAGAAAACCACAGTCTGCCCTGCATATCCGTCTACAGCCTTTTAGCGTCTCCTCCTGTGCCATTCAGTCTGAGTGGAGAATGTAATGTCTAGGTCCAGATATTACACCTAGATATTACATTACCTATATATACAGTATATAGACATTACACACACACACACACACACACACACACACACATACAGTATATGTATGTATATATATATATATATATATATATATATATATCCATCCATCCATCCATCCATCTTCTACCGCTTTTCCGGAGGTCCGGGTCGCGGAGGCAGCAGTTCAAGCAGAGAAGCCCAGACTTCCCTCTCCCCAGCCACCTGCTCCAGCTCTTCAGAGGGGATACCAAGGCGTTCCCAGACTAGCTGGGAGACATAGTCTCTCCACCGAGTCCTGGGTCTGCCCCGGGGTCTCCTCCCAGTGGGACGTGCCTGAAACACCTCAAGTGGGAGGCGTCCAGGAGGCATCCTAATCAGATGCCCATACCACCTCAACTGACTCCTTTCAATGTGGAGGAGCAGCGGTTCTACTCTGAGCCTCTCCCGGATGACTGAGCTCCTCACCCTATCTCTGAGGGTGAGTCCAGCAATCCTACGGAGAAAGCTCATTTCAGCCGCTTGTATCCGCGATCTCGTTCTTTCGGTCATTACCCAAAGCTCGTGACCATAGGTGAGAGTAGGAACGTAGATTGACTGGTAAATCGACAGCTTTGCCTTAGAACTAAGCTCCCTCTTCACCACAACAGACCGGTACAACGTCCGCATCACTGCAGATGCTGCTCCAATCCGTCTGTCGATCTCTCGCTCCATTTTCCCCTCACTCGTGAACAAGACCCCAAGATACTTAAACTCCTCCACTTGGGGCAGGAGCCTGTCCCCAACCCGGAGAGGACAATCCACCTTTTTCCGGCTGAGGACCATGGACTCGGACTTGGAGGTGCTGATTCTCATCCCAGCCGCTTCACACTCAGCGGCAAACCGTCCCAGCAAGAGCTGTAGGTCATTGCTGGATGAAGCCAACAGGACAACATCATCTGCAAACAACAGAGATGAGATCCTGTGGTCACCAAGCATGACACCCTCCATTCCCTGGCTGCGCCTAGAAATCCTGTCCATAAAAATTATGAACAGGACCGGTGACAAAGGGCAGCCCTGGCGGAGTCCAACTCTCACTGGGAATGACTCCGACCGAGTGTTGGCAATGCGAACTAAACTCTCACAACGGTCGTACAGAGACCGAATAGCTCGTAACAACAAGCCCGATACCCCATACTCCCGAAGCACCCCCCACAAAAATCCACGAGGGACGCGGTCAAATGCCTTCTCCGAGCAGCTCCCCGTCCACACTGTGTATGGTGCGGATGGGACACTGTTGACTTCAACTGGGGATATCGTCGGGCGGTGGAAGGAATACTTCGAGGATCTCCTCAATCCCACTGATACGCCTTCCACAGAGGAAGCAGGGTTTGGGGACGAGGGGGATGACTTGCCTATCACAGGGGCTGAGGTCGCCAAGGTGGTTAAAAATCTCCTTGGTGGCCGGGCCCCGGGGGTGGACGAGATTCGCCCCGAGTACCTCAAGGCCCTGGATGTTGTTGGGTTGTCATGGTTGACACGCCTCTGCAACATTGCGTGGGGGTCGGGGGCAGTGCCTTTGGCATGGCAAACCGGGGTGGTGGTTCCTCTCTTCAAAAAAGGGGACCGGAGGGTGTGCTCCAACTTTAGAGGGATCACACTCCTCAGCCTCCCTGGGAAGGTCTATGCCAAGGTACTGGAGAGGAGAGTCCGGCCGTTGGTCGAACCTCGGATTCAGGAGGAGCAATGTGGTTTTCGTCCTGGCCGTGGCACATCGGACCAGCTCTTTACCCTCTCGAGAATTCTTGAGGGTTCGTGGGAGTTTGCCCAACCAGTTTACATGTGTATATATATATATATATATATATATATATATATATATATATATATACACACACACACACATACATGGGCAGTGCGGTGGCGGTGTGGTTTGCACTGCAGCAGCACAGCAACTCACCCTTGGCCGGGGAATCCTGGGTTCAATCCCAGCCCCTGACCAACAGTGACCTGTGTGGAGTTTGCATGTTTTCCCTGTGTCTGTGAGGGTTTACTCCGGGATTTCTCCGGTTTCTCCCCACATGCCAAAAAACATGGAAGTTGGGTTAATTGGCATCAAACTGGGGATTCTAAATTGTCCTTAGGTATGACTGTAAGAGTGACTGGTTGTCTGTCTCTCTGTGTTGGCCCTGTGATGGACTGGCGAGCTGTCCAGGGTGTACCCTGCCTCTCGCCCAAAGATGCTGGGATAGGCTCCAGCCCCCCACGACCTGAAAAGGATTAAGCGGAAGAAGATGGATGGATATACGTACATACATACAGTGGTGTGAAAAAGTGTTTGCCCCCTTCCTGGTTTCTCATTTTTTGTATGTTTGTCACACTTAAATGTTTCAGATCATCAAACAAATTTAAATATTAGACAAAGATAACACAAACAGAAAACGCAGTTTTTAAATGAAAGTGTTTATTATTGAGGGAAAAAAAATCCAAACCTACATGGCCCTGTGTGAAAAAGTGATTGCCCCCTAAACCTAAAAACTGGTTGGGCCACCCTTAGCAGCAACAACTGCAATCAAGCGTTTGCAATAACTGGCAATCAGTCTTTTACAGCACTGTGGAGGAATTCTGGCCCACTCATATTTGCAGAGTTGTTGTAATTCAGCCACACTGGATGGTTTTTGAGCATGAACCGCCTTTTTAAGGTCATGCCACAGCATCTCAATCGGATTCAGGTCAGGACTTTGATTAGGCCACTCCAAAGTCTTCACTTTGTTTTTCTTAAGCCACTCAGAGGTGGACTTGCTGGTGTGTTTTGGATCATTGTCCTGTTGCAGAACCAAAGTGCGCTTCAGCTTGAGGTCACGAACAGATGGCCGGACATTCTCCTTCAGAATTTTTTGGTAGACAGTAGAATTCATGGTTCCATTTACCACAGCAAGTCTTCCAGGTCCTGAAGCAGCAAAACAGCCCCGGACCATCACACTACCACCACCATATTTTACTGTTGGTATGATGTTCCTTTTCTGAAATGCTGTGTTACTTTTACACTGGGTGTAATGGGACACACACCTTCCAAAAAGTTCAACTTTTGTCTTGTCAGTCCACAGAGTATTTTCCCAAAAGTCTTGGGGATCATCAAGATGTTTTCTGGCAAAACTGAGACGAGCCTTTATGTTCTTTTTGCTCAGCAGTAGTTTTCATCTTGGAACTCTGCCATGCAGGCCATTTCTGCCCAGTCTCTTTCTTATGGTGGAGTCATGAACACTGACCTTAACTGAGGCAAGTGAGGCCTGCAGTTCTTTGGATGTTCTTGTGGGGTCTTTTGTGACCTATTGGATGAGTCGTTGCTGCACTCTTGGGGTAATATTGGTTGTCCAGTCACTCCTGGGAAGGTTCACCACTGTTGCATGTTTTTCCCATTTGTGGATAATGGCTCTCACTGTGGTTCGCTGGAGTCCCAAAGCTTTAGAAATGGCTTTATAACCTTTTCCAGACTGATAGATCTCAGTTACTTTGTTTCTCATTTGTTCCTGAATTTCTTTGGATTGCAGCATGATGTCGAGCTTTTGAGGATGTTTTGGTCTACTTCACTTTGTCAGGTAGGTCCTTTTTAAGTGATTTCTTGATTGAGAACAGGTGTGGCAGTAATCAGACCTGGCTGTGTCTAGTGAAATTGAACTCAGCTTTCCAAAGATGTGAGAAACCACAGTTAATTTATGTTTTAACGGGGCGGGGGGGGGGGCTGCAATCATTTTGGATTTTTTTTAACCCTTAATAATAAACACCTTCATTTCAAAACTGCATTTTGTGTTTACTTGTGTTATCTTTGTCTTATATTTAAATTTGTTTGATGATCTAAAACATTTAAGTGTGACAAACATACAAAAAAATGAGAAATGAGGAAGGTGGCAAACACTTTTTCACACAACTGTAGGTGAGAGATAATTGCACTAACATGAGACAGCTGGGACTACTTAAAAGATAACAGGGGAGCAGCTACAAACAGGACGGGTGGAGCTGTGCAGACAGAGGACACTGGAGAACAGAGGGGACAAATAATGCCAACAATAATCATAAATAAACCGAATCAGGGAGAAAAAAATAACTGAACTAAGAACCTGCGGATAACCCAACAAACTAATGATAACAGAATAAAAGAGCAACAGTTCAAAACCAACAGAAAATGTGACAATATGACAATGAAAGAGAACTGGAAGGAATTTTTCAATCCAAACACATCCAGTATTAGAGTAATCTTCAACATGAGAATCATTTTGGAGACCAAAACCACCACTGCAGGGAGGGCGAATTGGAAATGTCTGCTGATTGGTTAGTGACATAGTCACCCGCCCCATGCCTTAGCTGTTTGATTGGTTGAAAGTGTTAGGACTGCTCTGTCTGCAGCAGATTAATTAGGTCACCTCACTGAGTTCAGTTGAGTATTGCATAAAACCAAGATAAAAGATTACAGGATTTTCAAATAATTCTGGCTTAATCTATACTTGACTTGGTTGTATTAAAGTAGGATAAATTAAGCCCAGTCAAGTTGCTATTGAGATTTATTTTCTACAGCGAGCCTGGTCCAGAGCAGGCTAAGAGTCAGGCTAAAATTAATCATAGTGATTTATTTGTTAGGGCAGGAGTCAATCTTATAAGAAATCAGTGCTTTTCTGTGTCAATAAATGGCTTACTGATGTAGTCTGACAGCGACCGTGTCCCAGAAGTGGAAGAAGCACAATGGACATGATTTTCTGCTTGAAACAGGTTCAAGAAAAGTGTACCGAATAGAACATGCCACTTTAGGTAGTCTTCATAGACTTCAGTAAAGCCTTCAATACTGTATCGAGACAAGGACTCTGGCAGGTACTCAAGAAATATAGCTGCACAGAGAAGTTTGTCAACCTGATCGAGGTACTCCATACAGGTATGCAAGCAAACGTGGCAATGAGTGGTTCAGTGTCTAAAGACTTTTCAGTAAGTAACAGGGTGAAACGAGGGTGTGTGCTGGCGCCTACACTCTTCTCGCTATATCTGTCAGTCATGCTTGAGGTGGCCTTCAAAGACACTTCAGAAGGAGTATACATTTAAACAAGGAAAGAAGCAGACTTGTTCAGTGTGGCACAGTTTAAAGCCAAGAGTAAGACATTGGTAAAGGTAGTAAGAGAAATGCTCTTTGCCGATGACAGTGCTCTAATTGCTCACAGTGCAGAAGATATGCAATCTTTAGTGGAGAAATTTGCAAGAGCAGCTAGCCAATTCAGCCTCAAAATCAATCTCAAGAAGACAGAGTGCCTCTGTGCCAAAGTTCCAGTTATCAACATTACTACCAGAAGAGAACAGCATTGGTACAGAGCCACTAGTCAAGTGTAAGACTTTCAAGTATCTTGGGAGTACTGTTTCGGAGGATGCTACTGGCTACTGTATTGTACGGTGCTGAAACTTGAACTGTCTACAGGGTGCAGGTAAAGAATCTCCATGCGTACATGTGAGACACCTTTAAGCCATAATGATTACCTCATGGAAAGACAAGATAACCAACATAGAAGTGCTGAAACCAGCTAGTCTACCATCAATGGAGGACATGCTAATACAGATGAACCTGAGATGGCTCAGACCTGTTGAGAGGATGGATCACCAGCAACTTCCTCAGCAGTTACTCTACTCACAGTTTTGCAAGAGCAAACGCAATCAGGGTAGACCAAGGCTCAGATTTAAAGACACTGTAAAAAGAAACCTGAAGAAGTTGGATATAGACAGGAGTTTCTGGCAGCAGAAGGCGAAGGACAGAGCTGCATGGAGGAATCTGATCAGGCCTAAATGAAACAGTCATTGTGACAATGACTGTTTCAATACTGTCCAATACTGGACTTTCTGACTGGCAGGCCTCAGTCTATCAGGATTGGTCACAGGAGCTCAGCCAGCATCATCATGAACACAGGTGTCCCACAGGGTTGTGTTCTCACCCCATCCTCTACAGCCTCTTCACCCACGACTGTGTCGCCTCCCACAAGGACAGTATCATTTTAAAGTTCGCCAATGACACAGCAGTAATAGGATTCATCGTGGTGGCAATGAAGCATCCTACAGGACGGAGGTGGCCAGCCTGGTGTCATGGTGTGAGGACAACAACCACACCTTCAACACGGACAAGATGAAGGAGATGATAGTGGACATGAGGAAGGGGAGGAGACCTCATCGGCTGCTGTTCATCCGGGAGCTTGAGGTGGAGAGGGCGAGCAGCATTAAATACCTGGGCATCCATATCAGCGAGGACCTCATGTGGGCACTTAACACCATAGAGCTGGTTAAGAGAGCTCAATAGCGGCTGTACTTTCTGAGGAGGCTGAGGAAGTTTGGCATGTCCCCCAAGATCCTCAGCATCTTCTACAGCTGCATCATCGAGAGCATCTTGACCAACTGCATCACTGTGTGGTATGACAGAACCACTACTTTGGACCGCAAATGCTTGCAGAGAGTGGTGAAGACAGCTGAGAAGATCATCAAGACTTCACTCCCCTCTCTGCAGAGCATCTATCACCACAGAATCCAAAGGAGAGCTGCCTCCATCCTCCAGGACCCCACCCACCCCAGCACAGAATGTTCATACTTCTACCCTCAGGCCGGAGGTACAGAAGTGTGAAATGCAGGACATCCAAACTAAAAAGCTCCTTCTTTCCCACTGCCATCAGACTCCTGAACAAATAACACAATTCCAGACACAGTTTTGCAAATAGGAATTCACACACTGGACGCTAAATTTGCACATTGTTCATTTGCTCATTGTACATAGTCTCACTCCGTCTCATGTCCATGTCATCTCTGCTGCTAAATTATCATTGTACAGTCTACTGGGTATTATCAGGGCACATGGCTTTACACAGAGGAATTCTCACACTGGATGCTAATTTGTACATTGTTCATTTGCACATTGTACATAGTCTCACCCCATCTCACGTCCATATCATCTCTGCTGCTAAATTATCATTGTACAGTCTACTGGGTATTATCAGGGCACATGGCTTTATACAGAGGAATTCTCACACTGGATGCTAATTTGTACATTGTTCATTTGCACATTGTACATAGTCTCACCCCATCTCACGTCCATATCATCTCTGCTGCTAAATTATCATTGTACAGTCTACTGGGTATTATCAGGGCACACGGCTTTACACAGAGGAATTCTCACACTGGATGCTAATTTGTAAATTGTTCATTTGCACATTGTACATAGTCTCATGCCATCTCATATTCATATCATCTCTGATATTAAAATTACCATTGTACAGTCTATTGGGAATTATTAGAGACAAGTCATACTCACTCAGTGAATTTTTAGTTTACTCAGGGACATGTTATAGTCACCCAGCGAGTTTTCATTCTTCTTGTTTCCTCTAGTTTTAACTGCTTTAACTGTCCTAATTGCTTTTAATGTGTATTTGTTAGTGTTTATTAGTATTAGTATTTAGTATTAAGGTGTGTTTATTACCTTTATTAGATATTAGTATGGATGTGTATTTATTACCTTGGCATTCATTGCGAACAGCAGAGTAAGAATTTCATTGCTCAGGAAATGTTGCATTTCTTAACTGTGCACATAATAATAAAGCCTTTGACTCTTTGAATCTTGAATCTTGAATATACACCCTACACATATATACATACCCACTTAAATACAAATATATACACACCACATATACACACCTATACATACACCCTATATACAAAACTATTCTTCCCTATATACACACATGCAGTACATATACATTTTATACATACATGACCACAAACAAATAACACCACATTACCCTTCTCCTCCCTCCCCATACCCTGCGTGCACCATATTTTATACATTATTTTAAACTGATTTATGTTTGGGCATTACTTTAATTCCACACTCATACTGTTCCACAGTTTTACACCACATATTGACACACAAAAACTCTTCCTACATATGATAAATCTTTTAAAATTGTATTGACCCCTCAAATGATAATTCCGTCCCTGATTCCAAAACAGATTTTGAATATTTTCAGGTAGTTTATTGTTTTTAGTCTTGTACATTAGTAGTGCTGTTTGATAAGTTACAAAGTCAGTAAGTTTTAATAGATTTGATTTTAAAAAGAGTAGTTTAGTATATTCTAGAAATCCTACTTTATGAATAATCCTTATTGCTCTTGTCTGTTGTATGATTAGTGACTGCAATGAATTCTTGTAGTTGTTTCACCAAACCTCAGCACAATATTGGAAATATGGCAATATGAAGGATCAGTAGAGAGTGTGGAGTGATTTAAGGTCTAGACTGTCTTTTGCTTTGTTTATGATGACAACGTTTCTTGATACTTTGGACTGAACATGCTTAATATGTGGCCCCCATCTAGTCCTGTCATCAACTGTGACCCCTAGAAATTTAATGTTTTGCACCCTTTCAGTTATAGCCCCATCTATTTTTATCTGTTCCTGTGTGTCTATTCTGTGATTACCAAATAACATAAATTTTGTTTTGTTCACATTTAATGATAGTTTATTACAGTCAAACCACAACTTAAACATGTTCAGTTTCCTCTCAATAGTTTGTTGCAGTTATTTTAAATCTTCATCTGCACGGAAAATGTTTTTGTTGTCTGCAAAAAGTACCACTTTTAATAGTTTAGATACATTACAAATGTCATTGGTGTATATAATGAACAGATTGGGCCCCAACACTGACCCCTGGGGGACACCAAAAGCAATGTCCAAACACATGAGCAGTGATTGTCCAGCTTCACAAATTGTTGTTGTTTATCGAAATAACTTTTGACCCATTCCAGTACAATGCCTCTTATACCTAATTTCTCTAATTTGATGATTAGTATGTCATGATTAATTGTGTCAAATGCTTTTTTGAGGTCAATTAATACTCCAATTGCATATTTTTTATTGTCTATTGCAGGGGTGCTCAATATGTCGATCGCGATCGACTGGTAGATTGCAAAGGCACTACGGGTAGATCGTGTGACATTAAAATTTTTTTTAAAAAAAGTTCTAAATTTGATCACCTATCCTCCCATGTGTCCTCTTATTGGCATTTACCATTTGATTGATGTACAGGGCAGACAATCAGGAAAGGTCCTGTCCTCTATGTGTCATAGGTCACCTTGCATGCGCAGTCAAACACACTAGCAAGCTACGACTAAACTCCAGCAAGCTGTGACCGTGTTACCGCTTCCAGTTTCTATCAACTAAAGAGGGGATATTAAAAATGAGTGGGGGAGCTGAACCCAGTAAGAAGACAAAAACTTACCACTTCCACGCGGAATGGGAGGAAGACTTTTTTTTCACAATGTCATTTTTGAAGTGTATTTGTCCATCCATCCATCCATCTTTTACCACTTTTCTGGAGGTCCGGGTTGCGGAGGCAGCAGTTCAAGCAGAGAAGCCCAGACTTCCCTCTCCCCAGCCACCTGCTCCAGCTCTTCAGATAGGATACCAAGGCATTCCCAGACCATCTGGGAGACATAGTCTCTCCAGCAAGTCCTGGGTCTGCCCCGGGGTCTTCTCCCAGTGGGATGTGCCCGAAACACCTCAACTGGGAGGCATCCTGATCAGATGCCCATACCACCTCAACTGGCTCCTTTCAACGTGGAGGAGCAGCAGTTCTACTTTGAGCTTCTCCTGGATGACTGAACTCCTCACCCTATCTCTGAGGGTGAGTCCAGCAATCCTATGGAGGAAGCTCATTTCAGCCGCTTGTATCCGCGATCTCGTTCTTTTGGTCATTACCCAAAGTTCATGACCATAGGTGAGAGTAGGAACGTAGATTGACTGGTAAATCGACAGTTTTGCCTTAGAACTCAGCTCCCTCTTCACCACAACAGACCAGTACAATGTCTGCATCACTGCAGATACTGCTCCGATCCGTCTGTCAATCTCTCGCTCCATTCTCCCCTCACTCGTGAGTAAGACCGCAAGATACTTAAACTCCTCCACTTGGTGGCAAGAGCCTGTCCCCAACCAGGAGAGGACACTCCACCTTTTTCTGGCTGGGGACCATGGACTCGGACTTGGAGGTGCTGATTCTCATCCCAGCCGCTTCACACTCAGCAGCAAACCGTCCAAGCAAGAAATGTAGATCATTGCTATATGAAGCCAACAGAACAACTTCATCTGCAAACAACAGAGATGAGATCCTGTGGTCACCAAGCATGACACCCTCCATTCCCTGGTTGTGCCTAGAAATCCTGTCCATAAAAATTATGAACAGGATCGGTGACAAAGGGCAGCCCTGGCGGAGTCCAACTCTCACTGGGAATGAGTCTGATCGAGTGTTGGCAATATGAACCAAACTCTCACAACGGTCATACAGAGACCGAATAGCTTGTAACAACAAGCCCGATACCCCATACTCCTGAAGCACCCCCCACAAAAAAACACGAGGGACGCGGTCGAATGCCTTCTCCAAGTCCACAAAACACATGTAAACTGGTTGGGCAAACTCCCACAAACCCTCAAGAATTCTCGAGAGGGTAAAGAGCTGGTCCGATGTCCCACGGCCAGGATGAAAACCACATTGCTCCTCCTGAATCCGAGGTTTGACCAACGCCTGGACTCTCCTCTCCAGTACCTTGGCATAGACCTTCCCAGGGAGGCTGAGGAGTGTGATCCCTCTAAAGTTGGAGCACACCCTCCGGTCCCCTTTTTTGAAGAGAGGAACCACCACCCCAGTTTGCCATGCCAAAGGCACTGCCCTCGACCTCCACGCAATGTTGCAGAGGCGTGTCAACCATGACAGCCCTACAACATCCAGGGCCTTGAGGTACTCAGGGTGAATCTCGTCCACCCCTGGGGCCCGGCCACCAAAGAGATTTTTAACCACCTTGGCAACCTCAGCCCCTGTGATAGGCGAGTCGTCCCCCTTGTCCACCAGCTCTGCTTCCTCTGTGGAAGGCGTATCAGTGGGATTGAGGAGATCCTCAAAGTATTCCTTCTACCGCCTGACGATATCCCCAGTCGAAGTCAACAACATCCCATCCGCACCATACACAGTGTGGACGGGGAGCTGCTTCTCCCTCCTGAGCCGCCGGACAGTTTGCCAGAATCTCTTCGAGGCCGATCGAAAGTCTTTTTCCATGGCCTCACTGAACTCCTCTCATACCCGAGTTTTTGCTTCAGCAACCACCCAAGCTGCACTCCGCTTGGCCTGCCAGTACACCTCAGCTGCTTTGGGAGTCCCACAAGCCAACCAAGCCTGATAGGACTCCTTCTTCAGCTTAATGGCCCCCCTCACCACTGGTGTCCACCACTTGGTTCGGGGGTTGCCACCACGAGATGCCCCGGCAAACTTGCGGTCGCAGCTCTGGGCTGCTGCTTCAATAATAGAGGTGGAGAACATGGCCCATTCAGACTCCATGTCTCCAGACTCCCTCGGAATGTGGCTGAAGTTCTTCCGGAGGTGGGAGTTGAAGACCTCCCGGACAGGGGCTTCAGCCAGACTTTCCCAGCACACCTTCACTATACGTTTGGGTCTACCAGGTCTGAATGGCATCCTCCCCTGCCATCGGATCCTACTCACCACCAGGTGGTGATCAGTTGACAGCTCTGCACCTCTCTTTACCTGAGTGTCCAAGACATACGGTCGTAGGTCTGATGACACGATAACAAAATCGATCATCGACCTGTGACCTAGGGTGTCCTGGTGCCAGGCGCACATATTGACACCCTTATGCTTGAACATGGTGTTCGCTATGGACAAACTGTGGTTAGCACAGAAGTCCAATAACTGAACACCACTCGGGTTCAGATTGGGCAGGCCGTTCCTCCCAATCACCCCCTTCCAGGCTTCACTGTCGTTGCCCATGTGCGCATTGAAGTCCCCCAGTAGGACAATGGAGTCTCCAAGAGGACCCTCCAGCACACCAGTCAGAGTCTCCAAAAAGGGTGGGTACTCTGAAACATCATTTGGTGCATAGGCACAAATGATGGTCATTACTCGTTTCCCAACCCGAAGGCGTAGGGAAACAACCCTTTCATCCACCAGGGAAAACTCCAATATTGAGGCAGCAAGGTGGGGGGATACAAGAATACCCACCCCTGCTCGTCGCCTCTCGCCCAGGGCAACTCCAGAGAAGGCCAAGCTCCAGCCCCTCTCCAGGAGACTGGTTCCGGAACTGGAGCTGTGTGTTGAGGTGAGCCCGACTATATCTAGCCAGTATCTCTCAACCTCATGCACCAGCTCAGGCTCCTTCCCCACCAGAGAGGTGACATTCCACGTATCAAAAGCCAGTTTAGAAAGCTTGGGATCAGTCCGCCAAGGTCTCTGCCTTTGACCGCCACCTGATCCACATAGCACCGGACCCCCATGATCCCTCCTGCTGGTGATGAGCCCACTGGAAGGGGGACCCATGTAACTCCTTCGGGCTGAGCCCGGCTGGGTCCCATGGGCGGAAACCTGGCCACCAGACACTAGCCATCGAGCCCCTCCCCCAGGCCTAGCTCCAGGGTGGGGCCCCGGTAACCCCATACCGGGCGGGGTACACTGAATCCTTGTTCTAGTATTTATCATGAGAGTCTGTTGGATTGTTCTTTGTCTGGCCCTTCACCCAGGACCAGTTTGTCTTGGGTGACCCTGTCAGAGGCAAATTGCCCCGGACAACATAGCTCGTGGGATCACTGGGGAACGCAAACCCCCCCACCACAATCAGGTGACGATCCATGAGGGGCAAGTGTATTTGAAGTGTGTCTGTCTGATCTGTCAATCTATCGTTGCATTTCCAAAGAAGGGAAATGTGAAGAGGCACTTTTGAACTGTTGATAAAAACTACGATATTGACTTCGCTCCGAAAAGTGAGCTGAGTAAAAGAAAGGTGAAGGAACTGAAATCTCAGTTAATCAGACAGGAGTCATTTTTCACACACCTGAATTCAAAGGCAAAGGCAGCCACTGAAACATTGTTCCGGGTGAGTCATTGCATTATTAAGCATAAGAAGTCCTTTGAAGATGGAGAGATGATAAAAGAGGCCTTCGTTAGGGCAGAGGAGTCGTTGTTCTGGGATTTTAAAAACAAACCAGAAATATTATCTTCAATCAAAGCTCTTCACCTATCAAGAAGTACAGTTACAGGGCGCTATGAAGTAATGGCCTATGATTTGACACAGCAGCTTTGGAAAGACATTGCAGAATGTGAGTGTTTCTCACTGCAATTCATCTGAACTCGTCTGCAGTGGAGGATGAGATTTTGACACTACAGTCTGACATTGAGCTTAAGTCCGGGGCTCATGAACAGTTTTGGAACTTACTCACAGAGGAAAAGTATCCAAACATGAGGAAATATGCTACTTCCTTGACTGCATTATTTGGCTCTACTTATTTGTGCGAATCAGCCTTTTCCCACATGAAAATTATTAAGTCCAAATACCATTCCACCATGACTGATGATCATTTGGAAGCCTGCTTGAGACTAGCTACCAGCAGCTACTGTCCGGACTATACAACCCTGGCCGACTCCATCCAGTGCAAGTCATCAGATTAAGGTAATGATCGTAATGTGGAGATGTGTTGAAGGATGAGACTGAGTTATTCCTCAGGTTCAGCTTTATTCACAATCACATACTCCAACATTTCAAAGCAGAAAAAGAGGATGAATCTTCTCACATCTGTCCTTTTATACCAGGACATCAAACATACAATCACATGGTGCTTAATCAAACATACAGTCACATGGTACTTAATCCCAGTCACAATGTAACTTCCCCCGATCTAAACACCATCCACCTCCTCATCTCCTGTGGTCAGGAAATCTCTCAAGGCCATCTCCTTGAAACAAAAGGCCAGATCTCACACCCTCCCGTTACCTCTGGAAGGCTCAGTGCCTTTGTTCCCCTGAGACGTGAAGTATACAATAAGCATACAGTGATATATCTGTGGAGCCTCTAAAACCAACATATGTGCATATATGTGTGCCACATGACCCCCCCCAAACGTCTAAGACGGAACAAATGTAATACAGTTTGCAAATCATGGTCACATTATTACACATCAGTCCAAATGTTGCTTGGGCCTCAGTCGCTTTCCATATCTGCTGTAAGCGGGCTTTACCACCCCCGCGGCGTCTTCCCGCTGTGGAGCTGCTGTTTGAGGATTAGAGCTGTTAGTCAATCTCTGTGGGTGTTCTGGGGAATGCCCTCTAGGGGGTCTGCCTCGTCGAGGAGCCCTCGCCAACTGTACTTCATCAGCCAGCACAAAAGCGGGTTTGAGCCTGTTTATACAAATCCCTTCTTTCCTGCCCCCCAAATCTAGCAAAAAATGCTTGTCCCCTGTTTCCAACACTCTGTATGGTCCGTCATAAGGTGGGCATAAGGGTGGGCGGTGTGCATCATGTCTGACAAAAACAAACTCCGCATTTTTTAAAGCTTTAGGCACAAAAACGCGCGGGAAGCTGTGATGAACTGGGCCAGGAAGTGTGCTCGCTCCCGTGTCGCTCTGCAACTGCTGAGCGGGGGGGCACTCTGGTGCAGGATTATCCGGGAGAAACTCCCCGGGCAGCCGGAGTGGCTACGCAAAAACCAACTCAGCTGGGGAGGCTTTTAAATCCTCTTTAGGTGCGGAACACAACCCCAATAAAACCCATGGTAGCCTGTCCACCCAATTATTTATTTATTTTTTTTGTTACTTATTTGTACCCGTAGGTAGATTTGGTTTGCAGTCTGGTGACAAGCCACCGGCTGCCGGTCGCTGTGTGCGCGAGCGCCCTAAACCTACATGTTTTTGGTATGTGGGAGGAAACCGGAGAAATCCCGGAGTAAACCCACGCAACACGGGGAGAACATGCAAACTCCACACAGCTCACTGTTGGTCGGGGGCTGGAATCGAACCCACGATCTCATGATCCCCGCGATCCCCCGGCTGAGGGTAAAACTGTGCTGTCACAGTGCTAAACTACTGCGCCACCGTGCAGCCCATTTGCATCTGTAAGCAACGCTCTGAGGGCTGCTTTCAATGACCTGTGGAAACGTTTGCATAAACCATTAGCCTGTGGGTTGTATGCAGTAGTGCGGTGGATCGTTACCCCCAGGCTGTGGGCCATCACTAACCAGAGCTCGGAAACAAATTGAGGACCTCTGTCGGACGTAATGTCTGACGGAACTCCGAAACGCGCTACCCATGCTGTTAGAAATGCGCGCGCCACCTCCTCGGCTGTGGTTGATGCCAGTGGGACCACTTCCGGCCAACGCGTGGTGCGGTCCACCATTGTCAAAAGGTGTGTGCACCCCTGTGATGGCGGTAGGGGGCCTACGAGGTCGACATGCACGTGATCGAATCGCTTAGCCGGGATGTGAAAAGGCTCCAAGGGAGCTCTAGTGTGTTTGTGTATTTTGGCTCGCTGACAAGCCACGCAGGCTGTCGCCCACTCCTTGACTTGCTTGCGCAGGCACGGCCATACAAATTTCTCTCCTACCATTTTGACCGACGCGCGCAACCCCGGGTTCGCCAGAGAATGAATCGAGGCGCCACGTGGTCGACACCACCGGGCGCGGTCGTCCCGTAGAGACATCGTAGATTGGGGGGGGGATACCATTCTGTAGCACCCTGTTCTCCAGCCTTAACCCTGTTGGTCCAGACTGGAGCGCGCACACGTCCGCGTCGGCAACTTGATCCGCGGCCATGGCTGCATAATCTATCCCTAAGCGGACTGGGGCCGCACGCACTTCCGTGTCGCTAACCTGGTCCGCGGCCATGGCTGCAAAATCTACCTCTGCGTGGACTGGAGCTGCCACAGCGTGCGAGAGGCAGTCCGCCACTACATTAAGTTTACCCGCTACATGCTGGATATCGGTAGTAAACTCCGAGATGGCGGCCAGCTGTCTCTGCTGCCGGCCCGACCACGGTTCTGTAATCTTGGCCATCGCGAAAGTCAGCGACTTGTGATCCATGAACGCAGTGAAACTGCGTCCCTCCAGCCAAAACTGAAAATGGCGAATGGCCAAGTGGAGAGCTAACAACTCCCTGTCGAATGTGCTGTATTTTCGTTCACTATCGCGCAAGGTCCTGCTGAAAAAGACGAGCGGTTGCCAAGCTCCTGCTACATACTGTTCCACGACCGCTCCTATGGCCACGTCTGACGTGTCCGTAGTGAGCGCTATGCGGGCTATTGGGTCTGGATGGGCCAACAACGCAGCGTTTGCCAGGGCTATTTTGACTTCAGCGAATGCGCGCTCCCGCTCTGGAGACCATTCGATTTTGTTTGTGGGTTTTTGTTTTTTTAGTGCAGCATACAATGGTTGCATGAGCTGCGCTGCGTGAGGGAGGAAACGGTTATAAAAATTCACCATTCCCAAAAACTCCTGTAACGCTTTGATCGTTTGTGGTTGGGGAAAATTTGTTATTGCGCGCACTTTGTCAGGCAGAGGAACCGCTCCTTCTGGAGAGACGCAATGCCCCAAAAAATCAATCTGCGCCACCCCGAACTGACACTTCGCTGGGTTGATTATTAACCCGTGCTCCGCCAACCTCTGGAAAACTGCTGTGAGGTGGTGTTTGTGTTTGTCTTCGGACGCGCTGGCTACCAATATGTCGTCCAAGTAGATGAACACGAAGGGGAGGTCGCGCAGAACCGCGTCCATCATGCGTTGAAACGTCTGCGCTGCGCCTTTAAGCCCAAACGCCATGCGCAAAAACTCAAAAAGCCCGAAAGGAGTTATTACTGCTGTTTTGGGTATGTCCTCAGCGCGCACTGGAACCTGGTGGTAACCGCGTACCAAATCTATTTTAGAAAAAATGCGCGCCCCCGCCAAATGCACCGAAAAATCTTGGATGTGCGGGATCGGATAGCGGTCGTGCGCTGTAGCGTTATTCAACCTGTGGAAATCACCGCACGGTCGCCACGAGCCATCAGCCTTTGGGACCATATGGAGCGGCGAAGCCCAGGGGCTCTTTGACCTCCTGATGATGCCCAGTCTTTCCAGGTTGGCGAACTCCTCACACGCTATGGTCAGTTTAGCTGAGTCCAAGCGCCGAGCTTTTGCAAAAACGGGTGGGCCGGTGGTAGTAATAAAATGTTCCACCCCATGTTTAGCCACTGTCGCCGAAAACTTTGGGACCATGAGTGCTGGGAACTGAGTGAGGAGTGTGTGGAACTTACCACCCGCAGCTGTGACGTTGGCGTGTGCAGTTGGTGGGGCCACTTGAGCTGTGCAGGGAATAGAATAAAAGGAGAGTGCATTAACCAGGCGTCTGTTAGCAAGATCAACCAATAAACCATATGAGCACAAAAAACCAGCCCCTAACATGTTGAAATTGACTGCCGCTACAACAAAAGTCCACTCGAATGTACGGCCCTGCAAAGACAGAAGCAGAGTCCTCTCACCGAAGGTCTTAATCGCCGAGCCGTTCACTGCTGTCACCCGGGGACCACTGGAAGGCGCCAGCCGGTCTGCGTAGGAAGGCGTGATGAAGCTCAGCTGGGAGCCTGTGTCCACGAGGAATTGTCTTCCCGAGCGTGCGTCCTTCAGGTAGAGCAGCTTGTTCTCTTCTCCGAGGGCCGCGGCTGCTACCGACCCTCGGCCTTGGCGTTTCCCGAGCGCTTGAAGTAGCACGGTGGAATGCAATTGCGTGCCCTCTCTGCAAAGTGGCGATGGTAGAAGCAAAGGACGTTGTCCGCTACGTGTCGCCTGGCCCTTGCTGCTGCCGCCGTCGGCGAGTCTGGTGCTGCAGCCTCTGGCCCCATGCCATCTCCGGACGTTGCGCCTAGCTCTGCTGCCGCGGTCGAAGCCGCGCTCCGTTTGTGGGCGTTGACGAGTCGCTGCGCCTCCTGGCTCAGCTCGTGGTAGTCTCGCCGGGCCAACAGAGGTGAACCAGCCAGGGTCACTCTCACCGCTGGCGGTAGGGTCCTGAGGAAAAGGTGATGAAGATAAAGCTGTCATCTTCGGAGTCTCTCAACCTCAGCATTTTCCCCATCAGGTCTGCTGGTCTGTCGTTCTCAAACTCCGTCAACGCCAGGAGCCCCTCTGCTCGCTGTTGCACCGAGGGGGTGAAGTGGCTGATAAGCGCAGTCTTCACTGCGCTGTATTTGTCACTGTCCGGTGGGTGGTTGACCAGGTTTGCCACCACATGGTAGAATTTTGTGTCGTCTCTCGAGATTCTCCGGAGGTTGAACTGCGCCTCGACCGAGCTAAACCAGGAGCGCGGACTATTTTGCCAGAAGTCCGGCAGCTGGAACGTGGCGGCCTTCGTCAGGCTGGCTTCTGACGAGTCCGGCTCGGGAGAATTACTTCTGCTCATGCTTCGTCGTAAGGTCACCAGTGTGGAGATGTGTTGAAGGATGAGACTGAGTTATTCCTCAGGTTCTGTCATGCACTGGCCCTCATGAGCCAGCATAAGACGCACAGAAGTCACCAGTGAGTTTTTCAGTGAGTTTTATTATGGTGAAAAGGTGTTAACACAAGCTACTGAGATAATGACAGGAGTCTACGCAGAACAGGAAACATAGGGCTATACAGCACACTATAGGTCCAAGGCAGGAGACAGTCACACACAGTCAGGCTTGGTAAATAATAGCACTCGGGCTGCTAAAGCAGGGACTTACAGCACAAATAACACCGGAGGGAATAAGGCTAATACAGCTTACTTACTGGTGCTGGTGAAAGACGGTCAAGCCCTAGGCAACCGAGGTGTGAATACAGTTCAGGCATCCGCAACGTGACGATGGGTGAACAGATTAGCGGTCAGGTTCGTGACCAGATGCGATCAGACACTGCTGCGTCCTAACGACGCCAGTGCTCAACTTAAATAGACAAGGTACTAATGACAATGATGACATACAGCTGGCCGACCATTGACAGGCGGAAGCCCCACCGAGCACTTTCACAATAAGAGCCCGGAGAGGCCAGAATACCGCCCGCAGCTGTCAAGGCCGGCAGCGAGATATAACTTTAACCCGAGCGCGATCAGAACCGACGCTCGGGTCATAACAGTACCCTCCCTCCACGGGCGGACTCCGAACGCCCCAAGGAACCACCCTGCCCCCCACCGCCCCCCCCAGGGTGGGAGGTAGGGGGACAGGTACGGAGGGAGAGAAACCAACCAAAAAACAGGACAAAGACCAGACAAGAAAACCATACAAGAAATACATACAAACACATGACTCTGGGGAAAAAAACAAAGAAAAGAAAATACATGACTGAACTAGGCTATGACAAGACTGACTCATAAGGAAAAAAAACAAAAAAACAAGAGACAATTTAAAATTGCTCAAACTTGACTATGACTAAGACTTGACAAGAAAACCATACAAGAATTACATGGAAACACGATAATTAAGGAAACCAACAAGAAATAAATACAAACACATGACTCTGGGAAAAAAAAAAAAACAAGGGAAAGAAATACATGACCAACTGTGGAAAAACATGACTATAACCATGGACACAAAAGAAATACGCGCCAAACACGGCGACCATGAAAAAAACAAACAAACAAACACACGAGACCAAAAATACAAGTAAACCCCTGGAAACTATGAACAAAACCCTCCATACTATAGCCCCTCAAGAAGAAGTGGAGAACAAAACAACAAGGACAAAATGACCCAACTTGGCTATGACAAGACTGTGGCTCTCCCAGAGAAAAAAAAACAAAACATGAGGCAATCCAAAATTGCTCTGACTTGGCTAAACCTAAACTATGGCCCTCAAAAAAAAAACAAGAAGCAATCAAAAAAAAATTGCTCCGACTTGACTACGACAATGACTGTGGCTCACAAGAAAAACAAAAAAAAAACAAGAGGCAATCTAAAAATTGCACGAACTTGACTAAGACTATGACTTACAAGGAAACAAGAGGCAATCTAAAAATTGCTCGGACTTGACTAAGACTATGACTTACAAGGAAACAAGAGGCAATCTAAAAATTGCTCGGACTTGACTAAGACTATGACTTACAAGGAAACAAGAGGCAATCTAAAAATTGCTCGGACATGACTATGACTAAGATTTACAAGGAAACAAGAGGCAATCTAAAAAAAAATTGCTCGAACTTGACAAAGACTATGATTTACAAGGTAACAAGAAGCAATCACAAATTGCTTGAACTTGACAAAGACTATGGCTTAGATAAACAACAAAAAATTGCTAGACGTACAAGACATGATTTGGCACCATATGGGCCCACAGAAAATCCCACAGTACATGATCAGTCAGGTGGCCTGCCCCAGTCCCATGCCCCCAGGAATACGTCCTCTGGTGGCCGAACCAGGTCACCCCGTAACACACACAGTTTATTGGGTGGCCAGCCCAAGACGCCGAATGCTCCAAGCAGTTCCTCGGGTGGCCGACCTGCATACCACAACCAACAGGACCGTGGAGGGATTGCATGCAGCCGCTCACCTGAAAACAACAAAACAGGAGAGCGCCGATCTGCCAAACAAAACCCACTAATGGCCCCCAGCTGGTGGCTCCTGAGAGGGGGACAACCAAAAACCTGGACCCCCTCGAATCCTGATTGGGTCGCAGCCGCACCTGCGCTGGACCCCCACTGGATCTCGTCGGACCCCGATTGGGTCAGGACGGGCCCAGATTGGGTCACCGCTGCACCCACGTTGGACCCCGACTGGGTCAGGACGGGCCCAGATTGGGTCACCGCTGCACCCACGTTGGACCCCGACTGGGTCACCTCAGCCCATGCGTCGGACCCCGACTGGGTCAGGACGGGTCCCGATTGGGTCACCGCTGCACCCACGTTGGACCCCGACTGGGTCACCTCGGCCCATGCGTCGGACCCCAACCGGGTCAGGACTGCTCCGGCGACAACCTCTATCTCCGAACCTGGAACCCCCGGTCCTGTGACCTTGACTGGCTCCGGACCGGTAACGCTGTGGAGGTGCTCAGAACACAAGGGAGAACCGGGATCAGTTCCACCGGCAGCGCCAGAGCCCAGCGAGACGAGCTCGGGTGCAGCGGCCGGCTGCCCCTCACTCGCCTCCCCATGAGGGAGGCAAAAATGCTCTAACACACCATACAGGAAAACAAGAAAGAGCACCTGCCTGCACTCGGGCTCTGGAGCCGTCCAGGACTTCGCCGATCCAGGTTCAAGAAGAAACTCGTCGTCGGGCTCCCACTCGGCTGTGTCGGGTTCCACAGCCGGCCTGATGGACTCTACAGCTGGATCCTCATGCGCTGGTGTCCATGCCAATAACCCGTATGGCGTGGGGGCAGAGGACCCTGGACCTGCTGACTCGGGCTGCATCCCTGAGGAACCCTGGGGACGCTCTCTCGTCAGCTCTGGCTCCTCACTGCAGTCCGTTCTCCTCCTCTGTCCAAAACAAGGCTGCAAGACCGGGATATCTCCCAGAGCTGCAGGCCTCCCCCTCGTTCGACGGCGTGGGACTGACGCCGAGGACCGCTCCGCAAGAGGAGACACAGAGGCAGCAGGTTTAATATAAATGGCTACAGCTGGGGAAAGAAACTCAGGGAGCTGCGAACCCTGAGCTTCACCCCCAGGAGTCAGACAAGACAGATCACTATTATTACTAGGAAAGTGAACTTGGACTTGCCTGTCTCCCGGGGGGAGGATGTTATCAGCTGTAGCGAACGTTGCCCCTTCCCTCGCTCGCTGGATGGTAAAGGATCCAAGAACGGAGCCCACCGGCACAGGACTCAGCTCACTCTCAGCAGCTGGCTGGTTGAGGGGGTCATCCCGGCGGCCCGGAACTGGATCCGGAGCTGGAGCTTGCCGAAGATGCGCCCGGCTGTGACGCCGACGCCTTCGCCAGCCTCCAGATGGTGCGAACTCCCGAAATGGATCGAAGGCAGGATCAGGATCCATAGGCGAAGAGCAGGAGTGCCTCTTCACCTGCTTCATGCCGCGTTCCTCCTCCATAATCAAGAATAATTCGCGTTGTGCGGCGATGTCCTCCCTCCTCGCGTCGACTTCTGGGTGGTTGGCGTAGAGGGGAGAGAGATTACAGAGAACATCTTCGGCGGCGTCCAGGTACCAATGTATGCCGTGGTCATAGTCCAACATGGAAGCAGAGATGAGTAGCTCATCCACGGCTTCCAAAACACTCGTCAACATGTGGCTCTTCGGTGACGGCATTCCTCACATACACAGGACCCAGACAGGGAAAAGCAACGTCCAAAACTCAAACTCACTGGTGAATAGCGTCTCAAAATGGCGTCACCGTAAACGCTGTTTGGGCAGCAGTGTACTGTCATGCACTGGCCCTCACGAGCCAGCATAAGACGCACAGAAGTCACCAGTGAGTTTTTCAGTGAGTTTTATTACGGTGAAAAGGTGTTAACACAAGCTACTGAGATAATGACAGGAGTCTACGCAGAACAGGAAGCATAGGGCTATACAGCACACTATAGGTCCAAGGCAGGAGACAGTCACACACAGTCAGGCTTGGTAAATAATAGCACTTGGGCTGCTAAAGCAGGGACTTACAGCACAAATAACACCGGAGGGAATAAGGCTAATACAGCTCACTTACTGGTGCCGGTGAAAGACGGTCAAGCCCTAGGCAGCCGAAGTGTGAATACAGTTCAGGCATCCGCAACGTGACGATGGGTGAACAGATTAGCGGTCAGGTTCGTGACCAGATGCGATCAGACACTGCTGCGTCCTAACGACGCCAGTGCTCAACTTAAATAGACAAGGTACTAATGACAATGATGACATACAGCTGGCCGACCATTGACAGGCGGAAGCCCCACCGAGCACTTTCACAATAAGAGCCCGGAGAGGCCAGAATACCGCCCGCAGCTGTCAAGGCCGGCAGCGAGATATAACTTTAACCCGAGCGCGATCAGAACCGACGCTCGGGTCATAACAGTACCCTCCCTCCACGGGCGGACTCCGAACGCCCCAAGGAACCACCCTGCCCCCCACCGCCCCCCCCAGGGTGGGAGGTAGGGGGACAGGTACGGAGGGAGAGAAACCAACCAAAAAACAGGACAAAGACCAGACAAGAAAACCATACAAGAAATACATACAAACACATGACTCTGGGGAAAAAAACAAAGAAAAGAAAATACATGACTGAACTAGGCTATGACAAGACTGACTCATAAGGAAAAAAAACAAAAAAACAAGAGACAATTTAAAATTGCTCAAACTTGACTATGACTAAGACTTGACAAGAAAACCATACAAGAATTACATGGAAACACGATAATTAAGGAAACCAACAAGAAATAAATACAAACACATGACTCTGGGAAAAAAAAAAAAACAAGGGAAAGAAATACATACCAACTGTGGAAAAACATGACTATAACCATGGACACAAAAGAAATACGCGCCAAACACGGCGACCATGAAAAAAACAAACAAACAAACACACGAGACCAAAAATACAAGTAAACCCCTGGAAACTATGAACAAAACCCTCCATACTATAGCCCCTCAAGAAGAAGTGGAGAACAAAACAACAAGGACAAAATGACCCAACTTGGCTATGACAAGACTGTGGCTCTCCCAGAGAAAAAAAAACAAAACATGAGGCAATCCAAAATTGCTCTGACTTGGCTAAACCTAAACTATGGCCCTCAAAAAAAAAACAAGAAGCAATCAAAAAAAAATTGCTCCGACTTGACTACGACAATGACTGTGGCTCACAAGAAAAACAAAAAAAAAACAAGAGGCAATCTAAAAATTGCACGAACTTGACTAAGACTATGACTTACAAGGAAACAAGAGGCAATCTAAAAATTGCTCGGACTTGACTAAGACTATGACTTACAAGGAAACAAGAGGCAATCTAAAAATTGCTCGGACTTGACTAAGACTATGACTTACAAGGAAACAAGAGGCAATCTAAAAATTGCTCGGACATGACTATGACTAAGATTTACAAGGAAACAAGAGGCAATCTAAAAAAAAATTGCTCGAACTTGACAAAGACTATGATTTACAAGGTAACAAGAAGCAATCACAAATTGCTTGAACTTGACAAAGACTATGGCTTAGATAAACAACAAAAAATTGCTAGACGTACAAGACATGATTTGGCACCATATGGGCCCACAGAAAATCCCACAGTACATGATCAGTCAGGTGGCCTGCCCCAGTCCCATGCCCCCAGGAATACGTCCTCTGGTGGCCGAACCAGGTCACCCCGTAACACACACAGTTTATTGGGTGGCCAGCCCAAGACGCCGAATGCTCCAAGCAGTTCCTCGGGTGGCCGACCTGCATACCACAACCAACAGGACCGTGGAGGGATTGCATGCAGCCGCTCACCTGAAAACAACAAAACAGGAGAGCGCCGATCTGCCAAACAAAACCCACTAATGGCCCCCAGCTGGTGGCTCCTGAGAGGGGGACAACCAAAAACCTGGACCCCCTCGAATCCTGATTGGGTCGCAGCCGCACCTGCGCTGGACCCCCACTGGATCTCGTCGGACCCCGATTGGGTCAGGACGGGCCCAGATTGGGTCACCGCTGCACCCACGTTGGACCCCGACTGGGTCAGGACGGGCCCAGATTGGGTCACCGCTGCACCCACGTTGGACCCCGACTGGGTCACCTCAGCCCATGCGTCGGACCCCGACTGGGTCAGGACGGGTCCCGATTGGGTCACCGCTGCACCCACGTTGGACCCCGACTGGGTCACCTCGGCCCATGCGTCGGACCCCAACCGGGTCAGGACTGCTCCGGCGACAACCTCTATCTCCGAACCTGGAACCCCCGGTCCTGTGACCTTGACTGGCTCCGGACCGGTAACGCTGTGGAGGTGCTCAGAACACAAGGGAGAACCGGGATCAGTTCCACCGGCAGCGCCAGAGCCCAGCGAGACGAGCTCGGGTGCAGCGGCCGGCTGCCCCTCACTCGCCTCCCCATGAGGGAGGCAAAAATGCTCTAACACACCATACAGGAAAACAAGAAAGAGCACCTGCCTGCACTCGGGCTCTGGAGCCGTCCAGGACTTCGCCGATCCAGGTTCAAGAAGAAACTCGTCGTCGGGCTCCCACTCGGCTGTGTCGGGTTCCACAGCCGGCCTGATGGACTCTACAGCTGGATCCTCATGCGCTGGTGTCCATGCCAATAACCCGTATGGCGTGGGGGCAGAGGACCCTGGACCTGCTGACTCGGGCTGCATCCCTGAGGAACCCTGGGGACGCTCTCTCGTCAGCTCTGGCTCCTCACTGCAGTCCGTTCTCCTCCTCTGTCCAAAACAAGGCTGCAAGACCGGGATATCTCCCAGAGCTGCAGGCCTCCCCCTCGTTCGACGGCGTGGGACTGACGCCGAGGACCGCTCCGCAAGAGGAGACACAGAGGCAGCAGGTTTAATATAAATGGCTACAGCTGGGGAAAGAAACTCAGGGAGCTGCGAACCCTGAGCTTCACCCCCAGGAGTCAGACAAGACAGATCACTATTATTACTAGGAAAGTGAACTTGGACTTGCCTGTCTCCCGGGGGGAGGATGTTATCAGCTGTAGCGAACGTTGCCCCTTCCCTCGCTCGCTGGATGGTAAAGGATCCAAGAACGGAGCCCACCGGCACAGGACTCAGCTCACTCTCAGCAGCTGGCTGGTTGAGGGGGTCATCCCGGCGGCCCGGAACTGGATCCGGAGCTGGAGCTTGCCGAAGATGCGCCCGGCTGTGACGCCGACGCCTTCGCCAGCCTCCAGATGGTGCGAACTCCCGAAATGGATCGAAGGCAGGATCAGGATCCATAGGCGAAGAGCAGGAGTGCCTCTTCACCTGCTTCATGCCGCGTTCCTCCTCCATAATCAAGAATAATTCGCGTTGTGCGGCGATGTCCTCCCTCCTCGCGTCGACTTCTGGGTGGTTGGCGTAGCGGGGAGAGAGATTACAGAGAACATCTTCGGCGGCGTCCAGGTACCAATGTATGCCGTGGTCATAGTCCAACATGGAAGCAGAGATGAGTAGCTCATCCACGGCTTCCAAAACACTCGTCAACATGTGGCTCTTCGGTGACGGCATTCCTCACATACACAGGACCCAGACAGGGAAAAGCAACGTCCAAAACTCAAACTCACTGGTGAATAGCGTCTCAAAATGGCGTCACCGTAAACGCTGTTTGGGCAGCAGTGTACTGTCATGCACTGGCCCTCACGAGCCAGCATAAGACGCACAGAAGTCACCAGTGAGTTTTTCAGTGAGTTTTATTACGGTGAAAAGGTGTTAACACAAGCTACTGAGATAATGACAGGAGTCTACGCAGAACAGGAAGCATAGGGCTATACAGCACACTATAGGTCCAAGGCAGGAGACAGTCACACACAGTCAGGCTTGGTAAATAATAGCACTTGGGCTGCTAAAGCAGGGACTTACAGCACAAATAACACCGGAGGGAATAAGGCTAATACAGCTCACTTACTGGTGCCGGTGAAAGACGGTCAAGCCCTAGGCAGCCGAAGTGTGAATACAGTTCAGGCATCCGCAACGTGACGATGGGTGAACAGATTAGCGGTCAGGTTCGTGACCAGATGTGATCAGACACTGCTGCGTCCTAACGACGCCAGTGCTCAACTTAAATAGACAAGGTACTAATGACAATGATGACATACAGCTGGCCGACCATTGACAGGCGGAAGCCCCACCGAGCACTTTCACAATAAGAGCCCGGAGAGGCCAGAATACCGCCCGCAGCTGTCAAGGCCGGCAGTGAGACATAACTTTAACCCAAGCGCGATCAGAACCGACGCTCGGGTCATAACAGGTTCAGCTTTATTCACAATCACATACTTCAACATTTCAAAGCAGAAAAAGAGGATGAATCTTCTCACATCTGTCCTTTTATACCAGGACATCAAACATACAATCACATGGTGCTTAATCAAACATACAGTCACATGGTACTTAATCCCAGTCACAATGTAACTTCCCCCGATCTAAACACCATCCACCTCCTCGTCTCCTGTGGTCAGGAAATCTCTCAAGGCCATCTCCTTGAAACAAAAGGCCAGATCTCACACCCTCCCGTTACCTCTGGAAGGCTCAGTGCCTTTGTTCCCCTGAGACATGAAGTATACAATAAGCATACAGTGATATATCTGTGGAGCCTCTAAAACCAACATATGTGCATATATGTGTGCCACAGTAAATGTATTGAATTGTGTTGTGCCATAAGGGTTCATGCAGCTATTTAATGTACGGTGTACATTGTACGCCAACATGTATGGCAATATTTGGCATTTTTTAAATGTAGGTAGATCATTTTGACCTGGTCATTTTAAAAGTAGCTCACAAGCCAGAAAAGTGTGGGCACCCCTGGTCTATTGCATCTGTTATTTCCTCTATGAATTTAATTATTGCATGTGCTGTTGATCTGTTCGATCGAAACCCATACTGACTCTCTGAGAGTAATTTATATTTTTCTAAAAATGAATCTAACCTATTGTTGAACAGTTTTTCTAATATTTTTCAAATTGCGGCAGTAAGGAGACAGGTCTGTGGTATTTGTTCCCAGTTTTATACACTGGAATTACTTTGGCTATTTTCATTTGGTTTGGAAATGTACCAGTCTGGAATGATAAGTTACTGATATAAGTTAAGGGTTTTGAGATCCCTTCATTGACCTGTTTAACTAGTGACATGTCAGTATTGTTATAATCAGTAGATGTTTTGCTTTTACATTTCTTAACCATTTGCAGTACTTCATTTTCCTTCACTTCTTTGAGGTACATTGAGCAGGAATATCCCTCTACCAATCTACTCATTGTCTCATTATATGGTTCTGGATTTGGGATTTTCTTTGCCAGATCAGGGGCCCACATTTACAAAGAACTGGCTGAAACTGGTTGAGATCACTTCCGGTTCCTATAGGGTGAGGACGCACAGGTAAAGGCTCCCAGTTCATTTCTGTTTAAAAGGCAGTTAAACGCAGTTAGAACGCAGTTTGGAGCTGGCGTTTTGAGCTTTTTTTTGTTGCTGCCGCTGGAGAGTGAACCTGCTCGTGAAAAAAAGGAGAATTTGCCGGTAGTGGCTGGTGAAGCAATCGGGCCCCTCGCCCCACGCGCTCAGGGAAAACAAAGGGATTTCTCCCACGTGTGTTTTTTTTCCTACAATCCAAATCAGCGATCATCGGCCGGGATAATGGGTCCCAAGAGAGCTCTGCAGAGTGATGAGGTGGATGAAATAAAAAAAGCGCTGGATTTCTTGGCGGAAGAGATTTCCGCTGTAAAGACGCAGCAAAGAAGCATCCTGGATCTAGTAGAGGAAATAAAAGCGCTGCGGAGCCAGAACGCTGAGAAAGACAAGAGGCTGGCGTATCTGGAAAGAAGAATGGCGGAAATGGAGCAGAACACTCGGGTGAACGACGTGATCATCACGGGGCTCCACATTAAACCCCGATCATACGCGAGAGCAGTTGCCGCAGACAGCACTGGAGGTGAGCTGGAAGAGGAATCCGCTGAGCAACAAGTGTCGGCCTTCATGCAGTCGAAAGGAATTCAGCTGGACTGCAACAACATTGAGTCCTGCCACCCTCTGCCCAGGAAAAACGGCGACAAACCGGCTGTGATCATGAGGTTTGTGAACAAAAAACACAAGACTGCACTACTGAAACAAGGTAGGAAACTTAAAGGAACAAACATTTACATAAACGAGCACCTCACGAGAGAAAACGCAGAAATAACCAGGAAAGCAAGATACATGAAAAAGCAGAAAAAGATTCAAAACACCTGGACAACAAACTGTAAAATATACATCAAATTAAATGGATCACCTGAAGAAGCCAAGGTCATTGACATCCGTAGTATTATGGAACTGGACAAATATCAATGAATATTATGAACTGGAGTCACAGCAACAATTCAGACAACTGTAGGACACTGAAGGATTTTATTCATCTGCAACAAAACATTCAACAACATGAATCAAAAAATCAACAAACAGGAACAACAGGAACTGAAAGTTTTTGAATACACAGATCACAACCCACAGGACGTAGAATATAACATAGACCCTGATAATAATTTATTTAGCTCCATCAATAATGACTGTAATTACTACACAGATGAACAGTTTAACACAATGGTCACATCTGATTTCAATATTTCTATGATCCACTTCAACAGCAGGAGTCTCTATGCCAACTTTAATAACATTAAAGATTATTTACATCAGTTTAAAGAGCCCTTCAATATTGTGGCAATATCAGAGACGTGGCTCAGTGAAGAGAAAGGAGTGGATTTTACCATGGATGGCTATGAATTAAATTATATAAATAGAAAAGTGAAAAAAGGAGGAGGAGTTGCAATTTATGTTGACAAGAGCTTGAAATACAAGGTTGTTGAAAATCTGACAGTAACTGTGGATGATTTATTTGAATGTATTACAATAGAAATCTGTCTGGACAATGTGAAGAATGTAGTAGTGAGCTGTGTATATAGAACACCTGGATCAAACATTGACTTATTTAAGGACTGGCTGGAAAAAATGTATGCAAAACTAACTCATAAAGTTATGTTCATTTGTGGGGATTTCAATATAGATCTGATGAACTCAAAACAACATAGTTTGACAGAAGAATTTATCAACACAATATACAGTATGGGCTTACATCCAACAATTACCGGACCTAGCAGAATCACGTCACACAGTGCCACACTAATAGATAACATATTCACAAACATTATGGAAAATAATATCAGGAGTGGGCTTTTATTGAATGATATCAGTGACCACCTGCCGATTTTTGTTGTCTATCAATGTGATTATAGGAAGAAAAAGTACACCAAAAATATTAAATATAAAAGAATAAGAACCTAAGAATCAATGTATTTACTGACAAAGGAATTATTAATACAAGATTGGAAGATAGTTTATGATGAAAATGACATAAATAGAGCATATGATAAATTTTTACAAATATTTAAATCATTGTACAATAAATACTGTCCTATAAAACAATACAGTGACAGACAACAACAAAAAAATATTCCTTGGGTCACCAAGGGGTTAATAAATGCATGTAAAAAGAAGAATACATTATATAAACAATTCATTAAATGCAGAACGGTGGAAGCTGAGATCAAATATAAAAGATATAAAAATAAGCTTACTACTATAATGAGGACCTGTAAGAAAGAATATTACAACAGAATACTAGAGGATAACAAAAATAACATAAGAGGAATATGGCAAGTACTCAATGGGATTATTAGTAATCGTCCTAAGAATGCAAATTATCCAGAATATTTTATCGAAAATGGCAGTTTGATAAATAATATGGAAGATGTGGTCAGTGGTTTCAATAAATTTTTTATAAACGTTGGTCCTGAATTAGCAAAATCAATAGTGACACCAGAAACAAACTACAGTGGTTCTGTGAATGAAATAGAAGATAGAAATCCAAGCACAATCTTTTTGGGTACAGTCACTGAAAAGGAAATTATCGAGACTGTGAGTAAATTTAAGAACAAAAAATCAACGGACTGGAATGAAATTGACATGACAATAGTGAAAAAAGTAATTGAGGGAATTGTTAAGCCACTCATCCACATCTGTCATTTCAAACTGGTACATTTCCAGACAAAATGAAAATAGCAAAAGTAATACCTCTATACAAAACAGGAGACAGTCATCGCTTCACAAATTACAGGCCAGTCTCTTTACTCTCACAATTCTCCAAAATACTTGAAAAAATCTTCACTAAGAGACTGGATGATTTCACTGAAAAACACAACCTCCTTACAGATAGCCAGTATGGTTTTAGAGCAGATAAATCTACATCTTTGGCACTGATCGAACTTATAGAAGAAATTACTAGTTGTATAGATAAAAAAAAAAAAAGGTTGCTGTAGGAGTATTTATAGATTTAAAGAAAGCTTTTGCCACCATTGACCACAGAATACTACTAAGGAAACTGGAAAGGTATGGGATAAGAGGGGTAGGACTGAGTTGGGTGGAAAGTTATTTAATTAACAGACAACAATTTGTACAAATTGGAGAGCACAAATCACCCTTCATGGACATCACTTGTGGTGTGCCCCAGGGGTCAGTTTTGGGACCCAAACTCTTTATTTTGTATCTAAATGACATATGCCAAGTATCAAAAATTCTGAAATTTATTTTGTTTGCGGATGACACAAATATCCTTTGCACTGGTGAGAATTTGCAGCAGGTTTTAGAGGTGGTCACAACTGAAATGGAAAAATTAACGCAGCGGTTCAACAAAAATAAATTATCTCTAAATCTAAAAAAAACAAAGATTATGTTGTTTGGAAATTATAAAATAAATCATGAAATAATGGTAACGATAGATAATACCAGAATAGAAACAGTACAGGAAAATAAGTTTCTGGGGATGACGCTAGACAATAAAATCTGCTGGAAACCTCACATCAGTCACATCCGGGCCAAGGTAGCAAAATGTATAGGCATACTGGGGACGACAAGACACATCTTGGACTATAAATCATTGGTCTTATTGTACAATTCACTGTTTTTACCTTATCTTAACTACTGTGTAGAAGTCTGGGGAAACACCTACAAGACCAACCTACAGTCAATATGCACATTACAAAAAAGAGCTATAAGGATAATAAACAATGCAGGATATAGAGGCCATACCAATTCGTTGTTCTTGAAGTCACATGTCATAAAGTTCATCGATTTAGTTAAATTTAAAACAGCACAAGTAATGTACAGGGCAATTAATAATCAACTCCCAACTAATATACAAAAAATATTTAAAAAAAGAGACAATGATCATAATTTGAGAGGAGACTTAAACTTTACAAAACCCAAGATACGTACAACCAAGAAAAGTATGTGCATATCTGTCTGTGGGGTGGATTTGTGGAACAGTCTGGAGCCGGAACTGAAACTATGTACAAACAGAAATCAATTCAAAAAGAGGTATAAGCACCATTTGCTGAAAGGATATATGTCAGAAGGGTAGTATTTATATGTACGATTCATTATGTTCACTCTGGGACATTATGGGACACTATGGAATGGTGGGTGGGACAGCACTGTGTATATCTGTGTTGTTTGAGGCTGGTTTTGATGTATGGACATCATTGTATGTTAGAATGGATGGATGTTAATGTTGATTTGTAAAAAATACAGTAAATTGTTTACTTGGGGTCTTAAAGGTGGTAATTTGTATAAAATTCACATGGGTGTATCTATGGAAAAGAGGAGATGGAATTAATAAGTGTTCACTTCTTCCTTCTCCCTTTCGAACAGTGTATACTGTTACTTTATTGCATTTGCCATTTGCTTGTTTTTGTTATATTTTTGTGTTCGAAATAAACTATCTATCTATCTAAGCTGTTTGCCACCTCCTCCATATTGTAGTTTTCAGTATTATTTACAGCAAAAATATTTAGGTAAACAATTTTGCTTAGTACCATTGTCATGTCTGCTGCGTAATTTCGCAGCAAACATATAAATTGGCAGTGAGCCCAAAATGCAGTGTAAGGAACATGTTTATTTACAATGGAAAAATGCACAAGAATGTCCAAATAACAGTCACTATTGCGAATGGGTAAGACAACCCGCTACAAACCTCATAGGCTTAGAGGAAATGCCTAACGAGCTCCGAACAGTCAGGAGTGGAGGGAAAAGGCACAAAATGAGGACTTACACTTACAGTGGGGCAAAAAAGTATTTAGTCAGCCACCAATTGTGCAAGTTATCCCACTTAAAAGATGAGAGAGGTCTCCAATTTTCATCATAGGTATACCTCAGCTATGAGAGACAAAATGAGAAAAAAAATACAGAAAATCACATTGAAGGATTTTTAATGAATTAATTGGTAAATTCCTCAATAAAATAAGTATTTGGTCACCTCCAAACAAGCAAGATTTCTGGCTCTCACAGACCTGTAACTTCTTCTTTGAGAGGCTCCTCTGTCCTCCACTCGTTACCTGTATTAATGGCACCTGTTTGAACTCATTATCAGTATAAAAGACACCTGTCCACAACCTCAAACATTCAGACTCCAAATTCCACTATCGCCAAGACCAAAGAGCTGTCAATGGACACCAGAAACAAAATTGTAGACCTGCACCAGGCTGGGAAGACTGAATCTGCCATAGGTAAGCAGCTTGGTGTGAAGAAATCAACTGTGGGAGCAATTATTAGAAAATGGAAGACATACAAGACCACTGATAATCTCCCTCGATCTGGGGGCTCCACACAAGATCTCACCCCGTGGGGTCAAAATGATCACGAGAACGGTGAGCAAAAATCCCAGAACCACACGGGGGGACCTAGTGAATGACCTGCAGAGAGCTGGGACCAAAGTAACAAAGGCTACCATCAGTAACACACTACGCTGCCAGGGACTCAAATCCTGCAGTGCCAGACGTGTCCCCCTGCTTAAGCCAGCACATGTCCAGGCCCGTCTGAAGTTTGCTAGAGAGCATTTGGATGATCCAGAAGAGGATTGGGAGAATGTCATATGGTCAGATGAAACCAAAATAGAACTTTTTGATGAAAACTCAACTTGTCATGTTTGGAGGAGAAAGAACACCACACCTACTGTGAAGCATGGGTGTGGAAACATCATACTTTGGGGCTGTTTTTCTGCAAAGGGACCAGGACGACTGATCTGTGTAAAGGAAAGAATGAATGGGGCCATGTATCGTGAGATTTTGAGTGAAAACCTCCTTCCATCAGCAAGGGCATTGAAGATGAAACGTGGCTGGGTCTTTCAGCATGACAATGATCCCAAACACACCGCCCGGGCAATGAAGGAGTGGCTTCGTAAGAAGCATTTCAAGGTCCTGGAGTGGCCTAGCCAGTCTCCAGATCTCAACCGCATAGGAAATCTTTGGAGGGAGTTGAAAGTCCGTGTTGCCCAGCGACATCCCCAAAACATCACTGCTCTAGAGGATATCTTGCATGGAGGAATGGGCCAAAATACCAACAACAGTGTGTGAAAACCTTGTGAAGACTTACAGAAAATGTTTGACCTCTGTCATTGCCAACAAAGGGTATATAACAAAGTATTGAGATGAACTTTTGGGATTGACCAAATACTTATTTTACAGAGGAATTTTCCAATTAATTCATTAAAAATCCTTCAATGTGATTTTCTGGATTTTTTTCCCTCATTTTGTCTCTCATAGTTGAGGTATACCTATGATGAAAATTGGAGACCTCTCTCATCTTTTAAGTGGGAGAACTTGCACAATTGGTGGCTGACTAAATACTTTTTTGCCCCACTGTACGTTGGAGCGGAAAGGCTCAAAGAAACAACACATTACGTCCGGGGGGAAGAAAGCCAAACATCGGTGAGTCAGGATGTCCCTTGCTGACTTAAGCTGCCACACTGGCTGAGCCCACTGCCTCCCAATAAGTACTCAATATACAGTACTAATGAAGACAAGTGGAGACAGTCGTGTGGCAAGCAGGTGCTTGATAAATTGGAAGTGTGTGTGTGTGTGTGTGTGTGTGTGTGTGTGTGTGTGTTGATACCATACACGCTGGTGAATGTCTGGTGAGGAGGAGGCGTGGCCGTAGGACTGGCAGAGAGCAAAGCTCAATCTGTCAGCTGGAATTAATAAGCAATACCACTGCCCAATAAGCAAACCACTGCCCCAGCAGTGGCATTACTGCAGCCGATAGGAAGAGACTGAACAAAACTGATCAAGAAAGCTAGCTCCGTCCTGGGGCAGTGCCTTGATCCGGTGGAGGAGATAGGAGAGAGAAGGACGGTGGCTAAACTGTCATCTCTGCTGGAGTCCGAGTTCCACCCTATGCAGGGCATACTGAATGCTCATTTAGCAGCAGACTACATCATCCCAGGTGCACAACCGAGAGGTTTCGCAGGTCCTTCCTACCAACGGCTGTCAGACTGTACAACCTAAGCAGGGCTGCTCGCAGAGATAGCAAAAAGACCTAACAACCTAATAGTTTTTTGAATGCAAAAGATGCAATAGACTTACACAATGGTCCCCTCCGGCATACAACTAGGAAAATACCGGTAGCTACGGAGGGTGAGAATATGTATGGGCACATAATCATACCATGTAGGATAACTAAGTAGACGGTTGTGCTGTTTCATCCCATCTAGCAACAATGCTCTGCACTGTGTGTGTTTATACATTTACATATTTATTCCATCTAGCTACAATGCTCCGCACTGGGTGTGTTTATGTTTATGTTTATATTTATATATCTATATATTCATTCCATCTAGCTACAATGCTCCGCACTGTGTGTTTATATATTTACATATTTTTTCCACCTAGCTGCAATGCTCCGTACTGTGTGTTTATATATCTACATATTATTCCATCTAGCTACATTGCTCCGCACTGTGTTTATATATTTACATATTTATTCCATCTAGCTGCAATGCTCCGTACTGTGTGTTTATATACTCATATATTTATCCCATCCAGCTACAATGCTCTACACTGTGTGTCTGTGTGTGTATATATATATATATATATATATATATATATATATACACAGTATATACAGTATATATATATATATATATATATATATATATATATATACTGTATATATATATACGTATGTATATATATACAGTATATACAGTATATACAGTATATATATATATATATATATATATATATATATATATATATATATTTATTTATTTATTTATAGTAATATGTACATATGCATATTAGCTGCTCTTTCTTGCTTGCTTTTTTTTTTCTTGCCTTCTGATTGTTGCTGTGAGTGTTGCTATCCCTGTGCTGTTGCAATCCTGGAATTTCCCCGTTGTGGGACTAATAAAGGCTTATCTTATCTTATATTATCTTATCTTATAATCAAAACCCTACAGCCACAGGTCACGGACGGGGTAGAACAACCCCGAACATGACAACCATCTCTTATAGTTCTATTTAATATGCTCCATATTCCTTTACAATTACATTTATTATCATCTAATTTCTTCCTATAATAGTCTTTCTTACTGATCCTTATAATATTAACTTATTTTTAAATTTTTTGTGTTTATCTTCTGCATCTCTAGTTTTCTGTCGTATTAAATCCCTATATAATGATTTTTTCTTTTTACAGGCATTTTGTAAACATTTGGTTAACCAAGGACATTTTTATATGTTTTATTTACTGTATTTGCTTATTATTATATTCCCTGACTGGACAATGTTTATCATATAATGACCCAAATATTGTTAAAAATTTAGTATAAGCTCTGCCCAAAACCAGTTCATTATAAACCGCTTCCCAGTTCATTGTCATTATTTCCTCTTTAAAATGAGAGACATGTGAGACTTTTCTTCGCTTTTTTGTTGATAAAGTGGACTCTGTCAGACGAGCTATTAATGACAGTTTTAATGGGAGCTTGTCTGTTGTCCTGGGTTACTCTGCTGTGTTTGAACAGTTTGAATTGGTCTCTTTGTCATCACTTACTGATATAGTGAAGTCTCTGAAGTCGACAAATTGCTCACTGGATGTTGTTCCCGCTGGAATACTGAAAAGGGTTTTTAATACTGTAGGGCCTGGTCTTTTGTTTTTTATTAATTCCTGCCTTAGTTCAGGATTTGTCCCACCTGCTTTTAAACATGCTGTGGTTAGGCCCCTTCTTAAAAAAAACCTCACCTTGACCTTTCAGTTTTATCTAATTTTAGATCCATTTCTCATTTGCCCTTTATATCTAAGGTTTTAGACAAAGCTGTTTTTATACAGTTGCAATCTTTTTTAGAAGACAACTCTGTTTTTGAGAAGTTTCAGTCTGGGTTTAGATGTCGTCACAGCACTGAGTCTGCCCTGCTAAAGGTACACAATGATATTATGATGTCTGTTGATGCCAAATGCCCCGTGGTCTTAGTGCTTCTAGATCTTACAGCAGCCTTTGACACTGTGTACCATACTATCCTTTTGTCACGCCTGAATCACCATGTTGGCATCCATGGCACTGCACTTAAGTGGTTTGAATCCTACCTATCTAACAGAACTTTTTCTGTAATGATTGGTGACATGTCTTCTTCTAGTGCCTCTCTCTTCTGTGGGGTCCCACAGGGCTCTATCCTTGGCCCTATTTTGTTTTCATCATATATGCTGCCACTCGGATCAATAATACCCAGGCACAACATATCTTTCCACTGTTATGCGGACGATTTGCAGCTTTATTTATTTTTGAACCCAGAACAAACAAACTCACAAAGTGTTCTATTGGACTGCATCAATGACATTAAGTTGTGGTTAAGCCAAAATTTTCTCCACTTAAATGAAGAAAAAACAGAATGTATTATGTTTGGGGATACTATAATGGCTGGCTTTGGTATCCTCTCTTTAAAGCTCAGTTCAGCTGTCAGAAATTTGGAGGTGATTTTTGACAGCCATTTAAAATTTGATAAACAGATTGACAATGTAGTCAAGATGAGCTTTTATCAATTACGTCTGTTATCCAAAGCCAAACCTTTCCTGCGCCGTCATGATCTTGAGATAGCCATCCATGCTTTAATCACTTCTCGACTTGATTACTGCAATGTACTTTATGTTGGCATCTCTCAGTTTTCTCTTGGCCTCCTTCAACTTGTGCAAAATGCAGTGGCCGTCTTTTGACCAACACAAGTAGGTGAGAGCACATTACTCCAATCCTTTTTTCACTTCATTGGCTTCCAATCCATTTTAGAATTAATTTTAAACTTTTGCTTTTTGTTTTTAAAGCTCTTAATGGCCTTGCTCTGGTTTATCTGTCTGAGATTTTGACTGTCCATGACCAAGTCAAGGCTTTGAGGTCATAAAATCAGCTTTTGCTGGATGTGCCCAGGTCAAGGTATAAACACTGGGGTGACCAAGCCTTTTCTGTTGTCGCCTCCAGGCTCTGGAATAATCTCCCCCTGACCTATGTGCTATCTCTGACCTGGCCCTTTTTTAAATCAGAACTTAAAACATATTTGTTTAGGATGTGTCATGGCTGGCCCTCGCGGGCCATTAATGAGACGCTATAGGCAGCCGATGAGTTTGTGTATTTGTTAACAAAAGACAAAGATGACAAAGTAAACAGCCACATGGGGCAAAACACAAACAAGAACTACAGCTAAGGCACAGTAGTAATATACTCAGGCTAAGGAATAAACTTATAGGAACATGGAGAATCACAGGGTGACTGGAGCCAGGGTTAGGGACTCCAGCCAAACGTTGTACGGAGGCAACGTTATGCGAGGTCACAGCCCAGAGTAACCTCAGCTGCTCCCTTAAATAAGGCTAGAAGACTAATCAGGAAAGGAGAATGTAATCAATGAGATATGATCCAGCTGTCACGGCACGGCTCGGCTCTGACAGCCAGAAGTCCCGCCATGACGCTGTCACAATAAGAGCCCAGGACAGTCATATGACAACACAGAACGGGGAAGATACCGGACAGCCCGAGCGCAGACAGAATCAGCGCTCAGACCATGACAGTACTCCCCGCTCAAAAGGCACATTCCAGGCGCACACGTAACTTTCAAGCCCCCCCACCCCCCCAAACCAGAAAGCCACCAGGCCCGACCCAGGGAGGGTGGAGGGGGAAACAAGCCAGGAGGGCGAGAACCACAAAAAAAAGGACACACCAACAAGAGAAAACAAAAATACACAAAGGAGGGCAACAAAGAACCAAAAATGACAAGGCTCAAACATAGAAAAACCAACAGGGCAGAACATGCTACAAATCACTAAGCACAGTGCGAGACAAAAACGAATACCACATACTCACTAATAAACAAAAATACAGGTGCATACAAAACATACGTACCCTATAACACCAGAAGGGGAAAAGAACTCAAAAGGCTACCAGCAGAACAGCACACAATGAAACAGGCCAATAATATAATAGGCTACCAGCAGAACAGCATACCATGAAAACAGTCCAAAAATATAATAAGGCAAGAGAAAAAACAAAAGAGCATCCCTCAAACCACAGAGGCAACAAGACAAACTGAAATACAGGCACATACAAAAGTACAGAGTACCCCATAATACCAAACCACAGAGGAAACAAGAAGAACTGAAACACAGGCACATAATACACAGTACCCCATAATACCAGGAGAATAACTCAACATGCAACAGAGCAGCGATATACAAACAGTTCAATATTATCAATAGACAAAAATGAACAAGCATACCTAAACTACAGAGGGGAAGAAAAAAAAAAACACTTACAGGGATGTTGGCAGGCAGAGCATTGAGATACAAAAAACAAATAGTTCGGGAGGTCTACCCGCATCCAGCTTCCAGATCGCTGGCAGGGGGAAAAGAAACAGTTCGGGCGGCCTACCCCAGTCCCAGGCCCGGAGAAACAGTACCTCTGGTGGTCAGACCAGGTCGCCGAACAAAGGCAGTCCATTGGGTGGCCGACCCAGAACGCCGAATTGGCGAAGCAGTTTCCCGGGCGGCCAACCCGCGTCATTAGGCCACCAGGACCGAAGGGGAGAACTCAAAGGCAGGGGCCTCCCTACCGAGAGGGATAGCGAGGGAAAGCTGAGCCGGATCCGGGGAACCTCAGCGGCACCCGGTGTGGAAGGAGGGGAGGGAAGATGAGGGACCAGTCCTGTGTTGAACGGCGGAGGATCTGCAGCTCCTTCTCCGAACTTCAACTGAACCGGCGCTGTGGTCTCACTGGACCCCGATCGGGACAGTGCTGCACCCATGATGGACCCCAGCTGGGCTGTAACAGCACCCACAACGGACCCCGATTGGGTCAGAGCTGCACCCACGATGGCCCCGACTGGGCCGGCACAGCACCAGGGATGACCTCCAAACCCGAACCTGGAACTTCCAAGACAGCGACCGGAACCGACTCGTCACCGGTGACCCAGGGAGAAGACTCAGAAGAACAAAAAAAAACAAAAAACAAAACGGGATCAGGATCACCGGCAGCGGCAGAGCCTGGCGAAACAAGCTCGGATGCAGCGGTCGGCTGCACCCGGCTCGTCTCCCCGAGAGACAGGCAATAATGCTCTAGAATAGAAAAGAGAAAGACAAAATAGAGCACTTGCCTGATCTCGGGTTCTACCGCCGTCCAGGACTTCGACAATCCAGGTTCCACGAGCTGGAGGTCCACCCCTGGTTCCCACTTGACTGCGGCGGGCTACGCAGCCGGCATGATGGCTCCTAAAGTTTGGGGATTCCCTGGTGCAGAAGTCCATGCCGAAGGCCCGCACAGCGTGGTGGTAGGGGATCCATGGCCTGCTGGGTTGAACCATTCCTCCATGGAGACCCGGGGACGCTTAATCATCAGTGCAGGCTCCAATCGGCAGTCCGCCCTCCTCCTCTGCCCGAGACATGGCTGCAGGGCTGGTACCAGGCTCTCCAGGGCCGCAGGCTCCTTCTTCATCCGGCGGTGTATTCTTGGCACTGGGGACAATCAGGGGAAGGAGACACAGAGGATGCAGGTTCACAATTAATATCTGCAGCAGGTGGAGGAAGCTCGGGGAACTGTATGCTTCAAACTCCATCCCCAGGAGACAGACAAGGCAATTCACAATATAACGGAAGAGAATGAAAAAGCACTCGCCTGCTCAGTTGAGGGCCGATGGAAACTGCTGCAGTGGGCTTGGTTCTCTCCTTTCCCCTCTGGATGGTGATGGAGGGCCCCCCGGGAAGACGAAGTGGAGCCGCTCCCACCGGATCAGCAACGGGCACGGCCGGAGACGGACTCGTGGAGCTCACAGCAGCTGGGGAGAGCGTCGAGGAGGAGGGAGGAGCAGCCGTGACAGTCCGGGAACGAGGAGCTGACGGAACAGCGGAAACAGATGACCCGGAGGCAGAGGCTGCTGTCTTTCCCTTTTGTCGTGACACAGGGGCAACAGGTGGCTGGGAGGCAGAGTTCATTCGGCAACCCAGACCTGGATCTGGACGGGGATCTCGCTGAGGCTTATTGTGAGCAGTGTGACGATGTTTACCGGCAGAGGGCGAGGCAAAGGTTAAGTCTGGGAAATGCTGCTCCTGTGCGGAGACAGAGGCTAGCAGATCAGCATACTCAGGATAGTCATAGAGTTAGGTACTGACCTCCACCAGTCTGACTGCCGCCGTAACATGCTTCATAATGTGAGTTGGATGGGAGGCAGAACGAGCCGCAGCCACACGGCCCCGGATGAGCTCAGCTGTCCACTGTGTCTCCTCTGGGGCAATCCTGGCTGATGTCCCCCTCTGCTGTGGGCGGGAACGGCACTTGGGTGACGTAGATTCCTGGGCTGGATGGGTAACAGGAACTGGATCCCGAGGCGAGGAGCGGGGATGACTCACCTTTGGCTTCCTGCCGGAGTTCCCCTCAGGTCCACGAATCCTCTCCCGAAGTGCTGTGATTTTCGCCCTCCTCGTCCTGACCTCGGCGTGGTTAGCATGGCAAGGATTGTGGTTTATTGCCGCATCTGCGAGGTCCAAGTACCAGAGTGTGGTGTCGGGAGTGATGCCGTGACGAGCGTTAGAAAGCAGGCCATCTAGCTCGATAAGAAACACAATCAGCTCGTAGCCTAAGCTCCCAGAATAGCCCTTCCCTGGCGACGTCATCTCCTAACATGCTGGTACATGGAAAAAGGAAAAAAAAACTACAAGCCCAAAAAACAAACTCACGGTGACCGGCGTCTCGTTTGGGCTGCGACCTACTGTCATGGGTGGCCCTCGTGGGCCATTATTGAGACGCTATAGGCAGCCGATGAGTTTGCGTATTTATTTACAAAAGACAAAGATAACAAAGTAAATAGCCACATAGGGCAAAACACGAACAAGAACTACAGCTAAGGCACAGTAGTAATATACTCAGGCTAAGGAATAAACTTACAGGAACAAGGAGAATCACAGGGTGATTGGAGCTGGGGCTAGGGACTCCAGCCTAACGTTGTACGGAGGCAACGTTATGCGAGGTCACAGCCCAGAGTAACCTCAGCTGCTCCCTTAAATAAGGCTAGAGGACTAATCAGGAAAGGAGAATGTAATCTATGAGATATGATCCAGCTGTCATGGCGTGGCTCGGCCCTGACAGCCAGAAGTCCCGCCGTGATGCTGTCACAATAAGAGCCCAGGACGGTCATATGACAACACAGAATGGGGAAGATACCGGACAGCCCGAGCGCAGACAGAATCAGCGCTCAGACCATGACAGTACTCCCCGCTCAAAAGGCACATTCCAGGCGCACACGTAACTTCCAAGCCCCCAACCAGAAAGCCACCAGGCCCGACCCAGGGAGGGTGGAGGGGGAAACAAGCCAGGAGGGCGAGAACCACAAAAAAAAAAGGACACACTAACAAGAGAAAACAAAAATACACAAAGGAGGGCAACAAAGAACCAAAAATGACAAGGCTCAAACATAGAAAAACCAACAGGGCAGAACATGCTACAAATCACTAAGCACAGTGCGAGACAAAAACGAATACCACATACTCACTAATAAACAAAAATACAGGTACATACAAAACATACGTACCCTATAACACCAGTAGGGGAAAAAAACTCAAAAGGCTACCAGCAGAACAGCACACAATGAAACAGGCCAATAATATAATAGGCTACCAGCAGAACAGCATACCATGAAAACAGTCCAAAAATATAATAGGCCAAGAGAAAAAACAAAAGAGCACAGACAGAATCAGCGTTTAGACCATGACAGGATGGCTTTTAATACCCAGTAGTGGTGATATTTGTCTTGGCATTTGTTTTTATTTTATTCTTATTTTTATTTTTAGGTATTTATTGTTATTTCTTTACGTTATTTGTTTTTAACGCTGTGTGTGTTTTTAATGCTGTTTAATTTTCTGTAAAGCACTTTGGTCACCTATGGGTTGTTTTAAAGGGCTATATAAATAAAGTACATTACATTACATTACATTAAAAGCAGTAATTACAGTAATTCATCTGCCCTTATACATCTGTATTGTTTTTGTTTGTCTGTATTGCTCCTATAGTAACTGTCAAACACTGTAAATATTGGTAGATGGTCTCTGATATCACTGATTAATATCCCACTTTTGGTTTTATTTTCAATTATATTGGAGAATATGTTGTCGATGAGCATGGCACTATGAGATGTAATTCTAGTAGGTTTACTAATTGTAGGAAAGAGGCTGAGACTGTGCACTGAACTGACAAAATCCGCAGTACTTTTATGATTTTTGGGGTTCAATAAATCAATATTGAAATCCCCGCATATAAATACATTTTTCTTACCTAATTTAGAAAGCATGCTTTCCATCCATTCCCTAAAGTGATCAATACTTGAACCTGGTATTATGTATATACAACTAATAATTAAATTTTTCTTATTTTCCATACAAATCTCTATTGTAATGCATTCCAGAAGGTTCCCAGTCACCTGAGTCATAGCATTCACCACCTTAAATTTCAGATTTCTCTCGTATATAGCCCTTCCTCCTCAAGTTTTGTTTAGTCTGTTTGTTACGACCCACTTGTATAAAAGTTCATAACCATCCAACTCAAAGTCTGTTCCCTTTTCAGTGTTAATCCAAGTTTCAGAAATGGCAATAATGTTGAATGGCTGTGAGAATGAGTGTACATAGTCCCTGATACTATTAAAGTTTGTGTATAAGCTTCTACTGTTGGATAACTTGCCTTCAGAGTCAATATTACAGTTGTATCGATCAATACTGTAATAGTAGCAGGTATTAGGCCAGAGACCTTTGAGACTGTAATGGAAGAGAGGAAACTACATAAACTGTGATCCATCATGGATAATCCTGATCACCCCCTCCACCACACACTGGACAGACAGCGAAGCACTTTCTCCAGCAGATTGCTACAGCTTCGCTGCCGAACGGCTAGGTACAGGAAATCTTTCTTGCCATATGCCATTTCACTGTACAATAACTCACTCTGATGTTGTACTCTGGTCATAACAATACTACCATACTGCACCTTACAGTCTAATTGGTACCTCACATTTCACTCTGCACCTGATAGTCCTGCATTGTACAGCAGGTATGATTCATGTATCTATACGGGTCACCATCTATTAATCTATGATGTATATAAGTATTTTTTATAATTTTTTTTAGCAGTTTTACTTTCCATGGGTAATTCCTTTGTCTATTATGCTGTGTGTGTTTCTGTTGTTTGGTTGTCTACTGCTGTTACGCTGTAATTTCCCAGTTTGGGATCAATTAAAGTACATCTATCTATCTATCTATCTATCTATCTATCTATCTATCTATCTATCTATCTATCTATCTATCTATTATTAATGTTGGAAAAAAATTCATGTCCGGGTCAATGTCCAGTTCCATGTCCAGTCCTTTAAGTTTTGAATTATTTTGCTATCACTGAATGCAGAATGAGTTCTGTCACTATATATCATGTTTGTGTTAGAGGAACATAGTATCTCATAATCTTTTCATATCCAAGTTTAATCCTGTTCAGTTCAGATCATGCATAATGCTTACTTATTGGTATTTGTCCAGTTCCTTGATGTCTCTGATGGCTATCACTTTGGCTTCCTCTGGTGTTCCGTTTAATTTCAGGAATATTTTACAGTTTGCAGTCCATATATGTTGTATTTTCCATTGTTTCTTTAAGTTGCGTGCTTTTTTGGCTATGTCAGCCTTTTGTTTTGTCAGATGTTCATTCATGTAGACGTTTGATCCTTTCAGTTTTCTTCCTTGTTTTAACAGTGCATTTCTGTGTTTTCTGTTTGTGAATCTTATGATAATGGCTGGTGTGGCATTATCATTTTTCCGGTACAGCGGGTGGCATGCTTCAATGTTGTTGATGTTGAAGCATGGTGGAAGATGTAGCGGTTAATTGAAATGATTCCCAGAGAAAAAAATAATTTAATAAGGTGCATCATTAAGGGGCCTGATGTATATTCAGCTTATTATCACTGAGCATCTTGATCTGGTGCTTGATTTGAGTTTGCATTTAGATAAAGATAAAGAAATGCTTAATAATTTTGATCATATTTGGGGTCACAATTGCTGTTTAGATGTGCCATAATTTGTTTCTTGGGTCAGTAAACAATAGTACTATACTGTATATAATTGTACAATTGCAGGCCATTATCTGTATAAAACTGCTGTTTGTTTCAAAATTTGTTGAAAAAAAAAATAACCAGTTTCCTGAGGTTTTGAAGGAACATAGCATCTTAAGTTGGATTCATGCTGCACCTCTGCTGTCCATGTACGTGTAACTGGCAACCTCGTGTGATGAACTTTACTTCATCGTCTCCACACCACTAGTGTCCGCAGTGCTCGACCGCGGACGACCGTGTGCAGCCCAAATTTTGTGACCACGCTGCCTGCCCACGATCTGAATGCGTTGAAAAGCGCATGCGCAAGACTGAACGTCCCATTCACGAGGTGGCAATATCGAATGAATGAATGAATTTATTTATTTATTTCAGATAGGATAGTACATTACAGGTTAAAAGAAACTGTATAATATAAAACAAGGTCAAATTAGACAAAGACTCCTTCTACTATACAATTCCACGTGAGTTATCCGAAATGGGTGATGGCTGAAGCCGCAGCTTATATTGCCCACCCATATTCCATCCAAGAATTCAAAGGAGAAAAAAGAGAAAACAAGTAAAGAGCGATTACAATTTAAAACAAGGCTAAGACAAAATGTGACTGAGAGAAAAAAGAAAACTGAGCTAGTCTAAGTTAAGCGGTTACTATTCAAAAACAAATCTAAGACATAGTGTCACAGAGAAAAAAAGAAAAAAAGAAAAACTAAGCTACAACATAACACAGGCTGGAAATGTCAATCCTTATGTGAGTTTATATGTCGTCTTGTAAATATGTTTGGAGTATTTCTTCCTTTAGTTTTTGTTTAAATTGTCCAAGCGTTGTACATGATTTTAATTCAGGTCCAAAATCGTTCCATAATCTGACTCCTTGCACTGAAATACAGTGTTGCTTGGTGGTTGTTCTCACTGTAGGCTTTTGAAATATACATGTTCCTCTGAAGTGATATCGTTTCTCCCTTGTTTGGAACAACTTTTGGATATTTGCGGGCAGTGATAGATTCTTCACTTTGAACATTATTATTGCGGTTTTAAAGTCAATCAGATCTTTCAACTTGAGAGTTTTTTGTTTAAGAAAAAGTGGGTTTGTTGGTTCCCTGTAAGCTGCTTTGTTGATTATTCTAATAGCTCTCTTTTGAAGCATAAAGAGTGGATATATGTTTGTTTTATATGTATTTCCCCATACTTCATTACAATATGTCATGTATGGGAGTATTAATGAATGATACAAGGTGTATAGTGTGGGTTGATTCAGCAAATTTTTCACTCTGTGTAATATTGCAATTGATTTGGATACTTTACCTTTAATATAATTAATATGTGGCTTCCAACACAGTTTGTTATCAATTATTACTCCAAGGAATTTAGTTTCGGATACCCTTTCAATCTCTACACCATTTACACTGAGTTTGGGTACTGGGTAGTTGTGATGGTTGTTAAAGACTATAAATTTTGTCTTGCTTAAATTGAGCGTTAATTTGTTTGAATCAAACCACAGTTTAAGCTTTCCTAATTCCTTTCCGAGTGTATCCAGAAGTTGTTCCAAATTGTTTCCACTGCATAGCAGATTAGTGTCATCAGCAAACAATATTAAGTCCATTTTTTTCTGAAACTTTACATATATCGTTTATATACATATTGAATAACAATGGTCCCAAAACTGAACCCTGTGGGACTCCACAGGTGACCTTCAGTAACTCTGAGTTTTTGTTGCTAACACATGCATACTGATATCTATTCTTTAAGTAACTGCTTAACCAGGACAGTGCTACCCCTCTAATACCACAATTTTGTAGTTTCTTTAATAATAGATTGTGATCTACTGTATCAAATGCTTTTTTAAGATCCAGGAATACTCCAACTGAATACTCTTTATTTTCAATGGCTGTTGATATTTTTTCTGTAAATTCCATTAAGGCATATGCTGTTGTCCTTTTGTGTCTGAACCCATATTGCTGCTCACACAATAAATCATTCTTCAGTATGAAGTTGTCAATTCTCTCATAGAATATTTTTTCAAGTATCTTGGAAAATTGCGGTAATAGTGAAATTGGTCTATAGTTTGAGAGTTCCCCTCTGTCACCTGTCTTGTGAATCGGAATTACTTTAGCTATTTTCATTGCATTGGGAAATATACCTGATTGGAGAGACAGGTTACAGATATACGTCAGTGGTTTCACTATGCATTCGATAACAGTTTTGACTAGTAGCATGTCAATACCATCGCAGTCAGTAGATGTTTTACTTTTGAACGATTTAACAATTTCAATGACCTCTCTTTCGTCTGTGTTCTTTATGAAGATGGTGTCTTTTACAGCAGTGTTATTGCATATTGAATCACCTGTAGGCACCGTAGTGGGTATTTCTCGGGCCAGTTTAGGTCCAATGTTAACAAAAAAATTATTAAATTCATCTGCAGGTGAAGCTATATTCACACTCGGAGTCGTTTTATTATTTTTTGGAATATTAGTTGGGTAGCTAGTATTTCTGCTTTTATTTCCAAGGATACTGTTGATTATTGTCCATGTATTTTTAATATTGTCTTTGTTTTTTTCCAGTTCTTTACTGTAATAGTCTCTTTTACTACATCTTATTATATATGTTAACTTATTTTTGTATGTTTCATACCGTTGCTCTGTTTCTTTTGTCCTTTTCTTTATGAAAGCTTTATATAATAAATTTTTCTTTTTACACGCCTTTTGTAGTCCTTTGGTTAACCATGGTTTGTCAGCAAATTTGTGTTTAAGCTTTTTTTTAACTAATGGGCAGTTTTTTTCATAAAGAGTGGTTACAATGTTTATAAATGTGTCATAGGCTTCATTTACATCTGATACATAGACTTCTGTCCAGTCTTGCTTCAGCAAGTCCTCTTTAAAAGAACTGATTGCATTTGGTGATTTGTGTCTTAACGATTTTGAGATTTTTTCTGGGTTGGGCCCCGTGTGGCCATGGATAAGTGCAAAGGTTGGCAAGTGGTCGCTTATATCATTTATCAATAATCCACTTTCTATTTTCTTATCGAGAACATTGACAAACAGGTTGTCGATAAGCGTAGCAGAGTGAACTGTGATTCTACTGGGATGTGTTATTGTGGGATATAGACTCATGCTGTACATAGAGTTCATGAACTCTGTAACTACATTTTGTTGATGTGGATTAAGTAGATCAATATTGAAATCTCCACAAATTGCTACCATTTTCTTACTAGTAATATTATTGTACAGCTCGACTAATTTATCTCTGAATGTCTCAATGCAAGTTCCCGGCGTTCTATATATGCAGCTTATGATAAGATTTTTTGTTTTGTCTAGGTCAATCTCAACAGTAACACATTCCAAAATCCCTGGTAGTGCTGAGGACATTTCATTTACAAGCTTACATCTATATAGGTCATCAATATACAGTGCAACACCACCACCCTTTTTCTGAGATCTGTTAATGTTAAACATCTGATATCCCTCTATTGCCATCAGGGAAGCCTGATCTTCATTAAGCCAGGTTTCGGAGACTGCAATAGCTGTGAATTTTCTGTCTAGCTGTTTTAAATAGTTCTGAATCTGTGAGAAGTTTTTGTTAAGACTTCTGCTATTGAAGTGTATTATTGACAGTTTACCATCTAATTGCACTTGACTTTTGAATTGCTTTTCAGTGTAATATTCACAGTGGTTATGAATATTATTGAAAAAGTGGTTATCAGGATCAATATCATTCTCCATCTCTTGTGGTTTATGTTCAGCATAGTGGCATATTTTTAGAGTTTGAGTTTCCTCACTCTGTGTTTCATAGTCAGTGTTCATCTGTATTTATCTAAGTCAGTAGCATCTCTGATCATTATACTCCTTGCTTGCTCAGGTGTTCCATTTAGTTTAATCCAAATTCTACAATTTCTTGTCCAGGTTGTCTGTATCTTATTTTGTTTTTTTAGCATCCGTGCCTGCCGTGCTAATTCAGCGGGTTTTTTTTGTCAGGTGTTCATTTAGGTAAACTTGAGTTCCCTGTAGTTTTTTGGCCTCCCTCAGTATGTCATTTTTCACCCTCCTGTTCACAAAGCGCATCACAATTGATTTCTTTGTTTTGTTATCTTTCTTCGGTAAAGCATAACAGGCTGAGATTGCATTGGCTTCTACCTTAATGTCTCTATCATTAAGAAACTGAAGCACTTGGTTTTCTAAGGACATTGATTCACTTATGGAAGCATGTTCACCACTCAGTCCTGTTGTGGCATGGGCGTATGACTGATATCTGATGTCTAGTCCACTTATAACTAGGTCATCAATGCGAGAACCTTGTTCAAGATCCTCGACGCGTTGCTCCAAAAGACGCCCGTGTTGCTCCAGGTCCATAATTTTTTTGTCTTTTTCTTTTATTATTGAATGTAGGGCTTGTACCTCTTCTATCAGGCCTATTATTTTGTCCTGCTGGCTAGTCATTTTGGCCAATTCTTCTAACATAAAGTTCAGAGATTTTTTAATTTCTTCCATTTCCTCTTTTTTGGGTGGCATTTATCGACACAACATACCAAGACAAAGTAGATGAAGAAGACAATGAGGAAGCGGAAGACGAGAATAAACAGCAGCAGCAGCAGCATCTTCGTGGAAAAGGAGTGAAAACCGGGAAGTCAAGCAGCAGATAGCAAGCAGCATTTCTTTGTTGGTGAAAACCCTGGCACGTCAGTGCATTGGCGCTACCTATAGGGTGGGAGTGAAACTACAAATGATGGTTGTGTGCATGTGTCAACTGCTTGGCCTGGGTAGATGAAAAAAGTGAGCATGTACAGCGTTGTGTGTGTGCCGGGCTCGTCCAAAGCGCATGCGGACCAAAGCAAACTAGAGAGGAAATGCAGCATGAATAAGGCTTTAGTGGCCAATTTCTGCCATCGGCATTCCACTGAAATCACTTTAAGATTTACCAATGCCATGATTTCCTCTGATCCTGTTGGAAACTCCATTTTGATTTTAGTCAGTGTGGTATTACACACTGACTAAAATCAACAGGCGTCTGCGCCTTTGAACTGGTGTCCCCAACTGTATGGAATGCCCTGTTACGTTTGGAAATCTGGAATGACCAGCGGAGAGTGTTGTCTGTTTAGAACACAAACTTTATTACAACAAGATTATATATACCTTACAGTACAGGTGTCTGTTACGGGAGGCTGAGTGCCAGAGAGGAGAGAGAGCAAAGAGCTAAGAGGTCCTAAGATGGCTGACCCTCCCATTATATCAGCTCGGCTTGATGACATCACCAGACGGCTGCATCATAACACTGGTGTCATCAAACTCTGTGGTTCCTTACACCACATTCACCCCCCCTTGGAAAAACAGAACAACATGCATGACTGAATCAACCCTCACCAATTTATTATCACAAAACCCCCAAACTAGCTAGGGCTAGCGGGTAGACCACTTATCTATCCGTAGGCAGCCGTGCCCCTAGCTAAACAGCCGTCTTTCTTTCTTCTTCTTTTCCATGAGGAAGGCAATCCAGTTGGAGGGGCCTTGTAGCGAGCCTGTGGTGAATGCGGCCCTGGAGATGTGGTGGTCCATGGACCAGGATCGTCTCTCACAAAACCCCAGTCCGGGTGTACACCGTGCAAGCCGACTCCTGCGAATCCTCATCATCCAGAGCTGTTACTCGAACTCAACGGAGATGGTTGGCGTACCACACTGAACTATCTGCCAGCTGGAATGTAGTTGGGCCCAGCTGCATGACAATCTTGATGGGTGCGGGTGGAGGTGGGAGCTGTGTTAGAACTGACTCTGGGTCCGGTCATTCAATTCTGCAAACCCAAACCCAGTCCATCATTGTGAGTGGCATCCTGTTCAGCTGCACATTGCGTTGTGGTCGTGGTAGTGCAGCTTTTACGTCTGTTGTGGGGCATCCACCAGGTTGTGGTGGTTCTGCTGCATCCTGGTGTGTCACGGACGCTTCATCCTGTGTCTCTGCGGTGGTTCCTGGAGGCCAGTGCTGATTGTGGATTCGGAAGATGTCCAGTGACTCTACTGCTTTTTGTATGATCGCGGACTCTTCATCCAGCGGTTCAGCGGTGGCTCCTGTAGGCTGGTGTTGTGCGTGGATCTGGAAGTAGCCCAGCCCCTTTTCCCCCTCACCTGGTGAGTCTGGTCGTGGCGATGTGCTGCTATCATCATTGTTGGAATCTACGCCGGGTTGTTGTGTCCCGGGGTTTCCAATAGACATGGGCTCCCTCTCCTGAAACTCCGCAGTAGCTCCTGGAGGCTCATGCTGGGCGAGGATCTGAGGCCAGTCTGGTTGCTGTCCCTTCTCCGGACTGTGCTCCTTCTGTGAGCACAGGATGGCTATTCCCTCATCATCGTCATCTGGGTGTGTCGTGTCCCACTTATCAGTGTTGGTCAAACTGAGTAGATGGAGAAGCCAAATTGATAAAATAGGTCACATCACAATATGTTGTCTCCATGTGTGACCACTTGAAAAACAACGTCAGTAATGACTCTTGACACGTAGCGGACTGTTAGTGTGATGGTCCCTACATTGCTGACTCGGTAGCCATCATACCCATACAACACTGCTGGGTTTTTCCTGATTGGGTGGTTGGGAAAGAACTTTTTCACTGTGGCCCAGTTTAACATTGATCTCACTGCAGTGGTGTCAAGCAGGAGTGGCAAGTTGACATCGTCCAGCCCCATCACGCAGAATGCGTACGCCGTGGCTCTGGACCTCACCATGTGAATGGTCATTGCGGGCGAGTGACTTGAGTTGGCCAGCGGGTTCGGTGGTGGTGCTGACCAGCAGACTTTGGCGAAGTGGTTGAATTTTCTGCATCTTTTACATTGTTGCCCCTTTGCTGGGCATAAATGTGCTCTCTCTCAGTGCGTCAGGGAACAACAGTTGCCACATGAGAAGTGCTCCGTGGCGTTCTTTTGATTTGCGGTGTTTACCTTGGTTTCTTCTGCCTCGTCACGGGGTTCTTCTGTGCTTACTGCATATGCAGGTGGTGTGTGGCTCGGCTGTTCTTGTTGCTGCACACCTAGCTCTGATGCTAACCTGTTGGCGGACTCGAGATGGAATGCTAGCGTGATGGTATTAGCTAGCGTTATGTCGTTCAGTGCCGTTAGCATATTTGTCCGCAGCTGCGGGTTGCTAATGTGCTCGGCCAACTGGTCCCGCACCATTTTGTCCTCCAACAGACCAAATCTGCACATGCTAGTTAGGTTGCAAAGGTCCACGATGAATTGTTGTGTTGTCTGTCCAGGCTTTTGTCATCGTTAGTGAAACCCAATGTGCTGCGCCAACACTTTGTCGGGTGTAGCGAAGTAGCTAGCTAGCAGCTCGACTGAATCAGCAAATGACTCCCTTGGTCTTAGCATGTGGAAAATACGTTGGCCTTCTACGCCCAAGTAGAGCTCGCTTCCATACCTTGTCCATCTTGCCCAGGTCCAACGCCGACATGTAAGTGGTGAAAGCATCGAACCAGTGTGGTGCGGTGACAGTACGGGCAGCTCACTGGTGTTTTCCAGAAATGGCTGTGGTGGCCTCACGCATCCTTCCATGATTTACTCTCGTCACCAAATGTTATGTCTGGAAACCGGGAATGACCAACAGTGAATGCTGTCTGTTTAGAACACAAACTTTATTACAACAGGATTATATATACCTTACAGTACAGGTGTCTGTTACGGGAGGCTGAGCGCCAGAGAGGAGAGAGAGCCAAAGGCTAAGAGGCCCTAAATGGCCAACCCTCCCATTATATCAGCTTGGGTTGATGACATTAGCAGATGGTTGCGTCATCACGCCGGTGCCATCCAACCCTGTGGTCCCTTACACCACATGCCCTTCCTTTAGATTTGCATCACACGCTGTCAATGTAAAACTGATTTTTTTTTTAACTCTCCCATGTCTCACCTATGATTTGGGTTGTAAGCTGTGTTTTATTATTAATTGTATTATTACACTGTATTTATTTAACTAGGATCTACTGTTGCTTACTATGTAGAATTTATGTCACCTCTTCTAGTCCAAATAGCCAGATTTCTGTTTTGAAGACATTTTTAATTATTTGGTTGAAACTCAAGAGTCCCTTTAAAAAAAAATATTCCCTTTGAAGACACTACAAAGTTTCAAAGTACTTGAAGAGCAAATCTAATAGTTTTAATGAAGCGCACGCCCACATGCACTTGTGAATCATCTCCCTGCACTACTATTGACAGCTGGCTCCACAACCAAGTATGATTTTGATGATGACTTGATACTTTGATTATCAAAGTAAACTTACTGATATGTAATAAAACTTGGCAACAACAAGTTTGAACTCATGCAGCTTTTAACTCAATTGTGGATATTTTTGCATTTACTAGTTGGAAGTTTTCTGTGACTGGTACATGAGACAATAAATCAAACATTTCTGTTTTTAAGAAAATAATTATTACAAATGCAATCTAGTAGCTAGAAATTACATAATTGCAAATTGCAGAACACTAATATATTGTTTAGCATTTTTAAGAAAATAAAACTTCTGTGCTCCAGTGGATTGCAGAACTGTGTGGGAATCTGAAATACTTTGGTATGATATACAGCAGGGGTCACCAACCTTTTTGAAACCAAGAGCTACTTCATGGGTATCGAGTCATGTGAAGGGCACCAGCTTGACACATTCCTCTAAAATAACAAATTGTGTGTGTGTGTGTATGTATATATATATATATATATATATATATATATATATATATATATATATATATACATAAATAAATAATTATCAATAACTTAGAGTGGGTAACAGACAAGATCAATATTCAACACTTTATTTTTATTAATCTCAGCAATTGTTCAGATGATCCCTTCTACATTTCATAAAAAAATGTCCAGTTTTCACCAGTCCCTTTTAACCATAAAAAACTAAACCCTTTTGTTAGGTATGGGATATTGGGATCTATTTTATTTCATTGTTGCGCATTGATAGTTCTTGTATAAAGTAATACGCACATGCGCACTAGGATGTAATGAGTCCAAGTTCAGTTCAATAAAAAAATGGAAGCTGAGCCTCGGCTCCTAAAAAACGCACTTACGGTGTCTGTGCTTATTGTGGCACATCCAAGGTTGAATGTGTGTGTGTAAAGTAACAAAGGAGTAACTGCATACACAACAATTGGCGACGAGGACGGGATATGTGAATGGATATTCCGACACGGAGAGGACACGAGTCGTCGTGAGTGTGACTGTTGACTGTGATAAAAGCTAACTCATTGCAACTCGAAGTGTACACAGAGAGTACAAACCCGACGGTTAATACGGCACCAACCATGGCGGGGATAATTGGGAGAATGGACAGTTTTGATAGCGCATCGGAGGACTGGACAACATACGTGGAAAGGTTGGATCAGTACTTTGTGGCAAACGACATTCCAAACGAAAAAAAAGTAGCAGTACTGCTTAGTGTAATGGGAGCTAAGACATACAACTTGCTACGCAGTTTGTTGACCCCAGACAAACCGGCAGATAAGACGTACAAAGACATTGTCACTGTTTTAGAGGCGCATTTGAATCCAAAGCCTCTCGTCATTGCCGAACGTTTTAAATTCCATAAACGGAATCAGTTAAAAACAGAGTCTATTGTTGAATTCGTGGCAGAATTGAGAAGACTGTCTGAACATTGTTCATTTGGAAGAAATCTGTCAGACGCATTGCGAGATAGATTCGTGTGCGGACTGCACAACGAAAGCATACAAAAGAGACTGTTAACAGAAAAAGATCTGACATTGAAACGTGCCATTGAAGTCGCCACGTCAATGGAAGCAGCTGCTAAAGGCGCTACCGAGCTGCAGCAGCAGATGGCGCAAGAAGGCCATGTTCACGAGTGCAACATGCACAGCATAGACAAAAGACAACAGAAAAAGGATGCATGCTATCGCTGTGGAAAGAAATCACACGCTCCACCTGAATGTTGGTTTAAAGATAAGGAGTGCAACAAGTGCCATAAAACAGGTCACATACAGAAAGTGTGCAAAACGAAAGTGAAAGATACAGTGGAGGAGAAAAAGTTCCACAAATTTAAAAATAAACAAAAAGACATGCATGACATTGAAACTTGCTCATCTGATTCAGACAGTGCACAAGATTTAGCTTGCTTTGATGTCTGCTCATTGAAAAGACCCAACAGGGGAATCATATGGGTTTCACCCAAAGTGGAAGGAAAAACACTGACTATGGAATTGGATACTGGATCTGCATTGTCAGTCATGTCTAAGAAGGATTACCAGGCACACTTCTCACATCTGCAATTGCAATCTACAGATGTAATGCTCAAAACTTACACGGGGGAGCGCGTAGCCCCAATGGGCGTGATCAATGTGAATGTGCACTATGGCGATCAACAGTGTGCACTGCCCCTGTATGTTATTGAGAGAGGGGGTGCGCCCCTGTTTGGCCGTGAATGGCTTCGTGAAGTACAATTGGATTGGCAGTCAATTAAAGAAATGCAAGCCACAGTGACCAAAAAGCAGAGCAATGGCTCTACAAATGAAAAATTGAACAAAATACTTCAAAATGCAGGAGAAGTTTTTCAAGATGGCATAGGCAAACTAAAACATCTGAAAGCCCAGATTGTTCTGAATGACGACGCTGTACCCAAATTCCACAAGGCGCGTACAGTTCCATACGCTCTCCGGCCCAAGGTGGAAAATGAACTTCAAAGGTTGGAAAATGAGGGCATCCTATCGAAAGTGGACTGGTCTGAATGGGCAACGCCAATAGTGCCAGTGGTAAAGGGTAATGGCTCAGTACGCATCTGCGGTGATTTTAAGGTGACAGTCAATCCGGTCTTGAAGGCGGAACAGTACCCTCTACCGCGAATTGACGACATCTTCGCAGCGCTGGGCCAGGGTAAGCGATTTTCCAAGATTGACCTTGCACAAGCATACTTACAGATGGAGATGGAGGAGTCGTCCAAAAAGTACTTGACCATCAACACCTCCAAAGGTCTCTATCAGTACAACCGCCTGGTCTTCGGCATCGCTTCAGCGCCAGCAATCTGGCAGAAGGCAATGGATCAAGTCCTACAAGGCATACTGAATACACAGTGCTATTTGGATGACATAGTGATCACGGGAGCTAACGACAACGAACATCTGGAAAATCTTGAAAAAGTGCTCCAAAGACTGAATGAATTTGGATTACATGCCAACAAAGCAAAATGTGAATTCTTCCAGGATGACATTGAATACTGTGGCCACAAAATTGACAAAAACGGGCTACACAAATGCAAAGACAAAATTGACACTGTTTTGAAGGCCCCACCGCCACAAGATGTCTCTCAATTGAGATCTTTCTTGGGCCTGGTTAACTATTACAGGAAATTCTTGCCCAACCTGTCCTCAGTGCTACACCCATTGAATTCCCTACTCCAACAGGGCACTGAGTGGCACTGGTCCCAGGACTGTGAAAAGGCCTTCAAGCAAGCAAAGCAGTTGGTGACCTCAGACAACGTGTTGACACACTATGACCCCGAAGTGCCGCTCAAGCTTGCATGTGATGCTTCCCCTTCCGGAATTGGAGCCATGCTATCACACCGGTTCACTGACGGAACAGAGCGACCAATAGCATTTGCCTCCCGATCGCTGAATGCAGCTGAGCGTAACTATGCGCAAATTGACAGAGAAGCTCTTAGTTTGGTCTGGGGAGTGAAAAAGTTCAATCAGTATCTATACGGAAAGCACTTTATCCTCCTCACAGATCATAAGCCTTTAGTTTCAATCTTTAATCCAGCTAAGGGAGTACCAGCCATGGCCGCTGCTCGACTGCAACGGTGGGCCTTGTTTTTGAGTGCTCACACCTACAGCATTGAGTACAAAGGCACACTTCACCATGGGAACGCTGACGGGTTGTCCCGGTTGCCACTACAAGTCGCACCGCCAATTAAGACCAAGGAAGCGGTGGACATGTTCCAGATGACACAAGTGGATCCTCTACCAGTCACAAGTGAGGAGATCGCACGAGAGACAGGCCGCGACCCTGTCTTGTCTAGAGTCTACGAGCTGACACTGAAAGGCTGGCCACGCAAGGGTGACTCATCCTTACCGGGCTATTCCAGTCGCCGTGAACAGCTCACAGTGCATCAAGGATGCATTTTGTGGGGGGCGAGGGTAGTGATACCACAGAAGCTGCGCCAGAGGGTTCTCTCAGTGCTACACGAGGGACACTTAGGTGTGGTGAAAATGAAACACCTCGCAAGAAGCTTCGTATGGTGGCCTGGAATTGATGGACAGATCGAGGACATTGCAAAGACATGCTACGGGTGTCAGCAGACCCAAAAGACTCCACCAACAGCCCCACTGCATGTGTGGGAATGGCCTACAAAACCATGGCAACGGGTTCACATCGATTATGCGGGCCCTTTCATGGACCGCATGTACCTGGTCGTAGTTGATGCGCATTCAAAGTGGCCTGAGGTTTTCTGCACAAAAACAGCAACCTCTGCAAAGACAGTTGAACTCTTAGGGGCCCTGTTCTCATGCACAGGCCTTCCGCATCAGATTGTGAGTGATAACGGAACACCTTTCACTTCTGAAGAGTTTCAGCGCTTTGTTAAAAGGAATGGCATACAACACACCACCATTGTGCCATATCATCCAGCTTCTAACGGCCAAGCGGAACGTTTCATTCAGACTTTCAAACAGTCTATGAAGGCCATGGATAAGGACTGTGCATCGCTACAGCAGAAGATTGCAAACTTTCTGCTGGCCTATCGCAACAGTACACACGCAATAACAGGACAGACACCTGCCATGCTCTTCCTAGGGCGTCCCCTGCGCTCACGCTTAGACTTATTGAAACCCAGTCTACAGCAACGTGTACAGAGAAAACAGACGGAATCTGCTCTCCGATCCCAGACGCGCTCACTGCGTACCTTCCAAGTGGGACAACAGGTGATAGCCAAAGACTACCGCAGCAAAGGACAAAAGTGGCAGCCTGGTACCATCGTGTCACAGACAGGACCGTTAACCTACGAGGTGAAAATCGGGCCAGACCTACTGTGGCGTAGACACGTGGATCAGCTGTTGGATGCATCTGGAGCAACCAACATGGATGCCAACGCTACACCATTCCAGGGTGACTTTCAGTTCAGTGACGAAGATCAAGCCATAGGCGGGCCTGAAGCCGATGCAGGTGATACTGCACCAGTCCCTGCTGTTCCTCAAAATCCTGCTGCCGACGCTCCACCAGAGAGGCGCTATCCAGAGAGAATTCGGAGACCTCCAGAGCGATTCCGGGACTGAAATGGGTTATGGTAGAATGAGAGTAGATAGGTTAGATGTATTTAGTTATGATTAATACTTACTCAGGTAAACAACCTTTAGTTTAGTGGGGATATCAATGCTGGAAGGGAGGAGTGTTAGGTATGGGATATTGGGATCTATTTTATTTCATTGTTGCGCATTGATAGTTCTTGTATAAAGTAATACGCGCATGCGCACTAGGATGTAATGAGTCCAAGTTCAGTTCAATAAAAAAATGGAAGCTGAGCCTCGGCTCCTAAAAAACGCACTTACGGTGTCTGTGCTTATTGTGGCACATCCAAGGTTGAATGTGTGTGTAAAGTAACAAAGGAGTAACTGCATACACAACACCTTTTAATTCATGAACTATGTTGAACCATGTTTGAAAAAGTTATGCAACATTTAAGAAAAATCAACTTTCATATTAAATAAATCTTATCACATTTTTAACTGAACAAATCTGCTGCAATTCTGTTCAAAATCTGTTACATTTCATAAACACACTTTTGTGTGTTCTTCTTCACTGGAATTATATCCATACAGTTCTTGCCAAGAATCATGCTTGAGCAACCAGCACTGTCCTTTCATGAGAAGAAACTAAACAAGCACTGAGAGTGCTTATATGCACGGTGGTGCAGTGGTTAGCACTGTGGCAGCAGTTTACCCTCGGCCGGGGGATCGCGGGTTCGATCCCTGCCCCCGGCCATCAGTGATCTGTGTGGAGTTTGCATGTTCTCATTTTTCATGCAAAAACATGCAGGTTAGGGAGTTAAGGGGCGCTTGCGCACGCAGCGGCTGGTGGCTTGTTACCGGACTGCAGAACAAATCTACCTACGGGTACAAGTTAAGTCCCAAAAAAAAAAGAGTGGGTAGTGAAGTGGCGCTTCGCCATCGCCCCGCAAATGAAATACACGCAGCTTCCTTTCACGGTAGTAAAAAAGAACTCTTCCTCCCGCTCACTTTGAAAATGATAAATTTTCTGTCTTTTTTTTGCCATGTTTTTGGGCTTGGAAACCGCACTGCGCGCATCATCTTAACTGCCCGCTAGCTAAGCTTACGCTCCACAAGCGTGAAGGTTTTGTCATGCGCACAATACTGACCTTTGAACTAGGTCAGAGTTCACCTTAACTTTACGTATAATAAACATATTTTCATTTTTTTTATTTTTAAGACATTGTCATTTTAAAATCTATATAAATGCAAGTGTGATTTTAAAAAATATAAAATAAAAAATAGCGGCAGAAAAAATTACATCTGCAGCTCACTTGCGAGTTGTGCTATTTTTAGAACAGGCCTGCGGGCGACACATGTGGTCCCTGCGGGCGACATGGTGCCCGGGGGAACCACGTTGGTGACCCCTGATATACAGTGTCCTTGTGCCACCATGCACTACAGTATAAAGGATGACTCAGGTGGTGGAACTCTTTAAAAGCTAGCAACACTAAATCACTGAAACTAGAAGTAGCTGATGATTTAGAAAATATGTTTTACATAAACAGATACTGTAGCCAATATACAGTACATCCTTAATGGTTCTGATGTCTTTAAATGGTCTAACTCAGGGAGTGAGGGCTCTTCTGAACTCTCCTTTGATTCCATGTGTGATTTGTTTAAGACTGAAAAGATGAAGAAATAGTAATGCCATCATAGCCAGTTTGGAGTTAGATTTTTTTTTTATTAACGATGTACTCCGATGGCTATAAATCCCCTATAAAAACAAATCTACATTGTCTAAAATGGTATCTTATGCCATTTTGTTATCGTGTCATCAGACCTGCGACCATATGTCTTGGACACTCGGGTAAAGAGAGGTGCAGAGCTGTCAACTGATCACCACCTGGTGGTGAGTTGGATCCAGTGGCAGGGGAGGATGCCATTCAGACCTGGTAGATCCAAACGTATAGTGAGGGTGTGCTGGGAACATCTGGCTGAGGCCCCTGTGTGATGTATGGATGTGTGCATGCTCACAAAGAGATATCAGCATGTTCGGGTGTATTGGTGGCACAGCACAGTGCCACAGTTCACAGTTGAAGCTAATAAAAGCTAGAATAAGGACATGGGCGTCGCTCGCCTATTTTTCAGATATAATACTGGTGATGAGGATAATGGAAATACTGCTGATACCACTACAACCGTTCCTCGCCCTGCCTGGCGAGCTGCCTGTCCCTTGGTTGAGATGTCATTTGGTCGAGAATCATTTGAGATGTTTGTGTCCACCACCAACTGGGCTAAAGCTAGCAAGGCTATGCTATGAGCTATGCTAATCCATAGCCTGGGCAATGAGGGACAACATATCTTCTGAACTCCTGGACTTGCAGACACATATGACGACTGTGTGGCTTTATTGGCTGAATATTTTGCTGATAAATGAAACATGACAACCCGGTTGCTTGCTTTTCTCAACCGCACACAGTGAACGGATGAGTCGGTCCAGCAGTATGTAACCAACCCCCACTGTTTAGCTAGCACATGTGACTTTCACAACGCGGAGGAAAAGATGATACAGGGCCAGTTAGCAAACTCCACTACGAATTCAAAACTGCGGGAGAAGTTGCTAACGGAGCCGGACGACTTACTGCTGGCCAGGGTGTTGTAAATAGCATCCCAACTGGAAGCAACTGCTCAGTTAGCATTGCAGATAGCGGGCCATGATCCACCCTCCTCACATTCAGCACCATCAGCACAGGCTGTGGCCCTGGCAGCTAAGCCCTCCAACCCCACGTCCCCTCACAATGATCCCAAGACAGATGCTGCAGGACAACAAAGCATCGCAACACGCCAACCCGGTGATAACTGTGGCTCCTCCTTGCACCCCATCTTGGTCCTGGTAAACCTGCGGCTCCACCCACCCATCCAACTCGACCCGGCCACCATCCACTTGGTGGGTGTCAGCAATTGGCTGTTCAAATGGTGCATAGTGGAGCTCGATGACATCAGTCTCCTGCTGCTGCTGGACACTGCTGCCTTGAGATCTCTGTTACATGAGTCTACAATTAAAAAAAACTATTTCCCCAGAAAACAATTAATGCAAATGCGAAGGACCTGTTTGGCTATGGGCATGTTAAGATCAGCATGGCAGGAACAGTCACCTTCTCAGTACACTGCGGCCCCAGAGTCCTCCTTGCATTCACATTCCAAGTGACCTACCAAGGCGCCAGTCTTCTGGGCATCTACCTAATTAACGAACTGGGTTTCTCCATTACAGACCCCATGGGCTCTGTTGTGTTGATGGTCGCCACAACTTGGCAACATTGCTGGTCGCATCCTTCATGGGCCTGGGCTGCCTCACCGCCTTCAACCACCAGCTGCTCATTGACCCAACGGTGTCTCCTGTCATCTAAACCCTTTGCTGGCTGCCCCTTGTTCTATGAGATGAGGTCACAGCGGAGCTGCAGAAATTGTTGGACATGGGCATCATCAAATGAGTCAGCGCGTCCCCCTAGATCTCCAACTTGGTGGTAGCAAAGAAAAAATTGGCCATAGACCTCAGAATAGTAAATAAGGCAGTAATCCTCGACAAATACCCCCTGCCCGCGATGGAGGAGCTAGCTGCCACGTTCCATGGTTCGAAGGTCTTCTCCAAACTGGACCTCCGCCAAGGATATCTTCAGGTTCCCCTACACCTTGACAGCCACAACCTCACGGCCTTTGTGACCCACATGGGTTTTTTTCGCTACACCCGCATGCCTTTCGGCCTCAGCTCTGCACCTAGCTCTTTCCAGAAGAGCATGGCCACCATCTTTGCTGATCTTCCGGGTGTGGTAGTGTACTTGGACAACATTGTGGTGCATGGCACAATAACATCTTCACATGACGCCCGCCTCTCCAAGATGATGGAGGTGCTGGCCAGTCATGGCCTCAAGTTGAATGGTAGATGGTAAATAGTAAACGGCATTCACTTATATAGTGCTTTTATGCTCATCTCTTGATGACCAAAGTGCTTTACAGATCCTGCTATCCACCCATTCACACACACATTCACACACTGATGGGGAAAAGTGCATCTTCGCGGTGCCCACCATCAAGTTCATTGGGTTCTGTCTGACAGCCGGAGGCCTAAGCCCATTGCACTCAGACGTTGAGGCGATATTACGCCTGCCTGAACCATCATGCCCCACATAACTTTCCTCATTCCTGGGTATGACGACCTTCTACAGGAGCTTTATTCCCCACTACTCAGAGACAATAGAACCCCTACATGCCCTCCTGAAACAAGGTAAGTCCTGGTCGTGGACTCCGGCATGCTCTGCCGCCATCCTCTGACTCAAAACACAGCTCACCTCACCACCCATGCTCACCCACTTTGACCTGCAGAGCCCCACATTTGTGACCTGTGATGCCTCTAACACCACCGTAGGGGCCACGCTGTCCCAATTCCAAGGAGGGACCGAGCGTCAAGGTCACGCTCACCAATGGAACAGAAGGGCAGAGGGAAGCTGTAGCTTGTGTCTGAGCATGCAAAAGATGGCACATGTACCTATATTGGTGGCATTTCATGCTCCGAACGGACCATTGGGCCGTCACAGCCCTGTTAGAAATGTCGGGGTCAGAACACAAACTACTCCACATCCACAGGTGGACAAAAAGGCTTCAAGCATACAACTTCACCACCCAGTTCACGCCTGGCAAAGAGAATGTGGTAGCAGACTTATCATTTTCTTTAGATTTCAGTCCCCATAATAGACATCTCTGTTTCCACCTTGTTCACTAATTCACAGTTGCTAACATATCATGCGCCATTCTGGTTTATTTTGTTATATTTTCACTGTGATGCTATATTGAGCTGTGTTAGCATTAACTTGGCTAGGCAGTTGGTTGGATTTGGTCATGTGACTGAAAGGCTGCCTAGCATTAGCTTAACTGTTGATCTGGTTGGTTTGGATTGCCTTTTTCTGTAAATTCTATTCACCCCTACTGGAATCTTTGCTCCTCTATCCACACTTGACCATATACATATACGTTTACGGACAACACAACTGTGGTGGGTCTCATCAACAATGGAGACAAGACATTACAGGAGTGAGGTGAGCCACCTGGCCATGTGGTGCGGAGACAGCAATCTTTCTCTGAACGTGGAGAAGATGAAGGAGATTGTTATGGACTTCAGAAGAGTGCACACCTAGCATGCTCCCCTGACCATGGAGAGGGTGAGCAGCACCAAGTTCCTGGGTGTGCACATTACAGGGGACCTCTCCTGGACCACCAACACTGTATCACTGGTCAAGAAAGCTCGGCAGTGTCTCTCCTTCCTCCACAAACTGAGAAGGGCCAAAGCCCCAGCCCCCATCATGTGTACCTTCTACAGAGGCACCATCGAGAGCATCCTGACCAGCTGCATCACCGTGTGGTACGGTGCCTGCACCACGTCCTGCTGCAAGATCCTCCAGCACACAGTGAGAACAGCCAAGAAGATCGTCGGTGCCTCTCTCCCCTCCCTTGAGGCCATCTACAACACCTGCCTCACCTGCAAAGCCCTCAGTATTGCAGGTGATCCCATCCACCCATCACACAGCTTCTTCAGTCTGCTGTCATCAGGGAGGAGACTGCGGAGTCTCCGGACCAGGGCCAGCAGACTCAAGGACAGCTTCATTCACCAGGCTATCAGAAAGCTCAAATCTCTCCCTGCTCTGCCCCCTCTCCCCCTTCTGCCCCCCAACACAAATCCTGATCTCTGCCCCCCCATCCCCCCCAACAACTGAACTCTGCCATCCCCAGGTACTGTTCACTCCCACACATGCACACACTGATTTCAGGAGCTTCAAAAACTGAAATCTGTCATCCAGGAACTGTTCACTCCAACACATGCACACACACTGATCTCAGGGCTAGTCATTTTATACAGCAATGGACTGCTCTCTTTGCACTACATGCCACTTCAACCCTCTACGTGCCCTGATTTGTACCTTAAGTTACGAAATGCCGTCTTAATTTTTATTGTATTTAGTTATTTTGCACACCCTTAGTATTTTCAGTTAGCTTCTGGTTGGGGGTTGGTTTTCTTTGCACTGATGTTTGATGTTTAATCTTTAATGTTTGGTGTTATAATAATATTAATAATAATAATAATGTTTATTATGAATATAAAGTATATAAAATATATTATTATGAATATAAAGTATACTTATACTTTATAAATATAAAGTATATTTATCTACCTTATTCCTCAGGGTGCTGCTGTAGAAACGATAATGGGCGCAACTTCCGGTTTCGGCTGAAGTAGTGTTAAATCAGTCAGCAAGAGTGGAGTAGTGGGGCATTTAAAATAGCGTTTTTTAAAGTGTTCCTAATTCCTTTTAATGTATAGTCCACATACCTGTTTAGCAGTCAAGTGGCAGATAATTTCAGCAACTGTAGTTTTTGTGTTTTTGAATATTTTTGCGTAGTTCTAGTACTTGCTGCTGTTTGTGGTGTGAGCCTCCTCTCAAACACAGCTAAATCTGTGGCTTCAACAGCAATGTGTAGATCATGCACTGAAAGTTGTTATTTGAGTGATCAGTGGTACAGACACAGGACAGACACAACAGCACCAGGTATGTTTTCACTTGTATGAATGTCACAGATCTGAGGTTTATGTATGTCACCAGATGCAAGGCTGTATGAAGTAAAATAATAAATAAAAAAATAGTAACAGTTTGCTTCCTAAGGTTTAATGATTTAAGAAAGATATCAAATAGGTGTTTTTTTTGTTTTTTTTTGCATTCGTTACACTGCATTGGACCGATATGGACTTGATAGCAGCTTCAGCATGCATTAATTTTTAAATGATCATAAAATACAGATTAATTAAATTTTGAACAGTTGTCATACAAGGTCTGTACGTGTTTAGTTAAATAACAAGCATTCACAGCATGACAGCAGCATGAGCATTTTAATTTTGGGTTAAAACGAACAGTTGCAGCTGCCTGTTTTACCCCATTATTAAAACGCCCAAACACGGTGTTGTGGTTCTTTGGGGCTCTGACTCCATTCTACGTCTGCTCTAAGGTAAATATGATTATGTCCCATATATTTTAACAAAATGCAACCAACTTTATTGTGGTGGAAACACTGATATATCTCAGAGCTTTAATTTGTTTACAGCACTAGCATTTTAGCAGCGGAGCTTACTAATGGAGCTACTGTCTGCGAGGCCACTTTTTAATGTTATCTTCTCATCCCTCGATAGTCGTGGGAAGTGGTATATTACTCTTTTTGAGGTGCAAAAGGCCATGTTCCCACATTTGTGGTGCCAAAGTCATTGTTTTATAACAAGGAAAAGTGTCCGTTTTCAGTGACAACCCCACTTTCTAAACTAGTACTGGAAGTTGCGCCCATAATTCACGCAAGGCATCATGGGGGCTAGGAATAAGGTGGATACTTTATATTCATATTTTTTACTTAGTGTTTACCTTGCTGCACGTGGATCTCAGAGTAACGTAATTTCAATTTTCTGTATGTGCTATACATATGGCAGAATTGACAATAAAGTTGACTTTGACTTGACTTTGTTCTTAGACATTATTTTGAGCTGCTAGCTAATGCCAACTAAGCGCTATCATCAGCTAGCTGCTAATGTCAGCTAGCTGCTAGCCTTGAAGCTAACAGTTTAGCTCTTCACTCATGAATGTTTCTCTGCTTATTGTATTCCAGGGACCGGTCATATGCTATCTGTAGTGATCCGTACTGCTTACTAATTATCATCCTCAGCTGCGCCTGCTCTCACACCTGCTCTCTCCAGTTAGGCACCTGTTGTGTCCATAATTATAAGGAATAACGAGATACTAGTGACTCGGTGAACAGGGCTTTAATACAGGTTGCAACTACAGTGGGGCAAAAAAGTATTTAGTCAGCCACCAATTGTGCAAGTTCTCCCACTTAAAAGATGAGGGAGGTCTCCAATTTTCATCATAGGTATACCTCAACTATGAGAGACAAAATGAGGAAAAAAAATCCAGAAAATCACATTGAAGGATTTTTAATGAATTAATTGGTAAATTCCTCAGTAAAATAAGTATTTGGTCACCTACAAACAAGCAAGATTTCTGGCTCTCACAGACCTGTAACTTCTTCTTTAAGAGGCTCCTCTGTCCTCCACTCGTTACCTGTATTAATGGCACCTGTTTGAACTCGTTATCAGTATAAAAGACACCTGTCCACAACCTCAAACAGTCAGACTCCAAACTCCACTATGGCCAAGACCAAAGAGCTGTCAAAGGACACCAGAAACAAAATTGTAGACCTGCACCAGGCTGGGAAGACTGAATCTGTAATAGGTAAGCAGCTTGGTGTGAAGAAATCAACTGTGGGAGCAATTATTAGAAAATGGAAGACATACAAGACCACTGATAATCTTCCTCAATCTGGGGCTCCACGCAAGATCTCACCCCGTTGGGTCAAAATTATCACAAGAACGGTGAGCAAAAATCCCAGAACCACATGGGGGGACCTAGTAAATGACCTGCAGAGAGCTGGGACCAAAGTAACAAAGGCTACCATCAGTAACACACTACGCCACCAGGGACTCAAATCCTGCAGTGCCAGACATGTCCCCCTGCTTAAGCCAGTACATGTCCAGGCCCGTCTGAAGTTTGCTAGAGAGCATTTGGATGATCCAGAAGAGGATTGGGAGAATGTCATATGGTCAGATGAAACCAAAATAGAACTTTTTGGTAAAAACTCAACTTGTCGTGTTTGGAGGAGAAAGAACACCATACCTACTGTGAAGCATGGGGGTGGAAACATCATACTTTGGGGCTGTTTTTCTGCAAAGACACCAGGACGACTGATCCGTATAAAGGAAAGAATGAATGGGGCCATGTATCGTGAGATTTTGAGTGAAAACCTCCTTCCACCAGCAAGGGCATTGAAGATGAAACGTGGCTGGGTCTTTCAGCATGACAATGATCCCAAACACATTGCCCGGGCAACAAAGGAGTGGCTTCGTAAGAAGCATTTCAAGGTCTTAGAGTGGCCTAGCCAGTCTCCAGATCTCAACCCAACAGAAAATCTTTGGAGGGAGTTGAAAGTCTGTGTTGCCCAGCGACAGCCCCAAAACATCACTGTTCTAGAGGAGATCTGCATGGAGGAATGGGCCAAAATACCAGCAACAGTGTATGAAAACCTTGTGAAAACTTACAGAAAACGTTTGACCTCTGTCATTGCCAACAAAGGGTATATAACAAAGTATTGAGATGAACTTTTGTTATTGACCAAATACTTATTTTACTGAGGAATTTACCAATTAATTCATTAAAAATCCTTCCATGTGTTTTTCTGGATTTTTTTTCTCATTTTGTCTCTCATAGTTGAGGTATACCTATGATGAAAATTGGAGACCTCTCTCATCTTTTAAGTGGGAGAACTTGCACAATTGGTGGCTGACTAAATACTTTTTTACCCCACTGTATATACAAAAGGCTTACGGCACTCGCCTGCATGCCAGGTGGCTCCCATGACAAAAGAGGCAGAGCCTCTTCCGCACACCTCCTTTATCCCCCGAGTGGCGTCACCAACGGAAACTGGCAGTTAGCCACCCCGGTCTAACCCACGTCCAACCCAGCCACCATCTTACCACTACCAGCCATTTCCATATCTAACACCCACCCCTCCCGCTTTAAAAAAATGTCAAGCATACAAACAACCCACCCTAATTTGTTTCCTGACTCACGCTCTAAAAGGGAAGAAAATATGTACAGAAATAAACAAACTCCTATCCATCCACACAGCTAAGGCTGGGGGGCCGGGTAGACTGCCAGCGCCCCCTACACGGCTAGGCAGGTTATTCTGCTGCCAGAAAAAAACAGTCCAGTAAAATAAAACAAAGCCGTGTTCCTAACTCCAAAATAACCCCATGAACAGCAATGTACAAAACACCACATACAAAATCACAGTATACAAATACATCCTACTGGCGGCCCCCCACCCCAACACCCACCCCACAAAGGGCATTTACGGTATAAAACTACACAGGGTATTCAATAAAATTATCCAAATCAACCATGGTGGGCTCTGGTTCGCCACATACTGTTAACAACCAACAAGCCACCCCCTCAGGCTATTAAAATACATCATGCGAACCCTCAAATCCAGTTCACAACAAAAAATTTTTATCATACCTCCTGTTCTCCTTTTCTTTCTTTCTTTTTTTTTTTTAACAAATTTACCAGGGCACCAAACAGCAATAACTACACACACAGGACTAGGGCAAAACACAATAAACACACACAGACACAAAGCCCTCAGTCCTTGGATGGATCTCTCTCCAAGCATCTCCGTCTCTTAACCTCAGGGCTCCTGCTGCGCCGTCTCCTCTCCACCACTGGCAGCCGCAGATCCCTCGGATGTCTCCAGGTATAGATGGACCTACGCCAGTGTGCCTCCATCCAGTTGGGCTCCACCTGGAACCTCCTCTGGTTGTCCCGCTGCTCGCGTGGACTGTGATCCCGTCGTACTCGAGCATCAACCTTGGTCAGTGAGGGAGCCCTCTTCCTCTTATCCGGATCACTATTCCTGTGACTGGCCTCTGTCACCGAACTCTCCGGCTCGCGGGTCTGTTTCGGTCTCCTCTTGGCAGACCGTCGCTGGGAGCGCTTTACAACCACCATGCTCTGCGGTCTCGCACATTTTTCTCCCTGCATGGGCACCTCATCCTTATGAGCCTCACCGGGGGTCCTGGCGTGCTGTCCGGCACCCTCGTCCAGGGCAGCCTGCATAACGGCATCGGGTCCATCCCGAGATGGCTCCGTGTGGTGCTGAATGTGCTCTCCCTTTAAAACTCTGTCCAGCCAGTCTAAATCCCACACCTCAGCACCCTCCACCACTGGAACAGGCCGGCCCCAAAGTCCATATCCGGACCATTCTTCACCCGACACGTTAGATATTGAAAACCCAAGGCTGTAAAACAGGTTACACCCCATAACGTTGACTCCGGACGCTGAAACATTGATGCGGACTCTGGGCGCCACACTCTCCTTATATCAAGCTTCCATTTCCACATAGCCCAAAATGGTCAAGCTGTTCCATCCATATCCACAATACTCTCCGTATTGCCTCCTAATATGTCGATGGGGAAACAGTCTTTGCATGGTCGTCTGGTTCAGGACAGAAATAACCTCTCCAGTGTCCACCAACAGTGGAACCTCGACGCCATCTAGTGTGACAGTGCAACCGATCCTCCCCGTCGTCTCCAGGGAGATGGTATGCACGATTGTCAGAGTCTTCTGCGCAGCACCTGGTTCACCCCTATGGCTCCTGCGTATGAAGTTAGCGAACATCCCGGCAAAATGGTTCAACACACCGCACTTGCCACAACGCTTTCCTTTCGCTGGGAACACCCTGGACTTATAGCGGTGCTCAGTGGACCCACAACCATATCATTTTGGCGTACCTGGGGCGGACCTTATCTTGACCACGGAGGCAAAATCATCCTCTCTGCATTTGCCATCACAACGGTCCAGGATCAGTGCCTCAGCGCGAGACTCACCCCCGTCCAGAGAAGCCCCTTCAGTAAGGCCTCTCGCGATGGTCTCTGTCACCTTGAACTGTTGGGCAAGCTCGATAGCTGCAGCTAACATCAACTCTCCTGGGTGTGTTAACAACCTGGACCAGGCCGCTGGGCAGCTGATGTGCTCTGCCAGCTTGTCCTGAATCATCTTGTCCTCCAGGGGTCCAAACTTGCATTCCCTCACCAGCTCATGGAGGTCTGCCAAGAATCTTCTAACTGGCTCTCCTGACCGCTGGCTGCGCTGTCAAAACTGAATGCGTCTGACCGTGACGTTTTCCGGCGCTCTAAAGTAATGCGCCATTGGCTCCACTATTCCCTCGAAGCTATCAGCACCTCCAAGGTTCTCTAGGATCCTCTGCCCTTCCATTCCAAAATTATGGACCAACACAGCTCTCGCTCAGAGCTTCTCCATCTCACCCAGGTTTAAGACAACGAGATAGTTGGTAAAGGCAGCAAACCAACGAGGCCACGGCACAGGCGGCTCACCCGGGGCCTCCAAAAACGGCCGAAAGCTGGCAATGGAACGCTCCATTACCGCTTTAACCTCGTCACCAAATGTTGTGTTCATAATTATAAGGAATAACGAGATACTCGTGACTCAGTGAACAGGGCTTTAATACAGGATGCAACTTTTTTTTTTTTTCTACTTCCGGCGCCACACGAGTCGGCTGCCTTTTTGCAACAGCGGCTCAATTCTGAGTTTTTTCTTCCTCTATCTTTCCAATCTGGTGACAACTTTCTGATCCGGCGACACCTTACACACTTTATACATCACGGATACACAGATCGCCCCAAATGTCTCCCGAGCCGGCGGATGGAGCCACTGTTGACAGCAGGAGACGGTACAGCAGGGAACAGCTGCTTGCACTTAATCGCCATTCGGTGCTAATGGAAAAACTCGACGTACCGGGAGAAATAAGGCAAAAACGACGTGGTTGTCGGGCTGGTGTTAGACGGCGGACAAGGAGTATAAGGTACAGACCCACCCTCCCATCCATTGTTATGGGGAATGTACGTTCTATATTGGGAAAGGTAGATGAGCTAGTGGCTATCTCCCACTACGATAGCGTATACCGGGAGTGCTCCCTCCTTTTGTTTACCGAGACGTGGCTAACTGAACTAGTAGCAGATGCTAACATTGAGCTGGAGGGTTTCCAAGCGATACGGGCAGACTGAACACCAGACAGTGGCAAAGCAAAGGGCGGTGGAGTGTTGATCTATGTTAATAACAACTGGTGCAGACCGACAAAGACATCGAGTTGCTAGCTGTTAGCATGCGGCCTACATATCTCCCAAGGGAATACTCACACGTGATCTGCATTGTTATTTATGCAAATCCGACGGCGAACGTTGGGACAGCGCGTGACAACATCCACTCAGTAACTGGCAGGTTGCAGATAGAACACCCAGATGCTCTTCTCCTTATCTCAGGCAATTTCAACCATGTTTCACTGTCTCCCATTCTACCCACATTTACCCAGTATGTCACATGCCACACTGGAGACAATAAAACACTGGACTTATTCTACACAAACACTAAGGAGGCGTACACCTCATCACAACTCCCCCCACTCTGGAGATCGGATCACAACTTGGTTCATCTCCAGCCGGTGTACAAACCCCTAGTGCAAAGACAACCTCCGACCATGCGCACAGTGAAGTTATGGTCTGAGGAGGCAATGGACACTCTAAAGGGCTGTTTTGAAACCACCGACTGGGAGCAGCTCTGCGATCCACATGGTGAGGACATCGATGGCCTCACTCACACCATCACGGACTACATCAGCTTCTGTGTGGACAACACCGTTCCCACCAAGACCATACGGTGTTGCTCAAACAACAACCCTGAGATAAAAACAATTCTGAGAGAGAAGAAGAGGATCTTCAAGTCGGGGAACAGGGAGATGCTGAAGTCCGTACAGAGGGAGCTGAGGAGAAAGATCAGAGAAGGCAAGGACAGCTTCAGGAAGAAGATGGAGGACAAGCTGCAACAGAGCGACATCAGCGGGGTCTGGAGAAACCTTAAAACCATCTCTGGGCTCCAGAATACCTCCCCCCAGGCCACGGGGGGCAGGGAGTGGGCGAACAATCTGAATCTGTTTTTTAATAGGTTTGACCAACCGCCCTCCCCCCTGACTGCACAACAACCACTGCTGCCACTGAAGACATCAAGTCCTGCTGCCAACTCCCCACTCCACCATCACCCCCCCACTCCCAACACACAGTCTCTCAACCTGACCCTCACTAAGACCCAGGTGAGGACGGAGCTGAGGAAGATCAAGGCGAGGAAGGCGTCGGGACCGGACGGCATCAGTGCAAAGCTCCTCAAGTCCTGTGCAGACCAGCTGTGTGGGATTGTGGAGTACATCTTCAACCTGAGCCTGAAGCTGGGGAGGGTACCACAGTTGTGGAAAACATCTTGTGTCGTACCTGTACCAAAGACTTCCCACCCCAAAGATCTGAACAGCTGACTTCCGGTTATGGCGGCCGCTTAGAAGGGTGTGCTTCACTCTGCTGTGCTCCTAATGATAAAAAAGTTGGCTAAAACTCTCCCAATTGGAACAAAAACCTGCTCTAGCGTTTGGGGGCGGATATGGTAAAAACTAAGGCTGCGAAATCAGGCGGAGGAAAAACTGATTCGACGAAACAAGCCAAGTTAACAGATTTCCACGCTCGTGACGCAGCAGATAAAACACCTGTGACCATGGCTGAGGAGGGAGCTACCGGCGGGGCGGGGACTGCCGAAGGAACGAATGTGGTTCTTGCTGCCATCAGCGCTATGAGAACAGACTTTTCGTCTAAGTTTGATGGGATTATAGCTGCGATTGAAGCTATGAGAAAAGAAATAAGCGACTGTATGGAGCGAATAACGCAGGCGGAGCTCCGGATCTCTAACACTGAAGATGACGTCAACAGCCTGCAATTAAAGGTCCAAACATTGGAATTAAAGAATAAACATCTGGAAGAAAACGTCTTGGACTTGGAATCCCGGTCTAGACAGAATAATTTAAGGCTTGTGGGCCTTCCGGAGGGGGCGGAGGAACAGGATGCGTGTTCCTTTTTGGAGAAGTGGATCCCAGAGGTGCTGGATAATGCGGATCTACGGTCATCAGTCGTCTTGGAAAGTGCACACCGAATAGGCCCATCGAGAGATAAGAAGACAACACCGAGGACGCTGATAATGAAGTTCCTTAACTACAGGGACAAGATGACGGTCTCCAGCGCAGCCCGCACTAAAGGAGAAATTAAATACCAGGACCAACAGGTGCGGTTCTACCCAGACTTGGCCGCAGGAATCCAACAATTAAGGAAACAGTTTGACCCCGCCCGTAAAGAGCTGCGCAGCCTTGGAATTCGTCACGGGATGATTTATCCTGCAAGACTGCTGGTCACGTATAAAGGGAGAACCCAAGTCTTTAAGTCCCCTCAGGAGGCGCAGGAACTCATTAAGCAGATCCAAGGAGAGACTGGCGAGAGCCAAGCATGAAGCAAGAACAAGATATAAAAGGTAGAATATTTAAGCAAATGTTCAAGTATCTGATTGATTTGAAATATATAGCATGTCTACAAAATATAGATGGTATGATATATTAAAAAAAAAAGGCTATGATGTACAAAGTTGCTATAAAATTTTGGAGTTAAATTGGAAAAACTACAGAAGAGAGTTATTGTCATGTCATTAAAAGTAGCAGAGTCAGGGTGATTGAGAGGAGGAAAGAGTGAGTGGTTTGACTGATCCTCACGGGGGAGGAGCAGATTCAGGCTAGAACGGGAGACAGAATTTTTTTTTTGATTTTGGGGGGATTACCATGAATGTGGGGAGGGGGAATTTGTTTGTGTGTAGTCTGTGGGATGAATGTTCAACCATCCATGTTTTTGCTTCTCTGTATGAGCATGTTTATATTGCAAGGTAATCTCAAACTCTTTATTGATCATAGACCAAAGCGTTAAGCTTAATTTAACATCATGGAATTGCAGAGGTCTACAAAACCTAAAAAAACTTAAACAAGTTTTGAAAAAAATAAAAGACATAGGTTCAAAAATTGTGTTTTTACAAGAAACTCATCTAATAGAGGAGGATGTAAAAAGAATAAGGAGGAGATGGCAGGGAAGTGTGTTCACCTCATCGTTTTCATCCCGAGCCAGGGGAGTTATGACTCTCATACATAAATCAGTCCCATTTCAAGTGAAAAATGTAATTGGAGATAAATTGGGAAGATATCTAATCATCCAAGGATCTTTGTTATTAGAAAATATAAATCTGGTGAACATATATGGTCCCAATATAGATGATCAAAGCTTCTTTGTTAATTTATTTCTTACTTTAGCATCACTCACAGGGCTATATACTGTATAATAGCAGGGGATTTTAACTGTACATTGAATCCCAGTATAGATAGGTCAACAGGACAGGACTGTACGCACAATGGATGTAGGATGACCATTAATCATTTTATGAAAGAATTGAGATTGCTAGATATATGGAGAGAAATGAAACCACAAGTCAAAGCCTATTCTTGTTATTCTAACACCTACAAGACATTTTCACGTATTGACTATTTTTTGATCTCTATGGAATTAAGGTCCAAGATTCAAAATTGTTTCTATGATAACATTGTGATTTCTGATCATGCACCCTGCTGTATAATATATGTAGACAAGAAATTGACAAAGGTTCCTGGTAGGTGGCAATTTCAGCATAAATGGCTTCAAGATGAGGAATTTGTTAAGTTCATAGAAAAACAGATAGATGAGTTCTTTGATATCAACACTACACAAACATCAGCATGTATAAAGTGGGAAGCTTTCAAAGCTTTTATTAGGGGGCATATTATTAGTTATACAGGTTCAAAATCTAGGAAGACTCGAGAGGAGAGAGTCCAATTGGAACGTAAAATAAAAAATTCTTCAAGAAAAAGTGAATGCAGGAAGTAATCCCAAATTAGAGAATGAATTACTGATTCTGAGAGCTGAATATGACAAAAAAAATCAGCAAATAGAGCTGCCTCGAGTCTTCTAAGATTGAAGCAAACCTTTTATGAACAAGGTGAAAAATCAGGAAAATTATTGGCATGGCAGATTAAACAATTAGAATTTAAAACACCAATTACCAGTATTATAAGTAATGGACAGGCAGTCGTAGATCCTTTAGAAATTAACAGTGCCTTTAGAGATTATTATGAAAAACTATATGATACAAAAAATGAAACTGACTTAACAAAACTAAATGGGTTTTTGGACGGATTATCTATACCATGTATTCCAAATGAAAACAGGGAGATACTGGAGTCAAAAATTAGTCAAGAAGAAGTTGGGCTAGCCATTGATAATATGAAATCAGGAAAAAGTGCGGGACCTGACGGTCTTCCAGTTGACCTCTATAAAAAATTTAAGAATAAATTAATAAAACCATTTTTGGAAATGGTTTTAGAAGCATTTCAAAATAGTAAATTACCGCCATATATAAATAATGCCTTAATTATACTGTTGCCAAAACCAGGTAAACCTTCTAATAAATGTGAAAACATGAGACCAATAAGCCTATTAAATGCAGACCTTAAGATAATCTGTAAAATTTTAGCAAGACGACTACAAGAAATATTACCAAATATAATTAACTGAGATCAGAATGGCTTTATAATGGGAAGACAAGGCTTCCATAATGTAAGAAGATTATTTAATATAATTTATTCTAATAAAGAAGCACCGGATACAGCTCTCCTATCATTGGATGCTGAAAAGGCCTTTGATAGGGTCGAATGGCCCTTTCTTTTTGAAGTTTTACAAAGGTTTGGACTTGGAAAGAATTTCATAAAATGGGTTCAGATAATATACAATAATGCTACAGCAGAAATCCTAACAAATAGCAATATCTCAAAATCAATAAAAATTAATAGAGGTTGTCGACAAGGCTGCCCACTTTCGCCTTTACTGTTTACTATGGCAATTGAACCTTTGGCGATGGCAGTGCATTTACATCCACAAATATATGGAATTAAAGTAGGACCAATAGAACATAAAATCTCCCTGTATGCTGATGACATAATTTTGTTTATGTCAAATCTTAAAAAATCAATTCCGACCTTGTTAAATATAATAAAGAACTTTGGGGAAATATCAGGATATAAAATAAATAAAAATAAATCTTCAATATTAATGCTAAATGAGACCCAGAGAAAGCATCCAGCTCCTGAGGTAAATCAATTCAATGTTGTAAATCAGTTTAAATACTTAGGAATTCAAATTGTGCCTAAGTTAGAATCAGCTGCTAGTATCAACTATGAAGCCTTAATGACAGATATTAATGAGTTGCTTCAGAGATGGATGTCACTACCAATGTCGATGATCGGGAGAATTAATATACTTAAAAGTAATATCTTACCCAAAATACTATATTTATTTCAATACATTCCTTTACCACCACCTTCAGATCTATTCTCAAGAATTAAAAAAAAGTTAGTGGAATTTATATGGAACAATAGGAAGGCTAGATTACGTCTGTCCTTACTATATTTGCCATTTGATCGTGGAGGTCTGAAATGTCCAAACTTTATGTTGTATTACTGGTCAGCACAACTGAGGTCTATGACATATTATTTTTCATCAAATGATCTCCCTCACTGGACGGAGATGGAATCATACAATTTACCTTTACCTCTTCCCTTATTCATATACTCAGACTCAGCTAAAAAATTACAGAAACAAGTTAAAAATCCAATTGTAAAGCATATGATCAAAATATGGTATGAAATCAAAAAATATTTAAAAGAACCGCACTTATTGTCACAATTTAGCCCAATATGGGGTAATCAATATTTTACACCAGGGAGAGCGGATGCTGTATTTAAATTATGGAATTTAAAAGGGATTCAAAAGATTCAAGACTTATAATTTAGCATGTTCAGACAACATAATGTCTTTTGAAGAACTGAGGGCTAAATTTAATCTTAATAGAACACATTTTTTTAAATATCTTCAGCTTAGGAATTTCATTCGATCAAATCAAAATAATGCTCTCACCCGTCCTACCTATTCATACTTGGAAAAAATTTTGACGAAAAATAGTAAGAGAAAGGGTATTATTTCAGAGTTCTATAACTCACTGATATTATCCTCAAGTGAAAACTCACAGAAAAGAATGAATTATTGGAAAGAAGACCTACAAATTGAAATTTCAGAGGAACAATGAGAATTGGCTTGCACAGAAGCTCAAACCAAATCAATAAATGTACGTCTTAAATTGATACATTTTAAATGGTTAATGCGGATGTATGTTACACCGGTGGAGTTAAATAGATATAACAAAAACATACCAGATACGTGCACAAAATGTATGGAAAGTAAAGGAACTCTATTTCATTGTTTTTGGGAATGTAGAAAAATTAGAATGTTTTGGGAAGAGGTGAGGGTAACAATTGAAAAAATAATTTCAAAACAACTCATATTGAATCCTAAATTGTTTTTGTTGGGTCTGTATCCAGAAAAGCATAACTTTAATAAGAGTGAAAGAACATTCATAGACCTCAGTTTGCTTAACGCCAAAAAATGTATTGCACTGCTATGGAAAAAGACTCATAGACCAGATGTGACTCAGTGGTTAAAACAGATGTTAACAAACCTTCCACTAGAAAGAATAACATACATATTGAAATCAAAGGAAAATGTGTTTGAGAATATATGGAGACCTTTCATTGATTATGTAAAGAAACTAAACATAACTACTGAAGAAGAAGGTGAATGATGTGTGTGGACCTTGTAATTTCCAAATTGGTGAATGTATAATATGTATACTTATGCAATGGATTACCTAGGCTAAACAGAGGAGCATTGTTTGACTTGTTTTGTTAATGGTTGATGGTGTTTTTGGAATATTTGTTTTTTTTTTTTTGGTTTCTTTTAGTGTTGGGGTTTGATTGTTGGTGTCATGTTTGTTGAAAAAAGGTTCAATAAAAATATTGTGGAAAAAAAAAAGATCTGAACAGCTACAGACCAGTGGCCCTGACGTCCCACATGATGAAGACCCTGGAGAGACTGCTCCTTGCTCACCTCCGCCCCCTGGTGGGACCAGTGATGGATCCACTCCAGTTCGCCTACCAGCGTGGCATTGGGGTGGAGGATGCGGTCATCTTCCTCCTTCACCGTTCTCTGTCCCACCTGGAGAAGCCCGGGATTGCGGTGAGGATCATGTTCTTTGACTTCTCCAATGCTTTCAACACCATCCAACCGATGATCCTGAAGGACAAGCTGCTGTGCGCAGGGGTGGACCAGCACCTGTCATCATGGATCATGGACTGCCTCACAAACCGGCCACAGTTTGTGAGAACCCAGGACTGTGTGCCCGATATGATCATCGGTAGCACGGGGGCCCCCCAGGGAATGGTTTTGGCTCCCTTCCTGTTCACCCTTTATACTGCGGACTTCTCACACAACACAACACACTGCCATCTACAGAAGTTCTCTGACGATTCTGCGATCGTTGGCCTCATCTCCAACGGAGATGAAGCTGAGTACAGAGGGCTTATCCAGGACTTTGTGGACTGGTGCCATCGGAACTGCCTCCAAATCAACACGATGAAAACTAAGGAGCTGGTGGTGGACTGCCGCAGGCAAGGACAACCCCTCACAGCACCAGTAAACATCCAGGGAACAGACATTGAGATGGTGACATCCTACAAGTACCTGGGTGTTCATCTGATCAATAAACTAGACTGGTCACACAATACTGACTCACTCTACAAGAAGGGACAGCGCAGGCTGTTCCTACTGAGGAGACTCAGGTCTTTTGGTGTACAAGGGGTGCTGCTGAAGACATTCTATGACACGGTGGTGGCATCAGCCATCACTTTTGGAGTGGTCTGCTGGGGCAGTGGCATTACAGCAGCCGATAGGAAGAGACTGAACAAACCTGTTCCTGTTAGTGGTTGTTGGTGTGTTTTAGTACATTTTTTTTTATTACTTTAGTGTTAGTGTTTGATTGTTTATGTTATGTTTGTAAAAAAGGTTCAATAAAAATATTGTGGAAAAAAAAAGAAAGCTAGCTCTGTCCTGGGGCAGCGCCTTGACCCAGTGGAGGAGATGGGAGAGAGAAGGATGGTGACTAAACTGTCATCTCTGCTGGAGTCCGAGTTCCACCCTATGCAGGACACACTGAATGCACTAAGGAGCTCATTTAGCAGCAGACTACATCATCCCAGGTGCACAACCGAGAGGTTTCGCAGGTCCTACCTACCTATGGCTGTCAGACTGTATAACCTAAGCAGGGCTGCTCGCAGAGATAGCAAAAAGACGTGACAACCTAATAGTATTGAATGCAAAAGACGCAATAGACTTACACAATGGTCCCCTCCGGTATACAACTAGGAAAATACCGGTAGCTATGGAGGGTGACAATATGTATGGGTACATAATCATACCATGTAGGATAACTAAGTAGACGGTTATGCTGTTACATTCCATCTAGCTACAATGCTCTGCACTGTGTGTGTTTCATATATCCACATATTTATTCCATCTAGCTGCAACGCTCCACACTGTGTGTGTGTTTATATATTCACATATTTATTCCATCTAGCTACAATGCTCCACACTGCGTGTTTATATATCTATATATTTATTCCATCTAGCTGCAATGCTCCACACCGTGTGTCTATATATTTATGTTTATATGTACATATGTAAACTCGCTGCTCTTGTTTTTTTCTTGGCTTCTGATTGTTGCTCTGAGAGTTGCTATCCCTGTGCTGTTGCAATCCTGGAATTTCCCCATTGTGGGACTAATAAAGGCTTATCTTATCTTATCTTCTTATCTTAACTATATACAAAAGGCTTCCGGCACTCGCCTGCATACCAGGTGGCTCCCACGACGAAAGAGGCAGAGCCTCTTCCCCACCTCCTTTATCCCCCGAGTGGCATTACCACTGGAAACTGGCAGTTAGCCACCCCGGTCTAACCCACATCCAACCCAGCCACCATCTTACCACTACCAGCCATTTCCATATCTAACAGCACCATTTATTAGGAGTGGATTTCTGCACTCCTGCGCAGAGACGGCAACGCTCCCTGGGTGAAGCCATACTCGTCTTGACTCACCCTTCTCTACTGCTGGGAGTTTCACCTCCCTTCCTCGCATAGTTCCTGCATCTATTCACCTGGGAGCTTCGCCTCTCCAACTCTACAGAAAGCTTGTGTTACTGGACACTTCTCCTCCTACTCCTGCTTTCCTCCTCCTCTCTCCCCTGTGCACAGGTGGATTTTCCTCCAGGCGGCAGACTCACCTCTGCTCCAGGTGGCGGACTGGACTCTTTCCCGTGAGCTGGAGGCCACTCCCACTCCCTGCACAGTAGAGCCTCCCTCATCAACTCACTCCCTCCTCTCATCCCTCAGCTGTGGCTGCACGTGCTCCATCATCCCCCTTCACGGACACTGCACCTCCCGAGCGGGATGCTGATTACCTGGAGTGCACAAAGCTGCTCTTCAGTGCTTCTACAACTCCTGAACTCCGTAAGAGAGCTTATCACTCAATCCATTCAACCCACGGTTGCTGAGCTGTTATTAATTTCCTCTCTCCTCTCTTCCCGCAGGGTTGCCAGTTCTCTCCCACTCTGCACTCACATCCATCCACTCACTCACTCATCCACTTTATTAATAAAGATTATTGTGATTTATAATCGAGTCTGTGTCTGCATTTGGGTTTTCGTGCAAACATGTCACTATCAACCGCTGAAACCACACACCCCTGTCAACCAGTGATGCATTATTTTATTCATTCTTTGAGACAGACATTAGTTGGCTCAGCAGTTAACAGGTCAAGCCAGCCCTGACGCAGTCTACCCTCAACTCGGCCCCAATGGCACAAGTGGAGAACCCCCGCAAAACTGTTAAAGATTTTTTTTACAGAGGGTGTTCCAGAAATTCTCCACACCTGCTACGTAACATCCTGGGGCCGACCTGACCCGTATTCAGTTCAGGACACATCCAGGCTAAAGGCTAGGAGCTAGCCAGTCAATGTTACCAATATGACGTAAGAGGGAGGGTGGAGTTGAATCCAGTCTGAATATTTAAAGGTACGTAAACAGGCCATTTTCAGAAAGGCTGGAAAAAACCAACACATTTGCTGCTATAATTGAATAATTAAAGAAAAATGGAACAAAATATGTCACAGAAATGCAGAAAAAGGTGCAGTGAGTGACATCTTTAAAGTATTTGCTCAGTACTCCGATATTTGGACTTGCAGTCCTTAATGTTTGCTCATCTAGTTAAAAGAGAATTAAAACATGAGTCACTATCTGGAAATGTGCTTTTTGGTTTTGTTTTAGTAAAATCTCATGAGTTGACAGCTGTGTACAACAGACTTGGTTAATGATATTTTTACAGACTAAATCTGGATGTTGTAAAATATTTTATCACCGATTGTGGAGTAGTTTAGAGTGTGTCTATCACACCCATGGCCACCACTCAAAATCTCAACCCAAAGCACACGTATGTAAGCACAGATGGTAATGAGGGTGGAACACATATACTGAGTGAATATAAGCATATTAAACCAAGTGAATGAGGGGAAGAACAGATGCTGTATTAATTTACTTGCTGTTAATCCATTACTCTGTGGCATGCCATACATCCCCCTCAGCACGAATGTCTGCGGACACAGAACTGGTATTCTTATGCAAGCACTACTTTCTGGGGTAAATATTTATAGAGGGGACTGGCATGAGGTGATAAGGAGTAGGGGTTCATTTGTGATAACACGGGGGAATTTACACAGAATATTTACTCAAGAACTAGTTTGTATCTTTGGGACAATAACCTTTCACAGTTTTTCAAGGCCTACCTTAAGGGCTTTTGGCGTAGGTCAAGGAGGATTTGAACAAAGTTGTATTCACTCTTGAGTCGGGTGCCATTTAGGGGCTGTTTTCACAGACCTGTAATAACCATGGACCAAAAAACTTGGCATTTTCTTCCCAGAATACAGGCACTGTGGGCTGCCAGCTAAACATAAAAAAATCTATCTGAGTGCGTATAACACACTAAATAAAAACTGAAGTTGCAGCTGCATATTCTGATATGAAAAAAAAATCACAGGGCTAAATTATGTTTGCTCCAGAACAAGTGCTTATACTGCCTTCAAAACATTTTGTTTTCTGTTTTTGGACTTTAACCCCCAGCCACTGTGTGCAAAGAAATGATTAGAAATAGTCATAGTAAAAATAAGGGATTTCAACCCTGCTGTTGTCTTTAGTATGAATCCATCCAACATTTAATATGAGAATCTTTGTTAATTGGCATGTCACTTGGCACCTTCATATGTATGTCATCATGTATCATGTATGTCATATGACAACCAGTCTTCACAGGGTGTTACAGGAAAAAAACGTGATCTGTGAAGGTACAACAACAATTAATCCATAATTAAGATAACAAGCCCCCAAGCTTTCATATTTGTGGCAGAATAAGCTTTCAGTTAACAGTTTTCACCTCCAGTGTAATAGCTTGACGCACAGTTGGAGTCCTGGTGCGAAAGTGGAAGCAATTTAAATCAGTGGCTCTCAGCAGGTCACAAATTAGAGCCTTGGAATGCAAAATGACAGGGCTTTAAGAACTTCATGGAACGGATGTTGAGTAAAAGACATGCTTGAGAAAAAATATGTTTGAATGGTTGAGAAAAAATAAATACACTTAAGGTGATATAATTGTTTTTCTGGCTTGTGAGAGCGGGAGCTGCAGTCATTCTTCCTGACTTCATTTTAATGATGCCATTTGTTGGACTGAGGGCCCGACCCCACTCTACATGCAAGGAGTAAAGTACTGAGTCTGTGATAAAATATTCTGTGGTGGACTCTGGTCAGGAATACATCAGAAAACACCAGTGCTGCCAACTTCAGTGCATGTCAGAATGATTTTAAACAAATGTGTCTGCTACTTTATTGTAGGGTCTTAAGAAGTGGTGTAGCTGCCCGAGAATGAGTTTAACCAGGAAATTCTGAAGTTTCAGCCAATATGAGCTTTAAAACCTTTTTAAATGGAGATGCTTGGCAGTGAAGACCACTGCGACAGATGGCTGAGGGAGGTGAGGGAATAGAGGAGAGCAACAGATCCGACCTGAATCTGGATTACAGGAAGAGAGTTCTTGGATCTCAAAATGAAAAACGAGTGATGAGAGGAGGGATTGCAGGACTGGCTCCAAACATGAATCATTTAATTTTAATGACAATTTGGTGTGTCCTGACACACAAACGTCCTTCAGCTGATTTTAACTTGTTATTCCACTAATATGAGCCATACTAATGAGCAGCTTTCCATGAAGCAGATTGTTCTGCTACAGCCTTGCCATAAGTTGAATTTACTCCCTCACATCTTGAGCCCACTTTGCTCTTATTTGCATACAATTTAGAGTTACAGTACAAAGAACACGGATGCTTGATGTTGCTAAGGCTTACAGGAGACTCATCCCGGATGATGTGGGTAGAGCTGGCGATGTGAAAGCCTTTTGCTGGCTTAATTAATCCTGATCATGCGTGTATTGTGTTCTGCTTAGAGTAAATGGCACTGCTTGGAAGAAGCCTGCAAGTACAAATGAGTTGGTAAAAGCTTCACGATGAGTGGGCTATAGAAATGAATAATTACGAAAGTGCAGGTCACAGTGAAAATGTCAGAGAGAGAGAGAGACTGTTGAGACACATGCAACTTCAATTCTAATGATTTCAAAGCAGTGCAATTAAATGTGTGGTGGCACTTCATAATATAGCCTGCAAATTACACTATAAGTACAGGATAAGTACTGGAAAAAAACAGAGTAAGTACTGAAAAATGAGGAAAAAAAATCTTTTAACTCTTTTACCTTTTTTTTAAATTCCTCCCCTCTTACTCTGTTTTCCCCATACTGTTTTCCAGTAGTCACTCTGTTTATTCTATGTTTTGTTTATGCAGACGTATGAGGTAATTATGCAAGATGAATGTTGAGGATTAATACAGCATGCATCTCAGAACTTACCTGCAGTGGTGTCTCTGGCATAGAAAGTCTGGTGGGGCATAATAAACACTAACTACTTGATCTGTGAATGTAAATACAGATGCACTTCCTCAAATCATGAGCACACATTAATGTAACAGGCTAAGTACACTGGACTGCCATTGAACTTAGCCAGATAATGATGAATTATATCCAAAACAAGATTTCAGAGAAGGGGAACCCAAGATTCTTAACTTACAGTTCAAACAACCTTATAATATGTAAATAGACTCACCAGTGACGTTCACTTGAAAAGAAAGGTTGTACGCTGATCTTTCATCAAGGACAGGGGTCTGCAACCTTTGCCGACCAAAGAGCCATTTTGCCCGTCTCCAACTAAAATAGAAGTGGCTGAGGGCTGCAATGGCAATTTGACCTTTAAAATAAAGATTATGCTGCTTATAAAGTTTTTCTTATACTGTATACATAGCTCTGAATATTAAGCACCATTTATGAATTCATACTACAGCAGCAAAAAAACTGTCAAGTTTTATATATAGCTTAATTAATAGAAATAAATAAATAAATAATAAAAGTATTACAAATAAAGGTTTTTTACAGTAAAAAAAGTTTTTCACAGTAAAAGTACGCATGCGTTGGTGTCTGTTAACGTCTCGTCGCGTCAGAGAATTATTTTGTCCGCTTTTGTTTGTTTTTATTGATTTCGTTTTTAATTTTTTTATCTCTTTTTGCTGATATTAGTTTTTGCTTGGTGTTAGCTTAGTATTGGCCTAGCAGAAAAACCCGATCGGACGTGCGGGTGGGTCGGACCCCCGGCTGGGCTGTTTTACCGGGCTAGGCTAATCTGCTAACCTGTTTTTAAGCCTTTTTAGCTGTTTTTTGCTAACCTGTTTTTAGCTGTTTTTGGCTGGCTGGCTATCCACCTATTGCCTGGAACGTCACAACTCCATCCCCGACGTGTGTCAGCTGTGTGTCCCTCTTTAGGAAGGTTTCTGAGTTGGACGTGAGACTCTCCAACCTCTATAATGGCCCTTTTCCACTAGTACCCACTCGGCCCAACTCGGTTCGACTCGGCCCGGTTTGTAGCCTTTTCCGTTAGACCCAGCACCGGTTAACAGGTCCTATTTTCGTACCTATTCGAGGGCAGGGTACAACCATGCTCAGTCGAGCCAAAAATGTGACGTCAACAGACTGCGAGCCACTGATTGGTCAGGGCGTAACGTCACAAAAGAGTCCGTCTTCTGTGGAATCTACACGACTGACATTTGCAATAGTTCACGGATTAAACTCGGTCACCGAGTAAATACGATATTAATAGAGATGGCGTTGTAGGTTTTGCGGAAATCTACACCGTGGTCCAACGAAGAGGTACAGAGTTTTCTGTGCTTGGTGGCAGATCCACAGTGAGGGGAGCGACCAGCACCGATACAGATGCAGCCTAGCATAGAACCGGACTACGGACAAGCTGAGGATGAATGTGAGAGAACCATCGATGGTGAGTGATTTGTAATATTGTGCATCTGTTCGCTTATTTATCCTGTTGGTGGTAAGCTCACTTTTTTTGAGTGATACAGCGCCGTCCTGTCCTGGCTAACGAGTGTTAGCTAGCTAGCTAGTAGCCAACTGCTGATTCGCGCTTGCTTTGTCCGAATTATTCGCTTGTGAGAGCAAAACGATGAAATATGATAATAATGGTTAAAGTCCTGGTTTGTGTACGTGTTGCACTTTGGTGCTGTGCATTAAGTTGTGTGTAATTTCTTCCTAGAATCAGTTTCCACATGCCAGGGTTTAGATGCCCTCAGTGTTTATATTGTGGATACAGGTCAAGAGGACCCCAGGATCCGAAATCTCAACATATACAAGTGCATTTTCAAACCAGTGATTTATAAAGTGATTCATATAATTTTCTAAAGCGTCAGAATAGACCTACACACCTATTCTGTGGATTTTCAATAAAAGGTGTTGGAACAGTGTTGTTGTGCTGTTCCACCATACATCCCTGGATTGATAATGTTCTTGTACATGTACAGAGTGGCTCCTGCGGTGCTCACTTGTCAGGGAAACAAAGCATTTTTGTCACATCCCACCACTGACTTTCACAAGTGTATTTCCCTAATACAGGTACACCTCCAAAAATTAGAATGTCATGAAAAAGTTCAATATTTTTTGTCACTCATTTCAGAAAGGGAAACCCATACCGTATATTATATAGATTCATTACACAGACAGTGATATATTTCAAGCGTTTATTTATTTTAATTTGGATGATTATGGCTTACTGCCCCTGAAAACCCCAAATTCAATTTGGCAAAAAATTAGAATATTACATAAAATTAATTTTAAAAAATAGTTTTTAAATAGAAATGTTGGCCGCTGAAATGTTGGTTAACATGGGCTGTAGCCATAATCATCAAAATTAAAATAAACACTTGCAATATATCACTGTCCCTGTAATGAATCTATATATGGGTTTCACTTTCTGAAATGAGTGACAAAAATATTGAACTTTTTCATGATATTCTAATTTTTGAGATGTGCCTGTATAAGATAAGATAAGATAAGCCTTTATTAGTCCCACAACGGGGAAATTCCAGGATTGCAACAGCACAGGGATAGCAACACTCAGAGCAACAATCAGAAGGCAAGAAAAAAAGCAAGCAAGCAAGAGCAGCTAATATACATATGTACATATTACTATAAATATATATATATATACACACACACAGACACACAGTGCGGAGCATTGTAGCTAGATGGAAATAGATATGTAGATATAAAAACACCCACAGTACGGAGCATTGCAGCTAGGTGGAATAAATATGTAAATATATAAACACACACAGTGCAGAGCAATGTAGCTAGATGGAATAATATGTAGATATATAAACACACAGTGCGGAGCATTGTAGCTAGATGGAATAAATATATAGATATATAAATATAAACACACCCAGTGCGGAGCATTGTAGCTAGATGGAATAAATATGTAAATATATAAACACACACAGTGCAGAGCATTGTTGCTAGATGGGATGAAACAGCACAACCGTCTACTTAGTTATCCTACATGGTATGATTATGTGCCCATACATATTCTCACCCTCCATAGCGACCGGTATTTTCCTAGTTGTATGCCGGAGGGGACCATTGTGTAAGTCTATTGCATCTTTTGCATTCAAAAAACTATTAGGTTGTTACGTCTTTTTGCTATCTCTGCGAGCAGCCTTGCTTAGGTTGTACAGTCTGACAGCCGTTGGTAGGAAGGACCTGCGAAACCTCTCGGTTGTGCACCTGGGATGATGTAGTCTGCTGCTAAATGAGCTCCTCAGTGCATTCAGTATGTCCTGCATAGGGTGGAACTCGGACTCCAGCAGAGATGACAGTTTAGCCACCGTCCTTCTCTCTCCTATCTCCTCCACCGGATCAAGGCGCTGCCCCAGGACAGAGCTAGCTTTCTTGATCAGTTTGTTCAGTCTCTTCCTATCGGCTGCAGTAATGCCACTGCCCCAGCAGACCACTCCAAAAGTGATGGCTGATGCCACCACCGTGTCATAGAATGTCTTCAGCAGCGCCCCTTGTACACCAAAAGACCTGAGTCTCCTCAGCAGGAACAGCCTGCGCTGTCCCTTCTTGTAGAGTGCGTCGGTATTGTGTGACCAGTCTAGTTTATTGTTCAGATGAACACCCAGGTACTTGTAGGATGTCACCATCTCAATGTCTGTTCCCTGTATATTTACTGGTGCTGTGAGGGGTTGTCCATGCCAGCGGCAGTCCACCACCAGCTCCTTAGTTTTCCTCGCGTTGATCTGGAGGCAGTTCCGATGGCACTAGTCCACGAAGTCCTGGATAAGCCCTCTGTACTCAGCTTCATCTCCATTGGAGATGAGGCCAACGATCGCAGAGTCATCAGAGAACTTCTGTAGATGGCAGTGTGTTGTGTTGTGTGAGAAGTCCGCAGTATAAAGGGTGAACAGGAAGGGAGCCAGCACCGTTCCCTGGGGGGCCCCCGTGCTACCAATGATCGTGTTGGACACACAGTCCCGGGTTCTCACAAACTGAGGCCGGTTCGTGAGGTAGTCCAGGATCCATGATGACAGGTGCTGGTCCACCCCTGCACGCAGCAGCTTGTCCTTCAGGATCATCGGTTGGATGGTGTTGAAAGCACTGGAGAAGTCAAAGAACATGATCCTCACCATATTCCCGGGCTTCTCCAGGTGGGACAGAGAACGGTGAAGGAGGAAGATCACCGCATCCTCCACCCCAATGCCATGCTGGTAGGCGAACTGGAGTGGATCCATCGCTGGTTCCACCAGGGGGCGGAGGTGAGCAAGGAGCAGTCTCTCCAGGGTCTTCATCAAGTGGGACATCAAGGCCACCGGTCTGTAGCTGTTCAGGTCTTTGGGGTGGAAAGTTTTTGGTACAGGTACCACACAAGATGTTTTCCACAGCTGTGGTACCCTCCCCAGCTTCAGGCTCAGGTTGAAGATGTATGTCAAAATCCCACACAGCTGGTCTGCACAGGACTTGAGGAGCTTTGCGCTGATGCCGTCCGGTCCCGACGCCTTCCTCGCCTTGATCTTCCTCAGCTCCGTCCTCACCTGGGTCCTGGTCAGGGTCAGGATGGGGGGCTGTGTGTTGGGAGTGGGGGGGTGTTGGTGGAGTGGGGAGTGGGCAGCAGGACTTGATTTCTTTAGAGGCAGTAGTGGTTGTTGTGCAGTCAGGGGGGAGGGCGGTTGGTCAAACCTATTGAAAAACAGATTCAGGTTGTTCGCCCACTCCCTGCCCCCCCGTGGCCTGGGGGGAGGTATTCTGGAGCCCAGAGATGGTTTTGAGGTTTCTCCACACCCCGCTGATGTCGCTCTGTTGCAGATTGTCCTCCATCTTCTTCCTGAAGCTGCCCTTGCCTTCTCTGATCTTTCTCCTCAGCTCCCTCTGTATGGACTTCAGCATCTCCCTGTTCCCCGACCTGAAGATCCTCTTCTTCTCTCTCAGAAGTGTTTTTATCTCAGGGTTGATCCAGGGTTTGTTGTTTGAGCAACACCGTATGGTCTTGGTGGGAACGGATTTGTCCACACAGAAGCCGATGTAGTCCGTGAAGGTGTGAGTGAGGCCATCGATGTCCTCACCATGTGGATCGCAGAGCTGCTTCCAGGCGGTGGCTTCAAAACAGCCCTTTAGAGTGTCCATTGCCTCCTCAGACCATAACTTCACTGTGCGCATGGCCGGAGGTTGTCTGTGCACTAGGGGTTTGTACACCGGCTGGAGATGAACCAAGTTGTCATCCGATCTCCCGAGTGGGGGGAGTTGTGATGAGGTGTACGCCTCCTTAGTGTTTGTGTAGAATAAGTCCAGTGTTTTATTGTCTCTAGTGTGGCATGTGACATATTGGGTAAACGTGGGTAGAATGGGAGATAGTGAAACATGGTTGGAATCGCCTGAGATGAGGAGAAGAGCATCTGGGTGTTCTGTCTGCAGTCTGCTGGTTACTGAATGGATGACGTCACGTGCTGTCCCAGCGTTCGCCGTCGGATTTGCATAAACAACAATGCAGATCATGTGTGAGTGTTCTCTCGGGAGATATGTAGGCCGCATGCTAACAGCTAGCAACTCAATGTCTTTGCTGCAGTGTCGTTGTTTAACAGTGATATGTCCCGGTCTGCACCAGTTGTTGTTAACATACATTATCACTCCACCACCCCTTGCTTTGCCACTGTCTGGTGTTCGGTCTGCCCGTATCGCGTGGAAACCCTCCAGCTCAATGTTAGCATCTGCTGCTAGTTCAGTTAGCCACGTCTCAGAAAACAAAAGGAGAGAGCACTCCCGGTATGTGCTATCGTAACGGCAGATAGCCGCTAGCTCATCAACCTTTCCCGGTAACGACCGTACATTTCCCATGACAATAGATGGAAGGGAGGGTCTGTACCTTATTTTTTTTGTCCTCTGCCTTACTCCAGGCCCGGCAGCCGTGGCGTTTTCGCCTCAGTTCTCTCGGTATGTTGAGTTTTTCCAATGGGACCGGGTGGCGGTTGAATGCTAGCAGCTCTTCCCTGCTGTATCGTATCCTGCTATAAACAGTGGCTCCGTCCACCAGCTCAGGAGACATTTGGGACGATCTGTGTGTCCGTGATATAAGTGGAGTGAAAAAAAGACGGATCAAAAAGAGAGAGGAAGGGAAAAAAGACTCGGAATCGAGCCGCTGTTGCAAAGGGCGGCCGACTCGTGTGGCGCCGGGAGAAAAAAAAAATATGTTTTGAACTTGCTTGAACTAACCACCATCCATTTCTGTCTTTGGTCTAGGCAAGAGGAAAGGAAAAGCAGCCGCCCCACAACGGACCTTGCCACAGTGGAAAGTACTGAAACCTTTGTTTTTATAGGTAAAGTGCCAAAACCAAAGTAGCACATTTTCCGCTTAATATAAAAGGGACTGAACTGAGATTCATTTGATTGTGCGAATATTAATTACAGAATAATTGAAATGACTGGCACATCAACTGTAAAATAAACCGCTTGTTAAAGTATTTATTTATTTTTTTTTGTCAGATCACTTGTGTGATCCTTTGTGAGTTATATTCATAACTGTATGTTGCACTTTGGGGAATGGCAGTTGTTCAGTCATCAATATAATTTAGTTTATATGTGTAGTTTATAGTCTATCTTCAATAAACTCATGCAGTAACAGGACACATTACAAATATTTGAGACCCATTGTAGTGCTTCCTTTTATATTTTAGCAATAAAAGTACAAAACACCGCCCACACTTGAAGCCAGGGCAAGAAGAGACACAGCGGTGCCAAAGCGGTGGCTAAACTTTTATTGATTAAAAATTCCATATTTTGACTGAGCGACTCCATTCTCGGTGATGCACACCCTCAGTTAAAGTACTATATTCCATTCAAGTGAATGTATTAATTCATTCTGATTGCTGAGGCCACAGTAAAAACAGATGGTTTTAAATGTAACCCAGCCCTTGTAAAATCTACTTTACTGAAGTGCAGCTACATGAAAATTGTGGTTAAATACAACATCGAAGTACTTTATTGTCACATTGGAATTGGAATCGCTCCTGTTTTGTTTTTCTTTTGAATTCTTAGATGGAATATGGGTGGGCAATATACTGTAAGCTGCAGCTTCAGCCATCACCCATTTCAGATAACCTATGTTGAACTGTATAATCAGAGGAGTTATTGTTTAATTTGACCTTGTTAGATTTTTTCCACTTTGTTACATTATTCTATTTTCTTTTAATATTTACTTTTAATCTATCCGAAATAAAGATTCATTCATTCATTCACATTCCACCATTGCCTTTTAGCAACAAGTGTATTTCCCAAATATGTTTTAAACTTGCTTTAATTAACCATCACCCATTTCTGTCTTTTGTCTAGGCAAGAGGGAAACGATCCACCCAAATTGGACCTTGTCTCACTATTTACAGAGATGCAGGCCTAAGATCTGCTGAACCGGGACCAGCTTGAGCGGCACATCCCAGCTGTTTCTCAGTGAGGCAGCGTGGCCGGCGTTTGTGACCCATTCTAAGTTTTTTTTTTTTTTACAGTTTGAATTTTGCACATTCTGAATAATCTGGAATTTGCTGCTGATTGTAATAAATAATTTAGTGACTTACAGTGGGGTAAAAAAGTATTTAGTCAGCCACCAATTGTACAAGTTCTCCCACTTAAAAGATGAGAGAGGTCTCCAATTTTCATCATAGGTATACCTCAACTATGAGAGACAAAATAAGAAAAAAAAAATCCAGAAAATCACATTGGAGGATTTTTAATGAATTAATTGGTAAATTCCTAGGTTCCTAAAATAAGTATTTAAGATAAGATAAGATAAGCCTTTATTAGTCCCACAACGGGGAAATTCCAGGATTGCAACAGCACAGGGATAGCAACACTCAGAGCAACAATCAGAAGGCAAGAAAAAAAACAAGCAAGCAAGAGCAGCTAATATACATATGTACATATTACTATAAAATATATATATACACACACACACACACACAGACACACAGTGCAGAGCATTGTAGCTGGATGGAATAAATATATGAATATATGAACACACAGTGTAGAGCATTGTAGCTAGATGGAATAAATATGTAAATATATAAACACCCACAGTACGGAGCATTGCAGCTAGGTGGAATAAATATGCAAGTATATAAACACACACAGTGCGGAGCAATGTAGCTAGATGGAATAATATGTAGATATATAAAAACACAGTGCGGAGCATTGTAGCTAGATGGAATAAATATATAGATATATAAATATAAACACACCCAGTGCTGAGCATTGTAGCTAGATGGAATAAATATATAGATATATAAATATAAACACACCCAGTGCAGAGCATTGTAGCTAGATGGAATAAATATGTAAATATATAAACACACACAGTGCAGAGCATTGTTGCTAGGTGGGATGAAACAGCATAACCGTCTATTTAGTTATCCTACATGGTATGATTATGTGCCCATACATATTCTCACCCTCCATAGCGACCGGTATGTTCCTAGTTGTATGCCGGAGAGGACCATTGTGTAAGTCTATTGCATCTTTTGCATTCAAAAAAAACTATTAGTTTGTTACGTCTTTTTGCTATCTCTGCGAGCAGCCCTGCTTAGGTTGTACAGTCTGACAGCCGTTGGTAGGAAGGACCTACGAAACCTCTCGGTTGTGCACCTGGGATGATGTAGTCTGCTATTTGGTCAATAACAAAAGTTCATCTCAATACTTTGTTATATACCCTTTATTGGCAATGACAGAGGTCAAACGTTTTCTGTAAGTTTTCACAAGGTTTTCACACTCTGTTGCTGGTATTTTGGCCCATTCCTCCATGCAGATCTCCTCTAGAGCAGTGATGTTTTGGGGCTGTCGCTGGGCAACACAGACTTTCAACTCCCTCCAAAGATTTTCTATGGGGTTGAGATCTGGAGACTGGCTAGGCCACTCCAGGACCTTGAAATGCTTCTTACGAAGCTACTCCTTCGTTGCCCGGGTGGTGTGTTGTCATGCTGAAAGACCCAGCCACGTTTCATCTTCAATGCCCTTGCTGGTGGAAGGAGGTTTTCACTCAAAATCTCACGATACATGGCCCCATTCATTCTTTCCTTTACACGGATCAGTCGTCCTGGTCCCTTTGCAGAAAAACAGCCCCAAAGTATGATGTTTCCACCCCCATGCTTTACAGTAGGTATGGTGTTCTTTCTCCTCCAAACACGACAAGTTGAGTTTTTACCAAAAAAGTTCTATTTTGGTTTCATCTGACCATATGACATTCTCCCAATCCTCTTCTGGATCATCCAAATGCTCTCTAGCAAACTTCAGATGGGCCTGGATATGTACTGGCTTAAGCAGGGGGACACGTCTGGCACTGCAGGATTTGAGTCCCTGGTGGTGTAGTGTGTTTCTGATGTAGCCTTTGTTACTTTGGTCCCAGCTCTCTGCAGGTCATTCACTAGGTCCCCCCATGTGGTTCTGGAATTTTTGCTCACCGTTCTCGTGATAATTTTGACCCCACGGGGTGAAATCTTGCGTGGAGCCCCAGATCGAGCGAGATTATCAGTGGTCTTGTTTGTCTTCCATTTTCTAATAATTGCTCCCACAGTTGGTTTCTTCACACCAAGCTGCTTACCTATTGCAGATTCAGTCTTCCCAGCCTGGTGCAGGTCTACAATTTTGTTTCTGGTGTCCTTTGACAGCTCTTTGGTCTTGGCCATAGTGGAGTTTGGAGTCTGACTGTTTGAGGTTGTGGACAGGTGTCTTTTATACTGATAACAAGTTCAAACAGGTGCCATTAACACAGGTAACGAGTGGAGGACAGAGGAGCTTCTTAAAGAAGAAGTTACAGGTCTGTGAGAGCCAGAAATCTTGCTTGTTTGTAGGTGACCAAATACTTATTTTACTGAGGAATTTACCAATTAATTCATTAAAAATCCTTCAATGTGATTTTCTGGATTTTTTTTTTCTCATTTTGTCTCTCATAGTTGAAGTATACCTATGATGAAAATTGGAGACCTCTCTCATCTTTTAAGTGGGAGAACTTGCACAATTGGTGGCTGACTAAATACTTTTTGCCCCACTGTATGTGTTTGCATCATAATTTTCTATTTTGTCTGTTAAGACACTGGTGGGAAAAGAGTCAACAGTACAAACCATTTATCGGTGACTTTGAAAATAATGGCTTATTTTTAAGAAAAAGTAACCAAAACAATTATTTTATTAACTGAAGACTGTATTGTTGGATGTGCCACCGCAGAAGACCCCGCACACTTTAGTAACAGTACCAGTATATGGAGGGATTCTGGGCCATATTAGCGTCTGTCCTTTATCATAATGGGTTTGGGCAGGGGTGTCCAATACTGTGCAATGGAGGGCCAAGACCCTGCAGGCTTTACCTCCAACCAGTGTCTTCAACAGCAGATTCCACTGAATTTCTTCTACTGACTGCTGATCAGTGAAAACACCTGCTGAAGAGACTAGGAAGAAGAGAGAACCTGCAGGGTCTTGACCCTCCATGGCACATGATTGGACACCCCTGTGTTTTGGTTTAATGGGATTTATCATTTTAACACAAACTGCTTTATGGTTCATAATTCTGTTGACATACTTACACCAAACCAAAAGTGATTTCTCAAACTGCTGGATTGTTCTTAGACAGGTTTTCCAGTCTTTCAGTATTTAATTTACAGCATGTCACTTGGTGGTAACCTTCACATATAAAAAAAGAGACACATCTGCAAAAACTTCAGAGGTTTATTGTTAGTGCAATTCCCAGTGCAATACTATATGAATGCATGTATAGTACATTGTTGATGCAGAGAATATATATTTCTACAGTACATGTATCTAGTAAATCAAGTATTTTCCATGTAACCTTGTGACTGCATTATTTTAATTGCTTTTAATCCTAGATCAAGTTTGTTTTGGCCTAAAATGCATCATAATTGTCAAATATATCTTATTATACCTAACTCAGTACTGTTTACTTTTTGAATATATATTTTGTGGTTAATATAACCTCATAACTACAACCTGGCGATCAAGTTGTGTCAGCTGATCACTTTTGGCCATGACACCACCACAGACTCAGTGCTGCTGGAGCAGGTACATGCCATGATGTCTCAACAGTCTGTCCATGATTTTCACGCAGATCAGAGCAATTTGTTGCACAGGAAGCTAAACGTTTCTACAGACATTCTTAAGTTCTATAACCACTGATCGTTTGTGAAGCTGGGGTGACATCAGTGACAGGCTGTGTTGAACACCCAGACCGACCGTTTGAAGCGGTAATTTTCCCACAACAGAGCCATCTGAAACACACACACACAGCATACATATTTTAGTACCTAACAGCGATAACTTGCAGACATTACAGTGTAGTACGACGTACTTAAAGCAAACTAGCATTAGCAACCATTAGCTTACCGTCATATACAGTGGGGCAAAAAAGTATTTAGTCAGCCACCAATTGTGCAAGTTCTCCCACTTAAAAGATGAGAGAGGTCAGCTAAAAATTCAGCTAAAATTTGCTGAATTTTTAGCTGATTTAGTGCTGAAATTAGATAGAATAATTATTGTAGGGCATTCAATTCAATTTTAGACTCAATGGGGTTTTCCCAGAAAGTAGAAAATTCTACCCATTATCTCCACCACACATTGGACCTTGTTCTGACTTATGGTATAGAAATAGAAAATCTGGTTGCGTCTCCTCATAATCCTGTACTGTCAGACCATTGTCTGTTAACCTTTGATTTCACTATTTCTGATTATTTGACTCCTAAAGAAAAATATTACTACAGCAGATGTGTTTCAGATGACGTTGTTACCAAATTTTTGCAGATTGTCTCCTCTATACCATGGGTCAACACAACGGAAATAAAAGATGGAGAGCCTGCTCCTTCCATAATTGATAGCATGGTAGATAGTGTTACAGCCTCTCTGCATCAGCCTCGAGATTTGATGGTCCCTTTAAAAAAGAAAAAGCCTAACCAGAGATTTCTAACCCCTTGGTTTAACACAAAAACTCATAGCTTAAAACAGAAGACTCATCAATTAGAAAGAAAATGGCGTTCTACTAATTTAGATGAATTCTATTTAGCGTGGAGGAATCATCTCTTAATTTACAAAAAATCTCTTAGAAAAGCTAGAACAAGTTATTACTCTGCATTAATAGAAAAGAATAAGAATAACCCCAGGTTTCTTTTCAACACTATAGCTAGGCTGACAAAGAGTCAGGACTCGGTCAATCCTCTCATCCCCCTTGAGCTTTCTAGTCAGGACTTTTTGAACTTTTTCAATCATAAAATTCTATCTATTAGAGCTAAAATCAGTCAGATTCTTCCCACCGTAAACTTAAATACATTAACTACTACAACTCCTTCAATTGATATCTGTTTAGATAAGTTTACTCCAATTGACCTCTTAGAGTTAGATAAAATAATCTCCTCATCTAAGCCTTCATCTTGTCTTTTAGACCCTATTCCTTCCAGGTTATTTAAAATAGTCTTCCCAATTATTGGTAGCCGTATTCTTCATATAATTAATTCTTCTTTAACTTTGGGTTATGCACCGCAGGCTTTTAAAATTGCTGTAATTAAACCCTTACTCAAAAAGCCAACGCTGGACCCAGGAGTTTTAGCTAACTACAGACCAATCTCTAATCTGCCTTTCATTTCAAAAATCTTAGAAAGAGTTGTTGCTGCCTAATTGTTTGACCACTTGCAGGGAAATGGTTTATTTGAAGAGTTTCAATCTGGCTTCAGAGTTCATCACAGCACTGAAACAGCCTTAGTGAAGGTCACTAATGATCTCCTTATCGCATCTGATAATGGACTTGTTTCTGTACTTGTCCTTTTAGATCTTAGTGCAGCCTTTGATACTATTGATCATGACATTCTACTTGATAGATTAGAACACTATGTTGGACTAAATGGAACTTCGCTGCAGTGGTTTAGATCTTATTTGTCCGATAGACTTCAGTTTGTTCACATCAATGATGAGTTTTCTTCCAACTTTAAGATCACTCATGGAGTTCCACAGGGATCTGTGTTAGGCCCTACTCTTTTTAGTTTATATATGTTTCCGTTAGGTAATATCATTAGAATCAGAATCAGAAAAAGATTTATTGCCAAGTACATTAACAGATCACTGATAACATACGAGAGAATTTGACTTGACACAGAACATGAACCTGCATTTCCGTGATGCGGCATGCATCTGAAACGCGCCTGCCAACAGGAGGGTACAGGTAGCATAAGAAATAATACAATGGGAAGGAGCAAAAAAATCATTGATTTCAGAATACTGGTCACATGATCAATATTATGATTACAAAGAAAAAAAAAAGCCCTCAATGCACATCAGCAGACCAAAAGAATTCACAGGACACAAAGAGAGCAGTGAGTGAATCATTTTGTTGTCAGTTTGTGGATCAATATGAATGTAATGTTGAAGCAAGTGTTGTATCAGTAAGAACAACAAGGACACTTTGGCAGGAGATGTTTTGTCTGGCTACTGGCAATTGTCCTTGGCAATTGTCCATGCAGCTGCTGTCCAAGGCCATGTGCTCAGTGTTTTGAAAAAACACAGACTGCAGACGATCAGGAGGATTTTTGTAAGGGAATTGAGCCAAATAGAACTGATCACAGAAAAGGAACTTTATATTCTTCTGCAGATTCAGTACTTAATCCTTCATTGCGGGGCGTTGAGTCCATCGTGGATAGACCTAAGCATAATCATGATGTAATCCACCTTCCCAGACAGATCTCCATTTGTCGCTATCAGGGTCTTCTCCATTTTTTCAATTTGATGGATGCACCTCGCCTGGCCAGCATTTTGATAGGTTGTATCCATCTTCAGCAATTTGCGGTACACCAGGACAATCCCAGATCCAATCAGAACGATCCCAATCACCATTATTACAAAGACATACAAATCTTCAATATCTTCGATAGAGAGATTAGTCAGGCACAAGATTCTCCAATTACTTGTCTCCCATAAATAGCCCGCTGGAGCCGTCCCTGCGGGGCAAACAGCTTCCCCCAGAGCACTTTTCCTTGTTGAAAAAATAGTGTCAATTGCGTTCAAAGCCCAACTTATTAATTCCATAATTTCTTTCGATAATCAGCAGTCAGACGCAGACAGACAACAGCAAGCTGGGATCCAGTTAGTTGGGGAGGTGGGGAGCTAGAGCAGAGAGAGAAAAGAAGCGTCTGCTCTCTTTGGAGGCGGAAGTGAGAAAAGAGAAAAGCACTATATACATTTTCATTGTTATGCAGACGACACACAATTATACCTGTCAATGAAGCCCGATGACTGTAATCAATTAGCCAAGTTAGATGCCTGTCTTAAGGAAATCAAAGCCTGGATGACTTATAATTTTCTGCTATTAAACCCAGATAAGACTGAAGTAATTCTTGTTGGTCCAAAAAACCTCAGAAATTCCTTTCCAAATCATACTCTTAATTTGGATTCAGGTTCAGGTTACTTTATTTGTACCGGTAGGTAGATTTGTTTTGCAGTCAGGTTACATCTATATTTACAAACCACAATTACATTCAACATGAACACAAACACAGGCACACATGAAGCTGACTATAAACATGATAAAAGTACTCAAGGCTCCACCAATCAGGACATAGGACAAAGAGATAAACAATAAGAGATAAGGATGCCGCTACTCTCACTCTGAATAGTTCTGTGAGGAACCTTGGAGTTATTTTTGATCAAGATCTGTTCTTTAATTCACATATTAAATTTGTTTCTAAGACTGCCTTCTATCATCTGCACAATATTGCCAAGATTAGGAGCATCTTGTCTCTGAATGATGCTGACATAACGTTCGGCTCAGGAGACGCACACACACAGGCTCAGAGTAGTTCAAACTGTTTATTAACAACAGGGATGTTTGGGTGCGTGTCTGCGGAATGTTAATGTGTTGGTGGTGGCGTCTGCTTCGGACCCAGAGGCAGGAGACCGTTCAGCCGGCAACCCTATGGGAGAAATTGGACACAGGGTGATGAGCACACACCAACACAGGAGGAGAATAGGCGAGGGAGAGAAGCTTACTTGTTTGGGCAGATGACTGGCGCTTCAAGGATGGAAGCCCGGGAGACAGCCACCTGCAGGGCTCGGTGCAGCAGCGAGGAGAGACGAGGGACGGGATTGTCCGCCGCCGAGGAATCCACCTGTGCACAGGGGAGCAAACTGGAGAGATGAGGTAAGTGATCTTCTTACCGGTAAAGAGGATGCTGAAGAGAATGTGGTAGAAGTCCATGCAAGGGAAATGAAGTCTACGGCTTCAGGCCGACGCTCAGGGCGAGGCGGCTTTTATCCTTCGCCGCTGATGAGTAGCAGGTGCGTGGGCAGGTGGCGCCGCTGATGAATGGCGCGGCGTGACAGTACTCCCCCCTCTAGCAGCGCCTCCTGGCGATGGCTTATCCGGGTGCGCTCGGTGGAAGTCCGCGATGAGCGATGGGTCCAACACAAACGACGGGGGCACCCACTGTCGATGCTCGGGCCCATAGCCCTCCCAGTCCACCAAGTATTGCAACCCACGACCCCGGCGCCGGGAGTCCAGGATGGAGGAGGCGGACCAGGCCGGATGGCCACCAATCATCCGGGGCGCGGGTTGCGCTGCAGGAGGAGAGCAAAGGGGGTCAGTAACCGCCAGTTTCACCTTCGACACGTGGAAAGTAGGATGAATGCGGAGGGAGGGGGGAATAGCCACGCGCACAGCCACCGGGTTGATGATCCGGGTGATGGGGTAGGGACCCATGAAGCGCTGTGCCAGCTTTCTCCTCTCGCCTTTTAGAGTGACGTCCTGGGTGGAAATGTAAACAAGCTGCCCAACTCTGTACGCCGGGGCAGGTCTCCTACGCCGGTCCGCCACAGTCCTGTTGCGCTCCGCTGTGCGCAATAGCGCACGGCGCGCGGCAGCCCAGGTGGAGCGGAACTGCCTGAGATGGGCCCTGACTGACGGGACAGTTACTTCACCCTCCTGCTCCGGAAACAGCGGGGGGTCGTAACCCAGGGACGCTTTGAAGGGGGACATCCCTGTAGCAGAAGAGCGAGCGGTGTTGTGGGCATATTCAACCCAGGCAAGATGGTTGCTCCAGGACGCGGGTTTGGATCTGGACACACAGCGGAGCGCAGCCTCCAGCTCCTGGTTGGTCCTCTCACACTGCCCGTTGGATTGGGGGTGATGGCCAGAGGAGAGGCTCACCTTGGCTCCGATGGCGTTGCAGAAAGACCTCCAAACCTCAGATGAAAACTGGGGGCCCCGGTCCGAGACCACGTCCACCGGAATCCCATGCAGCCTGACCACGTGTTGGATGAGGAGGTCCGCCGTCTCCAGGGCAGTAGGGAGGCCTCGCAGGGGGACGAAGTGCACGGCCTTGGAGAAGCGGTCCACGATGGTCAGGATGGTGTCATAGGAGTTGGAGATGGGGAGTCCGGTGACGAAATCCAGAGCGATGTGCGACCAGGGCCTGCCAGGGACGGGCAGGGGCTGGAGCAGACCCGCTGGAGGGGCATTTCCCGACTTGCAGGTGGCACAGATTGGGCAAGCCCGGGCGTAGCGGGCTGCATCCCTCCGCAGGCCTGGCCACCAAAAGGACCGTTGGAGGAGATCTATCATCCGGGAGGTGCCAGGGTGACAGGTGAGCTTGGAGGTGTGGAGCCAGTGGATGACCTCTCCTCGGACCGCGGATGGCACGAACAGCCTCCCCTCCGGTCCGCCGCCAGGGTCAGGTTCCACCTCCTGTGCCTTCCGGATCTTGCTCTCAATGTCCCACGAGATGGCTCCCACGACGCACGACCTGGGCAGGATGGAGTGGGGCGCCTCCTCCGACTCCACGGGGGCGAACTGCCTGGAGAGGGCGTCAGGCAGGACGTTCTTAGAGCCAGGCCTGAAGGTGATGGAAAATTGGAACCTGGCGAAGAACAGGGACCAGCGCGCCTGGCGGGCGTTCAGACGCTTGGCAGACCGTAAGTATTCCAGGTTCTTGTGGTCCGTGAGGACCACAAACGGCAGGCTTGCCCCCTCTAACCAGTGGCGCCACTCCTGCAGGGCGAGCTTGATGGCCAAGAGCTCTCTGTCCCCCACATCGTAGTTTCTCTCCGCCGGGGACAAGCGCCGGGAGAAGAAGGCGCACGGTCGCTTGGCGCCATCGTCCGGTGACCGCTGGGACAGCACTGCTCCCACTCCCGTGTCCGAGGCGTCTACCTCTACAATGCACTGCAACGCGGGGTCGACCTGGCGAAGGACCCGGGAGGAGGAGAATTCCGCCTTCAGCGCCTCAAAGGCGGCAGCGACCTCTTCGGTCCACCGGAACGGGACCTTCGGGGACGTGAGGCGGGTCAGTGGTCCAACGATGGCACTGAAGTTGGGAACAAAGCGGCGGTAGAAATTGGCGAAGCCAACAAATTGCTGCACCTGCTTCCGGGATGCAGGTGTAGGCCATTCCACCACTACCTTTACCTTCTCTGGGTCGGGGAGCACCTTATCGTGGGCGATGATGAACCCCAGGAAGGACGTACTCCTGGCGTAAAATTCACACTTTTCTGCCTTAACGTACAGACGGTTCTCCAGCAGCCTTTGGAGGACCCGCCTCACGTGGACCTGGTGCTCATCCCTGGACTTGGAGAAGATGAGGATATCGTCCAGGTAGACGAACACGAAAAGGCCAATGAAGTCCCGGAGGACGTCATTAATGAGGCGCTGGAAGACTGCAGGAGCGTTGGTCAACCCGAACGGCATCACCAGATATTCAAAGTGGCCGTTCGGGGTACGGAAGGCCGTTTTCCACTCATCTCCCTCCCGGATCCGGACGAGGTGGTAAGCGCTGCGTAGGTCCAGCTTGGTGAACCAGGTCGCCCCCTGGAGGGAGTGGAAAGCAGTGTCCATGAGAGGCAGGGTGTAACGGTCCCTCTCCGTGATATTATTGAGGGCCCGGTAGTCGATACAAGGGCGGAGGGACCCATCCTTTTTCCCCACGAAGAAGAACCCTGCCCCCACGGGTGACGATGATGGGCGGATAATCCCAGCACTTAATGATTCCTTCAGGTAGGCGTTCATCGTCTCCTTCTCCGGCGCAGACAGGCTGTAAAGGCGACCAGAAGGTAAGGGAGCCCCCTGGCGGAGGTTGATGGCGCAGTCATAGGGCCGATGAGGGGGAAGAGACATAGCTTTCGCTTTGCTGAACACCATACCCAGGTCGTGAAATTCTGGGGGCACCAGAGACAGGTCCGGGGGTGCAGCGTCCGTCGCAGGGGGAGGAGCGGACGGAGAGCAGGCAGCGGACTGAAGGCAGGTGCCCATACAGAACGTACTCCATGCCGAGATCCCAGCTGATTTCCAATCCAGAACCGGATTGTGAAGGCGGAGCCAGGGATACCCCAGGATGACGGGCGACACAGAGTTGGGAAGGACGTAAAAGGTCATCTCCTCCCGGTGGTTTCCCGAGATGATGACCGGTAGGGGAACAGTTTGATGTGTCACTCTCCCGAGGGTGGCACGGGAGAGGTGGATCAGGGAGATGGGAGTGTTGAGTGCCTGGCAGCGGATGCCCAATCGGGTTGCCAGGCTTTGTGAAATGAAGCTGCCTTCTGCGCCCGAATCCACCAGTGCGTGGGTGAGGTGCCCAGTAGGGTTATGGCAGAAACGGATGGGCAGCTTCAATTGAGTAAGTGATCCTAACCGATTGACATCCGCGAGGCTTCCAACAGTGACTCGCGGACCCCACCGACTGGCTTTCCGTGGACAACGCTCCACGGTGTGTTGGTCGCCTCCGCAATACATGCAGAGGCCCAACTCACGGCGGCGTTGTTTCTCCACAGGGGAAAGTTTAGTCCAGCCCGTCACCATCGGCTCCGACTCCTCGGGGCGCGATGCTGGCGGCGCCGCCAGGGGGCGAGCTTGGAACAGGTGCGGCGAGGCTCCACGAGGGCGAGAAGAAGAAGACCTCCGCCCCGAGGAGCGCTCGCGCAGCCTGTTATCCAAACTTATCGCTAAGGATGTCAGCTCCGCTAGCGTCCCAGGGATATCCCGACCAGCCAGTTCATCCCTCAGATCACTATTGAGGCTGCGGAGGAACAGGCCACAGAGGGAGCGTTCCTCCCAGCCCAATTCCTCCGCCGCTACCCGGAAGTCGACCGAGTGGTCCGCTGCCGACCGGCTTCCCTGCTGGAGAGCGAGAAGCCGATCGACCTGGACCGTTTCGGTTTGTGAGTGGTCAAAGACCTCCAGAAAGCGCCTCACGAATTGGTCATAGGTGAGGGTGGCATAACTGGGCCTCGCCATTACGGCGTAGGTCCAGGTTAACGCACGCCCCTCCAGAAGATTCCCTATGTAACCAATTCGGCTGTGATCCGAGGGAAAATCTCCGGGCACACGGTGGAACACGGACTCACACTGCATAATAAACCCCCGCGCTCCGCCGAGCTTACCGCTAAAGCGGGCGGGGGTCGGAATCGGCGTGAGCCGAACCGGTGCCACTGGAGCCGGCTGGACGGCCGCTGGAACAGCAGGAGCCGCGCCACCCTGGCGAGTCGGGAGGAACGGCTGTTGGGGGTCCAAGCGGTTCAATCGGTTAGTCAGTTCTAATAATTGATTAAGAACCACCTGTTGCTGATAAACAATCTGATCCACCCGAGCCTCGAGGATGGTAAACCGGTGTGCGAGCCCGCCGTCCGCCGAGCCGCTCTGCTGAAGCCGTACTGACATAACGTTCGGCTCAGGAGACGCACACACACAGGCTCAGAGTAGTTCAAACTGTTTATTAACAACAGGGATGTTTGGGTGCGTGTCTGCGGAATGTTAATGTGTTGGTGGTGGCGTCTGCTTCGGACCCAGAGGCAGGAGACCGTTCAGCCGGCAACCCTATGGGAGAAATTGGACACAGGGTGATGAGCACACACCAACACAGGAGGAGAATAGGCGAGGGAGAGAAGCTTACTTGTTTGGGCAGATGACTGGCGCTTCAAGGATGGAAGCCCGGGAGACAGCCACCTGCAGGGCTCGGTGCAGCAGCGAGGAGAGACGAGGGACGGGATTGTCCGCCGCCGAGGAATCCACCTGTGCACAGGGGAGCAAACTGGAGAGATGAGGTAAGTGATCTTCTTACCGGTAAAGAGGATGCTGAAGAGAATGTGGTAGAAGTCCATGCAAGGGAAATGAAGTCTACGGCTTCAGGCCGACGCTCAGGGCGAGGCGGCTTTTATCCTTCGCCGCTGACGAGTAGCAGGTGCGTGGGCAGGTGGCGCCGCTGATGAATGGCGCGGCGTGACAGATGCTAAGAAACTGATCCACACCTTTGTCAGCTCTAGATTAGATTGTTGTAACTCGCTATTATCAGGTTGTGCTAAAATATCTTTAAAAAATCTTCAGTTGATCCAAAATGCTGCTGCAAGAGTTTTAACTGGTTCTAGAAAGACAGATCATTTCTCTCTGGTTCTGGCCTCCCTCCCTTCATTGGCTTCCCATAGAGTTTAGAATTAAGTTTAAAATCCTTCTTCTCACTTACAGAGCTCTTAATAATCAGGCCCCCTTATATATAAAAGATCTGATATTACCCTATCATCCTAACAGAGCACTACGCTCCCAAAATGCTGGATTACTTGTAATACCCAGAATCTCCAAAAGTACAATGGGAGGCAGAGCCTTCTGCTATCAAGCTCCTTCTCTGTGGAACCAGTTACCACTCTGGGTCCGGGAGTCAGACTCGATCTCTGTTTTTAAGAACAGGGTAAAATCCTTCCTTTTCAATATAGCCTACGATTAGGGAGAGATCTTGTGTCTCTTAACCCCCCTTTTGTTTTGCTGTTAATAGATTCAGACTGCCGGGTGACCTCCAATAATGTACTTGGCTTCTCACCGTTCATGTTCTTTATGTCTGTTCTCTTCATCCTGTCTATCCCCTCACCCCCAGCCAGTCACAGCAGATGACTGCCCCTCCCTGAGCCTGGTTCTGCTAGAGGTTTCTTTTTGTTAAATGGGAGTTTTTCCTCTCCACCGTTGCTATGTGCTTGCTCACAGGGGATTGTCTGATTGCTGGGTCTTTCTGCAATTGTGGGGTTTCCCTGCATTTGGTAGTGCTATGAGATGACTTTTGTTGTGATATGGCGAGTTGAGAAGAAAAGAAAAAAGAAAGAAATATGTGTATTGTAAATTGTTGTGCTGAAAAATAAAGGTTATATCTAAATATCTGACTTAGTTTTTTGTATAGTTTTATCAGCACATTCATAAATTGTTTAAATCTGAAAAATATCATCCATCTCCTACTTTCAACAGTGATCACACAGCTTTAGTTCCTGATATTTTAATAAATTTTGAGTCTACAGTTTAGGGAGAAGAAGCTGTAATGTAGTTAGTTGTCATTCATATATTGTATTTCATATGGAGCTCTTATTTGTGTGGCACGGAGTGGTAGCTTCGCTTTCCGGTCCCGCCAACCCCATGGGTATAAGAAGGGCTGCAGGTGGGGGGGGCGGTCTCTTCCGCCTTTTCTTCTACCAGCGGCTGCATGTGTAGTTAGGCGCACGGAGCCCTGTGTTTAATAAACAAGTGTTCAGCTCCACTCCTGGCGTTCTCCTTGACTCCAAACTCGGACATAATATTTTGGCGACGAGAAGTAAAACCATGGAGGCGTGTGGGACACCAATTCGGCCGTTCTTGGAACTCCTGGGTGAGCCGCCTGTACCATGGCCTGGGTGGTACGAAGCTTTTCAAATGTATATGGTGACGTTGGACCTGGGAAGAATGGAGAAGCTGAGGGCATGTGCGTTGCTTGTGCACAACCTGGGAATGGAGGGACAGAGGATTTTGGGCACGCTTGTTGACGTGGACAACTATGAAGAAGTGGTTGAGTTAACGGTGTTCCATTTCAGGGTGCCGGACAACGTCATCGTCTGGAGGATTAAGTTCAGACAGTGCCACTAACAGGTAGGCAAACCCAGCCAGCGGTTCATGTCGGACTTGAGGCATTTGCCCGCTGAGTGTCGCTTCGGGCTGTTGGAGGAAGAAATGGTTCGCGGCCAGTTGGCGGAACACACCAACTGTGCTGTGGTCCACTCCAAGCTGCTTACATTCCTGGGTGGCCAGGGCCATCAAGTTGGCACTCCAGCTGGAAGCAGCAGACAAGCTAACTCGGGAGCTAGGTGAGTGTTTATCACCGAGAGATTTATGATCCCCCATGGCTACGCAGGCAGTGGACCCGGACAGTGATGGGAGTATTGAGGATGACGTGGGGGAGGCCAGTGCTGTACAGATAAGGTCTGCCCCAGGGAAGCCCAGGTGTATGGGCTGCAAATCCACGAAGCACCGCTACAAGGCCAGAGAGTGTGTGGCAAGAGGGAAGCGCTGCGGCAGGTGGGGGAGTGTGGGGGGGTAGTTAAGTAGTAACATGGCGGCCGAGGCACCAGGGGAATAGTAAGGGGTGACGGACCGCCTTTCCGGCGTCACTCGGGGTATAACGGGCATAACAGGAAGAGGCTAGTTCTCTTTCGTCATTGACGCCTTGTGCTGTATGGCGTGTCTGTGGTTTTTGTTGTTATAATAAAGTACGTTCGACTACATGCTGAGCCTCCTCCTCATTATACCGAGTTATGGGCATAACATGTGGCATTGACAGTCTGCACATATGTATAATTCACTGTTTGCCCAAAACCCCATTAAAAAGACTAGGTAACAAGCTAACAATTATCCTGCAGAGAAAGAGCGGAAAATATCCTTAAAACATAAGGCTCACCTCTACATCACTGTCAGACAATCTTCTCTCCTCTCTTTTCACTCATTTGAACTCCTTTTACTATTTTTTTCTTTTTTATTATTTTATTAGGAAAAACTGTCAGGTGTATGTTGCTGATTTCAGACAAATATATCCAGTTGAAGGTGTTTCACAATAAAAGCACATAACAAAAACAACCATTCTGAAAACTGAACTGCTGTGGAGGGCTTTTATTTATAAATAAGATAAGATAAGCCTTTATTAGTCCCACAATGGGGAAATTCCAGGATTGCAGCAGCAAAGGGATAGCAGCACTCAGAGCAACAATTAATGAGATAATAAGATAAGAATAGGTTAGCCAAAGCAATACATAGATCTGTGCTGAGAAGGACGGAAAAATTTTTCACACATAGGGAGTTTTTCAGAACTCCTTATAAGAACTCCTTATACAAAGATATAGCGAGATGATAATCAAGTCAGTGCCTGTAATGTACCTGTGGGCTGATTGCCAACTGCCAATCAAATCTAAAAGAAGAAGAAGAAGAAGTAAATAAATATACTGTACTTATATACACAGTTAAGTGCAGGACCATTGTAGCTAGATGGTATCAACAGCAGTACAGTTAGTTAAATCACCCGGCAGAATATAAATATCGACCCAGATAGTAAATTTCACATTGAATGAACAGTGTTGTTGCCACCCTCGATAAAAATTGTAATTGTTCTAGTTGTATATTGGAGGGGACGATCTCTATTGTGCAGAGTTGTGATTTTTAATACAGCCTCTATGAGCAGTATTTAGATTATAAAGTCTGACAGCCGTAGGTAGGAAGGGCCTGCGGAATCTGTCCCTTGAGCACTTAGGATGGCACAGCCTACTGCTAAACGAGCTCCTCAGTGCATTCAGGGTGTCCCGCATGGCATGGGACTCCAGCAGAGATAACAACTTAGCCAACATTCTCCTCTCTCCTTTCTCCTCCACTGGGTCGAGGCGTCGCCCCAGAACAGAGCTGGCTTTTTTGATCAGCCTGTTCAGTCTCTTCCTGTCGGCCATCGTGATGCTGCTTCTCCAGCAGACCACTCCATATGTAAAGGTTGATGACACCACAGAATCATAGGTCTTCAGGAGTGCCTCCCCGCACTCCAACAGTCTCCTCAGGAGGAACAGCCTGTGCTGCCTCTTCTTGTAGATCGCGTTGGTGTTGTGTGACCAGTCCAGTTTATTGTTCAGGTGAACACCTAGGTACTTGTAAGATGTCACCATCTCGATGTCTGTTCCCTGGATGTTCACCGGCACTGTGGGGGGTTGTCCACACCTGTGGTAGTCCACCACCAGTTCTTTGGTTTTCCTCGAATTAATCTGGAGCTAGTTTCGTAGGCACCAGTCCACAAAGTCCTGATAACTCAGGAAGTATTGAGTTATGATGGTGAAAATAAATTTACACTAATTCAGACTTTGGTCATGTCTGGTGAATCCAGTATTTATAGTGCAGGCTACTAATTTTAAGGTTACTGAGCAGGAATTCAAGGATTGTCCTGTTTAAGGATAATTAAGGTGTTGATTTTAGATGATCACATTTAAGACTTTTTATGGACCTGTAGGCACTAATGAGGCAGCTTTTATTTTTGTTTGTGTTGTTGTGGAGAAATTCTCATCCCATAACAACCATACATGAATGCAAATGAATCTATCCACACAGGATTGAACTCTCTATTTTCTGTTATGTAAATGGTAAAATGGTAAATGGCATTCACTTATATAGCACTTTTATTCTCATCTCTTGATGACCAAAGCGCTTTACAGATCCTGCTATTCACCCATTCACACACACTTTCACACACTGATGGTGATGATTATGCCCTAATAACGGGAGACCTGAGCCATGTTGAACCGAGCAATGAACTGAACTTTATTGGGATTCACACACTCAATATACACACTGGCCATAGCCTGCCTGACGTCATCACATCGACTGTCTGGCGTCGACTACGGCAAGCCCCAAAGGTCAAATCCCTATACAACATTTCCCCCCCTTCCAAAAACATGAAAGCACCATACAGAACACATATATACAAAGTGGACCCCCCCCCCCTTAAATTTAGCAAGTAAAGCCCCTTAGAACACATGCAATTTACACATTTTTTTTTAACACACAGAACAACAGGGCTAGCCAGCTAAATGGGCACCTGGGTAGACTGCCACGGTACCCTCCCGTGTTGGGGCGGATTATTCTGCCGCCCATTCCAACACCCTTCAGCTAAAGCTACATAACATACAAAGTCATTGAGGTATTTGGGCCTCTGACACGTTCTAGCCGAGTGCCTCACCGGAGGAGGACCTGCTCCAGGCTCTGTCGGCTGCACCTGAGAGTCCCCAAAACCCCCATCAGATAACCAACCCTCATCAGTCCGCTCTGCTGCAGCTTCCCGACCCTGTGTAGGCAGCGACTTCCTGAGTCGGCTGGAATGCCACCGTGACCCGTCTGAAAGCTCAAATGTGTCCCGGCCCCACCGCCTCACGATCTGTAATGGCCCCGTCCAGAAAGGCTGCAGTTTATGCGTGCGGTTGGGATGCTTAATCCAGACCCAGTCCAACACATCGAGTCCATGGGCCTTCACCCTGCACTTCCTGTTGAAACGTCGTTTCATCTTCTGCTGTTGGGTGATGACCTGGTCTTGTGAAGGGTCTGTGTTCCCTGGAGGGGAGGTTGTGGGGGGCCTCAGTTGGTCCAGGGGCAGGTAGAATTCACGTCCCAGCATGAATTTCACCGGGGAGCATCCTGTCGTGGTGTGGGCCGTTGCCCTGTCGTGGAAGAGTGTGTTCAGGATGGCATCAGGGAACGTGAGGCCATCTGTGCCAAATGGGCTCTCAGACTGTTTTTCAGTCTTGTTGAAGTCTTGTTGAGTCTTGTTGAAACGCTCCACACCCCTATTAGCTTGGGGGTGGTAGAACGCGATTTTGATGTGTTCCACGCGTCTAACACCCAAAAACTCCTCAAACCCCCCCTGAGATGAATTGTGGGCCATTGTCTGTAGTAATGGCATCCAAGACCCTCCATCTGGTGAATAGTGATGAGAGGAAACCCATAACCACATCCGTTGTGACCGAATTAGTGGGCAACACCTCTGGCCATTTAGAGAACAGATCGTAGACCACTATCAAAAACTGGCTGTTTGGGGGTGCCGTATGTAGTTCGCTGCAAATATCCAATTGGATGTGCTTCCATGGGCCCTCTGGGTACGGTAATCATCGCAGAGGTGGGGGAGGTGGTCCGCCGGTCTTTCCGCTCTCCAAGCACAGAACACAGTTCTTAACCATAGTTTCAATGTCCTTATCAATACCAGGCCACCAAACTGAATCCCTGCAATGCTGCTTCACCCTGACTACACCCAGGTGACCCTCGTGGAGCATTTTCAGAACTTGTGATCTCAGAGACACCAGGATCAATGTGCAGTGTCCCCTTGCCACACATACCCCATTCCAGCAACTCACTTTGTCTTTGAACCGGTGAAAAGGCACCAGATCGCTCTGTACTTTTGTGGGCCAACCTTCCCTGATGATCGAGCATATTTGTGACAACGTGGGGTCCCATTCCGACTCTGCCCAGAGCTCCTGGAGGGACACCATGGCCCGGAGAGATCTGTGCAGCATGTTGACCAGATCTGCCTCTGTGGGGTCGTCGTCATCATCCATAGTTAGCGTTAGCTTTTCTTTGAGCCACTCATTGCTCGTACCGTGTGCTAGCTTGTCATGGACTAGCTCCTCCTCAATCGGCCCGAAGGCGCACTTGCTTGCTAGGCTATGGAGTTCCATTATGAAACGTTGGGTGGACTCACCAGCTTTCCCTTCATAAAAGCATGCATTTTAGTTGCATCCACCTGCACACATCATTGCAAAAGTGCTCTTAAAAAAATCCCCAGATTCGGTGAAGTTGATGATTCATTATGGCCCTGTAGCACAATTTCACATTTCCCACAAAGTTTTATTCTATGCGCGCACCTAGGCGTCTTCTGACGTTTGATCCATGTAATGCCTCTGCTTCAGGCATCTGTCAGGAGCATGAAAAGGTCGGAACCACTGGAGCCACAACAAATATTTGACATATGTATGGACTGTGAGCTGCAGCTTCGAGGCCAACTGAAAGTCTTTGTCCACCAGTGGGCGGTCTGTTCAAGCCTGTTCACCCCGATCCAAGAAGGCACTGCGATGGTAAACTTTGTCCTATATAGCATCAAAAGTAAACAGTGAAACATGCTTCTGAAAGCAATAAATGGTTTAGGTGCTGCATACGTATTTACTTTTTACTAATAACTGCTATTTTAAAAGTTCAGCACAAGGTCCCTGAAGCAATCACCTCCATGTGCCTGCTCCCATTTGCCTAAAGTAGTAAGTTCCATGACTTTATTCAAATGAGGAGTGGGCGCCTCCACGTGGCAGCTCAAAATTCTTGATGCAAAGCTACCAGAATGCATTGCAAAGCATCCTACACAAACAGTGAATTGGAAGTGGAAAACCACATACCTTGGTGGACATGTACCATTAGACACATTATTATTCCACCTGTTCTCTCCTGATTGTGAAGCTCAGTTGCGTGTATGTGAGCAGTGTCAATTTGAGCCGCTATATTAGCTCTTCTAAGCTAGTAATATTTGACAGAATTTTCAACACTGCTACATACTCTCATGGTTGGCAAGTCATTTTTCCTCTGAATTATTCCAGGTTGAAAAAGCAGTTTTTGTCTTTTCCTGACAGTTAAATTAATCCCTTCCACAGCATGTGGGACATCATGTGGTGTATGGGGCAGTACCTATGTCCATTTCACTGACCCTAGGCCACACAGCTCCTGAAAGTAGTGAAAGCTACAGTGGAGGGTTAGTCCTCTGATAGCTCTGTGCGTTAACATTCCATTCTCCATTCTATTATGCTGAGCACCAAGCTAAAAGGTGGAAAGTACCATTTTTATATATTTTTTCCTGAGTGATGTATACATCCTCTGGCTGGTGTGGTCCCAAACTTTTAATCTCTAATTTCTGCTCTAATGACTAATGGTAATTAACTTTTAATAAATTATCTAATTGATATATTACTCCTGCTAGTGGTGGCTAACTAACTAGCCCAGGTTGATAGAATATAAGCCAATGTACTGATATACATCCAAATCATTAATTACTTTGGAATGGCCGAGGAGCCAGCCCCACAGTACAGACAGCAGGCAGAGAATGTGCAATACAGTTTTAACACACAGGATGACTTTCACAGGTGCTTAAGGGCCCCATATGTAATGAAAGAGTGCTATTTAGGTGAAATCCTGACTTTGATGTAAGAAATATATTAAGATATTCGGACTGTATTACAGTGCTACTATTATCATACCCAATAAATGCACAATAGTATTCATTAACTGTGAAGAAACATACAGTGGGGAAAATAAGTATTGAACACGTTAACATTTTTCTCATTAAACATATTTCTGATGGAGCCACTGACCTGAGATTTTTACCAGATATCAGTAACAACCCAAGTAATCCATACATACAAAGAAATCAAGGCAACTATGCTTCACAAAATAAGTTATATTTAATAAAGTGAAATGACACAGTGAAGAAGTATTGAACACATGAAGAAAAGGCGATGCAAAAAGGCATAGAAAGCCAAGAAATCAGCTGAAATCCATCAGAAATTAGGAAGCCATCCCATCCCCCTACAGTGCAAATTTCAGCTGGTTAAGTCCTGACTGATAGCCTTTAAAAAGGTCTGTGAATATCAGATTGTCACACTCTAGACCTTCGCAACCTTATTGTTGCAAACCATAATGATGACATTGGTTACAGAAGCATTTCTAAACTGCTGAATGTTTCAGTGAGCACTGTTGGAGCCATCATTCGGAGGTGGAAAGAACATCATTTTACCATAAACCGGCCACGACCAGGAGCTCCTCACAAGATTTCTGATAGAGGAGTCAAAAGAATTATCATAAGAGTTATCCAGGAGCCAAAGACCACTCGTGGAGAGCTCCAGAAAGACCTGGAGTTAGCAGGTACTACTGTTTCAAAGCAAATAAGTAATGCACTCAATTGACATGGGCTCTATGACCGCTCACCTCACAAGACTCCTTTGCTGAAGAAAAAGCATGTTGAAGCTCATTTATAGTTTGCTGCACAACATTTAGGCAAGCCAGTAACATACTGGTAGAATATAGTCTGTCAGATGAGACCAAAATTGAACTTTTTGGATGCCACAACACACAGCATGTTTGAAGGAGAAATGGCACTGCAAATCAGCCCCAAAACACCATACCAACAGTAAAATTTGGAGGTGGGAGCATCATGGTGTGGGGGTGTTTTTCAGCACATTGTACAGCCAGACTTCATATAATTGAAGGAAAGGTGAATGGACAAATGTACAGAGACATCCTTCATAAGAACCTGTTGCCATCTGCTGAGATGCTGAAAATGAAGCAAGGGTGAACATTTCAGCAAGACAATGATCCCAAACACACAGCCAAGGAAACTCTCAGCTGGCTCAAGAGAAGGAAAATAAAGCTACTAGAATGACCCAGTCAGTAACCTGTCCTGAATCCAACTGAAAATCTGTGGAATGAACTAAAGATCAGAGTTCGTAGAAGACATCCACGGAACCTTCAAGATTTGAAGACAGTTTGTGTGGAAAAATGAGTTAAAATCACCCCTGAGCAATGCCTGCACCTAGTTTCTCCATACAGGAGGTGTCTGGAAGCTGTGATTACTAAAAAAAGGTTTTCTACTAAATATAAAAGGAATCTCACCAAGCACATGCAAGCACTGTGTCATTCCACTTTATTAAACATAACTTGTTTTGTGAATACAGTTGCCTTGATTTCTTTGTATGTATGGTTTACTTGGGTTGTTACTGATATCTGGTGAAAATCTCAGGCCAGTGGCTCCATCAGAAATATGTTTAATGAGAAAAATGTTGATGTGTTCAATACTTATTTTCATTGCTGTATACAGTATATACCCCTCATGGATCGTCACCTTATCATGTTGTGTGTGCCACAACACATAGCATGTACACAGTATGTACTTATTTTCCCCGCTGTATATATTGATGACAATGTAAGTTAACGTTACTGCGTGCACTGCTCAACAGCAACATCTGGTGGGGCCCTACCCCTCTGGCCCCAACGCAGAAATACCATTGCTTACCCTTTACTTACTGTTTTTCCCTGTTTTTTTTTTTTTTTTGTGTGTGGTACTTACCCCCCCCCCCCCCATTTTACAAGATTCTTTGCAGTACTTACACCACTTTTACCATGTTTTTAATATGCTTAACCTTGTTTTTTCTGTTTTTGTTGTGTTTTTACCCTGGTCCTTACTGATTTTTTCCCTGTACTTATCTTGTACACACAATTTACATACCCTGTAATTTGTATGTAGTGTAATGTGCTACCAAATGTGCTATTACTAAACTATTAAAATATACCTGCAAAATATTGTAAGAGGAGGAAATTTGGCAAGACAGCCACACACACATGCATGCACACACTGATGGAAAATAATTCTCTTCCTCAAATTTGTCAGTTTGGGGCAGAATTTTCTCTCTCCCCTTCTTGGCATGGTCCTATTGACCCAGAAGCCAAGCTTAATGAGTTTACTGGTTCAAGCTTTTCAACATTCAACACATTAACACCATCTGCTGTGCTTAAGAAGTACCCGCCCGCCAGTCCATCCCTTAGTACCTGGTACTCGAGCCAGCGTTGCACTGCTCCATCATCCTCTTCTCCTCCCGCTCCTCCTCAGGGAGTCTATGTTTTTAGGCTCCAGGTTGAGAAGAGAGTACGTCCAATCTTTCTATCTTTCTACTGCACTGTGTATTCATTATCACCCCTGTCTTTCTATCTCTCTTTCTCTATTTCTGATGATCTCACTAGTCCCTACCTGAGCTTTATCTTTGAGAGAGGAGCAACTATCTGCATCATCAGCCCCTTGCACCCCCACCCCCTCTCTGTAAATTGTTTTTTTCCACAGCCTCCCTCACTTGTTGTAAGCCATCAGTATGATTTAGTGAGTGATGCTTCACTGGTTTTGGCATCAAAGTACTGAATCAAAAAGAAACTAACAAGGGAGGCAGCAATATGAATGTGACTTCTTCTCTATTAGAATGTACATAAGGTACCATTCCACGTTCAAAAAATAAGAACATCCTAATATAGAAACAGCAGTGGCTACATATATACAGTATATCGATGTTCAGCAACTGCTTGGTAATGAAATGAGCAAAAGTTACAGCTCCAACCTTGATGTACAGTTTTTTTTTAATTGCTTGCACATCATTAAGCCATTGATGTTGAGTCATATATGGATTATTAATTTAGATAATTTTCATAATTTAATTCCTGTCATTAGCATTCTTTTCACATCCAGAGTGTACAAGTCATACCTCAGTTCATCTGCTCAAAAAGAAGAAGAAGCCATATCTGCTGTCATTCAGTCCATACAGCCAATCATGTGCAGTAGAACGAAATTACGTTTCTCTTATCTACAGTGTTAATGACATTTAGAATCAGAGGGGGTTGCTGCCATGCAAAGCGTTGCCACAAACAACAACAACAAAAGAATGGTGTTTTTCTAATTTTTAAAAAAACTTTGCAACTGTGGTTTCCACTTCTCACAGTATTTATTGAAGATGACTTAATGAATACAAATTAAAGCAATTTACTGTAAGTGTCTGCACTTAAGTGTTTTAACACAAAGAACACAGCTTGCTGTCACCTCCACTAATCTCTTTGCCATGAGTGTAATTCAAGTTCAGTCCAATTAACAACCTCCTGTATTTAGAATGGAATAGATGTACATTAATGTAAAACTAGAAATTAATATATCATTAATATAAATTAATACATCATACTGTATAATAATCATTTATGCAATCAAATATATTAAAACCAGAAGTTTACATATATTGTACAAAAAGACAATCTTTTTTTTCTCACTGTCTGACATTAAAGCAGACTAAACTTTTCCTGTATTAGGTCAGTTAGGATCAGTGTTGGGAGTATGCGTTACTGTAACGCCACTACTTTTGCAGTAATGTACTGTGTAACAGAATTACTGTTTAAAAATTAATTAATGCATTACAGTTACTGAAATTTGATCAGATGCATTACTCATTTTATTAATATGGATAGATATTTTTAGTGCAAATAAACGAATATACTGTGGTGTGGCCACACATATGTGACCTACTTTGTGACTGATGTAAGGCCTCACATTTTAGATCAGAACAAAGACAGAGCTTTCTTGGAGATAACAGGAAGCTGAGATGATGTTAGCTTTGGTATGCAGGGCTTGAGACTGTGGGGGGTTATCAGAGGATTAAGGAGGAGATGCATTGTAGACTGTGGGGGGATATTACAGAGAGGAGATGCATTGTTACTGGCGATTATAATGCAATGTGACCTGTGATGCATGTGACTTGTGAACTGTGAGAGTCCGGGTATTTAAGGATGAGAGTTCCCTGTAATGCTCTCTTTCTTCGTTGAGATGTTGGTGAATGTGAATAAAGCTGCTGTGAGAGAAATCTGTCTCATCATTTTCACATTCCCACACTGGTGACCCAAGACGTAGCATGCAGCGACAGGAGAATTCCCCAGGGCCAGCCTCGTCAGGAGCCCCCAGCCAAGCGAATGCCACTACGGTCCAGCTACCGGACTTCTGGCAGAACAATCCACGCTCCTGGTTCCACGCGGTTGAGGCACAATTCAACCTCCGGGGAATATCGGTAGACGACACAAAATTCTACCATGTGGTCGCAAGACTGGACAACCACACGGCTCAGCATGCGGAGAGCCTTATCGAGCAGCCGCCAGACAGCGACAAATACGGCGCGTTGAAGGCTGCACTCATCCAGCACTTAACCCCCTCCGTCGAGGAGCGAGCAGAGGGACTCCTGGCGCTGACTGAGTTGGGAGATTACACGCCCGTTAATCTGATGGAGAAGATGTTGAGGTTGAAAGGCTCAGATGACGACCACTTCATCTTCACCCACCTCTTCCTCAGGACCCTACCGTCAGCGACGAGAGCGACCCTGACCAGTTCGCCGTTGTTGGCCCAGCGGGACTACTGAGCGCTGGCCCGGGAGGCACAGCGAATTGTCAACGCCAGCAGACAACGTGCAGCCACGGCCGCAGCAGCGGAACTTGGCGCGATGACCGCAGATGGCAGGGGGCCAGGGGCAGCAGTAGCAGACCCACCGACGACGGCGGCGGCGGGACCCAGGGAATGCGGAGGAGTCGTCCTTTGTTTCTCTCATCGCCGCTTCGCAGAGAGGGCACGCAAATGTGTACCACCGTGCCAGTTCAAGCGTTCGGGAAACGCCAAGACCGGGGGTCGGTAGCAGCCGCGGCCCTCGGGGAGGAGAACAAGCTGCTCTACTTGTTGGACGCATGCTCGGGGAGGCATTTCCTCGTGGACACAGGCTCCCAGTTGAGTTTCATCACACCTTCCTACGCGGACAGGCTAGCAGGTTCCAGAGGTCCCGGGGTGGCAGCAGCGAACGGCTCGGAGATTAAGACCTTTGGTGAGAAGACTCTGCTTCTGTCTCTACACGGCCGCACATTTGAGTGGACTTTTGTTATAGCAGCAGTGAATTTCAATATGTTGGGGGCTGATTTTTTGTGCTCACATGGTTTGTTGGTTGATCTCGCTAACAGGCGCCTGGTTAATGCATTTTCTTTTGATTCTATTCCCTGTACAGCGCGAGTGGCCCCGCCAACAGCACAAGCCAACGTCACAGCTGCAAGCGGTAAGTCCCACACACTGCTCACTCAGTTCCCAGCACTCACGGTCCCCACATTTTCGGCAACAGTCGCTAAGCACGGGGGAGAACATTTTATTACCACTACCGGACCGCCCGTTTTTGCAAAAGCCCGGCGCTTGGATGCAGCTAAACTGGACATAGCGCACGAGGAGTTTGCCAACCTGGAGAGGTTGGGCATTATCAGGCGTTCAAACAGTCCGTGGGCTTCCCCGCTACACATGGTCCCGAAGGCTGACGGATCATGGCGACCTTGCGGGGATTTCCGCAGGTTAAACAACGCTACAGCGCACGACCACTACCCAATCCCGCATATCCAAGATTTTTCCGTTCATTTGGCAGGGGCTCGTGTTTTTTTCTAAGATAGATTTGGTCCACGGTTACCACCAAGTCCCAGTGCGCGCTGAGGACATACCCAAAACAGCGGTAATAACTCCATGCCATTCGGGCTTAAAGGGGCTGCACAGACGTTCCAACGCATGATGGACGCGGTGCTTCGCGATCTCCCTTTCGTGTTCGTCTACTTGGACGATATTTTGGTAGCCAGCGCGTCCGAAGACGAACACGAAAAACACCTGGCCACAGTTTTCCGGAGGTTGCGAGATCATGGGTTAATAATCAACCCAGCGAAGTGCCAGTTCGGGGTGGCGCAGATCGATTTTTTAGGACACTGCGTCTCCCCCGAAGGAGCGGTTCCGCTTCCTGACAAAGTGCGCGCGGTGGCAGATTTTCCCCGGCCGCAGACGGTCAGGGCGTTACAGGAGTTTTTGGGAATGGTGAATTTTTATAACCGTTTTATCCACCGCGCGGCGCAACTCATGCAGCCACTGTATGCCGCGCTCAAAAAACACAAACCCGCGGATAAGGTCGAGTGGTCCCTGGAGCGGGACCAAGCGTTCTCGGAGGTAAAAGCAGCCTTGGCAAAGGCTGCATTGTTGGCACACCCAGACCCAACGGCCCGCATAGCGCTCACTACTGATGCGTCAGATGTGGCCATAGGGGCAATCGTGGAGCAGCATATAGCCGGGGTTTGGCAGCCCCTCGCCTTTTTCAGCAGGACCTTGCGCGATAGCAAACTTAAATACAGCGCGTTCGACAGGGAGCTGCTGGCTCTCCATTTGGCCATCCGCCACTTTCAGTTCTGGCTGAAAGGACGCCGTTTCACCGCGTTCGTTGACCACAAGCCGCTAACATTCACGATGGCCAAGGTTTCCGAACCGTGGTCAGGCCGGCAGCAGAGACAGCTGGCCACGATCTCAGAGTTTACCACTGATATTCAGCATGTGGCGGGCAAACTGAACGTAGTGGCAGATTGCCTCTCGTGCGCCTCTCGTGCGCCGTGGCGGCCCCAGTCAGCGTAGGAATAGATTACGCAGCCATGGCCGCGGAGCAGGTTAGCGACGCGGACATGCGCGCGCTCCAGTCTGGACCAACAGGGTTAAGGCTGGAGAACAGGGTGCTGCAAGACGGTATGCCCCCCCTAATCTGCGATGTCTCCACTGGACGGCCGCGTCCAGTAGTTCCGGCCGCGTGGCGCCACCCCGTTTTTGACTCGATTCATTCTTTGGCGCACCCGTTGGTCAAAATGGTAGGAGAGAAATTTGTGTGGCCGAGTCTTCGCAAACAAGTTAAGGAGTGGGCAGCAGCCTGCACGGCGTGTCAAAGAGCCAAAGTACACAGGCACACGAGGGCTCCTTTGGAGCCGTTTCACATTCCGGCCAAGAGGTTCGATCACGTTCATGTGGACCTCGTGGGACCCCTCCCGCCATCGCAGGGGTGCACACACCTTCTGACAATGGTGGACCGCACCACGCGCTGGCCTGAAGTGGTTCCGCTGGCATCAACCACGGCCGAGGAGGTAGCACGCGCATTTTTAACAGCTTGGGTGGCGCGTTTTGGAGTTCCGTCGGACATTACGTCCGACAGAGGCCCTCAATTTGTGTCAGAACTTTGGTCGACAATGGCCTGCAGCCTGGGTGTCACAATTCACGCAACAAACGCGTACAATCTGCAGGCTAACGGGTTATGCGAACGCTTTCATAGGTCATTGAAAGCGGCTCTCAGAGCGTCACTGACGGATGCAAATTGGGTAGACAAGTTACCGTGGATTTTATTGGGGTTGCGTTCTGCGTCTAAAGAAGACTTAGAAGCCTCCCCAGCGGAGCTCGTGTTTTCACAACCACTTCGGCTGCCTGGGGAGTTTCTCCCAGATAACCCGGCGCCAGACACCTCCCCGTCTCAGCTGTTGCGGAGTAACATAGAATCAAGCACGCTGCCCGGCCCCGTGCACCACAGTTTTCCGCACGTTTTTGTGCCTAAAGCTTTGAAGAACGCAGAGTTTGTTTTTGTCAGACACGATGCGCATCGAACCCCGCTGCGACCACCTTATGACGGACCATTCAGAGTGCTGGAGTCAGGGGACAAGCAGTTTTTGCTAGATTTGGGGGGTAGGAAAGAAAAAGTTGGCATAAACAGACTCAAACCCGCTTTTGTGGTGGCGGACGAGCAAGTGCTGTTGGCAAGGGCTCTGCGGCGAGGTAGACCCCCACAGGGGGCTTCACAGAGTAATGTTTCCCCAGAACACCCGCAGGGACTGACAAAAGGTTGCCACCCCCAGACTGCAAACCCCCAGCGTGACAGCGCCGTGGAGACGTGGAATCCCAGCTACAGCAGATACGGCAGGAGACTGAAGCCTAGACAGCATGCGGACTGATTTGTGTTGATTCTATCACGGCATGCATGCTGTTATTCTCTTGTTTGTTCTAAAATGTTTGGGGGGGCTGGTGTGGTGTGGCCACACATATGTGACCTACTTTGTGACTGATGTAAGGCCTCACATTTTAGATCAGAACAAAGACAGAGCTTCCTTGGAGATAACAGGAAGCTGAGATGATGTTAGCTTTGGTATGCAGGGCTTGAGACTGTGGGGGGTTATCAGAGGATTAAGGAGGAGATGCACTGTAGACTGTGGGGGGATATTACAGAGAGGAGATGCATTGTTACTGGCGATTATAATGCAGTGTGACCTGTGATGCATGTGACTTGTGAACTGTGAGAGTCCGGGTATTTAAGGACGAGAGTTCCCTGTAATGCTCTCTTTCTTCGTTGAGATGTTGGTGAATGTGAATAAAGCTGCTGTGAGAGAAATCTGTCTCATCATTTTCACATTCCCACAATACAAACTGACCCTACATAGCTGACGCAGCCATCAGTCGATGTGACCTGTTGCAGAGAGCCTGAGTCTTAATTACTGAGCAGAGGAAAAGATGAAGCTACTTTGTTTTTGTGGAAATAGACAGATTATTTTTCCTCTGTTGCAGTTAAAGACAAAAGCATATTGGGGGGTTGCAAACTAAAGTGCTGTTGAGATTTACGGCAATCTTCAGACAAAGCTAGTGCTATGCTATACTAACAACACCGTGAAGTGGACCTACTGTATTCTGAACAGCCACGGCTGGATGTAAAGTGGAAATACTCTTATCTCAACACCCATGACGAGATTTCAAGCACAGGTATGCATCTGGACAGTTTGTGACCCAGCAAGAATTAAACCGACTGACTGCCAGATATGTCATTCCAGACTGAAGACATGATAACACTTTCTATCAGATAGCTGGACTGTGATCCACTGAAATTAAAATGAATTTACTTGCTACCTGGATAAAGATTATTCCAAAATAGACTTTGATCTCCAAAAGGAATTTGAGGGATGTCTCTGTCACAGCAGACATTTGGACTGTGGATAATGGACATTTTCTTTTGATGACTGCACATCAGATTAAATCCATAATCATAAAGGCTAAGATAAACGGACAGCTTTATGCAGTGTTGCAGACACTCACTCCAAAATGAGGAAATTACTGGCAATATCATGTTGATTTTCTTCAGATTTTTCCCCAACAAGAGTTCTCAAGACAGGATAAAGCAGACTGAACATGTTCTAAAAGCTCTGTCTGTCAGTTCCTTGTGCGCCGTGTAAGCGCAAGAGGGGAGGAAGGAAAAAAGGTGTAGAAGGAAAAAGAAAAAACACACTTCTACTCCGCTGGGTTTTTTCTGTCTGGTTGGAGCATTCTGTCATAGTTCCTCGTGCGTTGCGAGAATAAAAACCCAAATTGCATGAGTAGAAAGTGCCATTTATTAAATTAAACCAGAAAATAACCAGTTCAGTTTGACCACACAAATACAGGAGGTTGAAATGATAAGATTGGGCCACCAGACATACAGGGCGCCTCCCGGATGCTCAACAGCCCGGTGACGGGAATGCCTAATGCCGCAGTGCAGCTGACGACACAGAAAGAAAGGCAAATATAACCTACCGAGCTGGAGCGAGCCAGTGCTATTCCGTACAGTCTGGTGGATGAAGGAGAAAAGCAGGGCTAGCCGTAACACCAAGGGATTAACCGTACTTAAAGTGACTGGCTGGATGACAAGACGGTAGTGAACATCAATATGTGCAGAACTCGCTGCCACATATGGAGGTGAATGCTCCGACAATCTCTTCCCACAAACGCAGTGAATAAATACTTCAGAGCTAATGAGGGAAGAGACTGCTGGTGCGAGGAAGTGTGGGCTGAACCTGATTGAACCCGGTGTGTAAGAGTGTGTGTATGCGCGTGTGAATGGGAGTGAATGGAGAGTGTGTGTGTGCGTGTGTATGTGTGTGGTAACACCCATAATGTGAAACAGCTGATGGCACTGACAAGAGGGGGGAGGTGTGCCCAAGCTGTCAGAGAGCTAAGGACCGAAACAGCTTCTGACGCGCCAGAAGGAAAATAGGGCAAACATAACAATAAGTCAGAACTGGGTTTGGAACAGCCAAACCCAGATTCATGACACTGTCTGAAACATTCTGTTTTTAGTCTGACATTAATAAGCCCGTAATGTTAATTAATTAATTAAATTATCTTGCTATGTGTGCAAGATGTTCCATCTGTGGAATGTTTTACATTGGCTTGACACTGGCTGAAATGGTAAGGGATTTAAATCTAGAGCTGTAAATCAGGTATGTGTCTGTTAGTATATTATCAATTTTCTCCAAAGTTAAAAAAAGCAGTTGCTACACAATTATTGGAGTACGTACAGTGGGGCAAAAAAGTATTTAGTCAGCCACCAATTGTGCAAGTTCTCCCACTTAAAAGATGAGAGAGGTCTCCAATTTTCATCATAGGTATACCTCAACACTGAGAGACAAAATGAGAAAAAAAAAATCCAGAAAATCACATTGAAGGATTTTTAATGAATTAATTGGTAAATTCCTCGGTAAAATAAGTATTTGGTCAATAACAAAAGGTCATCTCAATACTTTGTTATATACCCTTTGCTGGCAATGACAGAGGTCAAACGTTTTCTGTAAGTCTTCACAAGGTTTTCACACACCGTTGCTGGTATTTTGGCCCATTCCTCCATGCAGATGTCCTCTAGAGCAGTGATGTTTTGGGGCTGTCGCTGGGCAACACGGACTTTCAACTCCCTCCAAAGATTTTCTATGGGGTTGAGATCTGGAGACTGGCTAGGCCACTCCAGGACCTTGAAATGCTTCTTACAAAGCCACTCCTTCATTGTCCGGGCGCTGTGTTTGGGATCATTGTCATGCTGAAAGACCCAGCCACGTTTCATCTTCAATGCCCTTGCTGATGGAAGGAGGTTTTCACTCAAAATCTCACGATACATGGCCCCATTCATTCTTTCCTTTACACGGATCAGTCGTCCTGGTCCCTTTGCAGAAAAACAGCCCCAAAGCATGATGTTTCCACCCCCATGCTTCACAGCAGGTATGGTGATCTTTCTCCTCCAAACACAACAAGTTGAGTTTTTACAATAAAGTTCTATTTTGGTTTCATCTGACCATATGACATTCTCCCAATCCTCTTCTGGATCATCCAAATGCTCTCTAGCAAACTTCAGATGGGCCTGGACATATACTGGCTTAAGCAGGGGGACACGTCTGGCACTGCAGGATTTGAGTCCCTGGCGGCGTAGTGTGTTACTGATGGTAGCCTTTGTTACTTTGGTCCCAGCTCTCAGCAGGTCATTCACTAGGTCCCCCCATGTGGTTCTGGGATTTTTGCTCAACGTTCTCGTGATCATTTTGACCCCACGGGGTGAGATCTTGTGTGGAGCCCCAGATCGAGGGAGATTATCAGTGGTCTTGTATGTCTTCCATTTTCTAATAATTGCTCCCGCAGTTGATTTCTTCACACCAAGCTGCTTACCTATTGCAGATTCAGTCTTCCCAGCCTGGTGCAGGTCTACAATTTTGTTTCTGGTGTCCTTTGACAGCTCTTTGGTCTTGGCCATAGTGGAGTTTGGAGTCTGACTGTTTGAGGTTGTGGACAGGTGTCTTTTATACTGATAATGAGTTCAAACAGGTGCCATTAATACAGGTAACGAGTGGAGGACAGAGGAGCCTCTTAAAGAAGAAGTTACAGGTCTGGGAGAGCCAGAAATCTTGCTTGTTTGTAGGTGACCAAATACTTATTTTATCAAGGAATTTACCAATTAATCCCTGTGCTGTTGCAATCCTGGAATTTCCCCGTTGTGGGACTAATAAAGGCTTATCTTATCTTATCTTGTCTTATCTTAAAAATCCTTCAATGTGATTTTCTAGATTTTTTTTTTCTCATTTTGTCTCTCATAGTTGAGGTATACCTATGATGAAAATTGGAGACCTCTCTCATCTTTTAAGTGGGAGAACTTGCACAACTGGTGGCTGACTAAATACTTTTTTTCCCCACTGTATATGGAGTCTAATAATTACTTACATCCTCTCTATGGCTTCTGACCAAATTATTCAGCTGAGAGTGCCAACTACTACTTGATTGAGCAAATTATAAACAAAAAAAGTCAATAGATCAAGGTCAGGTTGTGGGCACTGTTTTACTGGACCTATTTTTTTTTTTTTTGATGCAGCGAATTATTATATTTTAGTTACCAAAAAATATTTAGATCAATTTCTCTGATCTGCCCATGCAATGTTTTCATCTCATCTGTGTGACAACAATGTGTAATGGTGAATAATGAAAGATCTTCTTTCTTAGTCTCTTAAAATTCTAGTTTTCTACCCACAGAACGTTTCACATTGGCTAGAAATTGGCAGGAATGGTAAGGGGTTAAGCATGCATTTAAAAGTATCGTGAAAGTTATTTTTCCATTAAACTAGTTACTTTAATCATGCAGTAATTGGTAAAGTAACTCAGTTACTTTTGAAAAGAAGTAACTAGTAAGTGTAATTAATTACAGTTTTTAGTAACTTGCCCAACACTGGTTAGAATAACCAAAATAATTTCTATTAGCTAATTTTTTCTTTATATTTGCTAAATATTTTTTAGACAATTTTTTATTTCTTTCTTCAAAGTCAGAAATTTACATACACTAAGATTACTAAACAATTTGGAAAAGCCCAGATGATAATATCATTACTTTGGAAGCTTCTGATAGATAACTGACAACATTTGAGTTAATTGGAGGCACACTTGTGGATGCATGTGTGAGTGTATGCGAGCGTGCACACACCCACACACGCGCGCGGGCGCACACACAACAGTGTAAGTAGCATTAATTATAGCAATAATCAAAAAAGACAAGACTTACCTTATTGTTTTCATATCAGACCATAAAGAGAAATCTTCATTTCTCCAGCATACAGTCTTAGGTCTTCGGTAGCTTTTATAATCTGTGCTTGGAGTGAAGCCAGAAGACCGACAGGCAATGAAAGAGCGAGTCCACTGCTAATCCCTGTTAGCAGCTGGTCCATTTAGTTTAATGTCACTTCTACCTCAGTACTGCTACCTGTCCTCCTGTCTCCATGGGGCTGTCCACATCCAAAAGGTTTGCCTCTCTTAGAGTCAGACTGTTCTGCCAATTTAAAAAAAAAATCAATTAAGTTCACTATGCTTTTCCAATTCAGTTTCCTCCTTGATGCTGAGAACTAATTCAAACCAGGCACTGTGTCACTTGTCTCACTGGCAATTCAAAAGGCAGATAAAATAGGTAAATGGCAGATTTTTTTTGTGCAGCAAATAAAAAAATAATAACAGATGATGATGGCATCTCCCATCAAGGTGATGGATGAGTAGGCAGCAACAGGCTAGTGGTTGTGTGTCCTTGATTGTGAGTATAGTCCTATTCTTAAAGCCCAAGATTTCCAACAGATATTGCAAAGGAAGCTGTATCTGGAGGGTGCACACTGCTTGCGCCGCTTCTGTTTGTTTTTGATTGTGATCTTTTTAGTTCAAAGGTCTCGATCCCAGTAGACGACAGCTGTCTCTAGTGTGGGCGATCAAGGGTATGTACTTCCCAGATCACCATGTCAATGCCACAGGCTTTAAGACTTGTCTTTAGGTTGTCTTTGTAATCTTTCTCTGGTCTTCCAGCTTAATGTTTGTCCTCTTTCATCTGACTGTACAGCAGCATCTTGGGTATCTGGGCGTTTCTCATGTGGAATACTTGATGACATGCTTTCAATCCTGGGCAACTTGCACTGCTCCAAGACCTCCAAATTGGATATCTTAAGCTACGGCACAAAGATTCTTACAAAGGATAGGTTCATAAGAATCTCCCAGTTCTTACGAATTCTGGAGTTTGCAGACATTTGTGGAGGGGGGCATAGTTTCCTACGGCTACTGTTCAATTAGAAAGACCAACTTGAGGCATTTTTGAGAAATGAGGTGCTTTTCTATCGTATGATGGCCCAAGAGTTCTTACATTCTTCGTAAGGATGCTGTTGTGTCTGTGAATGAGAGACAGCAGAGACGATGGCTGCACTGAAGGGTGCTTTTTATTAAAGCAAACTGGTAACACATGGAAAACACAGAATTGTAGCTAACGAGCTAACAATACTGGGATGCAGCTGGTGTTACAGGCAAGGGGCGGAGCACCAAAGACCAGTGCTGCTGCCATTAGTCTCTTATTATAGGCACGGCACGATGACATCACCGGTGCCTGCGCCTTTACGTCTGTGCCTGTAGTGATCCGCTTTGCCTGCCTGTCGCCTAATTCCCCGCCTCTGGGCTGCACGGAACTCCCTGGTATGGCTAAGACCACTACACTGCTTTGTCACCTAAGTTCCAGAGTTCCAGCTCCTGTAATGCCTTCTTTCCTTGTCGTTCTTCTGGGAGTTCCAGCTCCCCAGTGTCAAGTAAGCCAACTCCAATTCCCATTACCACTCTACGCTCTGCTCCCCTGTGCACAGGTGGACATCCGTGGCGGCGGACCTCCTCCTCCTGGCGACAGACTGAGCCCACCCTGCACTGCATTCAGTCCACCTCTCATCTCCTTTGCAACCGGGGCCGAAGACACTGTCTCTCTGGCTTGAGCCTTCGGGACCTCGCCAGGGCGACTCGCCAACTCGCCTACAGTAAGACTGAACTATAACTGTACCTTCTCTCCTGAGTGCTGTCACTAATTCCCCTGTCTCTGCTCTTCCATAGGGTTGCCAGTTTGTACAGTGCTCTGCTTGCCCTGGCTGCTACATTTATGCACACACGCACATTTACACATACATTGCACAATAAAAGATAATTGAGTGTATTTGTGAGTCTGTGTCTGCCTTCTGGGTCTCGAATCATGTCAGTACGACTCCGTCAAAACGACCCAGCAGACAGTGCGCTAGCGCACGAAATTAACATCTTAGAGGCTTGAGTAGACCAATTATCGCACCAACAACAGGTAATACTCACACAGCTGGTCCAGATAAACTCCCGCCTGGATCGCCTGTCAGGTCCTCGGTCCTTTCCCCCGGCTTCCGGTAGCACGGCCGCACCAGCTAGCTACATCCCTTCTTCGTCTCCACCATCCTGGCTGACTCCAGTTCCCACGCCCACATGCTTCAGCGGTAAGCTTGGGGAGGCTAGAGGTTTCCTATTACAATGTGGGATAGTGTTCCAGCGGGTACCAGGGGATTTTCCCACCAGTCACAGCTGCATAGGCTATGTAGTCAATCTTCTGGAGGGGCGGGTGTTAGCCTGGGCTTACGCGGTTATGGCTAGGGCTGACTACGCTAACTTAACATATGACCAATTTGTGAGTGAGTTTAATGAGGTGTTTGTTCACTCGGATCAAGATAGCATGCTCACCGCCCGGCTACTCAACTTAAGACTAGGGAACAAATCGGTAGCCGATTATGCCATAGACTTGGTGGTAGCCGCGGAGGTGGGGTGGGAGGACGCCTCCCTTTGCAGCATCTTCATCCGTAGCCTTAGCCCTAGCCTGAGGGATGAGCTAGCCCATCTGGAAAAACCCAGTAGGTTAACTGAGCTCATTTCCCTGGCCATTAGCTTGGATAATTGGTTAAGGGAGCGGGGCCAACGAGCGCAAATCTTCTGGTCACTCAGGCACTCAGTTTTGCCGCTCCCCGCAGCTCCCCCTGCTGGCCCTTCCTCCCTCTGATACATTAGAGTCCCCTGAGCCTATGGTAATGGATCAGTGCAAATTGCCGCCTGTGGAGAAACAGTGCCGCCGGGAGTTGGGGCTATGCCTATATTGTGGCAGCGAGGAACATGAGGTAGCTACTTGTCCCATCTGACCAAAAGAGGGTGTCTGTGCGTCGCAGTAGGGGGACTCACGGGCTCACTCCAAAGCACTCCCCTCACTAAGTTCTTGCTACCCATCTGTTTTACTCACAATCATTTAGAGATCTCCACATACGCACTCATTGATTCAGGGGCTGAGCAGAGTTTCATTTCTGAGGGACTGGCAACCCGACTGGGGCTCACTTGCCACCCGTTAAAGACACCGCTAAAGCTCATCGTCCTGTCCAAGACTCCACTGGCTTTGGTGTCAAAACAAACTTCCCCGGTCTCTGTTCTAGTGTTGGTGAATCACCTTGAGCAGCTCAGATTGTTTGTGCTTCCGGTCTCAACCTCCCCGGTCATTTTGGGATATCCCTGGCTCCGGTTGCACAACCCCTCCATTGACTGGTGCTCTGTTTTGCGCACTTACTCGTTTTGTGTAAGTGCCTGTGTCCAGTCATCTGCTTACTCGCCCTCCGTGCCTCTAGGTGCCCCTGACACCCCCCCGCCTGATCTGTCCAGGGTTCCCCCGGAATACCACGATCTGGGGGCTGTCTTTAGCAAGTCCCAAGCATTACCCCCCCCCCCCACCACCACCACCACCGCCCATACGACTGTGCCATTAACCTCCGGCCTGGGGCTCCGTTACCATCTAGTCGGCTTTACAGCCTGTCGGTCCTGAAGCGGGAGGCCATGGAGACCTACATCAAGGAGTCCCTGAGTTCTGGCATAATTCGCCCATCGTCCTCGGTGGTGGGGGCGGGATTCTTCTTCGTGGGCAAGAAGGACGGCTCGCTGAGACCTTGCATCGACTTCCGGGAGCTCAACAACATCACCATTAAAGACAAGTACACACTTCCACTTATCAACACGGCATGTGACTCCCTTCAGGGGGGCCTCCTGGTTCACAAAGTTGGACCTCCGCAACGCTTACCACCTGGAATGGAAGACGGGGTTCTGGACCCCCAGTGGCCATTTCGAGTACCTCGTCATGCCGTTTGGGCTGACCAACGCTCCTGCTGTGTTCCAGCGGCTCATTAACAATGTGTTGGCGGACTTTCTGGGCTCGTTTGTATTTGTATACCTTGACGATATTTTGATTTTTTCTCAGTCTTTCGATGAACACAGGGTACACGTCAGGCGAGTGTTGCAGCGGCTGCTGGAGAACAAACTGTTCGTGAAGGCAGAGAAGTGCGAGTTCCACACTCCATCCATGTCATTTTTGGGCTTTGTCATCTCGCACAACAAAGTCATCGCAGACCCAGCCAAGGTAAAAGCGGTGGTAGAGTGGCTCACTCCCTCATCCCAGGAACAATTACAGCAGTTTCTGGGATTCGCCAACTTCTACCGCCGCTTCATAAAAAATTACAGCCTCACCACTCTTCCTCTCTCTCGCCTCACCTCCTACAAGGTGCTCTTCCGGTGGACGGAGGAGGCTGAGGCTGCCTTTTTGGCACTGAAATCATTATTCTCCTCTCCTCTGATTCTGGGGCAGATGGACCCCGCTCTTCAGCGCTTGGTGGAAGTTGACGGTTCGGACTCTGGCGTAGGAGTCATTCTGTCTCAGCGCTCTCCTGTGGACGACAAGATTCGCCCCTACACGTTCTTCTCCCACCGTCTCTCCCCGGCGGAGAGGAACTATGACATCAGGGACAGGGAGCTCCAGGTGGTGAAGCTGGCACTGAAGGAGTGGCACCATTGGCTGGAGGGGGCCTCCCAGCCATTCATTGTCTGGACTGATCATAAGAACTTGGAATACCTCAGAATGAGTAAGCGGCTGAACGCGCACCAGGCCCGCTGGTTCCTGCTTTTTGGCCGGTTTGACTTTACCATCACCTACCGCCTGGGGCCCAAGAACACGAAGCCTGACACTCTAGCTAGGCAATTCGCCTCAGATGCTGCGGATGTATTATCTCACCCCATCATCCCCCGTCATGTATCGTTGGTGCCCTCTCGTGGGGTATTAAGGAGAGGGTTCTTAGAGCGCAGGAAACCGAGGCTGACCCGGGTGGGGGGCCAGCGGGGAGGCTGTATGTGCCTTCTGCCGTCCGGGGCGAAGTGATAAATTGGGCTCATTCCTCCAAGCTCTTGTGCCATCCGGGGTTGGCATGCACTGTGACCCTACTTCAGAGGACCTTTCGGTGGCCATTGTTCCGGAGGGATGTCGGGGAATATATCCGCGCCTGCCCCAATGTGCCACCGGCAAGACGTCCTCCTCTCCTCCAGCTGGCCTGCTTCATCCTCTTCCTATCCCCAGCAGGACCTGGTCCCACATGGCTCTGGATTTCATCACCGGCCTCCCATCCTCTGCCAACAACACCATCATCCTCACCATAGTGGACAGATTCTCCAAGGCTGCCCGCTTCGTTCTCCTGCAGGGTCTGCCCACAGTGAAGGAGACTGCAGATCTGCTCGTTCTTCATGTGGTGTGGCTCCACGGTATCCCCCTGGACATCGTGTCCAACCGTGGGCCCCAGTTTGTCTCGCAGGTATGGAAAGCTTTCTGCAATGCCATTGGGGCTACGGTGAGCCTGTCTTTGGGGTACCACCCACAGAGCAACGGACAGTGTGAGCGTGCCAATCAGGAGCTGGAGGCAGCGTTACGGTGTGTCACCACCGCCAACCCGGCGTCCTGGAGCTCCTACCTGCCATGGGTTGAATACGCTCACTACACCACTGTTTCATCTGCCATAGGCATGTCTCCATTCGAGGCTTCATTGGGCTACAACCCCCGCTGTTTCCCAAGGAGAAGGGAGACATTTTGGTGCCTTTGGTGCGTGCCCACCTAAGGCACTGTTGCCGGCTGTGGAGGGCTACCCGGGCTGCGCTGCGACGCACGGCGGATTGCGATTCCACCATCACCAGCCGGCGATGCAATTCCACCGGATTCCAGCCGGATTGCAATTCCACCATCGCCAGGACCTCAGCTCCACCTTACCGAGTTGGGCAGCAGGTATGGCTTTCTACTAAAAATGTCAACCTCAAGGCCAAGTCCAGGAAGCTCTCTCAGCGTTTCATTGGTCCGTTTGCTATTACACATATTGTGAATCCTGTGGTTGTGCGCCTAGCTACCCCCCCCACCACCACATCTGTCCCACCTTTCATGTCTCCCAGGTGAAACCGTTCTGCTCCAGCCCTCTGTGCCCCCCTCCCAAGACGCCACCTCCACTGGTTGTGATCGATGGTGACCCTGCGTGGAAGGTCAACGCCATTCTGGACGTCCGTCGCCGGGGTCGCGGCCTCCAGTACCTGGTGGACTGGGAGGGTTACGGTCATGAATGGAGGTCCTGGGTGCGTCCCTCCTTCGTGTTGGATCCTCAGCTCATCACGGACTTCCACCGGATGCACCCAGGTACTGTAGGTTGGATCGGTCGCCAAGAGGCGTCACGTGGGGGGGCAGTACTGTAGTGATCCACTTTGCCTGCCTGTCGCCTAATTCCCCTCAGCTGCGTGCACACCTGCTCTCCTCATCATCCTGCCTACTTAAGCCGTGCTGCCTTCTGGTCTGCACGGAGTCGTTTAACTCCCAGGTCTGGCTAAGACCACTACACTGCTTTGCCACCTAAGTTCCAGAGTTCCAGTTCCTGTAATTCCTTCTTTCCTCGTCGTTCTTCTGGGAGTTCCAGCTCCCCAGCGTCAAGTAAGCCAACTCCAATTCCCATTACCACTCTATGCTCTGCTCCCCTGTGCACAGGTGGAAATCCGTGGCGGCGGACCTCCTCCTCCTGGCGACGGACCAAACACACCCTGCACTGCATTCAGTCCACCTCTCATCTCCTCTGCAACCAGAGCCAAAGACACTGTCTCTCTGGCCGGAGCCTTCGGGACCTCGCCTGGGCGACTCTCCAACTCGCCTACAGTAAGACTGAACTATAACTGTACCTTCTCTCCTGAGTGCTGTCACTAATTCCCCTGTCTCTGCTCTTCCAAAAGGTTGCCAGTCTGTACGGTGCTCTGCTCGCCCTGGCTGCTACATTTATGCACACACGCACACATTTACTGTACACATACATTGCACAATAAAAGATAGTTGAGTGTATTCGTGAGTCTGTGTCTGCCTTCTGGGTCTCATATCATGTCAGTGCCTTGTATTGGTGTTATAACATTATATAACAGGTGCCTTGGGCTCTTCCTATGGCATACTTACTGCCATCTTACGAAAATTTTTGTGCAATTCACGGCACTCTCAAGTCATTGGTATCAAGATCTTACAGCTTTCAGTACGTTTTGCCAGCACAAATGTCACATGAATGACATACTTTCACCTTATGAGCGCCTCACTACCGCCTTACGCATACTTTACCAATCTCCGTATGAACAGGGGTTTGTACAGCATTTCCTATGACTGCTGTAAGAGGCCCTCAAGAACAGTTTAAGGCAGGGATGGGCAACTTTGGTGGTAGTGAGGGCCACAAATTTTTTTTTCCTTACTTTCCGAGGGCCAGATTTACATGTAAACCTTCTGTAGGGTTTCACAATTAAAACAATTCACCCTGCTGACCCACGACTGCGTGCCAGCCTACAACACCATCCACATCGTCAAGTTTGCGGACGACACGATGGTAGTGGGCCTTATCACCAACAACAATGAGGCCAACTACAGAAATGAGGTGAGCCAACTGGTCCAGTGGTGTAAAGACAACAACCTCTTCCTGAACATGGAAAAAAACAAGGAGATTGTGGTCAACTTCAGGAGGGGTCACACACAGCACCTCCCTCTGATCATCCACGGTGCAGCTATGGAGAGGGTGAACAGCACCAAGTTCCTGGGGGTGCTCATCTCTGAAGACTTCACCTGGACCAACAACACCACATCACTGGCCAAGAAGGCCCAAACTCTCCTCCATTTCCTTCGCAGACTGAGAAGAGCACGAGTCCCACCCCCCATCATGCAGTCTTTCTACCGGGGCACCATTGAGACCATCCTCACTAACTGCATCACGGTGTGGTATGGAAGCTGCACTGTCGCCTCCCGGAAGACACTACAACGCATAGTGGATGCAGCCAGCAAGATCATCGGTGCCCCCCTTCCCCCCCTCTTGGACATCTACCCCACTTGCCTCACCTGCAGAGCCACCAACATCACAGGCGACACCTCCCATCCCCTATACTCCCTCTTCAGCCCCCTGCCCTCGGGGAAAAGGTACGGTAGCCTCCTGGCCCACCCCACAAGGCTGCTGAACAGCTATGTTCATCAGGCCATCAGGACCCTGAACTCTCTTCACTCCCCACCGCTTCCCAGCCGGTACCACCAGCACAATAACTACCTCAGATGTTGGCACAGTAAGACTGGCACACCAACAATAATACTGTTCTTCTGTTGTACTTTCACTGCTATATGTCTCTGCACTTTAACTGCAACCGTTTGCACAAATGCCATATCAGCTGCTGTCTGTATATCACTGCAATATTGATCATGTACAATCATATCTGTCACTATCTGCACCTACACTACTGCACTGAAATGCACTACGGCTATTCATCTCTAGCTGTCCGAATTTAGGATTGCTGGGTTTATTATCCCTAATCGTTTACCACTATGGAGGTCAGAGTCCTTCTGGCTGCCATTGGCACCACAGGTTGCATCACTGTATATAGACTGTACATAGACTGCTGCTGTCACTGTTTGTTCTTGTTTTTTTTTTTTTTAATCCAGCCCAATTTCCTTCTTTCATAAAATGCACACCAATGTAGAGAGAGAGAAATGCCATTTCATTTCTCCTGTATGTCCTGCACATATGGTAGTATTGACAATAAAATCTTTGAAAAACTGAAAATGCAAATGAAAATAAAAGCTACTCAGTGTTTTAGCATATTAGAATTAAAAATACAGATAAAATTATATCTGTCCATCAATGGACTGGCAATCTGTCAGACGTGTACCCTGCCTCTTGCCCAAAGGTGCTGGGATAGGCTCCAGCCCCACCCCCCCAACCTGAAAAGCATTAAGCAGTAGAAGATGCATGGATGGATGGATGGATAGATAAAATTATATCATCACCTAATTTTTAAAACTATCTCCTTCAAAATGATGAGCAAAGAGAATTTCTGGATGATAATTAACAAAAAAGCCATGAAGAAAAGGAAATATGACAAGGCTTAGATTACTGTTGGATTCACTGTGGGTGTGGAAGGGCAGAGAAATAGGTATTGGTAGGTGGGCTTGATAATTGTCTCCCCAAAATGGGGAATAAATAAATGTAAACATTTTAAGAGCCACTGGTATAAATGAAAAAAAAAAAATCAGTGGATTACAACAACCACAGTCTCTGAACTTTTATTACTGACATGGGATTGAAACAGTGTCAGTGCTTCAGTCACCCTCTTTAGAAAATGTTGGGAAAAATTGTATGCATATAAACAGTTATCATTTTATTAATGATTCATGAAATGAAGATTGATATTCTTATATGTATGATGCTTTTTTATTAGTCATAAATACAACTTGTGCTTCTTATAATCACTGTTAGTGACTAAGCTGCATCACCCTTCTGTTATTCATCTGATGTGTGATAAAAGAGTGTTGACATATATGCTGTATCAAGACTTGTCCCCTGTACACCCTGTGTGTGCAGGGGACATTGCATGAACAGAGTGTTCATACAATTTATCTCCTACACACACTTGAAGACATACGGAGCGTACTTTTTGCTTATGTGGTAATTCTGTTTGTTCTGCTTTTGCTGAGTTTATCACATACTCCATGTATATAAAGAAAGCAACTGCGGACTATTTTTTAGTGTCCCACTTGCCCTGTAAAAGGTATGTGTTGATACTCCTTGTACAAGTAAAAACTTCAAAGGCTCTGCGTGTCTTAAGTCTGATCTCTGATTCAGTCTAATACCTTTTTGTACTCTGTATTTGTGAGGTTATATTTCAGACTTCTGACATAGCTGGTGCCTGAAACCCGGGACAGCTGAGATCCAGGTGGAGCGGGAAGGGATGTGTGTCCTGCAGGTTGAAAATTGGAAACCCGACTTGAGGGAACGCTGCCAGAGACTCTCCTTCTCCCGGCTCTAATCTGGTGACGGCTGTCCTTACTGATAGAGCCTAAAAAGTAAGTTACAAATTTTTCCCTTTTCAGATTGACTGTAGTAGACGTATATGAAGAATAACCGAGCCTCACAATTCACAATTTCCCATTTTAAAAGAACCACGGGTCAGCTGACGAGCAAGTAATGGTAGTACAAGCGGCGTCCTGTACTTTTCCTTGTGGTTAAAAACCGCTGCAGGAATGCAGTGGTCTTAGGAAGTAACGTGACGGCGATTCACGGTTACTGACCGGTCAGGTTTTAAAATAAAGAGGGGTGCAGGAGACAGTGTGACGGCGATTCACAACTGTTTGGTGGTCAGGTTTAAAATAAGTAGGGTGAAGGAATTCACCCCAAATTGGGCAGTAATAGTGTTAAACAGTCGGCGTACTGTTCAACGTTCCTGACTACGGAACACACCCCAAAAATTGGGTAGTAATACGGTTACGGTGGGCATACTGTTAACGTCCCTGACCATCTAAAAATGGGGAATTGTGTTAGAAGACCAGATAGGCAGACGAATAAACAGAAGAAAAAACAGGAGATAGCGCGCGCAGCTGTAAAAATTACAATAACAGACAAAATGAAAAGGGAAAAATAAAGGATCCAAAAAAATACTTAAATAAATGGAAAAAAGGATTTCTCATTCAAGCCCACGTTGAACGTGGATGAATGCCAGGCATTGTTAACAACCATTAAAATGACGTCTAATAAACCTGTTAAAACAGGCAAACCCAGTGCGGAGCTCCAATGTGCCATCTTGTGGTCACAAGCGGCAGAGGCTTCCCAACGGAAAGCTGATGAAGCCAGAGAAAAGCAGAAACAAATGAAAACTCCACTATTGGAAAATCCACCCCCATACCCCAAACCGGGACCTAAGGCGGGCCCGTATTCCACTCTTTCACAAGAAGCCCAAGAGGTTGGGAAAAGGAGGAAGCAAATAAAATCATAATTAAATGGCAGCAAAACTGGATAACGTTAAAATGGACAATGAGAACGTTGTTTTATCTATTATCTATTCTGTGTGTGTGTGTGTGTGTGTGTGGTTGATCTGTGAAGAAAGTGGTCTAAATATGGGTACTTTTACAAAGTTTTTATTTTTTCAATTTAACTGTGGGGTCTTGATTAATGTTGCGTACGTGATAAACTGTTTACATATTTAAAAAACAAAACAAAACAAAACAATTTTGACGCATTACTGACCTTTGTCCTTGACTGAAATATGACAGTGCACTTTATAGGGAAAAAAGGACTGACGTGTGACAATGTGACTACAGGCCATACTATGATCATATTATGATGTCATTTAATAATGCCTAATCACTGAAGATTTTATGTTTACCCTATATCACATGATTTAGAGCACAGAGGATCAAAACAGATTGATAATTAATGTGTCTGTGCATATGATCTGCCAGAGGCTGTGGATTATCAGACAAAGGTCTTGGAGAAAGAATCACTTTTTGAAGCCAAGTATGACTTTGTATGACATTGTAGATGACATAAGGTGTACTGATTCAGATGACTTTGACTTTACAAATGTAATGTTTATATGATTTTATACTGATATTACTCACCACATAATGGTGCGGTAACAATATATTTCAGAAATGTGACAGCAATGAGGGATGTGCTTCTCCTGATTCAGCGGTGGCCAAGCTGGGTCAGGGTGAACTACATTGCACTCCATAATTTACCAAGGAATGTATGAAATAGGGACATTCCTTGTAAAACATTAAATCAAATTCTAAATTAGGCAAAACGTCCGCCTTTCCTTTGACTGAAAGAATGTGACACAATATTTCAAATTCAACCCATCTGTGTTCAATTGGACAAACTGATCTTATTTATCAATGCTGAAGCACATCAAAAATGCACAGATAGTTATTTTGTTTTTCTTAAATGAAATTTGTAAACTATTTCAAGAGATGTCACAAAAAGAAGCTATAATTATTGAGATCTCATCTTTGAAGGAACTGGGCTACCTACAAATTTTATTTAAAACTAAAAATGGTAACACACTTCCTTGCAGTAAAAGAATCAAACAAATACCCTGTAACTTTGCTGCATGTATCAAAACAGAGGGTATCAAAGAAATTAATTAGCAAATAATTAGCAATCCTCAGAAAAATAGATAATGCATAAAAATTATCAATAAATGCAATTTTATTTACATAAGTGCTTTTCATTTCATTTTCTGTAGTGCCCAGGATAAACATATGGCTGCAGTTATAACTCAAATACAGGCTGGGCAATACAGACCACCTTTTTATTATTTATGGGATAATACAAATAATAAGATCATGCCCTCTATTATCCAACACATTTCCCATGTTGTGGAGGAGGGGGCGAACAGCAACTCTCTCCCTCTCTCTACTTAGCAAAGGAAGAAGCGAGCGACAGGCTTGCTCTGTAAAAATAGAAGTGTGCTTATGCTGTAACGGTGTTGTCTGGGGTTAACTTATCTGTATTCTGTACAGATAGTAAATATGCTTATAGCTCATGCCACCTGCATAACGCTACTCACTGTGCTGCTATTGGTCTTTTAGGAACCGTCAGTCTCATTAATTATGTTGATGTTTTAAAAGACTGTCAAAATAATATGGACCTTCCTCCTGTTTCATGTGTAAATAATTAGATATACATTTGGCTTGTCTGATGAAAATTTGCTCTGCCACCCACATTATACAGATGAGCTGTCCTGGTGGCACATGGCCAACCATGTGCCAACAGGAGGAAATCAATGATGAGGATGTTGGGAAAAACTGTCCTAATATTTTGAAAGAAGTAACAAAAACATGCCAAAAGTGCATCATTTGTTTATAAAATAATGCTCAAGGAGCAATGGAAAGCTACAATATTGCTTGGTGTTGATTGACACCTCCACAAAGTGGACAGGAATTCATCACACATCCCCAGCAAATGCCGCATCTGTGTGTGTGAAACTCTATTGAATGACGCTCTTTCCATTTTTGGGGTTCCAGAACTGATTTATGCAGATAATGGAACTCATTTTACAGCACAAACAGTTCAAGACTTAATCCAAGCTGTAAGAAGTAAGATCAAATTTCATAGTATCGGTACAATCAAACAAATGCTGGCAAAAACCACACATGGAAAGGGTATTACTTGGCCAGAAGCTCTGAAATTAGTCAGACTAACCATTAACTCTATACTAGACCCAAAGACAGGATTATCACCTTTTGAATGTGTTTTTTTTTCGCCATCCTTATGTATTACCTGACCTCTCACCACTAACCACACCTAACAAATACACAGATCTTGGTGAACATCTCAGGGAATGTTTTGATTCTGTCAGAAGCTCTGCTCCACAGAAAGAAACGGATCAACCTGGAGACTATGTCTTCATAAAGAACATAAAGAACCACCACCGACAACACTAGACACTCCCACTCCCACTGCAGTACGTATTGCTGAATGACCATCTCGGATTCACCTTTCACACGCTAAAAGACTACGGGTGCCTGTAAGTGAACTAACTAACTTGTTTCCCTGAGTAAGTCCAGTACAAAGGGGGCATGTCCTTTTAAGGACAAGGCCGTCTCAACCCTGGTGAAGAAAGAGGCCCGGAGGGGTGCTCTCTCAGGTGGAAGCATGGCACCAAAACTATTGATGACTCTGTGTTCAGCACTTCTCCTGGCAGTGGGGTGGTAATCTCTTTCTGATTCAAGGACAAGGAACCTACGAAGCACGGACAATGAACAATACGCATAACCTATGGTACCAGACAATGGTGGTTTTGGTGAGAGGACTGGGAATCGATACTTCTTGCTATGTGTGTTCATTGCTACCCCATTTACACAAGACTGCAATACCCATGATTGACTACAATACCCATGATCCCTGTTCCACTGAGTGAAGAGAAAACGCCCGGAGCAACAATAGCGATGAACTCTCGTCTCAGTCTGTTTAAATACAAGCAATAATGTTGGACATTGGTTGGTGGGGAATTTGTCAGAAAGGTATCTTAATAGATTGAATGTCACTATTACTGATTACACTGGGTCTAAGATTAGAATATTTAATATTATTGGGATTGGAACTTCTTTGCTTGCAGTTAAGAAGCATTTAATGAAAGTAAATCCTACACTGTTTACTTCACCAATCTGCTTTCACAAAAATTGTAGTAAAAACAGTTTCAACCTGGGTATTTCACAAAGATGCAATGATACTAAGGAACTGACCTGTGAAGTGTCATATTATGATTCTGTCTGTAGAAATGTATTTCACTTTCCCTATATTGCTGCTGGAAAATTCACCTTAAAGAGGAAAAATTGTACTTTTAACTGTAGCAATAATCCTACTGTTTTTTGGCCAAATGATGTTGGGTATGGATTCTTGGAAAACCAATGGGTACTCTTTTTCCAGTGTATGGCAGTGCTCTAGCTATACGCCACATGAATGCTTAATGATGTCAATGTAGGAAATCTTTTGAAGTTACATTATACTGATAATTGCATATGATTAAAGATTAATAAAATAATAAACAGGAGGAAAATGTTGGGAAAAATTGTATGCATATAAACAGATCATTTTATTAATGATTCATGAAATGAAGATTGATATTCTTATATGTATGATGCTTTTTTATTAGTCATAAATACAACTTGTGCTTCTTATAATCACTGTTAGTGACTAAGCTGCATCACCCTTCTGTTATTCATCTGATGTGTGATAAAAGAGTGTTGACATATATGCTGTATCAAGACTTGTCCCCTGTACACCCTGTGTGTGCAGGGGACATTGCATGAACAGAGTGTTCATACAATTTATCTCCTACACACACTTGAAGACATACGGAGCGTACTTTTTGCTTATGTGGTAATTCTGTTTGTTCTGCTTTTGCTGAGTTTATCACATACTCCATGTATATAAAGAAAGCAACTGCGGACTATTTTTTAGTGTCCCACTTGCCCTGTAAAAGGTATGTGTTGATACTCCTTGTACAAGTAAAAACTTCAAAGGCTCTGCGTGTCTTAAGTCTGATCTCTGATTCAGTCTAATACCTTTTTGTACTCTGTATTTGTGAGGTTATATTTCAGACTTCTGACAGAAAAAAAACTCAGAGCTTTGAATCTTTTTCTGCACAATTTGAAGGAACGCCTCTGAGTTCCATGAGGCCTCACCTGTCAAACAAGAATAAAATGCTACAGCTCCTCAGCTGTAGCATTTATTCTTGTTTAAAAGCAGCCTACTTTGTGCATTTACTGCTGTTTACAGCCTATTAATGTGGTCTTAGCAGCCAACACATACCTTACAAACACGTCTCCAGTGCACACTGCTTCCTCTCTATCTCTGTGCTTGTGGCTCCCTCACTCTCGCTTTCTTGCTCCACCACTTGCATAGGGCAGCACCTAGGCTTCGATTAGAGCTCCCTCTGCTGGCAGATTCTATAATTGCAGAATGCAGTTCCAAATGCGATATAACTAAATATGTAATCGATTTTTGAAAATTGACTGCTGGACTGCAATGGATGAGGGTGCGAGCTGCAGTTGCCCAACCCTGACTTAAGGTGTTCTCAAGAACAACTTAAGGCGTTCTTGAGGCATACTTATGGTCAACATCTTGCATAGTTCTTGCATTGTTCATTCATACGGTTGCCCAATGATGAGGGGTTTTCGTGGGGTGTTCATAGAAATCTTGGACAAGACCATCAACCTAGCAATGAACTTATGGTCTATGAACGCTGGATTCCCCTATAGCTGCCTCAAGAAGGCCATACAAAGTGGTCCAAAAATCATTTATACAGTGTTCGCAACCGTCCATAAGGGTATTTGTGACCATAGCTTATCTTGCCATTTTTTGTTCATGATTTTCCTCAAGCCTCTTTGCTGAAACTACTCCGGTAGCTGAATGTGGCGAGGGTAAGCTGTCCAGGATTTGCAGCAGAAAAGTAAAGCCTTGTTTATGCTCCACCTCTGCTCTGGTGCACTGAGACGCATGCATGCTTTGAACAGGCCGGTGCATTCACGGCTGCATATGCATTATTTTTTTCACCTGCTAGACCAAGCAACATCTGCAATTGCAGTGCTAGTTTGTTCACCGGCTATACAAAACAGAAGAAGAGCAACAGCCACATACAATATCAACAGCAATGGTGACTGCACGCAGGTGATAAAAGGAGCTCCTGTGTTTACTACCTTTGATGGACGAAGAAGCTAAAAAATAAAGAGAAAAAGGTATAATAGTGTGATTTTGCTTCTGTGTCTTCATTTTTATTTTCCTTGTCATCTTCTTTGTCTGCTTTGACTTTGTATGCTGTGTCGGTAGCGCCACCTCGTGAATGGTAGTTTCGATTTGTAGATGCATAGTCAACCGCACAGGCAACGCGGTCACAAAATTTGTGCTGTGGAGGGGTTCCGTGTAGCCTAGTAGACTGGAGATGATGATGTAATTTTCATCACAAGAGCCTCACGGTTGAGCAGATGTGCAAACCAAGGTGGAATATAAACTCAGCTTTAAGGTGCTTAGGATGATGGCTTGGTAGATGGCAGTTTTGGTGCTGAGCTTAATGGCCTTGTCATTCCAAAGTGTTTTCCTTAATCTGCCAAAAGCTTGGCTTGCTTTCGCAATGCATTGCTCTACTTCTGCATTTAGGTATCCATTGCCAGTGCAAGGGGCACTGTTGAAGACCTTCTATGATTCGGTGGTGGCATCAGCCATCACGTTTGGGGTGGTCTGCTGGGGCAGCAGCGTCATGACAGCCAACAGGAAGACATTGAACAGGCTGATCAAAAAAGCCAGCTCTGTTCTGGGGCGCTGCCTTGGCCCAGTGGAGGAGATAGGAGAGAGGAGGATGGTGGCTAGGCTGTCATCTCTGCTGGAGTCCCACCCCATGCGGGACCTGCTGAACGCACTGAGGAGCTAATTTAGCGGTAGGCTATGTCATCCTAAGTGCTTGAGGGAGAAGTTCCACAGGTTCTTCCTACCTACAGCTGTCAGACTTTATAATCTAACTAGTGCTGTTTGTAGAGGTTGTATTAAACGTACTAAACATCACAACTTTGCACAATAGAGATTGTCCCCTCCAATACACAACTAAGACAATTATCAAGGGTGGCATCAACACTGTTGATTCAAATGTGAAATATACTGTCTGGGTACATATTTATATTCTGCCGGGTGATTTAACTAACTGTAATGCTGTTGATACCATCTAGCTGCAATGCTCCTGCACTGTATATATAACTGTACATATGTATATTTATTTACTGCTTTGCCTAATCACTTCTTATCTTATCTACTGTTGCTCTGAGTGCTGTTATCCCTTTGCTGGTGCAATACTGGAATTTGCCCATTGTGGGACTAATAAAGGCTTATCTTACCTTATCTTATATCATGCTGCCCAAGTAACAGAACTTGTCAACATACTTGATCTCTGTACCATCAGTCTTTATGCCAAGAGAGGATATGGTCCCTGGATGCTGCAATTGTGGTGCTTGGTATGTAGCCTCAGTTTTGTTGAGATTGATAGTGAGTCTGATCCACTTGGAGGAAGTAGAACATTTTTCTGTAATGATCTGTATGTCTCCATATGTGTGTGCAGCAAGGGCACAGTTGTCAGCAAAGAGTAATTCCCTTAACAGTGCCTCAAATTCCTTTGACCTGGCCTGGAGCTGCCTTTAGCTGAAAAGCTTTCCATCTGTGTGAAACTGAATATAACATTAAACTAAAGGGCACTCAGAGAGTGCATAACTCCGTCAAGGCTCCCTCCCTTCCTTTGTCCTCCCCTCTGTCCCATTATCCGTTCATATCGCCATCCATCTGTAATTGCAAGGTAGGGCCTTGGCAGAAGTATGCACTCACGGATCACCTCCAACATGTAATGAATTCATCTTTGGGCCAAGGACCACCTCTGTCATCCAAACCCATCAATGAGCTTTTGTGTGATCCTGCTAACAGACAGAAAAACAGCAGCAAAAACAAATAGAAAAGAACTTTGGGAGCACAGACCTCCGGCAAGCAGCCCATTTCCCCCAAATAACATTGCTAGAAATGCAGCAGTGTACTAAATGCAACATTTCTGCATTTGATATTGACAAAAATGAAAAAATACTAATTCAAGTTTCCTTCTATAAGATTTATTGAAATAACAAATAAATAGTATTAGGTAACTTAGCTACAGAAATTCTGGTGTACCAGCAAAAGTAAAATTTAATCAAGTTGATTCTGATTTTTCCTAAAAATTCCTGGATCAAGGTGGTGATCCGGATCACCACAAAAATGTAATCATCTGTTCCCCATGCCATTACACACTTTTAACTAAAATTATCTATTGCCAGAATTTTTTTTACTTATTTTAAGTAAAATTATCTGCCAACAGAGCAAGAAAATTTGACTTATCAAATTACTTGATACAAGTTAAAACTATCTGAAAGCACATACATTTTTCTTACACAGAAACTGCACAGCAAGAATAAATATCTTGTCAGACAAAAAGTCAAGCATAAACAGCCTTAATTCATTTCATTTTACTTATATTTGGCTTTTTGCAGTGTAGTTGTTTTTTCTAGCTCACAGTTAGATTATTTCTCAAAGAAAAACAAAAATGAGGCCGTAGTGGCTCAGAAGGTAGAGCAGGTCACCCAATAACTGGAAGGTTGGTGGTTTGAATCCCACTCCCCCCGCCTTGCTGTTGTGTCCTTGGCCAAGACACTTCATCTACCTTGCCTCCAGTGTGTTCATAGTTCATCACACTGGTGTATGAATGTGAATAAATGTTCAGCTGGCGTGGATTGGTAGCCACATTTTTGTCAGTCTGCCCCAGGGCAGCTGTGACTACAGAAGTAGCTTACCACTATCATTGTCTGTGAAGTGAATGAATAATGGACTGATTGTAAAGTGTTGGGTGTCATGAAAGTGCTATATAAATGCAATCCATTATGAAAAACATAGCTATTACATATTTTTAAACTGAGATTCTGTTGGGGGGGGGGGGCTACAAAACCTCTCAGCCCAAGGGCCTAGTGGCGAGTTAAGGTGGCTCTGTGTATGGATGCAGAGGTGAACGTAACTCCGTGGACACGTCTTAAAGGTGAAGCTCCATATTATTATTATTCCCCACCCCTCAAATTCCTGCATGCATATCGTGAGCCGGATCACCACCAAAATCTAATCAACTGTTCTCCGTGCCATTACACACCTTTCCTGAAAATTTCATCAAAATCCATATAGAACTTTTTGAGTTATGTTGCTAACAGGCCAACCAACCAACCAACACCGGTAAAAACATTACCTCCTCAGTGGATGTAATAATAAACAAAACTTATTTACATATTTTCATAGTGAAACAAGAGGTAGGGGAACCCACTAAAGAGGTTCTGGTACTGACATTTAAGGTGCCAGAACAAGATCTGGCTGGATCCAGCAGAAATTAAGCCCAGCATACAAGTAATCCAGTGCTTCTTCAACTATTTCTGTTTTCTGTCTTCTTTGTGTCAACGTAATTCCAGAGGTCATAACGAACTAATGGACCCAAGGTGCAGACACATCGCAGGAGACAGATAATTACATCAAGTGAATGTATTCATTTATTTTAAAAAGGAGTATGAAGATCCCCGCAGGGCTCTCAAAAGCAGGACACATGGACCGATAAACAATGCACTTTTCCTACTGGAGAAGCAGAGGAGAAAACAAGTGAGTGTGAGAGCTTTGGTGAGTATTGTTGGACTGAGAAATAACTGCTTTCTCATTATGGCATACCCCCCCCCCCCCCGCCCCTTGTCCTGTCAGGCAGCTAGGCAAGCAGAACAGGGATCTGTCACCCTTATTGTGCCAAAACAGATTTACTTTGCCAAGAGGAGCTTATACAGTACCTAACTGTGTATTGTATATTGTTGTAAACTCCTCCTGTAATAACTTTTAAGACTTTATTTTAATTATTTTACCCATGGAAGACCCAACAGGATGGGGAAGAGGGAAAGGAAGTGTGTGGAGGGGGAAAGAAAAGGGAGGGGAACAGATAAAAACAAACAAACCAACAACTAAAACAAACAAAAGACAAACTGCTTCTTCCATTGAAGATGTCTCAACACGAGTCTGGTTTCCGCACCTGTTAAAGGAGAGACACTTGTGCGTGTACGTCTGCGTGCATATATATGAGAGCGCACGCAAACTAACTGTGCGCATGTGAGTGGTTTGTCAGGAAACATATGAAGCGGAGGGCCGGTCGCAGCAGCTCTCCCCCCGGGAACCCTGAGCAGGCAAGGCAGCGCCACCAACCCCCACAGGGCACAAACGTCCAAGGTCAGCAAGCCCCCGGAAAGCCAGGCATCTGCCCCCGGAGGCACAATCGAAGGAGGCCAGGTTGCTTGGCGGCTGGAGCGGCGAGCCCACACCCCCCGGACCCGCAAGACCCCCACCCTCCCAGCGGGGCCAACACCCACCCCCGGGCCCCAGGCACCAGGAGGCCAGCGACCCCACCCCCTGGGCTGGAGACCGGCCCACACCCCCTGGCGTGAGCCCCCCCAGGCACCCCCACAGCGGGCCCACCCCAGCGCCACTGCCACACACCCCGAGGACCCCTATGCCCAAAGAAGTCCCCCCGCCCAGGGGAGCCCACATTGCCAAGAGGCATTACCCCCCTTAATCCAGCACCTTCCGACTTGCAGACACACCCCTCCCCACACCTTCACACCCACATGCTCCCATGAGCACCCATATGCACTACTCTCACTCACCCGGACCAACCCATTCTCTCTCACTCCTGTACCCATTCAAACTCACGCCTCGTTCACCCTTGTTTCATAAGATGGCTGCGAAGCAGATGCAGCGAGCCTGAATACGCACCAGTGCCTGACAGTGACCAGGGAGACCACCGGCGCAGGCCACAGAAGCAGACCCCCACCCCCAGCGTCCACCTGAGCGACTGATCAGCAGACCACCGCAGGCGCCCCGAGATGCCACCTGACATGCAAAGCGCCACACAAAACCGACCCACCATCACCACCTCCATTCATCACCCCCTCACTCTCACTTAACGCTCATATTCAGTCCCCCCCTCACTCCCTTGGTTGTATCTATGCATTCAGTAACATTCAGGGATTTTGACAACATGATTGGTTCCAGGATCCCCACCGGGCCCCCACGCCCCCAGCAGGAGGAGGGCAACAGACAACAAACATGGACAACAATAGTCACAATAGTGAACAATGGGCCGGACCCACATGGTGCCCTACATGCCAAGCGACACCCCCGAGCACCCATGCAGGCCCACGACCACCCACCCCAGATGCACACCAACAACCGCAGGCCACCCTGCAGTCACAGCCACCCCAGAGCAACCCGACGGAAACACAGCCACCAACCTGCACCAATGGCCCCCCAAGCACCCCCAAGCACCCCCAAGCACCAAAACACACCCACTGCCAATGACACCAGGGGCAATGCGACAAAGCGCCTCACCCCGCAACACAACAGCAGGGCATCTGGGACAAGCAGGCCCCAAAACGCCAACCTCCATGCCACTAGATGGACTGCCCCACCCCTGCCACCCAACAAAGTTCTCTTACCCATACACACATCCTCCACCCCCAGACATCCACCCATTATGGCTTACTTAAAGATGCACTCCGGTGGCTCTAAAACCACCTCAAAAACAAATGTGTATTGCCAAAAATAGTATATTGTGACTTTTAATCCACAAAAAACTTTCATTGCCTTAGAATTGCTTGGAAAGAGCCTTTACATCTTCTACCTACTTAAGTAAGTGTGGATCTATGAATATTCTAATTAGCTCCACCCACACTCCCACCCACTATTAGCGGATACTACAAGGCCAGCCCTCCACTGTCCTATGACCTGTGAACACTGAAGACTGCTTCGTTAAACAATGGCTACTAGTCAAAACATCGGAGTGATTCAGTCGTACATGTACTGACTCCTGCCAAAGCAAGCTGCCTATCAGTGGTCACACCTGAGGGCTGACGAGTGCCCGCTGGGCAGCTCGCTAGGGGCCACCGGTCTGATGCGCCCGCCTGCTCCAGTGGAACCTTGACCTCAGCACAGCCTCGCCCTGGCCTTTGCCCCATCCCCCCTTCCCTTCCTGGTTATCCAACGCACCTCCTTCCTTCGGAGGGAGCGGGGGGTTTAATGTCTCCTCCTCCATCCTACCTGGCGAGGACGGAATGGAGCACTTGTTTGTGCCCCCTCCCCCCCGAAAACCTCTTCACCAAACCAAGTCAAACGAATGCAAAATGGCGGTCTTGGCGCCGTCATGCCCCGTCTCTCTCTGGTTCGGCCTTATGACAGTGTTCCTCCCATTCCTTTGTGGGTGCCTCCAGGATCCCACATGTGCGAGCGCGGCAGCCGGTGGACTCCGGTCTCTGAGCTGACCACTCCCTGCATGTGCTATGGGGTTCTGAAATACGGTAGCCCCAGTGGTGGAAAACTAGGGCTGGCCACGGTCAGTTTCACACTCTCCCTACACAGCCATCATCGAGTCCATCCTCACCACCTCCATAACCGTGTGGTATGCAGGAGCCACTGCCAGGGACAGACTAAGGCTGCAGTGCGTCGTGCGCACTGCTGAGGAGGTGATCGGCTGCAAGCTCCCATCTCTCCAGGATCTGTACATCTCCAGGACCCGGAGGCGTGCTGGCCGGATCATAGCCGATCCCTCACACCCTGGTCACGTACTGTTTACCCCCCTCCCCTCTGGTAGAAGACTTCGGTCCATCCAGACTAAAACCTCCCGTCACATGAACAGCTTCTTCCCCTCTGCCATCAGACTGCTGAACACTAAGTGACTTATTGACTCTCGTGCACTATGTACAGCAGCTCAACCAGACTCATGTCAATCATCACTGTTTTCTTCCTGCATTACCGACTGCACTATATAGTTCTCCACAGTATCTGCTGCTCGCTAATATATTTTAACTGCTGACCAGTATCACTTACTCTTATTCTACACTTTATTGCATGTATAGTTTATTTCTTTTATCTTATCATGTTTAATGTTGCAGCATTGCACCGAGACAAATTCCTAGTTTGTGTACTACATGAACAATGGCAATAAACCTGATTCTGATTCTGATTCTGATCCTCCCCTGGAAGGGACGCTGACTGTCAGCGTGATCAGTGGTAGGTAGACCGTGAGCCTCCGTCCACGAAGCCACGTTGACTCCCCCTTCTTCCCCTGAAGGAGTGAGTTCAGGTGTTTAGCCATGCCCAGTGCTTAGCATGATTGGTTAATGTTACAACCAATCAGGCTAAGCAGGAATGCGTATGTTGCTAGAAATGCTCTGTCCAAACTCACATTTTTGGGGGGACTTTTTTACTGGACATTCACAGCGGAAAAACACAGACTTGGGATTTGGGACTGATTTTGCTCTTGATATGTCTTGTAAGTCACAAAAAAACATGATACAGACATGTTAACAACCAAAAAAACTTGATTTTTCGGAGTGTCACTTTAATACATCATCCAGAGCAGTGACAGGTAGGATATCAAGAGAATCCAGATGGGTAAATAGGTAAGGGATTGCGTTCCAGAGGACTGAAGAACATGCAATCCGGCAGGAGGCAAAGTGAGCGCAGGCAGGAATCCTGTCTGACGAGCAAGGCAGCAGCTGGTCAGACTCTGACCAAGTAGGATGGTTCCTGAAGTAGACAGAGAATAACTAATATGGAGGAGGCAAGTAGCAAATTCCTTTTCCTTTACTAGCAAAGTTTTCACAGGCAAAGGAGGATGGTTACCACACGACATTCCCACAAGTTGTTGGCAGAGCAGCCAGGCTTAAATACAGAGGGAGCTCATGGAGGTGATCACACAGTTACTGCCAATCAGCTCCTCACAGACTCCTGTGAACAGAGATTGGAGGGAGAACAACAAAACGCAAAAACCAGCCAGAGAATGTGTCGAACTTACCCAGAATCATGACAGCTATACAGTAAATCTGGATGACCAGGCTACATTATTAGTTGTGGTGCGTTTTTTGTAGATTTGTTGTAGAGTTGTTTTTTGAAAAAAGAAAAAATCTGGAAACACTTGTCATGTTCGGGGTTGTTACCCCGAGCATGACTTGTGGCTGTTGGGTTTAATTATTGTTTATTAATTCCAGCTGATGGATTGAGCCTTGCTCTCCATCAGTCCCACGGCCATGCCCCTCCTCTTAGCAGGCATTCACCAGTTTTCTGGTTCACCACATACACACTCACGCACTCATGCATGCACACACACTCATGCATGCACGCACACGCACACTTACACTCACAGTCACACTCCCGCATACACACACACACACACACACACACACACACACACACACACACACACACACACACACACACACACACACACACACACTGTTCAATCAGTCACGCACCAGGTGGCCACACAGCTGTGTCCATTTGCCCTCATTTCGGGTTTGTATATTTATAGGGTAGAATGTGACCAGCTGTTGTGGCAATTTAGCAATGTCAACCTTGGACATCCAGACTCGCTTATGTTGGTTTCCCCTCAGACTGAATCGTGTTGTTCCCTTAGAGCCTTTCCGCTCCAACGCCATAGTAAGTCCTGCGCCTTTTTCTCCGCTCCTGCCTGTTTGGTGCGCATTAGGCATCCTTTGTACGAACCGAGCTTGTAGCCGGGTGTCTTCCCTTCCGTTGTGACTGTTTTTGGACATTCAACCCATTCATCCATTGTAAATAAACACGTTACTTACTATGCGTTTTGGGCTCGCTGCCATTTCATATGTTCACTGCGCAGTTTGCGCAGTGAACATAACACTAAGTTGCCACCAAAAAGGAGCCCAAGCAGTAAGTAACGTGTTACTCATTTTTGTGTATTGCCCTTACCTGGTTTGAAGTCCAGGATGGATACAGCTGGAGGACGCGGCTATCCAATGCGTCTCGGGTGGGAATGCTGTCGTGCACTCATGGAGGTGGACGGCCTGATCTCCACGGCGCGCCTATATTCCGCCCCAAGAGAAGTGTGATGGTATCTGGGACTCGTTGAAGCTGTAGCTTGTCGGTGCCCTCAGCTCCAGGAGCACGCTGAGGGTTGGGAGAGGCTCTCTCTGATAGCTGCGCTTCAACGCGAGGATGGTGGCAAAGGAGGGAAATCTCCAAAGAAGCCCCAACAGAAACGCTCTCCTCCGCCGCCGGCCATCTTCTCGTCTCCTCCATCACTCGCTCCAAGATGGCATCCACCAGGTCAGCAACATCAGCGGCACCCGGAATCCCGGAGGAACAATCCAGCCCCGCCAACTGCTTCCACACCGAGCTCAGTCACCTCCACAGCAGATCATCAGTCCCTAGCAGTCCCGTCTGCAGGATCTCCCTCCGTATCCTGCGAGGTCTTCTTCCTCGGTTTGTTGGTCGGCAGCAGTGGGGAGCCATTTTTTTTCACCGGGATCTCCCGTTCCTATGGTGAGAGGGGCGGCTCCCATACCTTCTACTGAGGAGCCTAGCACCGCCTTTCCTGGACGGATGAGTGAAGATGTCCAAACAGCAGTAGCTGCAATTCCCACCGCAAACCGGGGGAGCAAGCGAGTACATTTTCGTTTGGATCATATTAATAATGAAATGTCTTGCCTGATTCCTGGTAGGGAGGCTCAGGGAAAGCAGTCCCCTGAGCTCTCACTGCCTGCTGCTGTTAAAAACTGTTCACCAGCCCTCTCTCCTCTCTCCTTTGTGTGCCTGCCAGAACCGGAGCCGAGCAGCCAGGATCAGGAGGAACCAGAGGTCTGTGTGGGGGGGGGGGGAGTGTCCTCCCACAGCCACGGTGAACCAGGTCCCAGCTGCCATGCCGGAAGAGTCACCAGCGTGGATCATGGCAGCTGGGACAATTAAGACTGCAGTGACTATCACACCTGCTGTGGAGACCGCCACAGCAGAGACAACGCCCAAGCAGAACCTCTTGGAGGCTGAACCTGAGGAGACATTGCCCAGCTCGCTGAAGTCCTGGATGGCGGTAGAGCTTGAGCTAAGGCAAGTGCTCTCTTTTGTCTTTCTCCTTTCCATAATTGAGCATTTTTGCCGAGCTTTAGGTGAGGAGAGCCAGCTGCAGCCAAACGCTGCAGCTGAGCTCACCTCACTGGGCTCTGCCGCTGCCGGCGACTCTGACCCTTCCCCCCTCTCTTTCTGAGTCCTCTTCCAGAGTTATCGGAGAGGGTCCTCCATCGCCGGACGAGTCCGTGGATCCAGGTTCGCAACCGGAGGTCACCGAGGTTCCGGACGAGGTGGTTGTTGGGGGCACCCAGTCCCAGTCCAGGGTGCCTGTGATTGATCACCTCCTTGCTTGGGTGCTCATACAGGTCGGCTGGCCCATGGCCAAGATGGCGTTGGGGTCAGCAGTGGCCCAGCTGGGTCCCACCGCGGGTGCAGCAAGGGTCCAGCTGGACTCCATCGTGGGTGCAACCATGGCTCCATCTGGTCTATCGTGGGTGGCACGCAGGCCCAGTCAGGGCTCACCGTGGGAGCAATGAGGTCCCGGGAAGGGGCCACCACTGGTGCAACGTGGTCCCAGGCTGGGACCGCCGCAGACACAGCCATGGGCCAGCCTGGGCCCACCGCAGGGTCAACAGAGTCCCAGCCCTTCGTTGGGACCACTGGGAGTGCCACAGGACAGTTTGGGGACACCGGGGCCTTCCTTTCCGTTTTGGAGGCCCTGTGGGTGTTCCTCCTCCTTCAGCTGGGCACCGTCGGGGTCTTTCTCCCTTCGTCACCAGTGACCGCAGGGGTTCCTCTTCCCTTGTCTGGCCACCCACCTCTCAGCCTTCCGGTGTGTAGGCCACCGCCTCATCTGCCCTTCCGGTCCTGGTGGCCTAATCGTGTGGGCAGGCTGCCCGAAACACAGGGTTCCCTTGCTGGGTGGCTCGTATGCCCTGGTAGACTGCCGGACACTGCTCTGCAGGCCACCCGCTGACCCTGGAATTTTGGCCGGCCCCACAAACTTATGGCAACCTGCTGGGCCTTCGAGTCTGGTCGGCCCCCTGAACTGTGGGACCCTTGGGGGTGGGGTGGGTTAGTTAGTTTTGGGGTTGGGGAGTGTGTTGCCATTGTGTTGTTTTGTGGTGTTCCTCATCTACGAATGATCCCTCTTAGCCTGTTTCCCCCCACCTCCCGCTCTGGTTTGGTGTGTTGGTTTTTTGGGTGGGGGTGGGGGGGGTTGTTCTTTGCTTTGATAGTACGGTGGGTGTCTGGTGTCCACCCCTTGGGGGGGGCACAGTCATGTTCGGGGTCATTACCCCGAGCATGACTTGTAGCTGTTGAGTTTAATTATTGTTTATTAATTCTAGCTGATGGATGGAGCCTTGCTCTCCATCAGTCCCACAGCCACGCCCCTCCTCTTACCAGGCATTCACCAGTTTTCTGGTTCACCACATACACACTTATGCACTCATGCACGCACACACACTCATGCACGCGTGCACACTTACACTCACACTCATACACACACACTGTTCAATCAGTCAAGCACCGGGTGGCCACCCATTTGCCCTCATTTTGTGTTTGTATATTTATAGGGTAGAATGTGACCAGCTGTTGTGGCAACTTAGCAATGTCAACCTTGGACATCCAGACTCGCTTATTCAATTCAATTCAATTCAGCTTTATTTATAATGCACCACATCACAACAAAAGCCGTCTCGGGGTGCCACAGTGCAGATAAAAAAAATCACACAGTCACAGAAAGACCCAGCAGTCAGATGATCCCCTATGAGCAAGCACTAGGCGACAGTGGAGAGGAAAAACTCCCATTTGGAAGGAAGAAACCTCTAGCAGAACCAGGCTCAGGGAGGGGCAGTCGTCTGCTGCGACTGGCTGGGGATGAGGGGATAGGGAGGATGGAAAGGACAGACATAAAGAACATAGCAGTAAGATGCCAAGTACAATATTGGAGATCAACCAGCAGTATGGATCAGATAACAATAGAACAAGAGTGGGGTTAAAAGACACAAATACCCTCCTTAAACGAAAGCTATATTAAAAAGGAAGGATTTTACCCTGTTCTTAAAGACAGAGACCGAGTCTGACTCCCGGACCCAGAGTGGTAACTGGTTCCAGAGAGAAGGGGCTTGGCAGCAGAAGGCTCTGCCTCCCACCGTACTTTTGGAGATTCTGGGCACCACAAGTAAGCCAGCATTTTGGGAGCGTAATGCTCTATTAGGATGGTAAGGTAATATCAGATCTTTTACATATTGGGGGGCCAGATTGTTAAGAGCTTTGAAAGTAAGAAGAAGGATTTTAAACTTGATTCTGAATTCAATGGGAAGCCAATGGAGGGAGGACAGAACCGGGGAAATATGATCTCTTTTTCTAGAACCAGTTAAAACTCTAGCAGCAGCATTTTGAATCAACTGAAGACTTTTTTTAAAGATACTCTAGGACAACCAGATAATAGTGAATTACAATAATCTAATCGCGAACTGACAAAGGTGTGAATCAGTTTCTCAGCATCACCCAGAGACAAGATGCTCCTGATCTTAGCAATATTGCGCAGATGATATAAGACGGTCCTAGAAACAGTTTTAATATGTGAATTAAAGGACAAATCCTGGTCAAAAATCACTCCAAGGTTCCTCACACAACTGTTCAGAGTGAGAGTGGCAGCATCTAAATTAAGGGCATAATCTGAAAAGGAAGTTCTAAGATGTTTTGGGCCAACAACAATGACTTCAGTCTTATCAGAGTTCAATAATAAAAAATTACAAGTCATCCAAGCTTTGATGTCCTTAAGACAGGCATCTAGCTTGGCCAACTGATCACAATCATCGGGCTTCATTGACAGGTATAGTTGTGTGTCATCAGCGTAACAATGAAAATGTATACAGTGCTTTCTGATGATATTGCCCAGCGGGAGCATATATAGACTAAAAAGAGTAGGGCCCAACACAGATCCCTGTGGAACTCCGTGAGTAAGCTTAGAGCTGGAAGAAAATCCATCATTGACATGGACAAACTGAAATCTATCAGTCAAATAAGGTCTAAACCACTGCAACAGAGTTCCACTGAGTCCAACAAAGTGTTCCAATCTATCAAGTAGAGTGGCATGATCGATAGTGTCAAAGGCTGCACTGAGATCTAAAAGAACAAGAACAGAGACAAGTCCATTATCAGATGCAGTCAGGAGGTCATTAGAGACCTTCACTAAGGCAGGTTCAGTGCTGTGATGAGCTCTGAACCCAGATTGAAACACCTCAAACAAACCAACTCCCTGCAAATGGTCAGATAATTGCACAGCAACAACTCTTTCAAGGATTTTTGAAATGAAAGGCAAATTGGAGATTGGTCGATAATTGGCCAAAACTCCAGGATCGAGCGTCGTTTTTTTTAAGTAAAGGTTTAATTACAGCAGTTTTTAAAAGCCAGTGGAACATAACCCAGAGTTAAAGAAGAATTAATGATAAGAAGAATACGGCTACTAATAATTGGGAAAATAATTTTAAATAACCTGGAAGGAATAGGGTCCAGAAGGCAAGATGAAGGCTTAGAAGAGAAAACTACCCTATCCAACTCCAAAAGGTCGATTGGAGTAAATCTATCCAAGCAGATATCAATTGAGGGAGCAGCAGTAGTTAATGTACTAGAGTTTACGGTAGGAAGAATCTGACTAATTTCATCTCTAATAGATAAAATTTTAAGATTGAAATAGTTCAGAAAGTCCTGACTAGAAAACTCAGGGGGGATGTGAGGATTGACCGAGTCATGGCTCTTTGTAAGCCTGGCTACAGTGTTGAAGAGAAACCTGGGGTTATTCTTGTTTGCTTCTATTAATGCAGGATAATAGCTTGATCTAGCTTTTCTAAGAGATTTTTTATAGATTAAGAGATGATTTCTTCACGCCAAGTAGAATTCATCTGAATTAGTTGAACGCCATTTTCTTTCCAATTGACGAGCTTTCTGTTTCAAGCCACGACTTTCTGAGTTAAACCAAGGAGTAAGAAATCTCTGGTTAGACTTTTTCTTTTTTAAAGGGGCTACCAAATCTAGAGTCCGATGCAGAGAGGCAGTAACACCATCAACCATGCTATCAATCACGAATGGAGCAGACTCTCCATCACTTATTTCAGGTGTTTCTGTTGTGTTGACCAATGGCATAGAGGAGACAATCTGCAAAAATTTAGCAACAGCGTCATCAGAAAGACATCTGCTGTAGTAGTATTTTTCTTTAGGAAATAAGTGATCAGAGATAATGAAATCAAAAATTAACAGACAATGGTCAGACAGTACAGGATTATGAGGAGACACAACCAGATTTTCGATATCTATACCATATGTCAAAACAAGGTCCAATGTATGGTGGAAATAATGGGTAGAATTTTTGACTTTTTGGGAAAACCCTATTGATTCTAAAATTGAATTGAAAGCCTTATTAAGACAGTCACTCTCAACATCAACATGTATATTAAAGTCCCCTACAATAATTATTCTATCGGTTTTCAGCACCAAATCAGCTAAAAATTCGGCAAATTCCGATAGAAACTCTGAATAGGCCATGGGAGGACGATAAACTGTGGCAAAGAGAACTGGGATCAAGCCAAGATTGCCAACAGGCCCCACACTGAGGACCAAACCTTCAAAGGAATTAAAACATAATTTCTGCTTAACATTAACCAGCAATTTAGGATGGAAAATTGCCGCCACTCCACCACCATGACCAGAACCTCTGGGGTTATGACAGTTTAAATACCCAGAGGGAGTTGATTCATTCAGACCAACATAATCATCAAGTCTGAGCCAGGTCTCTGTGAGGGATAGTAGATTGATCTGGTGATCGATTAATAGATCATAGACCAGAAGAGACTTAGAAGATAGAGACCTAATGTTTAATAAGCCACATTTAATTTTTAAACTTTGGGGGGGAAGAGAAGCCAAATTATTAATTGTATTAATTTTAGATGCTTGAGGCTGGATTAGAATTTTCCCAACATTTTGTTTAATCAATCTGGGAAGTTTATGCATTCTATTTTTTTTTAAACTTTTTTATTAACTTTAAAGGGAGTAGAAAAAGGTTCTCTAAGTGAGGAGAGAGGGGCAAAGCTGAAGGGTGGTGGATGAGAAGGAGCTGCAGGAGTGCGAGTGTTTTTCAGGTTGTGTTGTAATAGTCCTGGGTTACAATATTTAGGGCAACGGGAGACAGACTCAGTCTCTGAAGGATTATAAATCAAAGGCTGATCCAAACGGTAAAGACCACCTGAGTTAACGGGATCGATACAATATGTGGGAACAGGACCAAAAAAGGGCAGACTGGCAAACCCAGAAACTTCAGAGTGAGTAAACACACCAAATTTCAGTCACTGTACCAGAAAACACCGAATAAAATAGAAAAGATTGTCTGTTAAAACACGTGCACCAAGTCTATTTGGGTGGATGCCATCAGGCCTCATAAGTGATGGGCGGTTCCAAAATAAATTAAAATTGTCAACAAAACCAATGTTAAAAATAGGACAAGTAAAACACAGCCAAGATTTAAGGCTGAGAGTTCTACTAAAACGATTACAGCCTCGTCTGAGAGGTGCCAAAGGCCCAGAGATGAGCGCATGTCTGCCACAGTTCATGAGAGTGGACAGAAGGCTCCTGAAGTCACTTTTTAAAATCTCAGATGCTTCATCTGGGGTGTTATTGCATCCCACATGCACAACGACAGTTTGAACGTGAGGGAATTCATTCAGCAAGTCAGGGATAAGAGCCTCAATATCAGAGACTCTAGCCCCGGGAAAAAATCGAGTAACACAGTACCTGCTTCTGACGTTCCTCACGATCGAGTCACCAATTACCAGCGTCGTCTGGGGGGGGGAGGGGGGCTGTCGGTGGATTCTGATGTGGAGAGAAATTCTGAAGAGGATGATGTTGTTGTTGTGAAGGCAGGGAGATGCGCTCTTTTCTTCTGTCTGGAGCAGGTATGTAATTTGACACACCCTGAGTGGTCTTAATCCGGGGTTTGCGGACATGAGCCGCCGCTGAAGGAGGGGAGGGAAGATGAGGGGCATCCATGGGCGGGCGGCCAGCGTCCAGGTGGGGAAAATCCTCCAGGGAAAGGATATCAAATCTGTTATCCAAGGACACCGGAAGAGGAGAGGCGCGGACCGTTCCGGTCTATTGACGATGGTCATTAGCTGGTCGAACCAAGGTCCAGGGCGCAGATGGAGGATGAGAGGGACCAAGCGAAGCTTTTGGTTTAGCCCCGAGACGAAACCAGTGATTGTTGCTGAGGTCATGGACGTCTGCAGAAGCTGGAGCAGGTGTGAAGGTAGGTGGAGACGCGCTCAGCTCACCCAAATAAGTAGCAGTTTCCGCCAGCTGCGAGGCAGTGGCCGGGGCCGATGATCGCCCGAGAATGATGGTGTCGATGTGGTCTTGTAAAGATTGGAGAGCCTCGTTTCCAGCTCAGAGACCTTCTCGAGGAGCGATGAACAGCGGGAACATGACAGAAAGGAGCCATGGCGTTCCAGGCGCCGAGATGGGTAGCCCGCAGCTAGCCAAAAACAGCTACTCGTGCGTCCGGCCGGACTTTCGGTTCCGGTTCCGCCGGACCGGTGGCGCCACACGAGTAGGCTGCCCGTTGCAACAGCCTTTTTTTTTAATCTTCCTTCTTCTTTCTACACCTTTCACTCTGTATATATATATCACGGACGCACGGATCGCCCCGGGGGTCTCCCGGGTCGGCGGACGGAGCCACGGTTTGCAGCGGGAGACGCTACAGCGGGGAGGAGCTAGTGCTAGCTAGCACTTGGCCGCCGCCCGGTGCTAATGGGAAACTCGACTTACCGGGAGCTGTAGCGAAAATGACGCGGGTGCCGGGCTGGAGTTTAGGCGGCGTGCAAGAAATAGAAGACAGAATAATAAAGAGCGATGGCAAGAACCAAGCAGACCGCCCGCAAAATCTACTGGAGGAAGAAGCCCCCCAGGAGACAGCTAGCCACCAGGGCTGCTCGGAGAGGCGCTCCGGCCACCGGCAGAGTGAAGAGGCCTCGCCGTCACAGGTCCGTGGCTCAGAGAGATCCGTCGCTGCCAGAAATCCACGGAGCTGCTCATCCGTAAGCTGCCCGTCCAGCGCCTGGTGAGGGAGATCGCTCAGGACTTCAAGACCGTCCTGCGTTTCCTGAGCTTCGCCGTCGTGGCTCTGCAGGAGACCAGCGAGGCCCACCTGGTGGTCTCTTCTTCGCTAAGGGGGTCACCATCATGCCCAAAGACTTCCAGCTGGCCCGCCGCATCCACGGAGAGAGAGCTTAGACTTTCTGCTGCACATTCACCAACCAACCATAATGCTCTGCACTGTGTGTCTATATATATACATTTATAGTAATATGGACATATGTTTACTAGATGTTGTTTTTTCTTGCCTTCTGATTGTTGCTCTGAGTGTTGCTATCCCTGTGCTGTTGCAATCCTGGAATTTCCCCATTGTGGGACTAATAAAGGCTTATCTTATCTTATCTTTTAGGCGAGGCCAACACCGAGATACCAGTAAATAAAAACTGATAACAACAAACAGGGATAAAAAATAAATAAATAAATAAAATCGATGAAAACAATCAATAAAAACAAACAAAAGCGGAGAAAAAAGTAGTCTGACGCGAGTGAGTGTCAGACGCAGCTGTCAACGTCAAACGCAGCTGTCATCAATCAGTCAGATGTGGCTTATGTTGGTTCCCCCTCGGACTGAAGCATGTTGTTCCCTTAGAGCCTTTCCGCTCCAATGCCATAGTAAGTCCTGTGCCTTTTTCTCCGCTCCTGCCTGTTTGGAGCGCATTAGGCATCCTTTGTACTAACCGAGCTTGTAACCGGGTGTCTTCCCTTCTGTTGACTGTTTTTGAACATTCAACCCATTCATCCATTGTAAATAAACACGTTACTTACTCTGCGTTTTGTGCTCGCTGCCATTTCATATGTTCGCTGCGCAGTTTGACAACACTACAAGGAGCTGGACACAAATACACCTGAATGAGTATGGCTCTGACCTCAAAACTTTACCCAAGCAGCAGGATCCCTATTTCATCACAGGTGCCAGGAACTATCAGAAACAGGGCAGGTCTTAGTTATAGTATTAATTTTTGTTTTGTATTAATAAAAATGAAACTGTTCCTTGTTTGTCACAGTGCATCTGTTTATTCTTTTAAGTACCTAAAATAATCATATTTTATGTTATAAATTGTAAATATGTGAAAAGAAAAACAAAACATTTCTGATGAATACCAAATTATGAATACTATATACTCATTGTACTGGATTACTCTTCTGTGGGCATGTACACAAGCATATACAGTACAGTACAGATGGATGCATGTATACATACATAAGCATGATAATATTGCTGTCAAGGCATTGTCTGACCATGATTATCTTGCAGAGAAAATCTGATACTGTGACGGCCCTGCCATGAAGTGTATTGTTACTTACATTAGTCTACACTAGCTTTTTCATGATGTGCGCAATGGGTAGGTTTAAAAAACAAAGCCCTTTTAAAAACACTTCCACTACAGTAACCTGAACTATGGTTATGCAGAACAGATTTCATAGTAGGCTACAAATTTTGAAAAGTGAAGAAACAAATGTTTATTTTTTTACTGAAGGAAATGACAGCAGTCAAGGCCAGAAACAGCTATTCATCTCATGTTCTGCTTTCTAAGCAAATAAAAAGTGAAGGAGAAGAACGCCGATGCAGACAGGTATACAGTGCAAAATGATAATTTATTAACAAAAACTCAAAGCAAACAAAAGGCAGCAAGTGGGCTGAGAACTAAACTACAGTGATCCCTTGCTACTTCGCGTTTCACCTTTCGCGCCCTCAGTGCATCGCGGATTTTTCAAAAATATTTATCAAAAATTCAAAATTGAGAAAAAATGGCACAAAAGTTGCCCGGGCGCTAGCAGAAGGCAGGGAGACTACATTAGAACATCAGGTATCAACACGGAGAGCCCGCACAACTCAAAATCCACCTCTCTGACCACCGCTCCACTCCTCACCGCCCACCTCTTCACCGCTCGGGAATCTCGCAAGCTGATTGGCCGAGACGTTTTACCCAGCTTCTCTCCCTGCCGAGCGCCCATACCCAGCGAAGGAAGACCGCATTCATTGTTCTTTATCGCTTGTGTTGCTTAGTGGCACTTTTCGCTGTTCTCTTGTGCCTTTTTGTGCAAAATAGTGCTTGTGACGCCCTTGGGGGGGGGTGACGCTACTTCGCGGTTTTTCACTTTTCGCGGTCGGTTCTGGTCCCCATTAAATGCGATAAGTGAGGGATCACTGTAATACAAACAAAAACTCACATGGACTGGGAAACAGGGACAGAACTTCATTGCTGGGAACAACGCATGGTAGTAGACCTAATGACCTCTCAACGAGACAAAGACAGAGACTCACATACAAAGGGTGTCATGATCTGCCCTCCAGGCAGACAAAAGTACAAAAGGAGGACTCAGAGATACAGACAGGGTCAGGTGCTAAAAGTGATTTATTAACAGAATGTAACTGAACTAAAACTTGGCAAACATAACTTATAGCATGGCAAAACACTTACGTGGCATGGACAAAGAACTTGACATGGAAACGGAGCGATGCACACACAAAGAACACTGAATGGGGACAGCCAAAAATAGGGAACTCATAATTGGGGAAACACAGAACAGCTGGGAAGGTAATCAGGGCAACAGGTGGACTCACAGGATGGGAGGGGCAGCACAATGACACTCTCACAGACAGGGAGACAGACAAACAGAACATGCAGGACACCATACAAAAATATAACAGAATACAAAGGACAAAAAAAAGACACAGATACCAGATGACAGGGGAAGACATGATAACCATAAACAAGGGACTAAATCATAAACAACCTCATACTCATACTCATAATAATAATAATAATAATAATAATAATAATAATACAATGAAACCAAACCCATAAATGAACATAAAGTGTGGGCACAGTCCAAACCATGCCCCCGATAACAACAGAATCCCCCCTTAAAAGGGTGGCCCAGACACCCCAAAGTACCCCCCCCAAAAAAAACACAAACAAAAGAAGCACCCCCCCCCAGGGCGGACGGTGGGAGTCCAAGGTCATTTGGGCCAAAACAAAGTCCAACCCCCCCACACAGAGTCCAAAACAACAATCTGGGGCAACCCAAAGTCCAAGACACCCAATCAAACAAATCAAAATGGGTTGGGTGGTCTATCCAAGTCCGTGGACCACTGGACCGACCAACCTGGCAGGCCAGGAGGCCTTCCCCAGTCCAATGATCCCTGGGCTGAAATCCAGGGCCAATCCGGTGGGTTACCCTTGTCCCTTAGCCACTGAACTGGGGAGTAGGGTGGATCGGCGGGTGGAGGTCTCCCAACCTCCTGGAACTCCAGCGTGACTGATGAAGGTCCCAAGACCTCCGGCATGACCGATGAAGGTTCCAAGACCTCCTGGGTGGCAACCCTGGACTGGGGCATGGCTGCACCCATGGCGGCCCCGGGCTGGGGTATAGCTGCACCCGCAGGGACCAAAGACGGTGGGTCGGCAGCACCCTCGTGGACCATAAACGGCGGGTCAGCAGCACCCTCGGGGGACCAGAGACAGCAAGAAGGCAACCCCCTCAGTGGCCTCGGACTGAGGTGTCACACCCACGGTGGCCTCCAGGCTGGAACGCAGCACCCTCCACGGACCCAAGCTGGGTCGCAGCACCCACGATGACTTCAGGCTGGGGTGCATCATCTATGAAAGCCCAAGGCTGGGCGCAGCACCCACAGTGGCCCAGACGGAGGAGGAGCAGCATCCACAGGGACCTCGACTGGAGGAGGAGCAGCACCCACGAAGGCCTCCGGCCGAGGCACAGCACCCACAGAGGCTTCGGGCGATGGGACTGAATCCATGTCGACCTCTGGCAAAGTTGGACATTTTCCGGTGACCCTAGGAAAAAGCTACGACAGGGGGGATATGGAAACAGGGTCAGGGTCACTGGTGGCAGTGGAGCCCGGTGAGGTGAGCTCAGGTGCAGCTGATGGCTGCACCTGGCCCTCCCCACCAAGAGCAAGCCAAGATCTCTCCAAAACAGACAGAGTGAAAACAAAATAGAGCACTTGCCTTAGCTTAAGCTCCACCGCCGTCCAGGACTCCGTTGACCCAGGCAGAAGCACCACGACCCCGGCCTTCAGGAAGTCCAACTCCAGATCCACTGGTGCGGCCCCCACAGCAGGCATGATGGAAAATGCAGTCCCTGAACCTCCATGTGGCTCGTCCGGCGTAGCAGCTGGAGGTTGGCTCATTGCTGGCACTGGGACCGGGTCCTCCAGGACCATAGACTCCTCCATCATCTGGCAGCTCACTCCTGGGACCGGTGGACACTCAGGAGACATTGGAAGAGATACGGAGGGAACAGGTGAAGACAAATTATCTGCATCAGGCAGTGACAACTCAGCGGACTGCAGAATCTGAGCCTCACCACCAGGAATCAGGCAAGATAATTCAGGTTTAGGTAATAGAGAATGAAAAACCACTTGCCTGAATTCCTGGGGCACAATGGTGTCTGCTGCAGCAGGCCCAGTATCCTCCCTCTCTGTGGCTTCAGCGGTTATAGGCTCCCTTAAGGAACATGGAGGAGACGCCCCTGGAGCCTTGGTGATAGGTAGAACTGGGGGGAGGCAAACCGGACCAGGGGTGGGGCATCGAGAACGAAGATGTCGCCCGGAGCTCTCCCTCCACCCAGGACTGCCAAACGCCAGGCGGGACCCCCAATATTGCTCCCTCTTGGCGGTGGACATCTTCCAAGGAGCTCGTGGAGTGGCAGGCTGCTTCTCGGGAGATGGGAATGAGGCTGGCACAGCTGGAACATGGTGAGGTGGAGAAGACGCTGGAACCTAGGACCGCTTCCTTGTTTGCGGCGCTGCCAGTGAGTCTCCTACCACCACCCGATACATCTGCCGGAGGGTTGTGACGTACTGTAGCAGCTCTGTCAGGTTGGGGTAGCGCCACAGACTCGGAAATGCCCCCATAATTGCAGCCGCCAAATTAAAGCTGCGCAGAGCCCCCTCCGGCATGGAGGCAGAGTAGCAAACCCCTCGATTGTCTCAACTGCCCACAGCTCGTCCGCATCAGCCCCTCCAGCCACCAGCCTCCTCCTGCCTGCTGAGTCCAATTTTGGTGTAGGTACTCTGTCACGATCTGCCCTCCGGGCAGATGAAAGTGCAAGGTACAAAAGGAGGACTCAGAGATGCAGGCAGGGTCAGATGCAAACAGTGATTTATTAACAGAACTTAACTGAACTAAAACTTGGCAAACATAACTTAAACATAGTATGGCATAGCATGACAACACACTTAACTGGCATGGACAAAGGACTTGACATGGAAATGGAGTAATGCCCGCACAAAGAACACTGAATGGGGACAGACATAAATAGGGAACTCATAATTGGGGAAACACAGAACAGCTGGGAAGGTAATCAGGGCAACAGGTGGACTCACATGATGGGAGGGGCAGCACAATGACACACTCACAGACAGGGAGACAGACAAATAGAACATGCAGGGCACCATACAAAAATATAGCAGAATACAAAGGACAAACAAAAGACACAGACACCAGATGACAGGGGAAGACGTGGTAACAATAAACAAGGGACTAAATCATAAACAACCTCATACTCATAATAATAATAATAATAATAATACAATGAAACCAAACCCATAAATGAACATAAAGCGTGGGCACGGTCCAAACCGTGCCCCTGATCACAACATAGGGGAGCTCATAATTAGGAAACACAGGACAGCTGGGAGAATAATCAGGGGCTGAACAATTCAAGATTCAAGGACTTTATTATCATGTGCACAGTTAAAAAATGCTACATTTCCTGAACAATGAAATTCTTACTTTGCTCTCTGAACAAATGCCAAGGTAAAAGGTACAGAAACAATAGTTCTAATAGGTCATGACACACTAACACAGTAACTCAATCCTAATACTAATAGATGCTAATAACACACACACTAACACACAGTTAGGCAGTAGAGGAATGAAACTAAAAATTCACTGGATGACTAAAGATGACTAAAGATTTTTGGCGTAATACATTTTCAGCAAATATTTTAAATATTTTATTTTAAAGTTTACTTTAAAAATATTTGCTAAAAATGTATTTTTGAATTTAAGATTACTCAAAAAAATCATTTCATTTACTTAAAATGTATTAGGTAATCGGTTTCCACATAAGTTTTGAGTTCTGTGAACTAATTTGGTTTTACAGTGTGCGCACAAAAGGGAAAGTGGCTATGGGTACGGAGACATGAGGAGCTGAGGATGCTAGGTAAACAAATATGCACACAAGACTAAAATGATGACAATGAGGACAGACAGGAAATGATACAACATGACTAAAGACACAACAACAATAACACTAACAGTAAAAATAAACCAAAATCATAGAATATAACCAACTACAAAAGACAACTGACAAGAGACTAACAAGGACTGTTATACTGACTGGCCAATCAGCCTAAGTGCAAGATGCAACATAAACAGAATAACACAAGAAATGTTTGACTCTTTTATTTAATTTAAAAAAACGTGAACTTGAAGAAAGCCAGTCACTCGCCAGAGGAGCAGCAAACCTGCAGAGGGAGAGATGAGACTGATTAATGATGGAATGAAGGGGGAAGTGGATATCCAAAATAATCCCACTCACGTGGGAGAGAAGAGAGCCCGGCACAGAACCCAGCGAAGGAGATGAACCAACAGGTTAGGACTGCTGGTGGGGGAATGAGGCGCGGAGTCTGACCGGGTGAAGAGGATTTTTTTTTTTTTTTTTTTTTTTTTTTGTTACTTATTTGTACCCGTAGGTAGATTTGGTTTGCAGTCTGGTGACAAGCCACCGGCTGCTGGTCGCTGCGTGCGCGAGCGCCCTAAACCTACATGTTTTTGGTAAGCGGGAGGAAACCGGAGAAATCCCGGAGTAAACCCGCGCAACACGGGGAGAACATGCAAACTCCACACAGCTCACTGTTGGTCGGGGGCTGGGATCGAACCCACGATCTCATGATCCCCGCGATCCCCCGGCCGAGGGTAAAACTGTGCTGCCACAGTGCTAAACCACTGCGCCACCGTGCAGCCTGGATGCAGCCTGGAGGATGACTGCAACGGGGATGCGCAACAGGCTGGCGAGCACTCCAAAGTCCTTGAAGATGCATCGTTTCATTGGCAGCAACCTGTGGAGAAGTAGGAGGAGAAAGTGTGTAAGATGAGGTTAACCACAACACAAGTAGCCACTTATTCAGATAATTCTGCTTCATGGCAGTATACCCAGACGAGCCAGTGTTGAATCACTGAAGAGCACTTCCTTATAAATGCTGGCTCAGCAGGAACAGCAGGTGCGTCGAATGACTTGATTAGGAGTGCAGAATGAAACGGGAAGGAGGGGGCAAGCGCTCGCCAGGACATGACAGGCCCCCCCTCCCCCTCAAGGAGCGCCTCCTGGTGGTCCACCAGGCTTCTCCGGGTGGGCTCGATGATAGGCCCGGACCATACCTTTGTCATGGATTGCTGACCAGGGAACCCATGACTGGTGCTCCGGACGGTAACCCTCCAGGTGGACCAGGTATTGGAACCCCCAGCCCCGGTGGCGAACATCTAGGATATCTTGCATGGTGTGCATGACCTGGCCGTCGAGGACCTGAGGAGGAGGAGGTGGCTTGGGGGGGGGCAGAGAAGACTGGAGGAGAGGGGCTTGACCTTCGAGGCATTGAAGGTTGGATGCGCCCGGAGTGTCCGCAGGAGCTGGAGCCAGACAGAAGAGTCATCCACATTGCTGGTGACGGAGAAGGGACCCATGTACCGGGGGTGAGCTTACGAGCCTCAGCCTTAAGTGGGACCTGATCCTTGGACACCCAGACCTGCTGCCCAGTCTTGTAGTCCGGCGCCAGAACCCTCTTACGATCAGCATAACGACGGTTGCGCTCCATAGAGCGGAGGAGCGCTGCCTGGGTAGACCTCCAGGCCTGGCGACAATGACAAAATTGGGCCCCCATGGATGGCACCGCCACCTCTCTCTCCGTCATGGGTAACGGGGGGGGGGGGGACTGTAGCTCACGGAGGCTTCAAATGGAGAAAGCCCCATGGCCGAAGAAACAGTAGAATTGAGTGACTACTCCACCCAGGTCAGATGGGAGCTCCATGAAGAAGGGTCACGGCTGCCACGCAACAAAGGGTGGTCTCCAGGGACTGGTTGGCACGCTCCACCTGCCCATTGCTCTGCGGGTGGTAACTTGAGGTGAGGCTGACGGTGGTGCCGATGCAGTGACAGAAGGACTTCCACACCCATGAAATGAACTGTGGACCCCGGTCAGACACAATGTCCATAGGGATGCCGTGCAGTTTGATGGCGTGGTGGGAAAGCGATTCAGCAGTCTCTGAGGCAGATGGCAGCTTGGGGAGCGGGACCAGAAGAACAGCCTTGGAGAACCTGTCCACAATAGTCAAAATGACGGTATTGCCATGAGGGGGGGAAGACCAGTCACAAAGTTCATGGCTAGGTGGGACCAAGGCCGGCTGGGGACGGGGAGGGGGTGAAGGAGACCAGTGGGGGGGGATTTGTTGCAGGCACAAGTTTGGCAAGCCTTCACGTACTCCTGCACGTCCTGCCGCAGAGTGGGCTACCAGAACGCTCGCCTGATAATGTCTACGGTGCGCACCACACCAGGATGGCAGGCGAAACGTCTGGTGTGCCCCCACTGGATAACTTCGCTGTGGACGGCGGCAGGGACGTAAAGGTGGTTAGGGGGCAACCCACTGGTTCGGGCTTAGAGGACTGGGCCCGGCGGACTCTCTTCTCAGTCTCCCAGGTGAGGGTTTCCAGGATGCACCAAGGCGGGAGAATGGGCTGGGAGCAGGAAGGGGGGTCAGCCGGGTCCTGGCTGAACTGCCTGGAGATGGCGTCAGGCTTAATATTACGGGAGCCGGGCCTATAAATGACAGTGAAATTGAAACGCTGGAAAAATAGGGCCCAGCAAACCTGCCTAGAATTCAACCGGTGGGCCGACTGCAGACACTCGTGGTTCTTGTGGTCGGTCCACACGACTACAGGGTGAACAGCTCCCTCCAGCCAATGTCTCCATTCCTCCAATGCTAATTTAATAGCCAACAGCTCTCTATCCCTGACATCATAATTCCTTTCGGCTGGGGTGAACCGCCGAGAGAAATATGTGCACGGGCAGAGCTTCAGGTCAGAGGTGGAGCGCTGGGACAAGAGCGCACCCACCCGTGTTTCTGAAGCATCCACCTCCAGGGTAAATTGGAGCTGGGGGTGCACTTGAGCCAAGAACATGCCCTTTAATTTCACAAAGGCATGTTCAGCTGCCTCGGTCCATAAAAACGGTACCTTAATAGAGGCCAACTTAGTTAAAGGCTGTGCTATCCCACTATAGTTCTGAATGAACCTGCGATAGAAATTGGCAAACCCCAAGAAGCATTGCAGCTCCTTGCAGTTGTGGGGTGTTGGCCAATCAAGCACAGCCTTCACCTTGGCTGGGTCGGCTCTTAGCTCCCCCTCCGCTACAATAAAGCCAAGGAAAGAGGAGGCATTGGTGGAAAACTCACACTTCTCTGCCTTGACATATAGTTGGTTCTCTAAGAGCCGTTGCAACATGGCTCTAACATGAGTCTGGTGTTCCTCCGACGTGCGAGAAAAAATCAGGATGTCGTCTAGATAAACAAAAACGAACTGATTTAACATATCGCGGAGGACATCGTTAATTAAACGTTGGAATACTGCTGGGGTGCTAGTTAATCCAAAAGGCATAGTAACTACAGTAGATATTCAAATTGCCCCAGGTGGGTTTTAAACGCCGTTTTCCATTCGTCCTCCTCATGTATTCTAACAAGATGGTAAGCGTTACGTAAATCGAGTTTAGAGAATACGCTCGAGCACTGCAAGAGCTCGAAAGCGGAGTTCATCAGGGACAGAGGGTATTTATCTTTGACGGTTATGGCATTGAGCTCCCGGTAGTCAATGCACGGATGCAGGGACCCATCCTTCTTACCCACAAAGAAAAACCCCGCCCCGAGGGGAGCCAAGGATGGCTGAATGAGGCCGGCGTTCAGAGAGTCCTTTATGTACCTCTCCATCGCCTCTCTCTCAGGCCTAGAAATATTATAAAGCCTGCTGGACGGCAGCCTCACACCCGGGAGGAGGTCCATGGCACAGTCATACAAGCGATGCGGGGGAAGCGCTAGCGCTCGTGACTTGCTCAAGACCTACCCGAGGTCGTGATAAACCTTGGACACAACGCTGAGGTCTGGCGACTCGACCTGAGGAGAGGAGATGGGGAGGGACGGCGAGCACTCAGCCGAACTTACACATGTTGCCAAACAGTTAGGGCTCCAGGAGGTGATGGAATTTTGTGCCCAACTCAGAATAGGATTGTGCCTCCGGAGCCACGGGTACCCTAGAACCACCGCGTGAGAAGCACATGGAAACACGTAAAAAGTGAGCCTCTCCTGGTGGTTACCAGACAGAAGAACAGATAGCTGCGCCATACAATGAGTGACGGACACCACCGTCTGGCCAGAAAGGGTACGCACGGAGCAAGGAGCCAGCAGTTTAACTGTCGGGATCCCCATCTCGTGCACCAATTGGGAAGAGATGAAATTACCCTCTGCCCCGGAATCAATAAGGGCAGAGACCCTCCTCTCGACCCCTGGCAACTAAACCAGGGACGAAATAGAAAAATTACCAGGGGGATCAGACTGAGTCTGGCTCACCAGACCCCCTGTGGCTACTGAGGGGGCCGTGTCTTTTGGCCGTAGGTGGCATGTGTCCCACTTGTGCTTTAAAGAACCACAGTAGGCACACCCCCTGATCCGCCGCCACTGCTCAGCCTCTGCCCAAGGAAGGCGAGCAGAGCTGAGCTCCATAGCTTCAGCGGAGGATTCGGATTCACCTACGTCAGTAGGCACCAGGAGTGCGCAAAAGGCAAACGGGCCAGAGGAGGTGCCGTGCTCCCTAGCACGCTCGCGGTACCGGTTATCTAAACCGACCGCCTGATCAATTAGGCCATCCAAGGTGGCAGGAACGGCATGAACCGCCAGGTTGTCGCGGAGCCAAGGATTCAACCCGTGGAGGAACATGCTACACGGAGGAACCTCGTTCCACCCCGAATCTGCTGCCTCGACCTTGAACTCACCAAGAAGTCGGCCACCGACCGGCTGCCCTGGCGGAGCGACAACAGGAAACTCATGATATTCCCCTCACTCTCGGTTCGGTCAAAAGTGCGGGAAAACTCGGTCACAAATTGGTCAAACGTTGGTGGCGCATCCCTTCGGCTATCGATTACAGACCGTGCCACCAGTAAGAGCCCGGCCCCGAAGCAGAAGGGTAAACTGATGGATTTTAGAGATGTCATCCGGAAACTCCCCTCCCACCTGCTCAAAATAAAGCTGAATATGACAAAGAAAATCCTTACATTTCCCCACCTCCCCCGCGTATGGGGCAGGAGTGGAAATGGAAAGGGTTCGGCGGATGATGGAAGAAGTCGAAGGAGCAGGTGGGGACGGAGTCGCCGGAGCAGACATGCGGCCCAAATGATCAGAAATTGCACTCAGCTACTGCCTAATTGCCTGCAGCAGCTGAGAGTGCTCAGCCACCTTTCTTTCCCTGCACTCTGTAGACAGTCCAAGTTTCAGCACCGTACAACAGAGTAGCCAGTACTGTCGTTCTGTACACTTTGCATTTCACACAGATAGACACATGTCGATTGTTCCACAGTCTCTCTCTCAAGTTTCCAAACACAGCGCTCGCTCTTCCCATTCTGAGAGATAGTTCATCCTCCAGCCTAGCATTCTCTGAAACAGTACTCCCTAGATACTTGAAAGTCTTGAACTTGACTAGTGGCTCTGTACCAATGTTTATCTCTTCTAGTAGTGATGCTGATAACTGGAACTCTGGTGGTTGATAACGACACTCTGTCTTCTTGATGTTGATTTTGAGGCTGAATTGGCTAGCTGCTCTTGCAAATTTCTCCACTAAAGATTGCATATCTTCTGCACTGTGTGCAACTAAAGCACTGTTGTCGGCAAAGAGCATTTCTCTTACTATCTTTATCAATGTCTTACTCTTGGCTTTAAACTGTGCCACATTGAACAAGACTGCTTCTTTCCTTGTTTGAATACATACTCCTTCTGAAGTGACTTTGAAGGCCACCTCAAGCATGGCTGCCAGATATAGCAAGAAGAGTAGAGGTGCCAGCACACACCCTTGTTTCACCCCGTTGCTTACTGAAAAGTCTTTAGATACTGAACCACTCATTGCCACATTTGTTTGCATACCCGTATGGATTGCCTCGATCAGGCTGATAAACTTCTCTGTACAGCCATATTTCTTGAGTACCTGCCAAAGTCCCAGTTGCGAAACAGTATCGAAGGCTTTACTGAAGTCTATGGAGACTACATAAAGCGGCATGTTCTGTTCCATACACTCTTCTTGAACCTGTTTCAAGCAGAAAATCATGTCCATTGTGCTTCTTCCACTTCTAAAGCCACACTGGGTTTCCGGTAGTACATTCTGCGAGATGTGTTCATTGAGTCTGTTCAGTAGTACACATAAGAGAATCTTACCAACAGTGGCTAGCAGTGATATACCTTGGTAATTTCCACAATCTTTCCTGTCACCTTTCTTGAACAAAGGCACAATACTTGCATCCTTCCAGTCTTGATGTACTTTCTGGGCATCCCATATCTCTTGGATGAGCTTGTGCAGACAGTTGGTCAGCTGAACAGCTCCAAATTTCCACACTTCTGCTGGAATTCCATCCCTTCCTGGAGCTTTATTTAGCTGTGTTGTCCTGATAACTTCCATTAGTTCATCAAGATTTGGTGGTTCATCCAGACTTGATACAGCTGGTCGCTGCACTAGAGCTTCTTTAGCCTCTTCAGTGAGATCTCCAGGGTTGTTTAGTAGTTGGTCAAAGTGGTCTGCAAATCTGTCCAGGATCTTGTCTTTGTCTTAGTTTGAAGTTCCTCCACTTTTTCATCCCACCAATTGGACTTCAGCTCTCTGGTGTACTTCTGTAGCTCACTCTGAGCCTTTGAGTATTTCTTCTTCTTCGACCTTGTGTTACACTGTAGGTTTTCCTGCCTAGCTGTATTCCCCGCCTCTAGTAGTTTCTTCAGATGTTCATCATGCTCATCAAACCAATCTTGATGTTTCTTCTCAGGGTGGCCTAATACATCACTCGCAGTCTGATACACCATATCCTTCAGTGTTGCCCATTTCTCTTCTATGTCATTCTCTAAGTTGTTGCTGTCCCAGTCTTTCAAGTTTTCATCCATTTCCTGTGTAAGTTCCTCCTGATTCTTTTGGCCTTTCAGTGAACTAGTGTTTAGCTTCCGTGGTGGCTTTGCACCCGTCCTGCAGTGCTGTTTTAATCTGCAAATCCTTAATCTAGATCTCAGCATAACATGATCAGTACCACAGTCCGCACCTCTCATTGCTCTGGTGTCCTATACATCCCTTATGTCTCTCTGCCTTACTATGATGTAGTCTAACAAGTGCCAGTGCTTGGATCTTCGGTTCATCCATGCCTTCTTTTGTGTGTCCTTGTGCTTTAATAGCGTGCTGGTTATCACAAGGTTGTACTCTGAACATAGTGCAAGTAGAAGTTCTCCATTAGCATTGCACTTGCCTACACCATGTCTGCTGAGCACTCCTTTCCATTTTTCAGTGTCCGAACCAACTCTGGCATTAAAATCTCCAATGAGTATCAGCCTGTCATCAGTCAGTACACACCAGATAGTCTCACGTAAATCACTGTAGAACTCTTCCTTCGCCTCCTCTGTGTTGGTCATTGTTGGGGCATATACACTGATGAGTGTGGCATACATCTTCAGCTGTAGTGGGAGTCTTATAGTCATTATCCTGTCATTGATTGGCAGCAGTTCCTCATCAAGTATTGCTGCTATCTCCTTTCTAACTGCAAAGCCCACTCCTGCTTCTCTCCTTTCTTGAGTTGATTTCCCACTCCAAAAGAAGAAGTACCCATGGTCTTCCAAGCTGTCATATCCAGGCAATCTTGTTTCACTGAGTGAAGCCATGTCTACATTGTACCTGTTCATTTTCAGGGCCACAATCGCGGTCTGTCTTTCTGGGTGCTGTGATGTTGTTCTTTCCAACAGAGTCCGTACATTCCATTCTGCTACACACAAGGCTGCCGTTTTCCTCTTCTTTTGTCTTCCTGCTCCTAGCTTACTTTTCGCTGCCTGTTGGAGTGTGAACAGATCAGTTTGGACCTTGTTAGCCAGGGTGACATCCAAGCTGGTATGAGTTGCTTTCTGACTGACCATTTCATGAAACTGCTTGCAAAGTATTTGAGTACTGCTAGCTTTTGCTGGACTAGCAGCACATTCTTGGCAGATAAAGGTATTATCAGTGGCAAGGACAAGCCAAGACAAACTGACTCCAGTATCTGTTGCAGTGACTGACCAGATGATAGGTTTGTTTATCTCTGCTCTTTGTGTAGTGCATGTCATGATGCACCGACTGGCACAGTCCACCACAGACCTTGTGACAGATGTGTTTATCTGCCAGGATGTCCAGTCTCACCCCGTGTAACTGGGAGTGGTCCACCACAGACCTGCGACAGATATTGAGTGCCTCCTTATAAACGCTGGCTCAGCAGGAACAGCAGATGCGTTGAATGACTTGATTAGGAGCGCAGGATGAAACGGGAAGGAAGGGGCGAACTCTTGCCAGGACATGACAAGGACACATAATGATAATGATAATCAGAATAATAATCATACTGAGAAAAAGCAAGGCTCAACATGAACATAAGGTGTGGGCACGGTCCCTGGCCGTGCCCCGATTACAACAATTCAGTGCTGTGAACACAACATCAAAGCACTATCATTTAAAAAAAAAACATACTAACACAAAGCCACCTGTGAGAGATGCTTGCACCTTGAGTTATGTTCAAGCTGAGTTTATGTGGACCATGACCGAGTACCTACCCCAGGTTTGATTTTCAACAGCTAACAAATGCAGATGAGTGGACTAGATTAGATGTTGTTACATTTTTCATGAAGCACTCTGGAATTATTTTTCCAAGATTTTCTGTCCCCTTTTGTTAACAACTTGTGAGAGCTTGTGTATATCAAGTCATATCAGGGATATGTGCTGATATGTAAGAGATCTAAGAGAAAGATGAGACTTTTTCGTAGCAATTACATCACAGTGAATCTGCTGTTCACGGGTGCGTTTCTCAAAAGCGTCGTAGCTAACTAAGGTATAGAAACTTTGGTAGTATGAAACCTGCACTTTGTTACATTTATTGTTATTGCAAATATTTCTTTGCAGTCATACCAAATGTATGGACAAATAAACAAGTCCTGGGCTGAACGATCTTGAGTCCATTGTATTGGAGATGGAGACAAGACCGGGTAAAAATGGTTTTGAGACCTTGAAAATGTGGTCTCAAGACCAATCTCAAGTACTGCAACACTAGTCTGAGCGGGTTAGATTTAGCGTGATATTGTAAGTCTGCACTCCTGCCTGTTTATGGGAGGGAGAGTAGTTCTTTAAAAGCCAGATACATGGATTTCTGAGACTACATCAAAACCTCTCCACTATACTACCAAGAATGATACAGCATATAGAAAACAAGGGCAAATAAATTCCTCTTGTATTCCTCAATTGTTAAGCCTCTCCTACAATACAAACACACAAACACATAAGTGTGTGCGCGCACACAAAAGGTGAAAATAATATCGAGAGTATCAGGAAGACTGTCATGGGTGGTTACTAGCTGATTGATAGCCTTGTCCCAGGAAGCAGTAGTAGAGTTTTCAATCATAACACACATCTAACCTTCAGCAGAAACGTTTGGCACAGAAACAGGAAACCTCCATTTTTCTAAGCACTCATACAGACTTTTCTTCTTGATTGTCCCACAGATAGAGACTGACCGAGGTTTTTTCACCTTTCAAACAGCAGTGGTGAAAACAACTTTACCAACACTAACTTGCTTCTTTTGAAGCGTTTGATCACAAATTGTGGATGATTTAATGCAATGTCCAAACATGACAACTATACTGCAATATGGCAGAGTAAGCAGCATGATGTGGTTAATATTCAGAGATTTTTTGGGGGGGAAATGATTAAATACATTCCAGAGGTAAGTGACAGAACCACTAGTCTGGTTGCTGCAAACCTGTGAATGTGTCTATTTAGTTAATTTAACGTCTGCCCAAACTTAAGGTTAAAGCTGTTGGTATCTGAGTCTGAAATTCTGGTAATGTTAAAAAATAATGTTAAAAAATAGAAACTGAGTTTGATAGAAAAGATCATCTGAATTTGCAATAACTTGTCACTCTTGGTTCTTCTCATAGCATTGTGAGACCAGAGTTGGGGACTCGAGTTGCTGACTCACACTCTAGTCACACTCGAGTTGCTAAAAATGTGACTTCTGACTTCAACATTTTTAATGGATTATTACATGTACCTGGGTTGGGACTCTACAGATCAACTGCTCTTTGGTAACAAGGGAAGTGATAAAAGACACAGAGACAATAATGACCCTGTTTACATGGTCATGAGTAAAGTGATTAATAGAGTAAACTGATAAAGGCAATAAACGGCTTATGGTGTTTACATGCACTGAGTAAATGGTTTACTGGGCAGATAAACTAGGTGTGTTAATCTGTTTTTTCATAAGCTGTTAATGAGCCTTTGACCCTGTTTACATGGTCACAAGTAAACCGATTACTGGAGTAAACCGATATAGGTAATCGGATTACTCTGTTAACATGACAGTTTGAATAATCAGATAACTCCAGAAAGCTGATTGTAATTGGTTTACTCGTGACCATGTAAACAGGGTCATTGTCTAACTTCATGAGACACCTGAAGACACACCTGGACAGGTGAGTAGTGAAGCTATCCTTTAGCTAATGCTAATAAACATTGATCTAGATACAGCTCATTATTATCAGATGTGTTTTGGAATAATTTTCCTCACAAATGATATTTATGGTTACATCTCAGCTATGATAAAAAAAAAAAAAAAACAGAGTTTGGGTGGAAGGAAAACCCTGTTTATCATTCTTGGGGTCATGTGCAATAATGCCTAAATACCCGTCAAGCAGCTAGGTAAGCAGAACAGAAATCTGTTTCCCTTATTGTGCCAAACAGATTTACTTTGCCAAAAGGAGCTTTGTTCATATTTGATACAGTATGTACTGTATATAAATATTATTTATAGACTCCTCTTGTAATAATTTTTAATACTTTATTTAAATAGTTTTACTTATGGTGGCCTAATTGGGGGGGTAGGGAGGGGGAGGGGAAAAAGAGGAACAAACAGAGAAAACAAGCAGACCGACATAACTGAAACAAAAAGAAGACAGTCTGTTTCTTCTTCTGAAAAGGTCTCATCACAAGCCTGGTATCTGCACCAGTAAAAGAACAGAGAGACATACAGTACTCACAAAAAGTTGGGAATATTTGGCTTCTGGGTGAAATTTCAGGATGCACCTAAAATGCACTACAACCTTTCCAGGTGAACTTAATTTGACCTTCTCTAACAAGTATGCGACAACCACCGAGGTATCTCGCTACTCTCCATAGCTGGTAAGGTCCTCGCAAGACTCTTGCTAAATCGTCTGATCACTCACCTAGAACAAGGCCTGCTGCCAGAATCACAATGTGGCTTCCATAAGGGTAGAGGGACCGTGGACATGATCTTTGCAGCTTGTCAACTCCAGGAGAGTAAATGGTAAATGGCATTCACTTATATAGCGCTTTTATTCTCATCTCTTGATGACCAAAGCGCTTTACAGATCCTGCTATCCACCCATTCACACACACATTCACACACTGATGGCAGCATGCTACCTAACATGGCGCTTCCAGACCCACCAGGAGCAGTTGGGGGTGAAGCGTCTTGCCCAGGGACACAACGGCAGGATATCCAGGGAGAGTGGGATTCGAACCGCCAACCATGCGGTTATTGGATGACCAGCTCTACCTCCTGAGCTACTGCCGCCCCGTGTCTAGAACAGAATCGCGAGCTCTACTCCACATTTGTTGACCTCACCAAAGCATTTGACACTGTCAGTCACCAGGGACTATGGAGAATAATGTCAAAGTCTGGCTGCCCAGACAAATTCATCCTAATGGTGCGCCAGTTCCACGATGGCATGAACACACGCGTCCTAGACAACGGTGAAGCATCAGAGGCTTTTCCAGTCACAAATGGCGTTAATCAAGGCTGTGTGCTTGCACCCACCTTGTTCAGTATGGTGTTCTCAGCTATGGTTACTGATGCCTTTCAGAATAGCACCACTGGGATAAGCCTCAGGTACAGGCAGGATGGAAGGCTCTTCAACCCAAGAAGACTCCAGGCTATCACCAAGGTAAAAGAGACTGTACTGAGGGACTTCCTCTTTGCAGACGTGAGTGCCTTAAATGACAGCTCAGAGTGTGAGATGCAGTCAAGCATGGACAAATTCTCCATGGCATGTGACAACTTCGGCCTCACTATCAGCACTAAGAACACCGAAGTTATGCACCAGCCAGCTCTAAATGGCCAACATGCAGAACCAACTATTACAGTGATGGGGCAGAGACTGCAAGTTGTAGGCCAATTCACATACCTAGGTAGCACCCTCTCCCAGTCTGCAACAATAGATACCAAAGTCAACCACAGAATAGCCAAGGCCAGCTTTGCATTCGGCAGACTCAGTGAAATTGCAAGGGAAAGACGGGGCATTAGCCTAGAAACGAAGCTAAAGGTCTACCGTGCTGTTGTGCTCCCAGCACTCCTCTATGCCTGTGAAACATGGACGGTGTATGCAAGGCATGCCAGACAGCTCAACCGTTTCCACCTCATCTGTCTTTGAAGGATCTTCAGCATCAAATGGCAGGACAAGGTAACCGACACAGAAGTCCTTGAGAAAGCTAAAATGGAAATGGTCCACACCATGCTAATAAGAGCGCAAGCCAGGTGGGCAGGTCATGTTGTAAGGATGCCTGATGAACGCATTCCAAAGCAGCTGTTCTACGAGGAACTCTCAGAAGGAAAAAGGTCGAGAGGGGGACAAAAGAAACGCTACAAGGACACCCTGAAGGCCTCTTTGAAATCCTTCAATATAGACGTGGCCTCCTGGGAAACTCTAGCACAAGACCGCTTGCCCTGGCATATGAGCATTAAGGATGGCTGCAGAAGTCTAGAAGCCAGACGTATTGCTGGAGCTAAAGCCAAGCACGAATTGCAAAAGACTAGACAGCCCAGCACATCAGCTAACGTGATGATGCATGCCTGCCCCACATGTGCCAGGACATTCTGTGCCAAAATTGGATTGACCAGTCATCTCAGGACTCACCGTCAACCATCAACTGATCAATAGAATTACAAGGTCATCATCGACAACGATGGACGAACAACAACAATTTGACCTTCTCTAACCTTTTGAATGGACATGTCCAACTGTTCAATGTTTCAGTTCTTTTTGCATAACCTGCTGTTCTCTAACAAGGTGCTTAATAGCAAAATTCACAGCAGGTGTTTGATTCATGAATTGACCAATAAGTTTTCTGGTTCAGTTAGAACTGGTATTTAAACAGTCCTCTTCATCAGCGCTATACAAGTGCAGGTTAGTTAGTAGTTAGTTAGTTGTTCACATTTTGACATCATGGGCCTCTTTCCACCAAACCGGTTCCAGTGCTAGTTTGGTTCTGGGGCTGGTGCTAGTGCTTAACCATTTCTTCTGGAGTGGCTCATAAGAACCAGTTGGCTTTCCACCGATATGGAGCTAATCGGGAATTATGTCAGAGCTACGTCATTACGTAGTGTGAAGCGCCCAACCCCCGCAGAACACCAGAGAAGACGGAAGGTGGCGGTATGCACCTCTCACTTGTTTGCTATCCGCCAGTAACCGAGAGAAGAAGAAGAAGTAGCAGCGCTAGCTTGTCAACATGTAGGAGTTTGTTGTCTCTTTGGGAGCGCTGCTTTTATTCCAAACCTGTATTCCCATCCAAAAACAGTTTTATTCTTAATGGCAGAGAACGGTGGCTACATCAGCCGTTGTTAGATAAAGTCTGTAGCGCGAGCATTGACTACACTTTTAAACATAATATTTATGTCATTTCTGTAATAGGTGGCGCTACGGCGCACTACGAGACGGAGGTCGCCTGTTATGTCATGCCAAAAAGTGATCAGCTGTCCAAAAAATGATCGCCAGGGGCCATATTGTTATGGGTTATATTAGCCGGTAAATATATATATTTCAACAGATAAACAGTACTTAGTTAGGTATAACAAGATATATTTAACACTTACGATGCATTTTGAACCCAAAACAAACTTGATCTGGGATTAAAAGCAATTAAAATAATGCAGTCACAAGGTTACATGGAAAAATGTATAGATTTACTGCATATATACATGAAGATACTGTATAAATGCATATTCTATGCACCTCCAAACTACAGAGAGGTGAAAGGTATACCCTTCTGTACTTGTGTCATCTATTCTGGTTGAAGTACTGATTCAAGTTTTTATTCATGTAGGGATAACAAGAGACAGACTGTAAAGTGTTCAAAGTTCTTTCCCCAGAAATGATCTTGTCCAGAGCTGACAGAATGTCACGTGGTACGTTGTCAAAACAAGATAAACTCATCATTTTTGAAGCTGGCAACTTGGAACATTTTCCACAGAAAAAGTACATAGATTTAAAGTTTGTTGCTGTTTGTTCTTTAAAAAATGTGAAAGAAGTTGTCAAAAATATGAGTAAGTCCACAAATACCTGATATATTGTCCAATACCTGGAAAAATGAACTTAAGTGCAGTAATTCAGTACTTGTACTTTCACTTCCCACCACTACAATGTTATAGTGATTTGCATTGTCCTAAATAACTTTATAATTCATGCATATGAAATGTAAAGTCTTTAACTTTTTAATATGACCCTTCTCTCTTATGTTTTTTCTCTTATCTCTTTGTCTTATGTTGTGATTGGTGGAGCCTTGAGCACTTTTATCATGTCTATAGTCAGCTTCATGTGTGCCTGTGTTTGTGTTCATGTTGAATGTAACTGTAGTTTGTAAATATGGATGTCACCTGAGTGCAAAACAAATCTACCTACGGGTACAAATAAAGGAACCTGAACCTGAATATGTTTGGTGTGAGGATAACGATGTAGAAGCAGAAAAACACTTAAGGAAAGAAAGCTTTTATTTCCAAAATGTGCAAAAACTTCAGACTGCTACATATGAAATATTATGAACACACAGACAAAAATATCAATGCTGTGATAGTTACTTTTTTTACAGTCTCTCAAGCACACACTGAAAAATGCAGGAATCGTCAATCCAAGATTGAATGTGTCTCTTCAACATCCATTTACTGTTAGTGGCATCACAACATTCAATTCAAGTGTATAATTGGTTTAATTCACTCCCTCCTTTGTGTGAATGGGTCATGATCCTTCACTTCCGCCCTCCCAAGAGAGCAGACGCTTTTTTCTTCTCTCCTGCTGACTTTTTCCTCCCCTCCTACTACTGGATCCCAGCTTGCTGTTGTCTGTCTGCGTCTAACTGCGACCGCCGAAAAGAAATTATGGAGTTAATAAGCTGGGCTTTGAACACAATTGACACTATTTTTTCAACAAGGAAAAGTGCTCCGGGGGAAGCTGTCTGCCCCGCTGGAACGGCTCCAGTGGGCTATCTATGTGACACAGGTAATTGGAAAATGCTGTGTCTCTCTAATCTCTCTATCGAAGATATTGAAGATTTGTTTATCTTCGTAATCTTGGTGATTGGGATAATTCTGATTGGGACGGGAATTGTCTTGGTTTACCGCAAATTGTTGAAGATGGATTCAACCTATCAAAATGCTGGCCAGGCGAGGTGCATCCAACAAATTGAGAAACTGGAGAAGACCCTGATAGCGACTACTGGAGAACTGTCTCGTAAGGTGGATTACATCATGGGTTCGCTCAGGTCTTTCCACGACGAATTCAAAGCTGCGCAATGAAGGATTAATGTACTGAATCTACAGAAGAAATACAAGTCTCCTCTGTGATCAGTCCTATTTGGCATTATTATTCCCCATGAAAATTCCTCCTGGCTGTCTGCAGACTGTGTTTTTTCAAAATCATGAGCACAAGGCCTTGGACAGCCAGCTGCAGCGCCAGATAAGACTGGGCGCCAGACAGACAAAACATCTTCTGCCAAGGGTCCTTGGGTCTCTCTTATTATCATCAACACTGCTCAACACCGCACACACATTGATTCATGAACTGATTAAAGATATACTGTACACTGCTCTCTTGTGTCTTGTGAAATTCTGAGTTGTTGCTCTGTGCTATTGAGAGATTTTTTTTCATTGTAATCATAATCTGCTTAAAAAATAAGCTGTATTCTGATAACGAAGTTTTTTTTCTCCTCCCCCCTTGTGTCGTTCCCTCCCTTCCCCTCCCTTTCTTATCTATCTCTGTTTGATGAGGCGCCTATCATGGCTGCTGTGTCGTTGTGTCGCGCGCATGCGCACCAATGTCAAGTCAAGTTCCTCGTGTGTTTTTTACATGCTTGGCAATAAAGTTTATTCTGATTCTGATTCTGATTCTGATGATCCATCCAGGTGGATGCCCTCAATTTCCCCTATGGGGATCAATAAAGTACACAAAATCAAAATGATCTGAACATAAATTACCTAATCTGGTCTGATTAGAAGAGCAGGGGAAGGACAAGCTTGGAGCTGGTGAAGGTGAGCTGGACACCACAGGTCTGGCTGCTTCTCCCTCATCATCCAGCTGTGATAAATCTATAAAAAAAAGTTTTAGTTTGTGCAGTGAACAACTTAAGCCTTCCATTAAATGTGCAGACATAGAAGACAATTTTATTCAATATCAATGTTAGCAAAGCTTACATGTCTGATTATGGAATAGAAGAATAGGAATAGATGAAACTTCATTGTAATGTACAGTTGTACAGTACAATGAAACTGTAGGTGATCCACCAGGCTACTGCGCAATAAAGTAAGAGAAGGATTAGATAAAATACGGCTACACAACACACAATTAAACACGAGTGAAATTTAAAAAAAAAATGGCCTAAAATTATGGAAATATTACCAAAATAGTAAAAAAGACGACGTTACCAGTGTCTGGTAGAAAAATCTCCCATAACACAACGCAAGGCACCCATTCATACACAGTATTCATACCACAAAAAACGTATTATGCGCTGGATGTCTTTATAAAAAAAGTATTCTGTAAGACGCTAAGATTTCTGTTCTAGTTTCTCAAACGCGCATTTCTGTATGGCGAGGAAACGTTCGTGCTAAAAACTGTTAGCTTGTTAGCATAGCTAACCGAAAATACTATGGCCACAAGAGTGAGTAAAAAAAAACAAAACATCCGCACTTTGGCCGTTACATATCAATACAAGCGGTATACATCTGTCAGCAGAGACGACCTGTTCATTTCTTTATGGCAAGGAGAAACGTTTGGTCGTAGTAAAAGTACTGTTAGCTTGTTAGCATAGCTAACCGAAAATACTATAGCCACAAGAGTGACTAAAAAAATATCCGCACTTTGGCTGTTACATATCAATACAAGCGGATATACTGTATATGTATACATATATTGGTTAATGTCTGGCATTTTAAAGACAATACACTTACCAGCGTGTTTTAAGCAGTTTGTTGTCCAGACTAATCCACGGCAGTGACAATGGCCTGGCTGGCAGGCCTGTCCTCCAAAACAGTTCAGATGAGTGGCCCCCTCCAGTTGATCTTGTACTTCTGCTTATGTCCATACAGCCAAGAAATATTTCTCCTCTTCGCTCTAAATCTGTTTGGTTTTGGAATCCGTTACGTGCTCCGCTGTTTGGAAAGCAACATGGCGGTCAGTAATGTTTTGAAGCTGGTCAGTTAACCACGCCCATGGCTGTGGACGTAACCAACGTAGATGATTGTGGACTTCAGGAAAGTCACAACCCCTCTGCCCCCCCTCACCCTCACAGGCTCTCCCATCACCACTGCTGATTCCTTCCGCTTCCTAGGCACCACCATCACCAGGGACCTCAAGTGGGAGCCGACCATCAGCTCCCTCATCAAAAAGGCCCAGCAGAGGATGTTCTTCCTGCGGCAGCTGAGGAAGCTCAAGCTACCCACCAAGATGTTAGTGCAGTTCTACACAGCCATCATCGAGTCCATCCTCACCACCTCCATAACCGTGTGGTACGCAGGAGCCACTGCCAGGGACAGACTAAGGCTGCAGCGCGTCGTGCGCACTGCTGAGAAGGTGATCGGCTGCAAGCTCCCATCTCTCCAGGATCTGTACATCTCCAGGACCCGGAGGCGTGCTGGCCGGATCATAGCCGATCCCTCACACCCTGGTCACGTACTGTTTGCCCCCCTCCCCTCAGGTAGAAGACTTCGGTCCATCCAGACTAAAACCTCCCGTCACATGAACAGCTTCTTCCCCTCTGCCATCAGACTGCTGAACACTAAGTGACTTATTGACTCTCGTGCACTATGTACAGCAGCTCAACCAGACTCATGTCAATCATCACTGTTTTCTTCCTGCATTACCGACTGCACTATATGGCTCTCCACATTATCTGCTGCTCGCTAATATATTTTAACTGCTGACCAGTATTACTCACTCTTATTCTACACTTTATTGCATGTATAGTTTATTTCTTTTATTTTATCATGTTTAATGTTGCAGCATTGCACCGAGACAAATTCCTAGTTTGTGTACTACATGAACAATGGCAATAAATCTGATTCTGATTCTGATTCTGATTCTGAAACTGGTGCTGCCGTTGGCCCAGCTAGGAGTTGGGGCCACGATAGCCCCACTTTTGGGAGCCCGGGACTGGTGCTTAAGTCGGTGGAAACCCAAAGAACTGGTGCTAATGACGCAATGGCTCCAGTTAAGCACTGGAACCGGTTTGGTGGAAAGAGGCCCCATGAGACCAAGACGACACCTAACAATTGATCAACAGTACCTTGCCATTGCAAATCTTCAAAGATGTTCTCAGAATGAAGTAGCCACTGAGCTTAGAGTGTCACAGAGTGTCATCAGCAGGTTGCAACAGAGATACAGAGAGACTGGAAGAGTCACAGAAAGGCGTAGAAGTGGACGTCCTTTGGCCACATCCCATGCTGATGACTGCTTCATTGTGAACAGTGCCCTGCGGAACCGGATGATGAATGCCACTCAATTCTAGGCACATTTAAGGGAAGTGAGAGGCACCCAAGTGTCACGTCAGACCATTCGAAGCTGTTTACATCAGCGTGGTCTGCATGCTAGATGACCTGCAAGGGTACGTGACCACGCCACCAGGCACAGTCGTCATCGTCTTGCATGGGCCAGGGAGCATTTATGCTGGATAAGGGACCAGTGGGCCTCAGTACTGTTCTCTGATAAAAGTCGATTCACGCCGAGAAGAAATGATGGCCACCAACAATGTTGGAGATGTCAAGGAGAGCGCTATGCATCAGCCACTGTTGTCACCATGTTACAGTCTGGGCAAATGTGTCTAGTCAAGACAGAACTGCCCTACACCTTGTGAATGGCACAGTGACAAGCCAATACTACCTGAATAATATCATTAATCCAGTCATTGTGCCCCTGCATGAACAACACAGGCCTAATTTTATCTTCACGGCCAACAATGCTCCAGCTCATCGAGGTCGCACCATTTGGAAACGGCTGCAGGAGGCTGAGGTACCTGAAATGGAGTGGCCTGCACTTTCTCCAGACCTGAATCCCATAGAAAACCTATGGGATCAGTTGAGTCGCCATGTAGAGGCTTGTAACCCTGCACCCCATAACCTCAATGACCTGAGGGCAGCCCTTCAAGAAGAGTGGAATGCCATGCTTCAGCAGACAATAAGTCGACTTGTGAACAGCACGAGACATTGTTGTCAAGCTGTAATTGATACTCAAGGGCACATGACAAGTTAATGAGACATTGACATTTTTTGTTGTGATATACCTACCACTGTTGTTGGCTTTTGTTTCAATAAATTGTTTGAGATGAGGAAATCCTCATTGCATGCGTCTACTTAAATGCCCTACTTTCACGATATTATATCACTGTAGCGTGAACTTTTTCCAGTTTCCATAAATTTCACCTGAAAGCCAAATATCTCTAACTTTTTGTGAGTAGTGTATGTATGTGTGTGTATGCGTGTGTATGAGAGCGTGCGCAAAGTGAGTGTGTGTGGATTACCAGGAAACATACAAAGAGGGCGGCAGGCCACAGCAACACCCGCCCCCCCCTCCCGCCGGAAACCCCGAGCAACCAAGACAGCACGACCAATCCACACAGAGCACAAATGTCCTGAAGCCACCAAGCCCCAGAACAGTCAGGCATCTGCCCCAGGAGGGATGGCCGAAGGAGGCCAGGCCACCAAGCGGCTGGCATGGTGCACCTCCGCCTCACTCACTCACTCACTCACTCACTCACTCACTCACTCACTCACTCACCCTCTCCTTCACACAATCTTACACCCAGCACTTTAATATTGAGATGCAGGATATTAAAAGGGCGTTCTGTGCTGTAAAAGTGAACGAAAGTCAGGGCCCTGATAATATATGTGGGCGATTGGTAAAGTCCTGTGCACATGAATTGAGTCCTGTATTTCACTACATTTTCAATAAGTCCTTACAGACTCAACGTGTGCCTAAGATCTGGAAAGATGCCGTGGTTGTCCCCGTTCCAAAATCCAGCTGTCCTAAAACGGTAAACGACTTTAGACCAGTTGCTTTGACTTCAATTTTAATGAAAATTTTTGAAAAACTGGTCAGATTTGAGGTCCTAAAGCAGACTGAGCATGCATTGGATCCTCTGCAGTTTGCCTATAGGCCTCACAGAGGAGTGGAGGATGCCACTGTCACTCTGTTTAACATGCTTTTTGAACATCTGGATTTTAATGGGACACACGCCAGGCTTTTATTTGTGGACTTTTCTTCCGCCTTTAATACAATCCAACCTCATATTTTAGTTGAAAGGCTCCTGCAACAATTTGATTTGAGTAACAATCTGGTGGGTTGGATTCTGGATTTTTTAACCAACAGGACACAAAGAGTAAGGGTCAATGGTACATTGTCTGACCAAAAGTGCGCTTCTACTGGCTCTCCTCAGGGGTGTGTGTTGTCACCACTACTCTTCATCCTGTACACAAACATGTGTCGGAGCAGACATGACAACAGACACATTATAAAGTATGCTGATGATTCAGTTGTTGTCAGTCTCCTCCAGGATGGTGAGATTGGCCAGGGCCCAGTAGTTGATGATTTTGCTCACTGGTGTGAGGATTCCTACCTGCAGCTGAATACGACAAAAACCAAAGATATGATTATTGACTTTAGGAGGAAAACTCCCAGGCACGAAGTCACTGTACTAAAAGGCCAGACCACCGAATGTGTACAATCCTACAAATATCTTGGGATGATTATTGATAGTAATTTAAACTCTGAAGAGAACTGTGAAAGGTTGTGCAAAAAGGTTCAGCAACATTTGCATTGTTCAAGGAAACTTGCACGCTTCCAAATTGACTGAACCATAATGATAATGTTTTATCGGGCTTTTATTGAAACTGTTTTATCCTTTTCTTTAGTGTCATGGTTTGGTCAGATAAAACTGAAACAGAGGAAATCCTTGAATCAGGTAGTTAGATGGTCCATTCGTTTGCTTGGTGAGTCACAGCTGAGCCTGACATCCTTGTACACCAGACAGGTACAGAGGATTGCTACCTCCATTTTAAATGATGACTCCCACCCTTTGCACTGCAACTTTCAGCTTTTTCCCTCAAGAAGGAGGTTTGCTGTCCCAAAAAGTAAAACCCAGCGCTACAAAAACAGCTTTGTTCCTGCTGCTGTCAAAGAGTTGAACAAGTTGTAACAATATATTGCACATAATTTAGTTACCTATTTATTAATTTCATTTTATATTTACTTATTTTTGTAGGTTTTTTATTTGGGTTCTAAATCTTTTATTGGGTTTTAGACTTTTGAGTTTTTAACCTATTTGACTAGTCTTTAACTTTTTAATATGACCCTTCTCTCTTATCGCTTTGTTTTTTCTCTTATCTCTTTGTCTTATGTCCTGATTGATGGAGCCTTGAGTACTTTTATCATGTTTATAGTCAGCTTCATGTGTGCCTGTGTTTGTGTTTATGTTGAATGTAATTGTGGTTTGTAAATATGGATGTCACCTGACTGCAAAACAAATGTACCTACGGGTACAAATAAAGTAACCTGAACCTGAACCTGAACTCGCACTCCCACAGTCAGACTCATTCACTCTCACCCACTCCCATACTTGTTCAGTCTCACTCCCATTCCCATTTGCCCTCACAGTCGCTGGCACTCACACATGCTTCCTTCCTCTCACGCTCATTCATGTATACACTCATTTGTGCTTTGACTCACTCACATTTACTCCTGCTCTCTCTTATACACTGACACACCCATTCACACAACGCTTAGGGTGGCCGCTGTACCGATGCAGCGGGCATGAATGTGCAGTAATGCCCAGTAGCAGCCGGAGAGGCCGTCAGCTCAGACCAGCACCCACACCCCAACCAACCCGCCCCAGGGCAGCTGCGGCCACAGAAGCAGCCCACCACCACCAATGCCCACCCCGAGCAAATGAATGATGAACCACCACAAGCGCTCCAAGATGTCATCCGACATGCCAAGTACCACACAAATCCAACCCACCACCATCACCCACCCATTCTGACTTACTCACTCGCTCACCGCTCCTTTGAGGGGTGGCAGCGGCCCAGGACGCAGAGCAGACTGCCCAACAACCAGAGGGCCAGCACCCCGAACCCTGCCCTACTCCCCCAGCCCCCCCCGTTCTCCCGGGCAAGACACCCCAGCCATCCCGCCCCCAGCGCCCATGACACCAGGCACGAATGTGCAATAATGCCCGGCAGTGGCCGGGGAGGCCGCCTGTGGATACTGGCAGCAATGCTCCCGCCAGCCCGCCCCAGGGCAGCTGCAGCCACATGTAGCGGAACCGGTACCAGGTAGACGGACTTGTCTCAGGGACCTTCATCCACAATGAGACCAAAGGAACTTTGACTGTCCTTCTGCTCTCCAATCCCCAGCTCATTATTCACAACCCTTTAAACAATGAGGAACAAAGGCTCATTGTTTATCTCTTCTCTTAACACCCAGACACTGCCACAGGACAACTGGAAGTAAAACTCAAGGTCACACAAACTGGGTCACTGACTGTCAGAATTCTAATCTTCATACATCTGGACTTCTAGTATACCTTACACATGCCTGCATTTTTGTAAATATCTGCATGCTTTATGATCAAGTTATTTTAGTAAAGCTAGATAAAAAAACAAATAGAAACGCTTAGTTGTACACAAAGGTGCCTAAGGACAAATTATAATATTAATATAATGTGCTTACTGTCTTTTGTTCTCTCCCAGCTCAGTGAATCACACACCCCCTTCCCTCTTTCATTGAGGGGTTCCCTAGTAACTGCCAGACCTCTGTGCAGTTTCTCACTCACTGATTCGTTGAGAGATCCTAAGTGCCTCCCTTCCAGCATGTGGAGAGGAAAGTTTAAACCAGATCCACAGAAGATCACTCTCTTCTGTTTCCAGCTCTCCATGTGTCTATGTCTTCTCTCTCTTTTGCCACACTCTTTTTGGATCTCTCTTCTCTTTTAAGTTTTTTCTGCCGAGGCGATTGCCTGCATTTTGTAGTTACTGCTTTGCAGATTTTTGTAGTTCACCTTTTTCTGTAGACTTCGCCTTTGTTAGATCTAGGGATTAAAGCCTGAGTAGTTTTTGTCTTTTTTAGAACTTACCAAGTTTAGCCACCAATCAGTAGGAGTCTGTGCATACCAGCATTGTAGCCAGACCAGCTGCCCTTATCCAGCATATCAGCGGCTTGAGACCAAGGACCATGTCTCCCCACTCTCCCTGGAGCAATCCTGCCTTGAGTGGCGTAGGAGTGAAGCCATACGGACTTTGCGGGCCAAAATCCCCAACGAAACGCCAAGAAGGACCCCCTTCCCTCGGCCTGGAACAACCCTCTCAAAGTTTTCATATCCACAGTAGGCACTCACCGTTTTCACCTTATCTGTTGTGGTGGTCGTGCTGGTTTAAATTTGTTCCATTAGAAAAGCAGCTGCAAGCCAGTCGGATAGACCCCAATGGTGCTTGGTCTCACATACATTCCTGATTCTGTGCATCCCCTCTCTCTCCCTCCCTTTGTTTAAACCCATTAGAATCCAAATTCTACAGTAAATTTTTGAAACTATTTTTCATTAGAACTGCGTAAATTTTCTTTAACCTCAGGGTGACTGCGCAGATCAGACCTTGTGTCTATATATATATATATATATATATATATATATATTTATAGTAATATGTACATATGTATACTAGCTGCTCTTGTTTTTTCTTGCCTTCTGATTGTTGCTCTGAGTGTTGCTATCCCTGTGCTGTTGCAATCCTGGAATTTCCCCATTGTGGGACTAATAAAGGCTTATCTTATCTTATCTTAAGAACCACAGCTTAATCATGATAACAATATGGCGATCTTAGGTGTATGGTATGTTCATATTTCATGCAATCAAGTAACCCCGATTATTGCCATGTTTTATTCTGCTGCTCTTAAATGCCTTATGTTTGTGCCACTCCATTGAGTTTAATAAAGAGGGGTTACTAAAGCTAGAAGGTGTGATTTTTCCTTGTCCAATATTGTAACAACTCAGTGTCAAGAATTCTGCCTCCAGACGATGAGACTGATTAAATATTGCCAATAAAATTACTAACTAATGCTTAACTTATTAATTGTCAAATTCTTAAGCTAAGTGTTTTCAATAGTGCCCTCATCAGCCCTGTCCCAAAGATGAGTGGTGCCCCACATAGTGTTAGAACGAGGTATTACAAGTATTATTAATAACCTTTAAGATAAGATAAGATAAGATAAGCCTTTATTAGTCCCACAACGGGGAAATTCCAGGATTGCAACAGCACAGGGATAGCAACACTCAGAGCAACAATCAGAAGGCAAGAAAAAAAAACAAGCAAGCAAGAGCAGCTAATATACATATGTACATATTACTATAAAATATATATATACACACACACACACAGACACACAGTGCAGAGCATTGTAGCTGGATGGAATAAATATATGAATATATGAACACATATAAACTTTAAACTTAGTTTGATAATAATTAATAATTATATTCACAAATTGTAGGACTCAGCACTACACACAGAAGCAGCCCACCATCACCAACATCCACCCGGAGTGGATGAACAACCGATCCACCGCAAGAACTCCGAGATGCCACCCGACATGCAACGCACCACACAAATCCGACCCACCACCACCATCACTACTCACTCACTCTCACTTACTTGCTTGCTCTCACATGCTCACTCACTCTCTCACTCGCACCTACTCACTCATGGTAGCGCCCCAGGGATGAGACAACATGATGCCCCAGGTCACCAGCCAGGCCCCAGGCCCTCGGCAGAAGGAGGGCAGCAGGGAGGAGGAAGACCCCTACTCCCACCCCCATACACGAATTGGGATGGGTGAGTGCTAGTTGTGTGGCATGATTGGATGCAGGTGTATAAACTACCAAAGTGCAGTTAAAACTGGGGGGATAGTGTGATAGGGCACAGCTACCCACTGTATGGGCAGGAGAGCTCCCATCCCCCCAAGCCCTCAGTGTCTACAGTGCAATTAAAATTGAGGTGAGGGTGGCCCCGCAGCGCAGTAGACAGAGGCAAGGCAAGGCAAGTTTATTTGTATAGCAAATGACAAGACAATTCAAAGTGCTTTACATAAAAAAACAAAAAAACAACAACATTAAAGCATTACAGCTTTAGAGGGGAACTACAGAGGGATCCTCTTTACCAACACCATATGGCACACCCCCACCCCAGTGGCGGTGGGTGATAAAAAATTTGGGGGGGAGGCCGCACTCTGAAGTGAATGAGGAAATCATGTAAGGGCTCTCACAGACCAGAGCAAAGCACACAAATATAAAATCATATTCTTCAAACTGTTCCCCCTGAAGCAACGTGGCACTTACCAGGTGCTCTGAAAATGCAAAGCGTTCCCTGGTGTGTCCTAGAATGGTATCACAGACCTACGGGGACAAAGAGATTTTTTTTTAAAAATGATGCGGTGAAAAAAATAGCCAAATTTATAGACCTACTAGAAACAGCTGTTTTTAAAAGAAAAACTAAAGTTTTTCTCTCAAGTAAGAAAGCTATTTAATTAAAAAGTTATTTCAAGAGCCTTCACCTGGATCAAATGTGAAAATGTGAATACTATTGATTAAGACTACCCAATAAAATCTGCTGCGATATAAGGAAAAATCACATTATTAACAAAGGATGTGAGGTCCTAAAGTAGACTGAGCACGCATTGGATCCTCTGCAGTTTGCCTATAGGCCTCACAGAGGAGTGGAGGATGCCACTGTCACGCTGTTTAACATGCTTTTTAAACATCTGGATTTTAATGGGACACACGCCAGGCTTTTTTGTGGACTTTATTTGTGGACTTTTCCTCCGCCTTTAATACAATCCAACCTCATATCTTAGTTGAAAGGCTCCTGCAACAATTTGATTTGAGTAACAATCTGGTGGGTTGGATTCTGGATTTCTTAACCAACAGGACGCAGAGAGTAAGGGTCAATGGTACATTGTCTGACCTAAAGTGTTCTTCTACTGGCTCTCCTCAGGGGTGTGTGTTGTCACCACTACTCTTCATCCTGTACACAAACATGTGTCGGAGCAGACATGACAACAGACACATCATAAAGTATGCTGATGATTCAGTTATTGTCAATCTCCTCCAGGATGGTGAGAGTGGCCACGGTCCAGTAGTTGATGATTTTGTTCACTGGTGTGAGGATTCCTACCTGCAGCTGAATACGACAAAAACTAAAGACATGATTATTGACTTTAGGAGGAAAACTCCCAGGCACAAAGTCACCGTACTAAAAGGCCAGACCACCGAATGTGTACAATCCTACAAATATCTTGGGACGATTATTAATTGTAATTTAAACTTTGAAGAGAACTGTGAAAGGGTGTGCAAAAAGGGTCAGCAACATTTGCATTGCTTGAGAAAACTTGCACGCTTCCAAATTGATCGAACCATAATGACAATGTTTTATCGGGCTTTTATTGAATCTGTTTTATCCTTTTCTTTAGTGTCATGGTTTGGTCAGATAAAACTGAAACAGAGGAAATCCTTGGATCAGGTAAATCAAGTCAAATCAAATCAAACTTTATTGTCATATTGCTGTACATACAACTGTAGTGCAGGCAAGATGAAATTGCGTTTCTCTCGGCATCCATATAAGAAGCAGCATGATTTAAGACACATTCCCACATAGCTCCCACCCCCCCCCCACCCCCCCATCCATTCACACATCCCTGAGACATACTTGGGGAAAAAGAAGAATAACTAACTATAATATACAAAATGACCGTAGGTGCAGTAGTGTGTATGAGAGATTCCGGGTCAGCTGTTCAGCATCCTGACAGCTTGTGGAAGGAAGCTGTTGATCAGTCTGGTGGTTCTGCCTCTGATGCTCCGGAATCGTTTACCAGATGGAAGAAGTTCAAAGTGTTTATGCAGAGGGTGAGAACGGTCCTTGACAATGTTTAGTGCCCTGCTCCTACAACGGTTCTGAAAAAGTTCTTGGACAGAGGGGAGGGAGACTCCAATTACCCTCTCCGCCCCCTTGACTATCCTCTGCAGGGCTTTTTTGTCTGACATACTGCAGCTGGAGTACCATGTAGCAATGCAGTACGTCAGAACACTCTCCACCACACCTCTGTAGAAGGTCCTGAGGATGCAGATGGGGAGAGAGGCCTGTTTGAGTTTCCTCAAGAAGTGCAGTCTCTGCTGAGCCCGCTTCCTGATCTCCAAGGAATTCTTGCTCCAGGTCAGGTCCTGCGAGATCTGCACTCCGAGGAACTTGATGTTCTCTACTCTCTCCACTAAACGGCTGCCGATGCTGAGGGGGGCGTGCTCAGGCTGCGACCGCCGGAAGTCGATAATCATCTCCTTCGTTTTGTCCACGTTGAGCACCAGATTGTTCTCCCTGCACCAGCCCTCCAGGTCTCTCACTTCTTCCCTGTACATTGATTCCTCATCCCTCTGGATAAATCCCACCACCGTGGTGTCATCTGCAAACTTAATAATCTGGTTCCCCTCGTGTCTGGATACACAGTCATGTATTAGAAGTCATTGGATGCGCCTAACGTGCGCGCCCAATGTCAAGTCAAATTCCTTGTGTGTTTACTTGTAAATATACTTGGCAATAAAGCTGATTCTGATTCTGATTCTGTAAACAACAGTGGACTGAGTACACAGCCTTGAGGGGATCCGGTACTCAGCGTGACAGACTTGGAGATGTTGTTTCCAACCCGGACAGACTGAGGTCTCTCAGTCAGAAAATCCAGGATCCAGAGACATGTGGCGGTGTTCAGACCGAGAAGGAGTAATTTCTCCATCAGTCTCTGGGGAATAATGGTGTTGAATGCTGAACTGAAATCAATGTACAGGAGTCTGGTGTAGGTGTCTTTCTGGTCCAGGTGGGTGATGACAGTGTAGGGTGGTGACTATAGCATCCTCCGTGGAGCGGTTTGAACGATATGCAAACTGGAGCGGGTCGTGTGATGCAGGGAGGCAGGCTGTAATGTGTGGTTTGACAAGCCGCTCAAAACACTTCATCACAATTGGTGTCAGTGCAACAGGACGATAGTCATTCAAACAGGACACCACTGGTTTCTTTGCCACCGGTACAATGATAGAGGTCTTGAAGCATCTGGGAACAATGGCCTGACTCAGGGAGATGTTATAAATGTCAGTCAGGACATCCGCCAACTCGCTCGCGCAGTCTCGGAGCACACGTCACGGAATGTTGTCTGGACCTGCAGCTTTGCGTGGGTTGACTCTGGTTAGGGTCCTCCGTGTGTCCGCTGTGTTGATGGTAAAAGCTGGTCCGACCGATGGTGGGGGTGGGCCAGCCCTCCCTCTGATTGTCGAGTTTGATGCTTCAAAACGTGCAAAGAAGTCGTTAAGCCTGTCTGGAAGCGAAGCGTCGTCATTATCGACCCCCCGCCTAGGCTTAAAGCCCGTCAGTGTCCGAACTCCCTGCCACATCTGCTTGGTGTTCCTAGTGTCACAGAGGTGTCCCTGGATTTTCTCCGCATAGGCGCGCTTTGCCGCCTTAATTCCCTTAGAAAGCGCAGACCTGGCTGAGCGGAGGGCGATCCTGTCCTTCGCTCTGAAGGCTGCATCTCTGGCTGTGAGTAGCGAGCGCACCTCTGCAGTCATCCAGGGCTTATGATTACCCTGCATAGTGATGGTCTTCACTGTAGTGAAATCCTCTGTGCACTTCGCGATGTAGCTGGTGACCGAATCAGCATACTCCTCCACATCTGTCCTATCTTCCTGGGAGGCTGCTATTTTGAAGACCTTCCAGTCTGTGTGCTGAAAACAGTCTTTCAGTGCAGGGGTTGCACTCTCTGGCCAAATCCTGATTTGTTTCACTGCTGGCCTGCTGCGCTTCAATAAAGGTTTGTAGGCAGGCACCAGCATCACAGATATGTGATCAGAACGGCCGAGATGGGGGCGGGGTATCGCTTTATATGCATCTGTGTTTGTGTACACTAAGTCCAACATATTCTCTCCTCTGGTCTTAAAGTCTACACATTGTTTAAACTTGGGGAGCACAGTCTTTAGGCTGGTGTGGTTAAAATCCCCCGCAACCACCACAAAACTGTCCGGGTGTGAAGTTTGGATTTCACTGATTGCATTGTGCAGTTCCCCGAGTGCCTTCTTAGCATTAGCTTTAGCGTTAGCGCTCGGCGCTATGTAAACACCGACTACAAACACGTTGCTGAATTCTCTAGGCAGATAATAAGGCCGACAATTTACAATAAGGAACTCCGCCAACGGAGAGCAGTGTTTAGACACTAACGGGGCATTAACGCACCAGTTCTTGTTAACATAGATGCATAGTCCACCCCCCCGGCTCTTACCGGAGCTCGCCGTTTCCCTGTCGGCACGGAACATCGCCATATCTTCCAGTTGAATGGCCTCGTCAGGAATGTTGTCGTGGAGCCATGTCTCGGTGAAAACAAACACACAGCAGTCCCTCCACTCTCTCCGGGTTTCTCTCAGCAGACGCATTTCGTCCACCTTGTTTTCGAGGGTGCGGACGTTTGAGAGAAGAAGCGACGGTACCGCTGGTCTGGAGGGGTTAGCCTTTAGCCTAGCATGGATCCTGGCCCTTTTTCCTCGCTTTTTCCTGCGTTCCCTCCGCTTCCGCTTCCTCCTCTCACGGGTAGCTTCCAGTGGGGACTCCGCCAGAATTCCATGCTGGCGTAGGATGTCCAAATCACAACCGATCGCCGCGATTCTTGCAGCGTGCAGTACCTTGATGTTGAATAAGGTCTCACGGTTGTAAGTTTTATAGAATGTAGAAGGTAGTTAGAAGGTAGTTAGATGGTCCAGTCGTTTGCTTGGTGAGTCACAGTTGAGCCCGACATCCCTGTACACCAGACAAGTACAGAGGATGGCTACCTCCATTTTAAATGATGACTCCCACCCTTTACACTGCAACTTTCAGCTTCTTCCCTCAAGAAGGAGGTTTGCTGTCCCAAAAGGTAAAACCCAGCGCTACAAAAACAGCTTTGTTCCTACTGCTGTCAAAGAGTTGAACAAGCTGTAACAATATATTGCACATAATTTGGGTACCTATTTATTAACTCCATTTTATATTTACTTATTTTTGTAGGATGTTACTTGGGTTCTAAATATTTTATTGGGTTTTAGACCTTTGAGTTATTGACCTCTTTGACTAGTTTTTAATTTTTAATATGACTCTTCTCTCTTACCTCTGGTTTTTCTCTCATCTCTTTGTCTTTTTATACCCTGATTGATGGAGCCTTGAGTATTTTTATCATGTTTATAGTCAGCTTCATATGTGCCTGTGTTTGTGTCTATGTTGAATGTAATTTGTGGCTTGTAAATATTGATGTCACCAGACTGCAAAACAAATCTACCTACGGGTACAAATAAAGTAACCTGAATCTGAACCTGAACCTGAAGAATTTCACATTTAACATTTACTCTTTATAACCACTAGATGGCAGGAGTGCATGAATGGGCTGGCTACTCATGAAAAAATAGAAAAATATAAGGAAACAATCAGAAATATGAAAAAAGTTATAAAAAGAAGTTTCAAATTTATGACTAAAATGTTACAGATTAATGAAAAACCACAAATTTTTTTTTGTTTGTTTGTTTTTTGTTACTTATTTGTACCCGTAGGTAGATTTGGTTTGCAGTCTGGTGACAAACCACCGGCTGCCGGTCGCTGCGTGCGCGAGCGCCCTAAACCTACATGTTTTTGGTATGCGGGAGGAAACCGGAGAAATCCCGGAGTAAACCCACGCAACACGGGGAGAACATGCAAACTCCACACAGCTCACTGTTGGTCGGGGGCTGGGATCGAACCCACAATCTCATGATCCCCCGGCCGAGGGTAAAACTGTGCTGCCACAGTGCTAAACCACTGCGCCACCGTGCAGCCCAATACATGAGTCACACTTTTTTTTTGAAAAAAAAAAAAAAAACCCTCACTAAAATCTGTGAGAGTAGTTCTTACTGTGGGGCACATATGTTGGTTTCATATGCTCCACAGATATATTACTGTATGTTTATTGTGTGCTTCACTTCACAGGGGAACAAAGGGACTGAGCCTCCTAGAGGTAACAGGAGGGTGTGAGATTTGGCCTTTTGTTTCAAGGAGATGGCATTGAGAGATTTCCTGACCACTGGAGACTAGGGGGTGGATGGTGTTAAGATCGGGGAAAGTTACATTGTGACTGGGATTAAGTACCATGTGACTGTATGTTTGATTAAACACCATGTGACTGTAGGTTTGATGTCCTGGGTATAAAAGGACAGATGTGAGAAGATTCATCCTCTTTTTCTGCTTTGGAATGTTGGAGTATGTGATTGTGAATAAAGCTGAACCTGAGGAATAAACTCAGTCTCGTCCTTCAACACATCTCCACATTACTACTTTTCAACTTATCAGAAGATACTCAAATTTAAGTATTTTTTGGTAACTACTCTTATTTTATACTCAAGTTATTGATATAACACTAATTTTACTTCAGTACAATTTCTGGTTGCTATACTCACCTCTGCTTATATAAGACAAGCCTTTATTAGTCCCACAATGGGGAAATTCCAGAGCGTTTGTGGGAGTCAAACCCACACCTCCGAAGAGATTGAAGATAGTCCAGTTTATCCACCACCGTAACTGTTATGTTCCGAAATAACCACAAGCCAGAAGGAAGCTGGAATGAACATTCTCTTTATTTCTAACCAAATTCCTTATATTTATATTCCCAGCTGTAGCCCGCCTGACATCACACCGCCCCACCCAGACCAGGCTACGGCAACCCCCAAAGTACAATTCCACTATGTTATACCCTCCCCCCCCCTTGGAAAAATCAAGAACCACAACAAACATGCAAAATAAAAACAACTATATACAGTACATATCTGAACACCAAGTCAAAACAAATCAAATACCACACACTTATCCTTTCACAGTCCTACCAGTAACAAAATCGTCCAAGTACTTTGGTCGTCGGCGTTCCCTAATCGGGCGACCCTCGCGGGGATGCTCCACCACCGGCACCGACGGCCCCATCCAAAGGTCAACACCCGTCTGACCTCCCCAGTCTAAAGAGTCATTCAAAACATCCAATGGTGGGTCGCTCACCACCTCCGGTGGGGACCTCCACAACCGACTTGCATGCCACCTGGACCCATCGTCCAGCTCGAAAGTGTCCGGGCCTCTCCGTTTCACAATAGTACGCCGCCTAATCCACAGCGGCTGAAGCTTGTGGGTGCGTACAGGGTGTCTGACCCACACCCTATCCGCCACATTCAGGCCATGTCCTTTCACTTGATGCTTCTTGTGGAACAAGTCCTTCATCCGCCATTGCCATTCCGTGACTTGGTGCCTCAGCGCCCCCGAATCCTCACTGCACTCCCATTGAGCCATCCCCAGTCGTCTCACCGGAAGCGGCAACTCCCTTCCTAGCATCAACATCACCAGGGAGCGACCCGTCGTGGCGTGCACTGATGCCCTATAATGGAGCAGGGTGTTGTGCAGAGCGTCGGCGAATGAAAACCCATCAGCCAGATAAGCCCTCAACCCATTCTTTAAAGTCCTATTAATCCTTTCCAAACCCCACACGCCTGTGGGTGATACAACGCCGTCCTGATGCGTTTAACCCCTCTCACCCACAGGAAACCCTCAAAAGCCTCCGAAATGAACTGTGGACCATTGTCCGTGGTCACTGAAGTTGGGGTCCCCCATCTAGCAAACAACAATGACAGGAACCCTGTAATGACCTCAGTCATCACCGAGCCCATCGGAAGCACTTCCAGCCATTTAGAAAACAAGTCGTACACCACCATCAGGAACCTGCTGCCCAGGGAAACTGCGTTCAGTTCACTACAAATGTCCAGTTCAATGTGCTCCCAGGGCCCCACAGGGTAAGCGATCAGCCAGAGAGGGGGTGGTGGGGGGTCTTCCAGTCTTACCACTCTCCAGGCACGGGACACAGTTTCTGACCATTCTTTCAACATCCTTTTCAATCCCTGGCCACCAAACTGAATCCCTGCCCCGCTGTTTTACCTCAACCACCCCAAGGTGACCCTCATGTAGCATGTCCAGCACACTCCCTCTCAGCGCCGCTGGGATGGGTGGTGCGGTGGCGCAGTGGTTAGCACTGCGGCAGCACAGCAACTCACCCTTGGCCATGGGATCCCTGGTTCGATCCCAGCCCCTGACCAACAGTGATCTGTGTGGAGTTTGCATGTTCTCCCTATGTCTGCGTGGGTTTACTCCGGGAGTTCTCCGGTTTCCTCCCACAGGCCAAAAACGTGCAGGCTTAGTTAACTGGAGACTCTAAAGTGGCCCTAGGTGTGAATGTGTGTGTGAATGGTAAAGGGATAGCGTCGTACTGTGGCTGCTTCATCCATCCAGGTGGATGCCCTCAATTTCCCCCCTGGGGATCAATAAAGTATACAAAATCAAAAAAAAAAAATCAAATCAAAAATCACCACACAATGGTCCCTGGCCACACACACCTCGTCCCAGCAGCTGAGCTCATCCCTAAACCGATGGAACAGAGCCAGGTCACCCGACGCTTGATCGCCGTGCGCAGCTTCTTAATCACTTGGTTGTTCTCTGAAACCTCCCTAAATTCCCTAGGAGACACAATGTCCCTGAGAGTCCCATGTAGGGCATGGACCAGTTCCATCTCGACTGGGTCCATGGTTTCCACCTCTGGCACCAAGACACATGTCGGGGCCCTAGACAGAAGGTCCACTACGATGTTGTCCTTGCCCGGAGTGTATTTCATCTCAAAATTGTAAACCCTCAGGCTCTCGGACCACCTGTGGATACGTAGCGGCCTGTGGCCCCACCCCGCAGTCTCCAGCAAGATCGTCAATGCTCGATGATCCATCCTTAACATGAAACGCCGGACATAGAGGTACATATGCCACCTCTCACATGCCCAAACACAGGCCAGCGCTTCCCTCTCACCGACAGCATACTTCCTCTCAGCCCCTGACAGAGATCTTGATGCGAAAGCAACTGGACGCTCTGTACCACCCTGCACCTGCGACATCACTGCCCCCAGGGCGGAACCAGAAGCGTCACAGGTCACGATCGTAGTGCAGTCAGGGTTAAAATGGGCTAAGACCGGAGGCGAGGTGAGCTGCTGTTTCAGCCTCCTCACAGCTGTAGAGCAGGCTGGAGTCCAAACCCAAGGCGTGTCCTACTTCAGCAGCACTCTGAGCGGCTTAATTGTTTCAGAGTATCTAGGGATGAACCGTCCATAAAAGTTCACCATCTCCAGGAACGATGAGATCTCTGCCGGCGAGGAGGAGTCCGCGAGGCGGAGCACTGCCTCCATGTTCGAAACCAATGGCTTCAGACCATCTCCCGATAGCTGGAAACCCACAAAGTCCACTGACTCCACCGCCAGGACACATTTGTCGCTGTTCAGTGTGACTCCGTGTTTCTGCAGCTTCTCCAAGACCATCTTCAACCTCCTGTCAAGTTCTTCGCTTGACGCACCGTGCACCACGGTATCGTCAAGGTACATAACTACCCCCTTCAGGCCAGCTAAAATGGTAACCATGACCTTCTGGAAGCAGCTGGGCTTTGAGCTCAGCCCGAAAGGCATCCTGGTGTACGGGAACACCCCCATGTGTGTCATGAAGGTGGTCAGGTTTCTGCTGTCCGGGTGTAATGGCACCTGCAGGTAGCCCTGTCGCAGGTCTAACTTTGAAAAAACTTTTGCTCCACTGAATGTCGCCATCAGTTCCTCCATAGTAGGTAGCGGGTACTTATCCAGGACAACCGCCTTATTCACCACTCTGAGGTTGATGCAAAGCCTAATGCCCCCCCTTTCTTTTTTGCCACCACGAGATTGGAGATCCACGGGGAAGTGTCAGCCCTCTCTATAACACCCGACTCCAGCAGTCTGTTCAGCTCTGCTGATACCTCAGCCTGCAGTGCCAGTGGGAGGTACCTCAATGGTTGTATCTTTGGCGTGATGCTCTCATTCACCAGAGGCCGATGATAAAAACACATCCATGCAGCCTAAACCCACGAATAGCTTTGTCCAGCGAAGGTGCCAGTCTGCTCCCACAGACAGCACCCATGAGCCCCCAGGATCTGTTATGGAGAAACCCAACCTTCCCTATAGGTCAACTCCCAGCAGGTCTGTCCCCTGACGAGCCACTTGAAACGTAAAGTTAGGGACCCTCTTCAACCCGCAGGTCACCTCGAAGTCCGCTGTGCCGGCCATCTCAATCTCCGTGTGGCTGTAGCCAAAAAGCCTCACTGCTCCACCCTTAATTTGTCTCACAGGGAACAGTCGCCGCAGGGTAGGGAGGCTCAGGGTAGACCTCCCGGCCCCCGAGTCCACCATGAGTGGTACGTCGACTCCGTCCAGTTGGAGGACGTACCACTTCAGCAGGCCTTTCCCCATCCTTGCAGCGTGAACCTGAGCCGGGCTCCCGGGTCTTCCCACCCACAAAGCCGCCCCTATCCTCGCTCGCTTCTTCTTCTTCTTCCACTTTTTCTTCTTTTTACCTCCACTTTGCCACCCTGTCAGCATGCCAACTTCTGCGTTTGGCGGAAAACTGTGCTTGGACGACCCCTGGCCAGCTTCAGCATCCTGCTTCAACTGGGTCACCAAGTCCTCTCTCCTCATCAACTCCAGCACTTCCCCCATGACGTCGGTTCCGCAGCTAGCAGCAACCTAGCTGCTAACTGTGAGCATCTGGCGCCATGCGCTAACCTGTCCTTAACCAGTCCAAATGCCTGCGGCCCAAATGTTACTCTTAATTTACGTTAACTTAACTTACTTACTTAACTTACACTTAACATTGAACTGGAGGGTTTCCACGCAATACGGGCAGACCGAAAACCAGACAGTGGGAAGGCAAGAGGCGGGGAAGTGATAATGTATGTCAATAACTACTGGTGCAGACCTGGACATATCACGGTTAAGGAACAGTACTGCAGCAAAGACATCGAGTTGCTAACTGTTAGCATGCGGCCTACCTATCTCCCGAGGGAATACTCACAGGTGATCTGCATTGTTATTTATGCAAATCCGACGGCGAATGCTGGGACAGCGCATTACGTCATCCACTCAGTAACTGGCAGGCTGCTGACAGAACACCCAGATGCTCTTCTTCTCATCTCAGGTGATTTCAACCATATTTCACTGTCCCCCATTCTACCCACACTCACCCAGTATGTCACATGCCACACTAGAGACAATAAAACACTGGACTTTTTCTATGCAAACACTAAGGAGGCGTACACCTCTTCACCACTCCCCCCACTCGGGAGATCGGATCACAACTTGGTTCATCTCCTGCCGGTGTACAAACCCCAAGTACACAGACAACCTCCGGTCATGCGCACAGTGAAGTTATGGTCTGAGGAGGCAATGGACGCTCTAAAGGATGGTTTTGAAACCACTGCCTGGGAGCAGCTCTCCGATCCACATGGTGAGGACATCGATGGCCTCACTCACACCATCACGGACTACATCAGCTTCTGTGTGGACAACGCCGTACCCACCAAGACCATACGGTGTTGCTTGAACAACAAACCCTGGATCAACCCTGAGATAAAAACACTTCTGAGAGAGAAGAAGAGGATCTACAGGTCGGGGAACAGGGAGATGCTGAAGTCCGTACAGAGGGAGCTGAGGAGGAAGATCAGAGAAGGCAAGGACAGCTTCAGGAAGAAGATGGAGGAAAAGCTGCAACAGAGCGACATCAGCGGGGTCTGGAGAAACCTTAAAGCCATCTCTGGACTCCAGAATACCTCCCCTCAGGCTACGGGGGGCAGGGAGTGGGCGAATAATCTGAACCTGTTTTTTAATTGGTTTGACCAACCACCCTCCCCCACGACTGCACAACAACCATTGATGCCTCTAAAGTCATCAAGACCTGCTGTCCACACCCCACTCCACCCCCCCCCCCCCACTCCTAGCACACTGCCCCCCAACCTGACCCTCACTAAGACCCAGGTGAGGACGGAGCTGAGGAAGATCAAGGCGAGGAAGGCCTCGGGACCGGACGGCATCAGCGCGAAGCTCCTCAAGTCCTGTGCAGACCAGCTGTGTGGGATTGTGGAGCACATCTTCAACCTGAGCCTGAAGCTGGGGAGGGTACCAGAGTTGTGGAAAACATCTTGTGTGGTACCTGTACCAAAGACTTCCCACCCCAAAAATCTGAACAGCTACAGACCAGTGGCCCTGACGTCTCACTTGATGAAGACCCTGGAGAGACTGCTCCTTGCTTACATCCGCCCCCTGGTGGGACCAGCGATGGATCCACTCCAGTTCGCCTACCAGCATGGCATTCGGGTGGAGGATGCCGTGATCCTCCTCCTTCACCATTCTCTGTCCCACCTGGAGAAGCCCGGGAATGTGGTAAGGATCATGTTCTTTGACTTCTCCAGTGCTTTCAACACCATCCAACCGATGATCCTGAAGGACAAGCTGCTGTGCGCAGGGGTGGACCAACATCTGTCATCATGGATCCTGGACTACCTCACTAACCGGCCACAGTTTGTGAGAACCCGATTGTGTGTCCGACACGATCATCGGTAGCATGGGGGCCCCCCAGGGAACGGTCTTGGCTCCCTTCCTGTTCACCCTTTATACTGTGGACTTCTCACACAACACAACACATTGCCATCTACAGAAGTTCTCTGACGACTCTGTGATCATCGGCCTCATCTCCAACGGAGATGAAGCTGAGTACAGAGGACTTATCCAGGACTTCGTGGACTGGTGCCATCGGAACTGCCTCCAGATCAACGCGAGGAAAACTAAGGAGCTGGTGGTGGACTGCCGCAGGCATGGACAACCCCTCACAGCACCAGTAAACATACAGGGAACAGACATTGAGATGGTGACATCCTACAAGTACCTGGGTGCTCATCTGAACAATAAACTAGACTGGTCACACAATACTGACGCACTCTACAAGAAGGGACAGCGCAGGCTGTTCCTACTGAGGAGGCTCAGGTCTTTTGGTGTACAAGGGGCGCTGCTGAAGACATTCTACGACACAGTGGTGGCATCAGCCATCACTTTTTGAGTGGTCTGCTGGGGCAACGGCATTACAGCAGCCGATAGGAAGAGACTGAACAAACTGATCAAGAAAGCTAGATCTGTCCTGGGGAAACGCCTTGACCCAGTGGAGGAGATAGGAGAGAGAAGGATGGTGGCTAAACTGTCATCTCTGCTGGAGTCCGAGTCCCACCCTATGCAGGACATACTGAACGGACTAAGGAGCTCATTTAGCAGTAGACTACATCACCCTAGGTGCGCATCCGAGAGGTTTCGTAGGTCCTTCCTACCTACGGCTGTCAGACTGTATAACCTAAGCAGGGCTGCTCGCAGAGATAGTAAAAAAAACGTGACGACCTAATAGTATTGAATGCAAAAGACGCAACAGACTTACACAAATGGTCCCCTCCAGTATACAACTAGGACAATATCAGTCGCTACGGAGGGTGACAATATGTATGGGTACATATTCATACTATGTAGGATAACTACAGTAAGTAGACGGTTATGCTGTTTATTCCATCTTGCTACAATGCTCCGCACTGTGTATATATATTTATATATTTATGTGTATGTATGTACACTACCGTTCAAAAGTTTGGGGTCACTTAGAAATTTCCTTATTTTTGAAAGAAAAGCACTGTTTTTTTCAATGAAGATAACTTTAAACTAATCAGAAATACACTCTAATATCTAATACACATTGCTAATGTGGTAAATGACTATTCTAGCTACAAATATCTGGTTTTTGGTGCAATATCTACATAGGTATATAGAGGCCCATTTCCAGCAACTATCACTCCAGTGTTCTAATGGTACAATGTGTTTGCTCATTGCGTCAGAAGGCTAATGGATGATTAGAAAACCCTTGTGCAATCATGTTAGCACAGCTGAAAACAGTTTAGCTGGTTAGAGAAGCTATAAAACTGACCTTCCTTTGAGCAGGTTGAGTACCTGGAAAACATTATTATTTCAAATACAAATCATTATTTCTAACCTTGTCAATGTCTTGACTATATTTTCTATTCATTTTACAACTCATGGTGGTAAATAAGTGTGACTTTTCATGGAAAACACAAAATAATTGTCTGGGTGACCCCAAACTTTTGAACGGTAGTGTATATTCACTGCTCTTATTATTATTATTATTATTATTATTATTATTATTTTTATTTTTATTACCTTCTTAATTATTGCTCTGAGTGTTGCTATCCCTGTGCTGTTGCAATCCTGGAATTTCCTCATTGTGGGACTAATAAAGGCTTATCTTATCTTATCTTATCTTATGCTCTAGGCTAAGAAGTTCCAGCAAAAACGAGCTTAGTGACTCACCCTTCCGTTGCCATCTCTGGAAGAACTCCTATCAGCTCTCTGAGACTGTGGAGGGGACACCAAGTTATAGTAACCATTGGGTTACGGTGGTACTGCCATATTTCAGTTAGGCTTAAAGATTATACTTTGTTAAATGATGCATTTTACAGTTTGTATCTTCTCAAACCAAGGAGATTTGGTTCCTGTCAAACTAAAGTAGAGCTTTTTTGTGGCTTTGCTTATGGTTTTGGTTTATACTGAAGAAGTATGATTTCTGAATTCAAAATAAAGATTTTTGAGGAAAATACGGCATCTGTTGCACTTAGACAGAGAAGCCTCTTCTTTAACTTTTATTATTATTTTCTGTAGTTTTAAATTCCTTGGATCAGCTTGTGATCTTTAATTTGAATTTTAGGTTCACAATTCTAGCCATTTTTTCCTTAACTTTCTACAACACAAACTCACCTTTGCAGCAATCCTTTGATGGTTCTGAAAGAAGCTCCTTGTATAAGTCCTCCCATGATCTTTGGCCTGTTGTTGGATGATTAAATCTGGACAATTGGGTCCCAGCTCCTTTATTCTCTTTTTTCCACATCAAAATGGTGTTTAGCGGCTCCATGTTTCTTGGCAAGTTGGAGGGATCTGATGATTGACAACTTTTACTCCCAATAGCATTAAAATAAAAATACAAAAAAAACTTCAGATTGGCTCCAGGGTGCCCAGATATGCATCTCAGAATCAAGTTTTGGATGGTCAATGAAAAATGGCTTCTGCTCACATGGGGAAAAAAGTTTGCTGGCTTCAATGACACTTAGTTAGACCGGCGCCCCTACCCAGGAAGTGGTCTATAATGCAAGCCTACATATTGAAATATTATTTAAAAAGGCTGCTGCAGAAACTTACATATCAACTACAGAAGGATATGCTATGTCTCATTTATTTTGTATTTCATGATTGATTTATTTAGGAAATATTTTTATCTCTGAATATTTTAAGGGGGCGGCACACTTATGCCCTCTATTGATGCACCACCTCTGCCCCACCCCAAAACCCTAAGTGAATCCAATAAGATCTATGATCCACCCAGAATTTTTTTTTTTGGGGGGGGCGGTGTAAGACTGGGAGAGAGGCAGTCTCAAAGAGAGCCCATCCCCTCCAGAAGCCAGCTCCCAAACTGCCTCTAGAATCCACCCATTGCCCCCAGATCCCATCCCAGGGTGAGGGGCACCAGGCGGTGCAATCTAGAACCCACCAATGTCGTACCCCAGAGCTCACCAGCACCACAGGCACGATGGGGCAGCCACACTGGCACTCATGGTTCTTGTGCACACCCTGTATGCACGTACACATAGTAATAATAATAATGAATAATGGATTAGAGCCATACAGATGTCAAGCGACATCCCAAAGCACTCAGAGCAAACCCCTCACCTACCCACCCCGGACAGCCATTGATAGCAGTAAGCTACCTCCGCAGCCACAGCCGCTCCAGGACAGACTGAGGGAAACGTGGCTGCCAATCCATGCCAACGGCCCCTCCGACCACCACCGAACACCCATACACACCCATACCAAGCGCCATGGACACTAGAGACATGGCAGGCAAAGCGTCCCGCCCAGGGGCACAACGGCAGGACTGCCGGGGACCCAAACCACTCTCCCCGGGATTTTCAGAGTTTGCCACTATTGAAAATAAGTTTCGGAAGGTTTTAGAGAATAGAATAATGAAAGAATTTTTAGTCTAGGCTCCGCCTTTCAAGATATTTGCAAAAATGTAAAACTGTTTATTATAGCGCTACCTATGTACACAGTGCCTTGATTTTTTTGTCTCTGTGGGGAGAGTTTCTGATCAGACTGTAAAACTTCAGGTTTCTCATGTATTACCATTTTCGCTCCGCTTGCATTTTTAGCGGAGTTTTGCAGAGTACAAAAGAGTCAACTTTTGTACTGTGATAACCTGGACGATGTGCTGATCAGCACTGGTAAAATCTAAACCAGTCCAAACTACTGTAAAATGGAAATGTGTAGGGTTCCAACAAAGAAGCCATGTTTGTATATTATGTCTAAACATATTTCACAGCTTTTATTTGTAAGAATTGCTTTTTTTTTACAACACTCTGTAGAGGCATACAAACAGAACGTCTGCTGTGTTTCCACCAAAGTGCACGGCAATTACTGCCTCATCCACAGGAAGTTATTTTTAATTTTTACTTTTTTTTAGTTGTATCACAGAATGATTCAGGTTTATCCAGCATCTTCGAGTGTCTTTGTCATGTGTGAACACTTATTGGACAAAGCATGTACAGCATGAATTCCAAAAACATTAGGACACTGAATGAAAACAGAATGGAATAATGCCAAATCTCATGAACCTCTATTTCATTCATAACAGAATGTAGAAAATGTATCAGATGTTAAAGTGAGACACATGAACTGAGTAGACCAATAGCTGGACCTTTGTTGTCACGATCTGAGCACAGGGGGATTTCACCGTGCTTTGTCTCTGCCTTTTTGTTTTTCCTTATTTGCATAATATTATATTTTGGAGTTACCTAACCTGTGATGTTATTTCTAATTTGTTTTCACATATTCAGTATTGTTTCTTTGTATGATTTATTTTCCTGTTTACGTTCAGTGTAGTTTTGTTATTTACATATTTGGGTTTATTTATCCTTATTTGCTTCCACTTTGTTTTTGCCAGTGTCTTCTCTTTCTTTCTTTCTTGGGGGTTGCAGTTGTCAGGGGCACTTCCAGGGTTTTTCCCTGGTTGTGGGCGGTGGTCCTGTCAAACTGTCATCCCCGTCTCCTCTCCTCATGACTCACAGCTGATTGTCATTTTCTCCCCAGGCCGCTCATGTGATTCACACCTGTCATCATTTGTTTCATTTTTGTCTAGCCTTATTTAAGGGCCGTTATGTTCATTTCTCCTTCCCGGAGTCTTGAGTTTCTCTCCCTTCGTCTCCATCAGAACCCAGCCCTTTTTCTGGTGTGTTTACTTGTAACTTTGTTTTCTTGACAGTTTGGATTTTTGTGTTGGAGCACTGTGTTGGACTTTGTGCTTTGTTTCTTTAATAAATTTCACAAACTAGCACGTGGGTCTCTCCTCTCTGCCCCAAGGGGCAACTCATGACATTTGTGAGATGAATGTTGGAACTGTGTAAAGTGATTAAAGCTAACCTTGTCTGCATATGGAAGAACATGTGCATCATATTATTTCTGAGAAATTATTAGATTTAAGATCTACATTGGAAATGAGTTAATACAGGCAGTTGGCAGTTAAGCAAGATGCATATTATTATTGAAAATAAACCTGCTGAACGCCAAGTTAGTTTTCAAGCAGTTAAAAATATTATAATAAAAACTCTGTGGTTTTCTGTCCTTTATTTTTTTTTTAAATAAGTCTACAGTTCAGCTGTGCCATAAAACATTCATCAATCCATCCATTCACCTTCTACTGCTTATCCAGGGATTCGGGTCATGGGGCACCAACAGGCAGAGTAGTCTGGTTCACACAACACCATGGTCCCCATTATCACTCCTGCAGGTGGGGAGCCCACTGGAGGGCGGACCCATGTGGCTCCTTTGGGTACACTAGAGCTACGTTCCGATCCACAGTGTACTCCAACTGTATTCCCTACTCCCTGCTCTATTCTCAGGAAATATCAGTTAAGTTAACTGGCCTTCACAAAATTTCTCCATTTGAAACGCCCTGTAACTGTCGATCCCCTCCTCTGTGCATTACCACGGTAACCATGGACACATACTGATACTACGTTGGATAATTTATATTTCCTAAATAAAATATTAGGACAAATATATTTTTATTACTATCAGTTGATATAAACAATAACCAGCAGTTTATCAGTTTAGCTTGTTAATAACATTAGCAACAATAGTTTGTTTTACTTGTATTTGAGGTGCAACGACTTATGGGTAATCATCTTGTCAAGTTCCATTGAAGTGATGTACGGTTGTTCACTTCACTGCTCAGTTCTCAGTTCCCTTTGAACTGAAGACCGTTCGCTCCCTTCGGTTTGGAATCTCGGCAGAATACCCTGTGCAGTCCACTTCAGAGTACACTATTGGGCAATTGGAACGCACCTTGGGTCCTTGATGTAGCATTTTTTGTGGCGAGCCACTGGACCGCTCTTAGTCTGGCCCCTCACCCAGGAACAGTTTGCCTTTGGAGACCCTACCAGGAGCAAGTTGCCCCAGACAACATTGGTCCTGGGATCTTTTGGGCACTTAAACCCCTCCACCATGATAAGGTGGCAATCCACAGAGGGAGCCAGAAAACACTTGTCATTCATTTTGATAAACATTAATACCAGTTGGAAATGGGAGAGACTTCTGAACTGACTGACTCTAAGCTAATGACTCCTGAACATCTCTGCTTGAGACTTGCTTGAAATGTGTTCTTGCATTGTGAAAATGGCATCTGTTACAGCCAGTGTTGTGAGTAACACCTTACAAAGTAACATGTTACTGTAACACCACTACTTTTGCAGTAACTTGCTGTGTAGCAAAATTACTGTTTAAAAATTCAATAATGTTTTACAATTACTGAAAATTGATCAGATGTGTTACTTGCGTTACTTGTTTTATTAACACGGATAGATATTTTTAGCCCAAATATAAACTGATCCTACATAGCTGGTGGAGCCGTCAGTCTCCTCCGTGGGTTGGTTTCCTGTCCTGCTCACATCGCAAACAGGTGGAAAGAAATGCCGTGGCAGTGGTGACTTTTCATATCAAGCCCTTATCACCTGTTGTCCAAGTGGTGAGTAGCCCCAACATGAGCTCCTATCCATCCATCCATCCATCCATCCATCCATCTTCTACCGCTTTTCCAGAGGTCCGGGTCGCGGAAGCAGCAGTTCAAGCAGAGAAACCCAGACTTCCCTCTCCCCAGCCACCTGCTCCAGCTCTTCAGAGAGGATACCAAGGCGTTCCCAGACCATCTGGGAGACATAGTCTCTCCACCGAGTCCTGGGTCTGCCCCGGGGTCTCCTCCCAGTGGGACGTGCCTGAAACACCTCAAGTGGGAGGCGTCCAGGAGGCATCCTAATCAGATGCCCATACCACCTCAACTGACTCCTTTCAATGTGGAGGAGCAGCGGTTCTACTCTGAGCCTCTCCCGGATGACTGAGCTCCTCACCCTATCTCTGAGGGTGAGTCCAGCAATCCTACGGAGAAAGCTCATTTCAGCCGCTTGTATCTGCAATCTTGTTCTTTCGGTCATTACCCAAAGCTCGTGACCATAGGTGAGAGTAGGAACGTAGATTGACTGGTAAATCGACAGCTTTGCCTTAGAACTAAGCTCCCTCTTCACCACAACAGACCGGTACAACGTCCGCATCACTGCAGATGCTGCTCCAATCCGTCTGTCAATCTCTCACTTTGAGCTCCTATCCGCAGTTGTGTAAATGTGTAAATTGTCTAAGTAATTGTGCAAGTTTTCTTACCGCACAGGGAAAAAGTGACTGTGATTTGTTGCAGTAAAGACCAGCTTCTTTTAAGGTGAACTTTCATTTATCTGTGCTTTCTATTTTTATTTTATCTTATTCATTTACATGCTGTTATGATATGCAATGATTTCATGGAAGTAAATCCTCTAAATATGCGTTTTTAATGGGCTAGTCCAGGGGTGTCAAACATAATGGTCGTGGGCCAACAATGGCCCACAAGGGGGCCCAAAAATTTTCTCTGTGAATTTACAGCTTTATTTGTAGTAATTTTCTGACTTTCTACTGATTACAATAGTTTGTGTAAATCTGAGACATTTTTACTCTGCAAGATGAGACTTTTTTCTCATCAGTTTTTCTTTTTCTTCTTTATTCTGATGAGAACATGGGGCCCTTGATCTTGCTATGTGTGCAAGATGATTTACGTATGCATTTAAAAGTAACGTGAAAGTTACTTTTCCAAGTAACTAGTTACTTTTATCATGCAGTAATTGGTAAAGTAACTCAGTTACTTTTGAAAAGAAGTAACTAGTAACTGTAATTAGTTACTATTTTTTAGTAGCTTGCCCAACACTGGTTACAGCTATGCCTCTATACTGTTTATTATTATTATTATTATTATTATTATTATTATTATTATTTTGTTTTCAAATACAATTTAACACACACACACACACACACACACACACACACACACACACACACACACACACACACACACAAACAAATCAATCATTAACTTAATCTTATCAACATAGCCATCATGAAACAGCTTCAATTCAAGGGTAAATGACTTTAAAAAATCATCCTCCGGGGACTTTTTCACCAAAGATTTTTTTTTTTTAAATATTACACCCAGTTGTAGTCTCAAAATCTAAATTCTGTTGAAAACAAAATCTTTTTATCCCATTTTTTTGTCCGTTTATTCATATATGGATCATTCACATACATTTGTCTGGTATAAAACACCACGGTGTCTGTTGTCTTCTGGAGATTTGCAGCCCATGTTATATTTAGACTAACTTTGATCACCTCTTTTTTATTTGTGCCCTTTCAAGGGCCTCATTTAGTTCTTTGGTAATTACCCCTGACAACTTCCATAAATTAGCATAATTTCCTTTGAAAGGATTTACAGTTTGTCTTCTGAGTGGTGTGCTGCACTATACCAGGTCATCCTATTCTCAAAAGTTCTCACAAGTGGTCTGTGTTTACCATCTTGAACACAAAGACTCTTTTGTGTTCAGAAAGTTACCACCTCCACTCAAACGTTGGGAGGATAAAGAGTGATTTTATTTCATATAACTATTTCCTTTGCATCAAAAACCCTTAGATATATTAAAAGCTTGAAAAACTTTATGCTTTACTTCTATTATTCCAATATATTCTTATTCTGGTCATGCAATACTGGATATTGCACCTGGGTCACAGCCATCTTCATCAATATTTGACGCTCAAAATCCCTCTTTAAACATAGCCACGGAGTGTCAGTGAAGAGGCTGACAGGGTGCTGGTGCTACTGGTGTAAATCAACCATCTGTGACAGTGAAGATATGAGTACATACCCCATGCCCCCCCCCCCCTTCCCAAAGTTGCAGATTCCCAATGTGCCCCTGCTGTATGGAGCGTGGTGGAGGCACAGAACAGCATCTCCGGGACCTGTTAAAATAGCAGAAAATAAGAAGGAAAAAGCATAGCAGCATCACGATTGCCTTAACGCTGAAGAAGGTTTCCCAGTTTTCCTACAATCCAGCTCCATTCTAATAGGTTGTGTAGGTTGTGAAGATCATAGTTGGGTCTCCATCCAGAGTGAAGGGGGCCTTAGGCATTAAAACGTTTAGGATTAGGCACTTTAGCTTCTTCATTCAGGTTTAGGAAAAGATGAGGGTTTCCTTTGATTAACCATGTTGGTTCTGTAACGCTCCACCTCGTCACATGACATCTCTCCATACATTGTCTCAACCCAGAGCTTTACTTTTTGAAGCCCTGAAGAACAGCAACATATCACATGATTAAGATCAGGCTAGCTTAGCCATTACACAAACACATTATTACGTAGACACCAAGCAAACCGTTGCAGCAACCTGCTCACTGCACACCACAGCTCAGTGCACCACAGTATGGAGCCAATATTCAAATTTTGGTTTCATTCATAACAGCTTTGACAGTATATTATGTGCCCAGCACGGGGATAGATTAGTTAACCCCTTACAACTCAGCAAACTAGAGAAGCAGTGTGAAGATGGTCACTGGCATATCAGGCTAGCTTAGCCATTCACTAATTCAAGGCTCAGGTGCAAGTCACATGGAATTAATTGGATGTCAAAATATAGTTATTGGACATTAAAGCAATTGGTGTCTCCATGGGGGAAAATTAAAATCTATAATACCTTTAAAAAAAAGTTCTCTAAAAGTGTATTTTGGGGCAAAGGGCCAGTCCTTGAGCTTCACTTCAAGTCAATCTGTGCACATGGGTGGCCTGATGTAGTTCACACTGGTTGTCTTGTTGCCTGCTCCTGTCTTTTTTCCTGCTTCCAAAGAAGAAAAACAACAAACCCTTAGCTTTTTACTCAGTTGCATGGTCCCCTATTAAGCTGGATTCATGCTGCACCTCTGCTGTCCGCGTACGTGCAACCGGAAACCTCGTGTGACGAAATTTACATCATCGTCTCCAGTCCGCTAGTGTCCGGAGTGCGCGACCGGGGACGACCGCGTGCAGCCCAAATTTTGTGACCGCACCACCTGTCCACGACCTGAACGCATTGACAGCACATGGGCAAGACTGAACAGCCCATCACTAGGTGGCGATATCGACACAGCATACAAAGACAAAGTAGACGAAGAAGACAACGAGGAGGTGGAAGACGAGAATAAACATACTTTTTGTAATTCTGAGGCAGAACATAGTAACACGCAACAATTCTTCCCTCGGTGACCCTCGGTGGTTCAACAACGCCATTGTTGTTGATGTGCATTGCTCTCGCGTTTCTTTGTTGGTAAAAATCCTGGCACGTCACCACATTGGCACTACCTATAGGGTGGGAGTGAAACTGCAAATGATGGCTGTTCACATGCGTCAACCACTTGGCCTGAGTAGATGAAAAAAGTGAGCATGTACAGTGCCGCATGTACGGTGGGCTTGTCCAAAGCACACACGGACCAAAGCAGACTAGAGGGGAACTGAGCATGAATAAGGCTTTAGGGAAGGCTATTTTTGTCATTGCCTGAAATTTTGGATTCTATATTTTTCTCCTTCTTCAGTATATTCAGTTAGGACCCTTTACACAGATAGAGATCATTGGGTGACCACCAAGAGATGAAAAATTGGCCTAATCTCTCAACAATCTCTTAAAGTCTTGAAAAAGTCATTTCTGTGTAAATGTTTGGTGGATTGCTGTGCAATTTTCATGATGATCTATAGAGATATTTTAAAGACCCTTTAGAGATCATTGAGTGACCAGGAGAAATTGCTGAGGGATCATTGAGAGTTTCTTTGGTGACCAAAGAAGTATATGCATATTTGAGAGGTTTCTAGTGCTCTTCTGCCCCCTTTACATGGGGATGAAGCTTGTTGAGCGATTGCTGAAAGATGAAAAAATGGCCAGATATCTCAATGATCTTTCAATAACCACTCAACTATCTCCCAATGATCTCCCAGAGATCTTTCAATGATCTCTCAGCAATCTTTCAATGAACACCAAAATTTTTCATCCCAAAGGTAGAGGTGGCCCAGGGACCAGTGAGGGATCACTGACTGTTCAAAGAAAGACCAACAGAGTTCATTTGAAAAATTGCTGAGAGATCATTGGGAGATCACTGGGTGATCAATGAGGTCATTGAGTACTCCTTGAGAGACTGCTGAGAATTCATTGAGAGATTGCTTCCCTTTAATGATTGTTAATAGATTGTTTTGGACAGAGTCAAAACTTTGAGGAATGTGGAGCTCATTGAAGATCTCTGAAATCTGAATCAACAATCTTGTTTAGTGTTCTATTACAAGAAAGGCATTAATGATACATCAGTTTGCAGTAATGATCCAAAAGCAGTGAACGCAATTTGGTTCAACCAGAGCAGCCTATTGTATGTAAATATCCTCGCATTATTTGTGGAAAGAAGACAGTGGAAACCTGGTGGCTTGGAAGAACATGGAACACATTGTGACCAACTTACTGAAGCTGCCTTGAGCGAAAAGAACAAAATAGCTCTAAAAGTCACAAGAAATAATATTTGTATTTGGCAGGAATGAAGCCATTTGTGTTCACATGTCCATTCTCAAGTCTATTCCATATTTATGACTGAATGAAGCTGTAGGAATCAGTGAGGCGATCTCAACAACACTGACATTTTCTGAAACTTTACAGCTCTTGTATTCATCTCAAAGTAACTTGCCAGACTTGAGAAAAGCCAACTGGTGTCAGTTCAAATTCCTCTTAAATGTTGACAAACGCTTCAGATTACAGGCAGCAAAGGTTTTGTTTCTTTTTAATATCAACCAGGAGTGGAGTCAGATGGTGGGTCAGACACAAATCACTGAAGCACTACTTATTACAGATGGTAAGGAAAGCAATTTTAGCTTGTCTGTTGAGGACAGGACTGGGGGATTTAACAAAAGATGAAAGATAGGGAAAGGGCCATGTGCTGTGAAAATTGGGAAGAAAATGAGAGGATGAAAGAAGTGAGGTGGATTCACCAAACGTTGAGAGATAGTTTGATAGGCTGCAGTGAGAGAAAATTCTGCTTTACAGCGGGCAGAGCAGATGACTGTGGAGAGCAAAATACATCTTGCCCATATTTTTACTGGAGTGGTGTTAACTTGAGACCGCAAGGGGATTTGGTATAAAATCTCTGTGACATTATCTATCTATCTATCTATCTATCTATCTATCTATCTATCTATCTATCTATCTATCTATCTATCTATCTATCTATCTATCTATCTATCTATCTATCTATCTATCTATCTATCTATCTATCTATCTATCTATCTATCGATATAGATATAGATATAGATATAGATATGAATGAAAAATGAAAATGAAAATGACCTCAGCAAAGAATATAGTTTCTGCCTGACCACTTTCTTCCATGGTACAAAAAAACCCCTGTGCCTTCTATAGTGACATTATCTTCATGCATGACAATGCACCATTTCATGCTGCAAAGAATACCTCTCTGTCATTGGCTGCTATGGGCATAAAAGGAGAGAAACTCATGGTGTGGCCCCCATCCTCCCTGACCTCAACCCTATTGAGAACCTTTTGGAGCATCCTCAAGAAAAATATCTACGAGGGTTCATATCAAAACAGCAGCTGTGGGAGGCTATTCTGACATCTTGCAAAGGAATTCAAGCAGAAACTCTCCCAAAACTCACAAGTTCAATGGATGCAAGAATTGTAAAGGTTATTCTTTTTTTTTTCTCTTTCTAAATTTAACCTTTATTTAACCAGGCAGGACAGATTAAGGACACATTCTTATTTACAACTGTGGCCTGGGTGGAAGGGGGAAGGGGCAAGGGACAACTCACATTCATACCTCCCCAGTTGATGCCAATTAACCTAAGCTGCATGTTTTTGGCCCCTGCGGGAGGAAACTGGTGAAATCCTGGAGTAAATCCACGCAGACATGGGGAGAACATGCAAACTTCACACAGAAAGATCACCATTGGTCAGGGGATGGGAATGAACCCGAGATCCCATTGCCAAGGGTGAGTTGCTGTGTTGCCACAGTGCTAACCACTGCACCACCATGCTGCATTCCTTATATCAAAGAAGGGGTCCTATGTTAACATGTAGCTTGGCCTGTTAAGACGTTTTTGATTGAAATAGCTCTTGATTTCAGTAAATATGACCTCCTAATGCTGCAGATTAAACAAATGACCATTTTCAGTTCTTTACAACCAATAAAATGTTTTGAAACTGTTGTGCATAATGACTTGGAACAGTGCATTTTGAGATTTTTTATTTTTGCAAAAAAAAAGTTATCATTGGGAAGTTTGTTCAATAAAATTTGAATTACATGTATTCTCTAACGGCTGATGACTTGAAAATTATACTGAATGTCATTTGCATCGAATATTTAGGAAAATCAGAGACAAATATCATTTGCATAATACTTTGGAATGCAGTGTATTATTGATCCTTGTGAGTATTCTGTCCAATAGTTTCCAAGTGTTACAGCCCCTGTGTTGTTCTTTTGTGTTTCTTAGTGTAAATAAACAATGATTCTCTTGAATTCTGCCTGCACATTTGAGTCCAGTAATTGCTGCGTATGTAACATGTAGGCCGAGGGGGTAGTTAAAAACATAACTTTCGACTTCCGGTCTGGACGCCATGGCGACTGCAGCTTAACACTGAAGCTCTCAGACCCAATCCAAGATAACACCTTGAAAATCAAACTTAACGGATTTTTGGAGGAGTGAAAATCAAAAGACAAAATCATCATGTCTAAAGGAAAACGAAGAAACTGAAATTCTCCAGGCCAGGACACGTATCGGCCGGAGAATCTGAACTGGAAGATCTCCGTTCAGAAGACTAGGAACTGGTGGTAGCTAACAAAAAGGTTAGCCTGAAATCGCTATTTGAAGAGCTATGACGATTTCGCCGAGAGGTTACGGCCGAATTTCGGGAATTCAGAGACGAATTGAAAAGGACAAACAGCAGAGTGGACCAGGCCGAGAACCGAATCTTGGAAGCAGAGGAACGAATAAAAGTGCTCGAAGATTCTGTGCTGGACCTACGCAAAAGACAAGCATCTATAGAGGCTAAGCTAGCCAACCAAGAAGGAAGAGAGAGAAGAGACAATATAAGAATTCATGGTCTGATAGAAGGAGCCGAAAACGGTTTTAACTCAATGGCAGAATGCGTGGAATCTTTACTAAGAGAGAAATTGGATATTCCACAAACCACCGACTTAAACATAGAAAAGGCACATCGTTCATTAGCCGCTAGGCCAGCGGCGGAAGCGCCCCCACGTTCGGTGTTGGTAAGATTTTCCAATTTCAAAATAAAACAAGAGGTTGTAAGACTGGCTTGGCAGAAAAAAGGATTTATGCACCAGGAGAGAAAAGTCTTCGTGGAACACGATTACGCCCCGGAGGTCCTTAAAAAGCGCAGGGAATACAATGACGCGAAAAAGGTGTTAAGAGAGAAGAAACTGCGCTTTCAGACGCCATTTCCTGCGAAGTTAAGGGTCTTCTACGGTGAAGAAACATGTCTCTATAATTCGGCGAAAGAAGCAACAGCTGATATGGCGAGAAGAGGGCTCCCGGTAACGGTATTTAAACCCGCAGCAGACCCGAGTGAGAAGATCAAAACGCAAACATGGACAACACAAAGACCTTCAAAATCCACGGGCCAGCAGCGGGAAACCCAGCGCCAGAGCGTCGCGGATAAACTGTCCGTTTTCAGGTTGGAATAGCGACCATTTTTTTTTTTTTGAATCAATCTGCACATCCAACCCCCCTCATACAAGGTAACAAACATTAAAGGAGATGCGTATTCAGCATGTGGTAAAACATTTCATGGAACAGTCATAATATTTGAAACAAATAAGTCTTTTTAATTAAAAAAAAACAACAAACTTGTTAAAATAGAAATGTGACAATAATCCACATGTTCTCCTCACACTAACAAATACTGTTTTTGCGTGAATGTTTGATGTGATGGGGGTGGGAGGGTGCACACAATTTCACAGGGTATAGGCATAAAAGGACAAAAAAAATCATTACAAGTTCGGATTGGGTTCTGAAACTCACGTTAAAAGCATGGGACAACTTACAGGGGTAAGAGAGGGCCCTCAACACGTAACAGAGTTTGAGGAATTCCCCTCAGAGCCTTCACTCCATCAAGGCTCTTCCAGGGTCTTCAAAAAGACCTCAGCTCAGGAAGTTCTTTTGACAGCTTTTTGTTTTAAAGTTTTATACACTATGTTCTTAATGTTTTTCTTGTTTTTAATGTTCTTTCAGTTTCTGAGTAGCACAAAAGAGGGCCACCACACAGTTATACTAAACAAAACGACACAATGGAGAAACAGGGTGTAACCAAAATAATTTCATATAATGTAAAAGGAATCCTGAATCCAGTTAAAAGATCCAAGATTCTAGGCAAAATGAAAAAAGACAAAGCAGGAATAATATTTTTACAAGAAACCCACCTAACAGACGTGGAGCACAATAAACTCAGTAGACAAGGGTTTAAAATGATCTCTTCATCTTCATATAAGTCAGGGAGGAGGAGGGGAGTAGCAACATTGATATCAACCAAAATTACATTTGAAAAAAAATCAGAACACAAAGATAAAGAAGGGAGATACAGTTTGGTAACTGGGCGGCTAGAGGGAGAAGATATCACCCTGCTGAATGTGTATGCTCCCCCAGGGGCTAACTGGAAATTTTATAAAAATGTATTTGACCTAATGATAACTAAAGCTCAAGGTTTAGTGATATGTGGTGGGGACTTCAATCTTAGACTGAATCCATACTGGGATGCTTCTGGTAATTCTCCACATCAAAATAACACCCAAAGCAGGAAGACTCGGATGCTACTAAAAGAAATGGGAATCTGTGATGTGTGGAGGGATCTCAACCCCAATGTAAACGACTATACATTTTACTCAACTCCACATTCATCATACTCAAGGATTGACTGTTTTTTTATGTTTAATAGAGACATTGGAAGAGTAGAAACATGTAAAATAGGACTGATGGATCTCTCTGACCACAGTCCGATCTACATGGACTTAAATATCCAAAAATACACAAATAATACATTTTCTTGGAGGTTAAATTCAAATGTCCTGAAAGGACCATTGCAAGATGAATTGGAATCAGATATTCTCAGATATTTGGAAGAAAACGATAATGGAGAAGTATCCCCTTTAATACTGTGGGATGCATGCAAAGCTGTAATAAGAGGAAAGATTATTGCAAAACTGGCAACCCAAAAGAAACTAAGACAAGAAAAACTATCCACATTAGAGTCAGAACTTAGGAACCTAGAAAAAGAACACAAAGGCAACACTCATTCTACTGACTCGCTCAAGATTAAGGAAATTAAAAACCAAATAAATGAGATCTACACAATAGAAATCCAGAAGAAACTTACATTTTTGAAACAAAAATACTATGAAGCAGGCAGTAAATCAGCAAAATTGCTAGCCTATAAATTGAGGAAACATCAAACAGAAAGAGCAGTCTACAAAATCAGAGACCCAGTATTAAAGGAAATAAAATTCAGAATTCAGGATATTCTTAAAAGCTTTGAGAATTACTATAAAAACTTATACTCCCACAAAAAAACATAAAAATGCATCCGAGGCATTCCTAAACACATTAAACCTTCCCCAACTTACGGAGTCACAAAATAAAACACTACTGTCAGAAATACAACCTAAAGAATTGGAAAAAGCAATTATGAAACTTAAAGCTAACAAATCCCCAGGAGCTGATGGCTATACAGCAGAGTGGTACAAAACCTTTAAACAGCAACTATCTCCTCTCCTCCTGAAAACATTTAATTATGTCCTCCACACAGGGGAAATCCCCCCTCCTGGAGAGAAGGGGTCATTGCAGTTATACCTAAACCTGAAAAGGATAAACTAGAGTGCTCCAACTACAGACCAATCAGTGTACTAAATCAGGACTATAAGCTTTTTACCATTATCCTTGCCAAAAGGTTAGAAAATATACTGACAGACCTAATTCATTTAGACCAAACAGGTTTTATAAGACAAAGACAGACACAAGACAACATTCGACGCACTTTACACATAATTAATCATATAAAAAAATATAACTTAAATGCAGTCATATTGGGATTAGATGCTGAAAAAGCATTCGATTCGGTTGACTGGTCTTTTCTATATAGAATCTTATCCAGTTTCAATTTTCATAACAACTTCATTAGAACTATACAGGCATTATATAAAAAACCAACAGCTAAAATAAGGATTAACGGTAATTTATCATCATCTTTTGAAGTGGAAAGAGGATGTCGTCAGGGCTGCCCCATGTCTCCACTGCTCTTTGCAATCTTCATAGCACCTCTGAGCCAATGGATAAGACAAAATCAAAAAATTCAAGGTATTACACTTGGTCAGAAGGAACATAAAATAGCACTCTTTGCTGATGACATTTTAATATACCTAGGGCAGCCGGACACTTCTTTACCAGAACTAACCTCAGTTTTTTCAGAGTATGGAGATTTATCGGGGTACAAATTAAACATGCATAAAACCAAATTTTAACATTCAACTATGACCCAAATCATTATTCACTAAGCAAACTCAAAACTAACTGGGAGTCGGAATCTATGAAATATCTGGGGGTCAATATCCCGAAACAACTCAACAAAATTATATCACTAAACTATGATCCACTGGTGACAAAAATAAAATCTGACCTAGCAAGATGGAATATGATACCATTCTTGGGTACTGCACAAAGAATTGAAGCAGTCAAAATGAATATACTTCCACGTCTTCTATACCTTTTCCAAACAATACCGGTAGAACCTCCCAAAAAAACATGGCAGGAGCCGGACAGAAGGATCTCAAGATTCATATGGCAGGGCACGAGACCTAGAATCAGATATAGAACCCTACAGCTAAACAAAGACAAAGGTGGGCTTGCGCTGCCAAATATCAGGGACTACTTTAAAGCCGCACAAATTAAAACTTTAGTAGAGATATGTAACCCAGTCTACACTGCACAATGGAAGGAGATCGAATGCCAAATAACAAGTGACATCCCCCTACAGGCGATAATAGGGAACAATGCCTTACCTAAGCTTTTGAATAACACTAACCTGTGGATAGAGACCCCGCTAAAAATTTGGTTTAAGATAGTCAGAGAGAATCAAACTAAAGAGCCCTATCGACTTCTGCAATAGATTGCCTATGATCAAGACTTTACTCCTTATAAAACAGACACCAGATTTAAAAAGTGGAAGGAGAAAGGGCTGATAAAATATTACAATTTTTTTAAAGGGCAAATTTTAAGACGTTTTGAAGATTTGAAAAAACAAGGCTTAATAAATCAAGACCTTTACAGGTTCTTCCAGCTTAGACACCACATAAACAATATACTTAAAAAGGAGGATTTGGAAAGAGCCCAGTCAGGTGTTCTGAAGGTCTTCTTAATGGCATATAAAGGGATCCCAGGGATCAGATACATTTCTAAAATATACCAAGGTCTTCAAGACTTAAAAGGAGACAACACATCATATATAAAAGAGAGATGGGAAAAAGAGGGGAATTTCACTTTACAACTGGAAATATGGGAAAAGCTAAATAAACAGCAATGGAAAAGTACCTCATCCCTGCAGTGGAGAGAATTTGGATGGAAAAAAGATTTTTCAGAACACCTGCACAAAACAAATTTACCCATAAGGGATTGAACTGTTGGCGCTTGTGTGGTGAAAAGACTGCAAATCATTTTCATGTGTTTTGGTCATGCCCAGTTATCCACCAATATTGGACCAATGTACAGACAATATTGGGGAAAATATTCAAAATAACAGTTCCCTTTTCTTTTGTAACTTTGTATTTGGGTTTACTACCGGACTCACTGGAAAGACGAGGAGAAAAATACTTATTCAATGTTTTAATATTGGCAAGCAAAAAAGCTCTAACTAAAAAATGGATGTTGAAGGACTGTCCTACACCTGAAGATTGGATTAACGTGATCCAAGACATTTACTCGATGGAAAAGTTGACATTCGCACTGAGACAGGACATGGATGGGTTCATGAACTTTTGGCAACCCTGGATCGCATATGTGTCTTCCATTAGATCTAATCTTTGACAAATACCATTTCAATAATGGTTCCGCTCTTTGTTCCAATGCTACTCAGATGCTCTTTTACCTTTATTTACTTACTTTTTCTTTTTGTTTGTTTTTTGCTGGTTTGTTTGTTTTTGTTTTTTTGTTGTTGTTTTTTTCTCTTTAATTTCACTTTTTCTTTCACTTTAAAAAAAAAGGGGGTGTTGTAAGAATTATTCTTCCAATGTTGCCAGATATCAGAAAATAAGGGAACATGTGATGAAAATGTAAACAATGCATTGCTGTAACGACCTGTATACCCTTTACAAAAACTTAAATTAAAAAAAAAAAAATAACTTTCAGGTTCTTTAAAAACAGATGAAGAGTCACAGGTAGCAATCAAAGGAGAAACTCTGAAATGGGGAAGTTCAAAGGATTTATTTACAATAAAATATGTACAACCAATGGCCACTTAAATAAAAAGCCTAAACTAAAACCTAAGAATTAAAATTAAGTTAAAATAAGCTAAAATAGAATAAAATACTGACCAAAAAAACTTAAGCTAAAAAAAAATAAAAGTGGGCTAAAAAACAAACAATAAAAGTCCTTAAAAGCTGAGGAGGAGGATCCACTCTTAAAGGCCCGGTTCCGTTTGCCTCCACAACACTGACGCCCTCAGGAAACCTGTACAGGGGAAGACACTTGCCAGCAGTATATCCAGATTTCTATTGTCATAAACCTCATCATCATAGTCATTGTCATGGGGTGCTGCTATCTGGTAACCAGATACTACAGCCCAGGCAGAGCTCCTCACTCTGCTCTTGCTGCCCTTTGCCTGCAGCACCATCAATCGCTCCACTAGTGATATTATGCTCGACACCGCCCACTCGACAGTGATTCGAGCAATATAACACAGAAGTGTCATGAGCAGAGTGTTGAGCACTGTGTCAACATGGCCATCGTCACGTGACTGTTGCGAACGAGGCCTCTTTGTCACATCATGTGATATGAGACCTGGCGAGAAATTTGAAAGGGCTCGGTGTTGCATACATCAATAGTGAAGGTTTTAAAAGGGGTCTAATTCACCACTCAAACTAAGGGTTTTTTGAGAGGAGATTTGTTATCATCATTGCATTCGCTATTTGAGTAGAAGTCAGGGACAGTATTACACAAGCTAGAATTAGGTTTAGGTTTAGTAACATTAAACAACACATTACATGTACTAAATATTACACATAGACACATTAGTGATGTGAAACTGAGGCCTTATAACACAATGAACAACTCTGAGACAATTGCTTCATGATCGACAGTGTTATGAAACATTTAATAAAGAGTGCCATCTGCTGACTGAGTGTCAGAACTGCATTTGAGTAGAAAACCTGAAAAAAATCTCAATGCTTTTTTTTTTGAGCATTTGCCCATCCGAGGTCTATTCAAAATTGGATGGCGGGAACAAACAATATAAAGCAAACAAAAAAACCCTAATTATAATAAGTCACGTGATGTGACTGACATAACGAGGCCTTACTTGCTACAGTCACGTGACTGTGGGCGTGCTGAAACAGCGCTCAATGCACTGCTCATAATGCAAAAAAAAAACGGCAAGGGACATTGGACAGCTCCTATTACTATAATAAAAAAAAGACTATCAGAGAATTGTTGTGCTCTTTACTCTCTCTCTTTAAATATACCCCTCTTTTTCTTGTTAATTGGAATGTGAAGTTTGACTGAGTGTATATTTTTGTGAAAGTTCTGATTTTGTAACTCTTTTGTAACCTTTATCCTCATCGAGAGTTTGTATGTTGTATTTTGTTATATTAAATAAAAAAAAATACTCATGACACTTCTGCTTTATATTGTGCAAATCAGTGTTGAGTGGGCGGTGTCAAGTGTAACATCACTACCCCTACCCCTATGGATTGGGACACCCCTTCATGGCTGCATATGGCCAAAGTGACTGTAGAGTGTAGCTGTCTTACCGGCCACTACTGAAATTCACCAGCCATTGGCCGGTGTTAACCATTTGAGTGTGAGAATTTGTGTGCCCCTAGTGGCAGAGCGTGGTACTGCACATGCCTTCTCACTCTGACCTTGTCAAAAGTAAGTGAGAAATTTCTGTTTTTTTTTAAATGTACTGATTTCTTGTTCATATACTTTGAAGATAAGCTGATGAGGTACCTCTGTACAAAAAAACGGTGTCAAAAGACTGAACCATTTTTTGTGTAAATATGTCCAAAGTCCAGTTTTGACTGAGTTATGGAATTTAAAGAGGTGCCGCGACATTATGCAAATTAGATGCGTAAATTAACTCCTGTCTGAAACTTTGGATCATATTTGACATCTCTGTAATTGACAGTAAGTCATTATCTCTTACCACTTTCAAGTTATAGCCTTGGAAATCTGAACTATTTTATTGACAAAAAATATTTACCACTCTTGACCACTAGGGGGTATGTCGCAGTTCTGCACCATACACACTCAAAGGGTTAATGCCAAGCCCTGCATTCTCTCTCTCTCTCTCTCTCTCTCTCTCTCTCTCTCTCTCTCTCTCTCTCTGTCTCTCTCTATATATATCTCAGAGGTATTGTTCACTGAAAATTGTCCTTCCACAGAATTTTTCCAGCAATGACTACAAATTCTGAAAGCTGTCTATCATTTGACAGATTATATGGAAGGTGATCTAATTAAAGTCAATTAAAATGATAGATAACTGACTGACAGAATTTTTACAAGCCTGTCAGAGAAAATGACATAAAAATTGTAATGCAACCTGTGATATAGAGTATTGCCCTTTTTTCAGATTTTTAACTCAGGTGCAGTTCTGACAGTCAGTCACCAGATAGCAGTCTTTATTAAATGTTTCATAACACTGTGTTGCTCATGAAGCAATTGCCTCAAAGTTGCTCATTATTTCAGGAGGCCTCGGTTTTAACATCACTATGCTTCACACAGAAGTGTCTTCAAAGACACTTGGGTCTTTGGGGTAATGGTGGTCCTGGCCATTATTGCTCCTCCTCCTCAGTCTTGCCCTCCTTCAGCCAGGCCTTCCCTCAGGCAGGGCTCCTTCCTCCTGGCACAAGCTGTCTCCTCAAGCAGGACTTTTCTGGACAGCCAAAGCACCTTTTATATCATGTGCAGCCGCAGGTGCTGCACATCACAGTCAACACAGGTGCTGCTGATTAGTAATAAGGAGAAGCAGGGTGGAAGCAAATAACATTTCCAACTAAAAGCACACAGTTAAAATACAAAAACTGCAAAACATCCAAACTTATAAAACATACAACATAAATTGAAAAACTACATAAAATCCAAAAATCACAATAAAATTCTTCCACCCCTTGACATGTACCTCTGGTACGCAGCAATTCACCATGACGGTGAATAAGACGTGCAGTCTTTAGTCCCAATGATGCTTCTTTTTTGTCTTTCTGCTTCTCCCTTTTGGGGTCGCCACAGCGTATCATCAACTTATATTGCGATGATTGGCATATTGATTTGGCAAGGATTTTTATGCTGGATGCCCTTCCTGACACAACCCTGCCATTTATACTATACTTGTCCACTGGTTCAGTCGTTTTTCTGTTTCCCATTCATTGTGTATTGGAAACGCAATGGAAAGCATTTGGGTTTGCATTGGTGAAAACCAGATTGCGGTTTGCCAAGTCACCCGTGGGTTCCCCTACAGCTCATTTGCATAAACATTACGATCGGTCATGATTTTTTCCATATAGTCATGCACCAGAGGCAGCACTCTCATCCTGAACTTTTAAACCAGCGAATTTGATGTCAAATAATGACAGATTCATTAACTGAACCTACTATTTCTCACATGAAGTGATGTTAGAAACACTTTTTGCTGGTTTGTTTTAAATATATGGAGACCAACAATGCCATATTGTCCAGTAGCAGCCAGGAGCTGAAGACTGCCCACGGATGGCTCCGTCGACCAGTCCAGTGAACCAGCCAGCAGGAGAGGAGAAGACAAGTGAGGAGGCGGGGGAGAAGAGAAGCAGATCTGTACATTACCTGTTGTGAAGACATGAAGGAGAAATTAATAACCGCTGTTTCAGGCTACCCAATACTATATGACCAGTCCTTGTCATCATATAGAAACAACACAAAGGAATGAGGCGTGGAGAGCAGTGGAACACGCATCCAGCCGAAGCTCACGAACCAGGTGGTCAAATTCACTATGCGTTGTGTGGGTCTGTAGGATTGGGCGAACCTAAACCCAGCGGCGATGACGACAAAGTAATCACCTTTTGTAGCACAAATACACCAGCACTATTAAAAACAGCCTTATCAATCTGATCATGGTTAATAATGACTATTTCAAAATTTCCTCCCACATAGCTCTGACTCCACCTATCCGAGATCTCTATCAGCCCCATGCCCACGCCCCCTGTCCGCACTTCATTGGTTCCGGTGATCGATTCCTTCCGGAAACATGTGGACCAGTGGACATGTACCTTTAGCCTGGCTTGGGACTGGCACAGGGAGTACACTGGCTTGTGCATCCCTTGTGGCTGGGTAACCAACTTTCCTTCCTCCATTCTATTTTTGCTGAGCATCAAGCTAGAAGGCAGGAAGAACCATTTTTATATAGTTTGTGGTATAACTCGGCCAGGACTTGAACCCATGACCTCTCAGTTGTGGGGCGGATACTCTACTGCTAGGCCCCCACTCCGGTTTAGTCCTGATGGTACTACAACAGTGATATCAAGGACCTGCTGACCAACCTCTGCTCCTCCCAGAGTTCAGCTGGGCTGCAATGCATGCACATTGTTAAACATACCACAGCCAGCATATACACATACTGTACATATTAGATGCACCCTCTAATAACAGGTGTGGTCTTCTTTCTGAGGTTTACACTCTCCGAGTGCTCTCTAGGTACTGTGATGGCCCTTTGGCCATCCTTACATTCTCTTTCAGGTCATTGATGCATGGAGACATCTGGGCCTGTGCTTCTAGAAGCTTAAAGAACCACCCACTCCATTTATTCAGGAGAGGCCCCTCTCCATGCTCAGCATTTTGGTCTTGTCTGTTTGTCCACAACATGCATCCACTATATTCTCACACACCCATCACCCCCACACTACTGATTCAGCAGATTTCCACACTTCATTCATTTTGCACTTTAGTTAGTTAAATTGCTTTCACAAATAAATTATCTGCAATCCTAGTGTCTCTCCCCTTTCTTCATTATGGCGCCTGGGCCGGTCGTGACAGTGCTATCTGATATCAAACATTTGATAAAGTGAAACAGGCTATTTAGTGAAAGTCATCCACCATTTGCTCCATACACCAGTTTTATCTCTCTTTATACTACCCCCACAAACCGTTTTCTGGCAGAAAGTCATACTAGAAAACCTTTCCAATTATCACTTTAAAAAAATTGCTTTAAAAAATATGCTTATACTTATTAATGTGGGTGCATGACGAAGTGAGTAGAACCTGGACCTATAGTTACATAAAGCCTCATGGTTTAAACTCACTTGATTCAAAATTTAAAAAGGGGGTGGGGGTTTAATCTTAAAATGTCTGTCTCCTTAAGCCAAACTAGGAGGTAATTTCACAGAAGAAGAAATTAATAACTAACCCAGACTTTTGGCTTACATTGCTGTTTATTCCTTCTCTTTTCAGAATCTGCCCTCTGGGCAGATGGATGTTTGGATGAAGGACTCATGATGCAGGCAGGAATGGTGCAAAGATAATTTATTCAACAAAACTCATGAATGAAATCAAAGCAGCACGGGGGCTGAAAAGTAAAACTAACAAGTCAGGAAAAAATAAACTCAGCGAGGAACGAAATATACAGGAATGCAGATAATGAATCACGACAGGAACACAGTGAGATAGACAATGACCTCTCGACAAAACAAATACCGAGACTCACATACTGTATATGGGGAGGGAACAATTGACGAGATGCAAGACAGCTGGGGACGATCAAGGGCAATCAGAGACAGAGGGCATGGCAACAGATACAGAAAACATGAGGGACTGAGACAAAAGGTAAACAGGACGGCGGGTACACAAGGGACATAACGCAGGACCAGAGAATACATGACCATGACAAATAAATAAACAACTAAAGGTGTGTTCACACCAAACACGAACGGGGGCGCAAATCCATACAAAGTGAATGGGAAGGCGTAAGTATGTGCGAATTTGCATAGTCATACGTTCGCTAGCGGATGCTGCAAAGCTAGCAGCTAGCTAGCTAGCTGCTAGCTTTGAGATTCTGCTGTCACCGGAGTAAAATTATCACCATTGCAGAGTAAACTAGTTAGAAAATGAAACTGACTCACCGGGAGACAGGAGGACTGGGAACTCTTCAGCTGAATTGGGATTTTGGAGTTATTTACCCATGGTTTCCGGCGATGTCCTAGCAAGCTAGCAAGCTAGCAACATAAACACCCATCATCTGTGACATCTTGGAGGCTTGAGACAACATCTTCAGGTGAGCCCCCGGTCGGATAATGTAAACCTAAGCATGACGTTACTTTGGGAATTTCCACAGCAGGTTGAACACAGCTGCAGAAGTTTTAAAGACAACTTTGCCTGTCTGCATCTCACTATTCATGTCTGTTGGCATGTTTACATTGATTTATAATGCAATCGTGCCGTGCAAAAAATTTGCCTGTTCGCATTTGGTGTGAATGCACCTTAAGAATCGTCCAGGGACAAATCCTACGGAGCATAAGAGACATGATGATGAAAGTAAACGCAATGACCAACTTAGGCTAAGGCAGCGAAAATAATCACATAATGAAAATCAGAATTAAAGATATGGCAGGGATAAATAATGCAAAATAAACCAGGATAATCCTAAATACAGAGAATAGTAAAAATAAACTTAAAGGGTAAGCATGGTCCACAGACCACGCCCCGATCATGACATTCTCCAACGCTGTGAAACCTAATTCAAAAGATATTGTTAAAGAAAAAAAGGCTGATCTATGTCTTTTACTCTGCCTAGCCACTAAAGGTATAGTGCACATTTCACCAGCCTTGCTCGTGACGCGCTTACCTTCAAAAGGCTCTCATAATGACAAACTGATTGGCCTGCAGTGCATAAGAGGGCACTTTTTTGGTTATTTACTGCGGAAAGGAGCTTTAGCAAGTTGACATTAACACACTGCACTCCCTGTTGCATCACTCGGCAGCTAAAAGCCTACTGCTTTTGCCAAGCATTCATCTTGTTAGCTTTGGCTGCAGCGTAGTTGTGCTTGAGGGAGATAGAGTGGTGTGAAATGCTACATTTAAGGTTGGACATCCCCTTCCTCTTCAGAAAGTTTGCCTCCAGACAAATAACTGCCCATTTCACTGGTTGCTGTTGCAAGGCTAGGGACAAAGACAAAGACTTCAAAGACTCTCAGAAATGATAGGCTGAAGCAAAGAAAATCTTTTTTTTGTTGTCATCAACCAGACAGCAGATGCTTGGTATTAAAAGGATCATTTCACCTTCCAGATGTCTTGTGCTTAGACAAATCTTTCATTATATGTTTTAAAACCCCTGCTACCTTTCGCGCCATGCTTCCCAAGAGAGCTTTATTTATGTTTTCAGGCTTTCAACAAAACAGTAGTTCGCTAATTAAGTTTGCATTTAGAGTTATTACAATCTCATTAGAAAAGTATCTCAGCAAAGAACGGATAACATACCAGAGCGCAGAAGAGATTTATTTCCAGTTTTGATTTAAAATACCATAGAGTCCAGCATTTTACAAACACACTTCCACGCATTCAGATTTCACTTTTCCAGTGTTAGGTAATGAAACCACTGCATGAACACATAAAATCTGCATGTCTCATGAATTGCATTTTATGTGGCATTTCTGTCCTGTACAGATGGTGAGTTCAATGCTTTTTAATATGCATGCTGCTTTGCACTGAATCTTGTTTCATATGGAAAAGCACAAAGTGACAGATTGCATATCAGCAAAACATCTTTGCAAACAATTCATATAAATCTGGGGTCTGACTCCAGTTTATATTTGCATAATGAAATCCTTTGTTTATTATAAACTTGCACATTCATATCACCAAGGATCATTAAACAAGCACAAAAGTAGTTAAAAATGTGGAGGCTATGGTGCAGAATATGAAATTAAAATGCAAATGTGGCTCATTCCTGATATCTAGTCCTCTGTGGACCAGTGTAACACCAGCAGAACAGGTAGCGTGTACTTGATCTGTGGTGTTTCTCCACAGCAATGAGGAGGGAGCAGAGCACCCAGAGGAAGAGAGCCGAAGCAAGATGTGGATGATGACACTTGATTTTCTTTCATGAATGAGACTCAGGTGGATACTTAAAAGCATGTGGGGGAAGTGTGGGAGGACAGAACGTTATTAACAAGGTGCTGATCAGATCAGTACTACAGGGCCATCAGCTATTCCTGCACAGAGATTTTTGAACAGCTACTTGTGAACCTGTTGTGAACACAGACAAAATTAAAGGTCAGAGCAGTGAATATTGGTTTCACTCCGAATACATACTCATCAGAGTTTATGCAGGTTTGTGTTTACACATCTACAGCATGTCTATGCATATGCACACAAACAAGGATTGAGTTCATCCTGTTTCTCACCATTTGCATATGTCTGTCATGGAGGGCCATAAGCTTACATCTGTGCTTGATCGTCTCCCAGTGACAGCAATGTGCTGTTGTCTCTGGGTAAGTTGCCAGGACAACATGACTTGGAGATGAGGCAAGCTTACATAACCATAAATCTATGTCTGAGCCATATATGAGCTGTGCCAATGCCATGTTACTCATGTGGCCTTGCAAGAAAAAGCTATTTCAACTTCCATTTCTTTCACTGTTTCTTAAAAAGTTGTTGTAGTCATGTTTCATCATGATGAGTGTTTCTTATTCAGAAAAAAAAAAATTGTATTCACATCCCATTATAGAAATTCAGAAATTCAGTTGCTATATTGTCCAAATTGCAACAAGTGGAAATACATGGAAAAATGAGCCGAGAGCATACATCACACTAATTGCTTGTTTGGCAAGACAAGGTTAAGAAAAAAAGACATCTCATTTGCACTAATTAAGTTTTGTCAAAGAAGTAATGTACTCAAACACACAATGGTGTGAAAAAGTATTTTCACCTTTGATTTCTCATTTTTTGTACGTTTGTCACACTTAAATGTTTCAGATCATCAAACAAATTTAAATATTATACAAAGATAACAAGTAAACACAAAATGCAGTTTTTAAATCAAGGTATTTATTATTAAGAGAAAAAAAAAATCCAAACCTACATGGGCCTGTGTGAAAAAGTGATTGCCCCCTAAACCTAATAACTGGTTGGGCCACCCTTAGCAGCAACAATTGCAATCAAGTGTTTGCGATAACTGGCAATGAGTGTTTTACAGTGCTGTGGAGGAATTTTGACCCACTCATCTTTGCAGAATTGTTGTAATTCAGCCACACTGGAGGGTTTTCGAGCATGAACCACCTTTTTAAGGTCATGCCACAGCATCGCAATCGGATTCAGGTCAGGACTTTGACTAGGCCACTCCAAAGTCTTCATTTTGTTTTTCTTAAACCATTCAGAGGTGGACTTAATGGTGTGTTTTGGATCATTGTCCTGCTGTAGAACCCAAGTGCGCTTCAGCTTGAGGTCACGAACAGATGGCCGGACATTCTTCTTCAGGATTTTTTGGTAGACAGTAGAATTCATGGTTCCATTTACCACAGCAAGTCTTCCAGGTCCTGAAGCAGCAAAACAGCCCCAGACCATCACATGACCACCACCATATTTTACTGTTGGTATGATGTTCCTTTTCTGAAATGCTGTGTTACTTTTACACCGGATGTAATGAGACACACACCTTCCAAAAAGTTCAACTTTTGTCTCGTTAGTCCACAGAGTATTTTCCCAAAAGTCTTGGGGATCATGAAGATGCTTTCTGGCAAAACTGAGATGAACCTTTATGTTCTTTTTGCTAAGCAGTGGTTTTCGTCTTGGAACTCTGCCATTCAGGCCATTTTTTATCCAGTCTGTTTCTTATGGTGGAGTCATGAACACTGACCTTAACTGAGGCAAATGAGGTCTGCAGTTCTTTGAATGTTGTTGTGGGGTCTTTTGTGACCACTTGGATGAATCATCGCTGTGCTCTTGGGGTAGTTTTGGTCGGTCGGCCCCTCCTGGAAAGGTTCACCACTGTTCCATGTTTTTGCATTTGTGGATAATGGCTCTCACTGTGGTTTGCTTGAGTCCCAAAGCTTTAGAAATGGCTTTATAACCTTTTCCCAGACTGATAGATCTCGGTTACTTTGTTTCTTATCCATCCATCCATCTTCTTCCGCCTAATCCTTTTCGGGTCGCAGGGGGACTGGAGCCTATCCCAGCATCTTTTGGGCGAGAGGCAGGGTACACCCTGGACAGATCGCCAGTCCATCGCAGGGCCAACACAGAGAGACAGACAACCATTCACTCTCACATTTATACCTAAGGACAATTTAGAATCCCCAGTTTGATGCCAATTAACCTAACTTGCATGTTTTTGGCAGGTGGGAGGAAACCTCACCCAGGCCTGATTACTGCTACACCTGTTCTCAATCAAGAAATCACTTAAATAGGACCTGCCTGACAAAGTGAAGTAGGCTAAACGATTAGGGGATCGAGAGCTCCTAGCCATTAAGTTGACTCTAGAGGAGTGGAGGTGCTGGTTGGAGGAAGCAGTCCATCCTATAATCGTGTGGACCGACCACAAGAATTTAGAGTACCTCCGGTCGGCCCGCTGACTCAATGCCAGGCAGGCCCACTGGGCCTTATTCTTCCTTAGGTTCAATTTCACCATTACATACAGGCCTGGCTCATGTAACATCAAACCGGACGCTCTCTCCCAACAATTTAGCTCAGACCATCCAGCCCCCCCCATCCCTCTCCCAGCCTATTGCGTCGCCTGCGTGCATCCTCGGAGCCCTTATCTGGGAGATTGAGCAGAGGGTCCGACAGGCCCAATCCCTGGAACCCGAACCAGCGGGGGGCCTAGAGATCGCCTGTCTGTTCCAGCCACCATCCACAGCAACATCATCCAGTGGGGTTAGCCACTTCAGCTGTCACCCTGGGGTGTCCCGGACTATCAACCTTATCCAACGAGTGTTCTGGTGGTCCACCCTGCGGAGGGACGTCCGAGATTATGTGAAATCATGCCAGACCTGCGCCCACAATAAATCCAACTCCTCACCTCCTGCTGGCCTGCTTCACCCTTTACCTATTCCCAGTCGACCTTGGTCCCACATTGCTTTGGATTTTGTTACGGGACTTCCCCCTTCACAAGGGAAGACCATTATCCTCACTATCGTCAACCATTTCTCCAAGGCGATTCATCTAGTACCCCTCCCCAAATTACCCTCCGCATCTGAAACTGCTGACCTTCTAACCACTCATGTCATTCGCCTTCATGGAATCCCTTTGGACATTGTGTCTGACTGGGGCTCACAATTTACATCACAGGTCCGAAAATCCTTTTGCCGATCACTTGGAACCTTGGTCAGTCTTATGTCAGGTGACCATCCACAGAGCAATGGGCAGGCTGAGCATACAAACCAGTGCCTGGAGGCCTCCCTCAGATGTGTAGCATCTGAAAACCCCTCCACATGGAGCACCCATCTGACCTGGATGGAATATGCCCAAATCTCGGCTGTCTCCACTGCCACGGGACTCACACCCTTTGAGGCCTCCATGGGATAACCCCCCCCCCCCCCATTGCCAATGGTGTTGTCCGTGGGGGCTCACGCACGTCGCTGCTGCCGGCTCTGGACAGCCACCCGAGCCACCCTCCTCCACTCTATGGAACGGCCAGTACGTGGCCCGGAAACAGATCCCAGCTCCCAAGTATGTAGTCAGGCAGCACGTTTGGCTATCGGCGGACCAGATACCCTTGAAGATGGAATCAAAGAAATTATCACCTCACTTCTTGGGCCCATTTCCCATTGTCAAGATAGTCAGCGATGCTACGGTCCGCCTACAGCTCCTACGGACTTTCCATATCCACCTGACATTTCATGTATCATGAATTAAACCCCTCTCCGCCAGTTGTCTCTGCCCCCCCCTCCCCCCAGGCCGCCTCCTCCTCCTCGGATCCTCGACGGCCAGACCACCTACATCATCCAGAGAATTCTGGACGTTCACCGCCGGGGCTAAGGCCTCCAATATCTAGTCCACTGGAAGGGCTACGGCCCTGAAGAATGGTCGTGGATCCCCAAGTCCTACTTCCATGACAAGGGGACGGTCTGGGCATTTCACCAGGCCCATCCTGAAAAGCCCAGTGGACCGTCAGGAGATGCCCCTGGGGGGGGGGGGGGGGGGCTACTGTCATGTTCAGATAAGCATGCACCCCCTCCTTCCTGTTAAAGACCCCCGACTCCACAGGCAATCATTACACCTGTGTGAATGGATGCACCTGCCGCTCCTGCCTTGCCAGAGCATAAAAGGACCATCAAGCGAAGGCTTCAGTGCTGGCTCGTTGGGTATACTGCCTGTACCACTAACAAGCAAATTAGAATCATATTAGAGGATTTTGCCTTTTTCCTCTCCTCTCTCTTCTTCCCAGGTTGCTGCCATTGGTGCGGTGCATCTTCGGGGATCGTTGTGCATTCGCCTGCTCCATCATCCTCACCCTGCCTCAGCTACCTTTCTCCACCCGGTCAGACACCACCCAGCTCCTTCCCTTTCCTACTCCTGGCCAGCTCCATCCTGCTGGTTCGTCTATTCCTGCTGGGTCTCTCCATTGGGCTCTCTGCTCAGCACACGTAAGTGGCAGAATTGTCTTTACCACTTCCTTACCTCTCCCCTCTTATTAATCAGCTCTTGTCTTTCCCCACAGGCTGAGTCTTCCTCTGGCGTGTGATGTTTTCCTTAACAGTGATCCTTATTTTGAAATTAATAAATTGTGTAAATGTAGCTTCTCTGTGTAGTGTGAGTTTTTCTCTGGTGTTGCACCCTGCATGTGAGCTGACCATTCTATTAATATGACATCTTTGGCTGCACGGTGGCGCAGTGGTTTAGCACTGTGGCAGCACAGTTTTACCCTCGGCCGGGGGACCGCGGGGATCATGAGATCGTGGGTTCAATCCCAGCCCCCAACCAACAGTGAGCTGTGTGGAGTTTGCATGTTCTCCCCGTGTTGCGCGGGTTTACTCCGGGATTTCTCCGGTTTCCTCCCGCACACCAAAACATGTAGGTTTAGGGCGCTCGCGCACGCAGCGACCAGCAGCCGGTGGCTTGTCACCAGACTGCAAACCAAGTCTACCTACGGGTACAAATAAGTAACAAAAAAAAAAAAAAAAAATCTTTGTCTAATATCTAAATTTGTTTGATGATCTGAAACATTTAAGTGTGACAAACATACAAAAAAAATGAGAAATCAGGAAGGGGGCAAACACTTTTTACGCCACTGTATTTCAGATATGGTGGAGGAATTTAAACAACAGCTGCAATGCAGGCACCAATGCAGGGTAGTGTGGGAGCAACTCATCAGAGGAAGAGATGAGGGACATTTTGCTGCTTACAGTAGTATGCAAAAGTTTTAGGCATCCCCTCATTTCTTTCTGTTAACGAGAATTAGGTGCAATGATTCACTAAAATTCAATTCAATTCAATTCAATTCAATTCAATAAAATGTGTCCAAACATAAATGACAATACAGTACAAGAGCGTTTTTCAACTCAGGGTCCTAGGACCCCAGTCGGTTTTTCAGAGAATGTTGAGGGGTCATTTGGAAAATGCCTAATTTCACTTTTTAATTGGTAAATATTGCAAATAATTTGCCATTGTTGTACACATACTTTGTCTTCCATGTCATTAATAATAATGGACTGCATTTAGAGAGATTCTGGCAAACTGTCCGGCAACTCAGGAGGGGGAAGCAACTCCCTGTCCACACTGTGTATGGTGCAGATGGAGCACTGCTGACTTTGACTGGAGATATTGTTGGGTGGTGGAAGGAATCTCCTCAATCCCTCTGACACCTTCAGCAGAGGAAGCAGAGCTTGGGTACGAGGGGGACGACTCGCCCATCACAGGGGCTGAGGTTGCTGAAGTAGTTAAAAAACTCTTTGGTGGCCGGGCCGAGGTGGTTGACGAGATTTGCCTTGAGTACCTCAAGGCTCTGGATACTGTAGGGCTGTCATGGCTGACATGCCTGTGCAACATTGTGTGGAAGTAGGGGACAGTACTTTTGGCATGGCAAACCAGGGTGGTAGTTCCTCTCTTTAAGAAGGGGAACTGGATGGTGTGTTCCATCTTTAGGGGGATCACACTCCTCACCCTCCCTGGGAAGGTCTATGCCAAAGAACTGGAGAGGAGAGTCCGGCCATTGGTTGAACCTCAGATTAAGGAGGAGCAATGCGGTTTTTGTTCTGGCTGTAGCACATCTGACCAACTCTTGACCCTCTCAAGAATCCTTGAGGGGTTGTGGGAGTTTTCCCAACTAGTCTACATGTGTTTTGTGGACTTGGAGAAAGCATTGGACCACCACCTGAACCACAGAGCACCGGACCCCCATGGTCCCTCCTGCAGGTGGTGAACCCTATCCGTCGTGGGGTTTTTTGTGTGGGGGGTGTTACGTCTAAAATACCTTAACCCCCAGTTCTTTTATACGAAGGCCAAATAACCAGACTGAGAGATGAAGTATACTTTCACTTATTTTACTGAAAGTGAGATATGGATTACAAGCAGCACTGGAACACAGCTCTTTAGGAAAATACCCCAAGAGAGTGCTACCCAAAAAGTGGGCCCTATAGTTTTTATAAAGCTTAACCACTCCCTCTTGCAAGAGGGAGGGGTTTTTCCCTCAGTGTATCAGTACATTTCCGCTAATGTGACAGTTCGGCTGTGTGCAGAACTGATTCTGACTGGTTTCAGCACGTGAATTATAGGGTGTAACCTAAACTTTGCAGTGTAGCGTGTGAAGCAAGCAGATAAAGAAGTGTGAGAAAGACAGGCCAATCATGTCATTTTACAGACAATTCCCCCTGTTGAGGTGTCCTATTAGGGCACCTCACTATCTATCTATCTATCTATCTATCTATCTATCTATCTATCTATCTATCTATCTATCAATCACCTAGTAACATAAGCTTACGTTTTTACATCTCCCCCTGTTGAGATGGGTCTAAACCCATCTCATAACCCTATTCTATCCCCTGTGTGTAGTGTTTCTAAAGTTCTATATGTGGGTGATGCCCCCTTTCCGGCAGTCATGTGGACCTGCCTCCCCTCAGGTCACCATTTCTCCAGAGGACATCGGGTGTGGTGCAGACATTATGAGTCAATATAGCTAACAATCCTATATGTGTAAAATATATTCAAAACTAAGCTATCTTCATCTATGCATATATATGAATATATATGAAGATGCATATATGCATATATGAATATATGCATATATGAATACATTCATATATATGCATCTATTATTTCATTAATCATTTATCTGTAGGTTTGAAAAGAACCTACAGTTCTCACCTCCCACCCACACAAAAGGATTATCTGCAGCCCCAGGAACTCCATCCCTCCTCCACTCTGACCTCCCACCAGCACTAACGATCTGTGAAGAGAAGGTGCGCTGGGTCTTTCAGAGACAAAAGATCAAGAAGGCTGCATGACCTGATGGTGTGTCTCCGTCCTGCCTGAGAGTCTGCTCCAACGAGTTGGCCCCCATCTTCACCCGGATCTTTAATAGATCACTGGAGCTGTGTGAAGTGCCTTCCTGCTTCAAACGCTCCATCATCATTCCAGTTCCCAAGAAACCCTCTGTTACAGGATTAAACGACTACAGACCTGTTGCTTTGACCTCTTTGGTCATGAAATCCTTGGAGAGATTGGTGCTGAACCACCTGAAGGTCGTCACAGGCCCCCTGATGGACCCACTACAGTTTGCCTACCGGTCAAACAGGTCAATGGATGATGCAGTGAATATGGGACTACACTACATCCTGCAACACCTTGACTCCCCAGGGACGTATGCCAGGATCCTGTTTGTCGACTTCAGCTCAGCGTTCAACACCATCATCCCAGGCATTCTTCATCAGAACCTCCTCCAGCTCAAAGTGTCCCCCTCCACCTGCCAGTGGATCTCCAGCTTTCTGACTGACAGGTGGCAACAGGTGAAGCTAGGGAGATTTACATCCAGCTCCGGAAAAATTAGTACTGGCGCCCCCCAAGGATGTGTCCTTTCCTCACTGCTCTTCTCCCTCTACTCCAAAGACTGCACCTCAGAAGACCCTTCGGTGAAGCTCCTGAAGTTTGCGGACGACACCACAGTCATCGGTTTGATCCGGGATGGTGATGAGTCTGCATACAGGCCGGAGGTGGAGCAGCTGATCCTCTGGTGCGGCCAGAACCATCTTGAACTTAACCCAGCCAAAACGGTGGAGATGACTGTGGATTTCAGGCGACACCCTCCTTCATTCCCCCCACTCACCATCCTCAACAGCACAGTGTCCACTGTGGACTCCTTCAAGTTTCTGGGTACCACAATCTCCCGGAACCTGAAGTGGTCCTCCCATATAGACACTGCCCGGAAAAAGGCCCAGCAGAGGTTGTTTTTTCTGCGTCAGCTCAAGAAGTTTGATTTGCCTCAGGAGCTGCTGGTTGTCTTCTACACCGCCATCATCCAATCTGTCCTCTGCTTTTCCATCACTGTCTGGTTTGGATCTGCCACTAAACAGGACAAGACCAGACTGCAGCGGATCATTAAGTCTGCGGAGAGGATCATTGGTACCGACCTACCCTCCATTGAGAACTTATATCGGTCCATAACCAGGAAACGGGCGGGAAACATCTGTGCTGACCCATCACACCCTGGCCACAAACTGTTTGAACTTCTATCTTCTGGTTGTCGTTACAGATCACTGAAGGTCAAAACCACCCATCACAGGAACAGTTTCTTTCCTCAAGCCATCACTCTGATAAACTCCTAACATTCACCTAGTCCTACCTGTTGCTGTACTCATGACTTTTCATCCATTCTTACATTGCACATAACTCTCACACTGCTTTTTACTTCATTCACATTATATCACTGAATCTGAGTTCACATTGAAATACTGTGTGACTGTATATTTTTTCATATATTTCTGCAAAGTGTGGATAGTCTGAGTAAATAACTGCATATATTCCTGTATATATTTGCATCCTTTTATAGAAACGTGGACAGACTGTAATTTACTGTACATACTCTGTTGGCATTGAATCTTTATTTAAATCTTATTTAAATCCTCCACCTGAACAACGAGAGCAAGTTTTTAGCCAAAGTCAAATTCCTTGTATGTGTTGTGCATACTTGGCCAATAAAGCTGATTCTGATTCTGATTCTGATTCTGATTATCACAAAGGAAACCTGTAGGGCAGAAGCACAGCAGAGCAAAATCTAACACCATGTGAATGTGGATTGTAGACCCTATTGCAGACCCTAAACTATCTCCTCGGCGTCTTCTAGATCCCCATTTAGGTTCAGTTGTGGCACAACCTCATCATCGTCCTGGCAATAGGAGAGCAGGTGGGCAGCTTCCTGGACCCCTTGATATGGAGGCAGATCCTTGGAAGAGAAGGCCACTAAAATAGATCTTTCTTTTATTTTAAATTATTTTTTATTCTTTTATTCTTTTAATCATGGGAATACAACAACATCCACAAAAAAACAAAGATCAATAAACTAATAATTATACCTATAAGGGCTCCTTGAATTATTTTTCCCCATTTGCCAAATATATTATCAAACCGACTACCTACAAGATTATCAGTGTCAGGTTAAGCTTTACTGAGCTTTTAGCTCTTATAAAGATTTTCATTTTTCTAAAATGTAAGCTATAATTTATAATAATTTTATTAAAAATATGCAGTGTCAGGTTAAGCTTTACTGAGCTTTTAGCTCTTATAAAGATTTTCATTTTTCTAAAATGTAAGCTATACTTTATAATAATTTTATTAAAAATATGCAACTTATGGATTTTATAACTATTTTAGTAAGTTGATTGATTGATTATGCAAAAGGTTTTTCTTTTTCTTTTTTCTAAACATTAATTGTGCTATATAATAATCAACCAGATCCTGCAATTTCAATAACTTTAAATGTGTAAACAATAAATTAGTATGTTCAAGATACCCGACTTTGTGTATAACATGGACAGCCCTTTTTGTAATGTTAGCAATGAATTAAGTGTACTTTTATAATTGTTACCCCAGGCCTCTATACAATAGGTCAAGTATGGAAGTACCAATGAGCAATACAAGATATGAAGTGATTTGTAATTTAGGACTTGCTTAATTTTATTTATGTCTGCAATATTTTTGCAACTTTGTTTTGTATTTATCTGACATGTGGTTTCCAACTACTTTTATCTTCTAGTATTACCTTGTAGTAGAAATTCACTAATTATGCATTTATCTGTTGAGATCACATGTTTTATAAGTGTGTGTGGGGGGGTGTTACAACATATAACTGTAACTTTTATTTATATATGAGCTGTTTTAATATGCTATAGTAACAAGCTGTTTGATGTGTCTATTATATTTTGTGTTCCAAGATGAAGTTTTATGTCACACTGACCGGCTAAAGGGTTTCATGCTCTCACTCCCTCCTCCCTTTTCTCCTCTCCTGGGAGTAAACTTCTTGATGTCCTTGAAGCCCTGTGTCTCCAAGTTATGCAGCTGTGTCTTATCATATATTTGTGGAGGCTTCACTGAAGGCCAATAAAAAGGGTGTCCACTTTTTTACTTTTTAATTTTCTATCTGCATACAGTGCTATCCCACCTGTCTGATCCAAATTCATAATTCCATTTAATTGTTGTTCATCATAATAAGCACACTTATTGTTAGATTAAAATAGCTATTGTCCGGGTCAATATCTCCTAAAATGTCTTGTGGTTGCTGTTCAGTATTGACAAAGGTTAAATTATTATTAAATAAAGAAGGATGATTGGTCAAAATACTAATCATAAGTTATGTCAACAATGTATGCCAAAAGAAAAAAAAAAGAGAAGAAACACAAAGGAAAAAGGAACACAAAAATCTCCACTTATAATCTTACTGCACTATTTTTCGTACATCAAAAGTAAGGTTTAAATTTATCTAATTCCTCAATTTCTCTAATCATTATTACTTTAGCTTCTTCTGGAGTTCCAAGCAGTTTTATCCACACCTTACCGCCATCAGTGTGTGAATGTGTGTGTGAATGGGTGGATAACCAAAGTGTGGTTAGTCTGAGTAAATAACTACATATATTCCTGTATATATTTGCATCCTTTTATAGAAACGTGGACAGACTGTAATTTACTGTACATACTCTATTGTCATTGAATCCTTATTTAAATCCTCCACCTGAACAACGAGAGCAAGTTTTTAGCCAAAGTCAAATTCCTTGTATGTGTTGTGCATACTTGGCCAATAAAGCTGATTCTGATTCTGATAGCAGGATCTGTAAAGCGCTTTGGTCATCAAGAGATGAGAAAAAAAGCGCTATATAAGTGAATGCCATTTACCATTTACCATTTACCTTACAGTTCTTTGTCCATGTTGACTGTATTTTGCCCTGTTTTCTGAGAGCCCTTTTAAATTAAAAAAAAATATGACGTGCATGTTTATGTTATCATATGTCTTTTTGCATATTTTTGCATCTGATTAGAATTTTAGCATTACGAAGGTAATGAATCATGGACTTCTGCCAATGTCCGAGTTCCTGGAGGCACTGTGCACTTGATACAGTGGGACTTGCACCAGTACCCACTCAATTTTTTGTAAAGCAATTTTAATAAATGTAAAAATCTGTATTGTCTTTGTAGTAGATTCTAAATCAAATCCCACAGTAAACATAAATTCAGCACAAGTTGGACTTTCCTTAGACATTTGGAACTTCTCATATATTTGCATGGTTTTCTTCCTTATCAGTTTACCTTGTTCCTTATAGACATATTTCCTTTACAATAATCTACAGATATTTCCTTAAATATCTGGAAATTTATTGATGTAACTTTAACTTCTCCTATTGAATGTTGTGATTTCATTACCAAGCGGTTTTATTTATATTTCTCTCTTCATTATTGATCATCTATTGATAATTTTTACGTATTATCTATTTTTCTGAGGATTGCTAATTATTTTTGCTAATTAATTTCTTTGATACCCCCTTTTTGATGCATGGAGATGCACATGCAGCAAAGTTACAGGGTATTTGCTTGATGGGTAGCGTCTTTTACTGGAAGGAAGCGTGTTACCACTTTTATGTGTTACACAGTTAATTTAGATGAAAATTTGTGGGTAGTACATCTCCTTCAAAATGAGATTTCAATAATCATGGCTTCTTTTGTAACGTCTCTTGAACTAATTTACAAATTCCAATTAAGAAAAACAAAATAGCTGTCTGTGCAGATTTGATATGATTTAGCATTGATAAGTAAGGTCAGTTTGTCCAGTTGAACACAGATAGGTTGAATTTGTATAAATGAATAAAGATTGTGTCACACTCCTTCAGTCAATGGAAAGGTGGCCATATTGCCTAATTAGAATTTGGTTTAATTTTGTACAAGGAATGCCTCATTTTATACACTCCTTGGTAAATTATGGGGTGGAATGTAGTCCCGAGGCCCAGCTTGGCCACGGCTGAGCATCGGGAAAACACATTCCTTTTTACTGTCACATTTCTGAAATGTGATGTTGTGACACCATTATGTGGTGAGTAACATCAGATGTATCGTACAGTGCAAAATCATATAAACATTACATTTGTAAAGTCAGAGTCATTTAAATCATTATACTTTATGTCATTTACAATGTCATGCAAAGTCATACTTAGCTTCAAAAAATGCTTGTCAATTTAGGGGTCCTTTCTGCTGTGGTCAGTCAATGACAATGTCAATGTCACCCCACTCACACACCCACTGTCCGGCCTCTCTCCATCTCCCACAAAGATCAAATCTCGGTGCAATCCTGCAAAGAAAAATTTGGGGAAAACCTTATGGCTTCCCAGTCTGCACATCAGTGTTTACATCAACAGGAGTGCATGTTTTATCACCTCATGAATTGATTTTACTTATGTTCCAGCGATCATCATTAGCTTTGTATCCCTTAAATGTTTATCCCAGTTGTTTATTAATATTAAGAAACACAAGTGAATTATTGTTTTTTATTATTTTATTACATATTGCATATGTTACCAAAGATTTATTAAATTGAAAGGTAATGATGATGTTATGATTCCTTGTTAATTTGGCAAATCTAATTCCCGTTGAAAGCTAAAAAAATTTTTGTAAATGCTTTTCCCTTTCCTTTTGAAAAACAAAGAAGAAGGGTAGCAGAAAAACCTTTCGATCACACCTAAAGCTTCCACAATTTGAATGTAAGTTTGCTACTCACAACAAGTATTCGCTAAATATTCTGTGGATCAATTAAAGTTTTACCAATTGACATGGGTAATCACTTAGTTTAAGATTATGTTCAAACAAAATATCATATATTAAAAGCCTTAGACCAGTGCAGCATTTAGAATTAGTAACTGCAGATGTAAACCTAATCTCTGTTTTCAGGAATTTATGGCACAGGACCACAATCTGTGGCCTGTGTGTTTTTTCCCTTTGAAGGCTGATTCTGTCTATTCTTATCTAGGTCAGACTGACACAACTCACTAATCAGTCTCAGTTTACCATTGGAATTAAATTCCCTTTCTCCATTTTATCAGAATTCTTATGCTATTTCTATCTTTTCTGTTCATAAATTTAACATCTCCCAATAATAAAAACTTCATCATCATCTTGCTATATTCTTTAGGAGGGAAAAAGTCACAGCATGGACTGTCTCAGATCCTGCTCTCGCGTTTTCCCCTTTTTTTATTACATGGTCAGGCCTAGGGTTGAAATGTAAATAAGATTGCACATGTCATTTATTAAAAGGTGAGTATAGTATTATTTAAACAAAGCAACAATATACAATTACCAAGAACTCTGTTTGATAATCCGTAGTCTCTGGCAAATCATATGCACAAACACATTAATTATCAATCTCTTTTGAACCTCTGTGCTTTAAATCATGTAATATAGGGTATACATAAAGCCTTCAGTGATTAGGCATTATTAAATGACATCATGATAATGTAATATTCAATTAATTCATCATTGTCATGCTGGTAACATTGATTAAGATGTAAGCATTTGTACTTAACTTAGTGTTCTATGTGCCTGTGGTCACGTCGAGTGAGGCTCGGACAGCTGCTAGGGAATCATTAGTCCTGTGTCCTTTTTCCCTGTAAAGTGCACTGTTATGCTTCAGTCAAAGAAAAAAGTCAGTGATACGTCAAAAAATTGCTTTAAAAATATGTAAATAATTTATCACGTACACAACATTAGAGTTAAAAACCCGCAAAGTTAAATTGAAAAAGTAAAACCCCAAAACTTTGCAAAAATACCCATATTTAGATTACTTCTCTTTCACTCCCCATCACACAGGTCAGCACCCACACAGCCTGTGTTTTTTCATCCTCTTTTTTTCTAAAGCAATTACACACACACACACACACACGCAAACAAAGAATTGCTCCTCTCTCCATTATCTCCACAAGGTCGGAGCTACTTAGCAGCGTGAAGGTCCTTCCATTTTTTCTACACTGCCGTAACACACACACAACACTAGTCGACTCTTTTTGCTCAAAGCTACTCTTTTCAAATACCTATAATTTTAAACATTTCTCAAAAGGATAACAATTAATTAATCAACTTTTTTACACTCCACAAATATCAAAAAGGAAAAAAAAATCACAAACAATTTCACAGCCTGCTCCCCCCCGCCTCCGCAGAGAATTCACTTTTTTCTGTTCCACATCAGAGCAGATTTACACAAAGACAAAACAACCCTGACTGCAGCTGCTTCTATCTAACACTCACAAAAATAAAATAACTGTGTTTCTCATCGCTCATTTTATCGTTATCCGGTTCTGTTGCCATTTAATCTGACCGTCTTTAAATGCTATAGTCTAATATCAATATCTTATAAAATGTAATTATTATGATCTTATTTATTTCCACTTTTTCACACCAACTTTTCCACAATTTTAAAACCTTTTTTTTTTTGCAGTAAGGCCAACTGTATTTCAGAGTTGTGCGCGTTGCAATTTCTCTAGGAGTTAAAACCTTTTGGTCTGAGCTAAACACGCTAAGGGTGCCAACCTTCTCCTTTTTGAAATCAAGCAATGATTTCAAGGGGTTATAACCTTTTGGCAAAGCTATGCATCAGCCGGGTAACACTTCTTTTGTCGGCGGCCCTATAGAATTTTTTTTATCTTTTTCTTATGTCCGCTCGACCTTTTTAGGTGGCCCTATAGGATTTTTTTTTTGTCTTTTTCTTATGTCCACCTTGGGATTTAAACCTTTTACCCAGACTATGCAATGCTCAACGGGGCAACACTTCTTTTTCGGTGGCCCTACAGGATTTTTTTTTGTCTTTTTTATATGTCCACCTCGGTGTTTAAACCTCTTGCCCAAGCTATCTCCAACCTTTCCAGTGGCCCTACAGGATTTTTTTTGTCTTTTTTATATGTCCACTGGACTTTCAGGGACAGTATTAACGCGTCTGACTTATCCCTCGGGGTCAAAACCGTTTGGAGAATTCCTTATGAAACTCAGTAAATATATTTCTTGAAACAACATATCATAAATTCAAGACCATATCTCAGTTTCATTCCATAAACTAGAAAAGCACTCATAGAGCGCATACCTCCGCCAAGGCTCCTTCGGTTTGTCATGGATCACCTCCAAAATGTAATGGGCTTGTGTGTAGGCCTATCGCCACTTGTGGTGAAAATTGCATCGAAGTCTGTCCATTAGTTTTGGAGTTTTGTGGCTGACAGACTGTGAGAAGAGCCTTGGCTGAGGTATGCATTCCCAGATCATCCCCAAAATGTAATGGGTTACTCTGTAGGCCAAGATCCACCTCTGGTGAAAATGTCATCCAAATCCATCCAGTAGTTTTTGTGTAATCCTGCTGCACAAATACAAACAAAGCCCTTGGTGGAGGTATGCACTCTCAGATCATCACCAAAATCTAATCATCTGTTCCCTGTGCCATTACACACGTTTCCTGAAAATTTAGTCAAAATCCGTTCATAACTTTTTGAGTTATGTTGGTAACAGACAGACAGACAGATAAACAGACAAATGCCAGTAAAAGTATTACCTCCTTGGCAGAGGTAATAAACTCAAGTGTTGCTGTTGTGTCCATCTCCTCCATCTCCAAACTCCCAGGCTGCGGGCATTGCAATTCATCGCACAACCGCGTACAACCCACAGGCCAATGGGTTATGCGAGCTTTTTCATAGATCACTGAAAGCAGCACTCAGGGGTTCACTGACGGATGCAAATTGGGTAGACAGGTTGCCGTGGGTTTTATTGGGGTTGCGCTCCGCGGCAAAAGAGGATTTGGAAGCTTCCCCGGCATAGAACTTGTTTTTGCGCAGCCCCTATGGCTGCCCGGGGAATTTCTGCCAAATAATCCCGCGCCGTACAGCTGCCCATCTCAGCTTTTGCAGCGTAGCGCAAACACAGGCATGCTGCCAGGCCCGGCCCACCACTGTTTTCCGCGTGCTTTTGTGCCTAAAACTTTGAAGAACGCGGAGTTCGTGTTCGTCAGACACGACGACCAGCGCCCTCCATTGCGCCTGCACACATGTTGAAAATGGCCCTATGTCACAATGTTAAAGAATCCTTTAAAAAATTCCTGTATCCAGACGGTGATCCGGATCATTCCCAAAATTTAATCAGTTCTTCCTTGTACCATTTGCAACAATGCCTGAAAGTTTCATCGAAATCCGTCCAAAACTTTTTGAGTTATCTTGCTAACCAACAGACAGACAGACAAACAGACAGACAAACAGACAGACAAACCCCGGCAAAAACATAACCTCCTGGCCTGCAGCCTGGCAGAGGTAATAAAATCACACGTGCATGAATATTTAATCTCTACAGAAAGGGCTGTCCCCAAAGGGACAGGTAGAAATTTATTAAATAAGGTTTTCTACTCACCTCTTATAATGTTGCAGCCGCCAGTCTGTAGAGAAAAATCCTCATGCCGTTTACAAAACTAAAACTAAAATTTAGCCCCTTAACCGGGCGGAAACACCAAATTGTTACGTCTAAAATACCTTAACCCCCAGTTCTTTTATACGAAGGCCAAATAACCAGACTGAGAGATGAAGTATACTTTCACTTATTTTACTGAAAGTGAGATATGGATTACAAGCAGCGCTGGAACACAACTCTTTAGGAAAATACCCCAAGACAGTGCTACCTAGAAAGTGGGCCCTATAGTTTTTATAAAGCTTAACCACTCCCTCTTGCAAGAGGGTGGGGTTTTTCCCTTGTATCAGTACATCTCTGCTTATGTGACAGTTCGGCTGTGTGCAGAACTGATTCTGACTGGTTTCAGCACGTGAATTATAGGGTGTAACCTAAACTCTGCAGTGTAGTGTGTGAAGCAAGCAGATAAAGAAGTGTGAGAAAGACAGGCCAATCATGTCATTTTACCGACAGGGGGGTGCTTCGGGAGTATGGGATATTGGGCTTGTCTCTATATGACCGTTGTGCGTATGATTCATATTGCCAACACTCCGTTGGACTCATTCTCAGTGAAAGTTGGACTCCGTCAGGGCTGCCCTTTGTCACCAATCCTGTTTATAATTTTTATGAACAGGATTTCAAGGTGCAGCCAAGGAATGGAGGGTGTTATGTTCGGTGATCACAGGATCTCATCTCTGCTGTTTGCAGATGATGTCATCCTGAGGGCTTCATTGAGCAATGACCTATAGGTCTTACTGGGACATTTGCTGCTGAGTGTGAAGTGGCTAGAATGAGAATCAGCACCTCAAAGTCCAAGTTCATGGTCCTCAGCCGTAAAAGGATGGATTGTTCTCTCTGGGCCTGGGGACAAGCTCCTGCCCCAAGTAAAGGAGTTTAAGTATCTTGGGGTCTTATTCACGAGTGAGAGGAGAATGGAGCGGGAGATTGACAGGTGAATCGGAGCAGCCTCTGCAGTGATGCAGACATTGTACCGGTCTGTTGTGGTGAAGAGGGAGCTGAGCTCTAAAGCGAAGCTGTTGGTTTACCGGTCAATCTACGTTCCTGCCCTCACCTATGGTCATGAGCTTTGGGTAATGACCGAAAGAATGAGATCGTCGATACGAGCAGCTGAAATGTGCTTTCTCCATAGGATTGCTGGACTCACTTATTTATGTTTTGTTCTTATTAAAGACAAGAATAGAAAGGAGATGTCTTTACCTTCTTAACATGTTTCGACTGTACACTCAAACAGTTAACTGTTTTGACTGTACAGTCAAAACATGTTAAGAAGTCGAAACATCTCCTTTCTATTCTTGTCTTTAATAAGAACAAAAGATAAATAAGTGAGTCCAGCAATCCTATGAAACATATAGTCGAAACATGTTAAGAAGGTAAAGACATCTCCTTTCTATTCTTGTCTTTAATAAGAACAAAAGATAAATAATTAAAAGAAGACAAAATGAACCTACTTGAGCTATTGCTGGACTCACCCTTAGAGATAGGGTGAGGAGCCCAGTCATCGAGGACAGGCTCAAAGTAGAACCGCTGCTCCTTCACATCGAAAGGAGCCAGGTGAGGTGGTTTGGGCATCTGATCAGGACGCCTCTTGGACACCTCCCTCTTGAGGCGTTTCGGGCACGTCCCACTGGAAGGAGACCCCGGGGCAAACCCAGGACATGCTAGAGAGATTATGTCTCCCAGCTGTTCTGGGAACTCTTTGGCATCCTGTCAGAAGAGCTGGAGCAGGCGGCTGGGGAGAGGGAAGTCTGGGTTTCTCTGCTTGAACTGCTGCCTTCATGATCCAGACCTCTGGAATAGCGGCAGAAGATGGATGGATAGATGGATGGATGGATGGATGGATGGATGGGTGGATGGATGGATGGACTGCATTTATAAAGCACTTTTCATGACACTTTTTCCAGTCCATTAGTCATTCACTTCACAGACAACTAGTGCATTGCCTGTAGAACACAAGTATTCCTGTCTGAAACAGGTATCCCAATTAGGCTGTACAGACCCAAATGTAGGCTGTGTTTGAAAGTAAAACACAAAGTGTTGTAGCCTATATGTAGGCAATCACACATGTTAAACTGTGACAAATATGAAAGGGACTGAACGCCACAAAGATTTATTTGACTGTGCAATATTAATTACAGAATACCTAATTATTGAAAATGAATGGAACATCCAATATTAGCCACTGTTTTGGATCCCTTGCTTATTTGTCTGTCAGATCATTTATTTGTGTGATTTTTTTATGACTTACATTCATAATAGTGTATCTTGCACTTTGGGGAATGGGAGTTGTTCAGTCACCATTATAATTATTTTAGTTTATATCACTATTCAGTGATGGAGTTCCTGAACAGTAGCTAAGATTATGCTGTAAAGTTGCCCTTTGTCTCTACAGCTATCAGAGTCATGTCCATAAGCTCCGTCATTTCATGCTACCGTAAACATTTATGTGCATTTTTGAAAGAAAGGAGCCTCAAGCTCATGAACGGTCTGTAGCCTAATGCTGGAGAAAGTACTATTTGTGTGTGTGTGTATGTGTGTGTGTGTGTCTTCTGACCTGCAAACATGTAGATATATATATCAAGAATATAATATCTTTGAATTCTTCTGACTTGTAAACATTTGTGCATTTTTGAAACAAATCAACAGAAAAGTAATTTACAATAAGTGGGTATTGGAAATTAAACAATAAATAAATGATATTGTTTGTAGTTAGTGAAAATAATGTTTCACATACAGAAATGGGAATTTTTAAAGTTTATGATAAATTTGGCAATAGATGGAGCAAAGAAATTAAAGAAAATAAAATAACTAAACTGAATATTATGGACTAATTAAACACATTAAACATTTATATGATCTGCAGAATATACACAAATCATACCGATAAGCAACGGTAGCAGTTTTTGACAAAGTACCATAAATCGATAGATCAATAGATCGACTCTTCTGTCGATCAGCGCTATCAGTAGCATTTTTCGATAGGGCAGCATAAATTGACAGAACACCGGCCAGCCGCTGCTTTTCCCGGCGTGTCCTATGTTGGATACACCGGTGTTCTTTGTCAGACCCCGGGTCCCCGTTGGCACACCTCATGTTCTCCACACATGCCAAATTATCCTTTAGACCTACAAAATCACAGCAACTTTACAGTATAATTTTTTAAGCATTAAGTCATCAATATTACCTTTTTGTAGTGAAATTTGTCACTTTTCACTTTCTTGTTTTGTTCAGGGAACACTGTGGTGACTGACTGGTCATGATGCCGCGTATTATCCAATCAGCACGGAGTCAATCCGAAACCCCACCCATTATAAAAATTACATATTTTGACTGAACAGCTCCATACTCTGGGATGCATACCCTCATAATCTCAGAAAAACACTTGTAAAATCTGAGGTCACTCTGACAAACGGTTTGAGAGATATGTGAGGAACACACACACAGACACATAGACAAAGATAGATTGTACTCTACTTCTGTATCCACAGCTGCCCTGGGTCAGACTGATGGAAATGTGGCTGCCAATCCACACCAACGGCCTCTCCAACCACCACCAAACATTTGAGACAAGGTGGGTAAAGTGGCTTGCCCAAGGCATAAGAGCAGGGTGGGGAGCAGGATTCAAACTGCCAGCCCTCTAGTTATTGGACGACCTGCTCTACCTACCTCTACGAATGCAGTCATGATGGATACCATCTTTTTCTTTTTCTTCATGAGTTTTACAGAGGTTAATGACCTTGATAAGGCATTTTAGACATCAAGGTGACTAGATGAAAAACAGCAAAATATAAATACGTGAAGAGGAAAGATTAAGACTCTGAACTGGGCCCTGGCCAAAATTCTAACCAAGTTTTTACAGTTGTCAAAAGAAAGCTAAGATAATGAAGACAAAGCAGCACAGTGAAGGCTATCATTCATTTGGATTTACTTTCACCAGGGATCCAGCTGCGCCTAGTCTGGTATACTTGGTGTGTGAGGAAAAGCTATCCAACAGTATCATATTCCCATGCATGCCATTTTATGGGGGGTTTTTGGACTCTTTTGTGATTTGGTTTCATTTTCAGAAGTGGTGGTCCTTAGTTCTTGGTTATGTTGTTTATTCCTTGTGTCATCCCCTGCTTGTCCTTATTATCATTATTGTGATCCTTCATCTATTTTTATTATTGGCCTTATTGTCCATTGTGCTCCCCAGTCCTTAGTCTGTTTGGTCCATCCCCTGTCTGGTTCTGGGTCTTGTGTGTATATTTGTTTACCCATTGCTCCCAGGCCCTCATGTTTCCCATGCTCATAGCCACTTTCCCTCACGTGTGTTACTGCTTGGCCCTGATTGTCTCCCAGCTGTCTTGCGTCCATGTAATTGTTAGCTCCCCTATTTATGTCAGTTTGTGCTTGTGCTCTGTCTGGCATCATAGTCATTTGTTCTTGTGGTTTCCCCGTGCCTCATAGTCCTTGTGAATTTTGCCTTGCGGAGTTTTAGTTTTTGTTTTCAGCCCTTGTGCTACTTTGCTTTGTTCCTGGGTTTTGCTAAATAAATTATCATCATTAGATGATATTACATCATCAGTAATTCATGTAAAAGGAGCCCCCTCAAAGTATTGAGTGTGTACATGGACATACTATTAACTATTAACATTTCTATTAAAAATCAATTTTTTAAATTAATTTTATGTAATATAAATTTTTTTGAGAAACTGAATTTGGGGTTTTCACGAGCTATAAGCCATATTCATCAAAATTTAAAGAAATAAACGCTTGAAATATATTAATCTGTGTGTAATGAATCTGTGTGTGTTGAACACATCAACATTTTTCTCATTAAACATATTTCTGATGAAGCCATTGAGCCTTGCTTGGTTTTGTGTGTTGTGATCCCTGTGGCGCTGCGTGCTTGTCCGGTTTGGAATCGCTGTCGTGCTGTGTTGGTTCTGTAGTCATCGTGTTTGTTGCAGACCCTTCACCCATCATCGCCGTTGCCGATTCTGTAGGCTGAGGCTGGTCGTGGGTACGGAAGTTGTCCAGAGTCTCTCCCGTGTTGTTCGTTGTAACGGATTCTTCACCCGTCGGCTTGGTTGAAACCTCCTTAGCATGGCGTTGAATATGGAAGCAATCGGGTTTCTCCTCTCTCCCGTCTGGTGTGCTCTGTTGTGCTGCGTAGTGGACAGTGTCTATGCCCGGTTGTTGTTGTTGTTGTGCCTCGGGGTTTTCTGCATGCACGGGCTTCCTCTATTGCAGCTCCTGCCGGGTGAGGAACGGCAGCGAGTTCGGCTGTTGCCCCCCTCCCCGGGCAGCTCTCCTCCTGAGTGCATGGGGTGGATGGTTTGGTGTTGGTGCCACTTTGAAATACCTCGTCCCATACCATGTCACCTGGACCACTCGAACCTGACGCTGTCCCAGATAGCAAAGCCCAGTCTGTAGAAGAGGTCACATCCCATAATGTTGTCACTGTGTGCTGCCACTTTGGACGTGAAGTCGTACACAATCTTAGACTTGTAGTAGACCGCTAGCTCAACTGTTCCTACATTACAGAGTCTGTGACTACCGTATCCATACAGCTCCGTTGGATTGTTCTTAATTTTGTGGTTGGGGAAAAATTTCTTCACCATGGCCCTGTTTAACATCTGCCTAACTGCTGCCGTGTTGAGCAGTAGTGGTAAAGCTACACCGTCTAATTCAACCATGCCGTATGCATAACCGTTGATGGTATTCACTTATATAGTGCTTTTATTCTCATCACTAGATGATCAAAGCACTTTACAGATCCTGCTATCCACCCATTCACACACAGATGGCAGCATAGAAGTCCAACATGGCGCTGCCCAGACCTACCAGGAGCAATTGGGGTAAAGTGTCTTGCCCAGGGACACAACGGCAGGAAATGTCGGGAGACCGGGATTCGAACCGCCAACCATCTGGTTATTAGACAACCTGCTCTACCTCCTGAGCCACTGCCGTCCCGCAGTTGATGTCAGGGCTTACCGCATAAATGGTGGTTGTTGGAGGGTGGCTTGGCTTACTTGGCAGGCTCCACGGCGCCGGCAACCGACACACTCTGGCAAAATGGTTTAACGGTCCACACTTGTTACAATGTTGTCCTCTTGCCAGGCAAAGACGTGCTCTGTCCTGGTGCGTCGGGGACCCACAGCTACCACAGACAGGGCCTCTCGGAGTGGTCCTTCGGTTAACGGGTTAACGGTATTCGTCTTGTACTCTTCTGCTGTGTCCTCATATTCCTCCGTGCCCATCGCGCTAGCTGGCGTCGTCTATCCGGGTAGCTTCTGTAGTTGCCGGCCACCTAGTTCCGTTGCTAACTTCTCTGCTGACTCAAGCTGGAATGCTAGCTCTATCATGCTAGCTAGTGTCATGTCGTTTGGCGCTGTTAACATCTTAGCTCTTAGCCTCGGGTTACACGTGTGCTCAGCTAACTGGTCCCGCACCATCTCATCTTCCAACAGTCCAAAATGGCACATGCTAGCCAAATGTCTCAGGTTGGCGATGATTTGTTGTGTGGACTCACCAATTCTCTGTCACCGTTGGCGGAATTGAATCCGTCATGCTATCACGTTGTCCGGTGTTGCAAAATAGCTAGCAAGCAGTTCAACAGCATCCACGTATGACTCTGTTGGACCCAGCGTGTGAAAAATCCGCTGACCCTCTATGCCCAGGTTGTGGACAAGCAGTGCTCGTTTCCATACTTTATTCAGTTTTCCCAGGTCCAATGCCGCAACGTAGGTCTCAAACATGTCCAGCCATCGTGGCCATTGGATGGTTGATTCACCTTGAGACTTGAGGAAAGGCCGTAGTGGTCTCAAACACACTTCCAGGGTTCGAAATTCTCATTGCCAAATGTTATGTCCACAAACCTGGAATAAAGACGGACGAGGATGCTGTGCTCCAACTGAACTTTATTACAAGCAGACTTGGTATAAAGCAAGTATACACTCAGTCGTCATATGCACACCTGCACTCTAGCTGTAACCGTCACGAACAACCTCATAACAACATGTAGTGAGATGGCGGACCGTGAGATGACTGGTAGTCACGTCAGCCGTAGGCCACGTTCCACTCCGAATATATGCCTTACTCATACACCACAGTTCCTTGACTCAAAAAAGGTTGAAAAACACTACAGTATACAAGGCAAAACAGAGTTTGTACAGTTCTAACAAGCTTGAAAGTGGCCATATTTGGTTTGACCATCTTTATACTTATAAAACATGTCATAAGTAAGTTTTCTTATAATTTCTTTAAGCAGTCTATAGCAACAGTTATCCAGGCTTCAAGAAGCTATTCTGTGGATTTTGGCTGACTTTTGTTCTATTTGTTTGAATTTGGATTTGTCACAAGACCTGCTGACACTGATTTTCAGCCAAATTTTGTGTGATTTGGCATTCTTTTTTTTTGTTTCTCTTCCAAAGAATGACTTCTTGACAGCCACCTTTCCGTCAAGACTATTTTGATGAGACTTTGTTCAATGGTAGTTGGATCAACTGAAGGGCCACCTGCACCTCTCATGTATCAGATCTTTGTGCATTTTTTCCCGCCATTTCTGAAAGACATGGATTTGAGATACTTTTTAATCTGTCTGAAAGTTCTTCTGTCTTCCATTTGTCCGGTTTCCTCAAAAAGTTGAGAAAACTGTACAAAGACTAAAAAGGCATCATCGATCACTGTGAATCATCTTTTGCAGCCTTCCTCACAATGATTCGTTTCAGTGGATGTCTCTATAAATGCCCAAGAGCTGCAGTTAACTCCATCCTCCCTCTTTCATTACTATTGCTAATCTTAGCTGGCTAGCTGCTAACTGGGGTGTGAACCTGTCCCAACTAACGTAAATTCATTTTAAAGAATAAATGAAATAAAGCATCACTGATGGACAGGAGTGTATGATTTTAGTGGATGACAGGATATGACCAGGCCCTGGAGTACAATAAGCACTGAAACATTCGCAAATGAGAAAAAAGCTAAACTGCTAGTGTCAACTAGGCACCCTTGATTCCAGTTTGGAGATAAAAAAACAACAGTAAAATAAGCTACAACAACATCTAAGAACAATGTATATGGTCTAATGTAGGTAGATAAACATGGATTCCAGATGGGGTGAATAGAATTTATAGAAAAGAGTGATCAAATCTGGCCAGATTGATAGCTAAGCTAACGCCAGGCAGCCTGTTTGTCACCCTCTCCCCACTGAAGTGCGCTGGTTAAACAGACCAATTCTGACCACCTAGCCATGCTACAGTTTGATGTACCATCACAACAAAAAATATAACAAAACAAACCAGAAAGACATGAGATATGTTACTGACTGTGGATTAGTGAACCAGCTGGAAACAAGGGTGTCTATTAGCTTTTTTTTTTATCCACCTTTTTCCTAGTCCCCATGATGCCTTGCATGAATTATGGACACAACTTCTGGTACTAGTTTAAAACGTGTGGTTGTCACAGAAACGGGACACTTCCTTGTCAAAAAACAATGACTTTGGCATCAAAAAATGTGGGATCAGGGCCTTTTGCACCTTAAAAACAGTAATATAATCATACCACTTCCCACGACTATCAAGGGATAGGAAGATGACCTTAAAAATAATGGTTCCAGCGCCACACGAGTTGGATGCCTTTTGCAACAGTGGCTCAATTCTGAGTCTTTTTTATCTTCCTTCTTCTTTCTGATCCGGTGATAACTTTCTGATCTGGCACACCTTTCACTCTATATATATCACGGACACACAGATCGCCCCAAAGGTCTCCCGAGTCGGCGGACGGAGCCTCTGTTTACAGGAGGAGACGATACAGCAGGGAAGAGATAGCTAGCACTCAACCGCCACCCGGTGCTAATGGAGAAACTCGACATACCGGGAGAACTGAAGCGAAAACGACGCGGGTGCCGGGCTGGAGTTTAAGCGGCGTGCAAGAAATATAAGACAGAATAATAAAGAGCGATGGCAAGAACCAAGCAGACCGCCCGTAAATCTACTGGAGGAAAGCCCCCAGGAAGCAGCTGGCCACCAAGACTTCTCGGAAAAGCGCTCCGGCCACCGGCTCTGAGAGAGATCCGTCGCTACCAGAAATCCACGGAGCTGCTCATCCGTAAGCTGCCCTTCCAGCGCCTGGAGAGGGAGATCGCTCAGGACTTCAAGACCGACCTGCGCTTCCAGAGCTCTGCCGTCATGGCTCTGCAGGAGGCCAGCGAGGCCTACCTGGTGGGTCTCTTCGAGGACACCAACCTGTGTGCCATCCACGCCAAGAGGGTCACCATCATGCCCAAAGACATCCAGCTGGCCCGCCGCATCCGCGGAGAGAGAGCTTAGACTTTCTGCTGCACATCCACCAACCACAGTGCTCCGCACTGTGTGTCTATATACACTACCGTTCAAAAGTTTGGGGTCACCCAGACAATTATTTTGTGTTTTCCATGAAAAGTCATACTTATTTACCACCATGAGTTGTAAAATGAATAGAAAATATAGTCAAGACATTGACAAGGTTAGAAGTAATGATTTGTATTTGAAATAATAATTTTTTCCTTCAAACTTTGCTTTCGTCAAAGAATCCTCCATTTGCAGCAATTACAGCATTGCAGACCTAGCATGATTGCACAAGGGTTTTCTAATCATCCATTAGCCTTCTGACGCAATGAGCAAACACATTGTACCATTAGAACACTGGAGTGATAGTTGCTGGAAATGGGCCTCTATACACCTATGTAGATATTGCACCAAAAAACAGACATTTGCAGCTAGAATAGTCTTTTACCACATTAGCAATGTATAGAGTGTATTTCTGATTAGTTTAAAGTTATCTTCATTGAAAAAAAGTGCTTTTCTTTCAAAAATAAGGAAATTTCCAAGTGACCCCAAACTTTTGACCGGTAGTGTATATATACGTATACTGTATATTTATATTAATATGTACATATGTATACTAGCTGCTCTTGTTTTTTCTTGCCTTCTGATTGTTGCTCTGAGTGTTGCTATCCCTGTGCTGTTGCAATCCTGGAATTTCCCCATTGTGGGACTAATAAAGGCTTATCTTATCTTATCTTATCTTAAAAGTGGCCTTGCAGACAGTAGCTCCGTTTGTTAGCGCTGCTGCTAAGATGCTAACACTGTAAACAAATAAAAGCACTGAGATATATCAATATCTCCACCGCAATAAAGTTAGTTGCATTTTGTTAAAAGTTGTTTGACATAATCAAATTTACCTCAGAGCAGACATAGAATCTAGTCAGAGCCACAAAGAACCGCAACACCGTGCTTGGGTGTTTTTATGTCGGGATAAAACAGACAGCTGCAGCTGTGTGCTTTACCCAGAAATTAAAATGCTTATGCTGCTGTCGCGCTATGAATGCTTGTTATTTAACATGCGCAGACATTTTCTGACAATTGTTCAAAATTTTATTCATCTATATTTTGTGATAATTTAAAAATTAATGCATGCTGAAGCTACTAATGTCAAGTCCATATCGTTCCAAGGCAGTGCAACAAATGCAAAAAAATCCCCCCCCAAAAACTACTTGATATCTTTCTTAAATCCTTAAGCCTTAGAAAGCAAACTGTTACAATTTTTAATTTATTATTTTACTTCATGCAGCCTTGCATCTGGTGACATATATGACACATAAACGTCAGATCTGTGACATTCATACAAGTGAAAACATATCTGGTGCTCTTGTGTCTGTACCACCGATCACACAAACAGTTCTTTTTAGTTTTTAGTGCATGATCTATGCATTGCTGGTGAGAAGCCTCAATTTATACAGTGTATGGCACAACTACGAACACCAGCAACAAGTACCAGAACTATGTCAAAACATTCAAAAAATACAAAAACTACAAGTGCTGAAATTAGCTGTCACTTGAGTGCAAAACACTTATGTGGACTATACATTAAAATGAATTTGAAAAACTTTTAAAAACGCTATTTTAAATGCCCCTGCTACTTCACTCTTGCTGACTGATTTAACAGTACTTCAGCTGAAACCGGAAGTTGCCCCCATAATCGTTTCTACAGCAGCGCCTGTTATGTCGGTAAAGCGAGAACCAAGGACGAGACTGAGTGTTGAACTGAACACGACTATATTGTAGACTCACTTGTACAATACAAGGCGCTGCCGTCAGGCTGAGAGGAGGTCAAGAGACCGCCCCTTTATCTCACAGCCCTTTTATACCCTGGGTGGCTGCGGAACCGGAAAGGTGGAGCCACCACCCGTGTCGCACAATAATACGTCCCAATACAACATAACACCCCCCCCTTCAAAAAAATGGTCCAACACAAGCATACAATCGAAACCCTCCCCAGTTTGGAAAACGAATCATGGACTAAAACTAAGCAGGAATACCTAAACAATCTATCACACTCTCTCAAAACAACTAAAACTAGGGCAGAACAGGTGGACTACTGTCCCATCCACACATGGCAAGACGGCTCGTCGAAGCCCAAACGCCTCCTGCTCCTCACGGGCGCACTGCAGCTCACTGGGATGTCTCCACGAGCCATCAGATAGCTGGAGGTAGCCACCATCTCCAACGGCCACCATCTGCAGCCACCCCTGGTCATCTTCTCATCGGCATTTGTCCAGAGCACCTCTCAACCGGGCCTCCTTTCTGGGTCGAACCGAATCCGCGACCCCCAGAGGAGCCCTACTCGGCTTTCAGTGTCTCTGTTTGGCAAATCATTTCACCGTGCCAGCCGGTCCTGCCCCACTCTCTTTCACTTTCACTGCCGGCAAAGCCGTTGTGACCCCCTGCTCACTGGTACCTTCCAGCCAAACTCAAGGAACAGAATGGGCCATCCACTCGGCTCCACCCACCGTCACGGGCGTCCCACTGCGCCGCCCAGTTCCCTCAGCTAGGGTTACTTGGGCACTGGCACCGGGACCGTCCCGCGATGGCCCTGGGTGAGGTTGGTCCTGCTCATCATCCAGAATACTAGGCAGCAGTTCGTCCCACACAGCTTCGTCCACCACTTGCGGAACTGGCCGGTCCCAAAAACCACAGCCCGGCCACTCCTCTCCAACGCTGCTGGTGATGGTGAAGCCCAATCCATTAAAGAGATCACACCCCATGATATTCTCACCACTGGCAGTCACGATGAACTTCAAGCTGGACACCTCCATCGACTTGTACTGAGCCGTCAGTTCCACCGATTCCACTGTGGCCAATCTTCCTCCACCATACCCACACAGCGGTGCTAAATGACCTCTCACCCGATAATGTGGGAAGAAACTCCTCACGGTGGACCAATTCAACACAGATCTCACTGCACCCGTGTCAATCAGTAGCGGCACGCTACCCCGTACAGTTCCACCATACAATAGGAACGACCGTCGGTACTCGAGGATATGGTGTGAATGATTGTGGGAGTTCTAGTGGGGGGGGGGGATCCTCGCTGAGTCTTGGATCCCCTCACTCGAACCTATAACATGCCATGACAAAATGATGCAGGAGTCCACGCTTGCCACAGCGTCTTCCTCTTGCCGGACACTCTCTAGCCTTATAACAGTGTTTAGTGGACCTGCCACTCAAACACCTGGGCAATCCCGGGGTGGACCTTATTCTCACAGCATTAACTTTTCCTCCATCTTCCATGCCATCATGACTGTCTGGATCCACTGCCTGCGCTGTCGACTGTGGTTCAAAATGGCGGAGTGTTGCTCTCTCGCCGAGCTCTCATGATAGCTTGTCTGCCGCCTCACACTGTTGAGCTAACTCGATGGTCATGGGTAACGTCAGCTTGCCCGAGTGTGTTAGGAGCTTTGACCTTGCCGCCAAGCAAAGGGTATGTTCTGCCAACTGGTCACGGATCATCTCTTCCTCAAATGCTCCGAACTGACAGTCCTTTCCAACTGACATAGGTCTGCTACATACCGCTGCACTGACTTGCCGGTCCGCTGGCGGTGCTGCCGAAACTGAATCCTCCTGACGATGACGTCTTCCGGGGTGCAAAAATGTCACACCATTAGCTCAACCACTTCATCAAAGCTATCACTGTTGCCCAAGGTACTAAGGATACGCTGTCCTTCCATTCCCAAGTTGTGAACCAACAGTGCCCGTGCCCACAACTTCTCCAGACTACCAAGGTTCAATGCCACCAAGTAATTTTGAAATGTGGCGAACCACCTCGCCCAAGGGACTGGTGACTCACCAGGAAGCTCCAAAAATGTCCGAATAGTAGAAACCCCCGCGTCCATACTTTTATCCTTGTCGCCGTCGGATCCACAGCAGAGGTAAGCACCGGACAGTCGCACCTCGGACACAGTCCAAGGACAGATAATTTTTTCACACATGAGGAGTTGTTCAGAACTCCTTATACAAAGATATATAATGATGATAATCAAGTCAGTGGTGGTAATGCACCTGTAAGCTGGTTGCCAACTGTCAATCAAATCTAAAAGAAGAAGAAAAAGAATGTTATGTTGGTAAAGCGAGAATCAAGGACAAGACTGAGTGTTGAACTGAACACGACTATATTGTAGACTCACTCGTATAATACAAGGTGCTGCCGTCAGGCTGAGAGGAGGTCAAGAGACTGCCCCTCTTTCTCACAGCACTCTTATACCCCGGGTGGTGGCGGAACCGGAAAGGTGGAGCCACCACCCGTGTCACACAATAATACGTCCCAATACAACATAATGGTGCCCTCAGGAATAAGGTGGGTAAATACTTTATTAGTCCCACAATGGGGAAATTACAGGTTGACTGAAATGCTAAAAAATAACTGGTTGTCTGTCTCTCTGTGTTGGCCCTACGATGGACTGGCAATCTGTCCAGGGCGGACTCTGTTTCTCGCCCAAAGATGCTGGGATAGGCTCCAGCCCCCCCACGACCCATAAAAGTATTAAGCAGTAGAATATGGATGGATGGATGGAACTGATATGCCGATATTTTGGAAATAGTTTTCGCCGACTGCGATTGCTGCCAAAGATTTTGCCTTTGCCGTTGTTTCATTCTCTCGCTGGGCTTTGTGGAATAATTTCCTTGTGCTGTTTAATTTTACTACTCCTTGCGTAGCTGTACAGAGACATGTTTGTTTTGCCACGTCTGATTTGATGACATCATTCCCTTGTGACAGCAGAGCGTCACTCCTGACCGTCCGCTGTAATATTATTTTATCGGCTGTAAATTTTTATCAGTGCCAATTAATAATTTTAAATGCTTTATTGGCTGATACTGATAACATGCTGATAAAGATAAGATAAGATAAGATAAGATAAGCCTTTATTAGTCCCACAACGGGGAAATTCCAGGATTGCAACAGCACAGGGATAGCAACACTCAGAGCAACAATCAGAAGGCAAGAAAAAAAACAAGCAAGCAAGAGCAGCTAATATACATATGTACATATTACTATAAAATATATATATATACACACACACAGACACACAGTGCAGAGCATTGTAGCTGGATGGAATAAATATATGAATATATAAACACACAGTGCAGAGCATTGTAGCTAGATGGAGTAAATATGTAAATATATAAACACCCACAGTACGGAGCATTGCAGCTAGGTGGAATAAATATGTAAGTATATAAACACACACAGTGCGGAGCAATGTAGCTAGATGGAATAATATGTAGATATATAAAAACACAGTGCGGAGCATTGTAGCTAGATGGAATAAATATATAGATATATAAATATAAACACACCCAGTGCTGAGCATTGTAGCTAGATGGAATAAATATGTAAATATATAAACACACACAGTGCAGAGCATTGTTGCTAGATGGGATGAAACAGCATAACCATCTACTTAGTTATCCTACATGGTATGATTATGTGCCCATACATATTCTCACCCTCCATAGCGACCGGTATTTTCCTAGTTGTATGCCGGAGGGGACCATTGTGTAAGTCTATTGCATCTTTTGCATTCAAAAAACTATTAGTTTGTTACATGTTTTTGCTATCTCTGCGAGCAGCCCTGCTTAGGTTGTACAGTCTGACAGCCGTTGGTAGGAAGGACCTACGAAACCTCTCGGTTGTGCACCTGGGATGATGTAGTCTGCTGCTAAATGAGCTCCTCAGTGCATTCAGTATGTCCTGCATAGGGTGGAACTCGGACTCGGACTCCAGCAGAGATGACAGTTTAGCCACCGTCCTTCTCTCTCCTATCTCCTCCACCGGATCAAGGCGCTGCCCCAGGACAGAGCTAGCTTTCTTAATCAGTTTGTTCAGTCTCTTCCTATCGGCTGCAGTAATGCCACTGCCCCAGCAGACCACTCCAAAAGTGATGGCTGATGCCACCACCGTGTCATAGAATGTCTTCAGCAGCGCCCCTTGTACACCAAAAGACCTGAGTCTCCTCAGCAGGAACAGCCTGCGCTGTCCCTTCTTGTAGAGTGCGTCAGTATTGTGTGACCAATCTAGTTTATTGTTCAGATGAACACCCAGGTACTTATAGGATGTCACCATCTCGATGTCTGTTCCCTGTATATTTACTGGTGCTGTGAGGGGCTGCCCATGCCTGCGGCAGTCCACCACCAGCTCCTTAGTTTTCCTTGCGTTGATCTGGAGGCAGTTCTGATGGCACCAGTCCACGAAGTCCTGGATAAGCCCTCTGTACTCAGCTTCATCTCCATTGGAGATGAGGCCAACGATCGCAGAGTCATTGTGTTGTGTGAGAAGTCCGCAGTATAAAGAGTGAACAAGAAGGGAGCCAGCACCGTTCCTTGGGGGGCCCACGTGCTACTGATGATCGTGTCGGACACACAGTCCCGGGTTCTCACAAACTGAGGCCGGTTCGTGAGGTAGTCCAGGATCCATGATGACAGGTGCTGGTCTACCCCTGCGCGCAGCAGCTTGTCCTTCAGGATCATCGGTTGGATGGTGTTGAAAGCACTGGAGAAGTCAAAGAACATGATCCTCACCATATTCCCGGGCTTCTCCAGGTGGGACAGAGAACGGTGAAGGAGGAAGATCACCACCCATCTTCCACCCGCATTGGGGTGGCATCCTCCACCCCAATGCCATGCTGGTAGGCGAACTGGAGTGGATCCATCGCTGGTTCCACCAGGGGGCGGAGGTGAGCAAGGAGCAGTCTCTCCAGGGTCTTCATCAAGTGGGACGTCAAGGCCACCGGTCTGTAGCTGTTCAGGTCTTTGGGGTGGGAAGTTTTTGGTACAGGTACCACACAAGATGTTTTCCACAGCTGTGGTACCCTCCCCAGCTTCAGGCTCAGGTTGAAGATGTACGTCACAATCCCACACAGCTGGTCTGCACAGGACTTGAGGAGCTTTGCGCTGATGCCGTCCGGTCCCGACGCCTTCCTCGCCTTGATCTTCCTCAGCTCCGTCCTCACCTGGGTCCTGGTCAGGGTCAGGATGGGGGGCTGTGTGTTGGGAGTGGGGGGGTGTTGGTGGAGTGGGGAGTGGGCAGCAGGACTTGATTTCTTTAGAGGCAGCAGTGGTTGTTGTGCAGTCAGCGGGGAGGGCGGTTGGTCAAATCTATTGAAAAACAGATTCAGGTTGTTCGCCCACTCCCTGCCCCCCGTAGCCTGAGGGGAGGTATTCTGGAGCCCAGAGATGGTTTTGAGGTTTCTCCAGACCCCGCTGATGTCGCTCTGTTGCAACTTGTCCTCCATCTTCTTCCTGAAGCTGTCCTTGCCTTCTCTGATCTTTCTCCTCAGCTTATGAAAAGCATATGAAATTTCAAAATTTTCCACCTGTCCACACCTGCATACCACTTCTGAATATGGTGCACTATACTTGCATTTTTGCATCACCCCTTTACCCACCTGCATCCTGCATTGGATTTAAATAGAGGTATTCACAAGTGTAGTTTGATGCCAGAAGATGTTTGTTTTGTATTTTTTATTTATATCATTATTATTATTATTATTTATACTATTAATGCTTCTTAGAGAAAATAGCTCCAGCTCCTACAAAACTGTACTAACGCCAGCAGCAAAGGCAAAACGTATACCATGTGAATTAAAGCGAAGTAAAAAAAGACTTTTCTTTCACCGAGTGAATGATAATCCAGCTCATAACATTAAATGAGGCTGAAGTTACTCATAAAGCAGCTTTATTTAAAGGCTTTGTGTCAACAGAACAAAGCCACACACAGTGAAACGGTTTAATTTACTCCTCATAACTGATCATGCATTACTTCTTGCATTACTTCGTGTGCATTATATGACAATTTCAAATGAAAACATTATTTATAGTCCAACCTGCTGTAGTCTTACTGTTGCACTATTCACACAGCATATACCACAGACCCACATCAACAGAGACAAATCTTCCATCATAAGTGAACTATAGTTTTTCATTGTTGTGAATAACATCTTAAAAATCCATTGAACATCATAGATTTTTAACTTTGTGTTGTACAGTCTGTCAGTGAGAAATTGACAGACACCCAGAAACAGTGGATCTGTACACAATAAAATATGGAATTCTTTGTGCAAGTAATCCATTCCCCTGGTTTCTATAGAACACAGCTGTACAGATGTTTACAGAAACAGCATCCATGAACAGTAGTATTTCTGCTGAAGTTAGGTGCTAAGTTTTACATCATAATATAAGTAATGTTTTAGATTATATCCCTTATTAGGATGTAGAAGTATGATACAGCAGAATATTCCTGGTTTATGACGACCCTGTGATGACAAGTTGCTACCACTCAGATCCATCACTGATCGCACATCTAGTAACAAAATTAAACAATGGTGGTGGCAGAAATGCTCAGCTGGAAGCTTCATTTTGAAAACTCCATTGACCAATGGGTGATGTACGGTAGTTATGACCACCTGTTATATACAATTTATGATTTGGTGAAATCAATTTATGATTTTACCAAAGTTCTCCCAAAAGGTGACTTGCTACATTAACTACTTGAAAAAAAGATGAAAAATATGAGACCTCCAGATATGTCATGTTAAGCCATTATCTAAATTATCTAAATTTGTTCTAGCGATCAAAGAGTTAATTTGAAATTTGTAAGAGATAGGTGGGTGTACACTCTAGTGCTCTGTTTTACATCTATGTATGTATGTGGCTGCCTGATGGTACTTGTCCACCTACAGACGTGGACAAAATTGTTGGTAGCCCTCTGTTAATGAAAGAAAAACCCACAGTGGTCACAGAAATAACTTGAATCTGACAAAAGTGCTAATAAATAAAAATTCTATGAAAATTAACCAATGAAAATCAGACAATGCTTTTGAATTGTGGTTCAACAGAATTATTTTAAAAAACAAACTCATGAAACAGGCCTGGACAAAAATGATGGAACCCTTTACTTAATATTTTGTTGCACAACCTTTTGAGGCAATCACTGCAATCAAACGATTTCTGTAACTGTCAATGAGACTTCTGTACCTCTCAGCAGGTATTTTGGCCCACTCCTCATGAGCAAACTGCTCCAGTTGTCTCAGGTTTGAAGAGTGCCTTCTCCAAATGGCATGTTTCAGCTCCTTCCACAGATGTTCAATAGGATTTAGATCAGGGCTCATAGAAGGCCACTTTAGAATAGTCCAATGTTTCGCTCTTAGCCATTCTTGGCTGTTTTTAGCTGTGTGTTTTGGGTCATTATCCTGTTGCTAGACCCATGACCTGCGACTGAGACCAAGCTGTCTGACACTGGGCAGCACATTTCTCCCTAGAATACCTTGATAGTCTTGAGATTTCGTTGTACCCTGCACAGATTCAAGACACCCTGTGCCAGATGCAGCAAAGCAGCCCCAGAACATAAGACAACCTCCTCCATGTTTCACAGTAGGGACAGTGTTGTTTTCTTGGTATGCTTCATTTTTGCGTCTGTGAACATAGAGCTGATGTGCCTTGCCAAAAAGTTCCAGTTTTGTCTCGTCTATCCATAGGACATTCTCCCAGAAGCTTTGTGGCTTGTCAACATGCAGTTTGGCAAATTCCAGTCTGGCTTTTTTATGATTTGTTTTCAACAGTGGTGTCCTCCTTGGTCGTCTCCCATGAAGTCCACTTTGGCTCAAACAACGATGGATGGTGCGATCTGACACTGATGTACCTTGACCTTGGAGTTCACCTTGAATGTGTTTAGAGGTTGTTCTGGGCTCTTTTGTTACCATTCGTATTATCCATCTCCTCTTGCGGCCACGTCCAGGGAGGTTGGCTACAGTCCCGTGGATCTTAAATTTCTGAATAATACGTGCAGCTGTAGTCACAGGAACATCAAGCTGCTTGGATATGGTCTTATAGCCTTTACCTTTAACATGCTTGTCTATAATTTTCTTTCTAATCTCCCGAGACAACTCTCTCCTTTGCATCCTCTGGTCCATGTTTAGTGTGGTAAACATCATGTCACCAAACAGCACAGTGACTACTTGTCACCCTTTAAATAGGCCGACTGACTGATTACAAGTTTGTAGACACCTGTGATGTTAATTAGAGGACACATCTTGGTTGAACATGTCCCTATGGTCACATTATTTTCAATCTTTTCTAGGGGTCCCATCATTTTTGTCCAGGCCTGTTTCATGAGTTTGTTTTTTTTAAGTAATTCTGTTGAACCACAATTCAAAAGCATTGTCTGATTTTCATTGGCTAATTTTCATAGAATTTTTATTTATTACCACTTTTGTCAGATTCAAGTTATTTCTGTGACCATTGTGGGTTTTTCTTTCATTAACACAAGGGTACCAACAATTTTGTCCACGTCTGTATGTGTGCGTTTTCATGCTTCACTTTTATTGTCTATGTAGCATGCCCTGCATGCACTCTGCTAACATGGCGTCAAGAATCTTGAGCCGTCGCTTGGAGGTGCCGGCTCCTCCTCCTCCTTAATCCCCCGCTCAGGTCCAAAATCCGCAAATGAGGAGCAGGCGCTTGGAGCCAATCACTTCCCAGAGCTCGTGCTGAACTTTTAAATTAATAAAGAGTAAACACATATTTGGTAACTACACATTTATTTCTCGCCTTGACCAATTTCTGAAAAATATTTGGCTTGTTACTTTTGAAGATATAGGTGAAAGGTTAACGTCCAGATGCATTGTGAACAGACTAGAACAGCCCACCCACCAGGAGTCGCGACAACCAATGGTATGCATGCTGTGCAGTTTGGGGGGGACAGAGCAGGTTGGGGTGGACAGAAAAAGCTCATCAAACTGCACTTTTGTAGCTGAAATTACTGCTTAGAAACCTGCCAAAGTTCTCTGACCAGGCAGTGATACTCTCTGTGCATTTTGCGGCTATGGAGTAGAGTCTTGCCTGGTTACACCCCTTTCACGTTCTCGATGGATCCTGATGTGAAGGAGGCACAGGAACCTCTGTCAACAGACACCTAGGTGTCAGGAGCCGCATCAGCTTAGTTTCCCTGGCTCGGTCCTGCCCTCCCTGTGGGACTAGGTGCCGCTGTATATGTATATAGTATGTATTTCAGTGTGCTTTCTTCTTCCTTAGCCACTGTCTGGCCGGCAGCTGTTAGACAGCCGCTTTGACCTACTTTCTGTGAGCGCATGCTGACAGCTCGCCGGTCCGGCCATGCCCCCTCTCTCATTACCACCAGCTGATTCCCACTCCTGCTGATTATCCTTCCCAATCCTCGCCCAGGTGCTCCTCATCACACCATCACCAGCAGTGCGTGTACTTAAGCAGTCTTTGCAGTCACGCACTGCTGGTTCATTGTATTGTCATCCGTGCTGTAAGTCTGCTAGTATTTTCACCTTTCTCACGACATGTTAGCCACTCCATGTTTGCCGTGGTTCTTGGGTGTCCTTGTAGCGATGTTGGCTCTGGGGCGCACTTGTAGCTATCACCTTTCCTCTCATTCGTTCGCTGGGTGATGCTGGCCCCCAAACGCCATCAGTAAGTGTGTTTCTGTGTTTTTGTACATCTTCACCTTTTGGGGATTTGTCTGTCTTTGTAATAAATGTGTTGTGGTGAACCCAGCGCGTAAATCCTTGTTTTTCCTCCCCTCCCCATGCGCTGCGTAAAAGCACATGGGAGGGTTTTATGACAGAATGAACCAGCCCGAATAGGAGGATTTAGCAGGTTCACCCACACATTCCTTTTTCCTTTTTTGTGTGTGTCATTTGTTGGAACTGACCTGGTTAAAAGATGTCCATGGGCTGGCGTTAACTCAATGAGCCTCGGCTGGGAATGCTGCCAAGCACTCATGAACGTTGACGGCCTGATATCCTCGGCGAGCGGTTATTCCACCCCGGAGGACGTCATGTGGTACGTCAAGCTGGCAGAGGCAGAGGTTCGGCGATGCCCTGAGCTCTCGGAGCACCCCGAAGGAGCTGAGAGGATATTCCAGCTAGCAGCGCTCTGACGCGAGTATGGCGAGAGGGAGAGGAAGTCTCCGAAGAAGACCGGGCTTGCGCTGAGGGGAGGGCGCTCCTGGGACGCCACTGAAACTGTCCTCTGCCAGGTCTCCACTCCTGCACTCACCAGGCCGGTTCCAGCAAGCAAGGGACAGCATCGTCCTGCATGGAAGCACCGTGAGAAGCCTTCTTCATCGCCAGCTGCCATCACCCCTCCAGCTACTGTGAGGTCCGCTGAGGTCACCCCGGGAACGCCCACCTCCATTATCATGGAGACGGCTCCTCCACAAGCTCTTGTGAGGACCCACATCACCGCTGGCACGGAGAGGGATGATTGCCTGCCGCCTGCAGCTGACAACATCAACAGCCCGGGATGACAGGCAAGTATTTTTTCCATTCTAAACCATTCATTAACACTGAATCTTGCCTGTCTCCTGAGGGAGAGGCCCAGTTTCAGCAGTCCGCTGGGTCCTCTCCTCCAGCTGCAAGCACTAATTCTTTTCTTCCCCTCTCCGTTTCTTCTCAAATTATCCCTGAGTGCTCATCGGTCCTGAAACCGAGCCACCAGACACTGGAGGAGTTTGGGGCCCTGAATGATCCTGCCAGGGGCCCGCACGGGGGCATTCCCCTGCAGCCACACTGGAGGAATCCCTAGCATTGGAGCTGCTGCAGGAAGATTATGGGACTGTTTTGACTATCTTGCCAGCTGTGGAGGTGACGGCTGTGGAGTGGGAGCCAGAGCTGGACCTTGTGGAGGCTGGGTCTGGGACCACATCGCCAGGATCAACGGAGTCCTGGATGGTGGTGGAGCTCAAGCTCAGGAAAGTGTTCTCTCTAGTGTTTCTAATGTCAATTTTAGAGAGAGCTTGTCTTGCTCTAGGTGAGGAAAGTCAAGCACAGCACGCAGCTGGATGTGAACTCCCTTCACCGGGCTCCACCACTGCTGGCGACCCTAATTCAATTCAATTCAATTCAATTCAGCTTTATTTATAATGTGCCACATCACAGCAAAAGCCGTGTCATGGCACCACAGTGCAGAAAAAAAAACCCCACACAGTCACAGAAAGACCCAGTAATCAGACGATCCCCTATGAGCAAGCACTAAGCAATAGTGGAGAGGAAAAACTCCCATTTGGAAGGAAGAAACCTCTAGCAGAACTAGGCTCAGGGAGGGGCAGTCGTCTGCTGCGACTGGCTGGGGATGAGGGGATAGGGAGGATGGAAAGGACAGACATAAAGAACATAGCAAGAACACGCCTAACCACTTTGTTTCTTCTCCCCTTCCTGAGAATTCTTCTAGGGTTGCTGGAGAGGAACCACCACCTCCAAGGGTCTCCATGGAACCAGTCTTGCCGCCTGACGACGTCGTGGGTCCAGCTTCCCTGCTGCCTGAGGCCGTCGTGTGGGTCGCTCCGCAGGCTGAGTCTGTGTGGGTGCGACGCACTGACTTTGGACCCTCGTTGGAGCTGTGCCCCAAGATCAGCCCGATGTGGGTGCTGTGCTCCTGTCTGGACTGGTCATGGCTGCCACGCTGCAGCGCGGGGTCCACCAGGGGGGCTACACCGGCCCAGTCAGGGTCCATCGCGAGTGCTGCGGAGCTCCAGCTGGGAGCCACCGCGGGTACTGCAGAGCTCCACCTGGGAGCCACTGCGGGTGCTGCAGAGCTCCAGCTGGAGTCCACCATGGGTGCTGTAGAGCTCCAGCTGGAGTCCACTGTGGGTACAGCTGGGCTCCAGCCAGAATCCACTGTGGGTGCAGCAGGGGCTCAACCGGGCTCCACCGCGGGTGCTGCAGGGCTCCAGCCGGGAACCACCGCTGGCGCTGCTGGGCTCCAGTTGGGAGTCACCGCAGGTGCAGCTGTGTCCTAGGCCGGGACCACCGAGGGTGCTGCAGGTCAGTCTGAGGACGCTATTGCCCCCTTCTCCTCCTTGCTCGACGCCATGGGGGTTCCCTTCCTACTGTCTGGTCACCAACCAGTTAGCCTCCCGGTGGGCAGGCCTCCTCCTGCTCCATCCTCTCTGTCCTGGTGGCTCTACAACGTTGGCCGACTGCCGGAGGAACTGAGTCTCTGGGCCAGACGGCCCGTGTTTCCTGACAGGCTACCGGACGCTGTTCGCAGGACTGCCTGCTGGGCCTGGGATATCTGGGCGGCCTCCTGAGCCTCCACGCCTTTGGACTTGGGGGGGAGGGGTTAATTGTGGGCCCTGGGCGGGGTATTGTGTTCCCTCCTTCCATGTCTTTTCTTTTCATCTTCTCTATCCCCTCACCCCCCAGGCAGTTGCAGCAGATGACTGCCCCTCCCTGAGCCTGGTTCTGTGAGAGGTTTCTTCCTGTTAAAAGGGAGTTTTTCCTCTCCAATGTCGCCAAGCATTTGCTCACAGGGGATCGCCTGATTGCTGGGGTCTTTTGCAATTGTGGGGGTTTCCCCTACAGTTGAAAGTGCTATGAGATGACTGTTGTTGTGAAATGGTGCTATATAAATAAAGTTGAATTGAACTTCCTGTTGCCCATCCCTCCCTCCCTGGGGTTATTTTTTGCTGTTTTTCCTGTTGGGGGGGGGGGGGGGTCCTCGGGATGTTACCTTGGGTGTCTGGGAATTCCATCCCTTGAGAGGGGGGCTCTGTCAGGAGCCGAGCCGGCTTGGTCTCCCCGGCTCGGTCCTGCCCTCCCTGTGGGTCTAGGTGCTGCTGTATATGTGTATAGTATGTATTTCAGTGTGCTTTCTTCTTCCTTAGCCACTGTCTGGCTGGCAGCTGTTAGACAGCCGCTTTGTCCTACTTTCTGTGAGTGCATGCTGACAGCTCGCCGGTCCGGCCATGCCCCCTCTCTCATTACCACCAGCTGATTCCCACTCTTGCTGATTATCTTTCCCGGTCTTCACCCAGGTGCTCCTCATCATACCATCACCAGCAGTGCGTGTACTTAAGCAGTCTTTGCTAGTCGCGCACTGCTGGTTCATTGTATTGTCATCCATGCTGTAAGTCTGCTAGTATTTTCAGCATTCTCACGACATGCTAGCCACTCCATATTCGCCGCGGTTCTCGTGCGTTCTTGTAGCGATGTCGGCTCTGGGGCGCACTTGTGGCTAACACGTTTCCTCTCATTTGTTCGCTGGGCGATGCCGGTCCCCGAACGCCATCAGTAAGTGTGTTTCTGTGTTTTTGTACGTCTTCACCTTTTGGGGATTTGTCTGTCTTTTGTAAAAAATGTGTTGTGGTGAACCCAGCGTGTAAATCTTCGTTATTCCTCCCCTCCCCGTGTGCTGTGTAAAAGCGCACGGGAGGGTTTATGAGAGACAAGTATCATGACTTTCTCTCCCCACAAAGCCAAGAAAGGCTGGTTGTGTGCAGCTGGCTAATTAGACTCACCTGTTCCTGATTACAATCCCGCTATATTGTTGTTCATCCATCATTGTCGATGATGGCCTCGTAATCCTATTGATGAGTTGACGGTTGACGGTGAGTCCTGAGATGACGGATCAGTCCAATTTTGGCACGGAATGTCCTGGCACATATGGGGAAGGCATGCATCATCACGTTAGCTGATGTGCTGGGCTGTCTAGTCTTGCGCAGTTCACGCTTGGCTTTAGCTCCAGCAATACGTCTGGCTTCGAAATTTCTGCAGCCATCCTTAATGCGCGTATGCCAGGCCAAGCGGTCTTGTGCTAGAGTTTCCCAGGAGGCCACGTCTATATCGAGGAATTTCAGATAGGCCTTCAGGGTGTCCTTGTAGCGTTTCTTTTGTCCCCCTCTCGACCTTTTTCCTTCTGAGAGTTTCTCGTAGAACAGCTGCTTTGGAATGCGTTCATCAGGCATCCTGACAACATGACCTGTCCACCTGGTTTGCACTCCTATTAGCATGGTGTGGACCATTTCCATTTTAGCTCGCTCAAGGACTTCTGTATCGGGTACCTTGTCCTGCCATTTGATGCTGAAGATCCTTCGAAGACAGGTTAGGTGGAAACGGTTGAGCTGTCTGGCATGCCTTGCATACACCGTCCATGTTTCACAGGCATAAAGTTGTGCTGGGAGCACAACAGCACGGTAGACCTTTACCTTTGTTTCTAGGCTAATGCCACGTCTTTCCCATACAATTTTTTGGAGTCTGCCGAATGCAATGCTGGCCTTGGCTATTCTATGGTTGACTTCAGTATGTATTGTTGCAGACTGGGAGAGGGTGCTACCTAGGTATGTGAATTGGCCTACAACTTGCAGTCTCTGCCCCTTCACTGTAATAGTTGGTTCTGCCTGTTGACCATTTGGAGCTGGCTGGTGCATAACTTCAGTCTTCTTGGTGCTGATGGTGAGGCCAAAGTTATCACATGCCATGGAGAATTTGTCCATGCTTGACTGCATCTCACTCTCTGAGCTATCATTTAAGGCACAGTCGTTGGCAAAGAGGAAGTCCCTCAGTACAGTCTCTTTTACCTTGGTGATAACCTGGAATCTTCTTGGGTTGAAGAGCCTTCCATCCTGCCTGTACCTGAGGCTTATCCCAGTGGTGCTATTCTGAAAGGCATCAGTGAGCATGGCTGAGAACATCATACTGAACAAGGTGGGTGTGAGCACGCAACCTTGTTTAACACCATTCGTGACTGGAAAAGCCTCTGATGCCTCACCGTTGTCTAGGACGCGTGCGTTCATGCCATCGTGGAACTGGTGCACCATCAGGATGAATTTGTCTGGGCAGCCAAACTTTGACATTATCCTCCATAGTCCCTGGCGACTGACAGCGTCAAACGCTTTGGTGAGGTCAACAAATGTGGTGTAGAGCTTGTGGTTCTGTTCTAGACACTTCTCCTGGAGTTGATGAGCCGCAAAGATCATGTCCACAGTCCCTCTACCCTTACGGAAGCCACATTGTGATTCTGGCAGCAGGCCTTGTTCTAGGTGAGTGATCAGATGATTTAGCAAGAGTCTTGCAAGGACCTTACCAGCTATGGAGAGTAGCGAGATACCTCGGGGGTTGTCGCATACTTGTCTGTTGCCCTTTCTCTTGTACACGTGGACAACTGATGCATCCCTGAGCTCCTGAGGAATGGTGCCTTGGGTCCAGAAGGACCGGAACAGTTCAGTCAGCTTCTCAAGGAGTGCTGGGCCACCTATCTTGTATATCTCAGCTGGAATGGTGTCTGACCCTGGTGCTTTGCCACTTGACAGTTGGCCAACAGCCTTTTGGACTTCAACAACAGTAGGAAGTTCATCCATGGCATTGCTGATCTCAACCTGGGACATCCTGTCGATTGCCTCATTGTTTATAGTAGAAGGCTGGTTCAGGACTCCTTCAAAATGTTCAGCCCATCTTTGGAGGATTTGGGTCTTCTCTGTCAGGAGGGTTGAACCATCTGAGCCCAGAAGTGGGGAGCTTCCGGATGGCTTGGGTCCTTACAGGGCATTAAGAGACTCGTAGAATCATTTTGAGTCATTCCTGTCTGCGTAGCCCTGGATTTCATCCGCCTTGGCACTCAACCATGAGTCTTGCATCTCTTGAAGTTTGAGTTGTTGGCTGGCTCTTCAGATTGCCAGGCAACAGCAAGCTGATTTGAATAGGAAAGACCAGACCTTAAAAGACTTGGATGTTTGTAATAAGAAGGATTTGACTAATGCACATTTTTTCTCAAAATTCCGAGGTGACGAAAGAGATAATGGCCGGAGCAGGTGGCGAGACAACCTGACCCCTCCCTCTCTGCATCCGGATCTTGAGACGGTGACCACTCCCACGTCGCCAACTGTGGACCTGCTCGCCTTGGCTCCTCCCCGGCCTCCTCCACGCCCTCCTCCTCCTTCCTTTCAACGCAGGCCGGACATCAAACCTAGAGGCCAGCTTTCTCATCTGACAAAAAAGTTAAGTGATTATGCACCTTCACATTATGCCATTTCAACAGCACACACATCCTCACCCTTAGATAAGCACATTAAGGAAGAGGAACATGCAATAGAATTAGGACAATTTCCTATGGTTAAACTATACAACCCGGCTTATGTTGGTCCAGCGGCTGAAGGTGCTGAAGTCAATAGCCAAAACATTCTTTAAAATATTCCTACTGTGCTAGTTAACCACCAAATGATGCAGCATTAGCTCAGCAGGTGAAAGAATTAAATGAACATATTAGGAACAAGTGTAGATTAAAACATGATTTGACAGTTATTCAGGACGCCACTTAACATAAAACAGAAAGTGTTGAAGCCAATAGGTGTAGGTTGCAAAATGTTTTTGGACAATAATTCAGGTTTGGAAAATCCTACCGCAGATACAGGTTCAGAACCTTATTGACAACATTTGAGAAGTGTATTCCTACAGAATATGCATCCAAATTTAGCACAGCATGTACGCATACACCTGGTAATATATCACACATGTTCATTTGCTGATGTGTTGATATATGCAAAACACGCAGAACAACTGAGCTGACCCTCAGGGGGAGGCCTTTGCTTCCCCCACTTCTGTATTTTCCCAGAGTCCCCGGCGTGGAGGAGGGGGGGAGAGGCCTTGGTGCTGGATCTGCGGGCCACGTTCAGGAGGCCAGAGGGAGGGGAAGGGACTACGCCCTGCTCAAAGCCACAACAACGACAGTAACAGCGACAACCGGACTCATCACATCCCGACATGTGACTGACCGAACCAAAGCTAAGTACAGCTACTGACAATGGCATTTGACATACAGTATTTCATTTACCTGACTTTGACCTAATCATGACACTAAAGGGTTTATCAGAGGTTACTCTAGAAGTTCAGGGAACTTCTGTGAAATTTCTTCATGATTATGGGGCTCACAAAATCAGAACACACAGTGATCATTAAATCAGCAAATGGGAAGCTAAAAAAAGAAATATTTTTATGAAATTGTAACAGTAAAAAGATGTTACAGGGGACAGTGCAGAAGGTTCATTCATTTTGTCACAAGTGTGTCTAGTTAACTTATTAGAAAGGGATTTGCTCACAACTCTCAATATCACCCTAATTCCGACAGAAGGTGGTATGAGGGCATCACAATTCCCACATGTATCAGAAATTCATATTTTGCAAGATTTTGCAGTACCAGCTCATGGTCGCTTTGCTTGGTACCGGCCGGACCAGTCGGAATGGCTGAGAGTTTGGAAGCCAAAATAATGCAATATTTCAAAACACAGGTTCCTACAACCGTGCAAGCCACAAATCAAAATCATTGCAACATGTATGACAAATATCTGAGTGGCTCAGATGACAAATTTGAGAAAACATTTTTTGTAAACTCATCCTCCAGAACAATTATTGCAAATTTGTACTGGTCACCAAAGGTCTATGCAGAAACATCTGTGAGGTTATCAGATAAAAATAAAGGTCACTTTAAACACTAGGAGTCACCACACATTGCATTGAGCAAGCCTAAACACGTGCAATGGAAGGACGTAGGCTTAATGAATAATACAGAATTGGTAATAATAAATGTAAAACCTTATTTTAGGCCTTATCAGAGACAATATCTTTTATGCCCAGGAGCCATGAGATGACTGTTGTTGAGATATAGTGCTATATAAATAAAGTTGAATTGAATTGAATTCAAGAAGGTATTAAACCTGGTATACAGGGACTCATAGATGCAGGGGTTATAGTATTAGGTCTAAAAATACTGTGCAATATACTTTGTTAAATAATCTACAATCACAAATTAAAATTTTTCATAGTGATTGACATCAGTAATGCTTTTTCCAGCATTCCCATCCACCCAGATCATCAGTTTTGGGTTGTATTCAAATTTGAAGGCAAGAGGTACACATTCACGAGGCTACCACAGGGCTATTGTGAATCACCAGCCATTTTTTCACAGGCAATGTCAGCAAATTTGGCCCAGTTACATTTTGCTGGCATCCCCTGATGAAATCATTTGAAAAAAAAAAGACACCATTGCCTTGTTGAAATTTTTAGCTGAGCAGGATCACAAGGTTAACAAAGCAAAGCTGCAGTTGTGGAAGCCAGAAGTGAAATACTTAGGCCACATTCTGTCAGCAGAAGGGAGACATGTTGATCCTGTTCGCAAAGAGGCAATATTGGCAGTGCCTAAACCAATCACAAAAAGAGACATGATGTCATTCTTGGGGACATTAAACTATTGCCGCTCCTGGATTGCAAATTATTCATTTGAAGTGCAACCATTGTCTGACCTTATTTACAAAAAACCAATGGCACAGGTGGACAAGATTGAGCGGACACCTGAAGCAGAGTTGATAGCACTAATTGAAGCATGCAAATTGGGACAAAAAAAAAATACTCAGTTTACATTAATAGCCAGTATGCATTTTACACTATTCACCTCTTTGCACAAAAAGTGCAAACACCTCATTCTCGAGCTGCTTGAAAGTGTCAAACTGCCATTACAACTGACCATATGCAAATGTGCTGCTCATACGAATGGTAATGATCCGGTTTCTAAAAGTAATTATTTTGCGGATCAAACTGCAAAGGCGGTTGCACAAGGCTTGCAACCTAAACAAAGCACATTTGATTCTGTTTTGACACTGACAGAAGAGCTATCACATGATGTTCTTGTTGAGGCTCAAAAAAGCAGCATCACAGGCTGAAATTTACAAATGAATGAAAGAGGGAGCTATTCTTAATGACACCTTAAAGGTGACACCTTTAAGCTCTACAAATGTAAGGCAAACAAGCCTATTCTACCACGCAAACTGTTTCACCAAGTCTCTACCTTGCTCCATGGCGTTTCGCATGTAGCAAGAGGGGGGATGGTATCTACATTGAATAAAACCTTTACTGCTTATGGGTTTAGCCAGTTTGCCACACAGTTTTGTAAGAAATGTCTGATCTGTGCAAAAAATAATGCACAGGGAAACTTCAAACCTGAGAGAGGCACTTTCCCAGCTTCTACTTATCCATTTCAGAACATTTGCATGGATTTTATTGAACTGAATAAATGTGAAGGCAAGAAATATTGTTTGGTCATTTGTGACATGTTTTCTAAATGGACAGAAGCTTTTCCTTGCACACATCCAAATGCAATCACAGTTGCAAAGAAATTGCTTGCAGAAATTGTACCTAGGTTTGGAATACCTGAGAAAATTTACTCAGATAATGGTACACATTTTGTAAATCAAGTTATATCACATTTAGGCACAGCACTGAACATCAGTTTGAAGAATCATTCAGCTTATCACCCACAATCTGCAGGACTGGTAGAACGCACAAACAGAACTATTAAAGAAAGACTCAGAAAAACAATGGCAGAAACAAGACAAAATTGGATTTACTGCCTTCCATTAGTTTTGTTTTACATGAGGATAATCCCAACCAAAGGGGGGTTGTCTCCATTTGAAATCATGTATGGCAAACCATACTTGTTGCCACCTTTGAGACCATTCAATCCTGGTGATGAAGAAGTGTGTTTAGCAGATTATATGAGAAGAATGTTGACTAACAGAGATATTTATCGCTGCTACTCTCCCCAGGAGGGTTCACAAGAAAACTGCACCGATCTTGGCCAAGCCAGGAGACCTCGTCCTCATCAAAGCCATCAAAAAGGAGAATTGGACTGATTCACCCTGGCAAGGACCACATAAAGTTGTTTTGTCAACGCCAACAGCGGTGAAAGTTGAAGGACGGGACTCTTGGGTGCATTTAACACACTGTAAACTTTACCCTGCTCTGAACTCACAGTAAGGGACTACTGAATAAATATTTTCAACTCCATTCCATTAAAGACTCTCAGCAAGAGACTTTTCTTAATCGTTTTCCTATACAAGTGTTGACTGACGACGCCCTACGTGGTGTCCAGTACCGGCTTGGGATAGGGAAGCAAGTGGTTGACCATCATGGAGAGACAAGAAGCGCAAGAAAGACGTTTGATCATTAAAGGGTGTAGTTGTTGTTTCCTTTACATCATCATCCTAGGGGTGACATTATTATTTTGGTTTCCTTTAGCTGCACCACAAACCATACATCGTAGTGCTAGGGACCTTGCACATTTTCAGCATAATTGGCTACATGAGCATCACGATCATGAATATGCTGCCAATATGTGGTGGAGGTATGCTAATTATACGGCTAGGGCAGCTAATCATTCCAATTGTTATGTTTGCTCCTTAGTGCCAACGTCAGCTGGACAGACTGCTGTTGTAGCTAAAATGATGGAACCAGCAAAAGCTCTCTGTTTTTTACAGAAGGCTATGAAAAGGGACTACACAAAAAAGATTATTTTGAATCACTCTTGTGAAATCTTTCATCACTCTACCAATCAGAGAACTTATGGTACCCCTTACTCTGTAAGGGCAAGGTTAGTTTCATCAGGAACTTTTTCTTTTTGTCTGAAGGGAAGTGGTGACAACCCTCTGGGCAACCTACCCCTTTCTCGGTGTGAGGAGGTGTACAGTGTACACCGCACCTGTGATGCTAGTACCCTGACCAATCAGGTGGGCAGGTGGTGTCCACGGGTTAACCGTTGTCATTATGGACCTATCACCATGCTGGAGCTCTGCAGTGCTGCTATCTGCAACTTCCATATGTATGGCACACATATGGTGACGGGTGGCTGGTGGCTGTGTGGTCATAAGGCGTATTCCCATCTGCCTATGAACTGGGCAGGAACCTGTGCCCCCGTCTTTGTGACTGACAACACCCTGATTATGTCAGCGGGTCAGACGAGCAGAGGGAAGAGAGACCTATCACAGGATGCCCTTTTCACACCACATGATTCCATCTGGGGTAGGGATGTGCCAGAGCAGTTCAAGATACTTACTACAGGTCAAAAGGTAGTTCAGTCGCTATTCCCTTGGGTGGGAGTGGCAAAAAATACCTTGTGGATTGAGACTCTTAATTATAGACTACAGTCTTTTGTGAATTTTTCCTTAGCTGCCTGGAAAGGTGAAAGGGAGGAAATGACTGCTATAAGACTTGTAGCAAAACAGAATAGAATGGTACTTGATCAGTTGACGGCCGCCCGTGGGGGTGTGTGCGCAATTGTAGGTCAGTACTGTTGCACCTTTATACCTGCACATGATGCAGATGGAGGCGTTATTGCTTCAGCTATACGTAATCTGACTGTTTTGCAGACTGCTGGGGCTAAGGATAATGTTGATGATTCATCACACTGGATAAACTGGTTGTTTTCCTCATGGAGGAGTCTTGTCATAAACTTAGTGGTGATTATTGTAGTGATACTTTTGATCTTTTCATGTTTCATGCCTTGTATCCGTGATATGATGTTGAAACTTGTTCAGGTGAATTTAGTGTTATATCACGAGGCCACCACTGGAGATGATGGGGAAACAACACCAGCTTAATGTTTTATGAGTACAGATTATGACTGACATGCAGAAAACCGAAAGGAGATGTATGTTCATGATGTGAATTTGAAATGTACTGAATTGCAAGAGTAATCAAATATGCCTTGAAGTTCAGAGAAGTTGTTATCCTTATTTGAGATTTTTTCACTTTATCCTGTTTATGTTCTGTCTTAATTTATGTTGTATTTGAAATCATTATGTTACTAATCACTATTTACAGTTTTACTATATTGATTGTTGTTTCATTGTTGATACCTTGTTGCAGTTTCACGTTGAGGTACTAATACACATAGGTTAGGAGGCTAGCACACATAGATCTCTGATACAAACATACACATATGTCTTTTACACATAATAGGTTTTTAGTTATTTTTATTGTTTTTATTGTTCTTTACATTTACATACAAGTATTAACTTTTTATTAAATCACTGCTAATCACTGCTAATTTACTGACACATAGAATGACAAATACATACACTATTTCATCTTAATTTATGGCTAATCACCATCACTGATTCAATTTTTCTCTTTTATGACTTAATTAGATGATTGATTTCTTTTTTGAAATAAAAGGTAATATCCTCACATGCTCCCCAGGAAATGAAACATTCCAGCGGCACTCGGGAGTGGCAGCGAGGCCGATGGTGGACTTTCCTCATTAAAAAGTGAGTTAGGACTTCCGGTTATGGCTGCCACGTAGGACGGACGTGTCTCGCTCTGCTCTGCTCCTGGAAAAAAAAAATCGGCAAATAACTCTCTCATTTGGGACAGAACGTATCCCAGCATTTGGGCGAGGATATGTCGGCGAAGCCTAAGGCTGGAAAACCAGGAAAAGGAAAAAGCGAGCCGCCGAAACAGTCCAAATTAACGGACTTTCAGGTCTGTGACGCAGCAAACAAAACTCCATATATGGCGGAGGAGGCTAGCAACGCTGCGATTTCTGCGGGGAATGGCGCAGATGCGCTGATGGCAGCCATGAGTTCAATGAGAGCGGACTTTTCCTCTAGATTTGATGGGATTATGACAGCGTTGGAAGGAATAAGAAAGGAATTGGGTGACTGTGTAGAACGAACGGCGCAGATGGAGCTCCGTCTCGCTAGTGCTGAAGATGACGTCACCCGTCTTCAATTAAAGGTGCGCACTTTGGAAAAAAAAAATAAATCTCTGGAAGATAATATTTTGGATTTGGAATCTCGGTCGAGACAGAATAATTTGAGGCTGGTGGGTCTTCCAGAGGAATCAGAAGGTCGGGACGTATGTTCCTTTCTGGAAAAGTGGATTCCGGAGGTGCTGGGCAGCGAGGAGTTGCAATCAGCAGTGGTTCTGGAAAAAGCACATCGTATTGGCCCACGGAGAGATAAGGGACCGCCGAGGACCTTAATTATGAAGTTTCTTAGCAACAGAGACAGGATGAAGATCTTCAACGCTGCACGTGCTAAAGGAGAGATTAAACACCAGGACCAGCAGGTGCGGTTCTACCCAGATTTGGCCACAGGAATCCAGCAATTGAGGAAGCAGTTTGATCCTGTACGTAAGGAGCTGCGCAACCTTGGGATTCGTCATGGTGTAATCTATCCTGCGAGACTGCTGACCACGTATGAGGGCAGAACCCACATCTTCAAGACCCCAGAGGAGGCGCAGGAGTTCATCAAGAAGATCAAAGAAGAAGAAGAGACTGGTGGGAGCTAAGCATGAACAAAATATAAGGTAGAATAATTAAGCATTTGCACAGGCATCTGACTGACTTGAAGTAAATAGTAAGTTTACAAAATATAGATTGTATTATATATTAAAAAAACAAAACAAAAACAAAACAAACAAACAAACAAAAAAAACTATGATGTACAAAGTTGTTAAAAATTTTGGAGTTAAGTTGGAAAACTACAGAGGAGAGTTAATGTTACGTCATTAAAAGCAGTAGAGTTAGGGTGATTGGGAGGATGAAGAAGGAGTGGCTTAGGCTGTTCCCCGTGGGTGTGGAACGGTCGATGGCTATATCGGGAGACAGAATTTTTCTTTTGATTTTGGGGGGTTTGCCACAAGTGTGGGATGGGGAAATTTGTTTGTGTGTAGTTTGTAGGATGAATGTTCAACCACTCATGTTTTTGCTTCTCTGTATGAGCATGTTTACACTGCAAGGTAATCCCAAACTCTCTATTGATCATGGACCAAAGTGTTAATCTTAATTTAACTTCATGGAATTGCAGAGGTCTACAAAATTTAAAAAAACTTAAACAAGTTATGAATAAAATAAAGGACATGGGTTCAAGAATTGTGTTTTTACAAGAAACTCATCTGATAGAGGAGGATGTTAAAAGAATTAGGAGTAGATGGCAGGGAAGTGTATTCACCTCTTCATTTTCATCCCGAGCCAGGGGAGTTATGACTCTCATACATAAATCAGTTCCTTTTCAAGTGAAAAATGTAATTGGAGACAAATTTGGAAGATATGTAATCATTCAAGGTTCTTTGCTATTAGAAAATATAAATCTTGTGAACTTATATGGTCCCAATATAGATGATCAGAAGTTCTTTGCTAATTTATTTCTCATCTTATCATCACTTACAGGGCAACATATAATAGCAGGGGATTTTAATTGTACATTGAATCCAGGTGTGGATAGATCAACAGGACTGGATTGTACGCACATTGGATGTAGGATGACTATTAATCATTTTATGAAAGAATTGAGATTGTTAGATATATGGAGAGAAATGAAACCACAAGTTAAAGCCTATTCTTGTTATTCCAGTACCTACAAGACATTCTCACGTATTGATTATTTTTTGATTTCCACAGAATTAAGGTCCAAGATTCAAAACTGCTTTTATGATAACATCGTGATCTCTGATCATGCACCCTGTTGTCTAATATATGTAGATAAAAAATTGACAAAGGAATCAGGTAGATGGCAATTTCAGCATAAATGGCTTCAGGATGAGGAATTTGTCAAGTATATAGAAAAACAGATAGACGAGTTCTTTGACATCAATACTACACAAACATCAGCATGTGTAAAGTGGGAGGCTTTCAAAGCTTTTATTAGGGGACATATTATTAGTTATACAGGATCAAAATCTAAGAAGACTCGAGAGGAGAGAGCTAAATTGGAACATAAAATAAAAAATCTTCAGGAAAAAGTGTATGCAGGAAGTGACCCAAGGTTGGAGAATGAATTACTGATTTTGAGAGCTGAATACGACAAAAAATCAGCGAATAGAGCTGCCTCGAGTCTTCTAAGATTGAAACAATCTTTTTATGAACAAGGTGAAAAATCAGGAAAATTATTAGCATGGCAGATTAAACAATTGGAAATTAAAACACCAATTACCAGTATTATAAGTAACGGACAGGTAGTTATAGATCCTTTAGAAATTAATAGAGCCTTTAGAGATTACTATGAAAAATTATATGATACCAAAAATGAACCTGATTTAACAAAACTAAATGGGTTTTTGAACGAACTATCTATACCGTGTATTCCAAATGAAAACAGGGAGATATTGGAGTCTAAAATTAGTCAAGAAGAAGTTGGGCTAGCCATTGATAATATGAAATCAGGAAAAAGTGCAGGACCAGATGGTCTTCCAGTTGACCTTTATAAAAAATTTAAGAATAAATTAATAAAACCTTTTTTGGAAATGGTTTTAGAAGCATTTCAAAATAATAATTTACCATCATACATAAATAATGCCTTAATTATACTGCTGCCAAAACCAGGTAAGCCCTCTAATAAATGTGAAAATATGAGACCAATAAGCCTATTAAACGCCGACCTTAAGATAATCTGTAAAATTTTAGCAAGACGAATACAAGAAATTTTACCAAATATTATTAATCGAGATCAGAATGGCTTTATAAAGGGTAGACAAGGCTTCCATAATGTAAGAAGACTATTTAATATTATTTATTTTAATAAAGAAGCACCGGATACAGCTCTCCTATCATTGGACGCCGAAAAGGCCTTTGATAGAGTTGAATGGCCCTTTCTTTTTGAAGTCCTACAAAGGTTTGGACTTGGAAATAATTTCATAAAATGGGTTCAAATAATATACAATAATGCTACAGCAGAAATCCTAACAAATAACAATATTTCAAAACCAATAAAAATCAATAGAGGATGTCGACAAGGCTGTCCACTTTCACCTTTACTGTTTACTATGGCAATTGAACCTTTAGCGATAGCGATACGTTTACATTCACAAATATATGGAATTAAAGTTGGACCAACAGAACATAAAATCTCCCTGTACGCCGATGATATAATTTTGTTTATGTCGAATCTAAAAAAATCAATTCCAACCTTGTTGAATTTAATAAAGAATTTTGGGGAAATATCAGGATATAAAATAAATAAAACTAAATCTTCAATATTAATGCTAAATGAGACCCAGAGAAATCACCCAGCCCCTGAGGTAAATCAATTCAATGTTGTAAATCAGTTTAAATATTTAGGAATCCAAATTATGCCTAAGCTAGAATCAGTCGCCAGTGTCAACTATGAAGCCTTAATGTCAGATATCAGTGAGTTAACTCAGAGATGGATGTCACTACCAATGTCGATGATCGGGAGAATCAATATACTTAAAAGTAATATTTTACCTAAAATACTTTATTTATTTCAATACATTCCCTTATCACCACCTTTAGATCTATTCTCAAGAATAAAAAAAAAAGTTAGTGGAATTTATATGGAACAACAGGAGGGCTAGATTACGTTTGTCTTTATTATATTTACCATTTGATCGTGGAGGTCTGAAATGTCCAAATTTTATGTTGTATTATTGGTCGGCACAACTGAGGTCTATGACATATTATTTTTCATCAAATGATCTCCCTCACTGGACTGAAATGGAATCATACAATTTACCTTTACCTCTTCCCATATTCATATACTCAGATTCGGCGAAAAAATTACAAAAACAAGTTAAAAATCCATTTGTAAAGCATATGATCAAAATATGGTGTGAAGCTAAAAACTATTTAAAAGAACCACAGTTATTGTCACAATTTAGTCCAATATGGGGTAATCAATATTTTAAACCAGGGAGAGCGGACGCTGTATTTAAAGTATGGAATTTAAAAGGGATACAAAAGATTCAGGATTTATATTTGCCATGTGCAGACAACATAATGTCTTTTGAAGAGCTGAGGATCAAATTTAATCTCAATAGAACACATTTTTTTAAATATCTTCAACTTAGAAACTTTATTCGATCAAATCAAAATAAAGCTCTCACTCGACCTATTTATTCATCCTTGGAAAAAATGATGATGAAAGATAGTAAAAGAAAGGGTATTATTTCAGAGTTTTATAACTCATTGACACTATCTTCAAGTGAAAATTCACTGAAAAGATTAAACTACTGGAAAGAAGATCTGCAAATTGAAATTTCAGAGGAACAATGGGAATTGGCTTGTACAGAAGCTCAAACCAAATCAATAAATGCACGCCTTAAATTGATACATTTCAAATGGTTAATGCGGATGTATGTTACACCGGAGGAGTTAAATAGATATAACAAAAATATACCAGATACATGCACAAAATGCATGGAAAGTAAAGGAACCCTATTTCATTGTTTATGGGAATGTAGATTAATAAGAATGTTTTGGGAAGAGGTGAGGGTAACAATTGAAAAAATAATCTCAAAACAAATCATATTGAATCCTAAACTGTTTTTGTTGGGTCTGTACCCAGAAAAGCATAATTTTAATAAAAGTGAAAGAACATTCATAGACCTCAGTTTGCTTAATGCCAAAAAATGTATTGCACTATTATGGAAAAAGACTCATAGACCAGATGTGACTCAGTGGTTAAGACAGATGTTAACAAACCTTCCATTAGAAAGAATAACATATATACTAAAATCAAAGGAAATTGTGTTTGAGAATATATGGAGACCTTTTATTGATTATGTAAAAAATTTAAACATAACTCTTGAAGAAGAAGGTGAATGATGTGTGTGGACCTAGTAAATTCCAAACTGGTGAACATAATATGTATACTTATGTATTGGATTGTCTAGACTAAACAGAGGAGCATTGTTGAAGATTTGATTTTGTTGGTGGTTGTTGGTGTTTTTAGTGCATTTTTTTTTTTTTTGTAGTACTTTAGTGTTAGTGTTTGATTGTTTGTATCATGTTTGTAAAAAAAAAAAAAAGGTTCAATAAAGATATTGTGGAAAAAAAAAAAAAAAAAGTGAGTTAGGATCTTTTGCAATACAATACTTTAGCATGAAATGCACCGGAACTTGGCGAGCTGCCCAATGAGGTTTTAGAAGCCATAATGTTTCATCTCTGATGCTTTTTGAGCATCATAGGGGGGAATGATAGGATATTTTCAAGTTTCATTAATTATTCTATATGATTTTAATGCTATATTATTCTATTTTATATTATAATTGTTTCTGGTGCATATAAAAATCCAATGTCTGGGTCACTGTGATATTTTTATTGTCTCAGAGCTTGAAAAGACTGTCTGTTTTCAGAGCAAGATTAGGATGAGCAAGATTGTGAATAATGACGAAAGTTTCATTGTTTTATCATACCAAACTGTACTGTATTGTCAGGATGACCAGATCATGTTAGAATGTTCATTGCTGACCACAGATAAAGAAGGAGTCATTTGGAGAGTTGGCTCCTGCCAGTCTAGCTCAGATAAGAGACCGAGGTATAAAAGAGCAACATCTTTGAACACATGTTAGGGAGTCGGTGCTGTGAAGCTCTGAGGCGAGTGTATGCTGTTACTGATTTCCTCCTTTCTGATCAGGAGGAGAATAAATGACTCAGAACTTGGAAAACCGCCTATTGATTATTGTTTCAGCCTCAGTCAATTCGTTTTTGCTCTAACAGTTGTACTGTCCTGCGTGCGCTGGTGAAAGCCACCTTCTTTGAGACGGATGAGGGATCATTTTGATGGGCACGATTAAGGCTATGCTTCTCCGTTAGTAGAGCTTTAATTTCCTCATCATTTTCATCAAAACAATCATGCTTTTTCCGTGTTGAGAGGCCCAGGATTTTCTGTGCAGATGAGTGGACAGTATTCCTGAACAGCACCCAGTCTTTCTCAGCATTGGCTGTGAATCTCAGATTTACAGGTTCGCGTTCCAGGTCTTCCGTGAGTGCATTAGCCTTGGAGTAGGTTTTCAGTTGGGACACATTAAGCCATTTCATGCTTTTGTTCTTGTCCCCCTGTGGCCTTCTCTTAGGTCTGATTTGCAGTTTCATCCTGGAGACAATAAGCCTGTGGTAGGTCCAGCAGTCAGCACCACGCATGGCCTTTGTGACTCTGACGTCCTGCTTATCTTTTTACCTGATGATGACATAGTCGATGAGGTGCCAGTGTTTGGAGCGGGGGTGCCTCCATGAGGTTTTGTTTCGAGTGGGCAGGTGGAAGACAATATTTGTGATGAGGAGGCTATGTTTGGCACAGGTCTGTAGCAGGAGAAGACTGTTGCTATTGCACTTGCTCACTCCATTTTTGCCTATGATGCCTTCCCAGGCAGAACTGTCCTGTCCTACTCTGGCATTGAAGTCCCCGAGCAACATGAGCTTGTTGTTGTGCTTCACAGTAGACAGGAGAGCATCAAGTTTTTCGTAGAACTTGTTTTTAGTCTCATCAGGGTTTGTCATCGTTGGTGCATAGGCACTGATGAGAGTAGCCTGCTTGCTGTCATGCAGTGGAAGCAGCATTGTCATGAGGCGGTCATTCACGCCCTTTGGGAGGCTGGAGAGTTTGCTGACAAGGTTGTTTCTCACAACAAAACCAACTCAATTCAATTCAATTCAATTCAGCTTTATTTATAATGCGCCACATCACAACAAAAGCCTTCTCGTGGCGCCACAGTGCAGATAAAAAAATCACAGTCACAGAAAGACCCAGCAATCAGACGATCCCCTATGAGCAAGCACTAGGTGACAGTGGAGAGGAAAAACTCCCATTTGGAAGGAAGAAACCTCTAGCAGAACCAGGCTCAGGGAGGGGCAGTCATCTGCTGCGACTGGCTGGGGATGAGGGGATAGCGAGGATGGAAAGGACAGACATAAAGAACATAGCAGTAAGATGCCAAGTACAATATTGGAGGTCAACCAGCAGTATGGATCAGATAACAATAGATAGATAGATAGATAGATAGATAGTTTATTTCGAACACAAAAGTATAACAAATACAAGCAAATGGCAAATGCAATAAAGTAACATTATACACTGTTCGAAAGGGAGAAGGAAGAAGTCAACACTTATTAATTCCATCTCCTCTTTTCCATAGATACACCCATGTGAATTTTATACAAATTACCACCTTTAAGACCCCAAGTAAACAATTTACTGTATTTTTTACAAATCAACATTAACACCCATCCATTCTAACATACAATGATGTCCATACAACAAAACCAGCCTCAAACAACAGAGATATACACAGTGCTGTCCTACCCACCATTCCATAGTGTCCCATAATATCCCAGAGTGAACATAATGAATCGTACATATAACTACTACCCTTCTAACATATACCCTTTCAGCAAATAATGCTTATACCTCTTTTTGAATTGATTTCTGTTTGTACATAGTTTCAGTTCCGGCTCTAGACTGTTCCACAAATCCACAATAGAACAAGAGTGGGGTTAAAAGACACAAATACCCTCCTTAAATGAAAGCTATATTAAAAAGGAAGGATTTTACCCTGTTCTTAAAGACAGAGACCGAGTCTGACTCCCTGACCCAGAGTGGTAACTGGTTCCAGAGAGAAGGGGCTTGGTAGCAGAAGGCTCTGCCTCCCACCGTACTTTTGGAGATTCTGGGCACCACAAGTAAGCCAGCATTTTGGGAGCGTAATGCTCTGTTAGGATGGTAAGGTAATATCAGATCTTTTATATATTGGGGGGCCAGATTGTTAAGAGTTTTGAAAGTAAGAAGAAGGATTTTAAACTTGATTCTGAATTCAATGGGAAGCCAATGGAGGGAGGACAGAACCGGGGAAATATGATCCCTTTTTCTATAACCAGTTAAAACTCTAGCAGCAGCATTTTGAATCAATTGAAGACTTTTTAAAGATACTCTAGGACAACCAGATAATAGCGAATTACAATAATCTAATCGCGAACTGACAAAGGCGTGAATCAGTTTCTCAGCATCACCCAGAGACAAGATGCTCCTGATCTTAGCAATATTGCGCAGATGATATAAGGCAGTCCTAGAAACAGTTTTAATATAATGTTTTAATAATTTTAATATAGTTTTAATAATAATATAATACTTCCTTTTTTCTTGTTACTTTACCAAATAACTTGCATGTTGCTGCGTAAATTCGGGGACACGGAAATTTATGTCGTACGAGTAAATTTGCAGGGGTCGCCGTACAAAAACCATAGCTCCGATCACATTGGGGAATGTTTTATTTTGAATTTGCATTACAACTCTGTTATCTCTTGCATAAATGAGTAGAAAGAGTTACTCAGAGATCCCTTTCAGGTACTTTGAAATTGATGCGATTGTCATGTCACACAAAAACTGGGAAAAATGAGGGGACACGACCAATAGTTTCGATTCTAACAGCAAAATCAATGATTTTTTTTTTAAAATTGCAATGCAAGTCTGAAACTCTTTTATGTTCCCTTGCATATTATAAAAACGAAACTGACATCTGCAAATTACAGAAAAAGAGAGAGCGCTTGAAAGTCGGATACCCCTGATATAGTGCACTGGACCCCAAATAAATGGAATCACCCTTATACATTTACATATTTATTCCATCTAGCTACAATGCTCCGCACTGGGTGTGTTTATGTTTATGTTTATATTTATATATCTATATATTCATTCCATCTAGCTACAATGCTCCGCACTGTGTGTTTATATATCTACATATTATTCCATCTAGCTACATTGCTCCGCACTGTGTGTTTATATATTTACATATTTTTTCCACCTAGCTGCAATGCTCTGTACTGTGTGTTTATATATCTACATATTATTCCATCTAGCTACATTGCTCCGCACTGTGTGCTTATATATTTACATATTTATTCCATCTAGCTGCAATGCTCCGTACTGTGTGTTTATATACTCATATATTTATCCCATCCAGCTACAATGCTCTACACTGTGTGTCTGTGTGTATATATATATATATATATATATATATACTATATATATATATATATATATATATATATATATATATATATATATATATATATATATATATATATATATATATATATATATATATATATATATATATATATATATATTTATAGTAATATGTACATATGTATATTAGCTGCTCTTGCTTGCTTGCTTTTTTTTTTCTTGTCTTCTGATTGTTGCTCTGAGTGTTGCTATCCCTGTGCTGTTGCAATCCTGGAATTTCCCCATTGTGGGACTAATAAAGGCTTATCTTATCTTAATGTGTGAATTAAAGGACAAATCCTGGTCAAAAATCCCTCCAAGGTTCCTCACACAACTGTTCAGAGTGAGAGTGGCAACATCTAAATTAAGGGCATAATCTGAAAAGGAATTTCTAAGATGTTTTGGGCCAACAACAATGACTTCAGTCTTATCAGAGTTCAATAGTAAAAAATTACAAGTCATCCAAGCTTTGATGTCCTTAAGGCAGGCATCTAGCTTGGCCAACTGATCACAGTCATCGGGCTTCATTGACAGGTATAGTTGTGTGTCATCAGCGTAACAATGAAAATGTATACAATGCTTTCTGATGATATTGCCCAGCGGGAGCATATATAGACTAAAAATAGTAGGGCCTAACACAGATCCCTGTGGAACTCCGTGAGTGAGCTTAGAGCTGGAAGAAAATCCATCATTGACATGGATAAACTGAAACTGAAATCTATCAGACAAATAAGGTCTAAACCATTGCAACGGAGTTCCACTGAGTCCAACAAAGTGTTCCAATCTATCAAGTAGAATGGCATGATCGATAGTGTCACTGAGATCTAAAAGAACAAGAACAGAGACAAGTCCATTATCAGATGCAGTCAGGAGGTCATTAGAGACCTTCACTAAGGCAGTTTCAGTGCTGTGATGAGCTCTGAACCCAGATTGAAACACCTCAAACAAACCAACTCCCTGCAAATGGTCAGATAATTGCACAGCAACAACTCTTTCCAGGATTTTTGAAATGAAAGGCAAATTGGAGATTGGCCGATAATTGGCCAAAACTCCAGGATCGAGCGTCGGTTTTTTAAGTAAATGTTTAATTACAGCAGTTTTAAAAGCCAGTGGAACATAACCCAGAGTTAAAGAAGAATTAATGATAAGAAGAATATGGCTACTAATAATTGGGAAAATAATTTTAAATAACCTGGAAGGAATAGGGTCCAGAAGGCAAGGCGAAGGCTTAGAAGAGGAAACTACCCTATCCAACTCCAAGAGGTCGATTGGAGTAAATCTATCCAAGCAGATATCAATTGAGGGAGCTGCAGTAGTTAATGTACTAAAGTTTACGGTAGGAAGAATCTGACTAATTTCATCTCTAATAGATAAAACTTTAAGATTGAAATAGTTCAGAAAGTCCTGACTAGAAAGATCAGGGGGGATGCGAGGATTGACCGAGTCATGGCTCTTTGTAAGCCTGGCTACAGTGTTGAAGAGAAACCCGAGGTTATTCTTGTTTGCTTCTATTAATGCAGAATAATAGCTTGATCTAGCTTTTCTAAGAGATTTTTTATAGATTAAGAGATGATTTCTCCACGCCAAGTAGAATTCATCTGAATTAGTTGAACACCATTTTCTTTCCAATTGACGAGCCTTCTGTTTCAAGCCACGAGTTTCTGAGTTAAACCAATGAGTAAGAAATCTCTGGTTAGACTTTTTCTTTTTTAAAGGGGTTACCAAATCTAGAGTCCGATGCAGAGAGGCAGTAACACCATCAACCATGCTATCAATCACGAATGGAGCAGACTCTCCATCACTTATTTCAGGTGTTTCTGTTGTGTTGACCCATGGCATAGAGGAGACAATCTGCAAAAATTTAGCAACGACGTCATCAGAAAGACATCTGCTGTAGTAGTATTTTTCTTTAGGAAATAAGTGATCAGAGATAATGAAATCAAAAATTAACAGACAATGGTCAGACAGTACAGGATTATGAGGAGACACAACCAGATTTTCGATATCTATACCATATGTCAAAACAAGGTCCAATGTATGGTGGAAATAATGGGTAGAATTTTTTTACTTTTTGGGAAAACCCCATTGAGTCTAAAATTGAATTGAAAGCCTTATTAAGACAGTCACTCTCAACATCAACATGTATATTAAAGTCCTCTACAATAATTATTCTATCGGCTTTCAGCACCAAATCAGCTAAAAATTCGGCAAATTCCGATAGAAACTCTGAATAGGCCGTGGGAGGACGATAAACTATGGCAAAGAGAACTGGGATCAAGCCAAGATTGCCAACAGGCCCCACACTGAGGACCAAACCTTCAAAGGAATTAAAACATAATTTCTGCTTAACATTAACCAGCAATTTAGGATGGAAAATTGCCGCCACTCCACCACCATGACCAGAACCTCTGGGGTTATGACAGTTTAAATACCCAGAGGGAGTTGATTCATTCAGACCAACATAATCATCAAGCCCGAGCCAGGTCTCTGTGAGAGATAGTAAATTGATCTGGTGATCGATTAATAGATCATAGACCAGAAGAGACTTAGAAGATAGAGACCTAATGTTTAATAAGCCACATTTAATTTTTAAACTTTGGGGGGGAAGAGAGGCCAAATTATTAATTTTATTAATTTTAGAGACTTGAGGCTGGATTAGAATTTTCCCAACATTTTGTTTAATCAATCTGGGAAGTTTATGCATTCTATTTTTTTTTAAACTTTTTTTTTAACTTTAGAGGGAGCAGAAAAAGGTTCTCTAAGGGAGGAGAGAGGGGCAAAGTTGAAGGGTGGTGGATGAGGAGGAGCTGCAGGAGTGCGAGTGTTTTTTAGGTTGTGTTGTAATAGTCCTGGGTTACAATATTTAGGGCAATGGGAGACAGACTCAATCTCTGAAGGATTATAAATCAAAGGTTGATCCAAACGGTAAAGACCACCTGAGTTAACGGGATCGATACAATATGTGGGAACAGGACCAAAAAAGGGCAGACTGGCAAACCCAGAAACTTCAGAGTGAGTAAACACACCAAATTTCAGTCACTGTACCAGAAAACACCGAATAAAATAGAAAAGATTGTTTGTTAAAACACGTGCACCAAGTCTATTTGGGTGGATGCCATCAGGCCTCATAAGTGATGGGCGGTTCCAAAATAAGTTAAAACTGTCAACAAAACCAATGTTAAAAATAGGACAAGTAAAACACAGCCAAGAATTAAGGCTGAGAGTTCTGCTAAAACGATTACAGCCTCGCCTGAGAGGTGCCAAAGGCCCAGAGATGAACGCACGTCTGCCACAGTTCGTAAGAGTGGACAGAAGGCTCCTGAAGTCACTTTTTAAAATCTCAGATGCTTCATCTGGGATGTTATTGCATCCCACATGCACAACAACAGTTTGAACGGGAGGGAATTAATTCAGCAGGTCAGGGATAAGAGCCTCAATATCAGAGACTCTAGCCCTGGGAAAAAATCGAGTCACACAGTTCCTGCTTCTGACATTCCTCACGATCGAGTCACCAATTACCAGCGTCGTCTGGGGGGGAGGTTTGTCGGTGGATTCTGATGTGGAGAGAATTCTGAAGAGGATGATGTTGTTGTTGCGAAGGCGGGGAGATGCGCTCTTTTCTTCTGTCTGGAACAGGTGTGCAATTTGACACACCCTGGGTGGTCTTAATCCGGGGTTTGCGGACATGAGCCGTCGCTGAAGGAGGGGAGGGAAGATGAGGGGCGTCCACGGGCGGGCAGCCAGCGTCCAGGTGGGGAAAATCCTCCAGGGAAAGGATATCAAATCTCTTATCCAAGGACACCGGAAGAGAAGAGGCGTGGCCCGTTTCGGTCGACCGATGATGGCCATTAGCTGGTCGAACCAAGGTCCAGGGCGCAGATGGAGGATGAGAGGGACCAAGCGAAGCTTTTGGTTTAGCCCCGAGACGAAACCAGTGATTGTTGCTGAGGTCATGGACGTCTGCATATGCTGGAGCAGGTGCTGGAGCAGGTGTGGAGGTAGGTGGAGACGTGTTCAGCTCACCCAAATAAGTAGCAGTTTCCGCCAGCTGCGAGGCGGTGGCCGGGGCCGATGATCGCCCGAGAATGATGGTGTCGATATGGTCTTCGGCCTCCTGAATCTTGTAAAGATTGGAGAGCCTTGTTTCCAGCTCAGAGACCTTATCGAGGAGCGATGAACAGCGGGAACATGACGGAGAAGGAGCCATGGCGTTCCAGGCGCTGAGATGGGTAGCCCGCAGCTAGCCAAAAACAGCTACTCGTGCGTCCGGACAGACTTTTAGGCGAGGCCAATACCGAGATAACAGTAAATAAAAACTGATAACAACAAACAGGGATAAAAAATAAATAAATAAATAAAATCGATAAAAACAATCAATAAAAACAAACAAAAACGGAGAAAAAAGTAGTCTGACGCGAATGAGTGTCAGACGCAGCTGTCAACGTCAAATGCAGCTGTCATCAATCAATCAATTGTGGAGAGGAATTCCATCCCTCCTGCTTCGCGGCGCTCATCTTTGCTACGGCCACTCCAGAAGAATGTAGTATATCCACGTCCCGACTCATTTAACTGACCTTCTTCTGCAAGCCTGGTTTCACACAGAGCTGCAATGTCAATGTTGTATCTTGCAAGTTCCCTGCTAACTAGAGTTGTTCTTCTTTCAGGTCGATCAGCTGATGGGTTGTCTAAAAGTGTGCGCACATTCCATGTGCCAATGTTGAGTGGTGTCACCTTTTTCTTTCCTCTGTTGTTTCTACCGCTAGTGTGGGATCGCCTCCAGCCACGGTAAGCTGGCCAGGGTGTTGTGAAGCAGGCAATGTTTAGGGCACCTTTTCTAGCCCCTTCCTCAGACTGTGGAGGTGAGCAGTGCAATCCTAAAAAGGGCTGCTCAGTCACTCAGACAGACACCAAACCCCACTGCTGCTTCTGTCAGTGAGGAGCGATCATTAGGCCTGAGCCACCTGAGTGCAGGTCCATGACTACAGACGAGACCTTGACGAGACTTGCGCTAGAAAATTGGATTAAAGTGAGGGAGAGTTGCGCAGCGTCAGCCTCACTCTCTCTTCCAGGGTCAACAGATTCCAGTGGCAGGACATAGTCAACGTAGTCGAGACGGCTGGAGATGACACTGGATGCAGGAGTTGTCGGAGTCTTGGCAGAATTTGACCATTACTCCGCCTACGGGGCTCCACTCCGATATTTCTGTCAGGGTTGATTCCCTTAGCCTTATGCTATTCCTAGCACTCACAGGGCAGTGAGACTATTTGACCCATAGCTGGGGGTCTGTTCTTGGGCATCAGGACGTGTCCACACACTGGTGAGCCTGGCATGCCACATGTCTGGGGGCAGACCTCCTCCGAGTCCCTTGCAAATTGGCCTGAGACCGCAAGGTGCTCAGTTTACGTGTGTCGCCACGAGAAGGCATTGCATAGGGCTTATCTACTGAGAGGCTATGTACTGGCAGGGAAGACTTACGCACTCAGCTTCCTTTTTGCAATAGCTAGCCAGTGGCAGAGGCTGAAAGCGAGAGGTGACAAGCACACAGACACACAGCGCACCGCACTAGATGCATCAATAGACCAATTTGACACACAAATTTTTATGAGAGTTTATTTAGGTTATGAAGGGTTTATGAGAGACAAGTACCATGACTTTCTCTCCCCACAAAGCCAAGAAAGGCTGGTTGTGTGCAGCTGGCTAATTAGACTCACCTGCTCCTGATTACAATCCCACTATATAAGGTTGCTGAGAATATCAGTCTACGCTGGATCTGTACGTGGTAAACTCCTCATGATCACTGTGACCACAAGCCTTGTGTTTTTGCTTACGTTTTCTGCTCACCTGTTTCTTTACTCCCAGGATAAACTCATGGCTTTCCAGTCTGCAGCCCTCCTTGGTTCACGCAAACTCATCCAACAAATAAACTCTTACCCCATGGTGTCTCGAACTCTCACCTGGTCCACTCTCAGCTCTGGAGATCAAGTAAGCTCACCTGAAAATTCCAGTCATTACCCAACCGCCTCAGCCTCAGGAATCATACCCCTCTGCTCACTGTGTGGAGAAGCTCAGTTCTTGGATCAGGATCTCCTGCAAACAAAGCGAACATATCTGGACTTTCTCGCAGGCTTCCTTTTTGAACTATACCTCTCTTTGTCTCCTCTCCCATTACTGCACCAGTAGCATCAATCAGATCGCTTTGTATTTTTTTCCTGAAGTTCAGCTCTCCGAGGTGTTTTTGGAGGTGCTGCTCCTTGCACGGCCATGCCTCGGTGTCTTGCTGCACTCCCAGCTACTCATGGTTGCCGGCTTTTGGGATTTGAATACTGAAACCAGCAGCAGATTCATTAACTGCACTTACTATTTCTCGCCTCAAATGGTAGAAACACTTTTCACTGGTATATTTTAAAGATATCAGGCAAAGTTTACTCATGATCTGCCATGTTGTCCATGAATAAAAGCCGGTGAAAGACCACCCATGGCAGTATGCATCAACCAATCAGGTGCTGCCTTTGCATTCTCAGCAGCAGGACCAATGGGAGTCTCTTTGAATATTATTTGTACACTACGTCAATCATTTTCTGTCACTCCACTTAAATGGCATTGGCTATGCAATTTTTTTTAAAACATGTGCTATGACCATCCAATCAACGGATGTGAAAATGCTATCGTATGCCTGCATGATGGCCCAGTGTGGCAAACTTGAAATCTGATCGGCTAAAGCAAGAGTCTCAGTACCATTCATTTCAATGTACAGACACCTGCACTCTTCATTCCTGAAGGCCTCGATTCAGATTTCTTTGACCCTTGGAATATATGGTGGTGGTGGGGGGGGGGGGGGGCTGAAAAGCTCATAGTGGTCAAATTTGACCAAATGTAGTTTATTTTTCAACATAGTCTCCCCTTTGGTCCACACACTTCTTCCATCGGTGTTGCAGCGCTTGGATCCCTGTTGATGAAAAATAAACCACATTTGGTCAAATATGTCAAACTTTTCAGCCCCCCCCCCCCCGTATAATGGCTGAAATATGATTGGACAAAAACTTTAACATGCACAACAGTACTGGGAGCAGTGCAACCAAGCGAAAAGCTGCAAAATGAAGAGAATAGACATCTGGGGAAAAAAAAGTTAATACACCGTAATGAAATAATAAGAATGTAGGGTTTAAATGTAGGTCCGTGATCTGATAGTGTTTAGGTCAGCAGGGAAGGCCTTGCTCCGATGGCTCACCACTGCCAGAATGTGGTCAATACTTATTTTGTCATTTATTGTATACTGTATGACCTGTAGCATATAAAGATGCAGAGTCGCTATGTAAGGAAAGTGAATAGCTGAATTTTCTTAGGGGTTGTTTGGTTTTTGCCGTCTCTTTGGCTTTTTTGTGGCAATGCATATAGAAATATATAATTCCATTGCTTCCTCTGCTCTTGTTTACTTTAAGATGGTGCAAAAAAAAAATCCACAATTTTTTTGAGAAGATAAAATTAGTCTTGTCTCCTGTGACCATGATCAGTTCTCTTTCAGTAATGTCTCATAAGCTGCTTGCCACATTCATTTTAGACTGTCCACTTTTGCCCCAGACAGCGGACATTGAGACACACATTCATTTCCTCCATGGAATGAACAAGGACGGGGCATATTACTGACCTATGACAGTGACAGGATGCTCAATCAAGGGCAAAGAGCAGCAAAAAGCAAAGAGTCTGCAAAAATTTCCTCTGCTTCGATATTTGACTTTGTACAACTGTGGACAGGACAACGTCACCCTTTAATTTTAAATATTAGTGCTGAAAAAAGTATTTGCCCCCCTCCTGATTTTTTATATTTTTGCATGTTTGTCATACTTAAATGTTTCAGATCATTAAAAAAAAAACCAAAAATGTATTAGACAAAGATAACCTGAGTAAATACAAAATGTAGTTTTTTAATCATGACTTCATTTATTAAGGGAAGGAAGCTATCCAAACCTACCTGGTATGTGAAAAAGTAATTGCCCCTTAAACCTAATAACTTGTTGTGCCACCCTTGGTGGCAACAACTGCAAGCAAGAGTTTGCAATAACTGACAATGAGTCTTCTACATCACTGTTGAGGAATTTTGGCCCACTCTTCTTTGTAGAATTGTTTTAATTCAGCCACGACTGAGGGCTTGAGCTCACGAATTGATGGCTGGAAGTTTAATTTTTTTTTTTTTTGACGTTTTTCTCGTCAGTCCACAGAATATTTTCCCCAAAGTATAGGGGATCAAGATTTTTTTTTTGGCAAATGTGAGATGAGCCTTTTTCTTATGGATCCCATAGATGCCATTTTTGTCTCAGTCTCTATCATATTGTTGAATCATGGACCAGTGTCCAAACAGGCAAATAAGGCCTGCAGTTTTTTTTAGATGTTCTGGGTTTGCATTTCTCATGTGATGTTGAATTGTTTTAGATTGTGGCATGATGTGTTGCTTATTGAGATGCTTTAGCCCACTTCACTTTGTTTTTTGTGGCATATGACCCAAAAGCAGACACCAGAGGACTGAAGTGAACAATAATATTTATTACAATAACTGTGCAAGATAATGCGCAACGTTGATGAACCCGAGGCAACCCTATGAGGAGAGAGCAGAGGGACAGGTTAAGTATAACTGAAACACTATGATGAGGTTTTAAAGTTAATTTCTTTGTGCTTACACTTCTGCAGGGGAGAGCAGCTGGAAGCAGGTGAAGGATCTCCATGCAGGGGAAGCAGGCTGCCAAGGAGGAAGGTGCTGAGGTGCAGCTGGGGGATTTCCAGGGGATTGTTGTGGACAGGCTGGCCAGGCCTGAATGCTGGGGAGGGAAAGTGAAGCGCAGTGGAGATAACAATGGTAAGACGATTTACTTGGGGGGTGTAGGTGTGCACAATCCAAGGCATCCAAATCCAATCCATGAGGATTAGTGTTGTTACGCTCGACACCGCCCACTTGACACTGATTCAAGCAATATGAAGCGAAAGTGTCATGAGCAATGCATCAAGCTCCGTTTCAACATGCCCACAGTCACGTGACCATAGCAAACGAGGTCTCGTTATGCCAGTCACATCATGTGACTTGAGGGCTTGTGGTAAGTTTGAGAGGGAATTAGTTTTTTTTTTGTTTGCTTTTCTTTGTTCCTGCCATTCAATTTTGAATAGACCTCAGATGGCCAAATGCCCCCCCCCCACAAAAAAAAGAAGTATTGAGATTTTTTTTCAGGTTTTCCATGCAGATGCAGTTCTGACAGTCAGTCACCAGATGGCAGTCTTTATTAGATGTTTCATAACACTGTGTCGCTCATGAAGCAATTGTCTCAAAGTTGCTCATTGTTTCATAAGGCCTCAGTTTCAACATCACTAGTGAGGCTATATCCTGAATCCAGAGGCAGGCAGGGGTCAGGGCATGACATGACAGATAGGTCAAGGCTGGCAGATAATTCCAATACAGTAGGCAGTCTCTGGGCCTAGGACAGGTAAAAGATCAAAAGTAAGGCAGGATAAACAAAGATACTGAGCTCAGACAAGATACGTGCTGTGTTCAGATCAGCATCATGAAGGGGGAGCGCCCTATTTAAAGGGCCTCTCTAATTGGCAGCAGGTGGTGTACAAGGCTGCAGGAAAAGAGTCCAATCAGATGGGGAGAGAGAGGCAGGGGTACGCAACACACATGAGTCCTTATAGCTTTGGATAGCTTTTTTTCCCTTAATAAATGAAATCATGATTTAAAAACTGCATTTTGTATTTACTGAGGTTATTTTTGTCTAATATTGAAATTTGTTTGATCTGAAACATTGAAATGCGACAAATATGCAAAAATATGAGAAATCAGGAAGGGGAAAATACTTTTTCACAGCACTGTATATATATATATATATATATATATATATATATATATATATACGTATATATACACTACCGTTCAAAAGTTTGGGGTCATCCAGACAATTATTTTGTGTTTTCCATGAAAAGTCACACTTATTTACCACCATGAGTTGTAAAATGAATAGAAAATATAGTCAAGACATTGACAAGGTAAGAAATAATGATTTGTATTTGAAATAATTTTTTCCAGATACTCAAACTGCTCAAAGGAAGGTCAGTTTTATAGCTTCTCTAACCAGCTAAACTGTTTTCAGCTGTGCTAACATGATTGCACAAGGGTTTTCTAATCATCCATTAGCCTTCTGACGCAATGAGCAAACACATTGTACCATTAGAACACTGGAGTGATAGTTGCTGGAAATGGACCTCTATACACCTATGTAGATATTGCACCAAAAATCAGACATTTGCAGCTAGAATAGTCATTTACCACATTAGCAATATATACTGTATATATATGTGTATATGTATATATATATATATATATATATATATATATATATATATATATATATATATATATATATATATATATATATATATATATATATATATATATATATATATATATATATATATATACTGTATATGTTGTATCTATATTTTGTTACACAAAAAAATAATTTCTGTGCCAATCATAACTGAGAAGGTGTACCCTACAACTGCGCCAAAGTTTGGCTGTTCACGGAGTTGATCCACAGTTCACTAAAACTTAATGATTCAGTCCTGTTTGTACACTAAAAAGATTTGTTCAAGACATCCATTGACTGAGTCACTAAGTTCTGTACTGGAGCTTCAAATGCCTACCAAAACGAGTTGAACGGAGTACATAGGGCTCATTCGCCGCTCACCAGTACATTCACTAAAGCGAGAGCTGGCTAAACAGTGTGGGTGGGGTTCTTTTGTAGTGTACTAGTGCCAGTGTGGCCAGACTATGATAATTATCATACTTGTATGATAATTTTGACCTTTGTATGATGTGCGATCAATACAGTAATTCCCAGAATTCCATAATGTGCGATAATTTCACCCTGTGGTGACGCAGCACACTGCGGACGGACATTATCTCACAACCATCATGGCTGGAGGTAAGGGAGGACAATTGACATACGGACAGAGAGCCCTGGGGGGCAATCAGACTGGACTGTTATGTATGCGCCCCCCAAGGACGGAGAGGACACCCGGGCGCCAGCTGATGTCATGCTAATGACTGGACTTTCAGGGATGCACCCCCGAGGACGGAGAGGGCATCCGGGTGCCAGCTGATGTCATGCTAATGATATGTAGTGACTGATATTATTAGAGAACAATCACTATGCTAATGTGCCATGCATTCTCTTTGTATAACCTGTATAAAAGAGATGGTTACACATGCCTCAGCAGCGCAGTAGCTCACATGAGCTACGAAGCGTGTTTCAGTATGTTGGTGGAATAAAACCTTGTACCCTTCCAGCTCGTTGCCTCTCGCCTGTTCTATTCCCTCCACAACCCCTTCATTACATGGCTAAGTTAATACATTAGCAAACACAATTAGAATAGGGATCCTGCACATACACGGTTGTTTTTATGCATCATCATCTCACATGCACAGTCTGCATGGCAAAGAAGACGGAAGACTCGTGTTATGGTAGCAGAGAGATGGCCTCGGATGTAGGTTAGTGATGGGATCCACAGTTCACTGAAATGTATTGAGTCAAGCTAAAAAGATCCATTACATACTTGTACACCGAATCACTCAGTACTGTCCTAGAGCTCCAGCTGTCTACCACTCACTGAACTGAGAGTCGGCTGAACGGAGTGGGCGGGGCTCATTTGCTGCTCAGGTGGGTGATTGAGCTTGACGAGCTTGTTGTGATTGATTCAGCTGGTGATCCCTGGCTTCCAGTGCAGTTCCAGTGAGTGCAGTTCCAGTGAGTGATTCAGTACAGTACATTCACCCATAAAAACTATTACACTCGATCGGCGCTGGTCTGCAAGGGGCACTTTTTTCCCCTCAACTGATTTGTTAGATTATTTAAAGGTAAAACTGCATTATAAACCATAATATGCACGATCTGTGATAATGTATTACTGAAGCAGATGGTCCTGAGTCATGTCAGAATGGAAACTGTGTGTGTACAATAATTTTCCTCAAACTATGGTAATTTTAAGCCACTGGTACGATACTTCAACATTTCCCATCTGGCAACACTGACTAGTACATTTACTGAACTGGGAGGTGGCTGAACTGAGCAGGCCTCGCACTTGGGGTAGAGCATATATTCAGCTTAAGTGATTAAGTACGGTTATGATTAGTGATTCAGTATAGTATGTTCATGCATAAGAACTAGTACAATTGAATGACTTGTTTGCGAATGTTACTATCACGATCATTACACTATGTTATGTATACAAAACATGGAAATCAGGAGTGCCAAATGTTACCAGATTAGGAGCATAATGGAAATCTAATGCCTATAAAATTAAGGTTCCAAGGTTGTCATAGCCAGGAGCGGCACTGGGGTTAAGCTCCCAGTGCCCATAAAATGCTCCTTATGGCGTGCGTCTCGAAAAGCCTCTGGCAACTAAGTCCAACTCCTAGCCTGCCCGTGTGGTTTAGTCTCTAAGCCCGGCAGAACTGCTTTTACTAATAGGATAAGGGGCGAGGGCGGATCTCTGGCGCCTTAAAACCAGATGCTTCGGGTAGATGGTGGCTCGTCAACCTGGGAAGGTAGCCCATCTAGGGGAAGGTAAACCCTGATTTCAAACCTCTGCTGCCTTGCGGCATACCCGGTCACGGGAAAGGCTTCGGGAGTCAACCCTGAGGAAAAATCTGGAGTCGGAGCCCCTAAGGCAGTTCTATGTTGTGCTCAACATCGTTCTGGCAGCTCCTGCAACGGCGCTGGTGCCAAACTGTAGCAGCCCTGCTGTTCCTTTGGATTCATCAGTGACGTGGAGAGGGGGGACATGCTGCATGGGCAACATCTTGTCCTCCATATCTTCCTGCCCAGGCTTGAATCCTACCAACGCTGGAAGACTTTGGCGTAGACAAAACACGGGGAATGACAGTTCAGATGAAAAAAGGACCCGCAGGAAGAACCGCCACAGACCCAGCAGCACGGAGACCACCCACAAGTGTGACCTGTGTGACAGGGACTGTCATTCGCGCATCGGCCTGTTCAGCCACAGGCGGTGCTGTTCCAGCAGAGTAGACGTTTAGGATTCTCTTCCATGGTCATCATAGACCGACGGAGGCCGACGATAAAATTAAAATCTAATACTACAGTGATTGTAGATGGTCTGAACGATAATTCGGCATGTGTAACCATGCAGCTTAAGCATCCGGAGGACACACAAGTGCAGTGGAGTGGCACAGAGCCGGCTGGATGCGGGGATACTGTTATGTCTGGTAAATAGGAGCACTGGAGGTGGTGGCTGTGCTGTATGGTGGTTTTATTACCAGAATTGCTAGTAGTACATGTTACATACAAACAGGCTATATGCTAACTAACAGGAGGTACAGGTCAGTGTACGTCTAGAGGCTGAGTGCCAAAGAGACAGTCCCCCACTGTCAGTCCCCTAATATAGGCACGGTGTGATGGCATCATCCTTGCCTGCGCCATCACATCTGTGCTGCTCGTTGTTAATATGGGATTCTCTAACATTCACCTTCCCCTGGGAAAGCCAAAAACATTATGAACATTTACAGTGTCACATTAAAACTCACAACAGTTGAGCTAGAACCTGGACCACTGGGTGAACCACCAGTTGACCCTACACGACTGAGTGGGTTATTCTGCCACTGTGAACAGTCATGCTCTACTAAACAGTTTTGAAACAGAGTCAGTGTTGTGGTTTGAGCTCAGGGGCTTCTGGCAAGCCTGTGGTGGGTGCAGCCCTGGAGGCGCTGGGTGTGGCGAATCTGGGTGTTCTGCTATGAAGTCTCAGTCCGAGTCCCACACTGGCTGGCTCGGCTCCAGCGTCGTGGCTTGGTCTGGGGCAGCTGCTGTCACCCTTTGCAGATGGCTGGCATGCCATCTCGAACCATCAGCCATCTGGAAGGTGGCTGGCCCCAACTGTGTGGTGATTCTCATCAGCGATAATGGGACTGTCTATGGGTCCAGGCGTTTGGATTGTTGGACCTGAACCTATTCCAGCACTGCGAGTGGTGATCGGTTTGGCTGCACTCGGTGTTGCTGTTGTGGTGGTATGCCTTTCACGTCGGTAGCAGGATGTGCCCTCGATTGGCGTTGCTCTGGTGGGTCCTGCTGGGCCACGAACTCTCTATCCTGCAGCACTGCGGTGGGTCCCTGAGGCTGATGCCAGGTGAGGATGCGAGATAGTCCGGCTTCTGCCCCCTCTTTCCTGGTGTTGATTGTGGTTGTGGCGATGTGTTGCTGGTGATGGGACGTGCACCGGGTTGTTGTCATTCACTGGGGTCCCCTTTGGCCATGAACTCCCACTCCTAGAGCTCTGCAGCGGCTCCTTGAGGCTTATGCCGGGCAAGGATCAGAGGCCAGTCTGATTTGTGCCCTCTCTCCATGCCGTGTTCTATCTGCAGTGTCAAGCTTGAAGTGGCTGTACCCTCGTTCGGGTGTGTTATGCTCCCATCATCAGCAGTCAAACAAAGTCCAAGATTGTCATGGATGGTAAAGCCCAGTTCAAAAAAGAGATCACACCCCAGGATGCTGTTCCTGTGTGTGGCTACCTGTAAGGCGAACTCTGGGAGGACTCTTTACCTGTAGCGAATCATCAGCGTTATGATTCCTACGAGACTGATGCATTTGTGCCCATAGCTGTACAGCTCCGCTGGATTCTTCCCGATAGGATGGTTAGGGAAGAATTTTTTAACAGTGACCCAGTTCATCATGGACCTCACAGCGGCAGTGTCCAGCAGCAATGGTAAGCTGACGTTGTCTAACCTCACCGTGCACTACTTGTACGCTGCCCTTCTGGAGCCCACTGTGTGGATGATGGTTGTTGGTGGACCTGTTGAGCTGGGTAGTGGGCATGATGTTAGTTGTGTTGATCAGTACACCTTGGTGAAATGATTAAGCTTGCCGTATCATTGGCATCACTGCCCCCTGGCTGGGCAGGATCACGTTCGCTCTCTGTATGTCGGGGAGCCGCAGTTACCGCATGAATAATGTTCCTCAGTCCTGCGGTGTTCACCTCAGCATCCTCCGCGAAGGTCGTGGTGTAACCGGTTCCTCTGCTGGGGTAACTGCGTGTGCTAGCAGGGCTTGTTGTTGTGGCTCACCTAGCTGTGAAGATAGCCAGTCGACAGCCTCTAGCTGGAATGCTAACTCCACCGCCTTCGCCAGCGGTAGGTTGTCCGGTGCCATCAGCAACTTTGCCCGTAGCTGTGGGTTGTTGATGTGCTCCGATAGCTGGTCCTGCACCATTTCATCCTCTAGTTGCCCAAACCTGCATGTGCTCGCCAGACAGTGGAGGTCTGTGACGTACTGCAGGGTCGTCTCTCCTGCTCCCTGTCGGCACTGGCAGAACCTTCTCCTCCTCACCAGCACACTTTTGGGTGTCGTGAAATGTCTGGCAATACTTTCCTCGTATTCGTCTGCTGGTCCCAATGAACTAAACACCCACTGTCCCTCAGTACCCAAGCTGTGAATCAGGAACACCCGCAGCTGCATCTTACTGACTCTAGCTAGGTCCATAGCTGACACATACGTACGGAATGAATCAAAATAGCGAGGCCATGGGATGGGCGTCTCACCTGTGGACATGAAGAACAGCAGCAGTGGTGCCAAGCAAGCTTCCATGTCGATGTTATAAAGCTTTATCTTCGTTGCCATTGTTGTGTCTGGAAAATAGGGACAGCAGAGGCGGTGGCTGTGCTGAACGGCAGCTTTATTAAAAGTCAGCTAGTAGCACATGTTACACACAAGCAAGCTAGTAAGCTAACTATAAGGAGGTACAGGTTGGTGTGTTGCTGCAGGCAGAGTCCCTAAGAGGCAGTCTCCCACCATCAGTCCCCTAATATAGGCACGGTGCGATGACGTCATCCATACCTGCACCATCACGTCTGTGCTGCTCGTTGTTAGTACGGGAATATCTAACAGATACGATGCCACACAGCCAGCAAAAGGGAGACTGAGTCTCCTCTGGTCCTCCTCCCGCTGTGCTCAGCGTTTGGTCTTATGGTGCTGTGACTGTGGAGAGAGGCAGCTGGATCAGTTGTGTGACGTGTGTAAAAGCACCCTAATGAGCCTTTTCAAACTATAGGAATTTTTTTTCCCAATGGAAGTTTTACAGCCAAAATGCAACACTGCCCCTTCACACTGTCATCTCCTCTTAAACCCAATCAGTTTGCTTCAAAATCCTCCCAACCACAGGACTTACTGTCCCTGGCTCAGTTGCCATGGAGGCCACTTCAATATTGAGTTTTCCTCCTCCTAATATGGTTACAGACCCCATGAACAACACATTTCATTATGTCCCCTAAACCAGATTAAAGGTGTTTTGCCCTGGAACAACTGATGGCCTATAGCTGTCACTGCTGATTAGAGAGTAGGTCTTATACAAAAACAAGCTTTTCTAACATTATTTCCATTGTTTTTCTGTTTGTTGAATATGGTTATCTGTTAGCATGTGTATTTTCACATTATTTTTACATCATTACGTGAGTCAATATCTATGCTACAGTCTCCTAATTTTAATAAAAACAGGTTTATAACCAACACTGTCTGCACAGTCAGGATGTTATCACAAGTGCAAGCGATCACAAACCGTCCATCATGACTTTCCTCTTGCTCTCTCTTTTAGTCTTTGAAGAAGCTTTGCCCATGCTAACACTAACAAACATAAAGCTGACAGAAACAAAAGATTAACTGTCATACATTGCCAAAATGAGCTCCCACACACTAAACAATGTCTTAGTCTGTGTGCGCTGCAGACTGCTGTATAGCCAAATAAGCTATGTCGTTCTGGCATTCCAGTAGGCGGGAAAAGTAATCTACTCTAGTAGGCATTGCTAATGGAATTCACATGTTTCTTACCTCAAGGATTAAAAAGGGGGCTGATAATTCCAGTTTACAGAGGGGCGCTCAGACTAAGCTTTTCTCTTTCTGTGTCTCCCTTTTGGCTGTTTGCATTCTAGTGTGTGATACTGGAGCGTGCATAAAAAACACTGAGTGAAGGGAGCTCATCTCTACCAGCATGCTAGGCGTGACATTCACAGTGGAAGAATTTTTTAATACAGAAAAATGAGCAAATAAAAACATGTTTTACTTTTCATCATATTGTCTGTTTTTGCTTCAGTAGTGGGTCTGATTCTGTATTCCTGAGTACCTGCAAAAATCATCTATAAGCCAATCAAGCCTCTAATGTTTCAAGGTCAGAGGCATTTCAAATAGACCATATTTTGCACCACTCATCTTCCATTTTTCATCACTGTTCTTTTAACAGCATTTTTTTTTAAACGCAAGAAGGTGAGCTTCACAACCCCTGCTGTGTGCTAGGTGGATAATCTGTATTCCTGCTGTATCTCACACTATCTATGTAGGCTGTTATCAATTATGTTGATATTTGTGAGTGAGACACTAAACCCAACAAGCGACCCATGGTTATCTATATTTTATTCAGATTTTTTGGGGTCATTGTTGAGGGATCTTCTTTTGAATGTTTTGATTATTCTATGACTGTCATTTTTTAAAAAAAGTGCTCAGACTGAGTTCATCTCATGCTGAGGTCATGTGAACACCAAAGGGATTTTTTTTTGGTAAAGAAAAGATTGGTGTGAATAGATGCGGAATCACAAAACAAACATGCACAAAAAGACTGTTTTGAGTTCCCTTTTTGTGCAGGCAGCAGGGGGCGCTAGTAGGCCAGAAACTGAATTGGGAAGTTGGTTACTTGTGAACTTGGAGCAGAAGCAGCTTTGGGTTTTCTCCTCAGATGTGTTGTATGACTCTTCAACAACACAAAGAGAGCTCCGTTTTTCTTCTGCTAAGTGCAAAGAAGAAGCAGCACAGAACATTCTTGGGAGGGAAAAACATAAATTCACCACATTCTTTTTGGGCTTCGACAGATAAAGCGTGAGCTGGAGTGATTTTATTCTGGCAGCACACACTTACCCAATGTTGTCTCACACTTTTAAATATTACTTGCTTTGTAATGCATGTGGAATAACCTGCATAATAGGCAGCAGTGCCTGCACTGTCTTGAAAGTGAGAATTCAGTAGCTGCTGAAAGCTGAGAAGTCCATTTCAGAGTGATTTAAAAAATAAGCCACCAAAGAAAAAAGGATCTTTACTTTGCAGGTAAAGATAAACACTGCAGTTACACACCATTGCCCATTGTTATGCTCTTCTCTCTAAAGGTTGGTGCAGAAGCTCTTATTACAAGAATGAAAGTGCTTTAGTACTTATGTACCTCTTTCACATTTTGTTTGATTCTTCTCTCTCTTCTGTTACTGCTCTCTCTAGATGTCCCAGCAAAGAGCTGTGTTCATGGAATAACGTCTCGGAGTAAACTCCATTGTTCCTCACACAGTCAAGTGTCTGAATGTGGGAGTCTGTCATTCTTCTCTCTTTCTTAAAGATTTTCTTGAGAATTTAACTGCCTATAAATTATGTGTAGCATAATGTGTTTTTAATGTTTGGGGCAATCTGAGATTTTCAAAAATATTCTAAGGAGTCTGTTGGGGTGCTTTGAATGCTGCTATTGGAAGTTGTTCAACTGAATGAGTTCACTGAAAGGTTTTGGTTTACAGAGTGCCTCTTCTTATGTTAATTGGTCCCTGTGAAGGTATCTTTTTTAAGAAACACCAGATAACTGCAAATTATTTGAGAAAAAACAAAATGCAAATGCTCTATTTATTTATTTATTTTATTATTCATCATCAAAAAGATTTCTATGGGAAGATCCATGAACTTGTGCAAGTAAAGTCGAGCACTGGTAACTGAAGTGACCTTTGACAAGTTGGATAAAATTAAATGGGTATTTGAGATATTTAACATTTCCACAATGTTCATTTACTATTTGTTTGAAACTCTACACCCTTGGTTTGTTCGTAGCATAAGTGTCTCATTTATTTTTGGGCTTTGCATCGTTATTGATAGAAACAAAGAAGAGAAACAGGAAATAGGATAAAGTAGTGTTGTGGCAGAGACCAGACCGAGACCAGAGTCTTGGTCTTGGGAGACTCTGGTCTGGAAGAGGTCTCGACTACAACACTAGGATAATCAGCAGAGGGAAAATAGACAGGAGAGATCAATGTTGCCGGGACTCAAACCTGGGATCACTGCAGATGAGCAGCATCCTCCTATAGCAAGGATCCTCAAATGTTTTTGCCAGTGGTCCTTATTTGTTTTTTCCCAAGGGCTGAAGGTCTGAGCAAATATTTCATTTCCATGTTGGTGTCATGAATGCCCCTCCGAGGCAGAGAGGAGACCCTCGCGCTGAACTGTGAGTTTGTGATGGTTTACTTCAAACATAAAGAACAAAGTGCACAAAATAACTATAAAACCAAAAAGCGATTACACAGTAACTGATAGAAGAAAACAGAGGATGTCAAAATGCAGCGAGGAATACATGGAGCGGCGGGTCTTAAATAAGGCATAATACAATTGAAAACAGGTGTGTACACCAGAGTGGGCAGGAGGAAACAATGATTATATAAGATAAGATAAGATAAGATAAGATAAGATAAGATAAGATAAGATAAGCTAAGCCTTTATTAGTCCCACAATGGGGAAATTCCAGGATTGCAACAGCACAGGGATAGCAACACTCAGAGCAACAATCAGGAGACAAGAAAAAACAAGAGCAGCGTATATACATATGTACATATAAATATATAAATATATAAACACACAGTGCTGAGCATTGTAGATAGATGGAATAAATATATAAACACACACAGTGTGGAGCATTGCAGCTAGATGGAATAAATATATAAATATATAAACACACACAGTATCTTGGGTCAGCTGGGAGCAATGAGCGGGGAGAGGACAGGGCTGACAGTTGACAGAGACACCATCCACCATGGAGCAAAAACCCGGAAGTGCCACTGACAGTTGTCAACCCAGAGAGAGAACACAACAGTATAATGTAAAGAATGAAATATCAACAAATAAAGACTGAGAACTAAATACAAACCAATGCCAAATAGAAGAGTAACAAAACTATGACATAAACAAGAGGATGAGAAAAATAAGAAACAGTACGAGATATACAGAACCCAAAAGGTACAAAATACAACAAATACACAAATATAGAGAAAAGCCATGAGACTGAGCACGGCGGGAACCTCCAGTACTCAGCTCATGACAGAGCCCCCTTCTCAAGGGGTGGGAACCAGACACCCAGGGTACATCAAAAAAGAAACTGACCCCCCCCCCCAAAAAAAAGGAATATAACAATAAACCACCCTGGGTGGGTGGTGGGTTGAACAGGTTAGGAGGCTACAAAACAAATCCCCGCTCAGGACCCACACCAGGCAACAACCCAACCGCCTAAGCCCCCTGGACCGAAGAGCTGGACAGTTCAGGTGGGCGGCCAGAGTCCCAGGCCTGCCAGATAGATGATGGAAAGAGTTGGGTGGCCTACCAGAGAAGGTGGGCCACCCAACCCTGCAGCACAGTCTGTCGGATGGTCTACCAGAATTCTTTAACCACCTGGATAGAAATAGTAGTCCAGGAGGTGGCTGCTCAACGGGAAGGACTAATGGTAAACAAAATTGAGGAGTCGGGGAAACCATGACAACGTCAGGGTGAGGAGAGGGAACCACGATGGCCACGGGTGGAGGAGAGGGGACTACAATGGTGTCTGGCTGAGGAGGGGGAACCACAACGGTGTCTGGCTGAGGAGAAGGAACCACGACGGCATCTGGCAGAGGAGATGGAACCACAACGGCGTCTGACAGAGGAGAGGGGACCACAGTGGCATCTGGCAGAGGAGAGGGGACCACGATGGCGTCAGGCAGAAGAAGGGGGACCACGACGGCATCAGGCAGAGGATGGGGAACCACGATGCCCTCGGACTGGCCTGTAGCACCTTCAGAGGTCCCGGACTGGAACAATGCAGCACCCCTCGGAGGCTCCAGCCTGGAGCAAGGCAGCACCCATGGTGGCTCTGGGCTGGAGCAATGCTGCACCTGCGGTGGCTCCGGGCTGGAGAAAAGCTGCACCCGCAGCGAGGAATACATGGAGCAACAGGTCTTAAATAAGGCATAATGCAATTGAAAACAGGTGTGGATATCAGAGCGGGCAGGAGGAAACAATGATTATAACTCGGGTCAGCTGGGAGCAATGAGAGGGGAGAGGATGGGGCTGACAGCTGACAGGGACACCGCCCACCATGGAGCAAAAACCCAGAAATGCCACTGACAGCTGTCAACCCAGAGATAGAACACAACAGTATGATGTAAAGAATGCAATGTCAAGAAATAAAGGCTGAGAACTAAATACAAACCAATACCAAATAGAAGAGTAACAAAACTATGACATAAACAAGAGGATGATAAAAATAAGAAACAGTACGAGATATACAGAACCCAAAAGGCACAAAATACAACAAATATACAAATATAGAGAAAAGCTCATGACAGTTGGGAGGGACAATAAACAGAACATTTCCTCCAGGGTAAATATTGAGGGGACATTCTAAGTATTATTGTAGTCAGTCATAAATTGATGAGAAATAATGTACTTATCTACACTTAAGGGAAAAATCTGCAAATTTACAAGAAAAAAGTAATAAATTTATGAAAGAAAATTACAAATTTACAAGAAAGAGCTGCAAATTTACAAAAAGTCAAGTTTACTAGGAAAAAAGCTGCAAACTCATGAGAAAAACAAAATGTCAATTTACAAGAAAAAACTCAGTTATTACAAAAAGTTTGAAAAAATTACAAAAAATGCAGATTTATAAGAAAACGTTGCCAATTTAAGATGCAAAACATTAATTTTGAGAAAAGTTACAAATTTATGAGAAAAGCTGCAAATTTTAAAGAAAAATTAACCCCTCCCTGGATTCCCTTGATTTACGCCTGTGTCACCAGGATGTCCTGCTGTAGTGTACTGAGTGAATCCAGCAACTTTCATCTGTTGTTAGCAGAGCATTAGTGCACTCAATTGCACCGGCAATGGGTGCACCCACACATGGGCAAAGAGCATGCTCTTCGAGCTTCAGTGGTAGCAAGGCCAAGTTGGTAGTAACGGTCAGACGCTGCGTTTGGAATGGTGTGATTGTAGCACAGGTGTCGCTCAATGCGCGTACACAACACTGATTCAATCACACACAGGCAGTGTAGCAAAGTTGGTAACCACAAAGAAGCTCATATATTAAATAAAGGTGAAATAAACAAGTAACATAGTAACGCGGCTGTTACGACCCGAGCGCTGGGTTCTGTCCGCGCTCGGGCTAAGCTCAACTCGCTGCCGGCCTTGACAGCTATGGGTTGTATTCTGGCCTCACCGGGCTCTTATTGTGAAGGTGCTCGGTGGGGCTTCCGCCTGTCAAGGCTGGTCAGCTGTTTGTCATTACTGCTCGTTAGTGTTCGCCTTTATTAGGCAGGCACTAGCGGCAGTAAGATTGCAGGAGTATTGTCAGACATTGTCAAAACCTCGCCAAGCCTTGTCAACGTTCCTTGTCAGAGCGTCGTTTGACCTTCTTGTCAGGTTCGTGCATTATGCCATGTGACAGTTTAGCTCGTGGTAGCTGGGGTTAGCCCTGCGAGCCCTTGTATTGATTTATGTGTGTTTTTGCCCTGAGCGGCTCACAGTCTTGTCTTGTTTCGTTGTGTTAATAAATCACCATCATCGCAAAACTCACTGGTGGACTCTTGGCGTCTTATGGTGATCCACGAGGGTCACCACATGACAGTATACTCCTGCCAGGATGTCTAAACGGAGACGCCACACCGAGATGCCTTTTTCACCGTGAGTTCTTGCCTTAATTGGACTAGTGTTCTTCCCTGTCTGGGTGTCAGCTGCCGGGAGAATGCCGTCATCCAGGGGCCGCGGTCGGCGCCTGGGCAAAGAGTTAGCGAGTGCGCTGGAGTACGTCGACGGGACGCTCCTTGCCACTACCTTCGACGTCAACTCCAGCTATATGCGCTGGCACCTAGACTGCGCTGAGGATCTCCTGGACAACCTTCCTCTCCATTTCAACGATCACCCGGAGGTGATTAGGAGGAGAGATGAACTCGCTACTTAGCGCGAGATACTTCGTGGGCTGGAGGAGGAAGAAAGCAGGAAGCAAAGGAGGAGGCATCCTCGCTCCCTGCGTTGGAGTCCCGTTCCTGTCCCGGAACTGGTCCAGGAGTTTGCGCCATCTGGGGGCCGACGACGACGTCGGCGAAACGGCCCAGGTAATCCTCAGCAGAATCCCCGGCTGGACCTGCTGCCGGAGAAGCCCGTCAGCGAACCGCTGAGAGCGGCCCCACCTCGTCCTTCCAGGGGGCCCTCTGTCGCCATCCAGCGGGGAGAAGGAGGAACAACGTCCCCTACAGCAGGAACCATCTCTTCCCTGGGAGGAAGGCAAGTGCATATGAATTTATTACATCATGATTATAATCTGCCTTGTCTGACTCCTGGGGGCGGAGTTCGGGGTTCGCAGCCCCCCGAGCTCCCTCCACCTGCTGTAGAGAATATAACTAAACCTGCTGCCTCTGTGTCCCCCCCGGTTGAGCGGTCTGCGATGCCAAGCCAATGTCGTCAGATGAAGAGGGGGCCTGCAGTGCTAGAAAGTCTGGATCCGGCCCTGCGGCCATATCGTGGATGGAGGAGAAGGGCGGACTGCGGCCCGGAGCCTGAGCCGACGATGAAGCGTCCCCGGGTCTCCTCGCCGGAGTGGTCCGAGCCAGTGAGTCGAGTGTCCCCTGCCCCCACGCCATATGGGTCATCGGCATGGACAGCAGCGCGGGAGGAACCTCAGGCTGCAGATGACATCCTGCCAGCTGCGGAGCCCGACGCAGCTGAGTTCGAGCCTGCTGACGAGAGTCGCCGCCCTGAACCTGGATCGTCGGAGTCCTGGGCGGCAACAGAACCCGAGTGCAGGCAAGTGCTCCCTCTTGTGTCTCTGTCCCCTGTGTTGGAGCATTTTTGCCTGCCTCTCGGGGAGGCGAGTGAGGAGCAGCCAGCTGCTGCACCCGAGCTCATCTCGCTGGGTTCTGTTGCTACCGGTGATTCTGATCCCGGTTTTCCTGTTTGTGAGCCTTGTTGCAGTGTCGCCGGCGTAAAATCAGTCGGGGTCACTGGGTTGGAGGTCCCAGGTCTGGGGGTGGAGATCGTCAGCGGAGCTGCGCTGACCCATTCGGGGTCCGACGTGGGTGCGCCAGAGGCCCAATCGGGGTCCACCGCAGGTGCAGTTCTGGCTCAATCGGGGTCCGACGTGGGTGCGTTTCTGGCCCAATCGGGGTCCAACGTGGGTGCACAGGAAGGCCCAATTGGAGTCCGATGTGGGTGTGTCAGAGGCCCAATCGGGGTCCAACGTGGGTGCACCGGAGGCCCAATCAGGGTCCACCGCGGGGGCGGTGCTGGCCCAATTGGGGTCCAACGTGGGTGCACCAGAGGCTCGATTGGGGTCCACCGCGAGTGCGGTTCTGGCCCAATCGGGGCCCGACGTGGGTGCAGCTGGGACCCAATCGGGGTCCAGCGGAGGTGCAGCGCCAGCGTGGTCCGCGGATGGAGGAGGAGCTGCAGACCTTTCGCCGTCGAACGGATTACGGGCTCATCCTTGCCATCTCTTCCCTCTACTGAGTCACCACCCCTGTGCATCATCGCCGGGGGCCGTGGGGGCTCCTGTTCGCTCATCCCCGCTCTCCCGAGTTTTGTCCTCATCAGGGAGGCTGCCGCGGGCTGTTTTTCCCCGGGACTGGTGGCTGAGGGACACGGGTCGGCTGCCTGAGGAACTGTTTCGCCGGTTCGGCACCTTGGGTCGTCCACCCGACGTGTTGTGTGTGTCTTCAGGTGACCTGGTTCGACTACCAGAGGAGTGGATGTGCTGGGCGTTGGACTATGGTGAGACACCTGGTCATGTTCCGAATCCTATGACCACCCGCCGGCTGTTGGACGCGGGGAGACCACCTGAACTGTTCCTGTGGCGCTTGGTCTCCGCCGGTCGGCATAGACTGTCGGGGGGTAGTGGTTTTTCTGGTGTGGACCCGTCGTAGTGATTGTTCTGTCTTTTTTTTGTCCTTGCTGTCCTGTATATTTTTATGTCTTGTAGTTGCCTTAGTTTGTATTGTGGGGAGTCAGGTCTGAGCCAGTAAGTGCTCTGTTTATGTATTTAGTTTTTTGAAGACTCTCATGGGAATTCACACGGGGGGGGGGGAGTTATTTCCTTGTGTAACATGTGGGTCAAGATTTAATTTTCTCGTGCTGTCTGGTGTTTTCAGTAACTTATTTGAGGATCCTTGGCAAATGTTATGTTCTACTGTTGCCTTATTTTCCTCTGTGTGTTTCATCTGGTTTGAAGATTCGGTATTTTGTCATAGTCTTGTGTTTAGTGTTTCTGACCCAATAGTTCTGTTTTTTTGTTTTCCCCATGTGCATTTTTTTGATTTAATCTGGACAATTCTCGTTATTGTCCTGTATGTCGTTATTCTTGTCACTGTTTTGTTTCTGGGTTTGGTCTCTCTCCCTCCACACCTACCCCCTGCCACCCACACTGGGGGGTGGGGGGGCAGGGTGGTCCTTGGGGCGTTCTGAGCCCGCCCTCGGAGGGAGGGTACTGTTACGACCCGAGAACTGGGTTCTGTCCCCCCTCGGGCTAAGCTCAACTCGCTGCCGGCCTTGACAGCTGTGGGTTGTATTTTGGCCTCACCGGGCTCTTATTGTGAAGGTGCTCGGTGGGGCTTCCGCCTGTCAAGGCTGGTCAGCTGTTTGTCATTACTGCTCGTTAGTGTTCGCCTTTATTAAGCGGGCACTAGCGGCAGTAAGATTGCAGGAGTATTGTCAGACATTGTCAAAACCTCATCAAGCCTTGTCAACGTTCCTTGTCAGAGTGTCGTTTGACCTTCTTGTCAGGTTCGTGCATTATGCCATGTCACAGTTTAGCTCGTAGTGGCCGGGGTTAGCCCTGCGAGCCCTTGTATTGATTTATGTGTGTTTTTGCCCTGAGCGGCTCACAGTCTTGTCTTGTTTCGTTGTGTTAATAAATCACCATCATCACAAAACTCACTGGTGGACTCTTGGCGTCTTATGGTGATCCGCGAGGGTCACCGCATGACAGCGGCTGTGGCACAGGTGTAGTGTCTGTTCTTTTCTTCTTCTTCTCTATACCCTCACCCCCCAGCCAGTCCCAGCAGATGACTACCCCTCCCTGAGTCTGGTTCTGCTGGAGGTTTCTTCCTGCTAAAAGGGAGTTTTTCCTCTCCACTGTTGCCAATTGCTTGCTCACAGGGAATTGCCTGATTGCTGGGGTCTTTCTGCAGTTGTGGGGTTTTCCCCTACAGTTGAAAGTGCTATGAGATGACTGTTATTGTGAAATTGTGGTATATAAATAAGGCTGAAGTGAATTAAATTGAATTGAACAGTGTGGCCGACTACTGATCGGAGGGTAAGGGGTTCGATTCCTCTCACGGGTGGGGAGCGTGGTGTGGTTTCTTGTGCTTGCCTGCCTCCACCAAGCATTTTGTCCCTGTTTAACAGAGTCTCATCAAAGACTTCACTCCATCTAGGGCTATCCCTACACCATAAGCTGTCTGGCTGGTGGCCATTATGACATTTGAGTTCAGTTTTTATTCTGTCAAAACAAATTGTACCAATAGGCTTTGGGGTCTGGATGGAACACCCTCGTGATCTGGATCTGGACCGGGATCCGCGATTTGAGGATTCTCTCATCCTATGGTATGCATCCTTAACCACTAGGTCATTTGGTGCCCCTGCTGATATATATTTTTTTAAATCTCAGATTTGTATTTGCAGATGTACAGTCGTGAAAAAATTAGAACACCCTGTATAAGAATGTGTGATTTTTTTTTAATTTTTTTTACATATTTGGACATATGGATATTTAAAATCAATGTTAAAAATACTGGGAGATTCACATAACACAACTAAACAATTAAAAATAAATTAAAGACTTTTTCCAAATTTTCTGTAAAATGTAATTCTAAACAAATAGTGAGGAACAAATTAGAACACCCCCCATCTTTTTAGGACCCCTCCCCCCCACACACACACGTTCATTCCTACTTACAATGGCTAAAATAAATTTAAAAAATGCAAATAAAAACAAAAACAAGGTTAGAAATAGATATATGAACATTTCTTAATAGAGAACTGAATATTTAAAGGGGTGGCCAAATTTTTTCACATGACTGTACTGTGCAGGCTGTTTTCATTTTTGGAGTTTAACAGTGTGAGGTCATACCCTTATCATCCATTTGTTTTGGTTGTGTTTTTTAAAATCACACTGTGTAAATTCACTCAGGACTTGAACCATCTGGATCTTATGCACCAACATGCTCCTTAGTGACTTTGGTTTCCATCGTTGAACTGTCCCTGAGCAGCTATTGACAAGCGAAAATGGCAGCTTTATGAGGTAGGAAGTTTGCTCCTTTCCTCTCATTGAATATATAGAGAAAAGAATAGGTACCATTATGAGCTGTGCTTCATTAAAAAGAGGGGTAATGGCTCCTCTTTAACACTAAGCCTGGGATGCCTCTGCAGAAATCAGTGCTCAACAATGATTGCCACTGCAGCCTCAACTTCACTTCGCATTAAATCAGCCTGTACTCTGTCTCTTTTGAGCTGAGATAGGAGGAAGAAGCCAGTCGGTGGATTAATAAAGGCAGAGGGACCTATTCCCATTTCCTTTTCTTAGTGAAAAGAAATGAGACACTTGAACAACTGAAGAATAGAGACTGTGTGAGTGGAGACAGCGGCAGAAGTGGCATTGCTTTTTCCTGGAAACATTTCCCTCCGAGAAGCTGCAGCCTTGTTAAACATTTTATAATATACATACATCTGATCCTCCATGAGTGGAAAAAAGGTCAAATCAAATCAAACTATTTGGTGAAGCCACTTTGTCCTTAAATCAGGGCACACTTACACACAGTTTTTCAAGATGTCCGGCACCTAGATTGCTCCAAGAATCTTTAACTGCTGAGTTGTGTCTGTGTCTTCATGTAGTCCTGGAGGGATTTCTTGATGTTGAGATCAGGGTTCTTTAAGGGCCATGCCACCTGTTCTAGGCTCTCTGTTCTTCTTGTTTAAAAAAACGGAGGGGGAGGCCTGCATTTTTAAGGCCTGTTGCTGAATAATTTTGAGGCATTCTGGCTTTTGCATTGTGTGCTTTATTTATCAAGAAGAGTTATTGTTGCCATTAAAATTAGTTTTATACTGAAATTTATGTGGCAAAAGCTCATTTCCCCTCATAAATAGTAGTAATGAGTGTAACAGCATGTGTCCCTGTATAAATTGTACACATAAAGCTTCTTAACATTTCCATTTGGGCTGACTCATAAAATGCTAATATGTCCTAAATTTCATAACTCAAACTACAGGCTTTTGAACTGAGGGCAACAAAATGAGAAATAAGCCTTTGAATCAAGATTTTTTTTCAGCCAGAATTTGAAGAATGCATAGATTATTTTTTTTATTATTATGATGGAAATGTAACAACTAACACTGCACAAGGAAAAGTATGAATTATGTTAGCACACCTTGGGGTAGATGTGACAGGAATAGAATAAGTCACTTGACGCCTCAATTCTTATTATTGTCTATCTCATTTATACATATAATCATGGTCTAATCCTTTGTGTAAACACAATGCTTTGTCTGTGGTTGGAACGCTGCCTTTTCCTGCATAGGGTTGGAATTTGAAATGAATTGATGTTACACTAAAAAATGCTAGTGTTTTGATGCCAATCAGTAAATGTAGAAAAAGTAAAATGGTAGGAGATTGAATGCACTTGACCTTCTACATTTCTAAAACTGACGAGGAATTTTTAAAAACAATGAAGAAAATGCAGTAAGGCAAATACAGCTCTGGGTGGACACTGATGTCATGGGTTAACATTTTGCTTAATGTAGATAAGCAACATCCACACATTGGAACATTGGAACATCCGCACACTGCAGGACACGAGGAGCAGCGGGCGTCCAGAACGTCGTACAGCTCTGGTATGTAAAGAACTTGCATGCTTTAACATCGACATAGCAGCTCTAAGTGAGACTAGACTTGCTGAGGAAGGCAACATCAAGGAAACTGGATCAAACTACACCCTTTTCTGGAAGGGAAAGGATACAGAAGATCCACATATCCATGGTGTAGGCTTTGCCATCTGATCCCAGCTTGTGGACCAACACAACCTTGTCCCAACTGCAATCAATGAGCAAATAATGACCATCCGAATCCCGCTCACCCAAAAATGTTTCCTCACTCTGATCTCAGTGTATGCGCCTGCACTTACATCTGAAGATGAAAGCAAGACCTCCTTCTATGAACAGCTCACACATATGTACCATTCGGACAGCCCCAGAATCCGACAAGCTTGTTATTCTGGGTGACTTCAATGCCAGAGTTGGCAGTGACCACCAGCTGTGGAAAGGCATCAAAGGCCACCATGGTATGGAAAAATGCAATGCAAATGGGGAACTTTTACTGGGTCTTTGTGCCGAACACAATCTTATTGTAACAAACACCCTTTTCCAACTCCCCCATTGCCAGAAGATGACCTGGAAACACCCTCGCTCCAAAAAGTGGACTATGTCCTCACAAAAACAAGAGACCGAAATGATGTCCGCATCACGCGATCCATGCCTGGAGCAGATGACTGCTGGACAGATCACCGCCTCCTGATCTCCCGACTCAATATTACGATCCGGTGACCACCAAAGCGCATTTTGGCAAATGTTCCTCACCATCGCTTTGACTGTGACAAGCTCCGCGATCCCCAAATGTTGCAGTCCTTTAGAAAGGCCATTGGTAGAAACATGAATGAACTGAGCCTTCCAGACAATGCCTCAGTTGAAGACCGATGGACCACTCTCCGTGATGCATTGACTGCTGCCGCCAAAGAAACGATTGGTCACAAACACAAGAAAAACCAAGACTGGTTCAACGAGAATGATGAAACAATCACTGACCACATAGAAGTTAAACGCCATGCACATCTTGCATTTGAAAATGAGCCGTCTGCAAAGAATCAACAGAAACACCAGCAAGCAAAAGCGGCATGCCAGAGAGGGATTCGTAAAGCCCAAAACACTTGGTGGCAGCAAAAAGCAGAAGATTTGCAAAAATATGCCGACCAACGGGATATGCGCCATTTTTATGCTGCAACGAAGGAGATCTTTGGCCCCACCAGATCATCTGTGGGCAGCCTAAAAGATGCAAATGGCTCCACCATTATCACAGACACCAAGGGGATCCTTGACTGTTGGAAGTCCCACTTTGAGATTCTGTTAAATAGTCACTTGTGCACCCCTAGTGATCTCCGCTGCAAGACCCCGCAACACCCCACTCGCGAGTGGATGTCTACACCACCTTCACTACACGAGCTAAATAAAGCTATAAAGCACATGAAGACAGGCAAAGCACCAGGACCAGATAACATCCCGCTGGAGTTCTATCTTCATGGAGGTCCCGAGGTGAAAAGCTATTTAATGCAGCTTCTACTTAAAATATAGGAAACCAAGACGTTACCAAGTGACGTTAAAAATGCAAATATAGTCACCATTTTCAAGAAGAGAGATAGAGAGAACTGCAGTAACTACTGCGGCATCTCACTACTGAGCATTGCAAGCAAGATCTTTGCTCTTATCCTTCTCAACTGTCTTCTTGTAGTAGCCGAGGATGTACTTCCTGAGTCCCAATGTGGCTTTAGACCCTCTCGTGGTACAGTAGATATGATATTCTGTGCTCGACAACTCCAGGAAAAGAGCCAAGAACAACAACAACCGCTCATGTTCATCTTCTGGGACCTCAAGAAGGCCTTTGATCGAGTTCCTTACCCTGCTATGTGGGCTGTTCTTGCTTGTTTTGGATGTCCAGATGATTTCATCGCTCTCGTTCGCACTCTCCACGATGGCATTGTTGGTAGGGTTTGCCACCAAAATACCCTCTCAGACCCTAAGCCCATCACTAGTGGTCTCAAGCAAGGATGTGTCCTTGCTCCAACCTGCTTTTCGTTGTATATGGCTGCAATGCTAAATGAAACACCACCAACAACCCCTGGTATCAATCTGCGATACCGCTTGGATGGGGGGCTTTTTAATCTTGCTTGCTTTCACGCGAAATCCAAAACCTCAGTCACCAGTGTTCATGAATTGCAGTTTGCAGACGATAATGCCACACCAGCTCAGACTGTTGATGACCTCCAAAGGATAGCTACCACTTATAATGACTCTTATGAGCATTTTGGAATGGAAGTTAACACTGACAAAACCAAAATCCTCAACCAACCAGCACCTGGTCAAACTTCCTCAAGGACCAACCTTAAGATTAACGGAAATCCTGTCGATGAAGTGGAGCATTTCTCTTACCTCGGTAGCATCCTCTCAAAAATACCAACTTGTGCAAAGGACATTGAAAACCGCATAAAAGCTGCACACTCTGCATATGGACGCCTTTGTCATTGAGTCTTCAATAATCATGCGATAGCCATCCACACCAAAATCATGGTTTTTCGGGCCGTTGTTCTTTCCACCCTTCTTTATGCCTGTGAAGCCTGGGCCTTGTATCGTCGCAATATCAAGTGCCTTGAGAACTTCTAACAGAGAAAGCTCAGACAAATACTTGGCATTCGTTGGGAGGATCAACTAACTAACTAACTAACTAGCTAACTAACTAACTAACTAACTAACCTACACTTATATAGCACTTTTCTAGTCACAAAGACCACTCAAAGCGCTTAAAACAATTTCAAACAATGAGATTCTCAAGCATGCTCTGCTGCCTAGCGTGGAAGCTACTATCTTGCAGCACCGCCTTTGATGGACAGGACATGTTGTATGGATGGACCCCACCAAACTACCATGAATCATGCTCCAGGGGGAGCTTGAGACAGGAAAAAGACCACATGGTAGGCCAAAACTGCTCTACAAGAACCAGCTAAAATGTTCCCTGAAGCAAGCTAACATAGACAAAAGATCTTGGGAACAACTTGCCACCGACAGAGCAGCCTGCAGAAGAAGAACTTGGGAAGGCACAGACTCATTTGAGAGGCTCAGAAAACAACAGGATGATGATAAACACAAACGAAGACAAGAAAAACAAAACCAACCACGTCCCCACCCACAATAAAATGTGACTTCTGTCCACGACAGTTCTATCGTAGGCTGGGCCTTCAGACCCACGTCCGCCATCGACATCGATCACAGATGGCAACGTCCTAAAAACTAAGACGAAACCAATGCTCAGACACGAGCTGGAGCCAATGACGACAAATGCAGATAATAAAAAAGTAAGTAAAGTTTATTTATAAAGCACTTTTCTCAGACATACAGTCACAAAGCGCTGTACAATAAAATAGAATAAAAACAAATTGATAGAGCCAGTAATAATAATAATAATAATAATAATAATAATAATAGTAGTAGTAGTAATTATAGTAATAGCAATAATAATAATAATAATAATAATAATACAAAAAGTTAAAATACAAGATTAAAATAATTAAAAAATGTCGACCTACCAATTAAAAAGCAGCTGAATTGAAATTCAATGGAAAGCCTCATTAAACAAAAAAGTTTTCAGCTTCATGCCCTTTTTCCTAATTTTGAAAAAAATTCTAGGGGTCTTTATTGGCATGTTTATAGCATGCTTTGGTAATAATACCACAGGGCTGAAATACCACCACACTATTTTCCATCCAGATTAAACACCTTTCTTCACCCATTTCAGTCTCTGTCTCTTTCAATCTTTGGTTGCAGCTACTTTTAGGACCTGTACTTACATAGCACTTTTTTCCAGTCACAAAAAACACTCAAAGCACTTAACTAGTGAGTGCACTAAACCTCTATTCTAAGGGCCTATTAGAGGCGGGGACAATTTAGAGTTACCAATTAACCTAGCATGCATGCCTTTGTGTCATGAACTTGGGTTTGATAGTTCCAAACCCAGTTCTATGACGCTGTGGCTATTTGGTCTCTCTGTCCATTTTCCATCAGGTGCTCTTGGGGAGCCTCTGGGGTCCGCTCGGCTCCCTGAAAGCTCAGCCACGCCTCACTCTCCTGTCAGTGGTATCAGATGTGCCTCATTAGTGGGTTTCACTCGCACACACACACCCATTCATCATTTTTCACACCGGCAATCTCTTTCCCGATTAGAGGTGGCACTATTTAGGCCTGCTGCTGCTGGAAGAGATTGTTGGAGCATTATCTAACTGTATGTGTTTGGCTCTACACTGTCGCTGCTCCCCTCAGTGTATGTAGTCCACCTCTCATGTCTAGATGCCCTGCCAATGCTTTGGTACTGCATCACACTGGGAGATGTGATATCCATATTTGTTGTTTGTGCTTGCTGGGTTAACCTTGGACTTACTCGGACTGCTCCAGTACCGTGAGTACTCACTGTTTGGGTTCCCCTGTTGCAGTCAGTCTGTAACGCTTTGGAACATTTTCCCAGTTAAACTCATCCGAGTATGTAGAGCATCCTGGAGAACTCCTAAGTTATCCTGAGCAGTATATTACTTTGAACTGTTTGTTTGTCTGCCTTATGTTAATAAAACATACAACTAACTCCTGCAAGTGGGTTTAATTCCTTCCTCCGTGCGCTGCATAATAGCGCATGGGGAATCATAACACCTTTGGACAGCACAGAGCGAATGCAAACTCCACACAGAAAGGTTCCCATCCTTGCCAGAGTATAATTGTTACAGTGGCTGGTGGACATGAGACTCACACGCAGGAGGGAAAAGGTGCAATATGGTAATTTATTTACCAGGACCCAAAACACAAACAGTGTGTGGGTTGAGCAAAAAAAACAAAACTCAACTAGGGCTCAGACACAAGGCAAGGCAAGGCTATGATAACTTACAAAGGAACTCACAAAAGCCAAGAGACATTGATACTGCCACACAAGACAGGGACTGGCATGGACATATACAGTGAGGAAAATAAGTATTGACCATGTCAACATTTTCCTCATTAAACATATTTCTGATGGCGCCATTGGCCTGAGATTTTCACCAGATATCAGTAACAACGCAAGGAATCCAGATATACAAAGAAATCAAGGCAACTGTGTTCACAAAACAAGTTATATTTAATAACGTGTAATGACACAGGGAATAAGTATTGAACACTCTTGGTGAAACTCATTTAATATTTAGTAGAAAAGCCTTTGTTGGTAATAATAGCTTCCAGATGCCTCCTGTATGGAGAAACTAAGCGCAGGCATTACTCAGGAGTGATTTTAGCCCATTCTTCCATACAAACTGTCTTCAAATCTTAAAAGTTCCATGGGTGTCTTTGATGAACTCTGATCTTCAGTTCGTTCCATAGATTTTCAATTGGATTCAGGTCAGATGACTGACTGGGCCATTCTAGCAACTTTATTTTCCTTCTCTGGAACCAGTTGAGAGTTTCCTTGGCTGTGTGTTTTGATTCATTGTCTTGCTGAAATGTCCACCCTCATTTCACCTTCAGCATCTTGGCAGATGGCAACAGCTTCTTATCAAGGATGTCTCTGTACATTTGTCCATTCATCTTTCTTTCAATTACATGGAATCTGCCTGTACCATGTGCTGAAAAACACCCCCACACCATGATGCTCCCACCTCCAAACTTGACTGTTGGTATGATGTTTTGGGGCTGATATGCAGTGCCATTTCTCCTCCAAACATGCTGTGTGTTGTGGCATCCAAAAAGTTCAATTTTGGTCTCATCTGACCAGACTACTGTATATTCTACCAGTATTTACTGGCTTGCCCAAATGCTGTTCAGCAAACATTAAATGAGCTTCAATATGCTTTTTCTCCAGCAAAGGAGTCTTGTGAGGTGAGCGGGCATAGAGCCTATGTCAGTTGAGTGCATTACTTATTTGCTTTGAAACAGCAGTACCTGCTAACTCCAGGTCTTTCTGGAGCGCTCCACTAGTGGTCTTTGGCTCTTGGATAACTCTTCTGATCATTGTTTTGACTCCTCTGTCAGACATCTTGCGTGGAGCTTCTGGTCGTTGCCGGTTTATGGTAAAATGATGTTCTTTCTACTTCCGAATGATGGCTCCAACAGTGTTCATTGGAACATTCAGCAGTTTAGAAATGCACCTGTAACCAATGCCATCATTACATTTTGCAACAATAAGGTTACAAAGGTCTAGAGAGAGCTCTTTGCTTCTACCCATCATGAGTTCTTTGTGGTGAGACAATCTGATATTCACAGACCTTTTTAAAGTCAAACAGTCAGGACTTAACCAGTTGAAATTAATTTGCACTGATGGGGGACGGGATGGATTTGAACTGGTTTCTTGGCTTTCTATGCCTTTTTGCACCTCTTTTCTTCATGTGTTCAATACTCATTTTCTGTGTCATTCCCCTTTATTAAATATATTATATTTCCCCAGTATTTTACTGACTTGCCCAAATGTTTTGCAGCAAGCTTGCACCTAGTTTCTCCCTACAGGTGGCGTCTGGAAGCTGTTATTACCAACAAAGGCTTTTCTACTAAATATTAAATGTATTTTCCCAAGCGTGTTCAATACTTATTCCCTGTGTCATTCCACTTTATTAAATAGAACTTTTTTTGTGAGCACAGTTGCCTTGATTTCTTTGCATGGACTACTTGGGTTGTTACTGATATCTGGTGAAAATCTCAGGTCAATGGCTCCATCAGAAATACGTTCAATGAGAAAAATGTTGACGTGTTCAATACTTATTTTCCCCACTGTATATGTCCCTGCCAGTCTTTCCCTGCAATACTTATTTTCAGTTCTATCAGCAGCAGCAAACATTATGTGACAAATACTCAAGAATACGCGATATGACTATTTATGTATTGCGGGCAGCCAAATGTACCGATACAACAAGTGTATTGCTATATCACCCTGCCCTAGGTACTAGTGCAGTAAAACTTTCATCAATTTATGAGGGTGTTTGTTCTTTTTTTTAATACTTTCGCAAAAATTTTGTAGGGTTTGTAGGGTTTTTTGTTCTAAATTTGTGACTTGTATAATGTTCAAATTTTTCTTGTGAATGTAAAAACTTTAACTCATAAATTTTCAACTCTTTTGTTCTAAATGTGCACATTTTTGTATCATTTTTAAATCTTTTTTCTTAAATCATTCTGACTTTAATAAATTTGTGAGTTTTTTCATTGATTTGAGACATTCACCTTGTAACATATACTTTTATAATATAGTGAATGTAAACATGAGTTTTGAATTCAATTAATAGTCATATATATAGTATATGTTAAGGAAAAGCCAAATCTTATTTGCCATTTTGATCTTCTGCAATAAATGATTTAATCATTTCCTGACCCTATAAGAGCTCTGTGTCTCATCTTGGCCAGCCCAGTAAAAATTTTTATGAATGCACCTTTGGTAGGTAATCCAGCTAGGATAAGATTTATTGGATGGGGTAGATCCGTGATATCAGCAAGAGTCACTCCAGCTATAAGCAAGCTTACCTCAGCTAGCATGTCTGTGCAACAAATTTAGCTAGAATAACACCTGGAAGTGAGATACTGTATGTGATTAAGTATGGATTAAAGGAACAGCTCGGAACAGTGATGGGATGTTTTGTGTGGTGAATAGAATATACAGAGCGATTTTGGACGGTCATGGGAACATGCATACTCTGACAAGGTTCAGAGACCAAGACCCAAAAGTAAACACGGATGGAAACAGCAATTAAGTGCAAACAATAATCTTTATTCACAATAATTGTGCAAATGTGTGTGGAGTGAGGATCTGGCAACCATGTGGGGAGAAGACCAGAGAGAGAGGTAAGGATATGTAAATGATAATGGGGATTAATATGTGCGATTGCTGTTATTGGACTTCAGTTCAGCATTCAACACAATCATCTCCCAGCACCTAATACAAAAACTCAGACACTTTGGACTCAAAACCTCTCTCTGTAACTGGGTGCTGGACTTTCTCACAGGGAGGCCGCAGAACATGGCAGCAACACCTCCAAGACCATCACGCTGAGCACAGGGGCCCCACAAGGGTGTGTGCTCAGCCCGCTGCTCTTCACCCTGCTGACCCATGACTGTGTACCAGCCTACAGCACAAACCACATCATCAATTTTGCGGACGATGTGACGATGGCAGGCCTCATCACCAACAATGAGGATGCCAACTACAGAAATGAGGTGAGCCAACTGGTCCAGTGGTGTGAAGACAATAATCTCTTCCTGAACATGGGAAAAACCAAGAACATTGTGGTCGACTTCAGGGGAGGACATACACAGCATCCCCCTCTGATCATCGATGGAGCAGCTGTGGAGAGGGTGAGCAGCACTAAGTTCCTGGGAGTGCACATCTCTGAGGACCTCTCCTGATCCAACACTACATCACTTTCCAAGAAGGCTCAAACTCACCTTCATTTCCTACGCAAACTGAGGAGAGCATGAGTCCCACCCCCCATCATGTGCTCATTCTACCGGGGCATCATTGAGAGCATCCTCACTAGCTGCATCACGGTGTGGTATGGAAGCTGCACCGCCTCCTGCCGGAAGACACTACAACGCACAGTGAAAGCAGCCAGCAAGATCATCGGTGAACTGCTGCCCCCCTCTTGGACATCTACCTCACTTGCCTCACCCGCAGAACCACCAACATTGCAGGCGATACCTCTCACCCCTCACACTCCCTCTTCAGCCCCCTGCCTTCGGGGAAAAGGTAGCAGAGCCTCTGGGCCCGCTCCACAAGACTGCTAAACAGCTTTGTTCACCAGGCCACCAGGACCCTGAACTCTGTCCACCCCCCACCCCTGGACCGTAATGCACTCACCTGCACAATAACTACCTCAGCTGCTGGCACAGAAAAACTGGGACACTAACAGTAACACATCTTCTGCTGTATGTCTCTGCACCTTACTGCAACCATTTACACAAATGCCATACCTGCTGCTGTCTGTTATTGCAATATTGATTATGTGCAGTCCAATCTGTCACTGTCTGCACCAACACGACCACACTGAACTTGCAACTACGAGTTTTACTGTTCTACCTTTTCTGTATATACGATTGCTGGGTTTTATTGTTTATCTTTATTTGAACTATGGGATGTCTGGGTTTTATCTTTTACTGTTATTTGCACCACAGGTAGCATTACTGCACATAGACTGCTGTTGTTTTTCCAGCTTTATTCCTTTTTTAAAAAAAATATTGTGCACACCACTGAAGAGAGAGAAACAGCATTTCATTTCTCCTGTATGCCCTGTACATATAGTAGGATTGACAAATAAAATCTTTGACTCTTGAATCTTGATTTTTGCTTACAGGTTCTTCTGGTGGAGGTAATGGGGAAGCAACAGACAATCCTCCAGTGGTGAGGGGACAGGACGCTGGGAAAGGAGTTCTTCAGTTCAGGTAGGTAGGCAAGGGGAGCAGCCTTGCCAGGCCTGAGTGCTGGGGAGGGGGTAATTGTGATGGTGAGGGTAAATGGTGATAAATCAACTTACTTGGGAACAGTGGGGGGCACAATCCGGGAGCAAACAATCCAATTCCTTAAACAGTTTCCAGAGTCAAGAGCAGGCAGAGGTCAGAGCATGGTAGGCAACAGAGAGCAGGCAGACAAAATCCAAGACGGAAGCAGTCTCAGGGTGAAAGGCAGGCACGGGTCAGGACTGGACAAGATAAAGCACAAGGTTAATAGTTTCACAAACACAAGGCAGGATACTTTTCAGATTGAGGGTCAGATGCGACCAGACAGAGTAATGAGAGAGTGTCCTATTTATAATGTCCCACTGATTGGCAGCAGGTGGTGCTTGCAGCTGCAGGGAGAGGAGCACAATCAGCAGAGAAAGGGAGGCAGGCAGGCAGATCAGACAGGAACCCTTACAGTACCATCCTCTCAAGGAATGCCTCCTGACATAACTCTGGGCTTGTCTGGGTGATGGCGATAAAAATCCTTGACAGAGGTGCTATCCATAATGAATGATTTGGGGATTCAAGACAATTCTTCAGGCCCATACACCTCCCAGTCCACCAGGAACTGGACTCCCCGCCCCCTATGGCTGGCATCTAGGATGCGCGTGACGACATACACCAATCCTCCATCGACTGTCTTCGGGGGGGGGGGGATTGGCTGAGGGGCTGCGATTGAGGGGAGTGACAGTTGTTCCTCCAAGATGGAGAGCAGGGAGGGGTTATACCCCAGTGAGGCCTCGAAGGGGGAGAAGCCAGTGGCTGTGGACGTGGCCAAGTTGAGGGTGTACTCTACCCGTGGAAAGAACGTAATCCAGGATGATGGATACTCGGCTGTGACGCAGTGGAGCATGGGCTCCAGCTCTTGGTTAGCCCACTCACTCTGCCCATTGCTCTGCGGGTGGTAGCCGGAAGAAAGACTTACCGTGGCCCTGATTGACTTACAAAAGGTTCGCCACACCTTGGATATGAACTGAGGATCACAGTCAGACATAACGTCAGTGGGGATGCCGTGTAACCTGTCCATGTGAACTGCATGCACTGTGGGCAGGCTTTAATGTATTCACGGACATCCCTTTCTGTTGGAGGCCACCAGAAGTAACACTGGAACAACTACAGGGTTCTAACTACCCCTGGGTGATAAGAGAATTTAGCAGTATGGAGCCAGTGGATAACCTCCCCCTTAACTGCTGCCGGGATAAATAACCGGCCTGGCTGACCCCCTCCCCCTTGGGTCTGGATCGGTAAGCTGCATGTCCCAGATCCGCTTCTCGATACCCCAGGTTAGGGCCCCCACCACGGCCCCCTTGGGAACGATAGTCTCCTCCGTTGAGGCCAATGGATTGCTGGAGAATTGGCAAGAAAGAGCGTCTGGTTTAATTGCTTTTTTGACCCTGGCCTGTAGGTGACTGTGAGCTGGAACCTTGCAAAAAAAATGGGTGAGGAGGAGGCCGATGCTGTGATCACGAGACGTTCTGACACTGTTGCGCAATAATCCAAAATGTCGACCAAGCCTAAACAAACTTTTCTACAGGTAGTTTTTTTTTTCTCTATTTGTAATTAATTCATTAACTGACTGTGTCTATCTTTCTTGTTTTGTACGGCGCTGGAGGAACTAGAGAACTATATTGATGAGTTTTATTATCGTTGCTGTGTCATGGAGCAAGCGAGTGTGTGTCCCGTCCCTGCTTCTCAGTCTAAATGACCGAGTCCCGCAGACTTGCCAAAAATAATGCCTGAGAAATCACGGGAGGGCACTGAGGTTAGTGACATCCTTTTCTCTATTGAGAATAAACTTACTAGCATAGATGGTAGACTGGCGCTGGTCGAGTTGCTTCATAGAGAATTCCAGGGCTTGCGTGAGAGTCTGGAGTTCAGTCAAGCACAGCTTGTCTCTCTCGTAGAGGAAAATAATAGCCTAAAAAAGTCAGTAAACACACTAACCATGTGGCTTGGTGTTGTTGAGAGAGAAAACTGAAAAATGAAGGAAACAGTTTTCAATTTGCAGTCACGCAGCATGAGAGATAGCCTTGTTTTTTCTGGAATCGTTGAAAAAAATAATGAAAATCCAGATCAGCTGGTCCATGAATTTATGTCAACACAACTGAAACTATCCCCTGAAGTCACAAATTCAATTACCTTCCGCCGAGTCCACCGAATTGGGCAAAAAAATACCCAGAATAAATGTCCCAGACCTATTGTTGCCAAATTTGAGCATTTCAAGCAAAACATTTTGGTACAGAGGCAGGGCAGGCAGCTTAAAAACGCCAATTATGGTCTAAATCAAGGATGTCAAACTCATTCCATGCAAGGCCAAGACCCTGCAGGTTTTACCTCCACCCAGTGTCTTCAATAGGTGATTTCGCTGAATTTCTTCCCACTGATTGCTGATCAGTGAAAACACCTGCTGAAGACACTGGGTGGAAGTAAAACATGCAGGGTCTTGGCCCTCCATGGAATGAGTTTGACACTCCTGGTCTAAATGATCAGTTTCCACCGGAAATCTTGGAAAGGAGACGGAAGCTTTTTCCGATTAGGAAACAAAACATCCAAGAAGGTAAATGAACTTTTGTTTCTGTGGATAGACTGTATATAGATGGCAAGCTGTTTATGGATGAAACTATAACGCCCTGGTTATTCTAGAGCAGGGGTGTCAAACTCATTCCATGGAGGGCCAAGACCCTGCAGGTTTTACTTCCACCCAGTCTCTTCAGCAGGTGTTTTCACTGATCAGCAATCAGTAGGAAGAAATTCAGAGAAATCACCTGTTGAAGACACTGGGGGGAGGTAAAACCTGCAGGGTCTTGGCCCTCCATGGAATGAGTTTGACACCTGTGTTCTAGAGCCTATTTTGTTTTTTTAGCTACAGGTGGAAAAAGAGTGCAACTGTGTGCAGGCCTCTTATTCGATCTCAGTTTAATTTGGTAACATTTGTCAAAATGTTTTTTTTCTTTGTTGCTGAGGTTGTTGTTTGTTTGTCTGTTGTAGTTAATTTTGTTGAAGTTGTTAGGTCGTTGTTGTATGTTTTCTGCATTTTTTCACCACTTACTAACCTTTATGTCTGTTTTCTCTCATACTTCTGGTTTATTGGAAATAACTTTAAGTACATGCACCCCATTTGCTTGCAATTGCAGGCAAATGGAACAGAGACATCATGTGTGCACACCCAATCATATATGTGTAGGTGTATATTTTACACACAACATATATACACACATATGCATACATTATGGACATATAATCACATCAGCACATTTAGTTAGCTTTTAGCACATAACCAGTTAGTGAAAACATGTCCACATTTAAGTTTGTCACGTGGAACATACGTGGAATTGCTACCAGGGAGAAGAGGCTAAAAGTTTTTAATCAACTGAAGGATCTACAGGAAGACTTTGTCTTATTGCAGGAGCACTTGTCTCTAAGTCGTCTGTAGATGTGCTCACCCCCGGAATTCCCCACATGTAATCAGCCGGCTTTAATTCTAAACAAAGGGGGGTAGCTATACTGGTAAACAGAAGAATGTGCTTTGTTGTGAATAATACCATAACAGATCCGGAAGGTAGATTTATAATACTAAAAATCTCAGTTCAAAATTTGGATCTATGTATTGCAAGCGTTTATGGCCCAAATGTTGACGACCCATCCTATTTTCACATTTTTTTCACTTCTCTTTCTGAGCACTTGGACACTACACTCATAATAGGAGGAGACTTCAACCTGGTATTAAACCCTGCAATCGACAGGTTCAGTGCATTGGGGAATTACCAAAAATGGCAGGCTACTAACACTCTCAAACAATACATGAATGATTTTGGTCTTTGCAATGAATGGTGTTCTCTTCACCCAACTCTTTGGGAATACACTTTTTTTCATCAGTTCATAGTTCACATTCATGTCTAGGTTTCTTTTTAGCCAGTAACTCTATTGTAAGGGACATCACAGACACTGAAATATGTTCAAATCAAGCTGTTAGCGATCACCATCCAGTATCTCTTACACTAGTAAGTAGGAAAGCGACAAGGGAAACAGGAGCTGGAAATTGAATATGTCACTACTAAAAGACAAAGACTTTATTAACTTTTTTATTTTTATTTTATTTGTTTATTTGACAGGGACAGTGCAATAAACACAGACAATTAATCAAATGACAATCAATCTAATGTGTTGCACAAAGAGTGTATAGCTATTAGCTAATTTTCAACTCTTGTCCCTGGATGGGCTTTAGAAAGAAGAAACGGGTAAAAAGAAAGAAGGATAAGGAAAAGAAAAAAAAATGAAAACAGAATAAACAATAACCACATACATCAATGCAAACAAGATTATAAATACACAATATAAAAACCTGGTTCACATTTGCCTATTTCAGGTCTCCCTCCCTTCGTCACTCACTATAAACAAACACATTCATTCCTTCCCTTCATTCACTCTCACCCTGCAGACAATCATTTCATACATGGGTACATTCTTGTTTATTTTTCAGCCAGTTTTTAACCTTTCTAGTAAATGTTTTAAAGTCCGTTATTATTTTAATTTCATTTGGCATTGTGTTCCAGATATGACTGCCCTTTATAGAGAAAGCTGTTTGTCCAAATATGGTTCTGCGGTGGGATATTTTACAGTTATTGTTAACAGAACTCCTGGTGGCTCTGCTGCTGTCCTGTCTTTGGATGAAACCAGCAAGTGGCTCTGGCACTGATTTATGGAAACATTTGAAAATTAATTTCAGAAAACAGAGGTCAATGAAACTCTCAAAACTCAATAGATTGTATTTTTTTAAAATATAACAGTGATGCCACCTAATGGGCTTTTTATCCAAGATTTTTAGAGTTTGATTATATAATGAACCTATATGTTTTATTGTGGAAGGAGCTGCTTGAGCCCAGACTTTCAAACAGTATGATATATGAGAAAAAAAAACATAGAATGCATATACAGTACAGCTGCTTGGTATGGTATGTAATATCTAATTAATTTAAAGCAGTTCAGATTTTTTTTTACTGTTTTAGAAATTTTCTTTATATGAAGATTAAATTTGAATTGAGGATCTAGTACAATGCCAAGGTATTTGAATTCTGTAACTAAACTGATGTCTTGATCATGTATATTAACTTTAAAATGTTGCAGGTTACATTTTTTGATTGAAAAGCACTGTAGCATCATCTCACTTTGGCTCAGCAACAATTATTTTTCTGCTTAAAGACATTTTGTTTCATCCAGGAATAACACACAAAAAAAAAGGATTTTCTTCCTCCAGGCCACAGCTGAAATCCCCCTTCTTTTGTTAAAACCAGCCTAAGGAATTTCCCCAATGTCCGGCTTCACTTTTATTGCCCCCATAAAACATGCAACAGATCCACGACTCAGCTAATTTCCTTAAACTCTGGAAACGCTGGATTTAACTAGTGAACTTTAAAGTACATTATTACAAACTCGATTCTAAACCTTCATTCTTTTCAGAACTATGAAAATGCAGATGGACTCTGATGTTTTTGATGTGGAAAATCAATATGTGTGAAATGCATTAATCGGTGATTTTATATATATGCATGTTAATGTTTTAAATGAATGTTTATTCCTGCATGTTGATTTAGAAGCACTGCTTATAATTTATACTAATCACTAAAGTTATCTTAGTTTAATACATAAAGGGAAATATTAACTTCCAGTATGTATCAAAGTTTTGCCTCGATATCACATGTGACTCCAACAGCCAATCTCGGCATGACAACTCTTCCTCCCAAAGCACTCCAAACAATAGACTGTTTGTTCATTGGACTAAAAGTTCATCGAGCCCGCCCACGAAGGACGCTCATTGGCTGAGATTCCGGTCAGGCCGGAAGCCCGCGAAACTCAACAGAGCTTATATAAAGGAGAGAGACTCCTGCTTCAGCCTCTTTTTGCTCCGGACCCTCTTTTCGCCCTTTTTTTCGTCAGCCTCTCTTTTGCTTCACTTCCCCGGATTTCTTTTCGGCTGCTCCCTTTTTTCTGATCTCCTCCATTGTCTACACACAGCAAGGAAGAACAAAGGACCACGTGTCGCTTTTCTGAACACAGAGCAGATAACTCGTAATTTGTTTATGCAATTGTAATTTAATGCCTTTTTCTTTTTCTCTTAAATACCTAGGAATTCCTATTTCTTTGAGCTCAATTTTTTTTATAATCGGAGTTAAACTCCAATTTTTATTCATCACCTTTTCTTTGTTAAACTTTCTGTAAAACCACTGTTTGTTTGATTTTAATGTAAACTTAATCTTGACTTTATTTTATAATATTTTTCTTGACCAAGCACCCACTAGAAGCTACTATTTTTATCTAAAGTCCGAAAGTTTGTTTTTTTTAATTTGAGATCGGATTAGATATCATTAATTATTCCCGAAAAACTCTACAGCTGCTTGTCTACCAGGAAGAAAAGACGCAGCTGAGGAATCAACACGCAGCTGTCCATCACACGCTGAAGAAGCATCGGCACCATCTGGCTAGAACTCAGTTTCAACTCTGGGTCATACAGTCCAGAATCCAGCCCCCTTTGACCGCTTGAATCTAAAGGTCGAACTGTGGACCCTGAAATATCTGCGGGCAGATATTTCCCCTAACATCCATGAAATCTTGGGCTGAGGACGACGACCGAGGATCACGTGAGCTGCAAACTTTAATTCAACTGCTGAATAAACTTCTGAGGTTCGGTAATAATTTGTATATCTAATCAGATGCAAATTAAGAAGCCCTTAACATAACTCTTCTTTTCATTAAAATTCCGTTTTTATTTTCTTAAGATTAATTTAGGACTTCTTCATATAATTAGTAAACTTTCTCCATAAATTTGCATTGTTTTTAATAATCTGTTAACTCAAACTGATAGAAATTAATTTCTCAGTTTAACCCTGGTGCCGAAAATATTGACATTGTTAATCTATCATTTACAAGATTGATTTTATGATTAAGGAAATTACTGCAATGTCTGTTAATCATTTCGTTTAATAAATATTTAAAAATGAGAGAAGTTGTTGGGAATTTATTTCATTCTGAGTCTGTTTCAAGCCCAGGTATCGAATTCACGGAAAATTTTTGAGACTGATTATTGATTAATTTATTGAGTGATCAAACAGGTATAAAGTGAAATTAAAGATCAAATTGCTTCTTAAAGATAGAAGCTGGTGCCCCTTACGAGTGTTATTAACTTTTCTGATGTATATGAAATGAGATCTGAGCTCAGATTCCAATACATCAATATAAATTAAATAATTCATACCTGATCATATTTATTACTTATTAATATTCCCATTTTCCCTTACAGCACATTGAAACTGTTTTCTGAAGGTTCAGCAATAGATGGTTCTGGAAGAGCCACTCTTGGACATCAACCATACTTGTAGACAGTACATCTGCAGCCTGTGCTGGAGTCTTGGCAGCTGTGTAAATAACTGCATCATCTGCATAAAGTTGACATGTTGCAGCTGAGCAGTGTAGTGGCAAGTCATTAATAAAAATGTTGAAAAGTAAAGGACCAAGAATGGACCCTTGTGGGATACCCATATGGTTGTTTAAAAATAAGGATTTATCCCGGTGAACTTTTACACACTGTTCTCTATTCTGGAGATAAGATGCAAACCATTCTAATGTATCTGGAGAGAAGTTAAAAGATACCATTATGGATAAAAGCAAACTGTGGTTTACAGTATTGAAAGCCTTTTTGAGATCCAGAAAAACAGCCCCTACCACATTACCCCTTTCCAAGGACTGTTTGACATTTTCAATAAGGCAACAATTTGCTGTTTCTGTTGAGTATCCTGGTCTAAAACCAAATTGATGTGGATGAAGAAGTTGCCTCTCTTGTAGATAGTCTATCAGCTGTGTAGCTACAACTTTTTCAAGAACCTTAGACAGGACTGGTAAAATAGATATTGGGCGGTAATTGCATATATCGTCTTTACTGCCTGATTTATAAACTGGTATGACGACAGCTTTTTTCCAACCAGATGGAAATGTACTAGACCAAATGGAGAGATTAATGAGATGAGTCAGTGGTTTGATTAATATTTTGCTGTACGTTTTGAGAAAGGAAGTGCTCATATTGTAGATATCATTAGTTTTTGAGTTTGACAGTGTTTTAACAATACCAGCAATCAACTCCTCATTTACCTCATCTATGTGAAAAGAAACTGTTGAAAGTATTGATTTTGTGTTGTTGAGCACATTTGGCAGCACAAAGTTTTTTGTTAATTCTTCCACAGAGTCCACAAAATATGAATTAAATTCATTTGCCAATATAGCATTGTCACTGATGGTCTTGCCATTGATTCTAAGTTCCTTTACCCCCTTCTGAACATTTTTTTTTATTAGTTAAGTTATTTAAATGCCTCCATAGGGAACTGTTGTTACCCTTTGCATGATCTATCAGTTTATTGTAATAAGATACTTTTGATTTTTGCAGCTCTTGTACCACTTTATTTTTTAAACTTTTGTACACAAGGCGATCATTTTGTAATTTAGAGGTTAATGATGTTTTCAATGCAGAATCTCGCCTCTTCATAAGTTTTCTTATTTCATTATTTAACCATGGTAGGTTAATCTTCTGTTGTCTACTTTTAATTTGTTTTGCAAATTTTTCTATAAACTTTGTAATTGTTGCAGTTATAAAATTACAACAATCATCTACTTCATATATTGACATGAGCTGCTCCCAATTTTGATTCTCTAAGTAATGTTCAAACTCCGCAGTTTTTGATTTGGGAATAATAAAATTTAATTTGTCAATATCAACTCCCCCAAAATACTGTAATCGCTTTTTAGTAAGTTTTCTGACAGCAAGAACCATGTTATGATCTGAGAGACCAGTTACAAGATTATAGGTTCTGGTTATTCGTTCTGGTTTATTAGCAAATGCCATGTCAATAAGTGTTCTAGATTGTTTGGTTTCCATCGGGCACATCCAGGTAAGATTGGGCAGGTGCCTGGAGGCACCTCCAGAGGGGGGAGTACTGTCATGGCGGCCACTGGGCTGTCATCAGCCCCGGCTGCGCACACACCTGCCACCAATCACCAGCAGGCCTTAAAAGCCGGCGTTGCTGTTGGCTCAGCACAGAGTTGTCTGTCTTCTTTGCCACGTGACACGTCACTGATTCATCCTCGAGCCAGAGCATCCACGACGCATCCTCGTCAAGCCTCGTCACGTCCATCCATCCATCCATCTTCTACCGCTTTTCCGGAGGTCCGGGTCGCGGAGGCAGCAGTTCAAGCAGAGAAGCCCAGACTTCCCTCTCCCCAGCCACCTGCTCCAGCTCTTCAGAGGGGATACCAAGGCGTTCCCAGACTAGCTGGGAGACATAGTCTCTCCACCGAGTCCTGGGTCTGCCCCGGGGTCTCCTCCCAGTGGGACGTGCCTGAAACACCTCAAGTGGGAGGCGTCCAGGAGGCATCCTAATCAGATGCCCATACCACCTCAACTGACTCCTTTCAATGTGGAGGAGCAGCGGTTCTACTCTGAGCCTCTCCCGGATGACTGAGCTCCTCACCCTATCTCTGAGGGTGAGTCCAGCAATCCTACGGAGAAAGCTCATTTCAGCCGCTTGTATCCGCGATCTCGTTCTTTTGGTCATTACCCAAAGCTCGTGACCATAGGTGAGAGTAGGAACGTAGATTGACTGGTAAATCGACAGCTTTGCCTTAGAACTAAGCTCCCTCTTCACCACAACAGACCGGTACAACGTCCGCATCACTGCAGATGCTGCTCCAATCCGTCTGTCGATCTCTCGCTCCATTTTCCCCTCACTCGTGAACAAGACCCCAAGATACTTAAACTCCTCCACTTGGGGCAGGAGCCTGTCCCCAACCTGGAGAGGACAGTCCACCTTTTTCCGGCTGAGGACCATGGACTCGGACTTGGAGGTGCTGATTCTCATCCCAGCCGCTTCACACTCAGCGGCAAACCGTCCCAGCAAGAGCTGTAGGTCATTGCTGGATGAAGCCAACAGGACAACATCATCTGCAAACAACAGAGATGAGATCCTGTGGTCACCAAGCATGACACCCTCCATTCCCTGGCTGCGCCTAGAAATCCTGTCCATAAAAATTATGAACAGGACCGGTGACAAAGGGCAGCCCTGGCGGAGTCCAACTCTCACTGGGAATGACTCCGACCGAGTGTTGGCAATACGAACTAAACTCTCACAACGGTCGTACAGAGACCGAATAGCTCGTAACAACAAGCCCGATACCCCATACTCCCGAAGCACCCCCCACAAAAATCCACGAGGGACGCGGTCAAATGCCTTCTCCAAGTCCACAAAACACATGTAAACTGGTTGGGCAAACTCCCACGAACCCTCAAGAATTCTCGAGAGGGTAAAGAGCTGGTCCGATGTGCCACGGCCAGGACGAAAACCACATTGCTCCTCCTGAATCCGAGGTTCGACCAACGGCCGGACTCTCCTCTCCAGTACCTTGGCATAGACCTTCCCAGGGAGGCTGAGGAGTGTGATCCCTCTAAAGTTGGAGCACACCCTCCGGTCCCCTTTTTTGAAGAGAGGAACCACCACCCCGGTTTGCCATGCCAAAGGCACTGCCCCCGACCTCCACGCAATGTTGCAGAGGCGTGTCAACCATGACAACCCAACAACATCCAGGGCCTTGAGGTACTCGGGGCGAATCTCGTCCACCCCTGGGGCCCAGCCACCAAGGAGATTTTTAACCACCTTGGCGACCTCAGCCCCTGTGATAGGCGAGTCATCCCCCTTGTCCCCAAACCCTGCTTCCTCTGTGGAAGGCGTATCAGTGGGATTGAGGAGATCCTCGAAGTATTCCTTCCACCGCCCGACGATATCCCCAGTTGAAGTCAACAGTGTCCCATCCGCACCATACACAGTGTGGACGGGGAGCTGCTTTCCCCTCCTGAGCCGCCGAACAGTTTGCCAGAATCTCTTTGAAGCCGACCGAAAGTCTTGTTCCATGGCCTCACCGAACTCCTCCCATACCCGGGTTTTTGCTTCAGCAACCACCCGAGCTGCACTCCGCTTGGCCTGCCGGTACACCTCAGCTGCTTCGGGAGTCCCACAAGCCAACCAAGCTTGATAGGACTCCTTCTTCAGCTTAATGGCCCCCCTCACCACTGGTGTCCACCACTTGGTTCGGGGGTTGCCACCACGAGATGCACCGACCACCTTGCGGCCGCAGCTCTGGGCCGCCGCTTCAACAACAGAGGTGGAGAACATGGCCCATTCAGACTCCATGTCTCCAGACTCCCTCGGAATGTGGTTGAAGTTCTTCCGGAAGTGGGAGTTGAAGACCTCCCGGACAGGGGCCTCAGCCAGACGCTCCCAGCACACCCTCACTATACGTTTGGGTCTACCAGGTCTGAATGGCTTCCTCCCCTGCCATCGGATCCAACTCACCACCAGGTGGTGATCAGTTGACAGCTCTGCACCTCTCTTTACTCGGGTGTCCAAGACATACGGTCGCAGGTCTGATGATACGATAACAAAATCGATCATCGACCTGCGGCCTAGGGTGTCCTGGTGCCAGGTGCACATATGGACACCCTTATGCTTGAACATGGTGTTCATTATGGACAGACTGTGGTTAGCACAGAAGTCCAATAACTGAACACCACTCGGGTTCAGATCGGGCAGGCCGTTCCTCCCAATCACCCCCCTCCAGGTTTCACTGTCGTTGCCCACGTGCGCATTGAAGTCCCCCAGTAGGACAATGGAGTCTCCAGGAGGAGCACCCTCCAGCACCCCAGTCACAGACTCCAAAAAGGGTGGGTACTCTGAAACATCATTTGGTGCATAGGCACAAATGATGGTCAGGACCCGTTTCCCAACCCGAAGGCGCAGGGAAGCAACCCTTTCGTCCACCGGGGAAAACTCCAATATAGAGGCAGCAAGGTGGGGCGATACAAGAATACCTACCCCTGCTCGTCGCCTCTCGCCCGGGGCAACTCCAGAAAAGGCCAAGCTCCAGCCCCTCTCCAGGAGACTGGTTCCGGAACCGGAGCTGTGTGTTGAGGTGAGGCCGACTATATCTAGCCGGTATCGCTCAATCTCGTACACCAGCTCAGGCTCCTTCCCCACCAGAGAGGTGACATTCCACGTACCAAAAGCCAGTTTAGAAAGCTTGGGATCAGTCCGCCAAGGTCTCCGCCTTTGACTGCCACCTAATCCACATAGCACCGGACTTCCATGATCCCTCCTGCAGGTGGTGAACCTACTGGAGGGCGGACCCATGTAACTCCTTCGGGCTGAGCCCGGCCGGGTCCCATGGGTGGAAACCCGGCCACCAGACGCTAGCCTTCGAGCCCCTCCCCCAGGCCTGGCTCCAGGGTGGGGCCCCGGTAACCCCATACCGGGCGGGGGCCTCGTCACGTAAGAACCAAAATATCTTACCTTGTCAAAGTATTATCCCCTGTGCACAGGTGGACCTCCCTGGCGGCGGACTTGTCTCCCCAAGTAACGGAGCCTCTCCTCCTCCTCCTCGGAACTCCTCCACCTCACCACAGCACCAAGCGTCACGCTCACCGAGCCACAGTGAGCCGCAGAGCCAGCAAGAGTCTCCCAGCGTCACCTGCGAGTAAGCAGTACTTGTTATTACACCTCCGTACTGCGAACAGCACTAATCCACCTGTGCTTGTGTGTTTCCAGGGTTGCCAGGTCGCGGCGGGGTTCGCTCAGCTCCAGCGGTTCCTCAGCATCGCACTCACTCACACCTTCACACACATTACACTCTTGATTTAATAAATAATTGTCTAAACGGTCTACTCATGTCAGTGTCTGTCTCCTGGGTCAAGCAATCATGTCAATTATAAATCAGAATTGGAAAGCAAGATGGCAACAAAGAAACTTGGTTCAGCCTGGGCCAGTATGAAAACTATTGCAGGCCTTCAGAGCACGGAGCGCAGTAATTGTGTGTTTTTAGATGGTTTTAATTCAGACACAGAGCTGGCTAATGTTTTTAATTGTTTTTATGGTCGTTTTGATTCCTCTGATTTTAGCACAGAAACCCAAGATTTGAAACAGAAACTCAAAGACAATCAGCACTTTAATATTGAGGTGCAGGATATTAAAAGGGAGTTCTGTGCTGTAAAAGTGAACAAAAGTCAGGGCCCTGATAATATATGTGGGCGATTGGTAAAGTCCTGTGCACATGAACTGAGTCCTGTATTTCATTACATTTTCAATAAGTCCTTACAGACACAACATGTGCCTAAGATCTGGAAAGATGCTGTGGTTGTTCCCGTTCAAAAATCCAGCTGTCCTAAAACGGTAAACAACTTTAGACCAGTTGCTTTGACTTCAATTTATTGAAAATTTTTGAAAAACTGGTCAGATTTGAGGTCCTAAAGCAGACTGAACAGGCATTGGATCCTTTGCAGTTTGCATATAGGCCTCACAAAGGAGTGGAGGACGCCACTGTCACTCTGTTTAACATGCTTTATAAACATCTGGATTTTAATGGGACACATGCCAGGCTTTTATTTGTGGACTTTTCCTCCGCCTTTAATACAATCCAACCTCATATTTTAGTTGAAAGGCTCCTGCAACAATTTGATTTGAGCAATAATCTGGTGGGTTGGATTCTGGATTTCTTAACCAACAGGACACAGAGAGTAAGGGTCAATAGTACATTGTCTGACCAAAAGTGCTCTTCTACTGGCTCTCCTCAGGGGTGTGTGTTGTCACCACTACTCTTCATCCTGTACACAAACATGTGTCGGAGCAGACATGACAACAGACACATTATAAAGTATGCTGATGATTCAGTTATTGTCAGTCTCCTCCAGGATGGTGAGAGTGGCCATGGCCCAGTAGTTGATGATTTTGTTCACTGGTGTGAGGATTCCTACCTGCAGCTGAATATGACAAAAACTAAAGACATGATTATTGACTTTAGGAGGAAAACTCCCAGGCACAAAGTCACCATACTAAAAGGCCAGACCACTGAATGTGTACAATCCTACAAATATCTTGATTATTGATAGTAATTTAAACTTTAAAGAGAACTGTGAAAGGGTGTGCAAAAAGGGCCAGCAACATTTGCATTGTTTGAGGAAACTTGCACGCTTCCAAACTGACCGAACCATAATGACAATGTTTTATCGGGCTTTTATTGAATCTGTTTTATCCTTTTCTTTAGTGTCATGGTTTGGTCAGATAAAACTGAAACAGAGGAAATCCTTGGATCAGGTACTTAGATGGTCCAGTCGTTTGCTTGGTGAGTCACAGCTGAGCCTGACATCCTTGTACACCAGACAGGTACAGAGGATTTCTACCTCCATTTTAAATGATGACTCCCACCCTTTGCACTGCCACTTTCAGCTTCTTCCCTCAAGACGGAGGTTTGCTGTCCCAAAAAGTAAAACCCAGCGCTACAAAAACAGCTTTGTTCCTGCTGCTGTCAAAGAGTTGAACAAGTTGTAACAATATATTGCACATGATTTAATTACCTATTTATTAACTCCATTTTATATTTACTTATTTTTGTAGGATTTTTATTTGGGTTCTAAATCTTTTATTGGGTTTTAGACCTTTGAGTTTTTAACCTCTTTGACTAGTCTTTAACGTTTTAATACGACCCTTCTCTCTTATCTCTGGTTTTTCTCTCATCTCTTTGTCTTTATATCCTAATTGATGGAGCCTTGAGTATTTTTATCATGTTTATAGTCAGCTTCATGTGTGCCTGTGTTTGTGTTTATGTTGACTGTAATTGTGGTTTGTAAATATGGATGTCACCAGACTGCAAAACAAATCTACCTACGGGTACAAATAAAGTAACCTGAACCTGAACCTGAACCTGAAAGCATACCCCTGTAGACAAAACGGTGTCAAAAAAGCCAAACCATTCTTTGTGTAAATATGTCCAAAGTCCAGTTTTGACTGAGTTATGCAATTTATATAGCTGCCGTGACATTATGCAAATTAGATGCATAAATTTATTCCTATCTGAAACTTTGGATCATATTCTGCATCTTTCTAATTGACAGTAAGCCGTTATCTCTTGCAACTTTCAAGTTATAGCCTTGGAAATCTGAACTGTTTTCTTGACAAAAAATCATTACCACCTTGACCACTAGGGGTTATGTCACCGTACAGTGACTGGGACAGTTAATGGGTTAATGAGCTGTTGGAATACTGCAGGGGCGTTAGTGAGCCCAAATTGCATGACACACTACTAAAATTGACCCAAATGTGTGGAAAAAGCATTATTCCATTCATCGCCTTCTCTTATTCTGATGAGATGGTAGGCATTCCTAAGGTCTAATTTTGAGAATATGGTCCATCCCTGGAGTTGATTGAAGGCCGAGTTAATGAGGGGTAATGGGTATTTATCCTTAACGGTGATACTATAAGCTCACAAAAGTTAATGCAGGGACACAGGGAGCCATCTTTTTTCCTCACAAAGAAAAAACCCACACCCAGGGCAGATGAGGGGTAGTGGATGAGGCCATTGCTTAGGGCTTCCTTGGCATATTTCTCCATGGCTTGTTTCTTGGGAACCAACAGGCTATAAAGTCAACTTGTGGGCAACTGTGCCCCTGGCTGGAGCTCGATAGCACAATCAGAAGGCTGATGGGGGGGAAGTGACATAGCCTTAACCTTGCAAAAAACTGGAGCTAAATGAACTGAAAGCACCAAGGTGCTGATGCCTCAGTGCCAGAACCTTGGGGGAGGTATGCATTCTTGGATCATCACCAAAATGTTATGGGTTCCTCTCTAGCCAAAGGACCACCCATGGTTAAAATTTCATCCAAATCCATTTAGTAGTTTTGGAGTATTTTTGCCAACACACTGTGAGAAAAGCCTTGGTGGAGGTATGCATACTGGGATCATCAACAAAATATTATGGGTTCCTTTCTAGTCCAAGGACCACTTCTGGTAAAAATTTCATCCAAATCCATCCAGTAGTTTTGGAGTACATGCATGCGGAGTGAAAATAATCTGCAGTTCTCATGCCCATACTGTCGGCGGCAGCCAACAGCCACCAACCTGATTTGAACAGCTGCAATCCAAACACAAAGAAGAGCATGGTGGCAGACGTTTTAAATGGCGGAAGCGATGGAGGTATGTGAATACAATAACAATCAAGACAAACAGGAACTTTTGCTGTTTAGTGGCAGAGGAAGAAAACAGATGGGCAAAAAGATGGACATTTGTTCACCCGGTACTGGCGGATTGTTCAGTACCTACCTCTGGTGGGAGTTTCCGGGCGCATGCGCAGTACCCTTCCATTAACGGTAAAGGTGAGCTATTTTTGTGATTGTTTAAAAAAATGTGTTATTTTGATATCCTGGCAAATTAAAAGTCAAGATAGTATGGTGATACAATTATAGAAGCCTTTAGTTCCACTTAATTTTGACCAGGCGAGCTGAAACAGAGAGGCGGACAGACGGACACATACACACAGCCACAAACGATGCAATAACCAATTACTTTATGCTTTTGTTTCACTGAGGCATGATCATGATAAACAGGGGGAACCTTAGACAAATCATGGGGTTTAGGATTTGGGGGCTGAAAGGGAATGGATGGTGAACAGGCAGCTGACTAGAGACAAGCAGACACCCAAAATGTGCTCCTAGAGTGAATGATTCCCTTCCTCCAGTTGATGACAGGATTGTGGGTTTGAAGCGAGGGGTACCCTAATACTATGGGAGAGGTTGAGGCTGGGAGAACAAAAAAGGATAATTACTCTCAATGATTTCCTGAGGCTAGCAAGGATATTGGGACAGTGCATCTTACCACCTGGCAGATGGACTGGCCAGAGAGAGCAATAAGATTTTATGGCCAAGGTAAATGAACGCACAGAATTTTGAACTGGGTTGCCAGACTCTCAGCAATAAAGTTTTGTTCTGCCCCTGAGTCAATCAATGCTGAACCCTCATATTTGGTGGTCTGGACCAACAAGCAAACAGGCAACTCAAAACGTATATGTGAGGTATTGTTGACCTCACCCGCCAGTCCCCCTACTTTGACTGATGGGCGGAATTGTTTGCTTTCTGGGGACACAGAGCCACGATGTGACCGGCATTGGCACAGTATAGACACAACCTCCCATCGAAGTGCCGCAGCCACTCATCAGGATTGATCTTAGACCGGCCCACTGCCATTGGCTCAGGCAGATCGAAGGAGGAGGAGGCCGGTAGGAGAGCAGGATCTTGTGGAAACAAAGCCGAAGAGTGAGATGAGTTATGGAAACCGGACTGCCGCTCTGTGGTGCACTGGCGAAGCCTATTGTTGAGCTTGAGTACCAGAGAAACAAATTCATCAAAGGACTCGAGTTCCTACCTGAGGCAAGCGAGTTCATCACAGAGGTTAGCGTTCAGATTGTGTGTGAAAACCAAGCGCAGAGCTTCATCTCCCCACCCTGCCTCAGTCACAAGAACCCGAAACTCGACAACGTGTTCTGCCACAGCCTTGGTCCCTGGCGGATGTACATTAGCCGGGTGGATGTGCTCCCCTCCCTATCAGAGTGAGCGAACACTTGAGCGAACTCCCTGGTGAAACGATTGAAGGTGTATTAATGATAGTCCCACCCCTGAATTACGGGCCAAGCCCAGGAGAGGGCGCATCCATTGAGGAGACCCGTCAAAAAAAGAAATTCGACTTTGGTCAATGGGAAAATCATCCAGGACGCTATCTAACACCAGTTGGCACTGAAATAGAGACCCGCTAGCCTCCTCTAATTTACCACTGTAGCGAGGAGGAGTAGGAATAAACGGGGGGTGACCTGAACGAAAGGCTGTGGGGGCAACCACCGGTGGAGGAATGGGGGACGCAGCAGCCATGAAGCTCTGCATGATTTCTTCTAGCTTGGTAAGCTGCTCAGAGAGCTTAGCTATTTCATTCATTATTACCTGATTTTGATGTGCCATCTGGTCCTTGCTCCAGCGCACCAAGTTGAGACATTATTGTTTCTATCCCAGTGTTGCTGGGTCTTAACTGCTAGTTGTGCACTGACAAGGTTCAGAGATTAAGACCCAAAAGCAAACATGGATGGAAACAGCAGGTTAGTGTAAACAATAATCTTTATTTACAATTATTGTGCAAATGTGTGTGGAGTGAGGATCTGGCAACTCTGTAAGGAGAAGAGCAGAGTCAGAGGTAAGGATATGTAAATGACAATGGTAGATTAATATTGATTTTTGCTTACAGGTTCTTCTGATGGAGGCAGCAGGGAAGCAACAGACAATCCTCCAGTGGTGAGAGGACAGGATGCCGGGGAAGGAGTTCTTCAGTGGAGGTAGGTAGGCAAGGGAAGCAGCCTGGCCGGGCCTGAGTGCTGGGGAGAGGGTAATTGTGATGATGAGGGTAAATGGTGGTAAGTAGACTTACTTGGGAACAGTAGGAGGGAGGTGCACAATCCAGGCGCAAACAATCCAATTCCTTAAACAGTATCCAATGTCCAGAGCAAGCTGAGGTCAGAGCATGGTAGGTGACACAGAGCAGGCAGACAAAATTCAAGAAAGAAGCAGTCTCAGGATCAAAGGCAGGCACGGGTCAGCACTGGGCAAGATAAAGCACAAGGTTAATAGTTTCACAAACACAAGGCACAATACTTTGCTGGTTGAGGATCAGATGTAACCAGACAGAGTAATGAGAGAGCATCCTATTTCAATTCAATTCAATTCAACTTTATTTATATAGCGCCATTTCACAACAACAGTCATCTCATAGCACTATCAACTGTAGGGGGAACCCCCACAGTTGCAGAAAGACCCCAGCAATCAGGCGATTGCTGGGGTCTTTCTGGGGTCGATTGCTGGGGCGATATTTATAATGTCCCACTGGCCATTACAAGTAGGCCTCTAGATCTGATACTACCCTATTATCCCAACAGAGCACTATGCTTCCAAAATGCAGGATTACTTGTAATACCTAGAATCACCAAAAGTACAACGGGAGGCAGAGCCTTCAGTTATCAAGCTCCTCTCTAGTGGAACCAGCTGCCAATCTGGATTAGGGAGTCAGACTCGATCTCTCTTTTTAAGAACAGGGTTAAAACCTTCCTTTTTGATTTAGCCTAAAATTAGGGCGGGATCACGTGCCCATGAACCCTCCCTTAGTTATGCTGCTAATAGGTTTAGACAGCCGGGGGACCTCCAGCAATGCACTAGGCTTCACTCCTTTCTTCACTCTCAATGAAATGTTTTTGCTGGTCATTAACATTTGTTTGTTCTCTCCCATAGATTGAGTCCCCGTTGTGCTGTTTGCTCTCTACATGTCTGTTCTTTTCATCTTCTGTATCCATTCACCCCCCAGCCAGTCGCAGCAGATGACTGCCCCTCCCTGAGCCTGGCTCTGCTGGAGGTTTCTTCCTGTTAAAAGGGAGTTTTTCCTCTCCACCATCACCAAACGCTTGCTCATGGAGGATCGCCTGATTGTTGGAGTCTTTCTGCAATTGTGGGGGTTTCCCCTACAGTTGAAAGTGCTATAAGATTACTGTTGTTGTGAAATGGCACTATATAAATAAGGTTGAATTGAATTGAATTGATTGGTGGCAGGTGGTGCTTGCAGCTGCAAGGAGAGGAGCACAGTCAGCGGGGAGAGAGGGAGGCAGGCAGGCAGATCAGACAGGAACCCTTACATGCTCCCTCTATAATAATAATAATAATAATAATAATAATAATAATAATAAATATATTTTTTGGTATAGCGCTTTCCAAGGTACTCAAAGATGCTTTACATTAGAGAAGAAAAGAAAAGTTAAAATGGTCAATAAAATGGTTTGAGATACAAATGGGAGAATGTAGTATCATTCCAAAGAGCTCTGGTTCTCAAGTCACAACCAGAGGCAAATCAGAATGGCTCACTGAATAAGACCTATAGTGAGACTAAAGTGGGTCAAACAAAGTGACGTTTGCATTTTTTTCAGAGCTTTTTTTAGCTGCTCTAATCAGAATACACAAATTCATGCCAAAAGCACTGGAAAATAAATACATATCTTATTTTCCCTTTAAGAAAAATGTCAAAAGTGTCAAAATGCCCAAAATACCCTCAATAACATGCTATTTGGTTTGCACCTAGGAAAGGACAGTAAGTAACTCTGCACACCCTGTGCTGACCTATGCACTCCTGTTGGGTGATATTGAGGAAGAAGTGATCAGCCTCATGTCCAGTGAATATTAATGTTGACAACACCTGGTCAAATAAGGCCAGGAAATGACTATTCAGCAACACAAAGTACCACATCATAATAATCAAGTGTCATTGTTGTCACAATCTGAGCGCGGCGGGATTCTACCAGGCTCCACCTCTCAGGCAGTAGTTTTTCCTTCGCCGAGGCAGAAGACTCCCACAGCAGTATCCTCTTTGTGTTTTTGCTCTCAGGCTGTTCCGCCAGCTTCCCCTCTCTCCACAGCTGCTGTATCGCACTTCTCCTTGACGCTCCCTCCCGCTGCTGAGGTGTCAGCTGTTTCCTTCCCAGCACCGCTCGTCACTGTGTCTGTGGGGGCGGCTCCTCCATATTCCACTGAGGGCCCCACATCCACTGAAGTCACGGAGAGGGCTGGTTTCCACCCAGCTGCAGCAGAAGACATTGCACCCAGGGAACTTAGGTAAGTGTTTTTTAACTCTCATTCAATTAAACATGAATTATCTTGCCTGATTCCTAGTGGTGAGGCTCAGATTAAGCAGTCCTCTGAGTCCTCACCATCTGCTGCAGCTATAGACTGTTCACCTGCTCTCTCCGTGTCTCCTCCTATCCCCCCTGAGTGTCCACTTGCCACAGGACTGAGCCGCTGGGCTATGGAGGAGCCTGCGGCCCTGGAAGACCTGGTTCCAGCCCTGCAGCTACGGTTTGGATGGAGGGAGAGTTCTGCGACTGAGCCGAAGCCTGTGCCCACAATGGAGCATCTCCTGGCCTCGACAGAACAGGGTCCGGCACCAGCGAGAAGCTGACCTCCTGTGTCCACGTTGGGTGAGCCACCTGTGGGTCACATCACTGGGGGGTGCCGGGACTGCATTGACCACTATGCATGCTGATGGTGCCACCACAGCAGAGTTTGAGCTGGACCTCCAGAGGGCCGGGCCCGAGGAGTTGTCGTCCAGATTGATGGAGTCCTGGACAGCGGTGGAGCTTCAGATCAGGCAAGTGCTCTCCTTCGTCTTTGTTGTTTCTATTTTGGAGTGACCTTGCCTGGCTTTTGGTGGGGAGAGCCAGGTGCAGTCGTCTGAGCTCACTTCGCCGGGCTCCACTGCCGCCGGGCTTCCTTCATCTTCCATCTGAGCTTTTCCCTGGGGTCACCGAGGATCATCCAGCTCTTCCAGAAGTCTCCGTGGGTCCAGCCTCACCGCACGAGATCACCGTGGGTCCAGCTCCTCCTGCCGAGGTCATCGCGGGTGCTCCGTCCCAGCCCGGGCCCCTTCGTGGGCGCTGCACCACCTCCTGCTAAGGTCTTCGCAGGTGCATTGTCCCAACCCAGGACCTCCGTAGGTGCTGCTCCCCCTCTGGCTGAGGTCTTCACGGGTGCATTGTCTCAGCCCAGGACCTCCGTGGGTGCTGAACCCCCTCTGGTAGAGGTCTTTGCGGGTGCTCGGTTCCAGCCCAGGGCCTCCAAGGGTGCTGCTTCCCCATCAGTTGAGGTTGTCGCAGGTGCTCCGTCCCAGCGCAGGCCCTCCGTGGGTGCAGCTTTGGCTCAGTCTGGTTCCACCATGGGTGCAGCTTTGGCCCAGTCTGGGCCAACCGTGGGTGCAGCTTTGGCCCAGTCTGGGACCTTTGTGGGTGCTGCTCCACCTCCTGCTGAGGTCTTCACAGGTGCTCCGTCCCAACCCGGGACCTCCGTGGGTGCTGCTCCCCCTCTGGCTGAGGTCTTTGCGGGTGCGCCGTCCCAGCCCAAGACTGCCGTGGGTGCTGCTGTCCCTCTGGTAGAGGTCTTTGCGGGTGCTCCGTTCCAGCCTGGGGCCTCCAAGGGTGCTGCTTCCCCATCAGTTGAGGTTGTCGCAGGTGCTCCGTCCCAACGCGGGCCCCCTGTGGGTGCAGCTTTGGACCAGTCCGGTTCCACCATAGGTGCAGCTTTGGCCCAGTCTGTGACCTTCATGGGTGCTGCTCCACCTCCTGCTGAGGTCTTCGCAGGTGCTCCGTCCTAACCCGGGACCTCCGTGGGTGCTGCTCCCCCTCTGGCTGAGGTAATTCGTGGGTACTCTGTTTCAGTCCAGGACCTCCATGGGTGCTGCTCCCCCTCTGGTAGAGGTCTTTGCAGGTGCTCTGTTCCAGCCTGAGACCTCTGTGGGTGCTGCTTCCCCATCAGTTGAGGTCGTCGCAGGTGCTCCATCCCAGTGTGGGCCCTCTGTGGGTGCAGCTTTGGCCCAGTCTGGGCCCACCGCGGGTGCAGCTTTGCTCCAGCCTGGAGCCACCACGGGTGCAGCTTTGCTCCAGCCTGGAGCCAAAGCGGGTGCAACTTTGCTCCAGCCCGGAGCCACAGTGGTTGCAGCTTTGCTCCAGCCTAGAGCCGTTGAGTTTCCCCCTCCTCTGCCTGATGTCATCGTGGTTTCCTCTCCTCCACCTGACGTCGTCGAGGTTTCCCTTATTCCTCCATCCTCCTCAATTTTGGTCATCCCGGTTGGGCGGCCACCCCCTGGACCACCTTTTCTGTGTTGGTAGTTAAAGAACTGTGGCCTACTGCCTGACAAACTTTCCCATTGGGTTGGGTGGCTCATATTTTCCAGCAGGACACCTGACTCTTACCACCTCGCCATTTGCCAGGCCTGGGACTTCAGCTGGCCACCAGAACAGTCTAGTTCTTTGATCCAGGGGGCCTAGGTGACCGGTTCTGTGTGGGTCCTGAGCAGGGCTTTTGTTTTTTTGTTGTTTCCTCTTAGTCAGGGCTTTGCTGGGATGTTAATTCTGAGATTTTTTCTTATTTTTTCTGGTTTGGTTTGGTCCCTCTATGCCTGGGTGCCCCTCCTCCCACCTGGGGTGAGGTTGTTTTCTTGTTGGGGTGGGTTTTTTGTGTGGTGGGGTTCTTTTCTTTTGATGTTGCCATGGTGTCTGGTTTCCACCCCTTGAGGGAGGGGCTCTGTCACGATCTAAGTACGGGGGGATTCCACCGGGCTCAGACTTTTTGCGTTTTTTCATATTTGTACAGTGTTGTCATTTTGAGCTGCAATTCCTGTTATTTTATCCTTTGTTGATTTGTCACATATTCTGTATTGTTTCTTAGCATGATTTATTTTCCTGTTTAGGTTCATTATAGTTTGCTATTTACATTTTTGAGGTTACTTGTCTTTATTTTTACCATTTCATTATATTTTTATTCTGTTGTGTTCTCCCTCTGGGTTGACAGCTGTCAGTGACGTTTCCGGGTTTGCTCCATGTGGGTTGGGTCCCTGTCAGCTTCCAGCCTGTTCGCTCCCCTCTCATTGCTCCCAGCTGGTCTAAATTGCATCTTTGTTATCTCCTGCCTGCTCATGTGACCCACACCTGCGATCACTTGTGTCATTTGTTTCTAGCCGTATTTAAGGGCTGTTTTTTTTATTTCTCATTACTGGCGTCTCGAGTTTCTTCCCCCTCATCCTCACCAGAACCCTGCCCTTGTTCTGGTGAGCTTAACTCATAAGTTTGTTTGTTTGTTTGACAGTTTGGATTTTTGTGTTTGTGCATTGTTTGGACTTTGTGTTTTTGTTTCTCAATAAATTTCACAAACTAGCAGTTCATCATCTGGGTCTTTCTCTCTGCCCTAAGGGGCAATTCATGACAATTGTGGCAAATACCTATTCCTCATTTTATCAAGAGAGTCTGTTGGATCATTCTTAGTCTGGCCCTTCACCGGGCCACCGACACCGGTGGCCCTTCACAGGACCAGTTTGTCTTGGGTGACCCTATCAGAGGCAAATTGCCCCGGACAACATAGCTCCTGGGATCACTGGGGCATGCAAACCCCCCACCACGATAAGGTGACGATCCATGAGGGGATAATTTTTATGGACAGGATTTCTAGGTGCAGCCAGGGAATGGAGGGTGTCATGCTTGGTGACCACAGGATCTCATCTCTGTTGTTTGCAGATGATGTTGTCCTGTTGGCTTCATCCAGCAATGACCTACAGTTCTTGCTGGGACGGTTTGCCGCTGAGTGTGAAGCGGCTGGGATGAGAATCAGCACCTCCAAGTCCGAGTCCTTGGTCCTCAGCTGGAAAAAAGGTGGATTGTCCTCTCCTGGTTGGGGACAGGCTCCTGCCCCAAGTGGAGGAGTTTAAGTATCTTGGGGTTTTATTCACGAGTGAGGGGAGAATGGAGCGAGAGTTTGACAGACGGATCGGAGCAGCATCTGCAGTGATGCGGACGTTGTACCGGTCCATTGTGGTGAAGAGGGAGCTGAGTTCTAAGGCAAAGCTGTCGATTTACCAGTCAATCTACGTTCCTACTTTCACCTACGGTCACGAGCTTTGGGTAATGACCGAAAGAACAAGATCGCGGACACAAGCGGCTGAAATGAGCTTTCTTCGTAGGATTGCTGGACTCACCCTCAGAGATAGGATGAGGTGCTCAGTCATCCGGGAGAGGCTCAGAGTAGAACTGCTGCTCCTCCACATTGAAAGGAGCCAGTTGAGGTGGTATGGGCATCTGATTAGGATGCCTCCTGGACGCCTCCCACTTGAGGTGTTTCGGGCATGTCCCTCTGGGAGAAGACCAGGGGCAGACCCAGGATTTGCTGGAGAGACTATGTCTCCCAGCTGGTCTGGCAACACCTTGGTACCCTCCCTGAATAGCTGGAGCAGGTGGCTGGGGAGAGGGAAGTCTGGGCTTCTCTGCTTGAACTGCTGCCTCCGCGACCCAGACCTCCGGAAAAGCGGTAGATGGATGGATGGATGGATTACCAAATTTAATTTGGTAACACTTGTCATAAGTAGCTTAGGAAATTATTAAATTAAAATTAAATTAAATCACCCTTATTGTCATTCAGCCGTACAACCAATCATGTACAGCAGAACGAGATTGTGCTTTACCTATCTACAATGTAAATCACACACACCCCAAGTGCAGAATCAGAGGGCCGCTGCCATGCAAGGCGCCGCCACAGAGTTCCCTCCTCCATTCCATTTATTGCTGAGCACCAAGCTGGATGGCAGGAAGTTCCACTTTTATATGGTCTTCGGCATGACCCGGCCGGGATTTGAACCCCTGCCTCCCGAGTGTGGGGCGGCTGCTCTACCAACTGAGCCACTACTCCGGTAAATTATCTCCGATAAATTATCTCCATATAGTAGGTCTATTGTTTTTTCTTATGTTTTTCCTGCTGTGAAATTCATACTCCCTTTATATTGCAGCCAAATTATGTGGTTCAAAGAAATAGCATAAAAAGTACTGCTGTACTACACTATTGACAGAACTGTTTAGGTCTTGTATTACCTTTCATATTTATCATAGACTGTTCTGCAACAGAAAATGAATTATATGAATTATAGAGTATCAACCAGCAGGAATTTTATCTTATAGATACAGTGGTGTGAAAAAGTGTTTGCCCCCTTCCTGATTTCTCATCTTTTTGTATGCTTTTGTAACACTTAAATGTTTCAGATCATCAAACAAGTTTAAATATTAGACAAAGATAATACAAGTGAACACAAAATGCATTTTTTAAATGAAGATGTTTATTATGAAGGAAAAAAAAATCCAAACCTACATGGCCCTGTGTGAAAAAGTGATTGCCCCCTAAACCTAATAACTGGCTGGGTCACCCTTAGCAGCAACAACTGCAATCAAGCATTTGCAATAACTGGCAATGAGTCTTTTACAGCACTGTGGAGGAATTTTGGCCCACTCATCTTTGCAGAATTGTTGTAATTCAGCCACACTGGAGGGTTTTCGAGCATGAACCGCCTTTTTAAGGTTACGCCACAGCATCTCATTCGGAATCAGGTCAGGACTTTGATTAGGCCACTCCAAAGTCTTCATTTTGTTTTTCTTAAGCCATTGAGAGGTGGACTTGCTGGTGTGTTTTGGATCATTGTTCTGCTGCAGAACCCAAGTGCACTTCAGCTTGAGGTCATGAACAGATGGCCGGACGTTCTCCTTCAGGATTTTTTGGTAGACAGCAGAATTCATGGGTCCATTTACAACAGCAAGTCTTCCAGGTCCGGAAGCAGCAAAACAGCCCGACACCATCACACTGCCACCACCACATTTTACCCTTGGTATTGTGTTCCTTTTCTGAAATGCTGTGTTACTTTTACGCTGGATGTAATGGGACACACACCTTCCAAAAAGTTCAACTTTTGTCTTGTCAGTCCACAGAGTATTTTCCTAAAAGCCTTGGGGATCATCAAGATGTTTTCTGCCAAAACTGAGTCGAGCCTTTATGTTCTTTTTGCTCAGCAGTGGTTTTCGTTTTGGAACTCTGCCATGCAGGTCATTTTTGCCCAGTCTCTTTCTTATGGTGGAGTCATGAACACTGACCTTAAATGAGGCAAGTGAGGCCTGCAGTTCTTTGGATGTTGTTGTGGGGTCTTTTGTGACCTCTTGGATGAGTCGTCGCTATGCTCTTGGGTAATTTTGGTCGGCCGGCCAGTCCTGGGAAGGCTCACCACTGTTCCATGTTTTCGCCATTTGTGTATAATGACTCACTGTGGTTTGCTGGAGTCCCAAAGCTTTAGAAATGGCTTTATAACCTTTTTTCCAGAGTGATAGATCTCAATTACTTTGTTTCTTATTTGTTCCTGAATTTCTTTGGATCCCAGCATGATGTCTAGCTTTTGAGGATTTTTTGGTCTACTTCACTTTGTCAGGCACATCCTATTTAAGTGATTTCTTGATTGAGAACAGGTGTGGCAGTAATCAGGCCTAGGTGTGGCTAGAGAAATTGAACTCAGCTTTCCAAAGATGTGATAAACTGTCATGAACTGGAATGGTTCCAGCCCAGTTCTACGGCACAGTGGCTATCTAGCCTCCTGTTTATTTTGGGCTCTTCATTCACCGTCTGACAGCCGACAGCCATGCCCCCTCCTGCCAGCTCCTACCAGCTGACTGTCATTACCTGCTGTTCTCCTCCACACACACACACACACACACACACACACACACACACACACACACACACACACACACACACACACTCACACACATGCAATTGCCCACACCTGCATTCACTCAGTACTTTTGCACTCAACCACCTCACACACACACACATCCATTCCTACGCACTTACACACCCTCTCTCTCTCTCTCTCTTTCTCCACGCCGGCATGCACTCAGCTGATTAGTTTTGTAGTATTTAAGCTCTGGATTGGCTGTTGTGCATTATCGGGTGATTGTTGGTTGAACTGCGTGTTTATACTTACTGTCTGTTGTTCTCCTGCACTGTGGATCTTTCTCAGACTGTCTCGGACTACTCCAGCCCCGTGAGTACTCTGTGCTTTGCCCCTGCCATTCAGTCCTGTCTGGAGGTTTTTTCCCTGGGCTCTCCTGTTCGTTTCCCCGCTGCAGTCCCGTTTGCCTGCAAGTTGAGACATTCTCCTTTTGTGTTTTCTCACTCTTGAGCTGTGGAGCATCCTGGAGATTTTCCCTGCTATCCTGTGTTACCTGTTTATTGTTTAACAGGACTGTTATATCACTTTGCATAATAAAATTCACACAACGTACTCCTGCGAGTGGGTTTGTCATTTCTGCCTTAAAACGGCAGAGAATTCATGACATAAACCACAATTAATTTATGTTTTAATGGGGGACAGCGATCACTTTTTCACACAGGGCCATGTAGGTTTGGATTTTTTGCCCATAATAATAGACACCTTCATTTAAAAACTGCATTTTGTGTTTACTTGTGTTATCTTTGTCTAATACTTAAATTTTTTTGATGATCTGAAACATTGAAGTGTGACAAACATACAAAAAAATGAGAAATCAAGAAGGGGGCAAACACTTTTTCACACCACTGTATGTATTTTTAAAAAGTGACCATTTGTGGTTGTGAAAACAACTACATAAAATGATAGGGCAAAGGGAGAGAGTGTTAATTTTATTTTTAACCTTAAAGGGAGAAGGTTATAGATAGCATAACAGAATTGGGAAAGGAAAGTTAACGCATAGAGCAACCAGAAGGACCAAACCCCACTATAGCTTTCACTACTTGCAGTAGCTGTGTGGCCTAGGGTCAGCGAAATGGAGATAGGTGCCACTCCAAACATCACATGTTGTAGAGTGGTATCAGCTTAACCAGATTTTTTAAGAGGTTCACCCTGTCACTGTTACATTATGCATTTGTAAAACTATATTGAGTAAAGGAAGTGAATTTGAGTTTTACAGCCAACAGACACAAAAAAACATATACAGCAAAAACCAAAGGACAATATCAAGTCAAATTGCCCAAAGGACAGCATCAAGTCAAACACATGGAAAGAATGACTGCATAGCTCTGAAATTCAAAAAAGCTCTGAATAAGAAAGAAGGCACTGTAGCTATCGGGGGCACCAGTGAGATCTCTAGTGAATGAACCCAACATTCAATCTCTGAGCAGGAATGCTTTGCTTGTGCCAACTACATCAACTCCACTTTGGAGTGTGATCCATACTGTCAACATGTTTTACCCATTATGCTTTTTTGTCAAATCAGGAGGGCAGGAAGAAATGATAGCAGTAAATATATTAGTCGAAGGACTAGTTAATGGATGAAGTTGTAATATTGGCTAGACAAGCCACCTGAGTGCAACGTGCAATCACCAGGCAAACACACAAAAACGTTTGACCTTTTATTAGAATATTCAAAACAGCAGTCTTGAAGAAAAACGCCAGTCACTCGCCAGATGAGCAGGAGCTTGTCTGCGCAACTTGCTAAACACCTCCCTGAGGTCGTGATAGACCTTGGGTACGACGCTGAGGTCCGGTGGCTCAACCTGAGGCGAGGAGACGGGAAGGGACGGGGAACTCACGGCCGAATTTAGACAAGTTGCCAAACAGTTAAGGCTCAAGGAGGGTGATGGAATTTTGTGCCCAATTAATAATAGGATTGTGCCTCCGGAGCCACGGATAACCAAGTACCACCACATGAGAAGCTTGTGGAAACACGTTAAAAGTCTGCTTCTCATGGTGGTTACCAGACAAAAGGACGGATAACTGCGCCATGCAATGGGTAACGGACGCCACCGTCTGGCCAGAAAGAGTACGCACGAAATGGGGAGCTGGCAGTTTAACTGTCAGGATCCCCATCTCGTGCACCAGTTTAGATGAGACAAAATTACCCTCCGCCCCGGAATCAATTAGGGCGGAGACTCTCCTCTCGACCCCCGGTAGCTGGATGAGGGCTGAAATGGCGAAATTACTTGGGGGATCATATTGCGTCCCGCCCGCCAGACACCCTGCGGCTACTGATGGGCCGATTCCTTTTGGCCGTAGGCGGCATGTGTCCAACTTATGATTCAAAGAACCATAGTAGGCACACGGCCCGATCTGCCGCCTCCGCTCAACCTCTGCTCGCGGAAGACAAGCAGAGCTGAGCTCCATTGGCTCGGGGGCAAAGTCGGACTCGCCTCGGTCAGTAGACACCGGGAGAGAGCGAGTAACGGGCGGGTGAGTGAAGGCACTGCACTCCTGAGTGCGCTCCCGGTATCGATTATCTAACCCGAATGCTTGATCTATTAGGCCGTCCAAGGTGGCAGGAATGGCATGAACTGCCAAGTCATCCTGGAGATGAGGATTCAGTCCGTGGAGGAATGCGCTTCATAACGCAACCTCGTTCCACCCCGAATCTGCTGCCTTAACCCGGAATTCCACCCAGAAGTCAGCCACCGACCGACTGCCCTGGCAGAGTGACATCAGCTGACTCATAATGCTCCCTTCACTCTCGGAATGGTCGAAGGTGCAGGTAAACTCGGCTACAAACTGGTCAAATGTAGGGGGTGGAGCTCTCTGAATATCGATAACAGCCCCCACCCAACTAAGGGCGCGGCCCCAAAGCAGAAGAGTACACTGATGAATCTTAGAAATGTCATCCGGGAACTCCCCCTGCACCTGCCCAAAATAAAACCAAATCTGACATAAGAAATCCTTGCATTTCCCCACCTCCCCTGCGTACGGAGCAGGAGTGGAAATAGCAAGGGTACGGCGGACAATGGAAGAAGGAGGAGCAGGTGGAGGTGGAGTAGCCGGGACAGCCGCTTGGCTCAATTGATCAGAAAGGACACTCAGCTGCTGTGTAAGTGCCTGCAGCAATTGAGTGTGCTCAGCCACCTGCCTCTCTGTAGCGTTGAGGCGGTGGAGCGTGGAGTGATCGGTTGATGATGATGCACCTGCCAGGTGGTGACTCTGGCTGGCTCGTTCTGTCATATTGGCTGGACAAGCCACCTGAGTGCAACGAGCAATCACCAAGCGAACACACAAAAAAACGTTTGACCTTTTATTAGAATATTCAAAACAGCAATCTTGAAGAAAAACACCAGTCCCTCGCCAGATAAGTAGGAGCCCTGCGGAGGATAGACGAGGCTGATTAGAGAGGAATGGAGATTGAATGGGAAAACAAATAGTACCACTCATGTGGGATATAGGAGACCAGCACAGAACCTAGCGAAGGAGATGAACCAGAAGGTGGAACTGCCAGACAGGTAGGATGAATGGGTCTGACCGGGTGGAGAAGGAAGGCTGCTTAGAGGTGGAGCAACAGGCTGGCGAGCGCACCAAATCCCCGCAGACGCACCGCTTCGTTGGCAGCCACCTGGAAAAGGTGGAGGAGAAGAGATTGCTAGATAATGTCATGGAAGACACAACCGCTTACTATGGAGCCATCTGTTGAGCAGTATACCCAAATGAGCCAGCGTTGAATCACTGAAGATGCTTCCTTATAAACGCTGGCCAGGCAGGAATTAGCAGTTGCGTCTGATGAGAGAGCCGGTGAACAGGAAGGAGGGGGCAAGTGCTCGCCCGCACAAGACAGAAGTTGTCTGTTTACATTGTCCAAATCTCCTGTCAGTTGGGAAAGGTATACCACAAAGATCCCTTTTGGGTCCTCTGCTATTGACATTAAAATACATTTATCTTTCAGTGAAGCCAAGAGAAAAGAAGGTCAGGTTTTAATGGTGTAACAGTGTAGTAAAAGCTTCATCTTTTGAAATTTTAAGACCTTGCAGCTCAAGTTCTCGGTATTTGTGGAGTCTACATTGTTTTTATGGGCTCCACAGTGATGTTGATATTAGAAAATTGCGCAAAGAACTTCTAAACTGAAACAAACACATGCAGACATCAACACTGCAGTGGGTAAACAAATGGTTTCAAACACTATATGGTGATACATAAATATGCCAAGACTGTAGAAAAAAGAAAAATAGAGGGTCGGGTGGGAGGTGGCCAGGAGACAGAGGGAAAGGAAATAGAGGGCAAATGAGAGATATGGAAAAACATTGCTGGCAGGGATTTGTTTTTCTATTTCCTGCACAGTTAGACTCTTGTCCATACATTTTTTTCACCAGCTGTTATCAACCTTGTCCTGAGGCAACACATTATGTTGGTTAACTATCCAATATAAGGCACAGCATAAGCGCTGGCAGCAAAAATAATTCTGCCTTAACAGTTCTGCAGCATGGTAACAACTCCCCTTTTAGCAATAACTAGTTAAACTAAAAATGTGATCCTTCAGGGATGATTGTGAGCAAATGGCCATTCTCTCTACGATAATTTGTCCCCTGGCTGGAAAAGCCATTTCTCAACACTTTCCCCAAGCAAGATGTCCATAGTTTCTACGCCTCCTGACCCTACTGTACCAACAATCACATTAATATCAATTTGTGTCACTTCATTATGCTTTGCCATTATTGAGCATCACAGCTGCAAATTCTCTATATCCCCTTTACTTAAAGCTGTAACAACCACTCCCTCTTGTCATTAGAAAGCTTGCCCAGATACACTTTTCATCTGAGCCTGTCACACTCTCAGACTCAATTGTTAGCCAAATGAAGATAGAGAGACCTCTGAAAAGCTTTCTTGTTTTGCTGTATTTGGTCTGTCTTCTTGTGTGTATATACACTGGATTTTCTCCATCCTAGGCCTCATTCCATTCATTCAAACTGAATTTGTGTGTATGCTAATAATTATAAGTGAACGGAACACAAAGTAATCCTAGACCAGTTCTCTGCTGAGTTCAAAGTTGCTGTGGTGTTAGGCTTTGTTGATTTCCTTTGATTTCCTAGTTCATTTAGGACTTTCATATTTTCTGCATCCCGTTGACTTCTATCAAGGCAGATTTCTCACCAAGAAAAAAGTGTCTCCAGTCGTCAGAATGCAAATTTCCTCCTGCTGTGTATTATATTCTAGATCTGGCTTGAGGAACAACTTACAGATGCAGTAGCCTGGGGTTCTGAGTTATTAGGGGCCTGCAAAAATTGTTCCACTGAGCATGCCTATCATTCATATCTAGAAAGAGAATAGAAGATGTAGAACTGGAAAAAAAATATGTGGCTGCTACACTGAAGTTTTTAGAACAAGTGGTGGTTATTCAATTATCAGCAGAGCAGAGATCAGCAGTCCAACTCTCCACTTGGATATTTTTGGCAGGGCAACTTATCTGCTAAGTAACTTTTCTGCTAAGAAAGTTTTACCTATATTTGAAGTCTCACATTGGGAAATCTAGAATTAAAATCAGGGATTTAAAAAAATACATATAACACAATTTTACTCATAAAATTCACAGGCATGTAAAGATAATTAAGATATGATTCATCTCATATTTTTAGATCATAAGGCTATGTTTTCTAAATGGTGGGCTTGACATTACCAAAAGATGCAGCAATATACATTTTTTTCAGACATAAATATTATATAATATTTATATTATATAATAAAATATAATTCCCCTATTTATTCACTGCTTGCTCATCCTCTCACTGTGGCAGCACTGATTCCTGTTTGGATTTGAATGGACTTATCCTCCAAGTTACTCCTCATCTCCCCCAGAGCTATTCCAGCTCTGGAGTTAGTCGTTCAGTTGAACACGAGAAATATACCCAGAAATAAATTCCCATTCCAGTGAAATTGGTCTAAATGATCTTCACACAGTAATGTTGTAAAAAATATATTGAAGAACAATTCACATAGTTCAACTCGAAAAATATGCACAAAAACGAAATCTAACTCGAGAAAAAATTTAACATTTACAATTTTTTCAACGCGAAGATGATCGCCACGTGATCCGTCTGGACCAATCACTGATCAGCTTTCCTCTCCAAGCAACGAGTAAACATGGCGTCCCCTGCTGCGGAAACCAGCAAGGCAGATAGTGACGGGTAAATAAAATGCTTTTTCCACCTCGATTCCACCCTCTTGGTGGCATTGATGCGCATTGGGTCAGTCTGCCGCATATGAATCGCCGCCCCGAGTCAACTCTGTGTGTGGCATTAGCATAGATAGACTGGCTCCGTGTCCTAAGGACTCAACATAGACTGGTTGCCGCTTCCTAAAGGAATATAGGGACCGGTAGCTATCGCTGAATTCGTGCTTTCCAGTTGACTTGGTTTATGAAAACATTCATTTCCCCTTCAATATCAACATGTTACATGTAATGGCATTAAAATTTCTTGATTTTTATTTTTTACCCAGACACCAAAGCAACCGAATAAATAATATGAATGTTCATTTTTAAATATTTCCTCACTGTTTATCTTCATCATCACCATCGAGCTTTCCATGCTTTTTGTATTTAAGGGGCAGACACTATTAAATCAATAACTGTCTCCATGTTGTCTCCCTACAGCAAAGTGATCTCCCAAAATGATTTCAAATTACATGTACATGTGCTTGCAATGATTCATGTAGTTCATTAGAGATCAACTAAAAACAAACTACCTCCATTGAACAATTCATGATAAGCTAGTTGAAAAAAAAAAATTCTAGCCATGTCATTTTGGCCCATGGAATAAAAATGCAAATGTATGTACATGTACAAGGAAAATACACAATATGTAAAATATAATTTGGTCCGAATTTAGGACCTTCCAGGCACTACAATTACAGTTGCAAACTGAAAAGGAGAGATTGAAGTGTCAGACAATGCAGCCCTTAAAACTAAGAAAGATGTCATGAAGACAAAAACTAGTGCCCACTGTTTTGTTCAGGTTGAAACTTTTTCCAGGTGTATCTTGCAGAAACCTATAAAAATAGAAACTGGTTGATTTTCATTAAATAAATCAAGCATTATAACAAAATTAGTATCGTAATAGTGCACACATACATGTGGCTGGGAAATTTGTGGAAATGAACACATTAAATACAAGACTGTTGCATTGAAACAGGCACATTTAATCCTGCAGTTTGGTTGTTTGTTATTTACTGTAAGCCATTTAAAAAAAAAGAACCTGTTGTAGAAGAGCTTGGAATAACGAGGCGATGTGACTTATAAACCAAAGTTTATTATCAGCTTCGCTCCTCTAACAAGTCTCATCTCAGTGCAGAAGCAGAAGTAGAAAGAGGCAGAACATATTCAGCTCTACATACTTATACCTACACATAACAAAAGACATGCATATCAAAGCTGACATCCCACATTATCTTAATCCCCCTCCTTTGTCTCCGTATCCCTCCACCTGGCCTTGGGAGGTCAGGGAGATCGATCTGGTCTCCACCGCAGTGCCTCGGATGCTCTTTGATCCCCGCTGGCGGTTGAGACCGCTTTGTCCTGTTCTGAGGTGTGAAGTCGCTTTACATATGTAATCACCAAACATTCTCACATGCTTATACATATGTAGGTTATGGGATATATGATTAATATAGACCACACCTGTACATGTTCATATCATCTGCACACATTAAATGAATCAAGGATTTTTGGTTGGGAAGATGGTGGGCAAATTATGCAGGTATATCTGTATCCAAATCAAACCCTATGTCAATATCATCACTACTATTATCATCATTGTCGTCGTCATCATCTTTGTTGGTACAGTTTGTGCACTTGCATAAGTCTGTACAGTTCAGGTTATTTCTTTTGCAAACACATCTTCCTTGAGCACAGCTGCTCGTCTTGCAGCCACAGGCAACCACCTCCATCAAGCTTTTGGGGGCTGGGGGCTGCGTCATCCATTTCACTGTGATGTTACCCTCTTGAACTGTCCACCCATGATCATGAGGTGATGGCGGTTCAGTGATGGCTACAGTAGCTCTTCTACCAATAGTCGCTTGGTAAGCACAACGTCTAATGTGCTGGATCAAGGCATCTTTACAAGGAGGTAGGCACTTTTCTGAAGATGTTGCACAGAAGGAGAGGTACCTGGCTTCATTGACATCTTTACATTTATGCCCGTACAAGTTGCAGACAAATTCCGTAAGGATGGAGATCAGTTCTGAATTTGGAATATAGTCAGCTCCAAGTTCCTCAGATGCTTTCAAGTAGTGAATATTCTGAAGTGCAATGTCAAGTGGCTTCTTTTTCCCCTTCCCATAAAATGCACTGGTGCTGTCACAACCGGAGAACACATGCAGTCCAATAAGAGCCCTGCAGACATTCACAGTTACAACATTCAACAACCTTAATCCACCTCACTGCTGTCACGGGAGCAGCTTTCTCATTTTTCACGGAATCGAGGTGGAAAAAGCATTTTATTTGCCCATCACTATCTGCCTTGCTGGTTTCCGCAGCAGGGGACCCCATGTTTACTCGTTGCTTGGAGAGGAAAGCTGATCAGTGATTGGTCCAGATGGATCACGTGGCGATCATCTTCGCGTTGAAAAAATTGTAAATGTTAAATTTTTTCTCGAGTTAGATTTCGTTTTTGTGCATATTTTTCGAGTTGAACTATGTGAATTGTTCTTCAATATATTTTTTACAACATTACTGTGTGAAGATCATTTAGACCGGTTTTACTGGAACGGAACTGAAAGATAGATTTTTCATCTGAGTGACTAAGTGCCACAGTCTGTAAGTTTACCCTTGTTTGCATTTTTTGTGTTTCATGCGCAGTTTTTTGGACTCTTCTGTTTGTTTCTGTTAATAAATGTCACCACTGCAGTCCAGTGCCTGAGTCTGTTTTTCTGCCCCGGAGGGGTATTCATAACAGAATACTGCCACCAGATTAAGACTCAGCTGCTGTGGTGCATTTTTTTTTCACTTTTTGTGTTTTTTACTCACCTGAGATCTGGAGTTCATTATGTCCTCGGTTTGCTAGCCCACGCCAATAAAGGGAGAATGGCAGCAGGGTCTCCGACCGTGGAGGAAGAATAGGTGGCAGACTTCATCCAGAGTTTTGTGGAAGAAACTCTCGCCACCCGTGGACCCAAGAAAGCCTGGGAAAGTTTGTATGGAGTGGTGGGAATTCTGGAGGTGCATTCCGGCCTCTGGAAGTATCCCAAATTTTCAGAGCTGTTGTCCACGGTGTCTGCGCTCCAGCGATCATTTCCTGGGCTGAGGGTGGGGGCGTTTCCAGTGGAGCTGAAGCAGAGGTGCTCTTCACAGCTGACGTCCTTCTCCCCTCCCGGTTCACCAGCTTCACCTCCAGCTCCAAAGTGTGCGTCACCAGCTCCCTGGCGGTGTCGTCGTCCTGCTCCGTACCTTCGGAGGAATTCCCCTACCTCTCCGACAGCCGTCTCCTCGGCACTCGAACTGGAGCCCCACCTCAGCAGTACGGCCCTCCTTCCTCTCCTCTCCAGCTGAATCAACAGCTTTTTCTGGACCAGTAGCTGCTTTTTCCTGCTCTACTTCGGTGTCCTCTCCCACTGCCGAGTGGTCTTCTCTTTGTTCCCCAGTGACGTCTGCCCCCGTGACTCCAGGGGTGGCTCCTCTACAATCCTCTGAGGGGCCCACCTTCACCATTGCCACGGAGAGGGATGACCATCCACCTGTTGCAGCAGGAAACAATCTACACCGGGAAAACAGGCAAGTGTAATTTCTTCCCTCTTCAATTTATGATGATATGCCTTGCCTGATTCCTGGTAGGGAGGCTAAGGACATGCAGTCCCCTGAGCTCTCCCCACCTGCTGCAGTAATTAAATCCTCACCTGCCCTCTCTGTGTCTCTTCCTCTCACCCCTGAGTGTTCGCTGGCCCCTGAACTGACCCACTGGACCATGGAGGAGCCCGTGGCCCTGGAGGACCCTATTCCAGTGCCAGCACAGAGCCGAACCCCAGCCGCCACGCTGCAAGAGCCAAAAGCGTGGGTCCCTTCCTATGGGGAAGCTGTGACTGTGACCACCATCACGCCTTCTGCGGAGGCCACCGCAGCAGAGTTTCAGAATCAGAATCAGAATCAGAATCAGAAAAAGATTTATTGCCAAGTACATTAACAGATCACTGATAACATACGAGAGAATTTGACTTGACACAGAAAATGAACCTGCATTTCCAGTGACGCGGCAGCATCAGAGATGCGCCTGCCAACAGGATAGTGAGTACAAGCATGAGAATAAGAATAATACGAGGAACAATAGGAAGGAGCAAAAAAATCATTGATTCAAAATACTGGTTACATAATTAATCAATATTAAGATTTCAAGGAAAAAAAAAGCTCTCAATGCACATTCGCTACACAGGGTTAACAAGACACAAGACACAAGAGAGCAGTGTGTGTATCTTTATTCAGTTCATGGATCAATGTGTGTGCGGTGTTGAGCAGTGTTGATGATAATAAGAGAGACAACAAGGACTCTTGGCAGGAGATGTTTTGTCTGGCTGGCGCCGAGTCCTTATCTTGGCAGAGTCCAGCTGGCTGTCCAAGGCCTTATGCTCGATGATTTTGAAAACACAGACTGCAGACAGCCAGGAGGAATTTTCATGGGGAAATTGAGCCAAATCGGACTGATCACAGAGAAGGCTTTTTATTTCTTCTGTAGATTCAGTACTTAATCCTTCATTGCGGGGCTTTAAATCCATCATGGAAAGACCTAAGCGACCTGAGTGAACCTGAGCTCGACCTCCAAAGGACCGGGCCAGAGATATCGTCATCTGGCTCGACGAAGTCCTGGACGGCGGTGCAGCTCGAGCTCAGGCAAGTACTCTCTCTCTGGTTTTTCTCTATACAGTTTTGGAGAGGTCTTGCCGCTGCACCGGGCTCCGCTGCTGCCGGTGACCCTGATCCTTTCCCTTTGCCTATTTATTCTGAGCCTTGTTCCAGGGTTGCTGGGGAAGATTCAACCTCACCAGATGACTCTGTGGGTCCAGGCTTTCCGCCTGAAGACGTTGTGGGTCCAGCTTCCCCTGCTGAGGTCATCTTGGGTGCTCAGTTCCAGCCCGGGACCTCCGTGGGTGCAGCTTCCCCTCTGCCTGAGGCTGTCGTGTGGGTCCCTCCTCCGTCCGAGTCTCTGTGGGTGCTGCGTCCCGACCGGGGACCTTCATGGGTGCTGTGCCCCAGTGTTAGTCCAACATGGGTGCTGTGCTCCAGCTGGGGCCCACCATGGGCACTCCACCCCAGCCCGGGGCCCACCGAGGGTACAGCATTGGCCCAGCCTGGAGCCACCACGGGTGCTGCAGAGCTCCAGCCCGGCGCCAGCAACGGTTCAGCAATGCTCCAGCCCGGAGCCTCTGTGAGTGCAACTGTCCTTCAGCCCAGGACCACCGAGGGCTTCGAGGCCTCTTCCCCTTTGTCTGACACTGTCAGGGGTTCCCTGCCACTGCCAGACGCCATCATGGGTCCTCTCCCACCACCAGACTTAATCGTGGTTCCCCCCTTCGGCCCTTCAGCCCTTCACTGGGCTTCCCCATGGGGGAGCCACCTCCTGGGTCACCCCTCCAGTCTTGGTGGCTGGAGAACTCCAGCCAGCAGCCCAATAGACTGAGCCGCTGGGTTTGGTGGCCCATATTCTCAGGCAGGCCACCCGATTCATACCATCTTGCCATCTATCTGGCCTGGGACTTCGTCCGGCCACCTGAATAGCTTAGTTCATCGGCCTGGGGGGCCCAGGAGACTGGCGCAGTGTGGGTGTGGGTCCTGAGTGGGCTCCATATTTTTTTTTCCCTCCTAACCTTTTTCCCCCAACTCCCACCCAGGTGGTTTTTTGCTGTATCCTTTCTCTGGGGAAAGGGGGGTTCTTTTTGGTCTTACCTGGGAGTGTCTGCAATCCACCCCTTAAAGGGGGGGGGCTCTGTCATGACACTGAGCACATGTTTCCTTTGAGCTCAGACTCTCATTTTATTGTATGTCTGTTAGTATGATTTTGTTATTTTCTATATATATTTTGGTTTGTGACTGGAGCCCTTCCTCTTTCTCCAGACACCTACCAGCTGCTCACTGTCTGCTCTTCTGCCATTCCAGCTGTGAGCAGTTATGCAATCAGGTCACCTGCTCACTCAGGGGACGTGCACCTGCCGCTCATTTGTTTTCCCCTATTTATTCACTGCCTGCTCATCCTCTCACTGCGGCAGTATTGATTCCTGTTTGGACTTGAATGGATTAATCCTCCAAGTTTCTCTTCATCTCCTCCAGAGCTCCAATCTGTAAGTTTACCCTTGTTTGCATTTTTTGTGTTTCATGCACAGTTTTTTTGACTCTTCTGTTTGTTTCTGTTAATAAATGTCACCACTGCAGTCCAGCGCCTGAATCTGTTTTTCTGCCCCGGAGGGGCATTCATAACATATTACTTGTCTTTATAATTTAATGTATTATGTGAGACTCCTGAAGCAGCTGAGGTGTACCGGCAGGCCAAGCGGAGTGCACCTTGGGTGATTACTGAAGCAAAAACTTGGGTTTGGGAACAGTTCAGTGAGGCAATGGAACAAGACTTTCACTTGGCTTTGAAGTGATTCTGGCAAACTGTCCGGCGACTCAGGAGGGGGAAGCAGCCCCCTGTCCACACTGTGTATTGTATGGATGGGGCGCTACTGACTTTAACTGGAGACATTGTCGGGCAGCGGAAGAATACTTTGAGTATCTCCTCAATGATACTTACATACATGCCTTCAGCAGAGGAAGCAGAGCTTGGATAAGAGGGGGATGACTCACCCATCACAGGGGCTGAGGTCGCCAAAGTGGTTAAAAAACTCTTTGGTGGCCGGGCCTCAGGGGTGGATGAGATTTGCCCTGAGTACCTCAAGGCTCTGAATGCTCTAGGGCTGTCATGGCTGACAGGCCTCTGCAACATTGTGTGAAGGTTGGGGACAGTGCCCTTGGCATGGCAAACTGGGGTGGTGGTTCCTCTTTTTAAGAAGGGATCCGGAGGGTGTGTTCCATCTTTAGGGGGATCACACTCCTCAACCTCCCTGGTAAGGTCTATGCTAAAGAACTGGAGAGGAGAGTTAGCCGTTGGTTAAACCTCGGATTCAGGAGGAGCAATGTGGTTTTTGTCCTGGCCATGGCACATTGGACCAACTCTTTACCTCTCAAAAATCCTCAAGGGTTCTTGGGAATTTGCCCAACTAGTCTACATGTATTTTGTGGATTGGAGAAGGCATTGGACCACATCCCTCGTGGTTTCTTGTGGGCGGTGCTTCGGGAGTATGGGCTATTGGGCTTGTTGATATGAGCTATCTGGTCTCTATACGACCATTGTAAACGTTTGTTTCTTATTGCCAACACTCCATCAGGGCTGCCTTTAGTCACCAATCCTATTCATAATTTTTATGGCGATTATTTCTAGGTGCAACCAAGGAACAGAGGGTGTCATGATTGGTGACCACAGAATATCACCTCTACTGTTTGCAGATAATGTTGTCCTGTTGGCTTCATGAAGTAATGACCTACAAGTCTTACTGGGATGGTTTGCTGCTGAGTGTGATGCAGTTGGGATGAGAATCAGCACCTCCAAGTCTGAGTCCATGGTCCTCAGCCGGAAAAGGGTGGATTATCCTCTCAAGGTTGGGGATGAGCTCCCTCCCCAAGTGGAGGTGTTTAAGTGTCTTGGGGACTTATTCACGAGTAAGAGGAGAATGGAGCAGGAGATTGACAGACAGATCAGAGCAGCATCTGCAGTAATACTGACATTGTACCGGTCTGTTGTGGTGAAGAGGGAGCCAAGCTCTAAAGCAAAGCTGTTGATTTACTGGTCAATCTATGTTCCTACCTTCACCTATGGTCATGAGCTTTGAGCAATGCCCTAAAAAATAAGATCATGGATACAAGCAACTGAAATGAGGTTTCTCTGTAGGATTGGTGGACTCACCCTTAGGGATAGGTTGAGGAGCTCAGTCATCCAGGAGAGGGTCAGAGAAGAATCGCTGCTCCTCCACATCAAAAGAAGCCAGTTGAGGTGGTTTGGACATCTGATCAGGACGCCTCCCACTTGAGGTGTTTCACACACGTTCTACTGGGACGAGACCCCATTCAGACCCAGGACATGCTGAGAGGCTATGTCTTCCAGCTGGCATGGGAATGCCTTGGTATCCTCTCTGAAGAGATGGTGCAGGTAGCTGGGGAGAGGGAAGTCTGGGCTTCTCTGCTTGAGCTGCTGCCTCAGCGATCAGGACCTCTGGAAAAGCGGTAGAAGATGGATGGATGGATGGATGAATGGATGGATGGCTGTTAAACGGCCTCTCTGTATTAGGAGCCAGTGAGGCCAGGGCCCACCATGTGTCACTGTTGAGTAGTGTACGCACATTGGTATTAATTTACATTTTCACACATACAAATACACTACTCACAAAAAATTAGGGATATTTGGCTTTTGTCTGAAATTTCAGGATGCACCTAAAATACACTACAACCTTTACAGGTGAACTTAATTTGACCTTCTCTAACCTTTTGAAAGCACATTTCCAGCTGTTCAGTATTTCAGTACTTTTGCGTAACTTGCTGTTCTCTAACGAGGTGCTTAAGGGCAAAATTCACAAAAGGTGTTTGATCCATGAATCGAACAATAAATTTTCTGGTTCAATTAGAATTGGTATTTAAACAGTCCTCTTCATCATGCTGTTCACATTTTGACATCATGAGACCAAGACGACACCTAACAATTGATCAACAGTACCTTGCCATTGCGAGGCTTCAAACAGGATGTTCTCAGAGGAAAATGGCCACTGAGCTTAAAGTGTCAGAGAGTGTCATCAGCAGGTTGCAACAGAGATACAGAGAGACTGGAAGAGTCACAGAAAGGCATAGAAGCTGACGTCCTTTGGCCATATCCCACACTGATGACTGCTTCATAGTGAACAGTACCCTGCAAAACTGGATGATGAATGCCACTCAACTCCTGGCACATTTAAGGAAGGTGAGAGAAACCCAATTGTCACGTCAGACCATTTGAAACATTTACATCAGCTTGGTCTGCATGCTAGACGACTTGCAAGGGTACCTGACCACACCATCAGGCACAGGCATCATAGTTTGCATGGGCCAGGGAACATTTACGCTGGACAAGGGAGCAGAGGGCTTCAGTGCTGTTCTCTGATGAAAGTTGATTCACGGTGAGCAGAAATGATGGCCGCCAACGATGTTGGAGATGTCAAGGACAGTGCTATACATCAGCCACTGTTGTCACCATGTTACAGTCTGGGCAGGTGTGTCTAGTCAATACAGAACTGCCCTAGACCTTGTGAATGGTACAATGACATGCCAATACTACCTGAATAACATCATTAATCCAGTCATTGTACCTCTGCATGAACAACACAGGCCTAATTTCATCTTCATGGTTGACAATGCTCCAGCTTATTGAGGTCGCACCATTTGGGAATGACTGCTGGAGGCTGGGGAACCTCAAATGGAGTGGCGTACACTTTCTCCAGACCTGAATCCCATAGAAAACCTATGGGATCAGGTGAGTTGCCATGTAGAGGCTCGTAACCCTGCACCCCACAACCTCAATGACCTGAGGGTCGCCCTTCAAGAAGGGTGGAATGCCATGCCTCAGCAGACAATAAGTTGACTTGTGAACAGCACGAGACGTCATTATCAAGCTTTAATTGATGCTCAAGGGCACATGACAAATTATTGAGATACTGAAATTTTTGTTGTGATATACCCATCACTGTTGTTGGCTTTTGTTTCAATAAATTGTTTGAGATAGGGAAAGCACCATTGCATGCTTTGACTTACAGTATCTCACAAAAGTGAGTACACCCCTGACATTTTTGTAAATATTTTGTTATATCTTTTCATGGGTCAACACTGAAGATATGGCACTTTGATACAATGTAAAGTAGTCAGTGTACAGCTTGTATACCAGTGTAAATTTGCTGTCCCCTCAAAATAACTCAACACACAGCCATTAATGTCTAAATTGCTAGCAACAAAAGTGAGTACACCCCAAAGTGAAAATGTTCAAATTGTGCCCAATTAGCCATTTTCCCTCCCCGGTGTCATGTGACTCATTAGTGTTTCAAGGTCTCAGGTGTGAATGGGGAGCAGGTGTGTTAAATTTGGTGTTATCGTTCGCACACCCTCTCATACTGGTCACTGGAAGTTCAACATGGCACCACATGGCAAAGAACTCTCTGAGGATCTTAAAAAAAAAAAGAATTGTTGTTCTACATAAAGATGACCTAGGCTCTAAGAAGATTGCCAACACCCTGAAACTGAGCTGCAGCACGGTGGCCAAGACCATACAGCAGTTTAACAGGACAGGTTCCACTGAGAAGAGGCCTCGCCATGGTCAACCAAAGAAGTTGAGTGCATGTGCTAAGCATCATATCCAAAGATTGTCTTTTGAAAACAGACGTATGAGCGCTGCCAGCATTGCTGCAGAGGTTGAAGGGGTGGGGGGCTCAGCCTGTCAGTGCTCAGACCATATGCTGCACACTGCATCAAATTGGTCTGCATGGCTGTTGTCCCAGAAGGAAGCCCCTTTTAAAGATGATGCACAAGAAAGCCGGCAAACAGTTTGCTGAAGACAAGCAGACTAAGGACATGGATTACTGGAATCATGTCCTGTGGTCTGATGAGACCAAGATAAACTTCTTTTGTTTGGATGGTGTCAAGCGTGTGTGGTGGCAACCAGGTGAGGAGTACAAAGACAAGTGTGTCTTGCCTACAGTAAAACATGGTGGTGGGAGTGTCATGGTTTGGGGCTGTATGAGTGCTGCCAGCACTGGGAAGCTACAGTTCATTGAAGGAACCATGTGCTGTAACATACTGAAGCAGAGCATGATCCCCTCCCTTTGGAAACTGAGCCAGAGGGCAGTATTCCAATATGATAATGACCCCAAACACACCTCCAAGACGACCACTGCCTTGCAAAAGAAACTGAGGGTAAAGGTGATAGACTGGCCAAGCATGTCTCCCAACCTAAACCTTATTAAGCATCTGTGGGGTATCCTCAAATGGAAGGTGGAGGAGCGCAAGGTCTCTGACATCCACCAGCTCCGTGATGTCATCATGGAGGAGTGGAAGAGGAGTTCAGTGGCAACCTATGAAGCTCAAGAGAGCTCCATGCCCAAAAGAGTTAAGGCAGTGCCGGAAAGTAATGGTGGCCACACAAAATATTGACACTTTGGGCACAATTTGGACGTGTTCACTTAGGGTGTACTCACTTTTTTTTGCCAGCAGTTTAAACATTAATGGCTGTGTGTTGAGTTAATTTGAGGGGACAGCAAATTTACACTGTTATACAGTATATACAGTATACACTACCGTTCAAAAGTTTGGGGTCACCCAGACAATTATTTTGTATTTTTCATGAAAAGTCACACTTATTTACCACCATGAGTTGTAAAATGAATAGAAAATATAGTCAAGACATTGACAAGGTTAGAAATAATGATTTGTATTTGAAATAATATTTTTTTCCAGATACTCAACCTGCTCAAAGGAAGGTCAGTTTTATAGCTTCTCTAACCAGCTAAACTGTTTTCAGCTGTGCTAACATGATTGCACAAGGGTTTTCTAATCATCCATTAGCCTTCTGACGCAATGAGCAAACACATTGTACCATTAGAACACTGGAGTGATAGTTGCTGGAAATGGGCCTCTATACACCTATGTAGATATTGCACCAAAAACCAGACATTTGCAGCTAGAATTGTCATTTACCACATTAGCAATGTATATTAGATATTAGAGTGTATTTCTGATTAGTTTAAAGTTATCTTCATTGAAAAAAACAGTGCTTTTCTTTCAAAAATAAGGAAATTTCTAAGTGACCCCAAACTTTTGAACGGTAGTGTATATGTTATATACTGTACACTGACTACATTGTATCAAAGTGCCATATCTTCAGTGTTCTCCCATGAAAAGATATAATAAAATATTTACAAAAATGTGAGGGGGTGTACTCACTTTTGTGAGATACTGTAAATGCCCTACTTTCATGGTATAATATCACTGTAGCGTGAACTTTTTTACATTTTCCATAAATTTCACCCGAAAGCGCCAACTATCCCTAACTTTTTGTGATCAGTGTATATATATATATATATATATATATATATATATATATATATATGTGTGTGTGTGTGTGTGTGTGTGTGTGTATAGATAGATAGATAGATAGATAGATAGATAGATAGTTAGTATTGAACGTCAACCTTTTTCTCATTTAACATATTTCTGATGGAACCATTGACCTGAGATTTTCACCAGATATCAGTAACAACCCAAGTAATCCATACATACAAAGAAATTAAGGCAACTGTGTTTGCAAAACAAGTTATATTAAATAAAGTGGAATGACACAGGGAATAGGTATTGAACACGTGAATAAAAAGAGGTGCAAAAAGGCATAGAAAGCAAAGAAACCAGCTGAAATCCATCAGAATTTAGGAAGCCATCCCATCCCCCATCAGTGCAAATTAATTTCAGCTGGTTAAATCCTGACTGATAGCCTTTAAAAAGGTCTGTGAATATCAGATTGTCAAACAGGAACTCATGATTGTCACCACGGGTTGAGATGCTGTCTCGGCACTCAGCCCATGTTTTCCCTTTTCCCATTGAGCAGCGTCTCATCAGGCTCCCAGCTGGCAGCATTACGGACGGCTGGGGCCAATTAGTCCTCATCAGCTGGGGCGCTGCCAATGAGGATAAATAGGAGCAGCCTCGATGACTCGGGGCTGCGACATAAACACATTGCTAAGCTAAAGCCCCTTCGTCTGGTGTCAGCTTATACTCCTCTTGCAGCATTCCTGTGTTTGTATCCCGCTGTGAGTATGTACGTCTTGTTACCCCCACGTCCGGTACAAGCTGCTTACCTCTGCGCTGTGCAACCTGTGAGTGTACCTCTGCATGAGTATCTGTGCTCTCCTCATCCCTTATCCCTTACCCAAAATAAACCATCACGACTCACTGGCTTGTCCCTGGCTCTGATTGCCTGGCTCCCTAGAGCCGGATATGACAGTATGTCGCAGCCAGAAGAGTTACCGGCGGCCGTGAGTCGCCGTGGAAATGTACCTTTCTGTCCGGGTGTCAGCGCTGCTAGCATGCCGTTTCCCAGGAGTCACTTCCGGCGCCAGGGCGACAAGCTGAGGTCCATCTCGGAGGCTGTCGACGGGACGCTCTTCACCCTGCATGACGCCTCCAACGCGAGACGTTGGCATCCGGGCCGTGCTGAGGAATTCCTGGGCTGTCACCCTCATTCTGTGTTCCATCTGGAGGACAGCGCCAGGATAGACGCTGCAGGTACACAGCGAGAGAAGCTCCACGGGGTGGATGGAAATCCCGGCAGGAAGTCGAAGTGGGCGACGCCTTTCCCCGCTTCGGAGTTCCGTTCCTGCCGCCATTCCAGTCCGGGAGTTCGCGCCAACCAGAGGGCTTTCCCCGACCTGCGCCACGTCACTCGGGATTCCCTTCAAGGAGCCGCAGCTGACAGCAGTTATGTCTGGGGTCGAGTGGCTGTCGTGAGCTCTACTGTGTTTCCTGCCACCACCTTCTGGCATGTGGCGGCGGCAGTGAGGTTGATGGAGAGGACTTCAGGGCTACGAAGCTGTCCCGTGCTCGGCGCCTTCCTCGCCTCGATCTCTGATCTGGAGCGGCGAATCCTAGGTTTCCCCCTCGCTTCGTTCCCTGGGAATAGCCGCCATCACATCGCCGAGTCACCTCTGCACGAACCTCGTCCGGATCCAGTTCTGGGTCATCGTCAGGACCGTTCCTCCCACGCAGCTGTCATCCCTTCGCCTCGTCAGTGTGGAGATTCTACAGCCTCGTCCCCTGAGCCTCGTTCCCCCGCTGTCATTCCTGGACATTCGGGCTGGCTCACCCCGGCTGTTTCCCCCTCCTCCTCGACGCGCTTCCTGACCGCTGTGTGTGCCTGGAATCCCGGCCTGGTGAGCTCTCTGCTGGAGACAACGCGAGCGATCCTCAGACGAATTCCCGGGGGGTCCTCCGTTATTGCCGGGCGGGGAGAGGAAGAAGCAGAATCCACTACAGCAGGCGATACTCAACCTCCAGGGGGCAGGCAAGTCATTGTTTTTTCACACCTGCTTAATGATTTGCTCTGTCACATCCCTGGAGGAGAAGTTCAGGGTTCGCAGCTCCCTGAACTCTCCCCACCTGCTGTAACCTGTATTCCTAATCCCGCATCCTCTGTGTCTCTCTCCGCCGAGCGGTCCCCGGCTCCGGGTCAACGTGGTGGGATATGGAGAGGGCCTGTGGTTCCGCAGCTACATTGCGGACGGAGGAGGGGGACTGACTGCTGCGTGGAGTCTACGCCGACGATTGAGCGTCCCCGGGTCTCCACGGAGGAGCGGTTCGGTCCAGCGGGACGAGATTCTTCTGGCTTCACATCGAGTGGATCGTCGGCGGGGTCACCGGAGCCGGAGGAATCTCAAGCTGCGCTGACCATCGTGCTGGCTGCGGGGCCCGACGCGGCTAGATGGGAGCCTGACAACGACCTGACGACGGATCCTGGATCTTCGCAGTCCTGGACGGCGTCAGAACCCGAGATCAGGCGAGTGCTCTCCTTTCTTTTCTCTCTTTTTATCTTTGAGCACTTCAGCCTATCTCCAGGGGAGACGAGCAGGGTGCAGCCGCTCGCTGCGTCTGAGCTCGTCTCGCCGGGTTCTGGCGCTGCCGGTGATCCTGATCCCGGTTCTGTTTTCTCTTCTGAGCCTTCTTCCAGGGTCACCGGCGAGGAGTTGCTGTTCCTCGTGGTGCTGGAGGGTCCGGGTTCAACGTTGGAGGTTGGTTCTGGTGCAGTGTCCAACGTGGGTTCGCCCGAGACCCAATCGGGGTCCAACGTGGGTTCGCCTGAGGCCCGATCGGGGTCCGACGTGGGTGCTGCCCCAGTATTGTCCAGGTCCGGTGAGGAGGTGGCCGTTTCCCTGCGGCCTGACGCCCGCCGCCCTCGTCATCGGCTCTCCCCAGAGCCTCTTCCACCGGGATCCGCTCTGATCCTTCACCCGTCTCAACGGTCCTGGTGGTTGAGTGATGCGGGTCGACGACCCGACCCACAGAACTTTCGGTTCGGTGATCTGGTTCCCCCCACTGGTCTGTGTTTCCCTCTGGGCAGCCTGGTTCGGCTGCCGGTGGACTGGATTCCTGGGATCTGGGTCCGGAGTTCGCCGTCCGAACACTTCTCTTTCCCTGATTCGCCAACGGGACGATGGGTGGGGAGATCTCCGGAGCCATCTCGGCTATTTGTGGACTCTGCCTGCCATGTTCCTCGGGTGTCACTTTTTCTTTTATCTTTGTGAAGGTCACTCGGGTGTAATATTTTGTCCTGTTGGTGGATTTGTTTTTATAGTGCTGTGTTTTCCATCGCTCATGCTCAGCATTTTACTTTTTTTGCCATGTTTTTAGCCTCGTTTTTTCATTGTAGAGTTATGTTTTGTTTTTCTTTCAGACCCTGCTCTGCAGTTATCCATTTATTCCAGTCACTTTCATTTCTTTAGGTGGCTGTGGGTATTTATATATTCGTGTGTGTGGGTTTTTCTTTGCCTGCACTCAGTATTTCTTTTTTTATGCCCTGTTGGTTCATTAGAGTCATGTGCCTTGTTTTCCGTAACACCATGCTCTGTAGTTGTCAATTTGTTCCAGTCACCTTCACTTTTCTTGGTGACTGTATGTACTTAGTGGCGCTGTGTATTGTGTTCCCCTTTATTTAACCTTACTCAGCATTTTTACCCTGTACCTTTTTGGTGGTTTTTTCCCTTGCTCTGGGTCACGCATTGTTGGTACTCTCTGAGTAGTGTGTAACCGGCGTGCTGACCCAGTTCTTCTCCCCATTCGAACCTGGGTTGATTATTCCCTGTTTTGTTCAGTATTGTATTTGTTTTTTTTTCCCTGCCACCCTACATTGCCCCATTGGTGTTGTCCTTCCCTTGGCCTCTTCCCCTCCAATCCTGCCTCTCTTCCTCCCACCCTAGGTGGGGGGGGGGGGGGGGCTGGGATGTTCCTGGTCGTTCAGGAGCCCGACCTTGAGGGGGGGCTCTGTCACCACGGGTTGAGATGCCGTCTCGGCACTCAGCCCATGTTTTCCCTTTTCCCATTGAGCAGCGTCTCAGCAGGCTCCCAGCTGGCAGCATTACGGACGGCTGGGGCCAATTAGTCCTCATCAGCTGGGGCGCTGCCAATGAGGATAAATAGGAGCAGCCTCGATGACTCGGGGCTGCGACATAAACACATTGCTAAGCTGAAGCCCCTTCGTCTGGTGTCAGCTTATACTCCTCTTGCAGCATTCCTGTGTTTGTATCCCGCTGTGAGTATGTACGTCTTGTTACCCCCACGTCCGGTACGAGCTGCTTACCTCTGCGCTGTGCAACCTGTGAGTGTACCTCTGCATGAGTATCTGTGCTCTCCTCATCCCTTATCCCTTACCCAAAATAAACCATCACGACTCACTGGCTTGTCCCTGGCTCTGATTGCCCGGCTCCCTAGAGCCGGATATGACAATGATAGGTAGAAGCAAAGAGCCATCTCTTGACCTTTGCAACCTTATTGTCGCAAAACATAATAATGGCATTGGTTACATGCACATTTCTAAACTGCTGAATGTTTCAGTGAGCACTGTTGGATCCACCATTCAAAAGTGGAAAGAACATCATTTTACCATAAATCGGCCACGACCAGGAGCTACTTGCAAGATTTCTGACAGAGGAGTCAAAAGAATTATCAGAAGAGTTATCCAAGAGCCAAAGACCACTCGTGGAGATCTCCAGAAAGACTTGGAGTTAGCAGGTACTGCTGTTTCAAAGAAACAATAAGTAATTCACTCAACTGACATGGGCTTGATGCCTGCTCACCTCGTAAGACTCCATTGCTGAAGAAAAAGCATGTTGAAGCTTGTTTAAAGTTTGCTGCACAACATTTGGGCAAGCCAGTAAAATACTGGGAGAATATAGTTTGGTTAGATGAGACCAAAATTGAACTTTTTGGGTGCCACAACACACAGCATGTTTGGAGGAGAAATCGCACTACACATCCCATCATGGTGTGGGGGTGTTTTTCAGCACATGGTACAGCAGACTTCATATAATTGAAGGAAAGATGAATGAACAAACTTACAGAGACATCCTTGATAAAAACCTGTTGCCATCTGCCAAGATGCTGAAGATGAAAGGAGGGAGGACATTTCAGCAAGCTAATGATCCCAAACACACAGCAAGGAAACTCTCATCTTGCTCCATAGAAGAAAAATAAAGCTGCTAGAATGGCCCAGCCAGTCACCTGATCTGAATCCAATTGAAAATCTATGGAACAAACTGAAGATAAGAGTTCATAGAAGACACCCACAGAACCTTCATGATTTGACAGTTTATGTGGAAGAATGGGCTAAAGTCAGACCCTCCAGGATTTTGCGAAGTTGCGATTCTACCAATTCCCGCGACTTCAGCAGGTCCTGCATAAGTTGAATTTTGTCCAGTCACTGCAACTTTACTGCAATTTTGGCCAATTGTTGTCAACTTCCGTCAGTTTCGCCAATCGAATTTGTCTCTCAGTAGCGCACAGATGTGTATGTCATCAGTCTGACCAATCAAATGTGGCGCTGCACCGCACTGACTTCTGTGTTTACAGTGAGAATATACCGAACACATCAGCAAAAAACAGTGTGTGATCTAAAAAAAGCACAGTCACCTGCGAGTTTTCCCACATTGTTCCTTCATCTGTCTCCCCCGGCCCACCGGTGAATGTTTCCATAATGACCGCGTGTATGACGTGCCGGGTTGTGTTGAAAAACGTCCACCTGCCTGAAAGCACCTCTGTCTCGGAAGTGCGTGTGCCCAGACACGCCATAAAACCACACAAAAAACAAGTGATATTACAGCAAGTGTTGTAACAGTTTATACGTCTTTCGTGGTAAAAGTCACTACTACATCTTGTCAGTGAGTTTTAAAGTTGGGACTCTCCAGGCTGGACATGAGCCAATGCACGATTCAGGCAATCCCCAAGGAGAGCCCCGCAACTTACTGCAACAATAGAAAAAAAAAAATCCCACGAAATCCTGGAGGGACTGTAAAATCACTCCTGAGCAATGCCTGCACCTAGTTTCTCCATACAGGAAGCATCAGGAAGCCGTTGTTACCAACAAAGGCTTTTCTACTAAATATTAATTTGACCAAGCATGTTCAATACTTATTCCCTGTGTGATTCCACTTTAGTAAATATAACTTGTTTTGTGAACATATTTGCCTTGATTTCTTTGTATGTGTGGATTATTTGGGTTGTTACTGATATCTTGTGAAAATCTCAGGTCAGTGTTTCCATCAGAAATATGTTTAATGAGAAAAATGTTGATGTGTTCAATACTTATTTTACCCGCTGTGTGTATATATATATATATATTTTTTTTTTTTTTTTTCTTTCTTCACAATTAACAGATAATATTGGTCATTTATTACCTCTGCCAAGGTTGGTCTATCTGTTTGTTAGCAGGATTATGCAAAAACTGCTTGACAAATTTTGATGACATTTTCACCACAGGTAGCCCTTGGGCCAAGGATTAAATTTTGGTGATGATCTCAGAGTGCATACCTCCACTAAGGACCTTGTTGTTTTTTTTTTTTTTTTTTTGCAGGATTACACAAAAACTACTGGATGGATTTGGATGAAATTTTCACCTGAGGTGGTCCTTGGCATCATGAGGAACCTATTACATTTTAGTGATGATCCGAGAGCTCATTTCTCCACCAAGGTTCCTGTCTTCTCACAGTGTGTTAGCAACATGTAGTAATATTTAATTATAAGGGTGATAATTTATGAGGATTATTTAATTGAGTTTAAATGGGTCTGCGGAAGGATGTTTGATTCTTCCACAAACACAAATTATGAGAGGAATACTCTAATCAGAATGGGGCACCAGTCCAATTTTGTACAATTTATTAATGATTACTCTTCATATTTTATCAATCAATCAATCAATCAATCAATCAATCAATCAATCAATCAATCAATCAATCAATCAATCAATCAATCAATCAATTCATGAGTTCTTTGATGCAGTGACTTATAAAAGCATATATGCAACAGAAAACAATTACAACTTCTCTCGTTTACAAGTTTATTAATGAAACTAATTCAGGTTACATGACATTGCATTTAAATGATTTGCAAGCAGGTTCAAATGATCAACAGGTGTCAAATATCGCATCAACTGTTAATGGATTCCTGAGCATAAAGGCTACAGTTAAACCTTTGTGGACCCAAGAAGAAACCAGATTTTATTTTTCAACTGTAATGCAATGGAAGGCTGAGATAACTAACAAAATCATACATAAAATTGAATGCAATTTTATACATAAAATTGAATGCAATTTTATACATACAATTGAATGCAATTTTATGGGGAAAAATTATGTAAGCTGATTATCTGAAAAAGGAAACTTCTGAATTAATCTACAAAAATGAATGGATGTTGCTGAAAAGAGAATAGGCATTTTACTCCAGTTTATAGCTTGTCCTACGGCTGGTGGACTAATTATACCATGAAATATTGGTTGTTTTCAATTATAATTGATATTTGGGACATCTCGTTTAAACCCAGCAGGTAGGAAAGTGGGAGTATCACTTACTAACACAGCCGGGTCAGCTGATTTCCAGCGGTGATCACAAATGCCAGTCAGTGACGAATAGGGAAAGCGGTTGCCAGCTGTCCTTCAGATGGTTACAGCTGTGAGGTCTGAGACTCTGCTGGCGGTGTCGACGGTGGTGCGGCGAGGAGCTGGTGACCGAGTGAGGCTGGCCCCGGAGCAGGTGTGATGTCTTGGTGGCAAACAGTCCGAAATTTAGCATGTCCACGGCCCACAGGACAGCTAAAGGCTGGAGGAAAAGTGCATTTAGGCAGCTTCACCCACCAACTCCTGGTTTCTTAATGTTGTGATACGTGGGTGAGGCAGGGAAAGATTAAAGGTCCAAAAATCTCTATCAATCCACTTTAAAGGCAGGAAAATTAAAAGTCCACTTTAATGGCAGGAAACGTCAAAAAGTCCAGGAAAAAAAAAATAGGATAAGCACGGCTTCTGAGGCAAAGAAGAAAAGGCTTTTTGGGAGTTTGACTTCCACAGAGAAGTGAGCTCACTTAGAAAGGATGGTTTCTCCTCAGTTACCAGAAAAACAGGTAAAAGCTTACAAAAGACAATTTAAGAAAACGAGCACAGGACTTGACAAGGTTCAGACACACAAAGACAGTAGCAACTTCTTAAAAACTCCCTTCTGTTAGGGTGTTTTCTCCTCTTTCTAAGGGTTGCACTCCTAGAATCATAAAGATATGACTGGCAGCAAGACGAACCAATTATCAGCTACCATAATAGATTTGAATGGGCTAAGAGCCAATCAGCAAGCAGTTCTTTGTCTGTAGCCAACCAATAGGATGAAAGGAAGGGCATCATCTAACGGGGGCAGCCTCTGGTTGGCTGATACTGATTAGCTGACTCATGAGTTTCAGAAAACGTTCATTCAGTTCCTATGAAATTCATTATATACTCAATATAAAATGTAACTAAATTAAGTGACTCAAGGCTAATATTCAGTGACTATGCATTTATACTGTTACTAATAAGTTTAACATTCATTTGAATAACATTCATGTAAAAAAAAACATTCTTAAGACATGCAATCACATTTAAATCCAGGTTAATGAATTATTGCAAACCATTATTGTCCATCACAAAGGAGATTGTCTTCACAGTGTTCTTAGAATTCCTGAGGAATGTAAAATTGAAAAAGAGTTAATGTTCAGAGAAATAAAGTTCCAGATTGCACAAGTAATAATAAACAAGTAATAATAAACAAGATGGCGCCAGTGTATGGGGCTGACCGTCTGTCTCTGACAGCTTTGCTTTTTTTTTTTTAATGTTTTTAACATTGGCATTCAAGAAATCAAGTCCTTACTTGTGTACGACCGCCAAACATTGTTGGATCTTAGACTTCCTGCCGAGGATCTTATTTCGTCTGATTATGGTGGACAGAAGTCTCCGCTCCTGTCAGATATCCCGCCTTACCTGTATTGGGCCTCAGCCCCTCTCTCCGAGCGAAGGCAGAGGCACAGGCCTCACCGTCGCTGTGGGAAATGCAGCGGTTGGCTGGTGAAACTGAAGGCCCGCCTGGCACATTCCTTCTCTGTTCCCAAGACTCCGGGCGGATTATGTTCCCGGGTTTCTGTGTCCTGGCGTTCCCTGGATCCTGCTGATGCCTGCCTGGTCCCTGTGACTGGCCTTGGTGAGATGATCCAGCCCCGGCACTGCTACTCTCCCCGGCCTTGTCAGCGTGGGGTAAATCCCCAGTACCTGAGACCGCTGTGGCACGTTTCCTGTTCTGCTGAGGCCCAGGCTCCAGCTCCAGCTCCAGCTCCAGCTCCAGCTCCAGCTCCAGCTCGGATTGGCCTGGTAAACGCCACATCGCTGGCAAATAAAACTTACATCCTGAAGGATTTCATCAGCTCCTGGGAACTGGATTTCTTTTTCGTTGCGGAGACCTGGCAGACTGTGGGTGAACTCTCTGCTCTGTCCCAAGTTTTACCCCCAGGTTATTGTTATTTTAATTCCCTGCAGACAACAGGACGAGGAGGAGGAACGGCAACTGTTCACAAAAATGACTATAAATGTAAACAGTGCTTTTTACCTTCTCCATTCTCCAGCTTTGAACTAACTTTCTTTGAGGTGGGTCAAATAAACCCTGTACTGTGTGCTGTCATATACAGACCACCCAAATATAATAAGGACTTTTTAAATGACTTTGCCATTTTCTTGGCTGGTATTGTTACAAATTATGATTGTGTTCTTATCGTTGGAGATTTTAACATACATGTGTGCTGTCCTGATAAGCCGCTGGTGAAAGACTTTTTAAATATCATTGATTCTCTAAATCTGATGCAGTCCATGACTGGTAGTGCTACTCACAAGCACGAACACATGTTAGATCTTGTCCTTTCGTATGGTCTGTCTGTTTTTAATTTAGAAATCTGTGACACTGTATTGTCCGACCATATGCCTGCATTATTTGAGGCTGATCTGTCATGCGCTGCAGCTAAAACTCGCGCTCCTGCTCAGTGCTGCCGGATTTTTAACCCTTCCACTACCGGTCTGTTCCCTCCTGCCTTTGACCAACTCTGTGTCCCTCCTGGTTCCATCTCATCTGTGGCGGAACTCAGCTTCTGGTTTCACTCCTCCTGCCAAACCATCTTGGATTCTATGGCTCCACTGAAAACCAAGCAGCCTCGATCCAAACCTGAGCCATGGTTCAATGACAGAACTGGTGCAGTCAGACAAGAGTGCCGCTGAGCTGAACGCAGATGGAAGAAGGACAAACTGCAGGTGTCACTGCAGATTTTAAAAGACTGCTGGCATCAGTATCAAAACACTGTCAAGCAGGAAAAAAGCAAATATTTTGCTAATATTGTTTTATCTCATTGTCATAATCAACATGTTTTATTTAACACTATTGACTTTGTTCTTAATACCCCACAGACTGACTGTTTGGAGGCCTCCTCTGAGTTATCCAATGATTTTATGAACTTTTTTATTGATAAGGTGGCCACCACCAGGGCTCTCATCTCACATCCTGCCTCTGATCCCGCTGTCTCTGTCCCTTGTTCTGCTGTTTTTAATCAGTTTGAACCTGTGACTCTGTCATTTTAGAGGATCTGGTTGGCCACATTAAGCCCTCAGGGTCTCCCTGTGATGCTGTCCCTCCTAGACTTTTTAAAGAGGTGCTTCCCAGTATAGGCCAGTCAGTTCTCACCATCTTGAACTGCAGCCTGTCATCTGGTGTGGTTCCTGCAAATTTTGAACATGCAGTAGTACAGTCCTTCATTAAGAAACCTGGTCTCGATCATACCATGTTGGCAAATTTGAGGCCTATTTCCAAGCTGCCATTTCTCTCAAAAATTTTAGAGAAAATTGTCTATATGCAGCTGAAATATTTTCTGGATGAACACGGTATTTTGGAGATTTTTCAATCTGGTTTCAAAGCTCTTCATAGCACAGAGACAGCCTTATTAAGAGTTTTTAACGATATTCTCTTAGCATGTGATTCAGGTGAATATTCTGTTCTTGTGCTGCTTGATTTAACTGCTGCCTTTGACACAGCGGACCATCATGTTTTAATTTCCCGTTTGCAGCACCTAGTGGGCATTTGTGGCACTGCTCTTAACTGGTTTAGGTCTTATCTGGCAGACAGGACTTTTAAAGTTAGCATGTCTGGGTTTGAATCCTCTTCTGCTCCTCTGCCATACGGGGTCCCACAGGGGTCAATTCTAGTGCCCATGCTTTTTTCTCTGTACATACTTCCACTGGGTTCCATTTTTAAAAAGCATGTTATCTTTTTCCACCTGTATGCTGATGACTGTCAGATTTATGTCCCTCTAAAACAAAAAGCTGCCTTATCAGTAAACTCACTCCTGGCATGCATTAAAGACATAAAGTCTTGGATGGCCCTAAACTTCCTAAATTTTAATGCTAAGAAGACCGAAGTGATGGTGTTTGGACCTAGTCGCCCCTGTGAATCCCCTCCTGTATACTTGGGCCCCCTTACTCCTTATGTTAAATCCACAGCTAGGAACCCTGGTTTTATCATGGACAACGATTTTAAATTAGACACACAGATTTGTTCTGTGGTAAAATCCAGCTTCTTTCATCTAAGGCGTTTAGCAAAAGTAAAACCCATTCTCTCTAGACCACACCTGGAAACAGTAATCCATGCTTTTATTTCATCTTGGCTGGACTACTGTAACGCACTTTACTCCGGTGTCAGCCAATCATTTCTTTCCCATCTGCAGCTGGTTCAAAACGCCGCTGCTGGTACACATGGAAGAGATCACATCTCACCCATCTTAGCTTCACTCCACTGGCTGCCCGTGTATTTTAGAGCTCATTTTAAAATTCTTTTATTTGTTTTTAAATCCTTGAATGGTCTTGCTCTGCCTTACCTCTCTGAGCTTCTGCATCCCTACGCTCCCACCCGGTCCCTTAGGTCAGCTGAACAGTTGCTTTTGGAGGTACCAAAGGCGAGGTGCAAGCTCAGAGGGGACAGAGCCTTTTCGATCATGGCCCCCAGATTGTGGAATGATTTACCCCTGGACATCAGACAAGCACCTTCACTGTCCATTTTTAAAACACGTCTTAAAACACACTTTTACTCCCTGGCCTTTGACCCAGTATGAGACATTGATTTTATTGAATGAAATGGATTTTTATTTATTTTACTTTTTATTTTATTTATGATTTTTTTTTCTGTGGTTCTTGTGTTAGAGCCCTTTGTGTTAGTACCCTGCTTTTATGTTCTCTTGCTGTACAGCACTTTGTGTAGTGAGTGTTGCTTTTAAAGTGCTTCATAAATGAAGTTGATTGGTCGACTGATTGAAGTAATGAAACATATTCTGTAGATGTCCACTAGGAGATACTGTTGAGCTGTAGACAATTTTTAGGTGACCTGACCATGCCCTCAGGATCTGGCATACAAAAAAGGAGACAGTTTCTGAGTTTTATGGATGTTCTGGAAAGGCTCCAAGAGTTTATCAGTATAGCCTGATGGGTTAAGGAGTAAAATTTGGGAGTATATGACTTTTTAGGAGGGCCAGTTCCTGGTACGAAGGCTTCTTATCTGCTTGGGAGGAAGCTTGAGAGATTTTTATGACGTATCCTTTAAAAATGGGTCCTTATCAGGCTTTCTCTACAAAGGGGGTCCTTATGGTGAAGAAAAACAGCATTTCTTGACCAGACCTTGAGTGAGGGTTTCTTTAAGATGAAAAGTGATTTCCTGAATTAGCTTGAGGTGAAGCTGATGCTACAAACAATATTCCAAAAATACCTGATGGATTTGGATGACATTTTTACCAAAGGTGGTTCTTGGGCTAGAGAGGAACCCATACCATTTTGGCAATGATCTGAAAATGTACACCTCCACCAAGGCTCTTATCTTTTCACAGAGTGTTAGCAACAATACTCCGAAACTACTTGATGGATTTGGATGAAATTTTTACCAGAGGTGGCCCTTGAGCTAGAGAGGAATCCACAATATTTTGGTGATGATTCGAAAATACATACCTCCACCAAGGCTCTTATCTTTTCACAGTGTGTTAGCAACAATGCACCAAAACTACTGGATAGACTTTGATGCAACTTTCACCAGAAATGGCTCTTAGCCTACACATGAATTCATTCCATTTTGGAGGTGATCCATGAGGGATGGAAGGAGCCTTAGTGGAGGTATGCGCTCTCTGAGTGCTTTTCTACTTGCATATGATAACAGTAGCACTGTCATATACTCCAAATATTTTGTTATATTTCTTGCATCAGTGTCAAGATTTCTCCTAAATAATAATGTTTCATTACATATGGGGCTGACCTTTCAACACCTGTGAAAGACTTCCTGTGGGTTTTAGAAGGGTTTAGATTGGGAAACATGGTGACAAGTGGGTCAGGTGCAGTGACAGCTCTCCTGGCATAAGGACTGCTTTTAAAATGTTTAAGACCTGGTGATATCAGCACATCGCTCAAACCTGTTGTTAACTCACTTTTTTATTTTGCTAAAGAAAACCACCTGAATAATGCTAATCTGTTTAGCCAATAAACTAATAAAGCTATTGGAACAATTTGTAGCATTGACCTTGGGTTCCAATCTATAAACTCATTCTTTGCTGAAGAAAAATTGGTTCAGCTCAAAACTCTGGTCAAGAACTGCTTCTCTCATCCAAGGACCTGAGCTGTAACACTATCCATCGGCCATAAAGTGGAAGTTAATCCCTTCTCCACGAAGGAATGCCCCAAATCGACAGATTTATGGTTGATATAATCCAGATTTGCGAGTCAAAATTCTTCAGTAAACAACCAGACAGTTTCACAGTGCCATCTGTTGGACAAATCAGGAATATTTATTTTTTTTTCTCTTTGCAGTGGAATTTATGTATTATGGACAAATAAATTAATTCATTTTCTTTCTCTCAAGACAGTATCCACTACTGAAGACGTGGTTGAACTCTTGGGATGGACAATTGCAGTGAAGTATTTTTATTGATATGATCTAATATGTGTTGCTTTATTTTCAGGAAGAAATTAATTTTTGCATGCTTACTATCACAAATTGATTACAGTTACAATGCAGATACATTGTATGTTCCCTTATTATTGAGTAGAATATCGTAGTCACTAAAGTTTAAGGAATTTATGCTTTATTAAGCAACATATGTGTCTTCGGGGGGGGTCTCACTTCTCATATCAAATGTCTCTCTCCCTCCTCTCTCTGCTCTTTGGGAGACCATAGCTGGACTTTAACTGACCAATAGAGTTCCAGGCTTCACTGCATTTCCTTTATAGGTCGAGTTTATGACTTCTGTTGAACAAAACTCCATGTAATTGATTCAGCTCAGGTTTCATGAAAATCAGTGAAATTCTGCCACACCCGAAAAAAAAAAAAAAAAATCTTCCCTTTGTTCAGTTTTTGGGGCGGTGGTCAAGCTGTAAGGAGCCTTTTCTGCTCTTCCATTTTTTCTAGCTTCCAAGTAAGCCCAGAGCCTCCAATGCTCTGTGAAAATTCTTTTTTTTTCCTTTTCTTTGAAGTTTACTTTAACTTATTTTAATCCTTTTCTTTAAATTACCGTGTAAGAAGATTTTATTTGATTTTTTAAAGCTTAAACCAACTCATTTAAACCACAAACATTGGGAGAAGCAGATTTGTGGTGTGTTTTTGCCTCAATTTGAATTTCTGATGGGACTTTGTACTACAAAACCAGTTACTTCTTCAGTGCATAAGAGAAGACCGCAGCCAGCCTGCTGAAGAACCAGCGATTTTGTGATCTTGGGAGTAGGTCATAACCGTGGTAAGGAGCCTGTCTGCCAGTCTTCCAACAGAACCCATGCCGGTCCAGTTGAAACAGAATCCAGTGGACCGCCTGCTACCTACTGGGACACAACGATTCTGCTAGGCTGATGGTCTGCTGTTTAATTTAAACTTAATTCTTCAGAATATTCCTGGTATAAGTTCTTTAAACTTAATTTCATGCAAACCCCCATCAGAATTTTAAAATGCATTTTGTTCTTTCATTAATTTATGTTCTTTTCAGAGTAACACCAATATTCCATTTTTATAAATAGTTTACTCATCACTTTCTTCATAAAATTGCATCCACTTTTCTTAACCCCTTGCACTCCGGTCAATTTCCCTAAAAACACCAAAAAATAACGTGCCCAAATTAAATCCAAAGCTGTTCTTCAACCCTTTGCAGCATCTTCATGGGGTTGATCTCATTTCAAAGAAAACATTTTGAATTTTTTGGCAAAACAGTCATAATCTCTCTAAGTGCTCCGGCCACTGAGTTACAGTCATCTAAACATAGCGAACTTGAAGAAAATAAATTTTGCCTGGGTGTTTTTTTTGGATACAAATGCTTGCAGACAACACACAGCTTCAGATCCGGGCTGGAAAATGCAACAGAAATGTAGAACCAAGTGTTATCCAGCTGAGGTCCAAATTTTGTAACAATACCACAAAAAATGAATATATTACACAGCTTTTTCCTCAGGTAGTTCCCAGGCATTTTGGAACTGTGCCAAATTGTGCCAAATGGCACAGCTTGGAAAAACGTCTGTAACTTTTGAATGATGCAATGTAGAAGCTTCATTTTGGGCTCTAATGAAAGGTCACACTCAGGGCTGTGTCTGTGTGTGTGTGTGGGGGGGGGTTGTCTCTCCCCCCCCCCTCGCTACAGAGGAAAGACATCGCCCGTTGCGCCACGGTCTGTCATGCAGCGATGACTCACAGCTGTAATTTACCGATCGGTCAAAAGTCATTTTGATTACAATTTTCAGGGATAAAGAATAATTTAGCTTAGAACACCTTACCTCTTCACAGCAGAAGTGGAGCTGGCGAACTTCTTCCTCATTGTCAGATGAACGTGATGCTGGTCTCATGACCCGATCAAAACATAATTCCATTATTGCGGTTTTGCGCTTCCATGATTGTGTTTTTTGGCAAACGATTTTTCAAAACAAATAACAGTAGTAATTAAAAATAGACTGGCAAACGCGCGTGTGTCACTCAGCCTTCGTCTTCGGCCTCCATCGGTCTATGATGACCATAGAAGGCAATTCTAATGTCTATTCTGCTGGGACAAAAACAAAACAAAACAAGCACCGCCTGGCCGAACATGCCGATGCGCTAATGTCAGTCGCTGTCACAGAGGTTGCACTTGTGGATGGTCTCCGTGCTGCTGGGTCTGTGGGGTTCTTCCTGCGGGTCCTTTTTTCTCTGCAGCACGCCGAACTTCTCTGCTTCAATTGGCTCACTGCATTCACAGCTTTGGTGGCGGGTCCTTCTTGCTAGGTTTTCAGTCATTGGTTCTTCAAGGTTTCAGAAACCCAATTCAAGGCTCTTATTAGTCGAATGAGAGGTCAATCAGATGATCTAATCTGTTCGCGGCTGTGTCTGCAGTGGAAGAACGGATATGCAGCTCCTGCAGCTCCATCGTGCGCCCTCGCGCGCTCAAGGGCACACGAGAGCACCCTCGTGCGCTCTGGGACGCAGAGACTTGCCCAGCTGCGGTACAACGGAGTGCAAGAGGTTAACCAATGTTATTTTATGGTTTTCAATTTCCAGTATACTGGCAAGTTAAACTACGGTTTATTCAGTTCCACAAATGTTTGATTTACAGGCTATACTCAGCAACTCAACAACAGTCTATGATGCTCATAATACATGATGAATTCCCTGTCTCAAGTTATCCGAATGTGTTAACCTATTCTGACATTTCTTATTAAACCATTGAAAGACATATGGGAGTTACTGTTTGATTTTATGTCATCTTCTTGATTATCAGCAGACAAGAACTCACAAGGTTTTTTTTTTTTTTTAGACTAATTCATAATTGGTACAAATAAAGAATTGTTAATAAAATTGTCCATAATCTGGATTGTGCCCTACGAGGGTATGGTTGTGTAATAGTAGGAAATTTTCATCCCCACTCCCATTCATATTTACATAAATACTTATACCAACAATAAAACACCTATAAACCCCATAAATTCACTACATTTTGGATATGGAAAACACGCTGTTGGTGTGTTATTCATTTACCCATCCCTGTTTAAACGGGTGAGGAAACACGCAAAGCCACCAATTCGCCTGCAACAAAGCAATGCGCTGAGTATTATGATATGTCTGCTTTTATGTAGATATTCATCGCTGTCCTGGCCCTTTTCATACGGAGCTAGAAAAGGAAATCAACATGCTAGCGGACATAGCACACAACATCACTGTTCTACAGGTATGCACTTTTGGTGATAAATTACACTTTAATATGCAGCAGTCTAACCTTCCTCGTCACCTCGGTTCCTTGGGTGCTGTTGGGAATGTGCTCCCTGTCCAGAGTATTGGAGTCGGTGTGGCGGATGCAGTGGCTGGGGGGCCGAGGGCTTCTTGGGTCCGAAATTCGCAGTGTGATCCTGGGCGGAGGATGGTGTCAAGGGTGAGCTTGCATGCTGATGCGATAGACTGGCACTGGAGCTCTGTGGGGCTATCATAGGGTCCTGGTGTGTTGGCTGTGTCTGGTATGGAGACGTATAATTTGCTGATTAACCAGCAAAATATTTTGCTCATGGCAAACTTTCATTGAAGGCAAAATATAAACAGAAAAAGGGTAACTCCAGTGATTTTGAAGAACAGGAAGTGGGAGTTATTTCAGACTGTCAATCACTCACCTACAGTTTGGGATCCTATTGCCAAGCCCAAGGGTCTTTTAGGTGGCCATTTGAACATAAGAAGCATTAATTCCAAAAGTGATCAAATTCATCATGTGTTGTTAGACTCTAATTTAGACTTCATTTGTATATCTGAAACTTGGTTTCATAAAAGCACCCCATCAGCTGCACTGAATGTACCTGGTTTTAATATATACAGGAAAGGCAGCGAGAGTTCAGAGTGGGTGGAGTAATGGTTTATCTGAGATTATTTGGTCACATTGTACCGAACTGGAATGTATTGGTCTAAATATTATTCTGTCCCCACAAATGACTTTTGTTCTTCTTGTAATCTATCATTCACCATCTTCAAATGGCAGTTTCTATGAAAACTTAAGAGAAGCTGTTAAAAGAGTGCAATTTCAACAAAAAAGTAATTGTGATGGGAAATTTTAATATCAATTGGGAGGACAAATCAACTAGGTGTCATGTGCGGGGCTGATGTTCAGCTCCACCCATGATTGGTGGCCGTAGTTCCTGATTTGTTGTTAATTGGTTTCAGCTGGCAGTTGATTAGAGCCTAAGCTGGGCTCCCTGCTAGCCTACAGTCACACCTCTCTCTCCCCTTGCCAGACACTCACCAGCTGCTGGTCATCACCACACACATTTACACACGTGCATGTACACACACACATATCCATTCTTACTCCCTGATCCTAACACGCACTCATACACAGGCTTCCACCGCACACCTGCATCCACTTGTCATTCATTAGTCTGCCTGGTATTTATTGGGTGACAGTGGGGGCATTCAGTGTTGCGGCGTAAGTCAACATTCTCCACAGTTCAGTCTGAGTCTACCAGTCTATGGCTACTCCAGCCGATGCTGATGTCCTGGAGCGGTTGGTGTGCTTTTTTCCCATTGGACTACTCCAGCATTGTTACCCAGAGCCCACTGAGCTCCGACGCCCATTGCAAATGTTCTTCACATTATTACTGCCCTTTTTGTCCACTGCCCGGTTTGCTATGGGGGCGCGTGGGGCTCCTTCCTCGGCCAACTGAGCTTGGACATCCATCACACAAGTGATGGATGCCTTCTCTACTGGCCTAAACACTATCAGAGTTACATTTACAACCTTTACAACATATTTGTTCCATGAGGATGTATTAAATTATTCCCAATAGTCTGTTCTCTTCATTTTGTAGCTATTCTCTTGGTTGCACGCCTTCCAGTAATGTAATGCATGTTAGATTTTTGTCCAATCATATTTCAGCCATCTGTGTTGCCAAGGTCAAGAAAATCTGCCTTGGGCCTTCAGGAATTAACAGTGCTGCTCTGTAGGTTAAATTAACTGTTAAACTTATCCTGTTGCTTTAACCAATCAGATGTCTTCTGTACATCCAGGGGTACGCATAGAAGACATCCAAGAACGTCAGCATTTTCACATCTTTTGATTGGATGGTTAGACTCCTCCACCCACACTGCAGAGGATCGTAGCTAGCAAAATGCCAGTGCAAGGACTTGCTTAAGCAGCTACAATTTACTGTATTTGTTTAAATATAATAGCTGTTTTTCCACCCACAATGGCTGACAGGGGAGAGGAAAATGATTTGGTCGCTGATATTTAAGGTAAGGTAAGGGAATTACCCACAGTTCAGAGCACCATGCAGGGGTTTTTCAAGAAGAGGCTCCTGATTGGTCACCTGTTCATCACTGACCACCCCTTCACCCCTGCACGACCCCACAAAAACAAACAAACAAAAAAAAAACATGCAAACACAGAAGCATGGAAGGAACAACTCCAAACATCACTAAAAAGAAGATGTTTACATGTCAGTATAATGTAGCTCACTGGTCTGCAGTGTGTCTATAGTTGCATAATAAAACATTTTTTTTATTTACAAACAGGGAGCAATGAACAAACATTACAGTTTATTGAGCTTTGAAGTGAACATGACTCCAAATTCACGGGCCACAGAAACACATCTGCTCAAGGTTTCAAAAAAGTATTCAGCTAGTATTGTAGAGGGTGTAAGGAAAGGATGTGGAGGCGAGGCACGAGCGTGGGTCAACACAGGTTCTTTATTCACCCTCTAACATAAATACAGCCGGTGGACCAAGTCTCTGGTAGGAGAGTTTTTGCGTTCTGAGGCATGTATAACAAGCTCTTTTATACTCGTTATATAGACAGAGAGAATGCATGGCACATTAGCATAGTGATTGTCATCTAATACACATCAGTCAATACACATCATTAGCATGACATCAGCTAGCACCAGGCCCGGATGTCCTCTCCGAGGATGCATACAAAACAGTCCCGTCTGATTGCCCCCTGGGGCTCCCTGTCCGTATGTAAATTGTCCTCCGTTTCTTCCAGCCCTGATGAGTGTGAGATAGTGTCCGTCTGCAGTGTGCTGGGTCACCACAGTATATTGATTGATTATTGATTATTATTTAGTAAGCCAGTGGATGACTATAACTAAGGATTTAAGATACTGCATTTAACACATAACGTATAAATAAGGGATAAATAACTAGAAAATAAATATACCATAGCACAGACATTACTATTTCGAGTAATTTTCATCAAAAAAGTTAAATTATTTTTTTCATAATTATCTCTCTCTCTGTGAGGCTAGTGCCTGCAAGATATTAAGATCAGGCAATTGATTCCTTCTGTTCCTTGGCCTTGAAGATAAAATCATTCTTAAAATAAAAAGTCAGAATCCCACAATGCTAAGCTGCAGGTTTGTCATACACCGTTTTCAAGGTAGGGTGACATGTCATAAAGTGTCTCATTCCTTTTATACCATTTCAAGCCCTTGCAGACTCGCACACTCACACACTACTAATGGCTGCCACCTAAGTCTACAAGGGCTCAGGGCTTGAGGGCTAAAGGAGGAGATTGAGATTTGGCCATAGTGTGCTTTTACTGGGAGGCGCAGCCAACAGCATACAGCAGTGCTCTGCGCTTCAGGCGATCAGCTGACTCCTCCGGTGTTCTGACATTTTGGCATATCTATCAGAAAAACACAGGACAGATGATCGTAAAGACTTCAGTTAAATGTAAAAAACCCCGACAGGTCCTATGTGTTTAGCTCTGTATGTGTGCAAGCGTATGTGCTGCAGACAGAGCTCTGTACGGGTTTTTCCTCTGAACCAATGCTGCAAATGTGCCATTTGCCCCGTGAATGCGGGACGTTATCAGCCATATGCTGGATATGCTGGAAAATTTTCAGCATGCTAAAAATTTATTTTCCGAGGGGCTCGGCGAACAACACTGGATACCTGCGTGCTTCAGCGTGCTCTTCACTTACACAAAACTGAGCCATAACTGATTCACGTACCCCAACATATTCTCCAAATTTTTCATATGTTTTGCAAACACTGCCTAAATCATTCAGGTGTGACAGGGCCTTAAGCAAGGCAGCAGCGAGGCACCGAAGCACAGCCACCAGCTGGACAAGCGTACTTTTAAACCTTTGGGGAAACAACAGTGGGTCTGCAGTTCAATGAACGAGTGCACAGGGAAACACAGCTCTACAATGAAAAAGCAAATATTTTTAAAACTATAATTTTATAGTTAAAGTTACTATAAAATTATAAAATGAAAGCAGCCTTCACCTCTGTCATTCCTCGGGTGGAACATCTGTGCCGCTTCATCTGGACAGAAGAATGCATCCTTGGGGAGTGCAGGGACAGGGTCATTCTGTCCTTCTATAAGAACAAAGGTGACCGTCACAGCACAGCCAGCTATCGTCCAATCAAGCTGCTGTCCATCCCTGGCAAGGTAATCACTGCGGTCATCCTAAGCCGCATCCACCCCCTGTTCCTCACCAAGCGCCGCTGCCAGCAGACAAGCTTCACCCCTCACCAATCCACAGTGGATGGAATCCTTGCCTTGAGTGTCCTGGCACAACAATGGAAGGAGTACCACCAACCTCTATATGCGGCCTACATCGACCTCAAACTGTCTTCGACTCCCTAGACAGGAACGCCCTCTGGCAATTCCTTCGTGGTATTGGAGTTCCATCCAAGTACATCAACTTTTTGCAGGATCTCTACACCAACACCACATGCAGGGTACATGCCGAAGGTAACATTTCAGACCCTTTTGTCACTACCTCTGGAGTCCAGCAGGGATGCGTTACCGCGCCAAGCCTCTTCAATGTTGCAGTTGACTACTGGGTCAAGAATGCAATGGAACGCTGCCCCAATCTCGAAGTTGACTTCCACTCCCACTTCATAGACCTGTGCTATGTGGATGACATGGTGCTTTTCACCACGCATATAGACATAATCACTGAGGCAATGGAGCTGCTTGCAGAGGAAGCATTACCCCTGAACCTCATCATCAGCTGAGCAAAGGCAAAGATCCAGTCATTGTCAGACTTATTGCCACCACCACCACAAGTCATCACCATCAAAGACGAGCCAGTTGAGATTGTCAATGAGTTTGTCTATCTCAGATATAAGATCACTAGCTCCTGCTTGTTGGACTCAGAGATTATTTGCCGCCTGCAGCTGTCTTGCAGTGCTTTCGGTCGCCTCCAGAGAGTCTGGTGGAGCGGAAAGATCCGCTCGACCACAAAGTTGTGACTCTTTAACACCTGCGTGATCCCCGTGCTCCTTTACGGGTCCGAGGCCTGGACCCTCTCCACCACAGCCACCCACCATCTGGATACATTCCACTGGACCTGCCTCCATAACATCCTCGGCATCAGATGGTTCACCACACCACAAATGATGAGGTCTACAGGAGGGCAAGTTAAAGAAAGCTAAGGCAGACTTTTTCATAACCATAATCGAAAAGGCAAGAGGTAATTCAAAAGTTATCTGAAGCCTCTTAAAAAAATTATCAAGAAATCACAATAAAGAAAGGAAACAACTTGAACTTAAAGTAGATGGAAAGCATACAAATAATCCAGTCGAAGTAGCTAATGCTTTTAACAACTACTTTATTGACTCTGTAGCAACCATCCCGCAATGTTTGTCTATATACTGTATACGCGTATGTCTGCAGTTAATACAATTGAGCCTACTTTCACCATAAGAAATGTCACAAAAACAGAAGTCACAAAAGTAATTATATCTCTTTTTTTCTTCTTTTAGATTTGATTGGCGGTTGGCAACCAGCTTTCAGGTGCATTTCCGCCACATACTTCACTTTATATCACTCTTCTTCTTCTTCTTCTTCTTCTTCTTCTTCTTCTAGATCTGATTGCAGGCTGGCAACCAGCTCACAGGTGCACCACCCTATATCATCACTCTATATAAGTTAATCACTCTATATATCTGCAGCTGGAGGTGGATTCTACCACTCTCAAACCATCTCGAGCAAAGGATATATTTGGTATGGATGTAGTGATGCTTAAAGAACTGAATACAACATTAACTATTCCTATTACCAAAATTACAAATCTCTCAGTTTCTCAGGGAACATTTCTAAGTGTCTGGAAATCGGCTGTTGTTGTGCCAGTGTTTAAAAGTAACACTGTAGCTGGACTTCCGGGAAGATGGCGGAGAGACATAACACTTAAACAAAGAGCTCTCCCTAGCCGGATTAAAAATCATCGGTAAATGGCCAACTCGACATAAACGAATCAATAAACTAAGGGATGAAAACACGAAGGAACCGGGCACAAGGACAAAAACAGGGTAAAATTGAAGAATTCCTCTCCAACAACACAGGAAAAACCGCTGTACGCAAAGCCCAAAAAAACGAGATGTCCACAGCAGAGAAAATGGAGGACACCAGACTCGACAACATGAACGCTGGCATCGCCAGTTTGGGTGAAGAGTTAAGAGAATTCAAGCGACAGCTACAACAGGATTTAGCAGCTCTTAAGGAGGAACTGAAAAAAGAAATTAAGGAGGAAATCATGGACCTCCGAAGAGAAATGGAGCGTAAATTAACGGAAAACATGGAGGAGCTGCGCTCCCAGCGGGCGTGTATGACAGAAGCGCAGACCCGAATTTCGGAACTAGAAGATTGGAAAAGCGAGGCAAACGAACAACTACAGACCCTGACGACGCAAACGCAGAGGATGCAGGAGAAAATAAACGACATGGAGAGCAGATCCCGACGAAGCAATATGCGCATCTTTGGAATTCCGGAGGGCATTGAAGGCAACTCGATGACAAAATTCATGGATCAGTTCTTAAAAAAAGAACTGGAAATACCCGGAGAAACGGATCTGCAGATTCAACGGAGCGCACAGAACACCGGCACAGAACCCGAAAACAAACTCTCCACCCAGGTCAGTTGTGGTAAACTTTGTGAAATATGACATAAAGGAAAGAATCCTGACGCAAGCATGGAAAAAAAAGATACGAATCGGCGACAAACAGGTATTTTTTGACCATGACTACCCGACAGAAATCGTGCAGCAGCGGAAGAAATATGCCAATATTAAAAAAAACGCTGAAAGAGAAAAAAATTAGATTCCAAACGCCGCTAACGAAAATGAGGATTCATTGGGAGGAAGGCACAAGAACCTACAACACGGCCGAAGAGGCAGCGCGGGATATGATGGAGCGGGGCCTTGAGGTGAGCGTGCCGAAGGAGACGGCTGGAGCAGCGGCGGCCCTGAACGCACCACGACAGACGGAGTGGAGACGAGTGAACGGCGGAAGAAGGGGGAGAGACGTAGAGCAGCGGGCCCAGGACAAGCTACAAGGCTTTCAACTGAAAGCCTAGATCATAACAAAGATTAAGAAAGGCACAGAAGAAATGAAGGCCAAGAAGACAAGGTAAAAGAGAAACAGACGGCTAGGAGAGGTTTAAGTGATATTTGTTGGACATTTCTAGACTTATGACTATTACTTTGATAGTAATTAGAAGTCTAGGGAGGGCCCTTCACTCTGTGAAGACAAACCCCCCACCCACCAACAGGGACCAGTGGGCAGAAGAAAGGCCAAAGTACGGAGGTCGAGTTTTTTTAATGTGTTTTTATATAAATATGTGTTATTTTTGTTGTTAAAGGGGCTAGGAGCACAAGTTAAAAAAATGGAAAAACATGAATATGGGTAAAAATCTTAAGATAATGACACTAAACGTGAATGGTCTGAACTCACCTGTTAAAAGGGAAAGAATAATAAGAAAATTCAAGAAGGAAAAAGCTGAAATTATATTTATGCAAGAGACACATTTGAGCAAGGCAGAACATGTGAAATTAAAGAGATTTGGCTATAAGAACTCCTACTACAGTTCATTTAAGGGAGGAGCAAAAAGGGGGGTTATGATACTAATCTCAAACAAAATACAATTTGAAAGTGAACAGGAAATCCAGGATAAAGAAGGCAGGTATGTAATAATAAAGGGAAGAATAGATGGTATGCAGATCACATTAGTGAACATCTATGCCCCACCAGAAAGTGACAAGGGTTTTTTTTCAACATCTGTTTGATCTCATAGCAACACACAGTGAAGGAGTCCTAATTTGTGGAGGAGACTTAAATGCTGTCATGGATCATGAAGTTGACACAACAAGTGTTAAGAAGACAAAAAAACATGTAACAAAGTTCATAAGAAACTCACTGGCAGAAATGGGTATGGTAGACATATGGAGGGACCTACACCCACTCGAAAAAGACTATACACATTATTCAGCAGCCCATAAAGTACACTCTAGAATAGATTACTTCCTTATGAATGAAGGTGACAGACACAGGGTGAGAAATTGTTGGATTGGAGGGGCAGAAATATCAGATCATAATCCTATACACATGGAAATATATTTAAACAATAGAAAACGACAAACAACATGGAAACTTAACGTAGGACTGTTAATGATGAGAAAATGAAAGAAAGAATAAAAATAAACATAAACGAATATATCCAAGAGAATGACAATGAAGAAGTGGACCCAACAATACTATGGGACGCACTAAAAGCCGTGTTAAGGGGTAAATTAATTGTTGAAACAGGAAAAGCAAATAAGACTAAACTGGAAGCGTATGAACAAAGATGTGAGAGACTGAGGGAATTAGAACGTAAACATCAAAGCACAAATGATCCAAAAATATATCAAGAAATTAAAGAAGAAAAAACAAAGATAAAAGAAACACAAATGGATGAAATTGAAAGGAAAAATAGATATCTAAAGCAAAAATATTATGAAACAGGGCCAAAAGCCACAAAACTGCTGGCAAAACGGTTAAGAAAACAACAAACAATGAATAATGTATACAAGATTAAAGACCCCACCACAAATAAAACCACAGTTAACCCAGAAAACATCGAAGAAATTTCCATAATTTCTACCAAGAACTATACTCGCAACCTGAAGAAACAAATACTAAAGATATCAAAAAATTTCTAGACACATTGGACTTGCCATCAATAGGAAATCAACAAAATGAAAACTAACAGCAGAAATAACAACACAAGAGATCAGAGATGTGATTAAGTCACTTAAAAACGGTAAATCACCAGGTAGTGATGGATACCCTTCTGAGTTTTATAAACTGTTTATAGAAGAACTCACGCCACAACTCCTAAAGTCATTTAATTGGACGCTGAACAACAACAAAATACCTCCAACATGGAACGAAGCAATCATTTCAGTTATTTTAAAACCAGGGAAAGATAAAGAACAATGCGGAAACTATAGACCAATCTCTTTATTAAATGTAGATTATAAAATATACACAACAATTATATGTAAACGAATAAAGACATTCTTGATGGAATTGATAGAAGATGATCAAACTGGATTCATAGAGGGACGCCAAACACATGACAATATCAGGAGAACAATACATATAATTAACCAAATACATAAAGAAAAGAAAAGCGCAGTAATAATGAGTTTAGACGCAGAAAAAGCATTTGACAGGGTTAACTGGAAATTCCTATATAGTGTACTGGAGCGCTTTGGATTTAACGAAAAATCAGTACAATGCATAAGGACGCTATATCAAGAACCTGTGGCAAGAATCAAGATAAACGGTAGCTTAACAGACAAAGTAAATATACAAAGATCAACTAGGCAGGGATGCTGCTTATCGCCCACCTTGTTTGCTCTGTTCATAGAACCATTGGCTCAAGCGATACGACAAAATAAGAAATTAAAAGGTGTAACAATAAAGGGGGCGGAACACAAGATTGGGCTATTTGCAGACGATATTATAGTTTACCTTGAACAACCAGATAAATCAATAATGGAAATGATGAACTTGATAGAAAATTTTGGAAAATTATCAGGATACAAGATAAACATAAACAAAAACACAATACTGACATTCCACTATAACCCTCTAAACCAGATAACTGATAAGATCAAACTAAACTGGAACCAAAAAGAAATAAAATACCTTGGAGTGAACATACCTAAAGACCTAAGCAAAATATATAAAGCAAACTATGATAGGTTGGAACAAGAAATAAAAAAAGATATTGATAGATGGTCAATCTTAAATATGGATCTGAATTCAAAAATTGAGACAGTCAAAATCAGCATACAACCTAGATTACTTTACCTCTTCCAGGCTATACCAACAGAGATTCCAGATGCCCAATTCTCAAAGTGGGACAGGATGATATCGAGATTTGTTTGGGGAGGTAAAAAAACCAAGAGTGAAATATAAAACCCTCCAATTACCAAAAGAGAAAGGAGGCATGGGCCTACCGAGTCTAAAGGAATATTACTACTCAGCACAAATAAGATATATCATATGTTGGTGCGACGAGGGATATGAGGCAAAATGGAAAGAAATGGAAAAAGGAAATTGAGGGACTCCCAGTACAAAGCATAATAGGGGATAAAGATGCATATAAGCAAATCAAACAAATAGACCCAATCACTAAATTTACTTTAGAACTGTGGTATAAAATAGTAAAAAAATATAATATAAGGGAAGACATAAAACTATTGAAATGGGTAGCATTTGACAGTCAGTTTGAACCGGCAAAACAAGATAGGGGATACAAAAATCTGGTGAACCAGGGAATCACAGCATGGGGCAATATCGGAAAAAAAGATCTCGGGAGCTTTGTAAATATCAGGAGAAAATTTAAATTAGAAAGATCGGAATTTTTCAGATATCTGCAGATGAGAGATTACTATATGAAGAAGATTAGGCATAACCTCCAAACAGATGTGAACGAGATTATACAACTTATTTTAAGCTCATATGCAGGAAATAAAATAAGAATTATTTCAAAACTATATCAGAAACTTATGACAAACAATCATACAAGTAACTATATAAAGGAGAAATGGGAGAAAGAGCTCAATTTAAACATAACAGAAGAAAGCTGGCAGGAAATATGGAAAACACAACACACATCAACAAATTCAAGGGCATGGAGGGAATTTGGATGGAAAAACCTGATTCGCTTTTTCATTACACCACAGATTCAAGGAAAATATACAAATACCCAATCTTTATGCTGGAGGGGATGTGGGGCTCAAAATGCAGACCACTCACATATGTTTTGAAATGCTACAAAATATCATCATTTTGGAAATCTATGCATGTGACAATACAGAGGATATTAGGATATAATATACCAATGAACTGTAACCTGATGTACTTATGTGATCTTAAAAAAGACAATGTTATACAGGCTGAGGACAGATATCTAGTTAAAATCTTGTTGATTGCATGTAAAAAAACTATCACAAAAAAATGGCGATCAGAAGTTCTTCCTGACCAAGAACAATGGACTGACATTGTTGAGGACATACGTATGATGGAAAAACTAACATATCGACGAAGAATGCAAGAAGGAATATGGGAGAAAAAATGGCGGAAATGGACACACTACAAAGTGCAACAACGAGGCAGAAATTGAAAGAATAACCAAAGACACTGAAAAAAACAGAAGAATTAAGAGATGGAAACTAAAAACTTGATGCTCCAACATTTGTCCCCCCCCCTTTTATTTATTTATTTATTTTTTTTTATTTTTATTTTTTTATTTTTATTTATTTTATTTTTTTTTTATTTTTCCCTACCCTAACCCCTTTGTTTTTTAAATGTAGAATGTGATCTGAATGCATTATATATGATGAAAAATGAATAAAAATCTAAGTTACAAAAAAAAAGTAACACTGTAATTAGAAGTCTCTCAACTTCTAATTACAGGCCTATAAGCATTCTACCTACACTGTCAAAGGTTGCAGAGAAATTGGTAGCTCAGCAAATTATCTGCAATCTGAACACAAGTTCATTTGCCCTGCACCCAATGCAGTTTGGCTTTAGGGCAAATTATTCAACAGAGACAGCCATCTGTTATTTTACTGAAAAAAAAAAAAAGTCTGTCTTGGATAAAGTTGGTGTTGGAGCTGTGTTTCTTGAGTTCAGAACAGCTTTTGGCACTGTGAATCACAGAATTTTTATGTCTAAATTACAGTCATGTGAAAAAATTTGGACACCCTGTAAAAGCCTCTGTGTGTGTGTGTGTTTACATACTTGGACATATGACTATTTAATATCAATGTTAAAAATACTGGGAGATTCATGTAATACAACAAAACAATTAAAAATGAATTAAAGACTTTTTTTTTCAAATTTTCTGTAAAATGTTAATTCTAAACAAATAGTGAGGAATAAATTAGGATGCCCCCATTTTTAAGACACTCCCACATTCATTCCCACTTAAAATGGCTAAAATAAATGCTAAAAAATGCAAATTAAATACAAAAACAAGGTTAGACACAGATATGTGAAGATTTCTTAATAAAGAACTGAATATTTAAAGGGGTGCCCACATTTTTTCACAAGAATGTATCTAGTTTCAGTTATTCCTACAATACACTTTAATGGATAGAATCATATTTATCAAACCTCTGCCCTTCACCAATCCACAGGTGTCCCACAAGGCTCAATCATGGGTCCACTATTATTCACATTATACATAAATGATCTTCCATCCATTTGTCCTAATGCTTACATCCAAATGTATGCAGATGATGCTGTCATTTATATATGTGATAACAGTATGAAACAGGTTGCTGATGAACTTACAAACACCTTTACTCATGTAACAACATGGTTAAATCTATCTTGTCTGCAGCTAAATTTCTCTAAAAAGATGTCCATGTTTTTCACCAAGTCCAAAAACATTAACAGTTAGAGACAGATGTTTTTGTTTCAGGGGAGAGGCTACAGGTTGTGTCTGAATTTAAATATCTTGGAGTTGTCATAGACTCTAAACTTTCTTTCAAGACAAAGGTGAAGAAGGTCTGTAACAGTCAAATTCAATCTATAAAATTTTATATTTACTCGCAATTACACATCAACTGAGGCAGCTAAGATGCACATGTACTCTGGTCTTTTCTCATATCACTTACTGTTTAACAACATGGTCACAGGTGTGGTATAGGGAAATGAGGCACTTTATTGTGAAGTGCACTGTGGTAATGTGGGACTTCCTGTCACATCATCCCCACTGCCCTATATAGTGGGTGGCCACCATGTTATGGCCTCTTTATGCCGAACGCCCTCTGTACATAGTTCCATAATAAAGCTGAGTTTGACACAACCATCATCTTGCCTCATTCATCACCAGGTATTTCATACATAACATTTGGCAACTGAGGATTAACGTATGGAGGCATGCATTACACCACTCTGTCCCTTCCTCAAGCTCCTGGGCGAGCCACTGGTTCCATGGCTGCATTGGTTGGAGGCCTATCAAATGTATATTATGGCGCTGGACCTCGGGAAACTCTATAAGGTGAGGGTGCGGGTGCTTCTCGTTCACAACCTGAGTACTGAAAGCCAGCGGGTCATACGGACGCTTGGCGTGGTGGACTCGTATGAGGACGTCGTGGAGCTGCTAGCTAAATGTCTCTCCACCCCAGACAGCGTGACTGTTCAAAGAATTTGTTTTCGCTGGAGACGCCAGCGTGTAGGTGAGCCTATCTGCCAGTATGTCATTGACTTGAAGCAGCTAGCTAGTGAGTGTCGTTTTGGACCACTTGAAGATGAGATGATGCGTGACCAACTAGAAGAGGACGTGCAATGCTGAGCTGCATGCAAGGCTATTAGTTGCGCCTAATGACTTGACATTAGCTGGAGGAGTTGAGCTAGCTCTCCGGTTGAAAGCCGTTGATAAGCTAGCTGTGGAGCTAATTTGGCACCAGCCACAGAAGCAGCCGGAGCCACCCGCCTCAGCTAATGTTGTGGACCCTGATAGCGAGGATAGTTTGGACGAAGAGTACTGGGAAATCAATGCTGCCAGCCGAAGGTCTGGCCCGGGAAACCCCCGCTGCAGGGGTTGTGGGTCCGTATTGCACTGCCATAAAGCAAAGGACTGCCCGGAAAGAGGAAAACGTTATAGTAGATGTGGACGCTTGAATCACTACACCAGGGTGTGTCGTTTGTCTTACCCGGGAAACCCACGGGAGAAATCACCCCGCCCACCCCCGATGAACACTGGGAGCGAATAGTATGAAGAGCTAATGGACACCCTTGCTTTCAAGTCAAGCAGTTATCGCTCAGTGTTGCTACCCATGCCAATGAGCTACACCATGGTATGCTCCAGATGCCTCTGTACTTGGCCGCAGTTGTGTAGGGGGGTCTGCAGTTATGATGGGTGTACACTACAACGTTTATAGAAAGAGGATGAGGCCAGACCGACGAGCATGGAGTTTACTGCATGGTCAGCAGCAGCACATCGGGCTGAGTAAAATTCCACTTTGGGTTATGGACTTGGTTCGGATTGGGGTGATGAACGACCATGGCAAAGATGGGCCAATGACAGCCAGCAAAACATCAAACACATCTATGGATAGTGGTGGAGTTGGAGCAGCGTGCTTCCGGTAGTCCGATGGCCGATGAAGCATGCCAACCCTGCTGTGGCGTGTCCTGAGGATGCTCCAGGTGGTGAGGCTGGATGGGAGTCAGTGATGGCGGTGTGGGATCCGGGCTCCGCTGTTTAGAAGATCAGCCATTGCTCCGGGGGCCTGCTGCCTCCAGGGGTACGCTTGCTGAGGGGCTGCCCTGGGCCCCCCCCATGCCGGTTCCATCTTTCCAACCCAAGGGACTGTGGTAGCACTTTATTTATAGTTCTGTGTGTGCATGTTATGTTGTGGGGTTGTGTATATATTTGTGTGGTAGTATAGGAGCACGGCAGATATTTTTTTTTATAGTTTGAATAAAAACTCTTTTTGTTATTTGGTGGCAGAATAATCCACCATGCCGTGCGGGCAGTGTGGCAGTCCACCCACCAGTCCTATTTTAGGTTGTTTTGTGTGAAAGTGTTAGGCCAGTGTAGTACATTTGTTTCTATTATTTTACAGCGTGATTCGGGTTCCAAGTTGGGGCGGGTTTTGATTATGCGTGTTTTTGAACTTTTTAAGGGGGGGAGGAAATGTGGTATAGGGAAATGGGGCACTTTATTGTGAAGTGCAGTGTGGTGATGTGGACTTCCTGTCACGCCACTGCATTGCCCTATATAGTGGGCGGCTACCATGTTATGACCTCTTTATGCGGGATGTCCACGCTGGTGCCTGCCGTGTACTGCTCTGTACATAGTTCCATAACAAAGCTGAGTTCAACACAACCATCATCTTGCCTCATTCATCATCACGTATTTCACACATAACAACAGGCTGGCATCACTGCTCTTAAGCCATTAGAATCCTTATACAAACTAACACTTACAGTTCTTGACAAGAAATGGGTACATTATCATCATTGTCCAATGCTAAAAAAAATGAATCTGTTGAACTGGGAAAATTTGATTAAACGTAAATATTTGTCTTATGTATAAGATCATCCATAACTTGACCTCTCCTCCACTTAGAGAGTTTGTTACCATAACAACAATTGAATAGCGTGTCACAAGAGGTGCAGCAAGAGGGGACTGCATTATTCCATTCAGAAAAAGCTGTCATGGTGGCCGCTGGGCCGTCATCAGCCTCGGCTGTGCACACACCTGCCACCAATCATCAGCGGACCTTAAAAGCCGGTGTCACTGATGGCTCAGCATGGAGTCGTCTGCCTACTTCGCCACACAATGCATCATGGACTCATCCTCTCGCCAGAGCATCCACGACGCAGTCTCGCCAAGCTTCGCCACGTAAGAGCCAAAGTAATTTACCTTGTCAAAGTGTTAACCCCTGTGCACAGGTGGACCTCCCTGGCGGCGGACTAGTCTCCCCGAATAACGGAGCCTCTCCTCCTCCTCCTCGGAACTCCTCCATCTCTCCACAGCACCAAGCGTCACCCACACCGAGCCACTGCGAGCCGCAGAGCCAGCGCGAGCCTTCCAGCGCCACCTGCAAGTAAGCAGTACTCATCATTACATCTCTGTATTGCGAACAGCACTAATCTATTTGTGCTTGTGTGTTCCAGGGTTGCCAGGTTGCGGCAGGACTCGCTCAGCCCCAGCGGTTCCACAGCATCACACTCACTCACACCTTCACACACATTACACACCTGATTCAATTAATAATTGTCAAAATAGTCTACTCGTGTCAGTGTCTGTCTCCTGGGTCAAACAGCCATGTCAGTACGACTCCGTCAAGACGACCCAGCAGACAGCATGCTGTCGCGCCGTCTAAACACCCTTAGCGACCAGGAAGACCTAATTCACCATCAACAGACAGTTATTTTGAATCAATTAACTCTAATTAACCATCGGCTGGATCGCCTGGAAGGACTCCAGGCGTTCCCCCCGGTCGCCGGGGCGTCACCAGCCCCTGCTAATTTTCCGGCTAGTCAGGCCCACCAGCCTTCCTCACCTCACCTCACCCCCATGCTTACCCCCGCCCGCTTTATCGGCAAACTCAGGAAGGCACGAGGTTTCCTGCTGCAGTGTGAAACAGTTTTCCATCGTGTTCCCGGCGATTTTCCCATGGATCATAGCAAAATCGGGTTTAAATTTCCAATCTGCTCGAGGGCAGAGTGTTAGCTTGGGCTTACGTGATCATGGCGAGACCCAGCTACGCTCAATTAACTTACCAACAATTCGGAGCAGATTTCCTGGAAATTTTTGATTACACGGATCGGGATGCGGTGTTAGCTGACCGCCTATTAAATCTTCAGCAGGGCAGTAAATCTGCAGCCGATTCTGCCGTGGACTTCCGGGTTTTAGCTGCAGAGGTGGGGTGGGGGGACTCAGCGCTGTGTAATATTTTTCTCCGCGGCCTTAGCTCAGAGCTGAGGGATGAGTTGGCATGGGAGAAACCTGACAGACTAGGTGAACTAATCTCACTAGCCGTTAGTGTTGATAACAGGCTGAAGGAGCAGGCAGCAGAACGTAGGGCTGCCAGCAGCTCGGTGAGACCATGCCCCCGCTCCTCTCGGCCATCCCTGCCGGCTCTGCCTCCACCAGAGGGACTTCCGGGGCAGGAGAAGATGATTATAGGACAGTCGGGTGTGTCGGCATGTGAGAGACAGCGCCGAAGGGATTTGGGCCTGTGCTTTTACTGTCGTAGTTAGTCCCATGGGGTGGCTGAGTGTAACAATCAGTTAAAAGGGGAGGTCCGTGGGTCACAGTAGGGGGACTCACGGACAAAGACCAGAAAAAGCCCCTCACCCGTTGTCTCGTAGCCATTAGACTACTCTACAAACACAGAGAACACACAACACACGCTCTTATTGACTCTGGGGCTGAGCAAAGCTTCATTTCTGAAGACCTGGCAACCCGGCTGGGCCTCAGTTGTCAACCACTCCACCCGCCTGTCAACCTTCTCACGCTGTCTAAGACCCCGCTCACCACTGTTTCCCGCCAGACGGCCCCTGTTTCGCTGATTACCTCTGGAAACCATCGGGAGGATATCTGGTTCTGGGTGCTGCCCATCTCCACGTCGCCTGTTATCCTGGGTTACCCATGGCTACGCCTTCACAACCCCACATTTGATTGGCAGGTGGGGAACATTACAGCTTGGAGCTCCTTCTGTCTCAGCGCCTGTCTCCGGTCTGCAGCGTGTGCCCCCTCGGTCTCCGTGACCCCGCCCACACTTCCGCCTCCAGATCTGTCCAGAGTACCAGAGGTCTACCACGATCTGGGAATAGTATTTAGTAAGTCACGGGCGCTGTCCCTTCCCCCCCACCGGCCCTACGACTGTGCGATCAACCTCCGGGCAGGGGCCCCATTACCGGCGAGTCGATTATACAGCCTGTCAGCTCCAGAGCGGGAGGCCATGGACACGTACATTAAGGAGTCCCTCAGCTCTGGAATCATCCGTCCATCCTCTTCAGTGGTGGGGGCAGGTTTCTTCTTTGTGGGAAAGAAGGACGGTTCCCTGCACCCCTGCATCGACTTCCGGGGTTTGAATGAAATCACCGTCAAGGACAAGTATACATTGCCCCTGATGAACTCGGCCTTTGACTCCCTCCGGGGGCATCGTGGTTCACAAAGCTGGACCTTCGCAACGTTTATCATCTGGTGCGCATCAGGGAGGGCGACGAATGGAAGACGGCTTTCCGGACCCCAAGCGGCCACTTTGAATATCTTGTGATGCCATTTGGGTTAAACAACGCTCCGGCCGTCTTCCAGCGTTAGATCAATGATGTCCTCTGGGATTTTCTGAACTTCTTTGTGTTTGTGTATTTGGACGACATCCTGATCTTCTCACGCATGTTGGAGGAGCACCAGGTGCAGTCGTGCAGTGCCTCCTGGAGAACCAGCTATTCGTCAAGGCCGAGAAGTGCGAATTCCACATGGATACAACGTCCTTTTTGGGGTTCATCATCGCCCATAACCAAGTGCGCTCGGATCCAGTTAAGGTCAAGGCGGTGGTGGATTGGCCCACTCCTACATCGAGAAAGCAGTTACAGGGGTTCTCAGGCTTTGCCAATTTTTACCGTTGGTTTGTGCCGAGGTTCGGGATCATCGCTCGCCCCCTGACCAGCCTTACATCCCCTAAGACCCCCTTCCACTGGAGTGAGGAGGCTGCCGCAGCATTTGGGTAGCTGAAGGACGAGTTCGCCTCTGCCCGCGTTTTGACCCAGGTGGACCCGGACCTGCAGTGCTTGGTGGAGGTGGACGCCTCGGACTCTGGAGTTGGGGCGGTTCTTTCCCAGTGCTCCCTCGTGGATGGGGTGATTCGCCCGTGCGCCTTCTTCTCCCACCGGCTGATGCCTGCCGAGAGGAACTACGGCATCGGGGACAGGGAGTTGCTGGCTGTCAAACTCGTCCTGGAGGAGTGGAGGCACTGGCTGGAGGGGGCTGCCCAGACGTTCATTGTGTTGACAGACCATAAGAACCTGGAGTATCTCTGGACGGCCAAGCAGCTGAACTCCTGCCAGGCGTGCTGGTCTCTCTACTTTGGGCAGTTTAACTTTACCATCACCTACCGGCCAGGGAGCAAGAATACCAAGCCGGACGCCCTCTCCAGGCAGTTCGAGGTAGAGCCGTCTGGGGACCATGATGAGACCATCCTGCCAGCATCCTGTGTGGTGGGCGCCCTCGTGTGGGAGATCCGGGACAAAGTCAGGAAGGCACAGGAGAATGAGTTTGTTCGTCCCCTCGTCGGTCAGGGGTGAAGTTATCCAGTGGGGCCACGCCTCCAAGTTGGCATGCCCTCCGGGAATCTCTCGCACCGTCAACCTGCTCCAGAGAGCCTTCTGGTGGCCAGGGCTGAGGAGGGATGTGACCAACTATGTCCGGGCCTGTGCTCAGTGCGCTACTGGGAAATCATCATCCTCCCCCCCGGCAGGTCTTCTCCATCCTCTGCCGGTCTCTTCTCGCCCCTGGTCCCATGTCGCCCTGGATTTTGTGACAGGCCTGCCCCCTTCGGACCATTTCACCATTGTGCTGACAATAGTGGATTGCTTCTCCAAGGCTGCCCATTTTATACCACTCCGGGGGTTGCCTTCGGCTCAGGAGATGGCGGACCTCCTGGTTCAGCATGTGGTTCACCTTCACGGAATCCTTGCGGACATCGTCTCAGATCAGGGCCCGCAATTCATTTCCCAGGTCTGGAAGGCGTTCTGCATGACGTCGGGGGCCACGGCGAGTCTGTCTTCAGGGTATCACCCACAGAGTAATGGTCAGTGAGAGCGAGCCAACCAGGAGCTGGAGGCTGCACTCCGCTGCGTCATCTCGTCCTGTTCTTTATCTTGGAGTACATTCCTGCCCTGGATTGAGTAGGCACACAATGCCACGGTGTCCTCAGCAACGGGAGTGTCTCCGTTCAAGGCCTCTCTGGGGTATGACCCCCCGCTGTTCCCGGAGGAGAAGGAGGTGGCTGTTCCGTCCGTGCAGGCTCGTGCCAAACGCTGCCGCCGGATTTGGACCATCATCCGCAGAGCCCTCCTCAAGACTGCAGAACGCAATATTCAGGTGGCTAACTGTCATAGGAGACCTGCGCCGGATTAACAGGTGGGGCAGCAGGTTTGGTTATCCACGAGAAATATCAATGTGCCGGCCAAGAAACGCAAACTGACTAAACGTTTCATCGGTCCATACGAGATTACTCGTATTATTAACCCAGTGACTGTACGCCTAGCTCTCCCCCCTTGCATGCATATCTGCCCCTCTTTTCATGTCTACCAGGTGAAGTCCTGCATCTCCGACCCCCTGTGCCCGCCCCCCGTGGCGTTCCCCCCCCCCCCCCCCCGAGGATGATAAACGACCACCCCGGCTTGGGGAGTTACTGCCATCTTGGATGTCTGTCGCTGGTGGTCGGGGGTTTTCAGTATTTGGTGGACTGGGAGGGGTTTGGTCCTGAGCACCATTCCTGGATTCACCCAGCATTGATTCTGGATAAACAACTCATCCGCGATTTCCATCGGGCACATCCAGCTAAGATGGGGAAGGTGCCTGGAGGCACCTCTAGAGGGGGGAGTACTGTCATGGCGGCCGCTGGGCCGTGATAAGTCTCGGCTGCACACACACCTGCCGCCAATCATCAGCGGACCTTAAAAGCCAGCGTCACTGATGGCTCAGCATGGAGTCGTCTGCCTACTTCGTCACACAATGCGTCACGGACTCATCCTCTCGCCAGAGCATCCCCGACGCAGTCTCGCCAAGCTTCGCCACATAAGAGCCAAAGTAATGTACCTTGTCAAAGTGTTATCCCCTGTGCACAGGTGGACCTCCCTGGCGGCGAACTAGTCTCCCCGAATAACGGAGCCTCTCCTCCTCCTCCTCGGAACTCCTCCACTCTCCACAGCACCAAGCGTCACCCACACTGAGCCACTGCGAGCCGGCAGAGCCAGCACGAGCCTTCCAGCGCCACCTGCAAGTAAGCAGTACTCATCATTACATCTATGTACTGCAAACAGCAGTAATCTATTTGTGCTTGTGTGTTCCAGGGTTGCCAGGTTGCGGCAGGACTCGCTCAGCCCCAGCGGTTCCACAGCATCACACTCACTCACACCTTCACACACATTACACACCTGATTCAATAAATAATTGTCAAAATAGTCTACTCGTGTCAGTGTCTGTCTCCTGGGTCAAACAGCCATGTCAAAAGCATTTTCAATCAGTCTGTATTCTCTGTTAAAGCTGCATTAGAATGGAATTGTATCCCCAAATCTATCAGAGAATTGGATTCATATAAATTATTTAAAGTTTGTTCAAAGCAATGACTAACTGACAATCAGCTCTGCCAGCACTAAAATTAAGTTGCATTTTTTGAATAGCCTCTGTTTCTGTGCTGAATTCCTCTTGTTGCCACCTGCTGCTGTCTTAGTTTGTCTCTATGTGCCTGCATGTATGATTTATTTTTGCCTTGTTTTTTGTTATGTACATATTTTTGTTTGCTTCTGTTTTGTATGTTGCTTTTGTGTCTAATAATTCTATTTACTAAATGCGGTTTAACTTAGTTCATATTTAACTAACACCAACATTTATCATCTTATTGTTTTGAATGATTTGTACTGTTTGCCACATGTTTAAATGTTAAATGTCTTAATCACATGTTTTAGTGACAATAGCCTATAACATATAGGATGTTTTAATATGCTTTCATATTAATGCCATTATTTTTGTTATTAGTTTTTCTTCTATAATTCTTGTAATTTTATATTCATTTGTTTTTACTTTTAGGGTGACTTGTAACATCTGTCCAGGGACTACAGATAAAAAATGACCTTTTGGCTAGTTCTGGCACATTTACAAAACTATTCATTAATGTGCACTGTCCCTGCTAAATAAACCAAATAAATAAATAAAAATTTCAGACTTTCAGACTTTCAGTTTAGTCTGAAGCAACATTTCAGGTGTGAAAAATTCCCTGATGATCCAGACCAAAGAGCCTAAATTTGGTTCAGCAAAAAGAGGTGGTCTCAGTCCGGATCAAACTCAACCTTGGTCCGGTTTGTTCAGAGTGTGAAAGCAATTTTCGAGAAGTCTGGCTTTTCGGACCAAACACAGGAAGTTAAGGCAGCCGATAAGAGGGAAAATGAGCCACAGTAGGACGTGGAGAGAGGGAAAGACTGAGATATTAAATTAAATATGGTCCGTTGGCAGCATAAATACTCAATTAAAATAAAATCATAAAAATGCAGAAACTTACCTGATATTTTCAGAAGGGATGTAACAGAGAGATTGGAGGAGCAATGCCTGCTGAAAATCATCACGGCTGATGAGAAGGACAAGCATAATTGTAATTTCATATATTAAAAAAATAAAAAGTGTAATTTCCCAGTTTGGGATCAAAAAAGTACATCTATCTATAATATTCTAACCTCACAAAGCTAATTCACAGATTAATATGAAGGAGTCTGAACAGGTTTCCACGTAAAGCATGGTTACCAATGTGTCCACAGCTGATGAAAGTGACTTGATTGATTGGTAACTGCAGCTTCTGTGCTGTTGAAAGCACCAAGGTGCTGATACCTCGGTTCCAGAGCTTTGGCAGAGGTATGCATTCTCGGATTATCACCAAAATGTTATGGATTCCTCTCTAGCCCAAATACCATCTGTGGCAAAAATTTCATCCAAATCCATATAGTAGTTTTGGAGTATTCTTTCTAACACTGTGAGAAGATAAGAGCCTTGGTGGAGATATGCATTCTCCGATAATCACCAAAATATTATGGGTTCCTCTTTTACCCAAGGACCACCTGTGGCAAAAATTTCATCCAAATCCATCTAGTAGTTTTGGAATATTCTTGCTAACACATTGTGGGAAGATACGAGCCTTGGTGGAGGTATGCATTCTCAGATCATCCAAGTCCATCCAATAGTTTTGGAGTATTCTTGCTAACACATTGTGAGAAGATAAGAGCCTTGGTGGAGGTATGTGTTCTGGGATCATCACCAAAAAGTTATGAGTTCCTCTCCAGCCCAAGGACCACCTGTGGTAAAAATTTTGTCCAAATCTATCTCGTAGTTTTGGAATATTCTTGCTAACACATTGTGGATTTTATAAGCTGGGCTTGAACGCAATCGACACTATCTTTTCAACGAGGAAATCGGGTCCGGGGGAGCCCATTTGTCCTGCGGGCACGGCTGCCGCAGGTTACATCAAGGACACATACAATTGGAAACTTATGTGTCTGAGTGATCTTTCAGTTGAAGATATAGAAGATATATATCTATTTGGAGCTACGGTCTCAGGACTTCTACTGATCGGCTTTGGGATAGTCCTGGTGTATCGCAAATTAAAGAAGATGGACAGAGCTTATCAAAAAGCTGACCCAGCGAAGCTCTCTCATCAATTCGACCAGCTGGCGAGGACCCTAATAGCGGCTAATGGAGAACTGTACAGGAAGATTGAAAACAACACGGTGGCACTAATAGCTCTCCAGGATATGATTTCAAAGCCTGGCAACGTTGGAATTGGAGCACTGAACCTGTAAGAGAATGGAAAGTTTTTTCTCTGAAGTCAGTGCTATTCGACCTGTTTTTGGTGCCCTCAGCATTCAGTCCTCCCGATGAACAACAGTATAATATAATACCACTTATTGGTAGCTTTATTCTTCATATAATCAATTCTTCATTAACTTTAGGCCATGTACCGCAGGCTTTTAAAACGGCTGTAATTAAACCCTAATCAAAAAGCAACGCTAGATCCAGGAGCTTTAGCTAACTATAGACCAATCTCTAATCTCCCTTTCATTTCCAAAATCTTAGAAAGAGTTGTTGCTACGCAATTATTTGACCACCTGCAGGGAAATGGTTTACTTGAAGAGTTTCAATCTGGGTTTAGAATCCATCATAGTACTGAAACAGCCTTAGCGAAGGTCACTAACGACCTCCTCATTGCATCTGATAATGGACTAGTTCTGTACTTGTCCTTTTAGATCTTAGTGCAGCTTTTGATGCTATTGATCATAATATTCTACTTGATAGATTAGAACACTATGTTGGACTTAATGGAACTTCGTTGCAGTGGTTTAGATCTTATTTATCTGATAGGTTCCAGTTTGTTCATGTAAATGATGAGTTTTCTTTCAGCTCAAAGCTTAGTCATGGAGTTCCACAGGGATCTGTGCTAGGCCCTACTCTTTTTAGTTTATATATGCTTCCATTAGGCAACATTATTAGAAAGCACTGTATACATTTTCATTGTTATGTAGATGACACACAATTATACCTGTCAATGAAGCCAGATGATACTAATCAATTAGCCAAATTAGAAGCCTGTCTTAAGGAAATCAAAGCTTGGATGACTTGTAATTTCCTGCTATTAAATTCAGATAAGACTGAAGTCATTCTTGTTGGTCCAAAAAACCTTAGAAATTCCTTTCCAAATCAAACTTTCAGTTTGGACGCAGTTACTCTTTCTCTTAATAGCTCTGTGAGGAACCTTGGAGTTATTTTTGATCAGGATTTGTCCTTCAATTCACATATTAAATTTGTTTCTAAGACTGCCTTCTATCATTTGCGTAATATTGCCAAGATTAGGAGCATCTTGTCTCAGAGTGATGCTGAGAAGCTGATCCATGCTTTTGTTAGCTCGAGATTAGATTATTGTAATTCTTTATTATCAGGCTGTCCTAAAACATCTTTAAAAAGTCTTCAGCTGATCCAAAATGCTGCAGCAAGAGTGTTAAACAGGTACTAGAAAGAGAGATCATATCTCTCCGGTTCTGGCCTCCCTTCATTGGCTTCCCATAGAGTTTAGAATTAAGTTTTAAAATCCTTCTTCTCACTTACAAAGCTCTAAACAATCAGGCTCCTTTTTATTTAAAAGATCTGATACTACCGTATTATCCTAACAGAGCACTACGCTCTCAAAATGCAGGATTACTTGTAATACCTAGAATCTCCAAAAGTACAATGGGAGGCAGAGCCTTCAGTTATCAAGCTCCTCTCCTGTGGAATCAGCTGCCAATCTGGATTCGGGAGTCAGATTCGATCTCTGTTTTTAAGAATAGGGCTAAAACCTACCTTTTTGATCTAGCCTACAATTAGGGAGGGATCATGTGTTTCTGAACCCTCCCTTAGTTTATGCTGCTAATAGGTTTAGTCAGCCGGGGGACCTCCAGTAATGCACTGGGCCTCACTCCTTTCCTCACTCTCTATGAAATATTTTTTTTGCTGGTCATTAACATTTGTTTGTTCTCTCCCATAGATTGAGTCCCCATCGTGCTGTTTGCTCTCTACATGTCTGTTCTTTTCTTCTTCTCTATCCCCTCACCCCCCAGCCAGTCGCAGCAGATGACTGCCCCTCCCTGAGCCTGGTTCTGCTGGAGGTTTCTTCCTGTTAAAAGGGAGTTTTTTCCTCTCCACCGTCGCCAAGTGCTTGCTCACAGGGGATCGCCTGATTGCTGGGGTCTTTCTGCAACTGTGGGGGTCCCCCCTACAGTTGATAGTGCTATGAGATGACTGTTGTTGTGAAATGGCGCTATATAAATAAAGTTGAATTGAATTGAATTGAATAATTGTTTCCCCTTCATAAACATTGGTGTACAGTATCTGGACTCTCAAGGACAGCTTTGTCTGACTCAGAGTATTCCATCTGCCGTGTTCAAGGACATGTGCCTCTACCTTCAGACACTACTCATAACATCTGCTGAAAGAGAGACTATTGCTGTTCACCTAACTGATAACTGCCACCCTTGCATCCAATACACACACAACTGACCCACTTATACTGACGAAGACACATTCATTCACTGTTCTCTCTCTGTGCTGTTTGTCATTGTGTGAATTCTATTGTCTGCTAATTGTGCATTTGAGAGTTTTTTTCTTGTAATCACAATATTGGTCATAAAAATGAGCTTTATTTTGATCAACAATGCTTTTTTCTCTCTCCTATTGTGTCTTCCCCTCCCCTTGCCTTCTATTCCCCTCCTGCTGACAGGCGCCTCCATGGCTCGCCGCATCATTGGGAAGTGCCTATCAGGCGTACCCAATGTCAAGTCAAATTCCTCGTATGTTGTGTTTGTGACTAGAAAAGCGCTATATAAGTGCAGGTTAGTTAGTTAGTTAGTTAGTATGTTTACTTGTTTATTTACTTGTAAATGTGCTTGGCAATAAACTTTATTCTGATTCTGATTCTGATTCTGAGACGAGATGAATCTTGGTGGAGGTATGCATTCTCAGATCATCACCAAAATATTATGGGTTTCTCTCTAGCCCAAGGACCACCTCTGGTAAAAGTTTCATCCAAGCCCATCCAATAGTTTTGGAGTATTCTTGCTAACACATTGTGAAAAAATAAGAGCCTTGGTGGAGGTATATGTTCTGGGATCATCACCAAAATGTTATGGGTTCCTCTCTAGTCCAAGGATCACCTCTAGTAAAAATTTTGTCCAAGTCCATCCAGTAGTTTTGGAGTAAACGCATGCACAGTGAAAATAGTGCACATGCCTATACTGTCGGTGGCAGCCAAGAGACACCAAACTGCTTTGAACAGCTGCAGTCCAAACAAAAGAAGAGCACGGTGGCAGATGTTTTAAATGGCGGAAGTGAGGGAGATACGTGAGTACAGTGACAATCAAGACAAGCAGGAGCTTTTGCTGTTTAGTGGCAGAGGAAGAAAACAGATGGGGAAAAAGACGGACATTTGTTCACCCAGTATTGGCGGATTGCTCAGGACTTAGATGTGGCGGGAGTTTCTGGGTGAATAAGCAATTCACTGCGACCATTTGCAGGTGAGGAATGTTGAGACTTGGAGTTTTTAACGAGTTTTTAACAAGTTTTACCTCGTCCTTCCTCTGCAAAACTAAACAGCAAAACCAGTGTGAAAACAATCACTGTGATGAATAAATGGTGTAGCACCCACAATTTCGTTGTACTGTACTGCAGTACAATGACAAAAAAGCCTATTCTATTCTATTCTATTCTAGTTGCTGAAAATGTTTTTTTTTTTTCTAGTAACCACAATTTTATAACAGTTCAGCTGCACATGCTGTAAAAAAAAGTTGCTTTGTTGTGCTGTCAAAAAGTTGCACTGCTACCTCTAGTGGCCTGGTGAAAGAATAATTTCATATTCCTCTGTATTATTCTTTCAAATTTTATGTCTGATATATTTTTGGTGCATTTTATGAGCAATTATTTTGCTTTTTTCTCTATGGCCTTCATGTCCCAGAGTCTGGGCGGATGTGCGTGTGAGTGCATGTGGGTGCAGGTCAGCAGAAATGTGAATGATGACACAGGGTACACTGATAATCTCTGTTTTATGGACTTGCTCTGCTAGTTTCTCGTGTGACCAAGAAATGTGCCAAAACTCCCAGTTCCTGGAGATTAGATTTATGGACACTTTGCTAGTCTCCATATGTACCCCCAAGGATGCCTCTTTCTTTGTTTATCTGTTCTGAGGGCTATAAAATACCAAGCTCGAAGTGAATGGTTAGAGTGGTGCATGAATGACTCTGAGGGCTGTTCAATGTACTTTTTCTCCTGGCCAGAAATAAATCTGCTCACAACTCCAGAATCTGCCTATTGAATTTTTGACTCAGTCTCATTTAATTCAGTTTTATTCTATCATCTGGCACATCAAACAGGGACCCAGACAAAACCACAATTGTGGGCTTCTGGCGGCTTCAGCCTTGGGACTGTACATGGTCTGGGGGACAAGACCCGCTTTTGGGGCAGACAAAGATGCTATCGCCTTGAGGTCCGGAGATGCTGGGAGCTGATTCTGCTGGTTGATGGGTCCAAGAACCCTACAGGCGGCTTGAGTGTGAGTACATTTATTTATTGATTGACCCTGGGATGAGAGTCCCCAAGGGTAAAAAGTTGTGTTTGTTGACCCTGGGATGAGAGTCCCCGAGGGTAAATGTTGTGCTGAGTGCTTAACACCACAAAGTCTGGTGTATGTTTCTGCTCTCCGTAGCCGTGGTTTGGTTCGGTCTGGGGCAGTTCGGGTTTCGATGAGGTGAATGCTCAGTTGTGTTGTTAACACGCAGAATCGGTGTAAGAGTCTCCAATACCATCCCAGTGAGCACTGATTAAAGTAGACCGGTAGAAGAAGAGTTAACCTTAAAGTTATAGCACTGGTTTGAATAAAGTTACTGCAGTCTGTTCATTTGTTTGTCTGTCTGTTCATTTGTGTCTGTCCTGGTGAGATAGAAAAAGGGGATTCCGCAAAGGCAGAAGGAGCAGGTCTAACGGGAGTTTTAAAGTTGTTATTGTGAATTTTTGGTCATTGTGAAGAGTAAAAAGGGATGGTTAGATGATTATTATTCTACGGAGAAATGATGAAAATTGTGGGAGCTTGCAAGTAATACTTTTGGGTAAGAAAACAAATTGTGTTCTCACAGCGGTGGAGAGAAAAACAATAGGGGTTCATATTATTGTGTGTGGGTACCAGATGAGCATTTTCTCCACTGGAGTTGTCATTTTTTAGCTTACTTTAAGTAATCTTCGCTCTGTCTTTGTATATGTGTTGATCTGAAGCTTGTGATTGTGTGTGCGCGGCTGCCTAGCTGTGACCTTGAGTGGATAAGAGAGTGAGAGAAAGCTGCATTTGTGACTGTGTGGGCCCGTGTATTTGAAAATACCGGTTGATCTGTGTGACTAAAAAAAAAAAAAAAAAGGTTGTTGCTGTAGCAAGCAGCAGACCAAAGGGGAAGCTAAAACTATTCAGGCAGGTAGGAAAACCAGTTGGTTTTGCTGTAATGGTTGTGGGACACAGCAAGATGAAAATTAAATCTATGTGTTGTCTGGTGATGATAAATATATGAATAAAAGGGACAGAAATAGCACGAGATTCTTGGTGAAATGGAGACGGAAGTTTCAGTTCACTGGCAAACTTAAGGTCACTGACTGCGAGAGCTCAGTCTCTGCTATTAGATTAGCAGCAGATGGGAGCAGATGCAAAGAGTTAAAATATGGACTTACTGAAGCAGAACAATGACTTCAAGATGCAAGGAAGCGTCAGGCTGATTAGACCAGGTGGACAGCTAACAGCAAAAAACAGAACTCCAAGGATTCAAACATTTACAAGAAAAAGACTTGACTGATGTGTGTCCTATCTCTCCCACTTTCCGAGGTGACGACAATGACAGGGTCCAAGGGCGGCACCTCACCCCTCCTCCTCTCTACCCAAGCCTCGAGGGGGTGGCGGCCTCTACAGCTCCAAGTGTGGATCCTTCTCCTCCTCCTCTTCCTCCTCCTCTTCCTTCTGCTGCTGCTCCTCCTCCTCACATCTTAGACTGTGACGTAAAACCGAAAGTTAGGAAGGACTGGGGTTCCAGAGACCAGCCACCAAGGGTTGCCAAAGAGCTAAGTACCTATGCACCATCTCACTATGCAATTCCACACACACTTCCACCTTCACCTACAATCAAATCTATAAAACCTGAACAGCATAATGTGTACAACACTACAGAACAGTACCCCATGATTGAGAGCTCTAATCCAGCTTATTCAGGTCTACCTGTAGATGGTAGTCATTCACAGGCCATTCAACACCAACCCACAATTCTGGCCTATCGACCTTGGACTGATGCAGATTTTTCTGAAGCGGATAAAGAAAATTCCACACCCCAAAGACAAACCCACACAGGTTTTTTTTTTGAAGGGATGGCAAACCTCCTTGAAAGTTGACCCAAAAGGTGACACAGGTCATATCCTGGCCACCAACAGGTGCAGAATTACAATCGATGTGTAACACAATTAAATGAACGTATTGGAAACAAGTGGAGATCGAAACATGATTGGAGTGCAATACAGAACACAACACAGAACAAGAAAGAAGGCACTGAAGCCTATAGAGCAGATTACAAGATGTTTTTGATAATCATTCTGGTTTGAGTAAACCTGTCGGAGATACAGGGTCAGAACCCTACATGGCAACATTTGAAAAGTGTGTTTCTGCAGAACATACACCCACATTTGGCACAATGCATACGCAAACACCTGGTGACATACTGCACATGTCCATTTACAGATGTGCTGACATGCCAAACATGCAGAAAGATTGGAGGAGGACAGCTGGAGAGGGAGAAGAAATCAAAGTCAAAGCCAACTCCTGTCTATATAATTGCTGACCCTATGGGGGAGGTCTCAGCTTCCCTCACCTCTGTATTTTTTTCAGGGTCCACCACATGGAGGAGAGAGGAGGGGCCACGGAGCTGGGGCTGCCTACCCGAATGGTGGCACCGTGACGTCTGTCTGCGCTGTGGGCAGCGGTGGCACTGGAAAAAGGACTTCCTTGTGCACCCACTGAACTTGGAGGAGGGGGGAGGAACACACGCTGCCCAGCCACCTAGACAAGAACCAAGACATCCCAACATGTGACAAGCCGAAAAAAAGCCAAGTACAACAGATGACAATGACAATGCTACAGCTGACATTTTTCATTTGCCTCACTTTGACCTACAGCCTTGGGACAAAATTGTTTGATACCCCTCGGTTAATGAAAGAAAAACCCACAATGGACACAGAAATAACTTGAATCTGACAAAAGTGGTAATAATAAAAATTCTATGAAAATTAACCAATGAAAAATCAGACAATGCTTTTGAATTGTGTTCAACAGAATTATTTTAAAAAACAAACTCATGAAACAGGCCTGGACAAAAATGATGGTACCCTAGAAAAGATAATAAAAATAGAAAATAATGTGACCACAGGGACATGTTCAACAAGATGTTCTTCTAATTAACATCACAGGTGTCTACAAACTTGTAATCAGTCAGTCGGCCTATTTAAAAGGTGACAAGTAGTCACTGTGCTGTTTGGTGACATGGTGTGTACCACCACATGGACCAGAGGAAGCAAAGGAGAGAGTTGTCTCAGGAGATTAGAAAGAAAATTATAGACAACATATTAAAGGTAAAGGCTATAAGACCATTTCCAAGCAGCTTGATGTTCCTGTGACTACAGTTGCACATATTATTCAGAAATTTAAGATCCACAGGACTGTAGCCAACCTCCCTGGATGTTGCCGCAAGAGGAGACAGATAATATGAATGGTAACAAAAGAGCCCAGAACAACCTCCAAACACATTCATGGTGAACTTCAAGGTCAAGGTACATCAGTGTCAGATTGCACCATCCGTCGTTGTTTGAGCCAAAGTGGACTTCATGGGAGACGAACAAGGAGGATACACCACTGTTGAAAACAAATCATAAAAAAAGCCAGACTGGAATTTGCCAAACTGCATGTTGACAAGCCATAAAGCTTCTGGGAGAATGTCCTATGGACAGACAAGACAAAACTGGAACTTTTTGGCAAGGGCACATCAGCTCTAAGTTCACAGACAGCAAAAATGAAGCATACCAAGAAAAGAACACTGTCCCTACTGTGAAACATGGAGGAGATTCTGTTATGTTCTTGGGCTGCCTTGTTGTCATCTGGCATAGGGTGTCTTGAATCTGTGCAGCGTACAATGAAATCTCAAGACTATCAAGGTATTCTAGAGAGAAATGTGCTGCCCAGTGTCAGACAGCTTGGTCTCAGTCGCAGGTCTTGGGTCTTGCAACAGGATAATGACCCAAAACACACGAGCTAAAAATACCCAAGAATGGCTAAGAGCGAAACATTGGACTATTCTAAAGTGGCCTCTATGAGCCCTGATCTAAATCCTATTGAACATCTGTGGAAGGAGCTGAACATGCCATCTGGAGAAGGCACCCTTCAAACCTGAGACAACTGGAGCAGTTTGCTCAGGAGGAGTGGGCAAAAATACCTGCTGAGAGTGCAGAAGTCTCACTGACAGTTACAGAAATCGTTTACTTGCAGTGATTGCCTCAAAGATTGTGCAACAAAATATTAAGTTAAGGTACCAATCATTTTGTCCAGGCCTGTTCATGAGTTTGTTTTTTAAAATAATTCTGTTGAACCACAATTCAAAAGCATTGTCTGATTTTCATTGGTTAATTTTCATAGAATTTTTATTTATTACCACTTTTGTCAGATTCAAGTTATTTCTGTGACCATTGTGGGTTTTTTCTTTCATTAACAGAGGAGTACCAACAATTTTGTCCATGTCTGTATTACTGACATTAGAGTGTTTACCAGAGGTTACATTAGAGGTTCATGGGGTTCCTCTGAGGTTTCTTTGTGACACAGGTGCTTGCAGATCAGTCATTTAAGGGATGGATGTTGAGGGGTTCCAAAAATCAGAACACACAGTAATTGTTAAATCAGCAAATGGTAAACTGAAAACGGAATATCTCTCCAAAATTGTAAAAGCACGAGATCCTGTCACAGGAGACATTGCAGAAGGTTCATTCATATTATCACAAGCATGTCCCGTTAACCTACTAGGCAGAGATTTGCTTACAACTCTCAATATCGCCATAATTCCGACAGAGGGCGGTATGAGAGCATCACGCTTTCCACATGTGACAGAAGCTGACGGATTTTGCTATGCCAAGGTACTCATACTCACTCCGCTTGGTATCGGCCGGACCAACCAGGGTGACAGAGAACCTGACGGTGTAAACCATGTACCACTTTAAAACACAGATTCCTACAACAAAACAGGCCACAAATCAATACCATTGCAACATGTATGACAGACATCTGAGTGGCCCATATGACAAATTTGAGAAAACATTTTTTACAAACCCATCCTCCAGGATAGTCATTAAAAATCTATACTGGTCACCAAAGGGTTACGCAGGGGCTTCTGTGAGATTATCTGATGAGGACAGCAGACACTTTAAACAATGGGAGTCACCACACATTCAACTGATTAAGCCCAAACACATGTGTTGGAAGGATGTGGGCTGATTTGTAAACACAGCAGAAGAATGTGATCAATCTTGGAAAAACACACCTGACCCAAGAGTTCAATACTGTCCAAAGCTTGACACATACTGCCTGCCTTTAAACTGGGTGGCACAAGTACAGAAGGACATCAATATTGATGTCCCAGAATCACCAACATGACTATTTTCCCCGACAGAAGGAGAGGAAGATATGCGTACTCTCAGAAATTTCAAATTCTCTGTGGTCAACAGGAAAGGCAGATGTAGGCTTAATGAAAAATGCAGAATTAGTTACAATAAATGCAAAATCTCACTTTAGGCCTTACCAAAGACAGTATCCTCTATGCCTGGAAGCCAAAGAAGGCATTAAATCTGTCATAGAGGAACTGATGAAAGCAAGGGTTATTATCCCATGTCCAAAATCACCATATAACACACCTTTGTTCCCTGTGAAAAAGGCTGCACCATCTTCCTGCTGGAGGATGGTCCAAGACCTCTAAGCAGTGAACAAAGCCATTATTCCTAGAGTTGTTACAGTTCCAGATCCTCACACTTTGTTAAATGATCTACAACTACAAATTAAAATTTTCACAGCGATTGACATCAGCAATGCTTTTTTTCAGCATTCCCATTCATCCAGATCATCAGTTTTGGTTTGCATTCACATTTGAAAATAAAACATACACATTCACCAGGTTGCCACAAGGGTATTGTGAGTCACCAACCATTTTTTCACAGGCAATGTCAGCAAATTTGGCACAGTTTGTTCCTCCTCATGGAAGCCAGTTGCTCCTATATATTGACAACATTCTGCTGACATCTCTTGATGAAAACACGTGCAAAAAGGACACCATTGCCCTATTGAAATTTCTACCTCAGCAAGGTCACAAGGTAAACAAAGCCAAATTGCAATTGTGGAAAACAAGTCAAGTACCTAGGCCACATTTTGTCAGCAGAGGGCAGGCATGTGTGTGCAATGTAAAAAAAACAACAACAAAAAAACAACAACAACAAAAAAAACCCTATTGTATACTGCCAATCACGCTGTTGATAATTCATATTGTAATTCATTCATGCTGTTGATAATGTGTGATGTGTGTGTGTGTGTGTGTGTGTGTGTGTGTGTGTGTGTGTGTGTGTGTGAATAAACTGTTAAACTTGATAGGTCTGTCTTGAAAATGAGACCTTGTGTCTCAGTGAGACAACCTGTATAAAATGTTGATCCCGCTCGCAAAGAGGCTATTTTGTCAGCACCAAAACCGATCACAAAGAGAGACATGATGTCATTTTTGGGAACTCTAAATTACTGTCACTCTTGGATTGCAAATTATTCATTTGAAGTGCAACCACTGTCTGATCTCATTTACAAAAAGCCCATGGCACAGATGGACAAAATTGAGTGGACACCTGAGGCAGAAGAGGCATTTGTCAGGATGAAAAAGCTGTTGGTCAGCACTGCCATTTTGGCACTCCCTGACTACAGGAAGCCATTTATTCAAATGGCTGATTGTAGGGAGGGACACATGACATCAGTGCTCCTTCAACCAAGTGGTACAAAAATGCGTCCAGTGGCCTACTACTCCACGAGGCTTGACCCTGTTGCGAGGGCCCTGCCTCTGTGTGTGCAGGCTGTTATAGCTGCATCAATGGCAGTTCAAGCATCAGCAGGGATTGTTCTTTTCCATCCCTTGACACTAAAGGTCACACATGCAGTCACTCATTTTGTCCCAGAGCAAAATATCAGTTCTCTCCCCAACCAGACACCTTGCATGCATGACAGTGTTACCATCACAGCCACATTTAACCATTGAGTGTTGCACAGTAACAAATCTAGCGAGCTTCTTACCAATTTACACAGAGGGTGAACCTCATGACTGTTTGGCAGAAATTGAAAATTAAACACTACCACGTCCTGATTTACAGGACACACCTTTGGATGATTCAGATCTCACACTTTTTGTAGATGGATCATCAAAACGTGACTGTGATGGATCAAATCTGTCTGGCTATGCAGTTGTCACTCATGACACTGTTTTGAAAGCCCAAAAACTTCCATCACATTACTCAGCACAAGCAGCAGAACTGATTGCTCTGACTGAAGCATATAAATTAGGCCAAAATTTAAAAAAAACCCCAAAAAACTCACTGTCTATACTGATAGCCAGTATGCCTTTTCAACCATTCATCACTTTGAACAGCAGTGGAAAAACAGAGGCGTGATCACATCAACAGAAAAGCCAATCCAGCATAAACATCTTATTTTGGAGCTGCTCGAAAATGTCAAACTTCTATCACAACTAGCCATATGCAAATGTGCAGCATACACAAATGACACTGATCCCATCTCTCAAGGCAATCAATTTGCAGATCAATCAGCAAAAGCTGTTGCACAAGGCTTAACACCAACACAAGACAAATCTGATTCCATTATGACACTGACAGAGGAGTTATCATATGACATTCTCACTGAGGCACAAAAAGCAGCACCACAAGCTGAAATCTACAGGTGGATAAAAAAGGGAGCTACCTTTGATGACACCTCAAAGCTCTACAAATGTAACAAAAGCAAGCCAATTCTGCCATGCAAACTGTTTCATCAGGTCTCCACTTTGCTGCATAGCATTTCACATGTAGCAAGGGGGGGGGGGGGTTCTACATTAAACAAAACCTTTGCTACCTATGGGTTTAGCGAGTTTGCCACTCAGTTCTGTAAAAATGGTCTAATTTGTGCAAAAAAACAATGCACAAAGGAATTTCAGACCTGAAAGAGGCACTTTTCCAGCCTCCACTTATCCATTTCAAAACATTTGCATGGACTTCATTGAGTTAAATAAGTGTGAAGGCAAGAAATACTGTTTGGTTATTTGTGATATGTTTTCCAAATGGACGGAAGCTTTTCCTTGTACTCACCCAAATGCAATCACAGTGGCAAAGAAATTGCTAGCCGAAATTGTACCTAGGTTTGGAATACCTGAGAAAATTTACTCAGATAATGGTACACACTTTGTAAATCAAGTCATATCACACTTAACACTAGAAGACCCAGAGAGGGGCCATTTGGCCTTTTTGGCTAGAAAACCCATAGGGGGACCATCAAGTGGCCACAAGAGGGCTAATGTCTGGGTCTTCTAGTGTTAAGCACAGCACTCAACATTAATTTAAAAAAAAAAATCATTCAACCTACCAATCCACAATCTGCAGGATTGGTGGGAACACACAAACAGAACCATAAAGAAAGGCTTAGAAAACAATGGCAGAAACAGGGCAAAAATTGGATATATTGTCTTCCAATTGGTTTTGTTTACATGAGGATAATTCCCACCAAAGGGGGGTTATCTCTATTTGAAATCATGTATGGCAAACCATACTTGCTCCCACCATTAAGACCATTCAACTCAAATGATGAGGAGGTGTGTTCATCTGATTACATGAGAAGGATGTTGACTAACAGATGTTATTGCTGTTACTCTTCCCAGGAGGGTTCACGAGGAAGCTGCACCAATCTTGGCCAAGCCAGGGGACCTTGTCCTAATCAAGGTCATCAAAAAGAAGAATTGGACTGACTCGCTCTGGCAAGCACCACATAGAGTTGTCTTGTCAATGTCAACAGCTGTAAAAGTTGAAGGACTGGACTTTTGGGTGCATTTAACACATTGCAAACTTTACTCCACTCAGAACTCTCAGCCAGAGACTGTTTAATATACACTACAAACTTTATCTCACTGAAGACCTTCAGCAAGTGACTGTTTAATTGTTTCTCTATACAAGTGTCGGCTCACGGCACTCCCTAGCATCCAGCAATGGCTCAAAATAGCGAAGTGTTTGTTTATCATGGAGAGACAAGAAACAGGAGAAAGACGGTCAATAATCAAACGGTGTGGATGTTGTTGTTGCTTCCTTATCATCATCATCCTTGTGGTGACACTTTTGCTTTGGTTTCTTTTTGCTGCTCCATAACCCATACACCGTAGGGCTAGAGATGTTACACACACACAACATGACTGGCTGGAATTTCCAGGCCGTCATGACCATGATTATGCTGCCAATATCTGGTGGAGAGATGCTAACTACACAGCTAAGTCAGCTAATCGCTCCAACTTTATGTTCATTACTTAGTGCCACTATCAACTGGGCAGACTTCTGTTATTGCTAGAGCAATGGAGCCATCACAAGCTGTCTGCTTCTTACAGAAGGCCATGTACAGAGATTACACAAAAAATATTATTCTGAATCGCACTTGAAAGAACTTTCATTACTCCACTGATCAGGAAAACTATGACACCCCTTACTCTGTAAGGGCGAGGTTGATTTAATAAGAGAACTTCTCATTCTGTTTGAAGGGAAGTGGCAATAACCTTCTGGGCAACTTACCCCTTTCTCGGTGTGCAGTGGTGTACAGTGTATCTCACCCCTGTACTGCCGATACCCTGACCAACAAAGTAGGCAGGTGGTGGCCACAAATTTATCGTTGTCATACTGGACTTGTCACCCTGCAAGAGCTCTGCAGTGCTGCTATCTGCAATTTTCACATATACGGCTCACACATGGTGACAGGTGGTTGGTGGCTGTGTGGTCATAGGGCAAATTCCCATTCGCCTATGGGTTGGACAGGAGTTTGTGCCCCTGTCCTTGTGACTGATCACACCCTCATTATGTCAGCAGGCCAGGTGGGCAGGGTGAAAAGAGATGCTTTCCTATCTCAGGATGCCATTTTTGCACTGCATGATTCCATCTGGGTTACAGATGTGCCAGAACAGTTCAAGATACAGAGCACAGGAGAAACAGTTCTTCAGTCATTGTTTCCTTGGGTGGGAGTGGCAAAGAACACTTTGTGGATTGAGACCCTTAATTATAGACGACAGTCCTTTGTGAATTTTTCCTTATCTGCTTGGGCATGTGAAAGGGAAGAAATGACAGCCATGAGGCTAATGGTGACACAAAATAGAATGGTACTTGATCAGTTGACTGCCGCCCGTGGGGGCATGTGCGCTATCGTGGGTCAATACTATTGTAATTTTATCCCTGAGAATGATGCAGATAGACATGTTATTGCTTCAGCAATATGCAATCTTACCACTTTACAAGCTGCTGGGGCCAAAGAATAATGTTACTGATGCACAGCATTGGATAAACTGATTATTTTCCTCATGGAGGAGTATCGTCATAAACCTGGTGGTGGTTCTTGTGGTGATAGCTTTGGGTTTTTCCTGTGTCCTTCCCTGCATCCACAGTATGATGATGAGACTTGTTCATGTGAACTTGGTGATGTATCATGATGCCACCGCTGGAGATGATGGGGAAACAACACCAACTTAAAGTGTCTTTTCATGACTTAAGAGTACAGAGTAAAAGTATGACTGACATGCAGAAAACCGAGAGGAGATGCATGCTCATGATGTGAATTTGAAGTCTACTATTTACAAAAGCATATTTGAAATTCTGAGATATTGCCTTTCATTATTGTTTGGGGTTTTCATTTCACTTTGTTTTTATCACATTATATTTGTATTCACCACATTGTTAATCACTATTTACTCACTTTGCAGTTTTATTGTTATGATTGATGTTTTATTCCCTAATTGCTCAATTACAATTTTACACATTAAGATCTTGACATTCATAGATTTAAGCTGCTAACACACATATATCCTCATCACATATATATTCAAACCATGTTATCCTTTGTCATATAATCATTTTATTGTTCTTTATTATGATTTTGCTAGTTTTTACACTTATCATGATACATCTATAACCTACCTCATCAAATTGCTGCTAATCTACCGAAACACATAACAACACATTGATACTTACATACACATATCACACATATCATTTTGTAATTGTTCATCATTACTGACTTCACTTTTCTTTATTATGACTTTGTTTGATTATTGATTTCTTTTATTTTTTGCTGTATTTTTCCATGCTCCCCAGGAAATGAAACATTCAAACGGCGCTCTGAGGGGGCAGCGAGGTCGATGGCCAACTTTACTCACTGAAAAGCAAGTTAGGATCTTTTGCAATAAAATGCTTCTTGCATAAAATGCACCGGAACTTAGCAAGCTGCCCAATGAGGTTTTAGAGGCCATAATGTTTCATCTCTAAGATAAGATAAGATAAGATAAGCCTTTATTAGTCCCACAACGGGGAAATTCCAGGATTGCAACAGCACAGGGATAGCAACACTCAGAGCAACAATCAGAAGGCAAGAAAAAAAAACAAAAAAAAACAAAAAAAAAACAAAACAAGCAAGAGCAGCTAATATACTGTACATATGTACATATTACTATAAAATATATATATACACACACACACAGACAAACAGTGCAGAGCATTGTAGCTGGATGGAATAAATATATGAATATATGAACACACAGTGCAGAGCATTGTAGCTAGATGGAATAAATATGTAAATATATAAACACCCACAGTACGGAGCATTGCAGCTAGGTGGAATAAATATGCAAGTATATAAACACACACAGTGCGGAGCAATGTAGCTAGATGGAATAATATGTAGATATATAAAAACACAGTGCGGAGCATTGTAGCTAGATGGAATAAATATATAGATATATAAATATAAACACACCCAGTGCAGAGCATTGTAGCTAGATGGAATAAATATGTAAATATATAAACACACACAGTGCAGAGCATTGTTGCTAGGTGGGATGAAACAGCATAACCGTCTATTTAGTTATCCTACATGGTATGATTATGTGCCCATACATATTCTCACCCTCCATAGCGACCGGTATGTTCCTAGTTGTATGCCGGAGAGGACCATTGTGTAAGTCTATTGCATCTTTTGCATTCAAAAAAAAAAAAAAACAAACAAAAAAAAAAACACTATTAGTTTGTTACGTCTTTTTGCTATCTCTGCGAGCAGCCCTGCTTAGGTTGTACAGTCTGACAGCCGTTGGTAGGAAGGACCTACGAAACCTCTCGGTTGTGCACCTGGGATGATGTAGTCTGCTGCTAAATGAGCTCCTCAGTGCATCCAGTATGTCCTGCATAGGGTGGAACTCGGACTCCAGCAGAGATGACAGTTTAGCCACCGTCCTTCTCTCTCCTATCTCCTCCATCGGATCAAGGCGTTGCCCCAGGACAGAGCTAGCTTTCTTAATCAGTTTGTTCAGTCTCTTCCTATCGGCTGCAGTAATGCCACTGCCCCAGCAGACCACCCCAAAAGTGATGGCTGATGCCACCACCGTGTCATAGAATGACTTCAGCAGCGCCCCTTGTACACCAAAAGACCTGAGTCTCCTCAGCAGGAACAGCCTGCGCTGTCCCTTCTTGTAGAGTGCGTCAGTATTGTGTGACCAGTCTAGTTTATTGTTCAGATGAATACCCAGGTACTTGTAGGATGTCACCATCTCAATGTCTGTTCCCTGTATATTTACTGGTGCTGTGAGGGGCTGCCCATGCCTGCGGCAGTCCACCACCAGCTCCTTAGTTTTCCTCGCGTTGATCTGGAGGCAGTTCCGATGGCACCAGTCCACAAAGTCCTGGATAAGCCCTCTGTACTCAGCTTCATCTCCGCTGGAGATGAGACCAACGATCGCAGAGTCATCAGAGAACTTCTGTAGATGGCAATGTGTTGTGTTGTGTGAGAAGTCCGCAGTATAAAGAGTGAACAGGAAGGGAGCCAGCACCGTTCCCTGGGGGGCCCCCGTGCTACTGATGATCGTGTCGGAAACACAGTCCCGGGTTCTCACAAACTGAGGCCGGTTCGTGAGGTAGTCCAGGATCCATGATGACAGGTGCTGGTCCACCCCTGCGCGCAGCAGCTTGTCCTTCAGGATCATCGGTTGGATGGTGTTGAAAGCACTGGAGAAGTCAAAGAACATGATCCTCACCATATTCCCGGGCTTCTCCAGGTGGGACAGAGAACGGTGAAGGAGGAAGATCACCGCATCCTCCACCCCAATGCCATGCTGGTAGGCGAACTGGAGTGGATCCATCGCTGGTTCCACCAGGGGGCGGAGATGAGCAAGGAGCAGTCTCTCCAGGGTCTTCATCAAGTGGGACGTCAAGGCCACCGGTCTGAAGCTGTTCAGGTCTTTGGGGTGGGAAGTTTTTGGTACAGGTACCACACAAGATGTTTTCCACAGCTGTGGTACCCTCCCCAGTTTCAGGCTCATGTTGAAGATATACGTCACAATCCCACACAGCTGGTCTGCACAGGACTTGAGGAGCTTTGCGCTGATGCCGTCCGGTCCCGACGCCTTCCTCGCCTTGATCTTCCTCAGCTCCGTCCTCACCTGGGTCTTGGTCAGGGTCAGGATGGGGGGCTGTGTGTTGGGAGTGGGGGGGGGTGTCGGTGGAGTGGGGAGTGGGTAGCAGGACTTGATTTCTTAGAGGCAGCAGTGGTTGTTGTGCAGACAGGGGGGAGGGCGGTTGGTCAAATCTATTGAAAAACAGATTCAGGTTGTTCGCCCACTCCCTGCCCCCCGTGGCCTGGGGGGAGGTATTCTGGAGCCCCGAGATGGTTTTGAGGTTTCTCCAGACCCCGCTGATGTCGCTCTGTTGCAGCTTGTCCTCCATCTTCTTCCTGAAGCTGTCCTTGCCTTCTCTGATCTTTCTCCTCAGCTCCCTCTGTACGGACTTCAGCATCTCCCTGTTCCCCGACCTGAAGATCCTCTTCTTCTCTCTCAGAAGTGTTTTTATCTCAGGGTTGATCCAGGGTTTGTTGTTTGAGTGACGCCGTATGGTCTTGGTGGGAACGGATTTGTCCACACAGAAGCTGAGGTAGCCCGTGAAGGTGTGAATGAGGCCATCGATGTCCTCACCATGTGGATCGCAGAGCTGCTTCCAGGCAGTGGCTTCAAAACAGTCCTTTAGAGTGTCCATTGTCTCCTCAGACCATAACTCCACAGTGTGCATGGCCGGAGGTTGTCTGTGCACTAGGGGTTTGTACACCGGTCGGAGATGAACCAAGTTGTGATCCGATCTCCCAAGTGGGGGGAGTTGTGATGAGGTGTACGCCTCCTTAGTGTTTGCGTAGAACAAATCCAGTGTTTTATTGTCTCTAGTGTGGCATGTGACATACTGGGTGAAAGTGGGCAGAATGGGAGACAGTGAAACGTGGTTGAAATCGCCTGAGATGAGGAGAAGAGCATCTGGGTGTTCTGTCTGCAGCCTGCTGGTTACTGAATGGATGACGTCACGCGCTGTCCCAGCGTTCGCCGTCGGATTTGCATAAACAACAATGCAGATCACGTGTGAGTGTTCTCTCGGGAGATATGTAGGCCTCATGCTAACAGCTAGCAACTCAATGTCTTTGCTGCAGTGTCGTTGTTTAACAGTGATATGTCCCGGTCTGCACCAGTTGTTGTTAACATACATTATCACTCCACCGCCCCTAGTTTTGCCACTCTCTGGTGTTCGGTCAGCTCGTATCATGTGAAAACCCTCCAGCTCAATGTTAGCATCTGCTGCTAGTTCAGTTAGCCACGTCTCAGTAAACAAAAGGAGAGAGCACTCCCGGTAAGTGCTATCATAACGGGAGATAGCCGCTAGCTCATCTAACTTTCCCAGTATCGACCGTACATTTCCCATGACAACAGATGGAAGGGAGGGTCTGTACCTTATATTTTTTGTCCTCCGCCTTACTCCAGCCCGGCAGCCGCGGCGTTTTCACCTCAGTTCTCTCGGTATGTCGAGTTTTTCCAGTGGGACCGGGTGGCGGTTAAATGCTAGCAGCTCTTCCCTGTTATATCGTATCCTGCTATAAACAGTGGCTCCGTCCACCGGCTCAGGAGACATTTGGGACGATCTGTGTGTCCGTGATATAAGTGGGGTGAAAAAAAAAAGTGATCAAAAGAGAGAGGAAGGGAAAAAAAAACTCGGAATCGAGCCGCTGTTGCAAAAGGCAGCCGACTGGTGTGGCGCCGAGTGTGGCGCCGAGTGGCGCCAACTCTGATGCTTTTTTAAGCATCGGGAGGGGGGGGATGAAAGAATAATTTCATATTCCTCTGTATTATTCTTTCATATTTTATGTCTGATATATTTTTGGTGCATTTTATGAGAAATTATTTTTCTTTATTCTCTATGGCCTTCATGTCCCAGAGTCTGGGCGGATGTGCGTGTGAGTGCATGTGAGTGCAGGTCAGTAGAGATGTGAATGATGACACAGGCTACACTGATAATCTCTGTTTTATGGACTTGCTCTGCTAGTTTCTCGTGTGACCAAGGAATGTGCCAAAACTCCCAGTTCCTGGAGATTAGATTTATGGACACTTTGCCAGTTTCCAGATGTACCCCAAGGACGTCTTTTTCTTTTTTATCTGTTCTGAGGGCTATAAAATACCAAGCTCGGAGTGAATGGTTAGAATGGTGCATGAATGACTCTGAGGGCTGTTCAATGTACTTTTTCTCCAGGTCAGAAATGAATCTGCTCACAACTCCAGAATCCGCCTATTGAAGTTTTGACTCAGTCTCATTTAATTCAATTTTATTCTTATCACCTGGCATAGTTATTACAATACCCTTTCCCCCACTTCATTGACATTAAAGATGAGTTAAATTTGTGTTCATTTCAAAAACAAAGCCATATCTTGGAATTCTGGCAAATTAAAAGTTGAGAAAATATGACGATGCAATGATACAAGCCTTTAGTTCCACTTAATTTTGATCAGGCGAGCTGAAACAGAGAGGCAGGCAGCTAGACGGATACATACGCACATCCACACACAGATGCATTAACTGATTACTGTATGCCTCTCCATTTCATCAAGGCATAAGTACAGAAACTTCATTACAATGGGATGTCAGTGTTTTACATAAAGTTGCTTGGTCCGCTTGGAAAAAGACCGGTGTGAAACCAAACCTTTCCAGATCAAATGTATACAATGTAACAAAATAAAAACTTTAGTGTGGACTTTGGCACGGACTTCCAGGTGTGAAAATGCCCTGAGACAGTTTTGTGCATGCTCCACCTGTTGTCTGTGTTGTGCCAGCCAGTCAAAAGTAACTAATGGACTTGACATACGTATGTCAGTACATTCAGTGGTTCATTTTATTGGCTTATAGGCTATCAATCTATGGTGAGCAGCTAGCCACAAGCAGGGTAACAAAATGAATTAAGACCATTTATAAAAAGTTAGATTTATAACATCTATTCATTAGAGCAGAAATTAGAGATTAAACATTCTTGACCACATCAGCCAGAGGATTTAAAAATTAATCTGTCAACTGAGTCAGACAATGGATGCAATAGCTCAGGAGACAGAAAACACTGGGACCCTTCTTCTTTTCGTCTTCTTCTTTTGGTGACTCCCTTTAGGGGCCACCACAGTGGATCATCTGCCTTAATCTCACCCTATTCCTTACATCTTCCTCTGTAACACCAACCCTCTCCATGCCCTCCTTCACTACATACCACAAGTCTTCTCTGTGGTCTTCTTCTTTTCCTCCTGCCTGGCAGCTCCATCTTCAACATCCTTTGTTCAGTATATCCACTATCCCTCCTCTGCACATGTCCAAACCATCACAGCCTTGCCTCTCTTACTTTGTCTCCAAACTGCTCAACCTGAGCTGTCCCTCTGATATATTAATTTCTAAACTTGTTTCTCCTAGTCACTCCCAATGAAAATCTTAGCATCTTCAATTCTGCCACCTCCAGCTCCACCTCCTGTCTTTTTGTCAGCGCCACCATCTCCAAGTCATACATCATAGCAGGTCTCACTACCATCTTGTAAATCTTCCCTTTCACTCTTGCTGCTACCCTTCTGTCACAAATCACTCCTGACAATCGTCTCAGAATCAGAATCAGAATCAACTTTATTGCCAAGTATGCTTACAACATACAAGGAATTTTACTTATCACTAAGGTGCGCTCGTTTCTAAGCGCTCCCTAATGACGCGGCAGCCATACAAGGCACCTTATACAGTGGGGGGTAAAGAGGGGGAGGGGGAGGGGGTGACACATTGGGCAGAGAGAAAAAACAAAGTTATCAGAATAGTGCTCAAGTGAGCAAGATTGTGATCACATAGGAAAAAAACCCTCTAATTGCACAATTACTAGACAAGATACAGATCTACACATTAACAGAGCAAAGGAGAGAGACCAGTGTGTGTATGTCAGTCATGTGATATCAGTATGAGTGCAGTGTGAATGTATCAGTTACTGGTGCACAACAAAAAAATCCTCTCCTAGGCAACGGTTAGATGTTATGTCCATGTATTCTAAACATAGATAAGCATGTCCACAGAGTCCATCTCTCTTCAGTGCATGCCAGATGGTAAAACTCCATGTTAGTCACATGATAACGCTTTCCTTGGAGAGCTCAGATTGCTGCACATCAGCAAGTGTTTGGGGAAGGAGAAGCCAAAACTCCCTTCTGCTTTATCTCTTCTCCTGCAGGAATAAGGACGCTGAATCAAGGCCTGATAAGCACAGTTCACATATAAATTTCCTCTCTTATACAATTCTATGCATCACAATTTATATACAGTCTCCACTCACTCCACCCTGCCTGCACGCTCTTCTTCACCTTTCTTGTGCATTTTCCATTGCTTTGGATGGTTGACTCCAGGTTTTTAAACTCATCTACTTTCACTACCTCTACTCCTTCCAACTTCATCATTGTGCCTGCCTCCCTCTCATTCACACTCATGTATTCTGTCTCGCTTCTACTGACTTTCAATCCTCTTCTCTCCAGAGGATGCCTTCACCTCTCCAGGTTCTGTCCCACCTGCTCCCTCCTCTCACTACAGATCACAATGTTGTCTGCAAACATCATGGTCCACGGGGACTCCTGCCTGACCTCATCTGTCAGCCTGTCCATCACTATGGAAAACAAGAAGAAGCTCAGAGCCGATCCCTGATGTAACCCCACTCCCACCTTTAACCTATGTGCCACTCCTACAGCACACCTAACCACTGTCTTGCTGTCCTTATACATGTCCTGCACCACCCCCACATACTTTTCTGCCACTTCTGACTTTCTCATACAGTACACATTTCCTCTCTTGGCACCCTATCATATGCATTTGCTAGATCCACAAAGGCATATTGCAGCTCCTTCTGACCTTCTCTATACTTCTCCATCAACACTCTTAAGATGCCTTCACATGAAACATGAACGGGAAAATTTTTCACGCAGCATGATTACATTGTAACTCAATGTAAACACACAAATAGACATGAATTCACTGTCTGAGTGAGATGCAGACAGGTGAGGTTGCCTTTGTAACTTCTGCAGCAGTGTTCAACCTACTGTGGAAATCCCCAAAATAACATCATGCTTAGGTTTACATTATACAAAGGAGGGCTCACCTGAAAAAGTTGTCCCTTTCTCCAAAACTTTGCAAGATGATGGGTGTTTCCATTGCTAGCTTGCTAGCCTTGTTGGCACGTCCATGGCAGGAATCCATGGGTAAATAACTCCAACATCTCAATTCAGCTGAAGAGTTCCTGCTATCCCTTGGACTTAAAGGCGAATGCACAATTTTGCATGTGCTTGCCTCTTTCTTTTGACTTTGTATAGATTTGCGCTATCCGTTCGTGTTCGATGTAAAGGCACCTTTAGAGCAAACATTGTATCTGTAGTACTTTTTCTTGGCATGAAACTGTACTACTGCTCACAGATTGTCACCTCTCCTCCTAACCTGGCTTCAACAACTCTTTCCCATATCTTCATAGTGTGGCTGATCAATTTTATGCCTCTGTAGTTACTACAGCTCTGAGCATCACCTTTGTTCATGAAAATTGATACCAAAACACTTCTCCACTCCTCTGGCATCCTCTCACTTCCCAAGGTTGTGTTAAACAATCTGGTTATAAAGTTCACTGCCATCTCTCCTAAGCATCTCCATATCTCCACAGGTATGTCATCTGGACCAGCCGCCTTTCCATTCTTCAGCCTCTTCAAAGCTGCCTTCACTTCTGCCTTGCTGATCACTGGGACTTCCTTATTCACCATCTTTCTTTCATCCGTCATCCTCTCTCTCATTTTCTTTATTCATCAGCTCTTCAAAGTACTCCTTCCACCTTTTCAACACACTTTCAACTTTTGTTAGTACATTACAATTTCTGTCTTTAATCAGCCTAACCTGCTGTACATCTTTTCCAGCTCGATCTCTCTGTCTAACCAATTGATACAAGACCTTTTCTCCTGCCTTAGTTTCCAGCCTCTCATACAACTCACTGCATGCCTTACCCTTTGCCACCTTTCTCTTTGTCATGCGTTTAGATTCCAAATACTCCTGTCTACTTTCATCTCCCTGATTATCCCACTTTTTCTTTTGCTAACCTCTTCCTTTGAATACTCCCCTGTACCTCCTCATTCCACCACCAAGTCTCCTTGTCTTCCTTCCTCTGTCCACCTGATACACCACATACCTTTCTACTCGTTTCCCTCAATACTTTTGCTGTACTTTCCCAATCATCTGATAATACAGGGCTACAAAAATATTTTTTTTGTAAGTTGTCTGTGTTTTTTTAACTGATTTAAGACAATTTTGCACCACTGAATCAGAAAAGGACATCCGTTTCTCTCGATCAGGTGCTAAGTAAAAACCTGTACTTACCTAGTACTTACTCAGTACTGTACATGTACTTACCTTTATATAAAGGTAAGTACATGTAAATTGAATGTTACGTCATCATTGTTCAAAATTCAGAGAATTTCAAGACACAAAAAACAATTTTACATCATATAAAGCAAAAATACCCGTACACGTAAACAAAAGCATATAAAACAACATGTGACCATAATTCAAAAAGTTGACCTGATTGAGCAAAACCAATGTGATTTTTGAATTCAGCACATCAAAACTGTCCTAAATCAGCTAAAAAAACCTTAGACAATAAATTTGGTGTTGACCAGTGTAATTCTTCCCTACCACCCAGAGCATGTATCAGCTACTTCCTGAACTCTGTGTGACCTTCTTCCTTCTGTAACTTTCCCTGCTTAATCTTTGTCTCTGCCTTCACTCTGGTGACCTGCTCTGTGTGCCTGTTGCCCTAATTGCCTTCACAGCTGCACGCACACCTGGTCCTCTCATTATACAGCCTTCTTAAGCCACACTGTCCTTTGGTCTGCACGGAGACGTCAACGCTCCTTCGGTCTGGAAAGACCTCTTCGTCCAACCTCTTCATCCTGCTGTGGAGCTTCTCCTGCTTCGCCTCATCCTGCTCCGTCAGGTCTTTTGGGAGCCAGAGCTGTCCAACTCCAAGTAAGCCTGTGGGATTCCTTCCTTTCTCTGTTTCACCTTTTCTCCCCTGTGCACAGGTGGTAGCCACCTGGCGGTGGCCCTCCTCTTCCTACCGACGGACCCGAACTTCAACCCACAATCTGCATGAGCACTGTTTACGCACTTGCAATTCCTCACCTCACTCTTCGGTGACAACTCCGACATGGAATGGACTGCAGCAGGTTCAGAATCTCTGGGAGCTCTTCAGCGCCTCAGCCCTTCATCTATCCTGTAAGACTGAACATTCACCTATTTATTCACCCTGGTCTCAGTGAACTCATTCGCCTGTCTGTTCTCTCTCCTAGGTTGCCAGTTCAAACCGTGCTCTGCTCGCCCAGCTGCTCACTTCTGCACTCACACACACGCTCACACACATACATGCTGCACTAAAGGATGATTGTATTTATTCCAAGTCTGAGTCTGCTTCTGAGTTTTACCAAACATGTCATTCACTGTTTTCCTCTTTTTGCTTTGCAAAATCATCCTACAGGTGACCATTCAATGTTGTCTAGCTACATTCTCCCCTGCCACCACCTTGCAGTCTCCTATCTCTTTCAGATTTCTCCTTCTGTGTAAGATGTAGTCCACATGTGTGCACCTTCTTTCGTTCTTGTAAGTCACCCTATGTTCCTCTCTCTTCTTAAAGTATGTGTTCACCACAGCCATTTTCATCCTTTTAGCAAAATCCACAACCATCTCTTCTTTCACATGTCTCTCCTTAAGACCATACCTACCCAGGACCTCCTCATCACCTCTGTTCCCTTCACCTACATGCCCATTAAAGTCCACTCCAATCACCACCCTCTCCCCCCTGGGAACACTCTCTACCACTCCAGAATTCCTCTTTCTCTTCTACCTGACATCCAACTTGTGGGACATACACACTGACTGTTACAACCCGAGTGCCGGTTCTGTCCGCACTCGGATCTTATATCATCACTTCCGGGCTTTGACAGCAGAGGGTTCCTTCTAGCTCCCCAGGCTCGTATTGTGACAGTGCCCGGTGGAGCTCCCTGCTGTCAGAGTCAACAGCTGTGCGTTCTGTTATGATATCACCTGTTATAATACGGTCTGTTGAGATACCTTCTGTTATGATACCATCTGTTATTCTTCGTCTGTGATTCTACCGTCACATCGTCTGACGCATCGGGCGTTCCCCGGCTCAGACGCTGTTCATTCATCATATATTGTAAGTTATCCTGTGATTGTTCTACCCGCACTGTCGTGTGTGTTATTCTCTGTTCCTGCACTTCCTAATAAAACATCACTGCAACTCACTGGTGACTGCTGGCATCTTATGGTGGCTCGTGAGGGCCACCGTGACACTGACAACATTCAACATCACACCTTCGACTTCTAGGTTCAAGCTCATGATTCTGTCTTGACTCCCTCTTTACCGCCTGAACACTCTTTACACACTCTTCCATCAAGATTACTCCTACTCCATTTCTCTTCCTATCTACACCATGGTAGAACAATTTAAATCTCCCTCCCATGGTCCTAGCTGTCACGATCTGAGCGTGGGGGGATTCCGCCAGGATGTGTCTTTCTGCCTTTTTTCATATGTGTACTGTGTTGTAATTTTTAGTTGCTATCCCTGTTATTTTATCCTTGGCTGATTTGTCATGTGTTCTGTATTTATCCTTCAGTTTATTATTTGCCCTTATTTTAGTTCTAGCCTTTTATTTGTATGTTTGCCTGTACCTTTTGTTCCTATGCTCCTTAGCCTGCCAGTGTGGTCTCTCTCTCTCTCGGGTTAGGAGGTTTCAGTGTGGACTTCCAGGTTGTCACTTTGATCATGGGCAGTCCACCTGTCAGCTGTCAGCACTAAGCATTTCCCCCGCTCATGTGACTCACAGCTGATCTTGATCTGTAATCACTCTTAGTGCCTATTTAAGCCTTGTTCCTCTGTTTGCTAATCACTGGGTCATTTATTCAACTCTCCTCGTCCCGAGACGACATTTCCATCTCCTTGGGTTCTGTAAAAGTAAGGCCAGCTCTGCTGGGAATCCGTAGTTTCCTTATTATTCACGGTATGGCCAGCTCAGCAGGGAATTCATAGTTTCTTTATTTTTCTTCGTATGTGCAGCTCTGTTGGGATTTCGTAGTTACTTGTCTGTTCTGTAGTGTGTTCTTTTACGTATGTTCTTCATTAAATATGTAAACTCATGCCTGCATTTGGTGTCTTCTGTTTGCCCTGTGAATGGGCCAATCATGATAGAATGACCCAGCCAATATAGACGCCAGTGGCAATGTTGTGTTCCTTTTTTCTTTTCCTTTAAATTTGCTCCCATATTTTTTGCATTAGTCCAGGGCTTCTTGGAATGTCTACCACCCTGGACTTCCGTGTTTTTGGACTGAGCGAGGAGGAATGTGGGGCGACAGAACTGATTGGTTTTGAACTGGTTTTGTCTCTGGGGCTTGCACCTCCCACACTCCAGAGGAGGCTCTGGGACATTTGGACAATGCAGCTCGGGTAGCTGAGGCATATCCCAGCCTCTGGAGCTACCTGGGTCTCACCGTGCTCCTCACCACCATGTTGGAGTCACAATATAAACACTGTAAGTGGGTGGAAAACTCTCCTCTGCCTCACCTGAGCCAATGAAGAAGTGTTCCTGGGTGCAGAAGGCTCGCTCACCCCGTCAGATGCCTGTGTCCTCGCCCATTCGCCAGACGACCCCTGTTGGTCCCAAAGAGGTTTCGTCTGGTCCCACTGCAGCTGCTACCATCACGCCCCGGAAAGTAAGGAAAGTTCATTTTCATTCTTTCATAACCCAAAATGAAGTGTCTTGCCTAATTCCCGGTGGCGGGGCTCAGCAGCTGCTCCATTCTACTGAGTCTTTACCGCCAGTTGTGGGAACATTTCTCTCACCTGCTTCTCCTGTTTCCTTTGGGTGTCTGGCGGTCCTGGGAGGGAGCCACCAGACGATGGAGGGGTCTGCGAATCCAGAGGGTCCTGGTCCAGTCCTGCAGCCTCGCCCAACTAGGGAGAAGGGTGCTCCCTTTGTTCCGTAGCCTGTGCTGACAAAAGGGCGTCCCCTGGTTTTGGTGTTGAGGGATCCTGTGCCATTGGTGAGGCGGGCTCTGGATCTGGTACATGGGGCTAGGGGGCCATCCGCGTCAAAGTCTGCGCCGATGTATCAGCGTCCCCGGGCTCTGGCATCCTGCTAGATGACATCCACTGTTTCAGGGAGATCTTCATTTGGTCCAGCAGCAGCTGACATCATCACACCCCAGGAATTCAGGCAAGTACTTCTCCATTCTCTTTCACTCACTACTGAACAATCTTGCCTGATTCCCAGTGGTGAGACTAAGGCGTTGCAGCCCACGGAGCTCTCACTGCCTGCTGCTGACGCTATTTCCTCACCTGCTCTCTCCATGTCTCCTCCTGTTCCCCTTGAGTGTCTGCTGGTCCCAGGATTGAGCTGCTGGATGAAAGAGGAGCCTGCAGCCCTGGAGGACCTAGTCCCAGCCCTGCAACCACAGTCTGGATGGAGGGAAGGCGCTGGTACAGAGCTGACACCTGCGCCGATGATGAAGCGTCCCCGGGCCCCAGCTGAGCAGGATCTAGTCCCAACAGGAAGCTGACCTCCTGTCGCCACACAGGGCAAGCCACCTGCGTGGGTCACTTCGTTGGAGGTCTCGGGACTGCATCCACCACCATGCCTGTTGCTGGGGCCACCACAGCAGAGTCTGAGCTGGACCTTCATAGGGCCAGGCCCAAGGCATCATCATCTGGATCGACGGAGTCCTGGATGGCAGTGGAGCTTGAGCCTAGGCAAGTGGTCTCTCTTGTTTCTGTTGTTTCTGTTTCAGAGAAATCTTGTCTGGCTCTTGGGGGGGGGGGGCAGGTGCAGTTGTCAGCTGCACCTGAGCTCACCTCGCTGGGCTCCATTGCTGCCGGTGATCCTGACCATGTGTCTCTGCCTCTCCCGTCTGTGCTTTTCCTCAGGGTCACCAAGGATCATCCAGCTTCGTCAGAAGTCTCCGTGGGTCCAACTTTGATGCTTGAGATCATGGTGGGTCCAGTTCCTCCTGTCCAGGTCATCGCGGGTGCTCCGTCCCAGCCCGGGACCTCAATGGGTGCCGCTTTCCCTCCGGCTGAGGTCTGTGTGGGTCCTATTCCCCCCTCTGGTAAAGGTCTTCGCGGGTGTTCCGTCCCAGCCTGGGGCCTCCGTGGGTGCAGCTGTGGCCCAGTTCGGGTCCACCGAGAGTGCAGCTCTGGCCCAGTCTGGGCCCACCGTGGATGCAGCTCTGCTCCAGCCCGGAGCCATCGTGGGTGCTGCAATGTCCCAGTCTGGGACCACCGAGGGTGTTACAGGCCAGTCCAAGGGTGTCGTGGTTCCCCCTCCGCTGCCTGAGGCTGTCGTGGTTCCTCCACCTTTGCCTGAGGCCATCGTGGTGCCCCCTCCCATGTCTGATGTCATCAAGGTTCCCCCATTTCGCTATCCCCCTAACCTTTGGCCATCACAGTTGGGTGGCCATCTCCTGGACCACCCTCTCTGTGGTGATGGTTAAAAAACTCTGGCTGACCACCTGAGAGACTGTGCCGTTGGGTTGGGTGGCTCTTTTTCTGGCAGACCACTTGACTCCTACCACCTCACCCTCTGCCAGACCTGGGACTTTGGCCGACCACCGGAACAGCCTTGCTCTTTGGTCTGGGGGGCCTAGCTGCCCGGTTCTGTGTGGGTCCTGAGCGGGGCCTTTGTTTGTTTTGTTTTATTTTTTGTTGCTCCCTCTTAGTCTGGACTCTGCTGGGATGATTATTCTGAAAGTTTTCTTATTCTCTCTGTTTTGGTTTGGTCCCTCCGTGCTTGGGTCCCCCTCCTCCCACCCGGGGTGGGATTGTTTTCTTGTTGGGGTGGGGTTTTTTTGTGGGGGGGGTTCTTTTCCTTTGATGTTACCCTGGGGTGTCTAGTATCCACCCCTTGAGAGGGGAGCTTGGTCACGATCTGGGCGTGGGGGGATTCCGCCAGGTGGTCTTTCTGCCTTTTTTCATATTTGTACTGTGTTGTAATTTTTGTTGCTATTCATGTTACTTTATCCTTAGTTGATTAGTCATACTGTATGTTCTGTATTTATCCTTCAGTTTATTATTTGCCCTTATTTTAGTTCTGGCCTTTTATTTGTATGTTTGCCTGTACCTTTTGTTCCTATGCTCATTAGCCTGCCAGTGTGGTCTCTCTCTCTCTCGGGTTGGCAGGTTTCAGTGTGGACTTCTGGGTTGTCATTTTGTTCATGGGTGGTCCACCTGTCAGCTGTCAGTACTAAGTACTTCCCCTGCTCATGTGACTCACAGCTGATCTTGATCTGTAATCACTCTTACTGCCTATTTAAGCCTTGTTCCTCTGTTTGCTAATCGCTGGGTCATTTATTTATCTCTCCTCGTCCCGAGACGATGTTTTCATCTCCGTGGGTTCTGTAAATGTAAGTCTAGCTCTGCTGGGAAGCCGTAGTTTCCTTATTATTCTTCGTATGTCCAGCTCAGCTGGGAATTCATAGTTTCTTTATTTTTCTTCGTATGTGCAGCTCTGCTGGGATTTCGTAGTTACTTGTCTGTTCTGTAGTGTGTGTTCTTTTACGTATGTTCTTCATTAAATATGCAAACTCATGCCTGCATTTGGTATCTTCTGTTTGCCCCGTGAATGGGCCTATCATGACAAAGCCTTGCTTCCCTTCCATCTGGTTTCTTGGACACAAAGTTTATCTACCTTTCTTCTCTCCATCATACCAGCCAACTCTCTGCTTTTACCAGTCATATATTAAATACCTGATATAAGTTTTGTAATTGCCAAAAGCCCATGGTTTTAATCAAGTGCTCGTCCATACCTATCAGGTATTTCATATATTGTACCGCCCACCAGACGCGTTGTAAAAAAAACAAAAACATGAAGAGGTTGCCAATTTAAGACCTTTATTCTTAACAGGATGTCTCGCTGTAGGCCGTGACCATGCCAAAAAAACAAAAAAGCAACAAGATAAACATCTGTGTGTCTCTCCCAACTCTCCTCATACATTCACGCTCCTCCTCCTCCTCATGCTTGCCCCCTTCCACACAGCCCTACCCCCACAACCTCCCTCAGAACAGACAGAGACCCCAAATGTTACAATACTGTATGCATAAATAATGTTTAGTACAACTGCACTGACATGTATAGGAAAATATGAAATTAATAAATATGATCAGGTATAAATTATTTAATTTACATTGATGTATTGGGATCTGAGATCAAATCTCATTTCATATACACCAGAAAAGTTAATAACACTTGTTGGGCACCAGCTTCTATCTCTAAGAAGCAATTTAATCTTTAATTTCACTTTATACCTGTTTAATCACTCAATAAATTAATTAATAATCAGTCTCAAAACATTTTCTGTGAATTCGATACCTGGGCTTGAAACAGACTCAGAATGAAATAAATTCTCAACAACTTCTCTCATTTTCACATATTTATTAAATGAAATGATTAACAGATATTGCAGTAATTTCATTAATCATAAAATCAATCTTGTAAATGATAGATTAACAATGTCAATATTTTCAGAACCAGAGTTAACTGAGAAAGTAATTTCTATCAGTTTGAGTTAACAGATTATGGAAACAACGCAAATTTATGGAGAAAGTTTACTAATTATATGAAAAGTCCTGGATTAATCTTAAGAAAATAAAAATGGAATTTTAATGAAAAGAAGAGTTATGTTAATGGCTTCTTAATTTGCATCTGATTAGATATACAAATTATTACCAAACCTAAGACGTTTAATTCAGCAGATGAATTAAAGTTTGCAGCTCACGTGATTCCTCGTTTGATGATTCCCCGTTGATCTGGTCAACGTTCTTTTGTCGTCCTCATGAAGTTTTGATGTGTTGTTCAGGGGCAAAACCCAGAATATTTGTCCGGCAAATATTCTCGACGATGGATGAGATTGGATGTTTGATCTCAATGGTTGAAATCCTGCAGAAGCGCGCTGATTCCTCAGCTGCATGTGATGTGGGGAGCTGCGTCTTTTCAGAGGCCTTCGGTAATAATTAATTAAAGATATCTAATCCGATCTCAAATTAAAGAGTTTCGGACTTTAGATAAAAATAATAGCTTCTGGTGTGTGATTGGTTAAGAAAAATATTATAAAAATAAAGTCAAGTTTAAAACTTACATTAAAATTAAAACAAACGGTGGTTTTACAGAAAGTTTAACAAAGAAAAAGTGATAAATAAAAATTGGAGTTTAACTCCGATTAAGAATTGAGCTCAAAGAAATAGGAATTCCTAGGCATTTAAGAGAAAAAGAAAAAAAAAACATTAAAATACAAAGTTACATAAACAAATTACGAGTTATCTGTTCTGTGCTCGGAAAAGCAACACGTGGGAGAAGTCTTTGTTCAGACAGTCCTTTGCTCTTCCCAAAGTTCTTTCTTGCTGTGTGTAGACAATGGACAAAGAAGAGAGACAAAAGAGAGCAACGAACGGAGGCGAAAGAGCGTCCAAAGAGCGACGTTAAAAGAGATGAAAAGAGGTCGAAAGAGAAGGTAGCAGGGGGTCTTTCTCCTTTTATAAGTTCTGTTGAGCTTTCGAGGGCTTCCGGGTTGACAGCAACCTCAGGCAATAAGCCTTCTTCGTGGGCGGGCTTGATGAACTTTAGTCCAATGACAGGCTTTGTCTGCGAGGGACCAATAGGATGGAGAAGCTGGGGCTCAGTGAAGGCTGGGTGAAATTTGATACTGGTCCACATGGACACACAATTTTAATACATTGGAATATGCTTTTACACACTTATGTATAACTAAGCTCACCTTAATGTAACTTATAAGCAGTGCTTCTAAATCAGCATGCAGGAATAAACATTCATTTAAACATTTTTAACATGCATATATATACTGTATATATATATATATATAAAATCACAGATTAATGCATTTCACACATATTATTGATTTTCCACATTAAAACATCAGAGTCCATTTGCTTTTCATAGTCCTGAAAAGAAGGGAAGATTTAGAATTGAGTTTGTAATAATGCACTTTAAAGTTCACTGGTTAAATCCAGCATCTTCCAGAGTTTAAGGAAATTAACTGAGTTGTGGATCTGTGTAGGCCATGAGGGCTCCATGTCTGTTCCATGTTTATGGGGGCAATAAAGGGGCACAGGAGGAAATAGGTTGAATTCTTTTAGACTGGTTTTAGCAAAGGAATGGGATTTCAGCTGTGGCCTGGGGAAGAAAATCAGTTCTTGACTGTCTTACTCATGGGTGAAACAAAATGTCTAAGCAGAAGAACAATTATTGCCGAGCCAAAGTGAGATGATGCTACACGTTACAAAAAATGAGGAAGTTAGTAATTCTTTCTTCAAATATATAAATGTACTTGAGACATGTACTTATGGATTAAACACGAGTCAGTCAGAATGGTCTTATGCAAAGGAGTATACATATAACGAAAGTAGTTTCTCCCGCCTCTGATCAACAAAGTTTTAGTTTTGTTGTTTGCAAATCACTTTAGCCTAAAAAATGTGATGTGTTTTGTGGAACATAGCTGACTATACAAACTAAACAAAATGTTTTTTTGTAATTCTTCCAAAGACATACTTGTTTCAGATGTTTCTTTTTGAGAAAACTAGTGAAGGTTTTAACCACATGGATCATGTTGAATCACGTTTGCATGAAAATAACAAAGCAGGTGAATGAAACAAACACGTGAAATTTGTACATTTCAATTTGAGGAACACAGTTTTATCTTCATGTAGCCATTGAAAACAGTTTTTGTCAACAGAAAAAGCGTAATTGTGTATGACACAACATGGACAGCATTATGTTAGATTCCACGTACAGGAACACCAATGTATGTTGTACAAAACAAATTTTTACAATATTTGAGGTTTTTTTTTTTTGTCCAACTTTAGCTGTGATTGTAAGAACAAAATAAAGGTGTTCCATTTACTCAAATATGGATTAATTCTTTTTTCATCCAAATTATTCAAGAAATGGATAAATAGTTGAGAGTTTTGTTGTTCCTTAGGCCTTGTCTTTTATTTTGCTGCAAAAAATGTATGTTGAAAAAGATGTTCAACTGAACCGTTGAATTCCACCAAATGCCTTGTGACTCAGGTTTTCATTGTTGATGATATTGATTCAAAAATTTGAAACCGGTTACAAGATGTTCGAAAAGTAAATCAGAGTCAAGTCTGCCGAGAGGAAAAGAAAAATCACTCATCTACAACAGATCTGTTATCCAAAAAATGGGTTAGTGAAATATTTTAGTGTTACTACAACAAAAAACAGTTGTGTGGAAAAAGAATAAACTAAATCGAAAGTTAGTCATTGAGTAAGATTCTGGGATACTTATGTTTTTTCACATTACACATTACAAGTTAATCAGGTTGAAGTAACTTTGTTTAATATAGTTTCATTTGATTCAGGTTTATTTTCATGTAGCATTTAAAAAAAAACAGAGTTTTTGTGAACAGAAAAGCAAAAAAAATGTGTATGACACAACATGGACAGTGTTATGCGAAATTCATCAAACACAAACACAAATACACCAGAGGGTGTTTAGTTTGTACAAAAACACCTAAAAAACTGCAACCACAATGAAAACAGGGTGAAGTTGACCCTTTACAAACTTGTATCGTGTTTAATAAACAAATGTTTAGTACAAGCGGAGTAAGTTGTTCAAAAAAAAATAAAAAAATAAGGGAGTTAAAAAATTCTTTCTTCAAACATGTAAATTTACTTCACACATGTACTTGAGTGATTAAAAAAAGAGGTCTCTAAAATGGTGTTATGCAGAGAAACAAGTATACAACTGATGGAGTTACTACTGCCTTTCAATGATAAAAGTTTAAGGGAAGGTAATGCAAATTAGTTTATCCTTAAATACATCTGTACAACTAAATAAAATGTTTTTGTAGTTCTTCCATATATATATATATATATATATATATATATATATATATATATATATATATATATATATATATATATATATATCAGGAAATGAAAGTTTTTGAATATACAGATCACAACCCACAGGACGTACAATATAACATAGACCCTGATAATAATTTATTTAGCTCCATCAATAATGACTGTAGTTACTACACGGATGAACAGTTTAACACAATGGTCACATCTGATTTCAATATTTCTATGATCCACTTCAACAGCAGAAGTCTCTATGCCAACTTTAATAACATTAAAGATTATTTACATCAGTTTAAAGAGCCATTCAATATTGTGGCACTATCAGAGACATGGCTCAGTGAAGAGAAAGGAGTGGATTTTACCATGGATGGCTATGAATTAAATTATATAAATAGAAAAGTGAAAAAAAGAGGAGGAGTTGCAATTTATGTTGACAAGAGCTTGAAATACAAGGTTGTTGAAAATCTGTCAGTAACTGTAGATGATTTATTTGAATGTATTACAATAGAAATCTGTCTGGACAATGTGAAGAATATAGTAGTGAGCTGTGTATATAGAACACCTGGATCAAACATTGACTTATTTAAGGACTGGATGGAAAAAAATGTATGCAAAACTAACTCATAAAGTTATGTTCATCTGTGGGGATTTCAATATAGATCTGATGAATTCAAAACAACATAGTTTGACAGAAGAAATTATCAACACAATGTACAGTATGGGCTTACATCCAACAATTACCGGACCTAGCAGAATCACGTCACACAGTGCCACACTAATAGATAACATATTCACAAACATTATGGAAAATAATATCATGAGTGGGCTTTTATTGAATGATGTCAGTGACCACCTGCCAATTTTTGTTGTCTATCAATGTGATTATAGGAAGAAAAAGTATACCAAAAATATTAAATATGAAAGAATAAGAAATGAAGAATCTATGTATTTACTGACAAAGGAATTATTAATACAAGATTGGAAGATAGTTTATGATGAAAATGATATAAATAAAGCATATGATAAATTTTTACAAATATTTCAATCATTGTACAAAAAAACTGTCCTATAAAACAATACAGTGACAGACAACATAAGAAAAATATTCTTTGAGTCACCAAGGGGTTAATAAATACATGTAAAAAGAAGAATACATTATATAAACAATTCATTAAGTGCAGAAAGGTGGAGGCTGAGATCAAATATAAAAGATATAAAAATAAGCTTACTAATATAATGAGGTTCAGGTTCAGGTTCAGGTTACTTTATTTGTACCCGTAGGTAGATTTGTTTTGCAGTCTGGTGACATCCATATTTACAAGCCACTAATTACATTCAACATAGACACAAACACAGGCACACATGAAGCTGACTATAAACATCATAAAAATACTCAAGGCTCCATCAATCAGGGTATAAAAAGACAAAGAGATGAGGGAGAAACCAGAGGTAAGAGAGAAGGGTCATATTAAAAGTTAAAAACTAGTCAAAGGGGTTAAAAAACTCAAAGGTCTCAAACCTAATAAAATATTTAGAACCCAAGTGACATCCTACAAAAATAAGTAAATATAAAATGAAGTTAATAAATAGGTACCTAAATTATGTACAATATATTTTTATAGCTTGTTCAACTCTTTGACAGCAGCAGGGACAAAGCTGTTTTTGTAGTGCTGGGTTCTACTTTTTGGGACAGCAAACCTCCGTCTTGAGGGAAGAAGCTGAAAGTGGCAGTGCAAAGGGTGGGAGTCATCATTTAAGATGGAGGTAGCCATCCTCTGTACTTGTCTGGTGTACAGGGATGTCAGGCTCAGCTGTGACTCACCAAGCAAACGACTGGACCATCTAACTATCTGATCCAAGGATTTCCTCTGTTTCAGTTTTATCTGACCAAACCATGACACTAACGAAAAGGATAAAACAGATTCAATAAAAGCCCGATAAAACATTGTCATTATGGTTCGGTCAACTTGGAAGCGTGCAAGTTTTCTCAAGCAATGCAAATGTTGCTGACTCTTTTTGCACACCCTTTCACAGTTCACTTCAAAGTTTAAATTACTATCAATAATTGTCCCAAGATAGTTGGACGATTGTACACATTCGGTGGTCTGGCCTTTTAGTATGGTGACTTTGTACCTGGGAGTTTTCCTCCTAAAGTCAATAATCATATCTTTAGTTTTTCTTGTATTCAGCTGCAGGTAGGAATCCTCACACCAGTGAACAAAATCATCAACTACTGGGCCGTGGCCACTCTCACCATCCTGGAGGAGACTGACAATAACTGAGTCATCAGCATACTTTATAATGTGTCTGTTGTCATGTCTGCTTCGGCACATGTTTGTGTACAGGATGAAGAGTAGTGGTGACAACACACACCCCTGAGGAGAGCCAGTAGAAGAGCACTTTAGGTCAGACAATGTACCATTGACCCTTACTCTCTGCGTCCTGTTGGTTAAGAAATCCAGAATCCAACCCACCAGATTATTGCTCAAGTCAAATTGTTGCAGGAGCCTTTCAACTAAGATATGAGGTTGGATTGTATTAAAGGCGGAAGAAAATTCCACAAATAAAAGCCTGGCATGTGTCCCATTAAAATCCAGGTGTTTAAAAAGCATGTTAAACAGAGTGACAGTGGCATCCTCCACTCCTCTGTATGCCTATAGGCAAACTGTAGAGGATCCAATGCATGTTCAGTCTGCTTTAGGACCTCACATCTGACCAGTTTTTCAAAAATTTTCATTAAAATTGAAGTCAAAGCAACTGGTCTAAAGTTGTTTACCGTTTTAGGACAGCTGGATTTTGGAACGGGAACAACCACGGCTTCTTTCCAGATCTTAGGCACATGTTGTGTCTGTAAGGACTTATTGAAAATGTAATGAAATATAGGACTCAGTTCATGTGCACAGGACCTTACCAAGCGCCCACATATATTATCAGGGCCCTGACTTTTGTTCACTTTTACAGCGCAGAACTCCCTTTTAATATCCTGCACCTCAATATTAAAGTGCTGATTGTCTTTGAGTTTCTGTTTCAAATCTTGGATTTCTGTGCTGAAATCAAAGGAGTCAAAACGACCATAAAAACAATTAAGAGCATTAGCCAGCTCTGTGTCTGAATTAAAACCATCTAAAAACACACAATTACTGCGCTCTGTGCTCTGAAGGCCTGCAATAGTTTTCATACAGGCCCAGGCTGAACCAAGTTTCTTTGTTGCCATCTTGCTTTCCAACTCTGATTTATAATTCTGTTTTGCTCTTAAAATCTCGGCCTTCAGCTCCTTTGTGGCAACCTGTAGCTCAGAAACAGACCCCTGTTCAAAGGCAAGTGCTTTCTTCTTTAAGCAGGATTTAACTGATTTTGTAACCCATGGTTTGTTGTTGGGATATATTTTGACACGTTTATGTAGAACAATCTTATTTTTACAGAAAGCCATGTATGAGCATGTGACGTCAGCCAGAGAGTCCAAATCATCCCCGCAGGCCAGTTTGAACATCTCCCAGTCTGTACAGTCAAAGCGTTCCTGGAGGCTGTGCTCTGAATCTTCTGTCCACACATCAATGTCTCTCGTCTCCACCTTGCCTCTTCTGAGAGCAGTTTTATATGTGGGCAGCAAATGTACACAGTTGTGATCTGAGGATCCTACAGGAGGAAGGGGGAGTGATTTATAGGCCCTCTCTATGGATCTATAGCACAGGTCCAATGTCTTTTTTCGCCTGGTTGGGTAGGAGACATACTGATAAAAGTTTTTAAGTGTTTTCTTTAAAGAAACATGGTTAAAATCCCCAAGAATGAAGTTTGGCACCTCTGGAGAAATTGATTGCAGCTGCTGGATCACATCAAATATGGTTCTGGAGGCGGAGTCAGCGTCTGCCCTTGGATGAATGTACACAGTTGTGATGAAAAGTTGGGGGAACTCACGAGGCAAATAAAAGGGGCGTAGTGACACAGACAGCAGCTCCACATCGGGTGTACAGATGCGCTCTCTGACCGTGACAGATGTGCAGTACTGCTTATTAATATATAAACATACTCCGCCCCCCTGACGTTTCCCCGTTACCTCTTCCTGCCGATCCGAGCGCAGCGGGGCTCCAAAGCCGTCAATCCACAGGTCTGCATCTTGATCATGCACAGTAAGCCAAGATTCGGTGAAGGCCATGATGCAGCAGTTCTTAAAGTCCTTCTGGTAGCGTACATTCCCTTGAATTTCATCAACCTTGTTTCTCACAGACTGTACGTTCCCAAAAATTATTGAAGGAAGAGGAATGTTAACAAACTGCTGTCTCCTCAGGCGCAATTTCACACCTCCACGCCTTCCGCGCTTCCTTCTGCCGCCTCTCCCGTCTCTCTTTTCACCGCTATGTTCGTCTCTCAAAATAAAGTCCGGCAGTTGCGGCTTAGGCTCAAACACAGCCGCTGCATTAGCCGTGTTTTAAATGCAGCAACATGTCCCTGGAATAATGTATTCTGCCCGCCATTCTGTCCGCCATGGAGCCGAACGCGTTTACTTCACAGACAAAGAGCCAGAGGACAGATAGCAGCAGTGCGAGAAAGGGGAGTAAATCCATGTTGTAGATACCAGGGAGCTCTTCGCTCCGAGGACCTGTAAGAAAGAATATTACAACAGAATATTAGAGGATAATAAAAATAACTTAAGAGGAATATGGCAAGTACTCAATGGGATTATTATTAATCGACCTAAGAATGCTAATTATCCAGAATATTTTATTGAAAATGGCAATTTGATAAATAATATGGAGGATGTGGTCAGTGGTTTCAATAAATTTTTTGTAAACATTGGTCCTGAATTAGCAAAATCAATAGTGACAACAGAAACAAACAACAGTGGTTCTGTAAATGAAATAGAAGATAGAAATCCAAACAAAATCTTTTTGGGTGCAGTTACTGAAAAGGAAATGATAGAGACTGTGAGTAAATTTAAGAACAAAAAATCAATGGACTGGAATGAAATTGACATGACAATAGTGAAAAAAGTAATTGATGGAATTGTTAAGCCACTCACCCACATCTGTAACCTATCATTTCAAACTGGTAAATTTCCAAACAAAATGAAAATAGCAAAAGTAATACCTCTATACAAAACAGGAGACAGTCATTGTTTCACAAATTACAGGCCAGTCTCTTTACTCTCACAATTCTCCAAAATACTTGAAAAAATCTTCACTAAGAGACTGGATGATTTCATTGAAAAACACAACCTCCTTACAGACAGCCAGTATGGTTTTAGAGCAGATAAATCTACATCTTTGGCATTGATCGAACTTATAGAAGAAATTACTAGTTGTATAGATAAAAAAAAGTTTGCTTGTAGTAGTATTTATAGATTTAAAGAAAGCTTTTTGACACCATTGACCACAGAATACTACTAAGGAAACTGGGAAAGGTATGGGATAAGAGGGGTCGACTGAGTTGGGTGGAAAGTTATTTTAAGTAACAGACAACAATTTGTACAAATTGGTGAGCACAAATCACCCTTCATGGACATCACTTGTGGTGTGCCCCAGGGGTCAGTTTTGGGACCCAAACTCTTTATTTTGTATATGTAAATGTCATATGCCAAGTATCAAAAATTTTGAAATTTATTTTGTTTGCGGTTGACACAAATATCCTTTGCACTGGTGAGAATTTGCAGCAGGTTTTAGAGGTGGTCACAACTGGAATGAAAAAATTAACGCAGTGGTTCAATAAAAATAAATTATCTCTAAATCTAAAAAAAACAAAGATTATGTTGTTTGGAAATTATAAAATAAATCATGAAATAATGGTAACGATAGATGATACCACAATAGAAACAGTACAGGAAAATAAGTTTCTGGGGGTGATGCTAGACAATAAAATCTGCTGGAAACCTCACTTCAGTCACATCCGGGCCAAGTTGGCAAAATGTATAGGCATACTGGGGAAGATGAGACACATCATGGACTATAAATCATTGGTCTTACTGTACAATTCACTGTTTCTACCTTATCTTAACTACTGTGTAGAAGTCTGGGGAAATACCTACAAGACCAACCTACAGTCAATATGCACATTACAAAAAAGAGCTATAAGGATAATAAATAATGTAGGATATAGAGACCATACCAATTCATTGTTTTTAAAGTCACATCTCATAAAGTTCATCGATTTAGTTAAATTTAAGACAGCACAAGTCATGTACAGGGCAATTAATAATCAACTCCCAACTAATATACAAAAAATATTTAAAAAATGAGACAATGATCATAATTTGAGAGGAGACTTAAACTTTACAAAACCCAAGATAAGAACAACCAAGAAGAGTATGTGCATATCTGTCTGTGGGGTGGATTTGTGGAACAGTCTGGAACCGGAACTGAAACTATGTACAAACAGAAATCAATTCAAAAAGAGGTACAAACATTATTTGCTGAAAGGATATATGTTAGAAGGGTAGTATTTATATGTACGATTCACTATGCTCACTCTGGGACACTATGGGACACTATGGAATGGTGGGTGGGACAGCACTTTGTATATCTGTGTTGTTTGAGGCTGGTTTTGATGTATGGACATCAGTGTATGCTAGATGGATGGGTGTTAATGTTGATATGTACAAAATACAGTTAATTGTTACCTTGGGGTCTTAAATGTGGTAATTTGTATATAATTCACATGGGTGTATTAATGGAAAAGAGGAGATGAATTAACCCTCCTGTTGTCCTTGGGTCAAAATGACCGCTACTGTGTTAAAAACCAAAAAAATCCACCTAAACAATATTTTTTCAACTAAAATTTATGACTTTTCTAGATTGACCCAACATTAGATAAGTGAATTGTTTGCCTTTATTCACATTTCCATGTAAGCTGTACAAAAAAAGGTACTAAGATCGTCTTCGGGTCCAAAATGACCGACAGTCAAATTGAGTTGAAATCACGGTCACTGAGTTATTTACACACCACAGAATGTGAGAATGTTTTTAGTTCTGTCTCAGATCATTCAGTAGCAGAACGTAAACAACACAATAGCAGACGTAAACAAGACAAGACAGGTGGCCTTCTCGTGGACTGGCAGTGCCTTTGATCGGTCTCAGATCAATCAGTAGCAGACGTAAATCAAGACAAGACAGGTGGAGTTCCAGAGGTTATAAAGGTCCTGCAGATGACCAGTGCCCCAAATTCTCTCTGTGCTGAGCCATGAGGTGCGCGTTATACCGTCAAACAGGCTTAGAGCTGATTTTTCAGATGTCCAGCAAGACAACTCTGATTCAGAAGAGGAAGTGGAGGATGTATCAGAAAAAGAATATGGGGAGGAATACAACCCAGAGCATGATGAATCATCTTCAGAAGAAGAAGAAAACCCTGAAGCTGATAGAGAGACTTTCCTTTCAAAAAACGGCAAAATAACATGGTCCCTCGGCAGCATATGACCAACACGGCAGGGAGGCAGAACAAAATGTCATAAAGATGACCCCAGTACCCACAAAGTATGCCATTTCTCATGCCCATGACATTGTCTCTACATTCTACCTGTTCATCACACCAGCAATACAAAAAATAATTCTGGAGATAACAAATCTGGAGGGTTATCGCAAATATGGAGAACAGCTGGAAAAAGATGGATGAGACGACCTGCAGGCCTACTTCGGGCTGCTAATCTTAGCAGGTTATACAGGTCCTGAGGTGAGGCTGCAAGCTAGTCTAATGGGATGCAGAGAGTGGAAGGCCAATTTTTCCAAGCCACAATGCCACTCATAGTCCTTTCACACCTACTCAAGACTGCTACAATTTGATAACCGTGAGTCAAGACCAGCAAGACGTGTGACAAACTTGCAGTTTCTTGCTTAGTTCTTCATCTTGAGCAACAATAACATCATAAAGACACATTAGTCTAGCATCGCAAGTGATGGTCTATATGGCATCATGATATCATAAAGACACATTTATCTATGAGCCATATGACATCATAAAGACTCATTAGTCTAGGCATCGTGAGTGATGGTCACTCACGATGCCTAGACTAATGAGTATACTGTATGTATGTGTATAAAGACACATACAGTATGTCTATGTGAAGTCATATAGACATCATATCTTTATGACGGCATCGCGAGTCCTATGATGCCTGAGTTCATAGGACGTCCTATGATGATCAGGCAGAGATCATAGGCCATCCTATGATGTCCTATAAACGTGGCAGACACGCACACACACAGACACAAAGAAATTTCTTGCTTTAAAATTCAATTAAGCTGCTTATATTGGGGGTTTAGTGAAGACGGGTCATTTTGACCCGGAGGACACGGGGTGTGTACAGAATATGAGGACAACAGGAAGGTTAATAAGTGTTCACTTCTTCCTTCTTCCTTTCGAACACTGTATACTGTTACTTTATTGCATTTGTCATTTGTTTTGTTATACTTTTTTGTTCGAAATAAAGTATCTATCTATCTATCTATCTATCTATCTATCTATCTATCTATCTATCTATCTATCTATCTATATCTATATATCTATATATATATATATATATATATATATACTTGTTTCAATGTTTCTTTTTTGAAACTAGTGAATGTTTTTAACCACATTAATCATGATGAAGCAACTTTGTGTGAATATACTAGTTTCAGAATTAGAGTTTGTGTCAACACTGTGCAACATGTCATTTGTTATTACGAAAGATAAAAACTATTCTTATTCAAAGAAGTAAGCACACTGTTATTACAAATTAATTTTTTCAGAATCTGCTAACCCTAATGCTGGTAATGCAGTATGGTGCAAAGTGTTTAACGCCTTCAAGAACCAGCCAAAGTGCTAATCCCGGAGCACTCCGTAGCAAGGGTGGAAACGGTGTCTCACTGATCAGATGAAGATCGCACGGCCTCTTAGTCATGGTGGATTTTTTTTCTGTCCTTTTCCCGAAGTTTGCTTCATTTTTTCCAATTCAGGCTACTTATTTATCTGATTTTCACACGCTTCCACCCTTGTTGTTTCATCGGTCGATGGTAGAGGCCTGCCTATAGACCATTATAGGGGGAGGACTATCCCTCTCCGTTCATTGGATAGAACAACCCCGCGTTTGTTGTGTAGATGGGTAGGTTCTCATATCACATTTTTCTAATGTAGACGGTAAAATGGCATGATCTAATGCATCAAATGCTTTTTTAAAAGTCAATAAATACTCTTTAGCTCTCTACCTATCACAGACTGTAGAGTGAAAAAATATTGTTTGGCTCGTTGGGAAAAACTGAATGCAACGTTAAAAAAATGTCTGTTATCAGAAAGAAACTTTTAAATAACACGAAACTGTTTGAATGACCGACCGATGTTGAAAAATGCAAGTGGTGTTCTGACTCCAGGAGACACTGTTATGATGCTGCTGAGGGAAGGGAGGGAGGGGAGGCTTTGTTAGTGGTGTGAGATTTGAAAATTATTCAACAGCACACATACAGTAGAATCGGTGTATTTTGTCATTAAAATACATAGACAGAAGTACTTTTTGGAAGATCCAAGATGTCGATCCATTAAAGTGTTCATTTTTAGTTGTTTAAAGCTTATACAAGTTAAACCGATATTTTCAGAATTCAGTTTATGTTTTTCTCGGAGCCAAAATGTGTCGGTGACACAATTCTTCAAACAGAATGATCTTTAACTGCTTAAAACAACCTCAGGCCTTAAGTCCCCAGTCTGAGAAATTGTTGAACCTGAGGTAGAGACAAAGTCTGTCGTGCAATATTTATTTCTGTAGGGAAAACAACCCCAACAAACTATAAACACGATGCCAGATCTAAAAGCTAAATTTACCGCATCTTGTTGTTTACTTTTAAAATAACAAGCTACATGCCAGATCTAAAAGCTAAATTTACCGCATCTTGTTGTTTACTTTTAAAATAACAAACTACTTAAGGTTCATGCAGATGAATTTTTCTGTGCACTTGAGGTTTTGACTGCATATGCCCATTGGTAAAATACTGTGAGGTTGTTGTTTTGTATCAAAAATTGTTTGGGTGGTTTTTTTTTTTTGGTTTTTTTTTTGTGTGAGAATGAAGGTTGTTTCAAAAATATTAACCAGAAACAACTCTGGAGCTTTGTGGCTGACCAAAAAATTCATGTTGTCTGTGCAGACACCTTAATTGAACTGTGTGCTGTGATAATTTGCAAGTTTTGCTTTTGTACAAAATCAAAAAAGAAATCTACATTGCAAAGCTTAGTCCTTTGTGAAATGTGGTGTTGTCACAGAAAAAATATTGTTTGGATCATCAGGAAAAACTGAATGGAGTGTTAAATTATCAGAAAAAAAAACAACTTTTAAATAACACAAAACTGTTTGAATTTCTGACCCAGGAGACACGGTTATGGTGCTGCTGCTGAGGGAGCTGAAACTTTGAGTTGCCAAGCAACAGCCTCAAAACCTTCAGGATTTGGAGAGTATCTGTAAAGAGGAGTGGACCAAAATCCCTCCTGAGATGTGAGCAAACCTGGTGACCAACTACAAGAAACGTCTGACCTCTGTGCTTGCCAACAAGGGTTTCTCCACTAAGTACTAAGTCACGTTTTGGGAAGTCAAATACTTATTTTCCTTGATCAAATGCAAATTAATCTATAACTCTTATTTGATACATTTTTTTTCTGGATTTTTTGTTGATCTTCTGTCTCTCTCTGTGTTAAAAATAAACCTACTATAACAAATTATGGACTGTTCATTTCTTTGTAAGGGGGTAAACTTACACATTCAGCAGGGATCAAATAATTATTTCCCCCACTGTATACTCTGTAAAAAGTCCTGAAATGGTCAACTTTGTAAAATTATCGACTTGTGTCATTTCATTACAAGAAAATCTCTGGGATAGCCATCAAAACTATATTTAATGATTCAAAGGCTTTTTTTTCCCCTCTCATGATTTAGCCTTGGACCTCTGTTCAGATTTTAAACAAATATTCATACAGTGAGTTATAAGTATAAAAAAGGGTTGTCAAGATATTTGTTGATTCACACAAAACCCTCTCCAAATTCTGGTTTGAAGTTGTCATGAGTGGTTGAAAAAACTGCCTTAAAGTTATAAACCTTTTTTTTCAGATCACAGCAGATGATAAAAGGTTTGACTGAATAAAAATAATTTGACTGTTGGTACATATCACGTACGAGTTGTGGGATGTTTTACAGAATTGTTTCATGCAGACAATCCTTAGAAGGCTGTTGTATGGTCATTTAAAAATGTAAACAATATATAAAATACTTTCATAGGAGAAATGTTAAATTTCGTAGTATCAGCACAAAATAAACTCTAATCACCACAAGCATACAGATGAAAGTGTTTTTAAAGTTGTATGTTACACTGGGGGGAGACCCCTGCTGAAAAAAAAACTTTGAAATGTGGATGAACAACAGTGTAAAAACAATGGTGTGTGTGTGTGTGTGTGTGTGTGTGTGTGCGTGTGTGCGCACGTGTGTGTGCATGTGTGTGCGCATGTGTGTAAGGGAAGAGTTGGGGATGGGGATTATCGCCAGTGTTTGGTTTCACAGTAGCACCTGCTTAGCAAAGCTTCACACCACCCCTTTGGCACTTTTTTCCTCGACAAATTTCCTCCTTTTCTCCTACTAACTCAGCAAACATCCTACAGTCACTCAGAAATGCAAAATATGTGTTTAAGAAGTGGAATTTGTATATGCATCTCCTATCTAAAGTCAGTCAGCCTAACAAGTAAACTATTGCAACACTAAGAGTTGTGTGAATTAATCGCCGTGAGCAATCTTCCTCTGCTTATACAACAGCAGCAGCAGCACATGTGTCTGTTTTATCTTCTGCTATCTATCCTGCTCTTAAAACCAGTCTCCACGTCTGTCAATCCTGCATGAGTCTGGACTACTTTTTCTGTAATTTGAGGAGGCCATGTCTGTAGAAAGCAAGTATTCTGAATCTGGATGAAACACGTAGTAGAATCTCTGCTGTAAGATCCCTTCTTTCATGTGTGTGTGTGTTTGTGTGTCTATGCTTTTAAAAACGTTTTAGAGACACTCTGATGTGCTCTGAAACGCTACACTGCCACAGCAAATGTTAAAATCAACTTGAAACTACTGAGTTTGTTTGTGTGTCTGTGTTTTTGACTTCTGCAAGCTGACACACTGTGAGAGACACCTGACTAAGATGGGTGCATGCTTTTTTGTTAAGATCAAATAGACCTGTTTGCTCAGGTCAGTCTGCCTCTAAAACCCTTTTTCTGAATGAGCAGAAGATGATGTTGCAGTTTTTGTGAGAGTCTATTTTGTGGTATTGTCACACAAACATCTGCCTTAAATCCTGCAGCGTGTGTACAGCCTTTGCTCCACAAGGACATTTAGTGTGTGTGTGTACAGCCTTTGGAATGTGGATGAGCCACAGAGTAACACGATAGCTTCCAGTCTTCCCCATTTAACATCTGTTTTGACTGAGAGAATGGTGGCTTCAAAGCCTGACATGGTGAGACGCCTCTGACTGATATCTGTTTTTGCAAATTGAAACTGCTACAAACATGTCACCTTTGAGCCCATCTGTTTTGGCTGAGAGAATGGCTGTGTCTGTGTTTTTAAATCATTTTACAGACACTCTGATGTGCTTTTTGTAAATTGAAAGACTACAAAGCTGTCACTTCAGACGAGAAGTTCTGCCATCATTAACCCCATCCTAACCCTGAACCACAAATGGACAACAGGTTAAAATCACAATCTGTCAGTTTGACGAGAAATTTTTGGACCAGAGGTCATGTTTTCAAAACACTTTTGATTGACAGCCTAATTACGTGGCGTCACAGGGGACGGGGTCAGGGTCAGGTCAGGTCAAGGGGGCATGACACCTGTCAAAACTGAGATAGAGGATGTGTACAAGTACTGTCCCACCTCTCTATCGTCACATACAGCCTTTCTTTTCAAGTGACCATGTGACAAAGTAGCGTCGAGGTGATGCGAGATTTCAATTATGAATTAGTCCATTTTTATTTCAATAATCTTACAAGCAAATAGTTTCCAGGAAAAACATCTGACATGATTCTTCTTCAACAATCCACACTTCGCCAACCAAGAAGCATACCAAGGATAATAAGAATGCAACAAGAGAGATCCCCTTACTGTCCCTGTCAAATAAACTAATCTACTACTACTATCATTAACCACACCTGTTATATAGTATTTGAGATAATTAGGGCTGATTAGCCCCTACCATAATCCCAGGTAAAACAATGAACAGTTCCATCTTAACACATACCCACTAATATCTAAAAATACATAAATAATTCCCCAACTATATACAATGTAAATATAAATAACATATAATAAATAACAATATAAATAATTCAATAAATAGTTCCAACCCTTATTTACAAATGTTTAACCACCCCTCTAACTTACCATACATGTTTCCTTCCTGCTGGTGTCCTATAAAAGGGCATTCAACCCCAAAGAGTCTTTTGCCCGGACACCCACAGGAAGCATGTTGGCAAACGGTATGTGAAATAAATCATTTATCAATTATTTTACCAAATACTTAACCATAATAATTATCTCCAAGGGCATTCAAATTAAACAAGACAGATCCCAAAATACTGTGTGCACTTTAACAAATAATCATACTAACATTTACAATATTACAAATATAACATGATCACACAATACAATAAATCATAACAGTGGTGACACTCCATCATCACATTTCCTCCCCCCCTTTCCTGAGAGTACAGTACTCTATGAGTCATGTACTCTTGAAAGGCTATCAGCTACAAGGTTGGTTTTCCCTGCCACATACCGAACAGTAAAATATAAGGTTGGAGGGACACATACCACCCTGTGAGACAGCTGTTTACGTCCTTCATTCTGTCTAACCACTGTAGGGGCCCGATGATCTGTCTCCAACAAAAAATGATGCCCTAGTAAATAGTACTTGAGAGACCCTATTGCCCATTTCATGGCAAGACATTCTTTTTCTACCGAGAGTATCTGTCTCCCGGTCCATCAACTTATGGCTCAAGAACAGTACTGGGTGTCTCCCTCCCCTCTCCTCCTGGAGAAGTATTGCTCCAATGCCAACCCCTGAGCATCTGTCCATAAAATGAACTGGCAAGCAAAGTCTGGACTGTAGAGAACCTTCTCCCCAGAAATAGTCCTCTTCAGATCCTCAAACGCTCTGTCACACTCCTCTGTCCATTTTACCTTATTTGGTGCTGAAGCCTTAGTGAGGTCAGTCAACACTGCTGCTCTTTCAGCAAAGTGGGGGATGAATTTGCTGTACCATCCTACCATTCCCATAAATGATCGTACCTTCTTTTTAGTGGTGGGCACAGGGTAGGTCTGGATGGCATCCACTTTACCTACTGGTGGTCTAATAGCCCCCTGACCAACCACATGTCCCAGGTACTCCACCTGCTGCTGTCCGAACGCACATTTGCGTGGATTAATTGTCAGTCCTGCCCTCTTAATTAACTGAAGGACCTGCCTAAGGTGTATCAAATGTTCTTCCCAGGTCTGACTATAGATGACCACGTCATCCAAATAGGCAGCCGCAAAATTTGATACTCTCCTTAACACTTGGTCCATCAGCTGCTGAAAAGTTGCAGGTGCCCCCTGAAGGCCAAATGGCATGACCCTAAACTGAAAACTGCCCTAAGGTGTTTTAAAGGCTGTAAGTTCCTTTGTTTCCGGTGCCAATGAAACCTGCCAATACCCCTTGCATAGGTCCAGAGTAGAAATAAACCTAGCCCTGCCCACTTTCTCTAACAGTTCGTCAATCCGGGGCATGGGGTATGACTCAAATTTAGATACTGAATTAAGGTATCTGAAGTCAATACAGAATCTTAATGAACCGTCCTTTTTGGGGACCAGCACAATTGGGCTACACCACTCACTGACTGACTCCTCGATCACTCCCAGCTGCAACATCAAGTCAATTTCTTGCTTCATTTTTGGTACCAATCGTTCCGGGATCCTATAAGATTTTCTACGTGGAACAGCTTCCTCTTTCAAATAAACCTTATGATGCACCAGCGTGGTGAAACCAGGTCTCTCCCGAAACAATTCTGGATCCAGTAGTGCCTCTAACTCTCTCTGCTGATCCACCTGCAAATGAGACACTTGAAACACATAAGGCTCTGACACATTTGTGGGAAAAGACTGTTCTTTCTCCTCATCCACTTCCATCGCACAAATCAAGAGCTGATGTGTCTCCTGAAGAACAGGTTGCTGCTGCTGATGACCAGGCTGCTGAAACTCTTTCAATAAGTTAATGTGGAAGGTCTGATATTTTACCTTCCTGTCAGGCATATATAGTTCATATGTCACTGAACTTAGTTTTTTTTAGAAATTTCATATGGCCCCTGCCATCGAGCCAACAGCTTACTGTCACACGAGGGCAGCAATAACAAAACCTGTTGTCCTGGGTGAAAAACCCTTTTTCTGGCCTTCTTGTCATACCAAGTTTTTTGTTTGGCCTGCGCCATCCTCATGTGCTCCCGAGCCAAAGCAGTCATTCGATCCAGTTTCTCTCTCATCTTAATGACATAAGAGACCACACTGTCCTGATCACTCGGTGGACTCTCCCAGTGCTCCTTTAATAAATCCAGTGGGCCCCTCACCTGACGACCATACAGTAGTTCAAAAGGTGAGAACCCTGTTGAAGCCTGGGGCACCTCCCGATAAGCAAACATTAAATATGGTACCCACTGGTCCCAATCTGAGCCCGTTTGAGAAACAAATTTCCGCAGCATATTTTTTAAAGTCTGGTTAAATCGTTCCACTAGTCCATCAGTCTGAGGGTGATATGGGGTGGTCTTAATACCCTTAATACCCAACAGCTTATATACTTGCTGCAACAGTTTTGACAATAAATTTGTTCCACAGTCTGTTAGAACTTCTCTGGGTATGCCTACCCTTGAAAACAACTGGATAAGGCAGTTAGTAACCTGCCTAGCCTTAATAGATTTCAGGGGAAAGGCTTCTGGGTACCGAGTAGCATAGTCACAAATTACCAGAATGTATTTATTACCAGCAGAACTTCTCTCTAGGGGGCCAACTATATCCATCCCTATTCTGTCAAATGGTGTTCCAATAATGGGTAGTGGATGTAGTTGGGCACGGGCTACTCCCCTAGGTGATGTAATCTGACATATTGGGCACGATGTGCAGAAGTCCTTTATCTGGGTATACATTCCCGGCCACACAAACCTTCTAGCAATTCTCTGTAGAGTTTTATGAAATGCTAGATGACCTGCCCAAGGAATAACATGTCCCAGTTCCATAATCTTTGGCATGAGGTCCTGTGGCAAAGCTATGGCCATAACTTCACCTTGCTGCTGGTACAAAATGCCCTTTTTTATGACATACATGGCCTCAGCCAAACAATCAGTTCTACCCTGTTTCACACCCTCAATCTCCGAGACTTTATTGAACCATGATCTAAGTGCTGGGTCAGCTTTCTGCAATGTAGCTATGTCAGGAGGGATGTCAAACTCTACTGACTGGCTTAATTGTGGTGTTTCTTCACCCAAGTTCTTTACAGAAGCTAACACCTTATCTCTTCTCTTCTGAGCCTTGGATTTGGGTTGCTTAATAGGGCCTGCCTCTATCTCAGAATCATAAAATGGTAACTCCTAAAGAACATTGGCAGCCCTCTGTGCCCTGGTTGTCACAATATTACAATTTTTCACCACAGGTGTGTTTACTCTCTGCTCAACAGCACCACTTGCCTGTCTCTCCTCCGTTTGTTCCTCTCTAACCTGTTGTATGATGTCCAACAAAGTTGGAACATCATTGCCAAGAATAACAGAATAAGGCAAATCAGGCACAAGAGCTACAGGAAGGAGATAAGTTTGACCCCCTACGGTTAAATAAACCTCAGCGGTCGGGTACAGTTTCTTATCCCCATGGTCAAAACTGATATTTATTTCTGACTCATTCCACAAATACCTAGGGACCAAACTAGGTAGCACAACTGTTTGAAAACAGCCTGAATCTAACAGGGCCTCTTCACACTGACCATTAAGCAACACCTTTGTTTTATACACTCCACTCTGCACTGAGGCTGAACAAGTGGGTCTAGGAACTGAACATAATAGTGACGGTTTCTGATTCTTTGTGGCAGGACATGAATACTGGGTGTGACCAATTTTATTACACTGATAACAGTGTATATCTTTATTTGCAACAACTCGTGACTTTTTGCTATTATTATATCTACTGTTTGTGATCTGACTGGGCCTGGAATACAACCTATTTCGAGCTGGACCACCCCTTTCACCCTCATTAAACTCACTCCGTGTGGTGAAAGATCTGTCACGGCCGAGAGTAGGTCTCCTGCTCCCAGACCTGGCTGACAGAAAAACCTCTGCCAGATGAGCAGCGTCCTCTGCAGTCTTCGGGTCCCGCTCTTGTATCCAGACTCCCAGTTCCGGGTTCACCATGCGCAAAAACTATTCCAAAATTAATTGTTCCATAATGTCTTTTAAAGTTAGGGTCTCTGGATTAATCCATTTATATAACAGGTCTTTTAAGCGTACATAAAGTTCATGAGGGGGTTTGTCCTGATGAATGTCCAGGGACCGAAACCTCCTCCTATATGTGTCAGATGTAATTTCAAATTTATTTAAAATAGCTTCTTTGACTTTCCCACAATTATCCGTGTCAGCAACATCCATCAGAACATATGCGCTCCGCGCTTTATCTGTAAGTAGAGGAGCTAGATGGATAGCCCACTGTTCTTCATGCCAGCGGCAGACTGTAGCGATCCTCTCGAACGTTGTCAGGTAGTGCTCAATGTCATCTTCGGGAGAGAGAGGATTCAGCCTGGGCTCGTGGTGCGTTCGTGGCCTCCTTGGCTGCAGCTGCAGGGGCAAATCATCCTCCTGTGAGCCGACCCGACTGGCCGTCACCCTGGGGTCCTCCCCCGAAGCGCCGTCGTCACCACTACGCTCAGCCCGGCTCCCATAGTCCTCTCTCAGCTCCGCAACCTGCGACTCCATCCGACGAATATGACTCTCCACAGTCTGCCACTTCCGGTCCTGAAGAGCGGCCTTCTCCTCTATCTGGCGATCTCTGAGAGTCAGCGAACGCATCAGAGATTTCACCAGGCCCGTTAGCTCCTCGAGCTCGCCCAGTCCGCTGACTCCCGGGTCCTCAGCCGCCATACCTGCGTCCAGGTCAGACTGCTCCTCCTGCCTCGCTTTCCTTCTTGACATGAGTCCTTCCGTCCACCAAACGCTACGACATCCTGGTAACGGACCACCACTGCCACCAAATGTGACAAAGTAGCGTCGAGGCGATGCGAGATTTCAATTTTGAATTAGTCCATTTTTATTTCAATAATCTTACAAGCAAATAGTTTCCAGGAAAAACATCTGACACGATTCTTCTTCAACAATGCACACTTCGCCAACCAAGAAGCATACCAAGGATAATAAGAATGCAACAAGAGAGATCCCCTTATCATTAACCACACCTGTTATATAGTATTCAAGATAATTAGTGCTGATTAGCCCCTACCATAATCCCAGGTAAAACAATGAACATTTCCATTCTTAACACATACCCACTAATAATCTAAAAATACATAAATAATTCCCCCAACTATATACAATGTGAATATAAATAACAATATAAATAATTCAATAAATAGTTCCAACCCTTATTTACAAATGTTAAACCACCCCTCTAACTTACCATACATGTTTCCTTCCTGCTGGTGTCCTATAAAAGGGCATTCAACCCCCAAAGAGTCTTTTGCCCGGACACCCACAGGAAGCATGTTGGCAAAGGTATGTGAAATAAATCATTTATCAATTATTTTACCAAAATACTTAACCATAATAATTATCTCCCAAGGGCATTCAAATTAAACAAAGACAGATCCCAAACTATTGTGTGCACTTTAACAAATAATCATACTGCGGCGGCATGAAATAAAGCGGCGTTGTTGGAGGTTTTAAGTAGAGTTTTATTATATCATACCGCCGTCACGGGCTCCGCTCCCGGCGCCGTGCATGAGCGCCGAGAGCGAGCCCACGGCTCTCAGAGAAGACACAGTGTGCGTGTCTGCAGCAGAGGTTGAAGTGTGTGAGTGAGAGGAGGTGTTACAGAACCTGTGCAGTATTTATACCCAACTCAAACAATACATCAAGGCAGTGTCACAGCAGTTGGTCTGATCAAAGGGACTGCAGAACAGGCATGAGATATTTGCATTTGTGAGACACAGACAGGATGCATGAACACCATGCATGGGTGGCACATTAACCTCACAGCAGTGGAATGTATAAATGGCTGATTAGATCACCGCATGCAGCGGAAAAAAACAGAAGTAGCGAGCTTCTGTCCTTAGTCTGTTTGTGGGGGGTTTCCCAAACCGCCACAATACTAACATTTACAACATTACAAATATAACATGATCACACAATACAATAAATCATAACAGTGGTGACACTCCATCGTCACAGACCATCACTGGTGAGCCCTTTTCAAGTTATTTGTAAGATTGTTGTGACTGCAAGTTTAGAATCTTGGGTTTCCATGCTCTGAAATACTTTGGATGTGTTATATAAATTAACATTAACTGGTTAAGTTTGCATTTGTAATTTATCACTATTCAACAGGGCAACAGCAGTTCAATGAATGTCATTATCTCTGTCTCAGCATCAGCTTAGCCAGTTATATTAATGCATGCTCATGATTTGGGGAGGTACATTTGTATTTACATTCCCGAGCAAGTAGTTAATGTTTATTGTGCCCCATAGACTTTCTGTGCCTGAGACGACACTGATGATGTCCACCACTTTTCTGAAATTTTTCCCACACTGACCTACTTAAAGGGGCCTCAGGAGTAGTAGTTACACATATATACTCTGTTCTATAAGAACAGTACTGTATATGAACTATAGTTTTCTTCCTGTTATGGTTCATTGTGATAATAGCACAGAGTCTAGCCCAATACCAATTTCAGAGTACGAGTTCTAGTAATCTGCAATGGACTGGCAATCTGTCCAAAGATGCTGGGATAGGCTCCAGCCCTGGATCAAACCTGATACTTGCCAATGTGGCACTGTCATAATCAGTTTTACATTTTTACAAATACCTCAGAACATCTGGGGTCTAGACACAATTCTTTCACTGTTCTAATTTCTGAATCTCCACTGGTCTTATGCTCAAATAAAGTGAAATTTTCTCCACCATATTTTTAAAAATGTACAAGTTAAGGTAAAAATGAAGTTTTGAAAGTTCATTCATCCAAACTGGTTGAAATTAAGCATAAATCATTTACAAATATTGATAATGAAAAACTGTTAAAATTATATTAAAAAGTCAGTCTTTCTTGATTTTACAGGCCACTGAATTTGTACAGTTTCTCTTTGGTCTGTATTTTCAAATTTATCTTCTGATGTAGTGATCCAAACTTAATGAACCTTCACACTCACAATCACAACTATATTTTTTAGAATCACAACAGATTTCATGCAATTCTGTTCATGTGCCAAAAATAATCTTCATGAAATGTCTATCATCAGCCTTTGGGTTTTGTCAATGGACTATTTTGATCTGAAAAAGTATTCTTCTTCTGAGCAACAACTAAAGTGTAAAGTACCTTTTCCTGTTCATTTTTAAAATATGTAGCATATGCTAGGTTTAAATGTTGTTGCTAAATAGTACAAAACCTTACAAATCTACAGCTGTTTGGAATAGGGATGCATGATATATACTGGCATGCTATCTGTTTCGGCAGATAAAACATTTAAAATAATTAGGCAAATATTAATATTTGCAGCCGATACTATAATATTACACCCGAGTCAAAAGTGACGCTCAGCTGTAATGCTTTTTCAGTGGCGTGAGGGAGTGATGGCATCATGTCAGGTGGTGTAGATAAACAAACATGTCTGCTCCCGAGGAATAGATAACTAGGAAATTAATCCGCCAAGCCCAGCAAGATGTGAACACAATGGCAAAAACAAAAATAAAAAACAACCCCCCCCCCACCCCCCGAAACACAAGACCGTGACCACCTAATGGCCAAAGACACCACCCAGAAACCTGCAGAGTCCCATTGCTCCCAAAAACCAACCGCTGACACTCGCTGAAAACTTAGGCAGACCCGCACCGCAGACTCTCAGTGAACCCATTCACACATGCCCAGTCACAGCTAATTATGAGATTCTGCCTTACCCGAGTCACAAACAATAATTTTCAGCATCACATATTGAGCTGTTTCTGAGTTACCGTTTCGAAAAGATGCTGCTTTGTAAGCGCCTATTTTAGAGCGATTTATTTGATCCAGTTTATATGATGCTGAGTTTAAATAAGTCTGTAAAACACTTGCAGCCATATTTGTGCTTCTTTGTTAAGTAGTGTAAAATATTACACTGACTTTATATTGGTGTAAATTGTTTTAGTTACTCTACAGTTGTACAGTGAATGCACTTCATTTTCACATGCATTTATTTACGTTTCCTGTTGCCCTGGTTGTGGTTGTTGTAGTGAAAGTCAGTAACAGTATCCTCCAAGCCTATTACAGTGGTGTGAAAAAGTGTAAATGCAAATGTAAATATTATACAAAAATAACACAAGTAAACACAAAATGCAGTTTTTAAATGAAGGCGTTTATCATTAAGGGTAAAAGAAAATCCAAACCTCCATGGCCTTGTGTGAAAAAGTGATTCCCCCCCGTTAAAACATAAATTAACTGTGGCTTATCACACCTTTGGAAAGTTGAGTTCAATTTCTCTAGCCACACCCAGGCCTGATTACTGCTACAAATGTTCTCAATCAACAAATCACTTAAATAGGACCTGCCTGACAAAGTGAAGTAGACCAAATGATCCTCAAAAGCTAGACATCATGCTGCGATCCAAAGAAATTCAGGAACAAATGAAAAGTAAAGTAATTGAGATGTATCATTCTGGAAAATACATGTAATAAGTACTTGTATTTATTACACATATACTGTAAATACAAGTTTAAATATCTACACGTATTTATGGGTATATGGGCGAAAGACTAATCAATCCATCTGGTAGCTGGTTTCTTCCAAAGTATCCCTCAGGATAGCTGACACTCCTTCTCGCCGTTTTATCAGGTAAAGCGAATGATTAGAGGTCTTGGGGCCGGAACAATCTCAACCTATTCTCAAACTTTAAATGGGTAAGAAGCCCAGCTCGATGGCTTGGAGCTGGGCGTGGAATGCAAGCTGCCCAGTGGGCCACTTTTGGTAAGCAGAACTGGTGCTGTGGGATGAACTGGGAATGTATACCCGGCTTGTATACAAGCCGAGTCCCTGAGACCATGCCTTCACTCACTGCACATGTGCAAAGCACTCCTAAACAGTCCTCACCGTGCATGTGCAGAACAATGCCTCTTTTACTTTGGTTTCCCAACGCTCGTTCAGTTGGTGGGAGGGAGACGGTGGACAGTTAATTACATGGACGTTCAAGCAATGGCATAAAAACACACGAGTTTGAGTCCCACTCTCATCTGTGAGTGATTTTTTTGTTCTTTTTTTGTTCTTAGTTTGTTTTTCACTCCACTAATGAAAGGTTCCTGTGAGGTTATGGTTAGGGATTAAGATGTGGGGTAGTTACTCGATGGTGAAAGACAAAATGACAGGAACACAAACTGACAAACGTTAAGCTGCAGTTAGACACCTTTCTTAAAGCTGTTGTTGGCATCCTTTTGTCTCGGGAGACAATGGAATCTGCACACATGTCAGTCAGTAGTTGTTTTGCAGCGCCGGCTGTGGCTGTAAAGTCTGATGCGGGATTGGCAGCTTTGCTGACACTTGCTGCAGATGTAATCGGTAGTGAGGGCAATGGGGGGCAGTGGGGACAATGGGGACAGTGGGGACGGACTGGAGCTTCTGTTGCCGATGGGTCCTCTTCTCCTCATGTAGAATCTCTCTCTCCTCCTCAGCACGCTGGACTCCAGCCTTGATAGTGGAATGCCACTGTGTGCGGTTTGAGGTCGCTTGCTCGAGGTTTGCTGGGTTGATGCCACAGGCCTTCAGGTCACGTTTGCAGGTGTCCTTGAAGCGCAGAACCGGCCTTCCGGTTGGTCATTTTCCTGTGGCGAGCTCCCCATATAGGACGTCTTTGGGGATGCAACCATCGTCCATCCTGCACACGTGGCCAATCCATCGCAGGTGTCTCTGAGTGAGGATGGCGAACATACTTGGCACCTCTGCCTCGGAGAGCACGCTTTTGTTTGTGACGCGATCACGCCAGGTGATGCCCAGAAGTCGTCTGAGGCAGCACTGGTGAAAGGCATTCAGTCTTTGCTCTTGGCGGGAGTAAAGAGTCCAGGCTCCACTGCCGTACAGTAAGGTACTCAGCAGACATGCTTGGTACACCTTTATCTTGGTGTTGAGTGTCAGCAAGTTGTTGTCCCACACTCTCTTTGCAAGGCAAGCCATGGTGGTTGCTGCTTTGCCTATCCTCGTGTTAAGTTCAGCATCCAAGGAAAGGTTGCTGGAGATGGTGGAGCCCAAGTAAGTAAAGTTTTCAACCACCTTCAGATTGTGGTCACCGATGGTGATTGCAGGGATGATGCTGACATCCTGTCCCATGATGTTTTTCTTTTTGAGGCTGATGGTGAGGCCAAACTCATTGCATGCCTCCACGAAGCTGGTGATGAGTCGCTGCAGGGCATTCTCATTGTGAGCGATAAGGGCGGCATCATCTGCGAAGAGCATCTCCCTGATCAGGACTCTACGCATCTTTGTCTTGGCTTTGAGGCGGGCGAGGTTAAACAAGTTCCTATCGCTCCGGGTGTGGAGGAAGACACTACCGTCTGATTTGCAGAAGGCGTAGCGCAAGAGCAGGGAGAAGATGCCAAAGAGTGTTGGGGCCAGGACACAGCCTTGGTTCACACCGCTTTTGATTGGAAAGCGGTCCGAAGATGATCCGTCATGCTGAACTGTGCCAGTCATGTTGTCATGAAAGGAAGTGATCATCCTCAGGAGCTTGGGGGGGCAACCAATCCTGTGTAAGAGGGTGAAGAAGCCCGACCGACTGACCAGGTCAAAGGCGTTGGTCAAGTTGATGAAGGCCAGATTAAGATGTGGGGTAGTTACTCGATGGTGAAAGACAAAATGACAGGAACACAAACTGACAAACGTTAAGCTGCAGTTAGACACCTTTCTTAAAGTTGTAAATGCCACGTATCCACTGCACATGAAAAATCTGTTTTACGTGTCTGTGTATGATTTCTCTGAGTGACAAAACATGCCATTTGACGTTTTTTTGGTGAGACTGGGCTGTACTAAAAATAAGTAACATGAATTCATTTTCACATTAAGTTGAGGTAGTTGTCTTACTTTCCTTGGGAAATGTGTCTTTATATGCCAGTTAATCATCACTATAAGACAAAGGAGCTGTTAATAGGTGGGAAAAATATGTGCATAGCATGTCAGTATGGGCGTTGGCAATAACTACTTTCAAACTATTGGCATATCGGCTATCTGCAAAAATTCTACTATCATGCAACCCTAGTTTGGAGCCCTGCTTGCCGCAATATTTCTTTTGGGGAGGAGCCTAAATTGCTCTTAAGCACTTTAATACAGCCATGGATGCATTCATCTTCTTCTTCTTCTTCTTCTTCTTCTTCTTCTGGCTGCTCCCTTTAGGGGTTGCCACAGTATATCATCTGTCATCATCTCACCCTATTCCTTGCATCTTCCTCTGTAACACCAACCCCCCTCCCATGTCCTCCTTCACTACATCCATGAATCTTCTCTGTAGTCTTCCTGTTTTCCTCCTGCCTGGCAGCTCTGCCTTCAACATCCTTTGCCCAACATATCCACTATTCCTCCTCTGCACATGTCCAAACCATCTCAGCCTTGCTTCTCTTACTTTGTCTCCAAACCGCTCAACGTGAGCTGTCCCTCTGATATACAGTATTCATTTCCAATCTTGTCCCTCCTAGTCACTCCCAATGAAAATCTTAATATCTTCAACTCTTCCACCTCCAGCTCCACCTCCTGTCTTTTTGTCAGCGCCACTGTCTCCAAACCATACATCATAGCAGGTCTCACTACCGTCTTGTAAATCTTCCCTGTCACTCTTGCTGCTACCTTTCCATCACAAATCACCCCTGACACTCGTTTCCACCCACTCCACCCTGCCTGCACATTCTTCTTCACCTCTCTTGTGCATTTTCTATTACTTTGGATGCCTGACCCCACATATTTAAACTCATCTACTTTCACTACCTCTACTCCTTCCATCTTCACCGTTGCACCTGCCTCCCTCTCATTCACACTCATGTATTCTGTCTTGCTTCTACTGATTTTCATTCCTCTTCTCTCCAGAGCATACTCCCACCTCTCCAGATTCTCTTCCACATGCTCCCTACTATCACTGCAGATCACAGTGTCATCTGCAAACATCATGGAACAGGAAGACTCCTGCCTTACCTTGTCTGTCAGCCTGTCCATCACCATGGCAAACAAGAAGGGGCTCAGAGCTGATCCCTGATGTAATCCCACCCCCACCTTGAATCCATCCATCACTCCTACTGTTAGGGTCTGGACAGGGCTGTGCTCATGTCTTCACTTTATGTTATTTGTTCTTCTGTGCTCGTCAGGACATACAGTAAGTTCAGCAATGTCCTCACCCTCAGTTTATTATGTTATGTGTGTTTTATTTTCATCCCTGCTTTTGTCTCAGGTTGTTTCTCTGTGTTTTTATTTTCATTATCCTGGTGTGCTCTGTCTGTCTCCCACCCCTGCCCATCCTGAGCTCATTTCTATCCCCGTGTGTTTTGGTTCACCTTGATTGTGCCCACCTGTCCCATGTTCCATTGATTTTCCCAGTGTCTATTTATTTTTGTGTGAGCCTTTTTTCAGAGTCCTCTTAACCTCTTAACCAGTCTCCTCTTAACCTGGCTTCAACAACTCTTTCCCACATCGTCATAGTGTGGCTGATCAACTTTATGCCTCTGTAGTTACTAAAGCTCTGAGCATCACCTTTGGCCATGGGTGAATTCATAGATACTATAAACTATGATGACATCAAAATATGGTTTATGAGATCCTGAGATGAAACCTCTAGCTGAACTTTTCCATTGCCCTCCTATGAAATCAGATTTGATGAGTGAAGGCTCTGTGAATCTGGACCATTCCTCAGTGCGCTGAGTTAACTGATGATGTGAAGTGGTATTTTAAGAATAAATCTGAATTGAATCATATAACATCATCTTAAATCATAGGGTAGGCACTAATCAGGAAAAACCAGCTTTGTGATCCTATATAGCCTACACAACAAAATTAACAAGTTATATTTGATATTGTGTAAAACTAGCAACTGAAGCATAAACACCCTGAAAATACTCACTGTAATTGAAATCTTGAAACTGTTTTCCATTGCCAGGTCATTTTATAAATAAGAATTTGTTCTTAAAGACTTTCCTGGAAAAATAAAGGTTGAAAGAAAAGAAAGAAATTGACTTGTAAAACCAGATTCATTTTATGGCCGTGCCCTCTTCTCACCATTAAATAAAATGTTGCTTAAGAATTCTGGCATTTACTTGAACTTTTGAAAACTGGAAGCAGTTCCCATGATATATGTATAGCCTATGCTGTAATGTCTGGAACATTACATTGTTCCAGTGTGATTGTACAAATTTCATGTGTGATTGTGAGATTTGTTTGGAGAGTATCATGACTTGCTTAAAACGGAGACAAAAATGCAATCACATTAAAATGCCAACAATGCAGCTTTAAAATTCTTACCTTTTCTTTGGTTTTCAGTGACTTCATATTAATTAAAGTCTTTCACATAAAATCTTGCAATTTTTCAGTGCAACGCATCATGGACTTGAAAGCAAATTCCTCAAAGGTGTCAGATGGGCAAGTTTATCACTTCTTTAAGCTGATGATTGCAAGTGCTGAGTCCAACTGGTGTCTTTTATTCTGTGTATACAAAGGAATGTGTATGTATTTATGGCATCTCATTTGAAACAGTTTTAATAATTCAGTGATTGCCATATTTAAATTACTTCATGGAACCCAGTCGTCCCAATAGGAGGAGCAATTTGAAAGATGAAGCCGCTACAGGCATTTTAAGATGAACAGCAATTGCAGTACAAGAACAATATGCAGAGGTGTTAAAATATTCAGCATAGCCCACAGGCAGTTTTTGCCCCTCCCTGGGTTATTGTGTACTCAAATGTGTCGCTGATATTGGCAAAGGAGCAACTCTATTAGGGTAACTCTGTATGTTTTGCTATTATGTGAAATTCTAGTACTGACCAGTCTACAGGAATATCCGTTTATAGGACATTCATAGTCGTAGAAATGAAGGAACATCTTTATGCCACAGATCCCTGTGAACATTCTGACTTGAGAGCATGTTTTAGTTCTCTATTTTGCTTTGCTGCGTTTTTGCAGTGAATCACAATTCAGAGAGCTCTGCCATGAATCAATACAAAGCGCAACACCAGCACTATCTCTGGCTTATTACAATATGGTTAGAGTCATTGGAAATTAGTTCCCAGCAAGCATCTCACTGGGTCTTTAAAAATGCATAGGATTAAGAAGGAATGGTGTGCAGCAGTATCAATCAAGTTCAACGGAGTGAGTAAAAGGACAGGGGATTGGAAAATCGACACTTGACAGTTTCCAGTGGAGGTGCTCTGTGAGTTCCTTTTTTAGATGTAGACCCATTGTCAGTGGTGTTTAGGGTGCAGGGGCCTCATGTACAAAGGGTACTTACACACAAAAACATGGCATACATCCTTTTCCATGGAAAATTTCAGATGTATCAAGAATGAAATGACCATGGAAATATGCGCAGCCCCACGCCAACTTCATGGCTGGCGTGCGTACGTTTCTACTGTTATTGGTCTGTTGGCGACACTTAGAGGTGATGTTGGGAGAATGAAAATGACGTGAAAATTATTGTACACACCAGTGACACATGATGAACAAACATCCAAGTGTGCACAATTAGATGAGTGAATATAAAATCAAGCGCAAAGAAATGCAGAAAATGCCTCTAACAACAGAGGATTAGAGGATATTGCAAATCACGCAGTGAGAAGAGAACGGGTATTTTAGAGACAAAAGATTTTCTGGCTCAGGATGATGACTGGCTTGTCAGCCAGTTTAGGTTTCCATGGGCAGTCCTTGTGAAACGTGCCTGTGCGCCCCAAATATCACCCTGTCTTCAAGGCCTCATTACAATTCAGAGATTTGAGTAAATGACTTTCTTTTGTTGCTGATTAAACTACAGTTTCACAACATTCTACCAAGCCTCCAATCGCCTCTCTGTTTACAGTAGTTATGTCAATAAACACAGGCTTAAAGTTTGAAATGCAACAGTCTCACCCTTTTCCCGGCGCACTTCATTCATTTAGTAGTGTGTGTAATCCATGTAAGTTATATATAACTATAAAGGATGAGATTTACATTTTGGACATAAAATATGTACTTGAGTCTAATATGATGATATGAATACATGTAGTAATGGAAATTAATGCTTTGACCTATTAAAGTCAGCATGATATTACAGCAAGAGGAATTTAAATCCAGATAAAGGTGTGATTGTGGGCTTTTATGTATGCTTACTCTTACCTAATTGTCAGTGAACTTTACTTTGCCAGTGAATAATGTAACACAACTTCTCATGATGAAATCAAACCCCTGGTCGATTCATTGAACAAATGCACAAAAATACTTCTAGTTTTATCCGCAGTGGCCGCTGCTAACTGGTATGCAAAATCTGACTTTGTGATCAGACTTTCCCTCTCCAAAAAAAGAAGAAATCAAATTGTACACATCTGTAACAACTTGCATTTAAAAGGGGTACAAAAACAGGCAATGATGTAACTTCAGTTCCTTCTAAAGAGAAGCAACACAAAACATTTTGTAAATTTACAACACTATGTAAGAGTTTCACTTTAAAAATATTTTTTCCAAAATTATTTTGATGGTACATCAACCTTTGACCAGGTGCATGTCACTTCCCCCATAGCCTGAGTGCAGAAGCGCTCTTCTTAGTAGGAACACTGAAATGACTGCAACTATGGTGACTGTGACTTGAGTCCCAACAGCCAATCATGGGACACAACTAAGCATTCTGTGATTGGTTGATGAGACTGAGATCATAGTCGCCATAGTTGTAGTCTTTTCAGTGTTCCCATTGGGACCAAGAATATTACATAGTGCAGCTTTATGAGAGAAGCAATAAAAGAATGAAAATTTTTTGTAAAGATGACATAAGCATCCATCCATCCGTCCATCCTCTTGAGAATGATACCATCACTTAATTGTTGGTGTGCATCCAGTACAGTTCAATAGTTTGACTAACGTGAAGATACGAGGGCTGTTCATTAAAGATTTCCCCTGACTCATATCTGTCATGATCCGAAGTGCGGTTCTGTACCGTGCTCGGGTCTCCTGATTATTATCCTTTTTTCTGTGTGTGTATCTAGTCATGTTTATCTGTCCTTTTAGTTTGTGCTTTTATTTTGACAGCGCTGCAGCAGGACTTCCGCCTGTCAGTCTGTTTGTGGCCTGTCACAGCTGTTTGTGCTTTAGTAATTACTTTCTCTCCACACCTGTTTGTTGTTTGAGTTCTGTGGTATTATTTAAGCGCGCTAGCAAGGTTCATTTCTCGCTGCAACCTTGCTCCTCTCAGGCTGAAATCCCCTACCCCTGAGTCCAGTCAATCTCCAGCTTTGGACTTTAGATTCGCTGTTGTATTTGTAAGTAACCTTTCATGGTTTGTGCTGCATTTATATGTGTTCAGTTATCGCCCTTCTGGGTTTCGTATTTAGCCTTTAGTTATCTGCCCCTCGTGGCGATTTCTTTTGTTCTTTATAATTTAATAAATAAGCAAACTCACTACTAGTGATTGGTGCCTCATTTATGCCCTGCAAGGGCCAAACATAACAATAGGTCGCAGCCCGATAGGTGCCAGAGGTAGTGAGTTTGTGGCTCAATTTTTTCTCTTTTCGGGTGCCTGTGTTTTTTTGGGATATGGCGTCATATGGCAAATGGTATCCTGTAAGCCTGGGTTTTGAGCTTTGCCAGGTTCTTATGGAAATAGATGATCTCCTCACCATGGCTCGCATTATTCCACGCCTAAAGACGCTCTATGGTACTTGGACTTGGCGGCTGTGAAGCACCATCCTCGCCTTTCTGAGCATGCTGAGGGAAGGGAGAGGATGCAATATCTCAGTTATCGGCGCTTCGACGAAAGAACCGTGAGCTGGAGAAGAACTCGACCAGCAACCCTAATCCGGGGCCGACGGCGAAGCACTCCGGTCCCTTGGCTCGCCATGAGGTTCCTGCTAGGGCTCCAGCTCCGGTGTCCCCATCGCCGAAAAGCTGTCTCCCAGTGCGCAGTAGGAGGAGGGCAGCAGGGGTTCCCAGCGAAGATGAACAGTGGGCAGCTGAATTCATCAGGGGCCATATGGCTGAAGCGCTCTCTTCCTGCAGCCCGGGTAAGGTTCTTAAGACCATGGTGGCAGTTGTTAGGATTGTGGAGGCACATCCTGGTCTAAATAATTATCTGGAGTTCATTGAGCTGCTAGCCACCATCTCCGCGCAGCAGCGACATTTCCCTAATTTGACGATCAGTTCACCTCCAGCCCGAGATGCCTCTGCCTGACGCAGAACCCTTCTCCTCCCCGTGACACAGCTGTCTTGGAGCGGAAGGAGGAGAATCACCGGGTCAACATGCCGTGAGGCTCCCATTTGGATCTAGCTACGGGCCGCCAGAAAAATTCCTTTGTCTCCCAGCCAGCTGTTTTTCTTCACCATGGCAGAGAGTGAGGGAAGCAGCTTCAGCCTCCAGGTCTTTTTTTTTCAGCTGTTTCGCCAGCTCCCCTACCCCGGATTGCCTCAGCTGCTCCTCCCTCCCCCATGGCGTTTCCTCCAGCTGCTGCGAGCTCTGTGGTTTTTTCTCTGGCTGCCTCAATCATCGATCGTCCTGGAGCGGCTCCTCCTTGTCTTCCTGACAGGTCCGCCATCACCGTTACAAGGGGAGAAGGAAGAAATGAGCCTGCTGCAGCAGTCACCACCATACCCCAGGAAGACAGGCAAGTGTTTTTTCATTCTTTAGCACAATTTGGTGAATTACCTTGTCTGATTCCTGGGGATGAGGCTCAGTTATTGCAGTCAACTGAGTCCTCATCACCTGCTGCAGCCACAAATGAATCTATTGCTACCTCTGTGTCTCCTCCTATTTGCCCAAGTGTCTGCCGGGTCCAGGATCAAGCTGCTGGACGGAGGAGGAGCCTGCGGGCCTGGAGAGCCTGGTTCCAGCCCCACAGCCATGATACAGACGGAGGAGGAGGGCTCTCTGCACCCCTGAGCTGGAGCTGATGGCGAAGCATCTCCGGGCATCACCAGAGCAGAGTTCAGCCCCAGTAATTAATAGATCCCCTGCCGCCACGCCGAGCGAGCCATCAGTGTGGGTTACATCACCAAGGGGTTCGAGGACTGCGAAGACCATCATGCCGACTGTGGTGGAGTGGGAACTGGAGATGGGCCTTCTGAGGACCAAGCCCGAATCGACGTCACTGCCTGGATCGTCGAGTCCTGGACAGCGGTGGAGCTCCAGATCAGGCGAATGCCCTATTTTGTCTTTCTATTTTCTATTTTGGAGCAATCTTGCCTGTCTCTTGGGGAGGAGAGCAGGGTGCAGCTGCCCGCTGCATCCGAGCTCGCCTCGTTGGGCTCTGCCACTGCCACTGCCGGTGACCCTGAGCCCTGTTTTTTCTCCGCTGTGTCTGAGCCTTCTTCCAGGATCACCGGAGATGATACAGCTCCATCTGATGTCTCCAAGGGTCCGGGTTCTCCTCTGGAGTTCATCCAGGGCGCTGCTTAGGGCTGCACGGTGTCGCAGTGGTTAGCACTGCGGCAGCACAGTTTACCCTTGGCTGGGGGATCGTGGGGATCGTGGGATCATGGGTTCAATCCCAGCCCCCGACCAACAGTGATCTGTGTGGAGTTTGCATGTTCTCCCCATGTATGCATGGGTTTACCCCGGGATTTCTCCGGTTTCCTCCCACATGCCAAAAACATGCAGGTTAGGTTAATTGGAGACTCTAAAGTGGCCCTAGGTGTGAATGTGTGTGTGAATGGTTAAGGGATAGCGCCGTATCGTGGCTGCTTCATCCATCCAGGTGGTGGATGACCCTCAATTTCCCCTCTGGGGATCAATAAAGTATACTAAATCTAAAATCTAAAAATCTACCCGAGGCCGTCGTTTGGGTCCCTCCCTGGGTTGGGTCCACCGTGGGTGCAGCGTTGGCCCAGTCGGGGTCCACTGCGAGGGCTACTAAGCTCCAGCTTGGGTCCACCACAGGTGCTACTGAGCTCCAGCCTGGAGCCACTGCGGGTGCTACGTTGGCCCAGCCGGGGTCCACCACGGGTGCTGCTAAGCTCCAGCCTGACGCCGTTGTGGTCCCTCTCCTTTCTTCTCCACCAGATGCTGTGGGGGTCCCCTTCCTCCGGTCCAGCTTCCTGCTATTGAGCCTCCTGGTGGGAAAGCCATCTCCTGGTTCACCCCTTTGGTCCTGGTTGCTTAGAAACACTGGTGGGCTGCCCGAAAGACTGAGCCGCCGGGTCAGGTGGTCTATGTTCTCAGGCAGACCACCCGACTCATTCCATCTGGCTATCCGGTGGTCCTGGGATTTCGGTGCCCCCCCCCCAACTCTTTTCTTCTAGTTGGGGTCTCTGGGGACTTGGTTGGCCGCCGGCCTTTTCCACTTGATGGTCAGGTGGAGCCAGGATACCGGGAGGCCACCTGAACTGTTTATATACTTATCATGTATGACCCAGTTTTCTTTGTATTCTGTGTGTTAGTTTATGGTTATGGGTTTGACATGTTTCGGGACCCAGGAGACAGACACTGACACGGGCAAATTAGTGAACAATAATCTTTATTAGAGTGAAAGGGTGTGTAGTGCAAGTGTGAGCGCGTGGATAGTATCCTGGTCACTGGAACTGAGCACTCTGGACGGAGACCCGGCAACCCTGGAACATATAAGCACAGACAATTACTTTTGTCCCACGCTAACGACAAGCTATCAGTAGTGAGGCTTACTTGGGAGAGGCACAGGTTACGTCCTGCTGAGAACCAGCCGCCATGCAACGTGGAGGTGAAGGCGTCCGGGAACGAGCTGGGGCTTCCACCTGTGACTGAGACGAGGACAGGTCTTCCAGTGACTCCGGCTGTGACACCACAGACCGGGGCGATGACAAACCAGCTGATGACAAGACGAGTGATTCCACAGAACGTGGTGACAATGATAATCCAGACGATGACAAGGCGAGTGATTCCACAGAGCGTGGTGACCATGACACAACAGATGATGATGACACAAACTCCACCGGTAACGGTGGCCAGTACTCCTGTAACTGATACAGTAACAATTCAGGAATTTGTGGAGCCAGACGTACCGGTAGTCGTGGTGGTAGCGAACCGCTACGTGTGCGAGTTGGCGTAACCCCGTCAGCTGGGGACGCAGGTCCGCCGCCAAGGGAGTCCACCTGTGCACAGGGGTAGAGGTTAGGAGTAGAGTAGCAAACAGCTCTCTTACGTGCTTGACTTTGAACTGAAGTCCTTGACGAGGCGAGAGACGTTCTAGACGAGGCCAGAGAAGATTCTGACGAGGCGGTTCCTGACGAGACAGTTTCTGACGAGACAGCTTCTGACGAGACAGCTTGAGACAAGACAGCTTCCGACAAGACAGCTTCTGACAAGACAGCTTCTGACAAGACAGCTTCTGACGAGGCAGTTTTTGACAAGACAATTCTGGACGAGACAGATTCTGACGAGACAAGAGAATACCTTGACGAGGCCAGAGAACGGAGTTCTGGTTCTTTCTCAGATGAGGAGGACAGACGACTCCGTGCCGGGCTGTCAGCAACGCTGGCTTTTAACAGCTGCTGATTAACACCTGTGGATCTGTGCGCAGCTGGAGTTAATGATGCCAATGACGGCCCAGAGGCCGCCATGACAGTACTCCCCCCTCTAGCAGTGCCTCCAGGCACCTGCCCAATCCTACCTGGATTCGCCCGGTGGAAGTCGCGAATCAGCTGCTTATCCAAGATCAACGCTATGCGAATCCAAGACCGATCCTCCAGTCCAAAACCCTCCCAGTCCACCAAATACTGAAGGCCACGACCCCACCTACGAACATCCAAGATGGCAGTCACCCCCCAGGCCGGATGGCCATCGATCATCCTTGGGGGTGGGGGTGCCGCGGGAGCAGGGCACAGGGGGTCAGAGACGTACGGCTTGACCTGGTAGACATGAAAGGTGGGGCAGATACGCATTGAAGAGGGAAGAGACAAGCGCACAGACACAGGGTTAACAATACGATTAATGGTGTAGGGACCAATAAAGCGTTTAGTCAGCTTACGCTTTTCAGCCGGCACACCAATATTCCGGGTAGATAACCAAACCTTCTGACCCACCTTATACTCCGGGGCGGGTCTCCTATGCCGGTTGGCCACCTGGATATTACGTTCAGTAGTTTTCAACAAAGCTTTGCGAGCGAGGAGCCATACTCACCGGCAGCGTTTAATATTTGCCTGGACAGAAGGAACCGCTACCTCCTTCTCCTCCTCAGGAAACAACGGAGGATCAAACCCACAAGAGGCTTTAAACGGGGAGATGCCCGTGGCCGTGGAGATCGTAGCGTTGTGAGCGTACTCAATCCCGGGCAGGAACTTGCTCCAGGAAGATGAGCAGGAGGAGATGACACAACGGAGGGCGGCTTCCAGCTCCCGATTAGCCCTCTCGCACTGACCATTACTTTGGGGGTGATAGCCAGAAGAGAGGCTGGCAGTGGCTCCTAGTGCCGTGCAGAAAGCCTTCCAAACTTGAGATACAAACTGGGGTCCTCGATCGGACACAATATCCGCAGGGATGCCATGAAGACGTACCACGTGTTGCACCAGGAGGTCCGCAGTCTCCTGGGCCGAAGGCAGACCCCGAAGTGGCACAAAATGGGCCGCCTTCGAGAACCGGTCAACAATGGTTAATACTGTGGTGTAGACATCTGAAGTGGGTAACCCAGTCACAAAGTCCATTGCTACATGAGACCAAGGGCGTGAAGGAACAGGTAACGGATGTAGTAAGCCTGCCGGGGGAGATGACGTCGTCTTCCCGGTGGCGCACTGAGCGCAGGCCCGGATGTAGCCAACAACGTCCTTCCGCAACCCTGGCCACCAGAAGGTCCTTTGAAGAAGATCCACAGTCCGACCCACTCCAGGACGACAAGCCAACTTGGAAGCGTGACCCCACTCAATCACCTTGCCTCGGACGGCGCGTGGAACAAACAAGCGGCCCGGGGCCCCCCCCCCCCCAGGGTCCGGCTCAGTCTTCTGGGCCTGGCGAACCGTCTTGCAGATTCCCCAGGACAGGGCGCCCACGACGCAGGAAGGCGGCAGGATAGGGGTCTCCTGATCCTCGGAGGATGGGGGGTCAAACTGCCGGGAGAGAGCGTCCGGCTTACTGTTCTTGCTTCCCGGCCGGTACGTGATGGTAAAATTAAACCGGCCGAAGAAGAGGGACCAGCGAGCCTGGCGTGCATTCAGGCGCTTAGCCGTCCTGAGGTACTCCAGGTTACGGTGATCAGTTCAAACCACGAATGGCTGAGCAGCCCCCTCCAGCCAATGTCTCCATTCCTCCAAGGCCAATTTCACAGCCAGTAACTCCCTGTCCCCGATGCTGTAGTTCCTCTCTGCAGGGGAGAGACGATGAGAGAAAAAAGCACAAGGGCGAATCTTACCATCCATGGGAGATCGTTGGGAGAGTACTGCTCCAACTCCCGCATCAGACGCGTCCACCTCCACCAAACGTTGAAGCTTCGGGTCCACCTGGGTAAGGACTCGGGCCGAGGTGAACTCCCTCTTGAGCTTCTCAAATGCATCGGCTACTTCCTTACTCCAGCAAAATGGAATCTTAGGGGAGGTGAGAGCAGTCAAAGGACGGGCAATATTACCAAAGTTAGGCACAAACCTCCTATAAAAATTAGCAAACCCCAGGACCCCTTGAAGCTGCTTTCTGGAGGTGGGTGCAGGCCATTCCACCACTGCCTTGACCTTGGCAGGGTAAGGAAGCACCTGGCTCCGAGCAATAATAAATCCAAGGAAAGAAGTCTGATCAGTATGAAATTCACATTTCTCGGCCTTGACGAACAGCTGGTTCTCCAGGAGGCGCTGTAATACTCTGCAGACATGCACCCGATGTTCCTCTAGTGTGCGGGAGAAGATGAGGATATCATCGAGATAAACGAAAACAAATGAGTTCAAGAAATCCCATAGTACATCGTTAATTAAACGCTGGAAAACGGCTGGGGCGTTAGTTAACCCAAACAGCATTACCAGGTACTCAAAATGACCGCTGGGGGTCCGGAAAGCCATTTTCCACTCATCACCTTCTCTAATGCGCACTAGATGGTAAGCATTCCTGAGGTCCAGTTTAGTAAACCATGATGCCCCCTGGAGGGAGTCAAACGCAGTGTTCATCAAGGGCAGTGTATATTTATCCTTGACCGTTATTTCATTCAACCCCCGGAAGTCAATACAGGGGCGTAGTGAACCGTCCTTCTTTCCAACAAAGAAAAATCCGGCCCCCACGGCCGACGACGACCGGCGAATAATACCAGAGGCCAAAGATTCCTTAATGTAAGTGTCCATGGCCTCGCGCTCCGGGGCTGATAGGCTGTAAAGGCGGCTAACAGGTAGAGGGGCCCCAGCCTTCAGATTAATGGCGCAGTCATACGGACGATGGGAGGGTAAAGACAACGCCCGAGATTTGCTGAACACTTGCCCCAAATCGTGATAAACCTCAGGTACCTTAGATAAATCCGGTGGAAATGAATCGGGCAGAGGCACTTTCACAGATGGGGCGCACGCCGCTGATTGGAGACAGGCACTAAGGCAAAACGTACTCCATGCCGTTATTCTCCCAGCTTGCCAGTCAATAGTGGGGTTATGTAGGCGCAGCCAGGGATATCCCAGAATAACGGGCGAAGAGGAAACGAGCAGCACTAGGAACTGAATCTCCTCCCTGTGATTTCCTGAGACAATTATAGACACAGGTGCTGTCTGAAGGTTAATGGTAGTCAACGACGCCTTCGACAGGGTAATCAATCTGACAGGGGGTTCTAAAGTCTGACAACTAAGGCCCATCCGGGTTGCCAGGTCTCTAGAAATGAAATTTTGCTCAGCTCCAGAATCAACTAACGCTAGTGTAGAGTGTTCTGTGTGAGTATGAATGAGTCTGAGGGGTAAATGACAACAAGTAAGGGGTTCCTCTGTGTTCTTGCCCGTGAATCCCCCTACTGCGATCCACGGGCCTTCCCTTTTTAACTTACTAGGACATTCGGAAACCCCATGTGACTCCTTCCCACAATAGAAACACAGGCCTTGATCCCTACGGCGCTGTTTCTCAGCTGCAGACACCTTAGAATGACCAACAATCATGGCTTCCTGATCCGGGGCCTTCTCTGACGCGGGTAAAGCGAGAGGAAGAGAGACAGGGACACGAGGGCGGGGTTTAACCGGACGGGAGGTAACTCGCCGACCAGCCGCCCGTTCCCTTAACCTACTATCGATACTAACTGCTAAAGCAATTAAATCTTGCAAGTTATCTGGTTTATCCCGTGCCGCTAACTCATCCTTTAGCTCGTCGCTAAGGCTGCGTAGAAAAATGCCACAAAGAGATGGCTCCCCCCACCCAATCTCTGCGGCCAAAACCCGGAAGTCAATGGCGTACTCTGCAGCTGATCTCTTTCCCTGCTGTAGGCTTAAAAAACGTTCTGTCAACACCTCTCCCCTATCCGTGTGATCAAATACAGACAGAAATTCAGACACAAACTCCTGGTAGGTAAGCAGAGAATAGCTAGGTCTAGCCATGATCGAATATGCCCAGTCCAAGGCTCTACCTGCCAGCAAATTTATGACATAGCCTATCCGGCTAGAGTCGAGAGAAAAATCCCCCGGCACACGCAGAAAAACTGATTCACACTGTAAAATGAATCCTCGAGCTTCCCCGAGTTTTCCGCTGAACCGGGCAGGTGTTGGAATAGGAGTGAGGCGAGAGGACGAGGAGGTGTTAGCTAGTCCTGACACTAAGCCTGCAGGGGTTGAGGTATTTGCGGTCGGGGGAAACGTTTGGTGTCCCTCCAAACAATCCAGCCGACCATTAATTTGAGTTAATTGATTCAAGATTACTGTCTGCTGGTGGGCTAGCAAATCTACCCAGGCGCTAAGAGTGTTAATTAAGCGCGACAGTGAGCTGTCCGCTGGGTCAACGTGACGGAGTCGTACTGACATGTTTCGGGACCCAGGAGACAGACACTGACACGGGCAAATTAGTGAACAATAATCTTTATTAGAGTGAAAGGGTGTGTAGCGCAAGTGTGAGCGCGTGGATAGTATCCTGGTCACTGGAACTGAGCACTCTGGACGGAGACCCGGCAACCCTGGAACATATAAGCACAGACAATTACTTTTGTCCCACGCTAATGACAAGCTATCAGTAGTGAGGCTTACTTGGGAGAGGCACAGGTTACGTCCTGCTGAGAACCAGCGGCCATGCAACGTGGAGGTGAAGGCGTCCGGGAACGAGCAGGGGCTTCCACCTGTGACTGAGACGAGGACAGGTCTTCCAGTGACTCCGGCTGTGACACCACAGACCGGGGCGATGACAAACCAGCTGATGACAAGACGAGTGATTCCACAGAACGTGGTGACGATGATAATCCAGACGATGACAAGGCGAGTGATTCCACAGAGCGTGGTGACCATGACAATCCGGACGATGATGAGGTGAGTGATTCCACAGAGCGTGGTGACGATGACACAACAGATGACGATGACACAAACTCCACCGGTAACGGTGGCCAGTACTCCTGTAACTGATACAGTAACAATTCAGGAATTTGTGGAGCCAGACGTACCGGTAGTCGTGGTGGTAGCGAACCGCTACGTGTGCGAGTTGGCGTAACCCCGTCAGCTGGGGACGCAGGTCCGCCGCCAAGGGAGTCCACCTGTGCACAGGGGTAGAGGTTAGGAGTAGAGTAGCAAACAGCTCTCTTACGTGCTTGACTTTGAACTGAAGTCCTTGACGAGGCGAGAGACGTTCTAGACGAGGCCAGAGAAGATTCTGATGAGGCGGTTCCTGACGAGACAGTTCCTGACGAGACAGCTTCTGACGAGACAGCTTGAGACGAGACAGCTTCCGACAAGACAGCTTCTGACAAGACAGCTTCTGACGAGACAGCTTCTGACGAGGCAGTTTTTGACAAGACAATTCTGGACGAGACAGATTCTGACGAGACAAGAGAATACCCTGACGAGGCCAGAGAACGGAGTTCTGGTTCTTTCTTAGACGAGGAGGACAGACGACTCCGTGCCGGGCTGTCAGCAACGCTGGCTTTTAACAGCTGCTGATTAACACCTGTGGATCTGTGCGCAGCTGGAGTTAATGATGCCAATGACGGCCCAGAGGCTGCCATGACAGGGTTTTCGGGTTTTTTTGTTTTTTTTTGTTTTTTTTTTGTGTCTCTCCCTCCAGGTCTGGTTTCCTCCACTGCCCTCCCAGGGTTGGTTTTTGTAGTAGTTTCTGTTTTTTTGGGGGGGAGGGGGGTTCTCATTTTCCATTTGATGTTACTGCGGGGTGTCTGTGGATCCACCCCTTAAGGGAGGGGCACTGTCATGATCCTGAGTGCGGTTCTGTTCTGTGCTCGGGTCTCCTGATTATCACCCTTTTTTCTGTGTATGCATCTAGTCATGTTTATCTATCCTTTTAGTTCATGCTTTTATTTTGACAGCGCCGCAGCAGGACTTCTGCCTGTCAGTCTGTTTGCGGCCTGTCACAGCTGTTTGTGCTTTAGTAATTACTTTCTCTCCACACCTGTTTGTTGTTTGAGTTCTGTGGTATTATTTAAGCTCGCTAGCAAGGTTTATTCCTCGTTGCGACCTTGCTCCTCTCAGGCTGGAATCCCCTACCCCTGATTCCAGTCAATCTCCAGCTTTGGCCTTTAGATTCACTGGTGTATTTGTAAGTATCCTTCCATGGTTTGTGCTGCATTTATATGTGTTCAGTTATCGCCCTTCTGGGTTTCGTATTTAGTCTTTTGTTATCTGCTCCTCGTGGCGAGTTCTTTTGTTCTTTATAATTTAATAAATAAGCAAACCCACTACTGGCGATTTGTGCCTCATTTATGCCCTGCAAGGGGCAAACAAAACAATATCCCATGGACTGAGAGAATCCAAACTTGGCACAGTTATTAGTCTTTCTCTACATGGGTATCACCAAGGGTCACTCACTTCTCCCACCACTTTATGTTGCTGTGGAGACCTCTCTTGTAGAAGTCTGCAGATTCTGCCAGAAGCCACGACTTGACCTCAGAAATCAGTGTTTCATTGTCTTGGAAGTGCTTGGCCTTCAAAAATGATTTCATGGTTGGAAAGTGGTGAAAGTCATATGGTGCAATGTTGGGAAAATAAGAATTTTATAGCCACAGGATTGTGCTTCTGAGTTATGAGTCGGGGCATTGTCTTACTGGAGGCGGACGTCTTTGGTCAGCATGCCACACTTCTTGGATTTGATGGCCGTCCACAATTTCTGCAGCAGTGAAGCACTGTAAGTCCCAGTAATTGTGGTACCCTTTTTCAGAAAATCCATCATCAATATTCTATACTGGTCCCAAAAGATCGTGAGCATGAAGTTGCACACCACAGGTTGGACACGTGCCTTCTTCGGAGGTGATGAGTCATAATGCTTCCATTGCTTCAACTGGGCTTTAGTCTCTGGATCATAGTGAAGGACCCATGTTTCGTTCTGAGTGATTGGTCTGTCAGAGAAGTTTTCCTGGTTTTCTTGACACATGGCCAAAAGAGTCTGGGAACACATAACTCCTTCCTACTTCTGAAAAGGTGTGAGCAGCCGGAGAGTCCATGGTGCAGACAACTTCCACATGTGCAAATGGTCATGGATGATTTTTTTCCACAGACCCTACACTGGACATGACATGTTTGGCCAGTTAGTGAACAGTAATGCAGCGATCCTCCAAAATGGTGTCTTCATCAATGGTGCACTGTGGTTGCCCTGGAATGGGTGTCTTTTCCAATGATGTCTGACCACACAATGCCAGTGCTTGACTATGTCATGCGATGGGGCATCCTCCCCATAAGTCTCTCATTGAACATCTCCCGTGGTGTGCAGCCTCTCAAGTACAGGAACCTAATGACCGCTCTGCATTCAACTGGCTCCATTATCACACTTTACTCCACTTTAGCACCTGTAATATCGAAACACTTTTACAGTGAGGATTTCAGAGCCACAAATTACCAGGTGACCTATAGAGATATGTACATATCTCTATAGACACGTGTATACATGTGCAATTTCAGTCTCCTACAATAACCAGAAGTGGGTCAGGGGAAAGCTTTAATGAGCCACCACTATAGAGCATGAAACAGGAACATTATTTACTACAGACATAGTATGTACTTTGGAATATCTTTTTTTTCTCTGATGCAAACCAGTCAATGCACAAAGTGAACTCTTGAGTGTACCAACTGTGCAAGCTGTGTCCCAGAAGACAAAAAACCTGTACTATCCCAGGTGGAAAATACAGACCTAAGTGACAACATGACAGCGAAGAAGAAGAAGATAAGAAAGTAGGCCTTTCTATCAGTCCCAGACAAACAACATCTATTGCCCTTTAACCCTCGAGATAACCCCAATTCCATGAAATGCTTAAGGGAGAAAAGGCCATTTGAAGCAAGAAAAAGAACAGCACATTGGTGTAATGGCTAGCACTGTCCCCTCACAGCACAAATGTCCTAAATTTGACTCAGGCACTCTGCTGGAGTTTGTTCTTCCCGTGTCTGCATGGGCTCTCTCCAGGGTCTCTGGCTTTCATAGACATGCTTGTTATGTTAACTGGGGATTCTAACTGTGTGCAGGTGTGAATGCTGTCTGTCACTTTGTGCCCCAATGAGTTCCTGAAAACTTCCCCCTATGGAGGGGTTCCTGTAGTGGAGACATACACCGGGTGAGTTCCTCTAAAGATGATTGCTGGTTCCTGTAGTGGAAATGGGGCTAGTAAAGAGAAACTCACTGCTGTAATGTGGGTAGCTTATAATAATTGTCTAGAGACTCACTTAGCAAAATCACTGCTACCATCACAACTACTATAAAATAACATTTTCCACATTGTTATGGGTCATTAAATAATGATAAAAGCCCATTTTACCACGCTCCAAGTTATGTAAAATGTGACAAAAGCTTTGTGCTGTCAGTGACCTACCCACCACTTTTATTTTTATTTACCTTCCAGGTTTAAGGTCAGGGAAATATATCTTTCTTACTCATTTATTCAGCATGGATTTCCTTTGTGAATAATCTTGACATTTTCCTAAAGGTTAGAGCCATGAAGCCTTTACCAGTTTTTAAAGGCTCTCTTCTCCGTAGCGTCCATCTCCCTTGCAAAAGAGATCCAGAATCCTGGCAAACACTGCCTCTAAGTAAAGACTGGCCCATTTAAAGGAGTCATTTTTATTCACGCTGTCTATTCAGCTTCACCTCACTTCTGGAAATGCTGAATATAATGAGGTTTGTGGATGTATTGTGAAATGCAAGAGCACACAGTTAATGCCACATGTAAAATGAAATTTAATCTAATGATGAATAATGAATTGGTAGAAATGCTTGAGTTGGTAGAAAGATTGCTTTACAGATCTGCTTTACAGGATGCAAGGGCATCCTTATGTTGACACCTTGATGTATGAATGCAGTTGTGAATGTTGCAGACAAATCTAATTATGTACTTCTAAATATATTTATTGCATTTTGTCAATATAGCTAATAAGGGTTTAAGTGTATTGTGTAATGATCTGCAACACTTGCACTCAGTTTGGAGACTAAAATCATTCCCAAAATGTTGACAAAGCTTTTTATTTTGATATTTTTACTTTAATCTATTGACACTAACCTAATGGAAAAACCAGCATTGGAATGCTGGTCCACCAGTTAAACCAACACCAAACCAGCGTAGTATGCTGGTATGACCAGCTTCAAAACACAACAAATCATGCTGGTGACCAGCATGCTGATCCATGCTGGCTTTTCCAGCAGGTGGAGTTATGGTCATCCACCTTTTGCCTTGACTTAAGAACTGTTAAAGTGTTGATTCTAATCTAAATGGCAGTGATGACAGGGAGAGAGAATTTCTGGTACAGCTGCCAAAGACTTTGAATTATTGGATTCAGGGGTTCGGACAAACTAATAAAACATTTATAGTAAAATTTCACTGATGTTTCCTTGTGTCAGTACTGGAAATATTATTCTACTTCAAGTAACACATAAAAACATTTATGAATGCAGTGACTACCACTACTACTATTCTTACTACTGCCCCTTCTAATTGCCACTAGCCTATATCTAGTTCTATTGCTGCTACCACAACCACTACTACTACTATATGTCATCACCTGCAGCTCACGGGCTTCCACCTCAGCTGCGCGCACACCTGCGCCTCGTTAAGCCCTGCTATTTATTTCATCCTGCCCTGAGCTGCGGCCTGGAGCCGTCTGTCTCCCTACGTTTCTCCACAGCTACCTCCCTGTCGTTCGGGCCAGCTGTTTTCCTCGTCGGACACGTAAGCTGTCATTTTGCCTTACCTTCTCCATCCAGTCTTCCCCTGTGCACAGGTGGATCCCCTTGGCGGCGGACTCTCTTCCCCTCATCACGCTGCTCCTCCACTTGCTGCATCTTCACGGACGCTCAGCAGAACGCTGTCTCCCAGGCTTGGGACTTGCCACGCCAGCCACCGCGTCGCTACAAGTAAGCACAATTACTTCGTCACTTTCCCGTGTGGTTGCCCAGCTAATCCCTGCTCTCCTCTCTCATAGGGTTGCCTGGCTGAACGGCGAACTGCTCTGTCCTGACCTCATCCTCCACCCACACCACATTCACATCTCGCATACACGCATCCACACACACACATTATTATTGAATAAAGCTTTCAAATCTGTCCAAGCCTGCGTGCGTGTTTTCTGGGCCGAATAATATGTCAGTACGGCTCCAGCAAAGCGGCCCAGCGGATAGCGGGCTTACACACCGTTTTACCACCCTCGAGGCTCGGGTAGATTTGATTGCTCATCAACAACAGGTCATTCTAATTCAACTCAGAATCAGAATCAGATTTATTGCCATTGTTCATGTAGTACACAAACTAGGAATTTGTCTCGATGCCATGCTGCAACATTAAAAACATGATGAGAAAAAGAGATAAACTAAAAAACTAAAGGACTGAAAATGTGCAATAAGTGTAGAAAAATAAGTAATAATAAGTAATAATGATAATAATAATAATAATAACAATACTAGTAATAATGAGTAGTACTAGTCAAGGCAGTTTTAAAAAATTAGCAAGTAACAGATAATGTGAAGTACCACATAGTGCAGTCGATAATGCAACAGAAAACAGTGATGAATGACGTGAGTCTGGTTGAGCTGCTGTACATAGTGCACGAGAGTCAAAAAGTCACTTAATGTTCAGCAGTCTGATGGCAGAGGGGAAAAAGCTGTTCATGTGCCGGGAGGTTTTAGTCCGAATGGACCGAAGTCTTCTACCTGAGGGGAGGGGAGCAAACAGTACGTGACCAGGATGTGAAGGATCGGCTATGATCCGGCCAGCACGCCTCCGGGTCCTGGAGATGTACAGGTCCTGGAGAGATGGGAGCTCGCAGCCTATCACCTTCTCAGCAGTGCGCACGACGCGCTGCAGCCTTAGTCTGTCCCTGGCAGTGGCTCCTGCATACCACACAGTTATGGAGGAGGTGAGGATGGACTCGATGATGGCCGTGTAGAACTGCACTAACATCTTGGTGGGTAGCTTGAGCTTCCTCAGCTGCCGCAGAAAGAACATCCTCTGCTGGGCCTTTTTGATTAGGGAGCTGATGGTTGGCTCCCATTTAAGGTCTCGGGTGATGGTGGTGCCCAAGAAGCGGAAGGAATCTGCAATGGTGATGGGAGAGCCTGTGATGGTGAGGGGGGGCAGGGGGGTTGTGACTTTCCTGAAGTCCACAATCATCTCCGCTGTCTTCAGAGCATTCAGCTGCAGGTTGTTGTGGCTGCACCAGGACACCAGCTGGGCCACCTCTTCCCTGTAGGCGGACTCGTCGCCGTTGGAGATGAGCCCGATGAGGGTGGTGTCGTCCGCAAACTTAATCAGCTTAACAGACTGGTGGGAGGAGGTGCAGGAGTTGGTATAAAGGGAGAAGAGTAGGGGGGAAAGTACACAGCCCCGGGGTGATCCAATGCTGATGCTAACAGAGTCTGAGACAGACTTCCCCAGCCGCACATGCTGTCTCCGGTCCGTCAGGAAGTCGGTGATCCACCTGCAGAGGGAGTCAGGCACGTTGAGCAGGGACAGCTTGTCCTGGAGCAGATCGGGGCGGATGGTGTTGAATGCGGAGCTGAAGTCCACAAACAGAATCCTGGCGTAGGTTCCCGGGGAGTCCAGGTGCTGCAGGATGGAGTGGAGGGCCAGGTTGACTGCGTCATCCACAGACCTGTTAGCACGGTAGGCAAACTGCAGCGGGTCTAGGAGGGGTGTGGTGATGGACTTGAGGTGAGACAGGACCAGGCGCTCAAAGGACTTCATGACTACAGAGGTGAGCGCTACAGGTCTGAAGTCGTTAAGTCCAGCAACCCGTGGCTTCTTGGGGACAGGGATGATGGTGGAGGATTTGAGGCAGGTCGGCACGTGACATTGCTTAAGGGAGGTGTTAAAAATGTCTGTGAAGACAGGAGCCAGCTCTTTTGCACAGTGTCTCAGGGTGGAGGGAGACACACCGTCCGGCCCGGGGGCCTTGCGCCCAACTCACCTCAATTACCAATCGGTTGGACTGCCTGGACCCCCCTTGGCCTTTCCCTTCAGGTCCTTCTGGCGGCGTGGCTACGGGTGCTTCCACAGCCGGCCAGCCTAGCTCGGGAGCGCCAGCCCGTCTCACACCCATCCCAAATCCTGCTCGCTTCAGCGGGAAACTCGGTGGAGCAAAGGGGTTTATACTTGAGTGTGAGTCGGTGTTTCTGCGCGTTCCCGGGGACTTCTCCTCAGACCATAGCCGAATCGGGTACATGGCTAGCCTCCTCGAGGGGTGAGCATTAGCTTGGGCTTACGCTGTAATGATGAAGCCAAGTTACGCAAACCTCTCTTATGACCGGTTCGTGCGAGACTTTCTAGAGGTCTTTGATCATTCCCGGCTCGATAGCGTCCTCGCGGACCGGCTTCTTGGTCTCCAACAGGGAGCCCGGTCCGCAGCGGAATACGCGGTCGACTTCCGGGTGGCTGCGGAGGAGGTGGGCTTGGGAGAGGCTTCCCTCTGCAGCGTTTTCCTCCGTAGTCTTAATTCTGGTCTGAGGGATGAACTAGCTGGTCGGGATCTCCCAGAGCGACTCTCCGAGCTGATCTCGCTCACGATTAGCCTGGACAACAGGCTGCGTGAGCGGGCCGCGGAGCGGAAGTCTGCCAGCCACTTGCACGGAGCTTCCCTCCGTTCAGCTCAGTCGCGCCCTCTGGCATTACCAGCCCCGGAGTCCGCCGATGAACCAGAGGACATGGCTATCGGGCGCACTAGGCTCCCTCTAGCAGAGAGACAATTCCGGCGGGAACGGGGTCTCTGCATGTACTGCGGAGACGACCGGCATCCCGTGGAGCTGTGTCTGGTGAAGCCAAAAGGGGAGGTCCGCGAGTCACAATAGGGGGCCTCGCGGACTCCAACCGATCTAATCCCCTATCATCTTGTACATTGCCAATTCATTTCTGCCACAACTCCACTGGACATTCCACTCACGCACTGGTGGATTCTGGGGCAGAGCAGAACTTTATTTCTAAGAGCCTGGCAACCCGTTTGGGCATACCCAGCCAACAGCTGCCCAATCCCCTGAACTTGATAACGCTCTCCCATTCTCCTCTGGGTACAGTAACTCATCGCTCCAAGCCAGTTCCCATCATCGTCTCCGGCAACCACCGGGAGGATCTGACCTTCTACATCCTGCCCTCTTTGTCGGACCGTGTCATTCTGGGTTACCCCTGGCTGCGGCTGCATAATCCTGTCCTCGATTGGAGAACCAGCAGCGTCCTGTCCTGGAGCACCTTCTGCCTGGGTACCTGTCTCCAGTCGGCAGCCTGCGCTCCATCTGCCCCTCTGCCGGCCCCTGTCTCTGAGCCCCCGGACCTGACCCTGGTGCCACAGGAGTTCCACGACTTGGGGGCAGCTTTCAGTAAGTCCAAAGCCTTGTCCCTTCCACCGCATCGACCCTACGACTGTGCTATCAACATCCGCCCGGGGGCGCCCCTGCCATCTGGCCGCCTCTACAGTCTCTCTGCACCGGAACGCGAGGCGATGGACACATATATAAAGGAGTCACTCAGCACTGGGATCATCTGCCCCTCCTCGTCCCCACTTGGCACGGGCTCCTTCTTCGTGGGCAAGAAGGATGGGTCCCTATGTCCCTGTATTGACTTCAGAGCCCTGAATGACATCACAATCAAGGACCGCTACACCCTGCCGCTCATGGACACCGCTTTCCACTCCCTCCAGGGGGCGACCTGGTTCACCAAGCTCGACCTCCGCAGCGCTTACCACCTCGTTAGAATCCGGGAGGGAGACGAGTGGAAGACGGCCTTTAGGACACCCAGCGGCCACTTTGAGTATCTTGTGATGCCGTTCGGGCTCACCAATGCGCCTGCCGTCTTCCAGCGCCTTATAAATGACGTTCTGCGGGATTTCCTGTGAGTTTTCGTCTTTGTCTATCTTGACGATATACTCATATTCTCCAGATCACGTGAGGAGCACCAGGCCCATGTGAGGCGGGTCCTGCAACGTCTGCTGGAAAATCGCCTGTTCATTAAGGCAGAAAAATGCGAGTTCTACGCCCAAACCACCTCCTTCCTGGGGTTCGTGATCTCCCACAACCAGATCCTCCCCGACCCCGCTAAGGTCAAAGCGGTGCTCGAGTGGCCCACGCCGAACTCAAGGAAGCAGGTGCAACAGTTTATCGGATTTGCTAATTACTACCGGCACTTCGTCCCCAACTACAGCGCCATCGTTACCCCCCTGACTCACCTCACGTCGTCGAAGGTGCCTTTTCGGTGGTCTGAGGAGGCTACTGCCACCTTCAAGACTCTCCAGGCAGAGTTCTCATCCTCCCGGGTCTTGACCCAGGTTGATCCCACTCTCCAGTGTCTGGTGGAGGTTGACGCGTCCGCCACAGGGGTGGGAGCGGTGTTGTCCCAGCGGTCACCGGTGGTTGGAGTTAAACGGCCCTGCGCTTTCTTCTCCAGGAAACTATCGGCGGCGGAGCGGAACTACGACGTCGGCGACAGGGAGCTCCTCGCTGTCAAGCTCGCACTACAGGAGTGGCGTCACTGGTTAGAGGGGGCAGCCCTGCCTTTTGTGGTCTGGACGGACCATAAGAACCTCGAGTACCTGAGATCAGCGAAGCGCCTGAATGCCCGCCAGGCGCGCTGGTCTCTGTTCTTCACTCGTTTCAATTTTACCATCACGTACCGTCCAGGCTCGAAGAATGGGTTGCCCGATGCCCTTTCCAGACAGTTCACCCCGGAGGGTCCAGAAGAGCCCGAGCATACCATCCTGCTCGAGTTGTGCGTTGTGGGGGCGATTTCATGGGACATCAAGGACAAGATTAAGAGGGCTTAGGAGGCGGAACCGGATTCCGGTGGGGGGCCTGAGAGGAGACTGTATGTTCCTTCGGCGGTTCGGGGTGAAGTCATCCACTGGGCCCACACCTCCAAACTCGCCTGTCACCCTGGCATCACCCGCCTGGTGAGTTTTCTGCAACGCTCGTTTTGGTGGCTGGGCCTTCAGAAAGACGTTACCAACTATGTCCGGGCCTGTCCCCAGTGAGCCACCGGCAAGTCTCCGAACTCTCCACCTGTGGGCCTCCTCCAGCCCCTGCCGGTTCCGGGTAGGCCCTGGTCTCACATCGCACTTGACTTCGTCACCGGACTCCCGGTCTCCAACACCTATGACACGGTCCTGACCTTCGTGGACAGGTTCTCCAAGGCCGCCCATTTTGTGCCCCTTCAGGGTCTTCCTTCGGCACGTGAGACGGCCGATCTCCTGGTCCAGCATGTCGTCAGGCTGCATGGGATTCCGCAGGACGTGGTCTCGGACCGTGGTCCACAGTTTGTCTCCCAGGTTTGGAGGAGCTTCTGCAGCGCCTTGGGGGCCACAGTCAGTCTCTCATCTGGTTATCATCCCCAGTCCAACGGGCAGTGTGAGCGCACGAACCAGGAGTTGGAGGCTGCTCTGCGCTACGTGACATCATCCAACCCTTCGTCTTGGAGCTCCTACCTGACCTGGGTGGAGTACGCCCATAACTCGGCCCGGTCCACTGCTACTGGGTTGTCTCCCTTTCAAGCATCCTTGGGGTATGACCCTCCTGTTTTCCCGGAGCAGCAGGTTGAACTGGCTGTTCCTTCTGTTCAGGCACACATCAGGCGCTGCCGGAGCGTGTGGAAGAAGACTAGAGACGCGCTATTACGCACAGCAGCACGGAACAGCTCCATCGCCAACCGCCACAGAAGGCTGGCTCCTGCCTACCGGGTGGGTCAGCAGGTGTGGCTCTCCTCTCAGGACATCTGCCTCAAGGGTGAGAAGAAGAAGCTGGCACCAAGATTTCTCGGCCCCTTCACCATATCCAGGATTATTAACCCGGTGGCTGTGCGCTTGGCCCTCCCCCCCTCCCTTCGTGTGTGTCCCACCTTCCACGTCTCCAAAATTAAACCTGTGCTTTCCAATTCACTCTGCCCTCCTCCTAGGTCTCCTCCTGCACCCAGGATGGTCGACGGTGACCCGGCGTGGGGTGTTAATGCCATCTTGGACTCCCGGCGTCGGGGTCGTGGGCTGCAATACCTGGTGGATTGGGAAGGTTATGGTCCGGAGTGGAGATCCTGGGTGCGCTCTTCGTGGGTGTTGGATCCTGACCTCATCGCGGAGTTCCACCGGACACACCCAGGTAAGCCAGCGCCAGGAGGCGCTGGTAGGTGGGGGGGAGTACTGTCATCACCCGCAGCTCATGGGCTTCCACCTCAGCTGCGCGCACACCTGCGCCTCGTTAAGCCCTGCTATTTATTTCATCCTGCCCTGAGCTGCGGCCTGGAGCCGTCTGTCTTCCTGCATTTCTCCACAGCTACCTCCCTGTCGTTCGGGCCAGCTGTTTTCCTCGTCGGACACGTAAGCTGTCATTTTGCCTTACCTTCTCCATCCAGTCTTCCCCTGTGCACAGGTGGATCCCCTTGGCGGCGGACTCTCTTCCCCTCGTCACGCTGCTCCTCCACTTGCTGCATCTTCACGGACGCTCAGCAGAACGCTGTCTCCCAGGCTTGGGACTTGCCACGCCAGCCACCGCGTCGCTACAAGTAAGCACAATTACTTCGTCACTTTCCCTTGTGGTTGCCCAGCTAATCCCTGCTTTCCTCTCTCATAGGGTTGCCTGGCTGAACGGCGAACTGCTCTGTCCTGACCTCATCCTCCACCCACACCACATTCACATCTCGCATACACGCATCCACACACACACATTATTATTGAATAAAGCTTTCAAATCTGTCCGAGCCTGCGTGCGTGTTTCCTGGGCCAAATAATATGTCACTATACTTACAAAAATACTAACTAACTAACTAACTAACCTGCACTTATATAGCGCTTTTCTAGTCACAAAGACCACTCAAAGCGCTTTCATTAACACTAACCCTCTATTCTAAGGGCCTATAGGAAACAGATATCTAGGGACAATTTAGAACAGCCAATTAACCTAACATGCATGTTTTTTGGCATGTGGGAGGAAACCGGAGAAATCCCGGAGTAAACCCACGCAACACGGGGAGAACATGCAAACTCCACACAGATCACTGTTGGTCGGGGGCTGGGATCGAACCCACGATCCCACGATCCCCACAATCCCCGGCCAAGGGTAAACTGTGCTGCCGCAGTGCTAACCACTGCGCCACCGTGCAGCCCAATGAGGTCATGTAAGGCATGTCACCCGCAGGTTTGGAAAAGGACATAAAGCCTGGAAAGATGTTATTGCAATTGCCAATGATTACAAATAACTTTAACGCAAATGAAATTAACCCCTTGCACTCTGGTCAATTTCCCTAAAAACGCCTAAAAATAACGTACCCAAAGTAAATCAAAAGCTGTTCTTCAACTCTTTGCAGCATCTTCATGGGGTTGGTCTCATTTAAAAGAAAATACTTTGAATTTTTTGGCAAAACAGTCATAATCTCTCTAAGTGCTCCTGCCACTGAGTAACAGTCATCTAAACACAAAGAACTTGAAGAAAATAAAGTTCGCCTGGGTGTTTTTTTGGATACAAATGCTTGCAAATAACACACAGCTGTCAGATCCTGGCTGGAAAATACAACAGAAATGTAGAACCAAGTGTTATCCAGCTGAGGTCCAAATTTTGTAACAATACCACAAAAAATGAATATATTACACAGCTTTGTTCTCAGGTTGTTCCCAGGCGTTTTTGAACTGTGCCAAATTGTGCCAAATGGCACAGTTTGGAAAAACGTTTATAACTTTTGAATGATTCAATATAGAAGCTTGATGTTGGGCTCTAATGAAAGGTGACACTCAGGGCTGTGTGTGTGTGTGGGGGGGTTGTTTAATCTTTCTTTCATGAATGAATGAATGAATAAACAAGCCCCCACACACAAAGAAGCATGCCACGTAAAAAAATGTGTGGCGTTTTTTACAAGAAAAAATAACCTACAGTGCACTAAAAATTATACTAAAATATCTGTAATGTAGATGATAACAACTCCCACCCCTCCACCCCCCCACTACAGAGGACGGACATCGCCCATCGCTACATGACGGACCGCGGGGACGGTGCGCTGCGGTCTACTACGCACAGCTGTACTAAAATATCTGCAATAATATCTGCAATCCGCTACAGAAGAGTAGCGGGGGAGGGGGGCGTTCACGGTCCGGACGCGGCGCACGGACTGGTCCGTCATGTTGCGATGACGCACAGTTGTTATTTACCGATCGGTCAAAAGTCATTTTGATTACAATTTTCAGGGATAAAGAATAATTTAGCTTATAACACTTACCTGTCCACAACAGCAGTGTCGCTGGCGAACTTCTCTTCCTCGTTGTCAGACAAGCATGACGCTGGTCCGCTTGTTATGGACTCGTGGTTCTGGTCACGTGATCCGGTCAAACCATGATTCCGTTATTGCGGTTTTGCGCTTCCATGATTGCAGTTTTGGTGAACGATTTTTCAAAACAAATAAGAACAGTAGTAAGAAAAAAAGACTGGCGAATGCATGTGTGTCACCCAGCGGCTTAGACAAAACAGATTTTACGCACGGGACGTACGCTTTCAATTGTGGAAGTTCTCTGCTTCAATTGGCTGGCTGTATTCGCAGCCATTGGTAGGCGGGTCCTTCTTGCTAGGTTTTCAGTCATTGGTTCTTCAAGGTTTCAGAAACCCAATTCAAGGCTCTTATTAGTCGAATGAGAGGTCAATCAAATCTAAACCAATCAAAACACTCCTTTGGCTTTCTGTTCGCGGCTGTGTCTGCAGCTTTTTTTTTCAGTGCGCCCTAGGACGCAGAGATGTGACCGCCCGCGGTATCCCGGAGTGCAAGAGGTTAAAGCATCAAAAAGCATAAATTTAGTGCTAGGTTAACTGAATAACTGGTTTTGATTGTTGTGCAAGTAATATTTTTATGTTGGAAGGATATTATTTGTAAAAGTGATAGTAGTAGCAGTAATAATACCCAAACAACACTGAAAAGTAAGTGGTACTCATTTAAATCCAAGACAAAGGATAACAAAAGCATCACACAAGGATACACTGAATGCCTGCCCAAAGCCATTATCAATAACTAGTACACCCAAAAAAATAAATAAAATAGAATTTCAAGATTCAGCATACTCAAAATTTGTAAAAAAAAACAAACAACAAAAAACAAAAAACTAATCATGTAATTGAAAGGAGTTTAAGGAAAGCAAACAATCTACAATTCAAAGTAGAACAGATTAAGAGAAAATATACAAATCATTTAACCCATTACAGTATGCCCATCTTCAGTATATGTACAAACACTGTGAAATAAAGGAGTGGATTTATAGAGCACTATTCATGACACCCAAAGTGTTTTACAGTGGATCCATTATTCATTCACCCCACAGACATACACTGATAGTGGTAAGCTAACTCTATAGCCACAGCTGCCCCGGGGAAGACTGACTCAAACATGGCTGTCAATCCTTGCCAACAACCTCTCCGACAATCAAACATTTATTCACATTCGTACAATGTCGCAGACACTGGTGGCAAGGTGGGTAAAGCACCTATCCCAAGGACACCACAGGATGGCTTGGGGGAGAAGGGGGGGTTGAACCGCCCACCCTGTGGTTATTGGATGACCTGCTCTAAAAAAATCTGAACTTGAAAACTGTGGGAGGAGTTCACCGGACAAACCATGTACCCTGTATTGAAGTTATTTTCAAAAAAGTGACAAAGTTGTTGTCATGGGGGGCATAAATAGGATCATGCTCCATCCTCTGTGTGAATTTATTGTTCCTGTTTTAGTTCTCCTTATCCTTTGTGTGTTTCATGAAATAGCCTTGCTTTGTCTTAGCTCTGAGTTTTGGTTTTATTTGGAAGTATTTACTGTTTTGGTTTTGTATAGTTTTATTTTCTTAGGTTCTCTTCCTGTGGGTAGTTATGATTCATAATTTACACTTTGTTATGCAACCTCATTATTCTGATTATTTTCTTCTGTGTATCCCAGCCATCTCTTGTCGGGTTCATTTTCATTTCCCCTGTTTATGTAAGTTTCTGTATGTGCTCTGTCTGGCGTCATCATCCTTGTTACCCTGATGTGCTCCTTGTGTAATCTGCCATGTAAGTTTTGTCTCGTTGTTCAAGTTCAGCCCCCGAACCGCGTTTACTTTGTTCATGGTGTTTGGTTAATAAATCATTAATAAATCATTGTTTTGCACCATCATCCTTTCAGACAGGTGAGGGTGCAGAGGGAGGACATGCCAGTTGTAAAACCATTTTTTTTTTTTCTCTTTCGGCTGTTCCCTTTTGGGGTTCCCACAGCATAAATCACCTGATATTGCCATGATCCTGTAATTTTCACAAATGATCCCAAATCAAAATCCTTGTAACAGACAGATTCTTCAGTACATGTACAGACATTGTGCAAAATAAAAGTCCTGGCTTGAAAACTGCAGGAGATGTTCGCCGGACAAATTCAGATGGACAGACATCATTACACCATAATATGTCAGTTCCTGATATGTGTCGATATAGACTGGCCCAAAAGCTGACAAACAAGAGACAGTTCAAGTGCAAAAGGTGAAGTTTATTTACAGGAGTGTGTGTGTGTGTGTGTGTGTGTGTGTGTGTGTGTGTGTGTGTGTGTGTGTGTGTGTGCCAGTGTTTTCATGAAAAAATAAAGAATTATAAATATATTATTGTTTGTCCACTAATTTGTCTTGTAGGTCTAAATATAATTTCTGAATGATTCTAATCATTTCAGCAATATTTATACATTTAAAATTGCAGAATCTGCACATTTCCTGTTCAAATACAAGGGAGAGAGGCCAGGTGAAGCAGCAACAAACGCAGCCTCAAAGGGACTGCACAATCATTCACAGCCCGGTTAGAACTTGTGCAAGATGGACGTTCCTGGTGACACGTCAAAAATGTAATGTTTGTAGGAGCTTTTATTCTGTGTCCTCCTTTCCCACAATCTATGCAATGTACTTAATGTGTGTGTATAACATATTTAGTCTTCTTAATCTGACATAAAACTTTAGTTAAAAATCACGGTCAGAGGCTGTGCAGTGCCATTGCTCCAACGAGGGGAGTCGTGCTTGAGCACTGTGGGGAGTTTGTACCTGTTGCTGTTCTTCTACGCTGAGGCTAAACGCCAAATTAACTAAAGATAAAGTCGGAAAGTCAAGTGTACCGAGGACTCCGTTTGTACTTCTAATTTTATACAGACTGAAAATGGAAGATTTTATAGCTACACTTAAAAAATTCTCAAAATTGACATTTCAATCAAACCTGGCAGTAATCTTGATTGAGACAGAGAGACTTTTAATACTAAAAGAAGACAAGGAGGACTTTTACAGCAAAATCATTGAGATTTTTGTCCAGAGGGGTAGGCAGATGGATTTCATTTACAAGTAAAGGTAACACCATGCATACTTGTTTTATTTTATATACTTGAATTTGTATTGAATTGTGGAGCTACAGGGTGCACAGCAAATGTGGCCTGAAACCAGTAGTCTATAATCAATTTTGGGCCACCCAAATTTGTCTGTAAAATAACTTAATACATTTTATTTGTGTAGCCAAGGGTCTTTGGACTTTTGTTTATATTCAGGAGAGTTGAATGAAATGAAAACGTGGAGGCATGGAGTTAGTCAGCGGAACATTAACTGCCTTTCTGCAAAATAAAAACAACTGGAGTGTACTACTAGTTCTGCTTCTTCCCTTCACAATAAAAGCTCTAGACATGAATTGCAGAACTGAACTTAAATTCACTGAGTATTCTATCAAGAGGCAATTCAGTAAAATGCCTTAATTGTTTTGTTAATAAATTACTGTATTTATATAATTGCTACGCCCCTTTTATCTGCCCCACGAGTTCCCCCAACTTTTCATCACGACTGTGTACATTCACCCGAGGGCAGATGCTGACTCAGCCTCCAGCACCGTCTTTGATGTGGTACAGTGGCTGCAGTCAATTTCTCCAGAGGCTCCAAACTTTATTCTTGGGGATTTTAACCATGTTTCTTTAAAGAAGACACTTAAAAACTTTTATCAGTATGTCTCCTGCCCAACCAGGCGAACAAAGACATTGGACCTGTGCTATGGATCCTTTGAGAAGGCCTATAAATCACTTCCCCTTCCTCCTTTAGGATCCTCAGATCACAACTGTGTACATTTGCTGCCCACATATAAAACTGCTCTCAGAAGAGGCAAGGTGAAGACCAGAGACATAGATGTGTGGACAGAGGATTCAGTGCACTGCCTCCAGGAATGCTTTAACTGTACAGACTGGGAGGTTTTCACACTGTCCTGCGGGGATGATTTGGACTCTTTGGTGGATGTCACATGCTCATACATGGCTTTCTGTAAAAATATGATGGTTCCACGTAAATGTGTCAAAATATATCCCAACAACAAGCAATGGGTTACAAAATCAGTTAAATCCTGCTTACAGAGGAAAGCATTTGCCTTTAAACAGGGGTCTGTTTCTGAGCTACAGGTTGCCACAAAAGAGCTGAAGTCCGAAATTTTAAGAGCAAAACAGAATTATAAACCAGAGTTGGAAAGCAAGATGGCAACAAAGAAACTTTGGTTCAGCCTGGGCCAGTATGAAAACTATTGCAGGCCTTCAGAGCACAGAGCGCAGTAATCGTGTGTTTTTAGATGGTTTTAATTCAGACACAGAGTGGCTAATGCTCTTAATTGTTTTTATGGTCATTTTGATTCCTCCTGATTTTAGCCAGAAACCCCAAGATTTGAAACAGAAACTCAAAGTCAATCAGCACTTTTTCCTTGTGATTCACTGATGTGCCCTACCTGAAGCGATTGCTAAGCTAACGCTAGTTAGCTTAATGCTGGCGCCAGCCATTCCACCTAACACCAGCCTGAATCAAAGCCCAGCTGCGAGGCCCAGCGGAGATACTACCAGGCAGGCGGCTATTTGTTGACGGGGCTCAGCAGAGATTTCACCCAGGCAGACGGCGGTAGGCGGCGGGTGCCCAGCGGAGGACTTACCGTGACTGCCAGCGGCGGTGTGCGACGAGACTACCCCGAAGCGATTGCTAAGCTAACGCTAGTTAGCTTATTGCTGGCGCCAGTCATTCCACCTTACACCAGCCTGAATCGAAGCCCAGCTGCGAGGCCCAGCGGAGATACTACCAGGCAAGCGGCTATTTGTTGACGGGGCCTCAGCAGAGATTTCACCCAGGCAGACGACGGTAGGTGGCGGTGCCTAGGGAGGACTTACCGTGACCTCAGCGGAGCTCGGTGGCAGCGGCGGTGTGTGACGAGACTCGGTTGGAGGAGCGGGACGGGAGACCAGTTACGGCGACTATGAGCAACGAGACCAGCAACGGAAGGGGCTAGTTGGCTAGCTGAGGCCCAGCTGGATTCGAGGACGATCGGATCAGATTCTGGCGATATAAGCAGAATTTATTTTACTATCCACAGATTTTCTTTTTCCTTCTTTCAAAGAAAGACTGAAGATGGCTGCCACCGGATTAAAAAGTGGGCTGATGGGCACCACTAATAAGCCTTCTCTACTTCTCTACTTCCTCTTCGTTTTGTCTTTGTGTGTCTGGACCTGCAACAAGAAGGATTTTCCGACAAACTCAACCAAAGGTGAAGTTAAAAAGTTTTATCTGTATGGATTTGGGCTTGGACATCTCACCCTACACTCTATGTGGTCTTTAAAGCCCTGAGCAAAAACTTCCAAATTAAGGCAAACATGGCTGTTAAGCAAAAATCACAATATGGCAGAGGATATACAATTAAAGTTCTGTTAGTTCTGCTACTTCTGGCAGGAGATATTCACCTTAACCTGGACCTGCACTATAAACAGCAGACCAATGGGTTAGCACAAAACGAGCTGTACAAAAGCAAAAACAACATTTATTTTTCCAAACTGTTAATCATGCACGAGTTCTTTGGGACACCAAGGCTAAACCAAAGGGGATCCTCGGCGGTCATTTAACATACGGAGCATAATCCCCAAAAGAGATGAGATTTCGGTGTTGCTGTTGGACTCAAATCTGGACTACCTTTGTCTCTCAGAAAGCTGGCTACACAGGAACATAGACACTAATATGATCGATATTGTGGGCTACCAGTGTTTTAGAAAAGACAGGCAGGTAGGGAGGGGAGGAGGTGTTTTAATTTACATCAAAGAGAAATATAAATGTCAACTGGTTGATTTGAATACTTCACTTGAATGTTTAGCTGTTAATGTATGTCTCTCTCCGGTAATGAATTTCAACATTGCAGTAGTGTACAACCCACGTCACACAACTCTTCCTTTTATAATGAATAAGTGATCTGGTTAAACAACTTGAGAAGAACAGAGAAACGATAATTCATGGTGACTTTAATATCAACTGGTCTGATAAAAAAGACAAACAAAACTGAAAAGCCTCATGACCTAAATTTAATTACCAGCAAATCATCAAAGGACCCACCAGGATAACCAAACAATCCAGAAACACTTATTGACATGGTATTTACTAATAAACCAGAACGAATAACCAGAACCTATAATCTTGTAAACTGGTCTCTCAGATCATAACATGGTTCTTGCTGTCAGGAAAACTTACTAAAAAGCGACTACAGTATTTTGGGGGAGTCGATATTGACAAATCAAATTTTATTATCCCCAAATCAAAAAATGAGGAGTTTGAACATTACTTAGAGAATCAAAATTGGGAGCAGCTCATGTCAACATGTGAAGTAGATGATTGTTGTAATTTTATAACTGCAACAATCACAAAGTCTATAGAAAAAATTTCAAAGCAAATTAAAAGTAGACAACAGAAGATTAGCCTACCATGGTTAAATAATGAAATAAGAAAACTTATGAAGAGGCGGAGACTATGCACTGAAAACATCACTAACCTCCAAACTACAAAATGATCACCTTGTGTACAAAAGTTTAAGAAATAAAGTGGTACATGAGCTGCGAAAATCAAAAATATCTTATTACAATAAACTGATAGATCATGCAAAGGGTAACAACAGTTCCCTATGGAGGCATTTAAATAACTTAACTAATAAAAAAAACGATCAGAAGGGGGTAAAGGAACTTAGAATCAATGGCAAGACCGTCAGTGACAAGGCTACTTTGGCAAATGAATTTAATTCACACTTTGTGGGCTCTGTGGAAGGACTTAACAAAAAATTTTGTGCTGCCAAATGTGCTCAACAACACAAATTCCATACTTCCAACAGATACTTTTCACATCGATGAGGTAAATGAGAGTTAATTGCTGGTATTGTTTAAAACACTGTCAAACTCAAAAACCTAATGATATCTACAATATGAGCACCTCCTTTCTCAAAATGCACAGCAAAATATTAATCAAACCACTGACTCATCTCATTAATCTCTCCATTAGGTCTAGTACATTTCCATCTGGCTGGAAAAAAGCTGTCGTCATACCAGTTCATAAATCAGGCAGTAAAGACGATATATGCAATTACCGCCCAATCTCTATTTTACCAGTCCTATCTAAGGTTCTTGAAAAAGTTGTAGCTACACAGCTGATAGACTACTTACAAGACAGTCAACTTCTTCATCCACATCAATTTGGTTTTTAGACCAGGATACTCAACAGAAACAGCAAATTGTTGCCCTTATTGAAAACGTTCAAACAGTCCTTGGACAGGGGTGATGTGGTAGGAGCTGTTTTTCTAGATCTCAAAAAGGCTTTCGATACTGTAAACCACAGTTTGCTTTTATCCAAAATGGTATCTTTTAACTTCTCCCCAAATACATTAGAATGGTTTGCATCTTATCTCCAGAATAGAGAACAGTGTGTAAAAGTTCACCAGGATAAATCCTCATTTTAAACAACGCATGGGTATCCCACAAGGGTCCATTCTTGGTCCTTTACTTTTCAGCATTTTTATTAATGACTTGCCGTTACACTGCTCAGCTGCAACATGCCAACTTTATGCAGATGATGCAGTTATTTACACAGCTGCCAAGACTCCAGCACAGGCTGCAGATGTACTGTCTACAAGTATGGTTGATGTCCAAGAGTGGCTCCTCAAGAAACCATCTATTGCTGAACCTTCAGAAAACAGTCTCAATGTGCTTTTCAATCAAAAAATGTAACCTGCAACATTTTTAAAGTTAATATACATGATCATGACATCAGTTTAGCTACAGAATTCAAATACCTTGGCATTGTACTAGATCCTCAACTCAAATTTAATCTTCATATAAGAAAATTTCAAAAACAGTAAAAAAAAATCTGAACTGCTTTAAATTAATTAGATATTACATACCTTACGAAGCAGCTGCACTGTATATGCATTCTATGGTTTTTTCTCATATTCATACTGTTTGACAGTCTGGGCTCAAGCAGCCCCTTCCACAATAAGACATATAGGTTCATTATATAATGAACCTAAAAATCTTGGACAAAAAGCCCATTAGGTGGCATCACTGTAATGTTTTAAAAAAATACAACCTATTGAGTTTTGAGAGCTTCATTGACCTCTGTCTTCTGAAATTAACGTTCAAATGTTTCCATAAATCAGCACCCGAGCCACTTGCTGGTTTCGTCCAAAGACAGGACAGCAGCAGAGCCACCAGGAGTTCTGTTAACAATCACTGTAAAATATTCCACCGCAGAACCACATTTGGACAAACAGCTTTCTCTATAAAGGGCAGTCACATCTGGAACACAATGCCAAATGAAATTAAAATAATAACGGACTTTAAAACATTCACTAAAAATGTTAAAAACTGGCTGAAAAATAAACAAGAATGTACTCATGTATGAATTAATTGTCTGCAAAGTGAGAGTGAATGAAGGGAAGGAATAAATGTGTTTGTTTATAGTGAGTGACGGAGGGAGGAAGACCTGAAATAGGGAAATTGTGAGTTATGTTATATGTGTTAAATGTGAGTCAGGCTGTATATTTGTGTATTTATAATATTTATAATATTTATGTTAAATGTGAGTCAGGCTGTTATATTTGTGTATTTATAATATTTATAATATTTATAATTGTGTATTTATAATTTTTCTGCATTGATGTATGTGGTTATTGTGTTTATTTTTTATCTTGATTCTTTTTTCTAAAGCCAATCCAGGGACAAGAGTGGCAAATTAGCTAATAGCTATACACTCTATGTGCAACACATCAGATTGATTGTCTTTGATTAATTGTCTATGTTTATTGCACTGTCCCTGTCAAATAAACTAATCTACTACTACTAATATTGAGGTGCAGGATATTAAAAGGGAGTTCTGTGCTGTAAAAGTGAACAAAAGTCAGGGCCCTGATAATATATGTGGGCGATTGGTAAAGTCCTGTGCACATGAACTGAGTCCTGTATTTCATTACATTTTCAGTAAGTCCTTACAGACACAACATGTGCCTAAGATCTGGAAAGATGCCATGGTTGTGCCCGTTCCAAAATCCAGCTGTCCTAAAACGGTAAACAACTTTAGACCAATTGCTCTGACTTCAATTTTAATGAAAATTTTTGAAAAACTGGTCAGATTTGAGGTCCTAAAGCAGACTGAACATGCATTGGATCCTTTGCAGTTTGCACATAGGCCACACAAAGGAGTGGAGGACGCCACTGTCACTCTGTTTAACATGCTTTTTAAACATCTGGATTTTAATGGGACACATGCCAGGCTTTTATTTGTGGACTTTTCCTCCGCCTTTAATACAATCCAACCTCATATTTTAGTTGAAAGGCTCCTGCAACAATTTGATTTGAGCAATAATCTGGTGGGTTGGATTCTGGATTTCTTAACCAACAGGACACAGAGAGTAAGGGTCAATGGTACATTGTCTGACCAAAAGTGCTCTTCTACTGGCTCTCCTCAGGGGTGTGTGTTGTCACCACTACTCTTCATCCTGTACACAAACATGTGTCGGAGCAGACTGACAACAGACATAAAGTATGCTGATGATTCAGTTATTGTCAGTCTCCTCCAGGATGGTGAGAGTGGCCACGGCCCAGTAGTTGATGATTTTGTTCACTGGTGTGAGGATTCCTACCTGCAGCTGAATACGACAAAAACTAAAGATATGATTATTGACTTTAGGAGGAAAACTCCCAGGCACAAAGTCACCGTACTAAAAGGCCAGACCACTGAATGTGTACAATCCTACAAATATCTTGGAACGATTATTGATAGTAATTTAACCTCTTGCACTCCGGTGTACCGCGGATGGGCAGGTCTCTGCGTCCTACAGCGCACAGAGGGCGCTGCGTCCTAAGAGCGCACTGGAAAAAAAAGGTGCATTTCCGTTCTCCCACTACAGACACAGCCGCGAACAGATCGGATATGATTGACCTCTCATTCGACTAATAAGAGCCTTGAATTGGGTTTCTGAAACCTTGAGGAACCAATGACTGAAAACCTAGCAAGAAGGACCCGCCTACCAACGCTGTGAATGCAGCGAGCCAATTGAAGCACAGAAGTTCGCGAGCTGTTTTGTGTAAGGGTGGGTGAAGAGAGACTGACTGCTGCAGCAGATGAAAAAAAGGACCCGCAGGAAGAACCCCACAGACCCAGCAGCACGGAGACCACCCACAAGTGCAACCTGTGTGACAGGGACTGCCATTCGCGCATCGGCATGTTCAGCCACAGGCGGTGCTTTTTTTTGTTTTTATTCCAGCAGAGTAGACATAGACGTTTAGGATTCTCTTCCATGGTCATCATAGACCGACGGAGGCCGATGACGAAGGCTGAGTGACACACACGCGTTCGCCAGTCTTTTTTTTAATTACTACTGTTATTTGTTTTGAAAAATCGTTCGCCAAAAACCGCAATAATGGAATTATGTTTTGATCGGGTCGCGAGACCAGCGTCGCGTTCGTCTGACAATGAGGAAGAAGTTCACAGCTCCGCTTCTGCTGTGAAGAGGTAAGTGTTCTAAGCTAAATTATTCTTTATCCCTGAAAATTGTAATCAAAATGACTTTTGACTGATCAGTAAATTACAGCTGTGCGTCATCGCTGCATGACGGACTGTGGCGCAACGGGCGATGTCCGTCCTCTGTAGCGGACGGACATCCCCCCCCCCACACACACACACACACAGCCCTGAGTGTCACCTTTCATTAGAGCCCAAGATGAAGCTTCTATATTGAATCATTCAAAAGTTACAGACGTTTTTCCAAACTGTGCCATTTGGCACAATTTGGCACAGTTCAAAAACGCCTGGGAACTACCTGAGGAAAAAGCTCTGTAATATATTCATTTTTTGTGGTATTGTTACAAAATTTGGACCTCAGCTGGATAACACTTGGTTCTACATTTCTATTGCATTTTCCAGCCCGAATCTGAAGCTGTGTGTTATTTGCAAGCATTTGTATTCAAAAAAACACCCAGGCAAAATTTATTTTCTTCAAGTTCACTATGTTTAGATGACTGTAACTCAGTGGCCGGAGTACTTAGAGAGATTATGACTATTTTGCCAAAACATTCAAAGTGTTTTCTTTTAAATGAGACCAACCCCATGAAGATGCTGCAAAGGGTTGAAGAACAGCTTTCGATTTACTTTGGGCACATTATTTTTTGGCGTTTTTAGGGAAATTGACCGGAGTGCAAGGGGTTAAACTTTGAAGAGAACTGTGAAAGGGTGTGCAAAAAGGGTCAGCAACATCTGCACTGTTTGAGGAAACTTGCACGCTTCCAAATTGACCGAACCATAATGACAATGTTTTATTGGGCTTTTATTGAATCTGTTTTATCCTTTTCTTTAGTTTCATGGTTTGGTCAGATAAAACTGAAACAGAGGAAATCCTTGGATCAGGTGGTTAGATGGTCCAGTTGTTTGCTTGGTGAGTCACAGCTGAGCCTGACATCCTTGTACACCAGACAGGTACAGAGGATTGCTACCTCCATTTTAAATGATGACTCCCACCCTTTGCACTACCACTTTCAGCTTCTTCCCTCAAGACGGAGGTTTGCTGTCCCAAAAAGTAAAACCCAGCGCTACAAAAACAGCTTTGTTCCTGCTGCTGTCAAAGAGTTGAACAAGTTGTAACAATGTATTGCACATAATTTAGGTACCTATTTATTAACTCCATTTTATATTTACTTATTTTTGTAGGATTTTTATTTGGGTTCTAAATCTTTTACTGGGTTTTAGACCTTTGAGTTTTAACCTCTTTGACTAGTTTTTAACTTTTTAATATGACCCTTCTCTCTTATCTCTGTTTTTTCTCTCATCTCTTTGTCTTTATATCCTGATTGATGGAGCCTTGAGTATTTTTATCATGTTTATAGTCAGCTTCATGTGTGCCTGTGTTTGTGTTTATGCTGAATGTAATTGTGGTTTGTAAATATGGATGTCACCAGACTGCAAAACAAATCTACCTACGGGTACAAATAAAGTAACCTGAACCTGAACCTGATCTTATTTTATGACATACAATTAGCAGATCATAAAACATGCACACTTTCAAATGGAACTAAATGAGTGGTGGCTCAGTTAGTAGAGCATCTGCCCCACACCCGGGAGGCAGGGGTTCAAATCCCAGCCGGGTCATGCCGAAGACCATATAAAAGTGGAACTTCCTGCTGTCCAGCTTGGTGCTCAGCAATAATGGAATGGAGGACGGAAATCTGTGGCGGCGCCTTGCATGGCAGCAGCCCTCTGATTCTTCACTTGGTGTGTGTGATTAACACTGTAGATAGGTAAAACACAATTTTGTTCTACTGTACATGATTGGTTGTACCGTTGAATGACAATAAAAGGTGATTTAATTTAAAAAATTCAAGCTTATGGTGTTGTGTTCATATATTTGTAAATCTGACTTTTTGTTTGTAGGTGTCTCACCACCCACAACCGTCACCGCATGTCTCTGGTGTGTGCGTGCCCATGCGTGAAGCTCTGACAACCCTGCAGAGAGGAGAGAACAAATGAGTAGGAGTAGTAATATTGTTGTGAGATATTGCAAATAGACCAAGACTTTCTTACAGGTGCTGATGATGAGGAGAACAGAGACTATTTACAATGATTGTTGCCTCCGGTGTGGTGACAAAGGTGAAATGAAGCTTGTGAAGCTATATATATATATATATATATATATATATAACATATATATATATATATATATATATATAGCCATGGACAGAATTGTTGGTACCCCTCTGTTAATGAAAGAAAAACCCACAATGGTCACAGAAATAACTTGAATCTGACAAAAGTGGTAATAAATAAAAATTCTATTAAAATTAACCAATGAAAATCAGACAGTGCTTTTGAATTGTGGATTAACAGAATTATTTTAAAAAACAAACTCATGAAACAGGCCTGGACAAAAATCATGGTACCCTTAACTTAATATTTTCTTGCACAACCTTTTGAGGCAATCACTGCAATCAAACGATTTCTGTAACTGTCAATGAGACTTCTGCACCTCTCAGCAGGTATTTTGGCACACTCCTCATGAGCAACCTGCTCCAGTTGTCTCAGGTTTGAAGGGTGCCTTCTTCAAACGGCATGTTTCAGCTCCTTCCACAGATGTTCAATAGGATTTAGATCAGGGCTCATAGAAGGCCACTTTAGAATAGTCCAGTGTTTCGCTCTTAGCCATTCTTGGGTGTTTTTAGCTGTGTGTTTTGGGTCATTATCCTGTTGCAAGACCCATGACCTGCGACTGAGACCAAGCTGTCTGACACTGGGCAGCACATTTCTCTCTAGAATACCTTGATAGTCTTGAGATTTCATTGTACCCTGCACAGATTCAAAACACCCTGTGCCAGATGCAGCAAAGCAGCCCCAGAACATAACAGAACCTCCTCCATGTTTCACAGTAGGGACAGTGTTCTTTTCTTGGTATGCTTCATTTTTGCGTCTGTGAACATAGAGCTGAGGTGCCTTGCCAAAAACTTCCAGTTTTGTCTCGTCTGTCCATAGGACATTCTCCCAGAAGCTTTGTGGCTTGTCAACATGAAGTTTGGCAAATTCCAGTCTGGCTTTTTTATGATTTGTTTTCAACAGTGGTGTCCTCCTTGGTCGTCTCCAATGAAGTCCACTTTGGCTCAAACAACGACGGATGGTGCGATCTGACACTGATATACCTTGACCTTGGAGTTCACCATGAATGTGTTTAGAGGTTGTTCTAGGCCCTTTTGTTACCATTCGTATTATCCATCTCCTCCTGCGGCCACGTCCAGGGAGGTTGGCTACAGTCCTGTGGATCTTAAATTTCTGAATAATATGTGCAACTGTAGTCACAGGAACATCAAGCTGCTTGGAGATGGTCTTATAACCTTTACCTTTAACATGCTTGTCTATAATTTTCTTTCTAATCTCCTGAGACAACTCTCTCCTTTGCTTCCTCTGGTCCATGTTTAGTGTGATACACACCATGTCACCAAACAGCACAGTGACGACTTGTCACCCTTTAAATAGGCCGACTGACTGATTACAAGTTTGTAGACACCCATGATGTTAACCTGTTGAACTCTGTTCAACTTCCCTAAAAACGCCTAAAAATAACATGCCCAAAGTAAATCAAAAGCTGTTCTTCAACCCTTTGCAGCATCTTCATGGGGTTAGTCTCATTTAAAAGAAAACACTCTGAAGTTTTTGGCAAAACAGTCATAATCTCTCTAAGTGCTCCTGCCACTGAGTAACAAGAAAGTTCGCCTGGGTGTTTTTTTAGATACAAATGCTTGCAAATAACATACAGCTGTCAGATACTGGCTGGAAAATGCAACAGAAATGTAGAACCAAGTGTTTTCAAGCTCAGGTCAAAATTTTGTAAAAATACCACAAAAAATGAATATATTACACAGCTTTTTTCTCAGGTTGTAACAAGGCTGTGTCTGTACTGGAAGACCGGAAATACAGCTTTTTTTTTTTTCAGTGCGCACTGAGACGCACTAAGATGCAGAGACGTGACCGTCCGCGGAATTCACAGAGTTCAAGGGGTTAATTAGAGGACACATCTTGGTTGAACATGTCCCTATGGTCAAATTATTTTCAATCTTTTCTAGGGGTACCATCATTTTTGTCCAGGCCTGTTTTGTGAGTTTGTTTTTTAAAGTAATTCTGTTGAACCACAATTCAAAAGCATTGTCTGATTTTCATTGGTTAATTTTCATAGAATTTTTCTTTATTACCACTTTTGTCAGATTCAAGTTATTTTTGTGACCATTGTGGGTTTTTCTTTCATTAACAGAGGGGTACCAACAATTTTGTCCACCTGTGCATATATATATAGTGGGGCAAAAAAGTATTTAGTCAGCCACCAATTGTGCAAGTTCTCCCACTTAAAAGATGAGAGAGGTCTCCAATTTTCATCATAGGTATACCTCAACTATGAGAGACAAAATGAGAAAAAAAAAATCCAGAAAATCACATTGAATGATTTTTAATGAATTAATTGGTAAATTCCTCAGTAAAATAAGTATTTGGTCACCTACAAACAAGCAAGATTTCTGGCTCTCACAGACCTGTAACTTCTTCTTTAAGAGGCTCCTCTGTCCTCCACTCGTTACCTGTATTAATGGCACCTGTTTGAACTTGTTTTTTTTTTTTTTTTTTTTTTTTTTTTTTTTTTTTTTTTCTCTCGGCGCCACACGAGTCGGCTGCCTTTTGCAACAGCGGCTCGATTCCGAGTCTTTTTCCCTTCCTCTCTCTTTTGATCCGTCTTTTTTTTTCACCCCACTTATATCACGGACACACAGATCGTCCTAAATGTCTCCTGAGCCGGTGGACGGAGCCACTGTCTATAGCAGGATACGATACAGCAGAGAACAGCTGCTAGCATTCAACCGCCACCCGGTCCCATTGGAAAAACTCGACATACCGAGAGAACTGAGGCGAAAACGCCGCGGCTGCCGGGCTGGAGTAAGGCGGAGGACAAAAAATATAAGGTACAGACCCTCCCTTCCATCTGTTGTCATGGGAAATGTACGGTCGATACTGGGAAAGTTAGATGAGCTAGCGGCTATCTCCCGTTATGATAGCACATACCGGGAGTGCTCTCTCCTTTTGTTTACTGAGACGTGGCTAACTGAACTAGCAGCAGATGCTAACATTGAGCTGGAGGGTTTTCACATGATACGAGCTGACCGAACACCAGACAGTGGCAAGGCTAGGGGCGGTGGAGTGATAATGTATGTTAACAACAACTGGTGCAGACCGGGACATATCACTGTTAAACAACGACACTGCAGCAAAGACATTGAGTTGCTAGCTGTTAGCATGAGGCCTACATATCTCCCGAGAGAACACTCACACGTGATCTGCATTGTTGTTTATGCAAATCCGACGGCGAACGCTTGGACAGCACGTGACGTCATCCATTCAGTAACCAGCAGGCTGCAGACAGAACACCCAGATGCTCTTCTCCTCATCTCAGGCGATTTCAACCATGTTTCACTGTCTCCCATTCTACCCACGTTCACCCAGTATGTCACATGCCACACTAGAGACAATAAAACACTGGATTTATTCTACGCAAACACTAAGGAGGCGTACACCTCATCACAACTCCCCCCACTCGGGAGATCGGATCACAACTTGGTTCATCTCCGGCCGGTGTACAAACCCCTAGTGCACAGACAACCTCCGGCCATGCACACTGTGGAGTTATGGTCTGAGGAGACAATGGACACCCTAAAGGGCTGTTTTGAAGCCACCGCCTGGAAGCAGCTCTGCGATCCACATGGTGAGGACATCGATGGCCTCATTCACACCTTCACGGGCTACCTCAGCTTCTGTGTGGACAAATCCGTTCCCACCAAGACCATACGGCGTCACTCAAACAACAAACCCTGGATCAACCCTGAGATAAAAACACTTCTGAGAGAGAAGAAGAGGATCTTCAGGTCAGGGAACAGGGAGATGCTGAAGTCCGTACAGAGGGAGCTGAGGAGAAAGATCAGAGAAGGCAAGGACAGCTTCAGGAAGAAGATGGAGGACAAGCTGCAACAGAGCGACATCAGCGGGGTCTGGAGAAACCTCAAAACCATCTCGGGGCTCCAGAATACCTCCCCCCAGGCCACAGGGGGCAGGGAGTGGGCGAACAACCTGAATCTGTTTTTCAATAGATTTGACCAACCGCCCTCCCCCCTGACTGCACAACAACCACTGCTGCCTCTAAAGAAATCAAGTCCTGCTGCCCACTCCCCACTCCACCAACACCCCCCCCACTCCCAACACACAGCCCCCCATCCTGACCCGGACCAGGACCCAGGTGAGGACGGAGCTGAGGAAGATCAAGGCGAGGAAGGCGCCGGGACCGGACGGCATCAGCGCAAAGCTCCTCAAGTCCTGTGCAGACCAGCTGTGTGGGATTGTGACGTATATCTTCAACGTGAGCCTGAAACTGGGGAGGGTACCACAGCTGTGGAAAACATCTTGTGTGGTACCTGTACCAAAAACTTCCCACCCCAAAGACCTGAACAGCTACAGACCGGTGGCCTTGACGTCCCACTTGATGAAGACCCTGGAGAGACTGCTCCTTGCTCACCTCCGCCCCCTGGTGGAACCAGCGATGGATCCACTCCAGTTCGCCTACCAGCATGGCATTGGGGTGGAGGATGCGGTGATCTTCCTCCTTCACCGTTCTCTGTCCCACCTGGAGAAGCCCGGGAATATGGTGAGGATCATGTTCTTTGACTTCTCCAGTGCTTTCAACACCATCCAACCGATGATCCTGAAGGACAAGCTGCTGCGCGCAGGGGTGGACCAGCACCTGTCATCATGGATCCTGGACTACCTCACGAACCGGCCTCAGTTTGTGAGAACCCGGGACTGTGTGTCCGACACGATCATCAGTAGCACGGGGGCCCCCCAGGGAACGGTGCTGGCTCCCTTCCTGTTCACTCTTTATACTGCGGACTTCTCACACAACACAACACACTGCCATCTACAGAAGTTCTCTGATGACTCTGCGATCGTTGGCCTCATCTCCAATGGAGATGAAGCTGAGTACAGAGGGCTTATCCAGGACTTCGTGGACTGGTGCCATCGGAACTGCCTCCAGATCAACGCGAGGAAAACTAAGGAGCTGGTGGTGGACTGCCGCAGGCATGGGCAGCCCCTCACAGTACCAGTAAATATACAGGGAACAGACATCGAGATGGTGACATCCTATAAGTACCTGGGTATTCATCTGAACAATAAACTAGACTGGTCACACAATACTGATGCACTCTACAAGAAGGGACAGCGCAGGCTGTTCCTGCTGAGGAGACTCAGGTCTTTTGGTGTACAAGGGGCGCTGCTGAAGTCATTCTATGACACGGTGGTGGCATCAGCCATCACTTTTGGAGTGGTCTGCTGGGGCAGTGGCATTACTGCAGCCGATAGGAAGAGACTGAACAAACTGATTAAGAAAGCTAGCTCTGTCCTGGGGCAGCGCCTTGATCCGATGGAGGAGATAGGAGAGAGAAGGACGGCGGCTAAACTGTCATCTCTGCTGGAGTCCGAGTTCCACCCTATGCAGGACATACTGAATGCACTGAGGAGCTCATTTAGCAGCAGACTACATCATCCCAGGTGCACAACCGAGAGGTTTCGTAGGTCCTTCCTACCAACGGCTGTCAGACTGTACAACCTAAGCAGGGCTGCTCGCAGAGAAAGCAAAAAGACGTAACAAACTAATAGTTTTTTGAATGCAAAAGATGCAATAGACTTACACAATGGTCCCCTCCGGCATACAACTAGGAACATACCGGTCGCTATGGAGGGTGAGAATATGTATGGGCACATAATCATACCATGTAGGATAACTAAGTAGACGGTTATGCTGTTTCATTCCATCTAGCAACAATGCTCTGCACTGTGTGTGTTTATATATTTGCATATTTATTCCATCTAGCTACAATGCTCAGCACTGGGTGTGTTTATATATTTATATATCTACATATTATTCCATCTAGCTACATTGCTCCGCACTGTGTGTGTTTATATACTTGCATATTTATTCCACCTAGCTGCAATGCTCCGTACTGTGGGTGTTTATATATTTACATATTTATTCCATCTAGCTACAATGCTCTGCACTGTGTGTTCATATATTCATATATTTATTCCATCCAGCTACAATGCTCTGCACTGTGTGTCTGTGTGTGTGTGTATATATATATATTTTATAGTAATACGTACATATGTTTATTAGCTGCTCTTGCTTGCTTGTTTTTTTTCTTGCCTTCTGATTGTTGCTCTGAGTGTTGCTATCCCTGTGCTGTTGCAATCCTGGAATTTCCCCGTTGTGGGACTAATAAAGGCTTATCTTATCTTAAAAGACACCTGTCCACAACCTCAAACAGTCAGACTCTAAACTCCACTATGACCAAGACCAAAGAGCTGTCAAAGGACACCAGAAACAAAATTGTAGACCTGCACCAGGCTGGGAAGACTGAATCTGCAATAGGTAAGCAGCTTGGTGTGAAGAAATCAACTGTGGGAGCAATTGTAAGAAAATGGAAGACATACAAGACCACTGATAATCTCCCTCGATCTGGGAGTCCACGCAAGATCTCACCCCGTGGGGTCAAAATTATCACGAGAATGGTGAGCAAAAATCCCAGAACCACATGGGGAGACCTAGTGAATGACCTGCAGAGAGCTGGGACCAAAGTAACAAAGGCTACATCAGAAACACACTATGCCGCCAGGGACTCAAAACCTGTAGTGCCAGACATGTCCCCCTGCTTAAGCCACTACATGTCCATGCCCATCTGAAGTTTGCTAGAGAGCATTTGGATGATCCAGAAGAGGATTGGGAGAATGTCCTATGGTCAGATGAAACCAAAATAGAACTTTTTGGTAAAAACTCAACTTGTCGTGTTTGGAGGAGAAAGATCACCATACCTACTGTGAAGCATGGGAGTGGAAACGTCATACTTTGGGGCTGTTTGTCTGCAAAGGGACCAGGACGACTGATCCGTGTAAAGGAAAGAATGAATGGGGCCATGTATCGTGAGATTTTGAGTGAAAACCTCCTTCCACCAGCAAGGGCATTGAAGATGAAACGTGGCTGGGTCTTTCAGCATGACAATGATCCCAAACACACCACCCGGGCAATGAAGGAGTGGCTTTGTAAGAAGCATTTCAAGGTCCTGGAGTGGCCTAGCCAGTCTCCAGATCTCAACCCCATAGAAAATCTTTGGAGGGAGTTGAAAGTCTGTGTTGCCCAGCGACAACCCCAAAACATCACTGCTCTAGGGGAGATGTGCATGGAGGAATGGGCCAAAATACCAGCAACAGTGTGTGAAAACCTTGTGAAAACTTACAGAAAACATTTGACCTCTGTCATTGCCAACAAAGGGTATATAACAAAGTATTGAGATGAACTTTCGTTATTGAACAAATACTTATTTTACCGAGGAATTTACCAATCAATTCATTAAAAATCCTTCAATGTGATTTTCTGGATTTTTTTTTTCGTATTTTGTCTCTCATAGTTGAGGTATACCTATGATGAAAATTGGAGACCTCTCTCATCTTTTAATTGGGAGAACTTGCACAATTGGTGGCTGACTAAATACTTTTTTTACCCCACTGTATATATAGTGTCTGTGTGTGTGTGTGTATATATATATATATATATATATATATATATATATATATATATATATATATATATATATATATATATCATGCAGCTGATGAAACAACCAAACATTTTAATGACAATTGGAGTGTGTTAGTAAATATTTATATATTTTTTTCTCATTTAAAAACTCAGACCAATTTAACTTTCTCTTTTAAATTCTGCAGTACCAAAAAAATTAAATTAAGGTAGTTTGAAAAGTAACCCATGCAGTACTCTGGGGCACTTCCTAAGCAAGCATAGAATTGGACTGCTACTTCCCTTTTAAGCATGTTGTAAGAGGCGACTAAAGAGGGTTGTATATTGGGCTAGCACGCCACCATGAAAAAAATCCTTTGCTACAGAAATGCTGACAACAACCGAAAGACAGCAATCCTTGGGTGAAGTGCTGGGAGAGAGGCTTTAATGCCTCAGATGAAGAGTAGGGATGAAATCTGAAAGGAAGTTTCTCTGATGGAGTCTTTGGCAAAACCCAAATAAGTGAGAATGGCAGCATGGAATGTACGAACAATGTACGAGACAGGGAGATCGGCCCAAACTGTCAAAGACATGAGAAAATATAACATCAACATCCTTGGAGTCAATGAAATGAGGTGGACTGATACTGGGATTTTAACACTGAACTCAGGAGAGACAGTCTGCTACTCTGGGCAAATGGATGGACAACACCAAGAAAGAGTGAGAATCATCATAAACAGGGAAACAAGGAAAAGCCTGTTAGGTTGGGAGACGATCAACATTCACATCATCAGAGCCAGATTTTCTTCAAAGTTTGCAAAGATGACCATCATTCAAGGCTATGCTCCCACAGAACAAGCATCAGATGAAGAAAAAGACACCTTTTACGCATGTTCCAAGAGGAGATTGACAAAACACCTCGACGTGATAACATGGGAGACATCAATGCAAAAGTTGGAGCAGACAATGTAGACTATGAATCCTGTATAGGGAGAGGGGAGTTGGAGAAAGGAACAATGGACAGTGGTTCATAAACACATGTTTAGAGAATGGACTCGTAATAGGGGGCACCATCTTTCAGCACAAGACCATCCATAAGCTGACATGGGTTTCCCCAGATGGAAGAATTAGTAATCAGATCGACCACATCGCCATCAACCAGAAGTGGAGAAGATCAATAAAAGATGTGAAAGCAGTTGGAGGAGCAGATGCCAGCAGTGATCACTATCTCATTCTCTGCAAACTTCAACTGAAGCTGAGAAAAGCAATGAAGAAAACGAGTAAATAGTTCTTTGACTCTAACAAATTAAAAGATATAAAAGAGAAGTTGAAATTTGTCTTGAAATTGAAGAATAGGTTCCAGCTTCCAGAGGATACATCAGCTGATGACATCAATGCTTTTTGTGACAACATACAGAACACTTTCCTTGAAACAAGCAAAGGTGTACTTGAATACAAGAGAAGAGGAAGGAAAGAATGGGTTTCAGTGTCCTGGAAACTCACAGAAAAGGGGAAAATAGCAAAACACGATTTTCTGGGAGGAAATGAAGAGAAGAGGGCAACAATAGCTGAAGCTTATAGACATCTGAATATAGCTGTGAAAAAGAGTGCAAGTGAAAACAAAAGACACTACACAGACAATTTAGCAAAGGAAGCCCTGTTAGCAGTGGACAGAGGCAACACAAGAACAGTATATAAGATCACAAAGACACTCACTGGAGACTTTAACAACAAGACAACAGTGGTGAAGGACAAAGATGTCACGCCGCGCCGCTCATCAGCGGCGCCACCTGCTCGCACACCTGTCCATCATCAGCGGCGAGGAATATAAGCCGCCTCGCCCTGAGCTTCGGCCTGAAGCCATCAGACTTCATTCCCCGTCTATGTGACGCTACTCTTTCTTCAGCACGACGCTGTGCGGTAAGAACCACTTACCTCATATTCTCCAGTCTGCTCCCCTGTGCACAGGTGGATTCCTCGGCGGCGGACAACTCCGTCCCTCGTCCTTCCTCGCTGCTGCACCGAGTCCTGCAGGTGGCTGTCTCCCGGGGTCCCGTCCTTGTTGTGCCAGTCATCTGTCCCAAGCAAGTAAGCTTCTCCCTCGCCTATTCTCCTCCTGTGTTGGTGTGTGCCCATCACCCTGTGTCTCTGTTCTCTCCCATAGGGTTGCCGGCTGTACGGTCTCCTGCCTCTGTGCCTGAAGCAGACGCCGCCACCAACACATTAACATTCCGCAGACACACACTCATACACCCCTGTTGTTAATAAACAGTTTGAACTACTCTGAGCCTGTGTGTGTGCGTCTCCTGAGCCGAACGTTATGTCAGTACGGCTTCAGCAGAACGGCTCGGCAGACGGCGGGCTCGCACACCGGTTTTCCACTCTCGAGGCTCGAGTGGATCAGATTGTCTATCAGCAACAGGTGATTTTTAATCAGTTAATTACTATAACTAACCGGTTGGACCGCTTGGACCCCCAACAGCCGTTCCCCCCGGCTCGTCAGGGTGGCGCAGCTCCTGCTGCTCCAGTGGCCGTTCAGCAGGCTCCGGGTGCACCGGTTCGGCTCACGCCCATCCCGACCCCCGCCCGCTTTAGCGGTAAGCTCGGTGGAGCCCGGGGGTTTATTATGCAGTGTGAGTCCGTTTTCCACCGGGCGCCCGGGGACTTTCCCTCAGATCATAGCCGAATTGGTTATATCGGGAATCTCCTGGAGGGGCGAGCATTAACACGGGCCTACGCCGTAATGGCGAGGCCCAGTTATGCCACCCTCACGTATGACCAGTTCGTGAGACGCTTCCTGGAGGTCTTTGACCATGCTCTTACCGAGACGGTCCAGGTCGATCGGCTTCTCGCCCTCCAGCAGGGAAGCCGGTTGGCAGCGGACTACGCGGGATATCCCTGAGACGCTAGCGGAGCTAACATCTCTAGCAATCAGTTTGGATAACAGGCTGCGCGAGCGCTCCTCGGGGCAGAAGTCGTCTTCTTCTCGCCCTCGCGAAGCCTCGCCGCGCCTGTTCCAAGCTCGCTCCCTGGCGGCGCCGCCACCATCGTGCCCCGAGGAGTCGGAGCCGATGGTGACGGGCTGGACAAAGCTTTCCCCTGCGGAGAGACAACGCCGCCGTGAGTTGGATCTCTGCATGTATTGCGGAGATGACCAACACACGGTGAAGCTTTGTCCACGGAAAGCCAGTCGGCGGGGTCCGCGAGTCACTGTAGGGGGCCTCGCGGACGTCAACCGGTTAAATCCACTCACCCAATTGAAGCTGCCCATCCGTTTCTGCCACAACCCCACTGGGCTTCTCACCCACGTACTGGTGGATTCGGGCGCAGAAGGCAGCTTCATTTCACAGAGCCTGGCAACCCGTTTGGGCATCCGCTGTCAGGCACTGAAGAATCCCATCTCCCTTGTCAACCTCTCCCGTGCCTCCCTTGGGAGAGTATCACACCAGACCATCCCCGTCCCGGTCATCATCTCGGGAAACCACCGGGAGGAGATGACCTTTTTTGTCCTACCCAACTCTGTGTCACCCGTCATCCTGTGGTATCCCTGGCTACGCCTTCACAACCCTGTCCTGGATTGGAAGTCAGCTGGGGTATCGGCATGGAGCACGTTCTGCATGGGCACCTGCCTTCAGTCCGCTGCCTGCTCTCCGTCCGCTTCTCCCCCTGCGACGGATGCTGCACCCCCGGACCTGTCTCTGGTGCCCCCGGAATTTCACGACCTGGGTATGGTGTTCAGTAAGACTAAAGCTATGTCTCTCCCCCCTCATCGGCCCTATGACTGTGCCATCAACCTCCGCCAGGGGGCCCCCTTACCTTCTGGTCGGCTCTATAGCCTGTCAGCGCCGGAGAAGGAGACAATGAACGCCTACCTGAAAGAATCATTGAACGCTGGGATAATCCGCCCATCATCGTCACCCGTGGGGGCAGGGTTCTTCTTCGTTGGGAAAAAGGATGGGTCCCTCCGCCCTTGCATAGACTACCGGGCTCTCAACGACATCACCGAGAAGGACCGTTACACCCTGCCTCTCATGGACACTGCTTTCCACTCCCTCCAGGGGGCGACCTGGTTCACCAAGCTGGATCTACGCAGCGCATACCACCTCGTCCGGATCCGGGAGGGAGATGAGTGGAAGACAGCCTTCCGTACCCCGAACGGCCACTTTGAATACCTGGTAATGCCGTTCGAGTTGACCAACGCTCCTGTCGTCTTTCAGCGCCTCATCAATGACGTCCTCCGGGACTTCATCGGCCTCTTTGTGTTCGTCTACCTGGACGATATACTCATCTTCTCCAAGTCCAGGGACGAGCACCAGGTCCATGTGAGGCGGGTCCTCCAAAGACTGCTGGAGAATCGACTATACGTGAAGGCTGAAAAATGTGAATTTTACGCCAGGACTACATCCTTCCTGGGGTTCATCATCGCCCACGACAAGGTGCTCCCAGACCCAGAGAAGGTAAAGGCGGTGGTGGAATGGCCTACTCCTGCGTCCCGGAAGCAGGTGCAACAGTTCGTTGGTTTCGCCAATTTCTACCGCCGCTTTGTCCCCAACTTCAGCTCCATCGTCGGACCACTGACCCGCCTCACGTCCCCTAAGGTCCCGTTCCGGTGGACCGAAGAGGTCGCTGCTGCCTTTCAGGCACTGAAGGCGGAGTTCTCCTCCTCCCGGGTCCTTCCCCAGGTCGACCCCGCGCTGTAGTGCATCGTGGAGGTAGACGCCTCGGACACGGGAGTGGGGGCAGTGCTATCCCAGCGGTCGCCGTACGATGGCGCCAAACGGCCCTGCGCTTTCTTCTCCCGGCGCTTGTCCCCGGCGGAGAGGAACTACGATGTGGGGGACAGAGAGCTCTTGGCCATCAAACTCGCCCTGCAGGAGTGGCGCCACTGGCTAGAGGGGGTGAACCTGCCGTTCGTGGTCCTGACGGACCACAAGAACTTGGAATACCTACGATCTGCCAAGCGCCTGAATGCCCGCCAGGCGCGCTGGTCCTTGTTCTTCGCCAGGTTCCAGTTCTCCATCACCTTCAGGCCTGGCTCTAAGAACGGCCTGCCTGACGCCCTCTCTAGGCAGTTCACCCCCGTGGAGTCGGAGGAAATGCCCCACACCATCCTGCCCAGGTCGTGCGTCGTGGGAACCATCTCGTGGGACATTGAGAGCAAGATCCGGAAGGCGCAGGAAGTGGAACCTGACCCTGGCGGCGGACCGGAGGGGCGGCTGTTCGTGCCATCCGCGGTCCGAGGAGAGGTCATCCACTGGCTGCACACCTCCAAGCTCACCTGTCACCCTGGCACCTCCCGGATGATAGACCTCCTCCAACGGTCCTTTTGGTGGCCAGGCCTGCGGAGGGACGCAGCCCGCTACGCCCGGGCCTGCCCAATCTGTGCCACCTGCAAGTCGGGAAATGCCCCTCCAGCGGGTCTGCTCCAGCCTCTGCCTGTCCCTGGCAGGCCCTGGTCGCACATCGCGTTGGATTTCGTCACCGGACTCCCCGTCTCCAACTCCTACGACACCATCCTGACCATTGTGGACCGTTTCTCCAAGGCTGTGCACTTCGTCCCCCTGCGAGGTCTCCCTACTGCCCTGGAGACGGCAGATCTCCTCGTCTAACACGTGGTCAGGCTGCACGGGATTCCAGTGGACGTGGTCTCGGACCGGAGCCCCCAATTTTCATCTGAGGTTTGGAGGTCGTTTTGCAACGCCATCAGAGCCAAGGTGAGCCTCTCCTCCGGCCATCACCCCCAATCCAATGGGCAGTGTGAACGGACCAACCAGGAGCTGGAGGCTGCGCTCCGATGTGTGACCTCATCCAAACCCACGTCCTGGAGCAACCATCTTGCCTGGGTTGAATACGCCCACAATACCGCTCGCTCTTCTGCTACAGGGATGTCCCCCTTCAAGGCGTCCCTGGGTTATGACCCCCCGCTGTTCCCGGTGCAGGAGAGTGAGGTAACTGTTCCCTCGGTTAGGGCACATCTCAGGCAGTTCCGCTCCATCTGGTCTGCCGCGCGCAATGCGCTTTTACGCACAGCGGAGCGCAACAGGACTGTGGCGGACTGGCATAGAAGACCTGCCCCGGCGTACAGAGTTGGGCAACTTGTCTACATATCTACCCAGGACGTAACTCTAAAAGGCGAGAGGAGGAAGCTGGCACAGCGATTCATGGGTCCCTACCCCATCACCCGGATCGTCAACCCGGTGGCTGTGCGCGTGGCTATTCCCCCCTCCCTCCGCATCCATCCCACCTTCCACGTGTCTAAGGTAAAGCTGGCAGTCACCGACCCCCTTTGCCCTCCTCCTGCTGCGCAACCCGCGCCCCGGATGATTGGTGGCCATCCGGCCTGGCCCGTCTCCTCCATCCTAGACTCCCGGCGCCGGGGTCGTGGGTTGCAGTACTTGGTGGACTGGGAGGGCTATGGGCCCGAGCATCGACAGTGGGTGCCCCCGTCGTTCGTGTTGGACCCATCGCTCATCGCTGACTTCCACCGAGGGCACCCAGAGAAGCCATCGCCAGGAGGCGCTGCTAGAGGGGGGAGTACTGTCACGCCGCGCCGCTCATCAGCGGCGCCACCTGCTCGCACACCTGTCCATCATCAGCGGCGAGGAATATAAGCCGCCTCGCCCTGAGCTTCGGCCTGAAGCCGTCAGACTTCATTCCCCATCTACGTGACGCTACTCTTTCTTCAGCACGACGCTGTGCGGTAAGAACCACTTACCTCATATTCTCCAGTCTGCTCCCCTGTGCACAGGTGGATTCCTCGGCGGCGGACAACTCCGTCCCTCGTCCTTCCTCGCTGCTGCACCGAGTCCTGCATGTGGCTGTCTCCCGGGGTCCCGTCCTTGTTGTGCCAGTCATCTGTCCCAAGCAAGTAAGCTTCTCCCTCGCCTATTCTCCTCCTGTGTTGGTGTGTGCCCATCACCCTGTGTCTCTGTTCTCTCCCATAGGGTTGCCGGCTGTACGGTCTCCTGCCTCTGTGCCTGAAGCAGACGCCGCCACCAACACATTAACATTCCGCAGACACACACTCATACACCCCTGTTGTTAATAAACAGTTTGAACTACTCTGAGCCTGTGTGTGTGCATCTCCTGAGCCGAACGTTATGTCAAAAGAGAGAAATGTGCTGATGAAGGAAGAAGACAAATTGACCAGATGCAGAAGAAGAGGCAAACATTGAGAGCATGGGATTCCACACTGAAAAGAAACAAGGACGGATAACAAAGCAGGAGATAGAAGAGGCTATCAAACAGACCAGTGGAAACAGACCACCAGGAGAAGATAAAACCACTGCAGACATGCTGAAGGCAGACCCTACAACAAATGCAGAATCACTTGAGGAGCTTTTCAACAATGTTTGGGAACAGGACAAAGTTCCCGAAGCATGGAAAAAAGACATTATTGCCAAACTACCAAAGAAAGGTGATCTATCCATTTGCAGCAATTGGAGAGAATTCAAACTATTTTCTGTCCCAGCAAAGATCTTTTGCAGAGTCCTTCTTGAAAGAATGAAATTTACAATTGAGAGAAGAATAGGCTGGATTTTGAAGCAGCAGAGGATGAATAGACCAGATTTTCCTACTGCACACAATAGTCGAACAGTCACTTGAATCGAACTTATCACTCCACATCAACTACATCGATTTCATGAAGGCATTTGACAGCATCCACCATCCATCACTGTGGAAGATTTTAGTATGGATTTCCATCAAAAGTTATCAACATCCTGAAAGACATGTATGCCAACAACCAGTACTGTATGAGACATGATGGGCAGCAAAGTAAGTGGTTCTGTGTAAAGACTAGGGTCAGACAAGGATGTGTGATTTCACCAGTCCTCTTCCTCGTTGTCATTGATTGGGTGATGAGGAGAGCCATTAATGACCAACCAAGGGGGCTTGTTTGGGGAGTTACAGCTCGACGTGAAGACAGTGACTCTGCAGATGACATCGCCCTTCTTTCTTATACCCAGAAAGATATTCAGGACAAAAAGGACAAAGTGGACCAGATAGCAAGAAGTGTAGGGCTCAAGATACACCCTGACAAGACCAAAATCATCAAAGCAAAAAACAAGAGCACCAAGAAGACCAACATACAAGGGACAGAGCTTGAAGAAGTTGAAGATTTAAAGTACCTTGGTAGTTACAGCGGGGAAAATAAGTAAATAAGTATTGAACACGTCAACATTTTTCTCATTAAACATACAGTCATTTGAAAAAATTAGGACACCCCATTAAATATTCAATTCTTTTTTTTAAGAAATGTTCACATATCTATGTCTAACCTTGTTTTTGTTTTTATTTGTCATGGATTTTCCCAGTGGGGCAGAGAGAAAGAGACCCAAGTGCTGGACTGCAGTTTGTTGTATTTATTAAGAAAACACAAATTTAAACACTGTATGAACATAAGCTTACAATGAGACAAAAAAAACGGGAAGAGAACAGGATGGCATTTGATCAGGACCGGGTTCTAACAGAGTAGGTAGTAACAAAGATGATGCTGAAGTTGATGAGACTCTGACAAGGGGTGAATGAAGAAACCCCTCTTAAATAAGGCAGGAATGCAATCATAGCAAATGATACCAGGTGTGAATCACATGACTGGGCAGGAGGTGACAGTGATTACAAACTGGGGTCAGCTGTGAGTAATGAGAGGGGAGAAGACAGGCCTAACAGAGGACAGGAGCACCGCCCACAACAGAGCAAAAACCCCAGAAATGCCACTGACAGCTGCAGCCCCAGAGAGAGAGAGAGAGAGAGAGAGAGAGAGAGAGAGAGAGAGAGAGAGAGAGAGAGAGAGAGAGAGAGAGAGAGAGAGATTTTTTTGATTTTTCAACACACCTTTATTGTCACAAATTCAACAGAAAAACACAACTAAAACAACTAAAAGAAGCAATGGAAAAGAAAAATGTCTCACTGACAAGAAATCAAAGACACAAGTAACCAAACAAGGAAAACTAAAACAAAAAACTTGCTTCTTACATCAGGATTATACCATAGGTAATTTTCCCCTCCTTAACACAACACAGGATGTGCTTAAAGCACCACATAGCCTCAAAGGTTTCAACATTCTGCATCAGATGATAGTAATTGTAATCAATCACTATTCGAGCCTTAATCATGCCAACCAGTATGTCTTTTACATTACAATCCAGCAGTTGTTCAATTTTTCTTTTCCTACTAACATAAATAGCCATTTTAGCCTGACCCAGGATGAAATTTAAGAGTTCACTCTTTTTCTTAGTCCTCAGTCTATATGGAAAGCCCAAGATAAAAATCTGCTGGGAAAAGACTTCTCCAAACAGATAAAACAGTTTCCCCAAAAAAACAAACAACGATTGCAGTCTGTTACAGTCCAGAAAACAATGGAACACAGTTTCTTTCTGAGGACAAAATGGACAAACCTCAACAACATTTGGGTTTAAAAGAGAGATAAAAGCATTTACAGCCACAGCACCATGTAAAACTCGCCATTGTAGGTCTCCAACCTTCTTAGTTAATGGTGGTTTATAGAGTGCTCTCCAGGCAGGCCTCACCTCTGGACCCAGACCCAAGTGTTTCCTCCATGGTGTATCAGCTCGACCTTTTAACTTATTCACATTTAGAATTTTCACCAAAAGTCCATACATTTTTTTACCAGGAGAGTCACAAATGTTAATGTGCTCAGAGTTTAAAAACACACCAGTGCCATCTTTAAAATCAGGAGATAAAATACTAAAAGGAAAAGGTTCATCAGCAGTTTGTACAGAGTTTTTGCAGTGTAAAACAATAGCAGAGTGTTCTTCTGCAGACAGGCAGTCTCTCCAATCTTTCAACAAGTTCATTATAACTCTGACTGAAGAGACGCCAAGAGCCGAGCACAGGGCAACAGCATTGTCCAAGTTAGGACCACATAAATTTACCAAGTGTCCCAGCGTTGTGACCTTTGCAAAAATAAACTTTTTTAAAACAGAAGGTCCTAAAACATTGCCCACATCAAAACGGGTCCCGAACACAAGTGGTTCCTTTAAAAGCCAGAAAGGCGGCAAGGAAGCCTGGGGAGAGTTCTTTTTAAAAAGTCCCCAGATTTTAAAAGCACTTTGGTAAAACTGGGGAAGTTCTGGGAGTTTTTGGCCCCTTAAATCCATTAAAAGCAGCGACTCCTCTAGTCCAAGCCCTCCACAGCGAGCCAGGACAGCCCTGGCAATAGGTCTCCACACAAGGTCAAGGGGGCCACTCAGCAGTCGCTGAATGAACTGCAGGCGAAAGACAGCCCCCCTGCTGGCCAGATGGATGAGCCCTTGACCACCTTCTTCCCTCGGTAAAAACAGGATACTCTGTGGAACCCAGTGAAGACGGTCCCAGAAAAAGTCCACGACTATAGATTGCACTCTGGCCAGCAAATTGGGTGGAGGGTCCAGACAAGACAGTCGATGCCACAGCATTGAAGCAATCAAGTTGTTGATAATTAAAACACGACCTCTGAAGGACAAGTTTGGCAGAATCCATTTCCATTTTTTTAGTCTTCCTTCAGTTTTTTCTAAAAAACACTCCCAATTTTTCTCAGTAAAAGTCTGATTTCCTAAAAACACACCAAGATATTTAAAACCACCTTGTGTCCACGAGAGGCCACCAGGTAGGGCAATTTTTTGTGGTCTCCCCCCCACCACAACAGCTTCACTCTTACCCCAATTCACTCTCGCTGAGGAGCACTCACCAAAAAGATTGACAGTTCTTAAAAGGTAGTCTACATCATTTTGATTTCTTGTAAAAACAACAACGTCATCAGCATATGCAGACACTTTAAAAACAGAGTCAGAGTTGGGGACTTTAAAACCAGTGAGGCCTTGCCTTAGTTTACAAAGGAGGGGCTCAATGGCAAGAGAGTACAGCATACCTGAGAGGGGGCAGCCCTGTCGGACACCCCTCTCAACTTTGAAAGGAGCACTCAAACCACCATTAATCTTAAGAATACTCTCAATGTCTCTATACAAAGCCTGGATCATGGCGATGAACCCTGAGCTGAAACCAAAGGCCTCTAATGTCTGCCAAAGGTATGGATGTTCAACTCGGTCAAACGCCTTTTCTTGGTCTATTGAAATAAGACCAAGTTCTTTGACCAATGAGCTGGAGAGGTCCAAAACATCACGAATTAAAAAAATGTTGTCTGTAACCAACCTACCAGGTACACAGTAGGTCTGGTCTACATGTATGACCTGCTCCATCGCCTTCCTCAGTCTGGTAGCCAACACTTTGGAGAGAATTTTGTAGTCAGTACAGAGGAGGGCCACCGGACGCCAGTTCTTAATGTCTTTCAAGTCGCCTTTTTTTGGAAGGAGGGTGAGGACTGCTCTCCTACAACTTAGGGGCAGGTGACCCTTCCGCAGACTGTCAGACAGTACTTCCAGCAAGTCCTCACAGATCTCAGACCAGAACGCCTTGTAGAACTCCGCTGGTAGGCCATCTATCCCTGGGGCTTTTCCACACTGAAGAGACTGGACAGCCACTGCCAGTTCTTGCAGAGTGATCCCGCTCTCCAGCTCCGCATTCACGCTAGCCATCACCTTTGGCAAGTCCGTCAAAAAATGACTCAGTGCATGTGGATTCTCAACAAATTCTTTCTTAAAGAGATCCTTGTAGAAAGCAACTGCAAAGCGACGGATCTCCGCAGACTCATGGATCGGCCGCCCGTCCTCGGAGCTGAGAGAGTGGATCATCCTCCTCTGACCATTCTTCCTCTCCAGACCAAAGAAAAAATGAGATGGAGCGTCCATTAGTGCGATGTTCTGGAACCTACTGCGTACCACAGCGCCCCTGGCAGCCACTCCCAGTAGGTCAGTTAAAACAGACTTTTTGCCATTGAGGGCCTCAAAATGTCCTCTTTCTCCTGTGGAGCCTGCCAAAGACTGCAGCTCCACTACTTCTCTCTCCAGGTCCCTGACAGACCTGGCCAAGTCTCCAGAGACATTGCGAGTATACTGTAGGCACAGATTCTTTATTTGGCTCTTCCCTACATCCCACCACTGCTGCAAAGAACTAAAATTTGATTTTGTTAATTTAAAATTACTCCAAAAAAACATAAAAGTAGTTTTAAAACTGTTATCCGATAAAAGTGACGTGTTAAAATGCCAGTATGCACTACTGCACTTTATATTCTTGATAAAAACACAACACTGAACCAGGGAATGATCTGTGAAGCCAACAGAGACTATAAAAGCACTTTTAAAAATGCTAAAATGGTGCTTAAAACTGTAAACCCTATCCAGTCTAGCTAAGGACAAAATATTGTCCTTTCTATGGCTCCACGTGTACTGTCTAGCCTTGCCATGAAAATTCCTCCACACATCACACAGATCATGAGCTTCTATGAGACCTTTTAAAACTCTGTTGGATGCAGCATGTGGCTCTGGGTGATTCCTATCCATAAGAGGATTTTCTGTACAATTAAAATCACCTCCCACAAATAAAAAGTCATCATTACTGCAATTTTTGATCGTGTCATCTAAAATATTTAAAAAGGCCAATCTTTCTGTGCCTACGGTTGGAGCATACACATTTATAAAAACAACTTTCACATTCTCAAAAACAGCTCGAACTTTTAAAATGTGGCCTGCAATTATCTCATCAATGTCATAAGAAAGTGGAATAAAATCTCGAGAAAATAAAATACCCACTCCACCACATTTGCTGCTTCTATGACTAAGAATAATTTCACCCCGAAATTCCCTCCTCCAGTCTGCAGCATTGTCCTCAGAACTATGAGTCTCCTGAACAAACAGAACATTAATTTTCTTGCATTCTGCAAGAGTAAAAACACTCGCTCGCTTGGACATTTCTCTTGCCCCATTGATGTTGAGTGTGCCAAAATTAAAACTACACATGTATATAAGAGGGCAAAGCCAATATAAAAACAGAAAAGAAAGAATGAGCGATAAAAGACTAATCATCCTGGGCAATTTGGTTCTTAACTTTTAGCACAAGCTTTTTTAGTCTGTAGATCTCCTGATCAGTGAAACTTTCCTGCTCAAGCTCTCCCCTATTTTTCATGTAGACCCGAGCAGAGTCAACAAAACGTTTTAGATCAGGGAAGAAGCTTTCAACTTTAACCATTCTGACCCCCTTAGTGTCCTGCAAAAACTTCTGTATTTTTGTGAAGGGGTAACCGCCTCCACTGGCCACATCATCACTGCTTTCACCATCACTCTCTATCTCAGACCCAGCATAAGAATCTGGCTGAGATAGAGAAACCTCAGAACTGTCTTTAACAACCCTTTTTACTTTGCTCCTCTGCTGTTTGGTTTCCAAATTCTTCCGCTTGATGGAGGTTTTACATAACTCTTCATCTAATTCGATGTCATCCTCATCCTCCAACACTGACTCAGCCACCCTGGTAGCTGTCTCTTCCTGTCTTTCGCTCACCCTGTGCTGTGCTTTTATATTCATCTTTCTGGTCCCACCATCTACCTGGGTCTCATTCGGCTCCTCTGTCTGACCCTCAGCGTGATCCCTCTCGGTAATATCACCCTTGTCTGCAATGTTGGTCTGTGCAGCAGCCCCGCGATGTGCTTTAACTGTTGTTGTTGTTTCAGTTATGATCGACAGGCCGGCTGCGGAGGGCGGCGAAGCCGCCCCGCCGGCAGACAGCCTCGCGGCCTCGGCCGAAGCGCCGCCGCCAGACGGCCCTGCGGCTCTGGCCGAAACGCCCGACGGCGCGGCAGCGCCGTCGGCCTCGGAGGGCGGCAAGGCCGCTCCGCCGCCAGACGGCCCCGAGGCCGCACTAGCGGCCCCCCCCGAGTGATCACCCCCCACTCCCTGAGGGCATGATCGAATCAAGTGTCCCTCCATTCCGCAGCCGAAACACTTCATATTATCGGAGGTGACGTGGATGGTATAATCAAAGCCGTCAATCCGGTATTTAAACACGAGGTTGAGGCTTTCCTCGCTATTCTTTAAAATCATGAGCACCTGTCGCCTAAAAGACATGACATGCTTTAAACGCGGGGACTTACAACCGAGAGGGATGTGCTTAATCGGGGACAAAAGCTGCCCGTGTCTCGACAGCTCCTTCTCCAACAGCTCGTTCTTTAAAAATGGTGGGACATTTGAGATGGTAATTCTCTTCGCGGGATTTACCAGAGACAGAACAGGAACCAGTGTGTCTTTAATCACAACCCCGCTCTCCACTACCCGGTTAACTTTTTCCACACTATCGAGGAAAATCACCACGGCACTATTCATTCTCGAAGCTGATCTAACACTTTCATAACCGACCAGCTCCCCCACAGCCAGACTACATTCCTCCACCGAGCAGCTGACAGCCGGTGTCAGTTTGACAGCATGGCGGCGTGTCAGCTGCTCAAAACCGAAGCCTCGCTCCAAAACCATGCTGACCAGCAGAGCTGGCAGCAGAAACCCCCCTCCCAAAACGCCTACCCCACCCCAGCTACAGAAGACAACAAAAATTAAGATTATTTAACAAAAAAACACCTTAAACACCAAAAGATAGAGAAAAGTTTGAAATAATTCACTCACGCTGTCACACGCTCTCAGCTCGCACTCACGACCACACCCACTCAGAGAGAGAGAGAGAGAGAGAGAGAGAGAGAGAGAGAGAGAGACTTTTGACTTTTAAAAAAAGGCTTTATTGTACATTTCCAAATTGCACAAAGACCAATATCAGTGTTCCAAGTGTGTCACATCTCAAAAGTGCAAACATAACTCATCCCCCTGACCCACTGAACACAAAACATTCCCTACAGCCCATCTATTGATGAACGCCTCCAGATTGTCTACCATTTGATAGTAAGAGAACTCTACCCGGAGTCTGACTGTCAACAAGACCTTGAAAGCGGACACAGGATCCACATTGCCAGCATTGCTTGCCCGATTTTTCCTCGTCAGCCAGATGGCAAGCTTAGCAGTCCCAGATAGGAAGTTCATCAAAGTGTGGGAAGCCTTCCTTGCCACTTTGTACTTCGGACCGTAAATGAACAGACCAAAAGAGAATCGTTCACCCAAAGCCCGAAACCACCCGCGCAAAATGTCAAAGAGTCCAGATAAACGCAAACAATGGACAAACAAATGGTCGAGGGTCTCAACTTGGGAACAAAACAAACATTCCCCCCCCACAGTCGGATCAAGGTGTGCCCTGTATTTATTTGTGGCTATTGCCCCATGCACAATCCTCCACTGGAGATCTGCTGTGCGTTTCTCAATCGGTTGCTTGTACAGGCACCGCCAGCTGCCTTTTGGGGAGACCCCTGGCCCCAAACAACCCGCCCACCTCGACTCCGTGACATCCTTCAGAGAGCGCAGATTCAGAACTTTCACACAGATGTGATACACCGCCCTCGTCCCGACAAACTGGAACTTGCCCAGGCGAGGAATCCTGAAGGTCAGTAGGTGATTCTCTCCTCCCTGCCACTCCCCCACATCCGGAGTTATGGAAATTGCTGGAAAGGTGGACGCAGTGTCGTCATTCCATTGATTGGAAAGAGTGCGGTTAGTCGCAAACGCCCGAAGCGGCTGCGGCAGGGCGGTGCACATGTCCTCCACCACCCTTTGCAGCAGTCTGACAGATGTAATTTTTGCACTCCGCCTCAGTGTCTCCATCGATGTGGTCGACATCCTCATAAGATGACCCAGCTTGGTACAGCGTGCCTCCCACAAACAACTCCGCAGACTGGCAGACTGCAGCACCTCTGCTGCGATGAATTGATTGAAAAACAGTGGTTCTTCGAACAGCCACATGCCTGGCTCCTCGTCACGGAAGCGGCCCACGCTGAAGACTCGCCATGCATGCAAAACGGACGTGTAAAAAGCATATAGTCCAGTAAGGTCCACCTCCCCAGGTGTCACGAGGAAGAGCTGCGTATCATAGCCCAAGCGACCAACTCTCCTCAGAAGCAGCTTAGCAGTGTCCATCCAGCAGGGTCCGCATCCGTAAAGGAGTCGTTGTGCAGTTCGAATCCTGAAGCTGGCAATCTTGGAATGTATGTCCACCAGGCCCTGTCCCCCCTCGGCCAAAGGCAGGTAGAGAACTGGCGCGCGGACCCAGTGGCGACCAGACCAAAAGAAGTCCACGATTGTCTTCTGAATGTCCTCCACGAGGCTCCTTGGCGGTGTCAAAGCCACCAGCCTATGCCAGAGAGCCGAGGCAACCAGATTATTCGCGACCAGAACCCTGCCCCTATATGACAGCTGTGGTAGCAACCATTTCCATTTAGCAATGCGGGCACACACCTTGTCCTTAACACCCTCCCAGTTCTTTCGTTCAAAGGCCTCCGTACCCAGAAAAACCCCCAACACTTTGAGACCAGCCGTCCCCCACTGAAGGCCGCCGGGCAGGCGAGGGATGTCTTGACGTGGCCAGTGGCCCACCAATAGACCCTCACTCTTGGCCCAATTAACCCGTGCAGAAGATGCCCTTTCATAAACTGTCAAAGTGTCCACCAGACGCTGCACATCCCCGTTGGCGGTGATGAAAACCTCAACATCATCCGCATAAGCAGACAAGACAATCGGGCGGCCACAGCTTGATGGCCCAGGCAGAACCAGACCACCCAGCCGAGCGCGCAACCTGCACAGCAAAGGCTCAATAGCCAAGCTGTACAGCTGACCCGAGAGTGGACATCCCTGGCGTATTCCCCGGTGTACAGGGATTGGCCGACTCAGTCCCGCCCCCACCTTCACCAAACACTCAGCTCCAGTGTATAGCAGATTGACCCACCTCAAAAACATATTTCCAAAACCAAACCCCCTCAGGGTAGAAAACAAATAGGAATGGTCAACCCTGTCAAAGGCCTTTTCCTGGTCCAAAGACACAATTCCAAACTGTAAGTCATGACATTTACTGAGCTGGAGAACGTCACGTATGAGGAAAACATTGTCCATAATGTTCCGGTCAGGAATACAATATGTTTGATCCCTATCCACAATCAAACCCAAGACAGTGTTCAGTCTGTTTGCCAGTGCCCTGGAAAGCACCTTGTAGTCCGTGCAAAGAAGAGCCACAGGCCTCCAATTTTTCAGCAGGGCCAAGTCTCCCTGCTTTGGCAACAGAGACAGCACTGCACGGCGACATGAGACAGGTAACGTTCCTTCCGTGTAACAGGCCATCAGAACGTTGTAGAAGTCTGGTCCAACCACATTCCAAAAATGCTTAAAAAATTCCGACGAAAGGCCATCCAGTCCAGGCGCGCGCCCCAGCGCCAGCTGATTCACAGCCACAGTCAACTCATCCAATGTCAGGGCACAGTCCAGAGCGGCCCTGTCGTCCTGGCCGAGCACCGGAAGGGCCTCGAAGAGCTGATTTTGAGATTCTTTGCAACACGTCCCCGCAGCAAACAGGGCCCCATAGTAATCCACTGCATGGCGGCGCATCTCGGACGGGTCCGTAGTCAGGCGACCATCTGGGAGTGTCAAGCAAGCCATCTGCTTCTTTGTCGCAGTAGACTTTTCCAAATTGAAGAAGAAGGACGTTGGTGCATCCATGTCCTGCAGGCGAGTGAAGCGCGACCTCACTAGCGCCCCCTCCACCCTGCCCTGCAAGAATGTGCGCAGGGCCGATCTCTTCTCCTGCAGCAAAGGACCAGCGGTAGACTCCCGACCCATAACCAAGCTGGCCTCCAGCCTCTTTACAGCGTCCTCCAGTTCACTAACCTTGGCGTTAATAATGGCAGTTGAGTACGCAGCGTACCGTTGACAAAAAAGGCGAATTTGCACTTTGCCAACGTCCCACCACTGGTTGAGGGAACCAAAACGAGCTTTCGTGGTCCTCCAGTGTTCCCAGAAGCACACAAAATACTGACAAAAGGCATTGTCCTGTAGGAGCTTGTTGTTGAAGTGCCAATATGACTTTGCCCGTTTCCCTGGTGAGTTCAGTAACACCGCAGTAGCCAGGTGATGATCCGTGAACCCGACGGGACTTATGTTACTGTGAAGGAGGCCGGAGCTACAGGTTCTAGAAACATATATCCTGTCTAATCTAGCAGCACTGACAACCCCGTCAGTGACCCTGACCCAGGTATAGCGTCTTGCATTGGCATTTTTCAACCTCCACGTGTCCACTAAGTCTAACTGCACAGTAAAATTTTCCAAGCATCTAGAAGACTGCAGATGAGGTTCTGCATTAGTGCGATCTACAGTGAAGTCCAAGGTACAGTTGAAATCACCAGCCACCACAAGTTGGTCTTGGTGATAGCGCTGCAATTCAGTAGTCATTGTATTGAAAAAGGCAACCCTGGCCGCGCCGTGGTTTGGCGCGTAAACATTAACCAGGCAAAACACGGAATCCCCGACTCGCGCCCTAACTAGAAGCAGCCTGCCCCTCACTATCTCCACCACTGCTAAAATTTGCGCATTTGCTGATTCCCCAAACAAAATGGCCACTCCCGCGCTTAGATTTGTGCCGTGACTGAGTGAAAATGGGCCTTTCCACCACAAGCCCCAGTCGACTTCATCCGCCAAAGTGGTATGAGTTTCCTGCAAAAACAAAATGGTGATACCCTTCCATTTGAACAGGTCACTAACGAATCCCCTTTTATGATTACCCCTCCCACCATTTATGTTTAAGGTCCCTAATTGTATTTTCTGCATTATGGCAATATTTGTGAGGAGCACCGTGCTTTGCCATGAAAATCATTCCATCTTTGCGCGCTTGGCCTTTTGTACCCCTGCTGATTTACGCAGGGCTGCGAGGTGTTTCTTCAGGCGGTAGCGTTTTCTTTCATCCAGGAGGTCAACACCAACCTCCTTCCTCAGTACATTGACAGACCGGATAAATTTGTCAGTGTCACTGAAGTAATCTGCAACGTTAATGGCCCTATTGTTATAGGTCCCATCCATGAAAGTATTTATTTCATCCAGTGAATACAAATGCGCCTTGGCATCCCCATTAGCCCCAATAGACTCATTTTTAGCAGACTCCGCGTCAGTTCCACACTCCATTTCCTCAGCAGCACAACTCTGCTGACTGTCAGATTCAGCTGGCACGTCAGCTGGTGCAGCTGATCCTCCATCAGTCACGCGCTGACTGTCAGATTCAGCTGGCACGTCAGCTGGTGCAGCCGATCCTTCATCAGTCATGCGCTGACTGTCAGATTCAGCTGGCACGTCAGCTGGTGCAGCTGATCCTTCATCAGTCACGCGCTGACTGTCAGATTCAGCCGGCACGTCAGCCGGTGCGGCTGATCCTTCATCAATCACGTGGCCCGGGGCGGCGCCTATATCAGCCGACCTGCGTTTTTCCGCCTGCTGCTGTGATGTCGCAGCAGGCTGCGGAAACACAGCCGCTGATGTCACACAGCACGATGCTGAGTCCACGTCATGGACCGCTTGTGCACCATCGCCAGTCACGCCCCCAGCTGCAGGCCGCGCCGCGGGCGTCACAGGCACAGCGGCAGACCCCGGAGCACGAGAGAGAGAGAGAAAGAGAGAGAGAGAGAGAACACAACAGTACAATTATAAACCGAGACCTAAATGCAAACAAATAAAGACTGAGAGATAAATACAAACAAATACCAAACAGATAAGTAGTAAGACTATGATGACATAAACTGGAGGATGAATAGAATTAAGAACCAATACAAGATATAAGAAAACCGACCAAGGATAAAATAACAGGAACCTAAAAACTCAAAATACAACAAATATGCAAATATGGAAAAAGGCCATGGGACTGAGCACGGCGAAATCCTCCATGTTCAGATCATGACACAGCCCCCCTTCTCAAGGGGTGGATACCAAACACCCAGTGTAACATCAAAAAGGAACCCCCCCCCCCCCCCAAGAAAGGAGTAGAACAACAAACCACCCCGGGCGGGTGGGGTGGGGGGGGTACAGTCTAGGAGCGGACAACAACAACAAAAAAAACAAAACAAAGAAACCTGCTCAGGACCCACACCAGGCAACACCCAACCACTTAAACCCCCTGGACTGAAAAGCTGGACAGTTCAGGCAGGCAGCCAGAGTCCCAGGCCCAGCAGATGGCACGATGGAAGGAGTTGGGTGGTCTACCAGAGAACGTGGGCCATCTAGCCCAGCGGGACAGTCTGTCAGGCGGTCTACCAGAGTTCTTTAGCCAACCGACCAGATAGGATAGACAAGGGGGCGACTGCCCCATGGGTAAAACTGGTGATGAAAAGGGCAGAGGTGAAGAGAAACAAAATTGGGGTGATGGCCGACTAGCATAAACCACAGAGGAAGGAACAGGACCCCCGGTTGCCAAAGGAAAAAGAAACGGAGCCCACAACAGCGGCGGGCGAAAGAGAGGGAACCACAATAACGTCTGGCTGAGTAGAGGGGACCACGACAATGCCAGGCAGAGGAGAGTGGACTATGGCAATGCCAGGCAGAGGCGAGGGGACCACGATGATGCCAGGCAGAGAAGAGAGGACCATGACGACGTCAGGCAGAGGAGGAGGAACCCCAGTGGAGTTAGGTGAGGACTGAGAGACCATGGCAACACTAGACTGGCCTATAGCACCCTTGGTGGCCCCAGACTGGGGCATGGCTGCACCTGCAGTGACTAAGGGCTGGAGCAAAGCTGCACCCACGGTGGCTCTGGGCTGGAGCGTGGCTGCACCCGCAGTGGCTCTGGGCTGGAACATGGCTGCACCCACGGTGAACCCAGACTCGACCAAAGCTGCACCCACAGTGGTCCCGGACTGGGACAGAGCTACACCCTTGGTGGTCCCAGACTGAGAAAGAGCTGCACCTCCTTGGTCCCCGGGCTGGAGCGTGATTCCCACGATGGACCCAAGCTGGAGTGCAGCACCCACGTTGGGTTAAGGCTGGGGCGCAACACCCCCGACAACCCCCGACTGGGACACAACATCCACGGGAACCCAGACTGAGGAGGAGCTGCACCCACGAAGATCCCAGGCTGGGACAGAGCATCCGTGACGACCTCAGCTGATGGGGGAGCAGCACCTACGAAGGCCCCGGGCTGGTATGGAGCACCCACAATGACCTCAGCTGGAGGAACTGGACCCACGGTGATCTCAGGTGGCGAGTCTGGACCCACGGAGACCTCTGGTGAAGTTGGACCATCCTCTTTGACCCTGGGGAAAGACTCCGACAGGAGAGGAAGAGAAACAAGGTCAGGTTCACCAGCAGCAGTGAAGCCCGGCGAGGTGAGCTCAGGTGCTGCTGACTGCTGCACTTGGCCCTCCTCACCAAGAGCCAGACAAGATCTCTCCAAAATAGAAACAGTGAAAACAAAGGAGAGCACTTGCCTGAGCTCAAGCTCCACTGCTGTCCAGGACTCCGTCGATCCATGTGATGACATCTCATGCCCGGCCCTCTGGAGGTCCAGATTTGGCTCTGCTGTGGTGGCCCCGGCAGCAGGCATGGTGGCAGATGCAGTCCTGGGACCCCCCGAGCGAAGTGGCCCACACAGGTGGCTCGCCTGGCGTGGACACAGGAGGTCGGCTCCCTGGTGGCACTGGATCCGGTACTGCTGAGGCCAGGGATGCTCCATCATAGGTGCAGACTTCAGCTCGGGAACTGCGCTCTCCCTCCATCCAAACTGTGGCTGTGGGGCTGGAACAAGGTCCTCCAGGGCTGCAGGCTCCTCCATTGTCCGGCGGCTCAATCCTGGGACCGGCAGACACTCAGGGGGTAGAGGAGGAGACACGGAGAAAGCAAGTGAACAGTGTATAGCTGCAGCAGGTGGTGAGGTCTCAGAGGACTGCATAGTCTGAGCCTCACCACCGGGAATCAGGAAAAATAATTCATGTTTTGGTGAATGAGAATGAAAAAACACTTGCCTGAGTTCCCTGGGCACATTATTCTCTGCTGCAGCTGGTGTAGGTTCAGCCCTCTCCATGACTTCAGTGGCTGAGGGCCCCCCAGTGGAATGTAGAAGAGCCACCCTTGCAGACACGGCGATGGGTGGAGCCGGGAAGGAGGCGACTGAACCTTCAGCAGTGGGAGGAAATGCTGAGGTGACGGGAGTCGCAGCAGCAAAGGAGGAGGAGGAGGCTGATGGAACAGCTGGCGAAGAAGAACAGGAGAGAGTCACTGCTGCAGGGATTGTCTGGCTCAGTGCAGGGGAAACTGCTGGCTGAAAGGTGGAGGCATTCCTCCGGTGGTGCTTCACTGGGCAGCAGCGGGAAATGGGAGGCGGCTGACCCAGACTGCTCTCCTCCGGGCAGTCCAGTCCCACCTCAACCTGAGGACAAGCGGAGGCAGACCTGGAAGTGCGGTGTCTCGTAGCAGGCGAAGCAGACACGGGAGCGGCTGAGCAGAGAGAGGAGGAACACGTCTCGCATGGGGAGTGCTTCCTTATTGGCTTTGGACCCGCCAAGTGTGGCCCCATCATCAGCCCGGGGAAGGACAGCTGGACAGCAGGGACGGTGGACAACAGTTCCGTGTACTGGGGATACTTCCTCAATCTGGGATGTGCCTCTACAATCTCAACCACTGCCTCCACATTCTCCCAGACTCTTTTGGGGCCACGGGAGGCGAGAGCTTAAGTCACAAAATCCTGGATGAAGTCAGCTGCCCATTCCTCCTCCAGGCTTGGGGACAGGGCTGCCGATCCTCCTTTGCTGGCTGAAGGCCTGTGTGCTGGAGACATGTTGGATGCTCCGGACAAACAGGTGAGTGAAACAAAAAAACACAAACTGAAGCAGCTGGGTCTCAAATTGGTCAGAGTCTACTGTCATGGATCGTCTCGACGGGGCAGAGAGAGAGAAACCCAAGCGCTGGACTGCAGTTTGTCGTCTTAAGAAAACACAAATTTAAACAGTGCACGAATATAAACTTACAATGAGACAAGAAACGAGAAGAGAACAGGATGGTGTTAGAACAGGGCCGTGTTCTAATGGAGTAGGTAGGAACAAGGATGATGCTGAAGTTGATGAGACTCTGATAAGGAGTGAATAAAGAAACTGTTGGATCATATATTTTATATATATTATTAATGCAGTGCCCTAGTGTAGAGAGGGGTGGCGCCCTGCCCCGGGGGGTGGCATCACCTGGGGTATATAAGCCAGCAGTGGGAGACATCTTGTCTCTTCCCTGTGGCTCTCAGGCTAGTGGTAGTGACCCCTGTGTTTCTAATAAAACTATAAAACGTCATCTTGACTCCTTCTTAATTAGAGACACATTTGGCGACGAGGATATATGACATGGAGAAGGTAGCTACCGCTTTCCGTCATTTTTGGAGGCTCTGGGTGAGCCGTTGGTCCCATGGGCCTGATGGTATGCTGCCTTTGAGAATTATCTCACAGCGCTGGACCTCGGCGACCTCAACAAATTATGTGCGAGGGCTATTTTGGTCCACAACCTCGGTATTGAAGGCCAGAGGATTCTGAGCAGTCTAGGAGGAGGTGACTCATTCAGAGATGTTGTGAGGCTCGTGGCGGGCTACTTTCGTGCCCTTAAGAACACCATAATGCAGTGCATCCAGTTCAGACAGCGGTGCCAGCGCCCCAGAGAGTCAGCTCAGCAGTTTGTGGTGGACCTTCGGCAGCTGGTGGGTGAGTGCAGGTTCGGGGTTTTGGAGGAGGAGATGATCCGCAACCAGCTAGCGGAACACGTGACCTATTCCTCTGCGAGGTCTGCCTGCTAACCCACGCTGGTGAACTAACACTGTTAGCAACCATGGAGCTAGCACAACAACACGAGGCAGGGGAAAAGTTAACAAAGAATCTCGGTAACACAGAGGCCCTACCCAGGAACGATAAGCAGTGGAAGGCACTGGCCTTGGATCCGGACGATGACAGCGATGCTGAATAAGTGGCCATTGTGAAGATTAGGTCCACCCCGGGGATGCCGAGATACTACGGCTGAGGATCCAGCAGGCACCGCTACAGAGCGAGGGAATGTGCAGTGAGGGGCAAGCGTTGTGGACTGTGCGGGTTGTTCCACTTCTTCACCAGGGTTTGCTGGAACTTTGAGAAGGAAGAACGGAGGCCTGGAAAGGGGGCTTTGGTAAGAAGACACCTACAGTGGTCCACACTGTCTCGCCCAACACAGATGGACGTATTCTGTGCAACATATTGTTGGACGGGTGTCGATACCATTGATGGTGGACACGGGATCAGCGGCCTCCATCTTGAATCTGGCAACGGTAGAGAAGTTCTTCCCCCATTACACCGTAAGTAAAATGAACATTGCCTGTTATGGGTATGGCGACAACCCTCTGGACATTGTGGGCTCGGTGTGGCTATCAGTGAGGTACAAGGCGGCCTCTATGTATGCCACGGAGTTCATGGTGGCCCGTAATGGTAATAACTTAATGGGCTGTGATTTATTTTACGGGCTTAGGGTCTCCCTCACCTGTGGAGAAGTGGAGGAGTGGTCAGGTGGTGAACTGTTGGACCGGACATTTTATGTGGGAAGTGGCGATGAAAAGTAGAACTTAGGCTGGCCCAGTCCGGGTGAAGAGGGCCGCCACTAGCACTAAAGTACGCCACCACGGTGGGCACTCCGTGCCAGTGTTTGCGATCCTTTGGATGAGGGACACGAACAGCATGGATTAGCACCTGTGGGAGCGGATGGTTCCAGAGAGCAGGTGCAGCGAAGCTCCGGTGGCTGACTGAGTACCACCGTTGAGCCGGGTGCTGTCAGTGCCGCTCCGACGCAGGAAATGAAAACGATCAGGGCGAGAGCGGATGGCACAAACTCTAGACATGCCCAGAATGAAAACAAGAGACAAGGCTTGAGCAAGCTTGACGGGATGCTGAAGACCCATATGGTTACCAGTTCGTAACGTCAGAGAAGAAGGAAGCCAGTGAGTACTCCCCTGGGTGTGGGCGATGGTGTGTGCCCTAGGGTTGAGTCTCGGGTAGTACGTGTGCGCAGGTCAAGGGAGCAGAGAGATGGACAGGGCGGTCTGCGTGTGGTGCGAACTGACGATGACAGTTACCTGGAGCTGACAGATGGGTCGAGATGGCACCTGAACGAGCTGCGGCGTTCGGGGAGGAAGGAATGCCAGTGCAGCCCGTCTCTGGTTACGAAGAAACAGAGGCGCTCTGGGAGTGAGCCGCGGGATGGACACTTCAGAGGGGGGCCTACGGGAGACCCAGGGCAGGACTTTATGTTGAGGCTTACGATGTGTCCAGTTTTAGTGTTTTTTGTTGTGTGTTTGCAAAGGTTAACAGTAAAAAAAAACAACCTAAAACTAAAAGACAACGTATGTTAAAAGAAAAAAAAAAAACAAACTGTAGGATGTAAACCAGTTGAGAAATGTCACCACCTTTGTGAGTTGGGAATGCCACATAGCTGTGGGGGTGTTCTGAGTGTACTGCATGTGTGTAGGGAAGTGCAGTAACACCTGAGTGTGAAAGTTAGTTAGAGGAGTGTGTGTGTAGAATGCAAATACCCTATGTTGTGTGTTCTGTAGCCTTATTGTTGCTTTTAAGTCTTTGTGCCCATGTTATGGGGTGGAAAGGCCAGTCTGTAGAGCCGGGTACCGCCATTGTTCATATTTGCATATAGTTTATGATTGTATTGTACATACTTGTTTATTTCAGGATTAATTTTTTTGGTGTGTGGCCCTTTTGTGTTCAGGGACTGTTATTTACATAGCAGAGTGCTCCGCTGGGCTGGTGCAGTGTGAATAGATAGGCTTATATACATCCCTGTATTAGTGTGTGAGTCAGGTGTAAATTTTAAAGGGGGGCCAATTGGTGTGCTTGTGATTTTTTCAAGGTGGGGGGGGAGTTGGATAGTATATTATATATATATATACAGTGGGGCAAAAAAGTATTTAGTCAGCCAACAATTGTGCAAGTTCTTCCACTTAAAAGATGAGAGAGGTCTCCAATTTACATCATAGGTATACCTCAACTATGAGAGACAAAATGAGAAAAAAAAAATCCAGAAAATCACATTGAAGGATTTTTAATGAATTAATTGGTAAATTCCTTGGTAAAATAAGTATTTGGTCACCTACAAACAAGCAAGATTTCTGGCTCTCACAGACCTGTAACTTCTTCTTTAAGAGGTTCCTCTGTCCTCCACTCGTTACCTGTATTAATGGCACCTGTTTGAACTCATTATCAGTATAAAAGACACCTGTCCACAACCTCAAACAGTCAGATCCCAAACTCCACTATGGCCAAGACCAAAGAGCTGTCAAAGGACACCAGAAACAAAATTGTAGACCTGCACCAGGCTGGGAATACTGAATCTGCAATAGGTAATCAGCTTGGTGTGAAGAAATCAACTGTGGGAGCAATTATTAGAAAATGGAAGACATACAAGACCACTGATAATCTCCCCCGATCTGGGGCTCCATGCAAGATCTCACCCCGTGAGGTCAAAATGATCACGAGAACGGTGAGCAAAAATCCCAGAACCACACGGGGGGACCTAGTGAATGACCTGCAGAGAGCTGGGACCAAAGTAACAAAGGCTACATCAGTAACACACTACGCCGCCAGGGACTCAAATCCTGCAGTGCCAGACGTGTCCCCCTGCTTAAGCCAGTACATGTCCAGGCCCGTCTGAAGTTTGCTAGAGAGCATCTGGATGATCCAGAAGAGGATTGGGAGAATGTCATATGGTCAGATGAAACCAAAATAGAACTTTATTGTAAAAACTCAACTTGTCGTGTTTGGAGAAGAAAGAACACCATACCTACTGTGAAGCATGGGGGTGAAAACATTATACTTTGGGGCTGTTTTTCTGCAAAGGGACCAGGACGACTGATCCGTGTAAAGGAAAGAATGAATGGGGCCATGTATCATGAGATTTTGAGTGAAAACCTCCTTCCATCAGCAAGGGCATTGAAGATGAAACGTGGCTGGGTCTTTCAGCATGACAATGATCCCAAACACACTGCCCGGGCAATGAAGGAATGGCTTCGTAAGAAGCATTTCAAGGTCCTGGAGTGGCCTAGCCAGTCTCCAGATCTCAACCCCATAGAAAATCTTTGGAGGGAGTTGAAAGTCCGTGTTGCCCAGCGACAGCCCCAAAACATTACTGCTCTAGAGGAGATCTGCATGGAGAAATGGGCCAAAATACCAGCAACAGTGTGTGAAAATCTTGTGAAGACTTACAGAAAATGTTTGACCTCTGTCATTGCCAACAAAGGGTATATAACAAAGTATTGAGATGAAATTTTGTTATTGACCAAGTACTTATTTTACCGATGAATTTACCAATTAATTCATTAAAAATCCTTCAGTGTGATTTTCTGGATTTTTTTTTCTCATTTTGTCTTTCATAGTTGAGGTATACCTATGATGAAAATTGGAGACCTCTCTCATCTTTTAAGTGGGAGAACTTGCACAATTGGTGGCTGACTAAATACTTTTTTTCCCCACTGTGTATATATATATATATATATATATACATATATATATTATTATGACAGTGCACTACTGTAGAGAGGGGTAGTGCCCCGTCCCTGGGGGGTGGCGTCACCTGGGGTATATAAGCCAGCAGCGGGAGACATCTTGTCTCTTCGCTGTGGCTCTTAGGCTAACGGCAGTGACTCCTATGTTCCTGGTTTGTGTTCTAATAAAACTATAAAACGTCACCTCGACTCCTTCTTAATTAGAGACACAACAGAAACCCTTCTTAAATAAGGCAGGAATACATTCATAGCAAATGATACCAGGTGCGAATCACATGAGCAGGCAGGAGGTGACAGTGATTACAAACTGTGGTCAGCTGTGAGTAATGAGAGGGAAGAAGACGGGACTGACAGCTGGCAGGGGCACCGCCCACAACAGAGCAAAAACTGCGGAAGGGCCACTGACAGCTGCAGCTCCAGAGAGAGAGAGAACGGGAGAGAGAACACAACAGTACAATTATAAAGTGAGAACTAAATGCCAACAAATAAAGACTGAGGGATAAATACAAATAAATACCAAATAAATAAGTAGCAAGACTATGACGGCATAAACAGAGTGAATGGAATTAAGAAACAATACCAGATGTAAGAAAACCAACCAAGGATAAAATGACAGGAACCTAAGAACTCAAAATACAACAAATTGCTCAGATCATGACATCATTTGCATTATTTGACATTTATTTTAGCCATTTTAAGTGGGAATGAGGAGGAAAGGGGGGTACTTCTCGTCAAACTTTTTGACAGGTAACCTTTGACCCTATACACTCCCTGACCTGACCCTGACCTGACCTATATAATTAAATGGGGATTATCTCTAATGACATGGGGATTAGCTCTAATTTAATGGGGAATTGTGGGATTAGCGCAGAGATTCAGTGCTAATTATATATGGATTAAAAATGATCTTTGACCTATGGGATTAGTGTGGGAATGGAATTTAACCCTTTGAGTGTGAGATTTCACGTGCCCCTAGTGGCAGAGCATGGCGCTGCGCCTGTGAACTGATTCTGACATCCCTTTAACTCCCCAGCTGTAGTGACGACTTGTACTGATCGTGCCAGTTCAGAAGGTAGCAGGCACGTGTTGGAGGACTCATGGATGACATGTAATACACCCAAAAAGAAGAAATCCTTATTTCCTTCTCCTGTTTTCCTTCTTTTAGCCCAGAAAGCAAATATGGCCACCATGCACCGTCATGTACTGTCACATAAAACTGTGTCATACTCCAAAAATTGCTGGGGAATACAAACGAAATTCACGTGTGATAATCATAAGAGTGTCTAGATTTAGGAGAGAGCACAAATGACTGACAGAACGGAAAATAACAACCACGCTGGACGAAAACAGACTGACCACAGCAGCGAGCGAGTCCCCTTCGCCGCGGGTGACAAATTTCTTTGTTTCTTTACATTGTACTGATTTTCTTGTTCATATACTTTGAAGATAAGATGACAACTTACCCCTGTCCAAAAATCAGTGTCAAAAGACTGAACCATTCTTTGTGTAAATATGTCCAAAGTCTGCTTTTGACTGAGTTATGTAATTCAATATAGCTGTTGTGGCATCATGCAAATTAGATGCCTAAAATCACTCCTATCTGAAACTTTGGATCATATTTTACATCTTTCCAATTGACAGTAAGCCATTGTCTCTCACCACTTTAAAGCTATAGCCTTGTTAAGTTCTGACATCTGATCTGACTAGTGTCTTGAAAAAAATCTTTATCAGTGTTGACCACTAGGGGTTATGTCGCAGTTTGGCGACAGTCACACTCAAACAGTTAATTACACAACATAACAAAAATAATTTCTTTGTAAGTTGTCTGTGTTTTTTCAACTGATTTAAGACAATTTTGCACCACTGAATCCAAAAATGACATCTGTTTCTCTTGATCAGGTCAGGTTTTTATGCTAAGTTGTAAGCAGCTGTACAGTTGTACTGTAAATTGAATAGTCGACACTGATAAAGGTAAGTACATGTAAATTGAATGTTACGTCATCATTGTTCAAAATTCAGAGAATTTTAAGAAATAAAAAAGAATTTTGCATCATATAAAGCGAAATTACCCGTACATGTAAACAAAAACATAAAAAACATGTGGCCATACTTCAAAATGTTGACCTGATTGAGCAAAACCAGTGTGATTTTTGGATTCAGCACATCAAAATTGTCCTAAATCAGCTAAAAAAAAAAAAAAAAAAAACTAAGACAATGAATTTGGTGTTGACCAGTGTTATACTGTATATGGATTAAAAATGACCTGACCTGACCCGTGACATAACTCGTCTAACGAATTCATTTTCTATGGGATTAGCATGAGAATGGAATGATAAATCAAATCAAATCAAATCAAATCAAACTTTATTGTCATATTGCTGTACATACAACTGTAGTGCAGGCAAGATGAAATTGTGTTTCTCTCGGCATCCATATAAATAGAAGCAGCATGATTTAAGACACACTCTCACATAATTCCACCCCCCACCCCCACCCCCCCATCCATTCACACATCCCTGAGACATACTTGGGGAAAAAAACAAAACAAAAACTAACTAACTATAATATACAAATAATATACAAAATGTCCGCAGGTGCAGTAGTGTGTATAAGAGATTCTGGGTGAACTGTTCAGCATCCTGACAGCTTGTGGAAGGAAGCTGTTGATCAGTCTGGTGTTTCTGCCTCTGATGCTCCGGAATCGTTTACCAGATGGAAGAAGTTCAAAGTGTTTATGCAGAGGGTGAGAACGGTCCTTGACAATGTTCAGTGCTCTGCTCCTACAACGGTTTTGAAAAAGTTCTTGGACAGACGGGAGGGAGACTCCAATTACTCTCTCAGCCCCCTTGACTATCCTCTGCAGGGCTTTTTTGTCTGACATACTGCAGCTGGAGTACCATGTAGCAATGCAGTACGTCAGAACACTCTCCACCACACCTCTGTAGAAGGTCCTGAGGATGCAAATGGGGAGAGAGGCCTGTTTGAGTTTCCTCAAGAAGTGCAGTCTCTGCTGAGCCCGCTTCCTGATCTCCAGGGAATTCTTGCTCCAGGTCAGGTCCTGCGAGATCTGCACTCCGAAGAACTTGATGTTCTCTACTCTCTCCACTAAATGGCCGCCGATGCTGAGGGGGACGTGCTCAGACTGTGACCGCCCGAAGTCGATAATCATCTCCTTCGTTTTGTCCACGTTGAGCACCAGATTGTTCTCCCTGCACCAGCCCTCCATGTCTCTCACTTCTTCCCTGTACATTGATTCCTCATCCCTCTGAATAAGTCCCACCACCGTGGTGTCATCTGCAAACTTAATAATCTGGTTCCCCTCGTGTCTGGATACACAGTCATGTGTTAGAAGTGTAAACAACAGTGGACTGAGTACACAGCCTTGAGGGGATCCGGTGCTCAGCGTGACAGAGTTGGAGATGTTGTTTCCAACCCAGACAGACTGAGGTCTCTCAGTCAGGAAATCCAGGATCCAGAGACATGTGGCGGTGTTCAGTCCGAGAAGGAGTAATTTCACCATCAGTCTCTGGGGAATAATGGTGTTGAATGCTGAACTGAAATCAATGTACAGGAGTCTGGCGTAGGTGTCTTTCTGGTCCAGGTAGGTGATGACAGAGTGTAGGGTGGTGACTATAGCATCCTCCGTGGAGCGGTTTGAACGATATGCAAACTGGAGCGGGTCGTGTGATGCAGGGAGGCAGGCTGTAATGTGTGGTTTGACAAGCCGTTCAAAACACTTCATCACAATTGGTGTCAGTGCAACAGGACGATAGTCATTCAAACAGGACACAACTGGTTTCTTTGCCACCGGTACAATGATAGAGGTCTTGAAGCATCTGGGAACGATGGCCTGACTCAGGGAGATATTATAAATGTCAGTCAGGACATCCGCCAACTCGCTCGCGCAGTCTCGGAGCACACGTCCCGGAATGTTGTCTGGACCTGCAGCTTTGCGTGAGTTGACTCTGGTTAGGGTCCTCCGTGTGTCCGCTGTGTTGATGGTAAAAGCTGGTCCGACCGATGGTGGGGGTGGGCCAGCCCTCCCTCTGATTGTCGAGTTTGATGCTTCAAAATGTGCAAAGAAGTCGTTAAGCCTGTCTGGAAGCGAAGCGTCGTCATCATCGACCCCCTGCCTAGACTTATAGCCCGTCAGTGTCCGAACTCCCTTCCACATCTGCTTGGTGTTCCTAGTGTCACAGAGGTGTCCCTGGATTTTCTGCGCATAGGCGCACTTTGCCGCCTTAATTCCCTTTGAGAGCACAGACCTGGCTGAGCGGAGGGCGATCCTGTCCTTTGCTCTGAAGGCTGCATCTCTGGCTGTAAGCAGCGAGCGCACCTCTGCAGTCATCCAGGGCTTATGATTACCCCATAGTGATGGTCTTCACTGTAGTGACGTCCTCTGTGCACTTCGCGATGTAGCTGGTGACTGTATCAGCATACTCCTCCACATCTGTCTTGTCTTCCTGGGAGGCTGCTAATTATATTAATTATATTTCCCAAGCACTTTTTCCCCATTTCAAGCAGAACAAGTCAGGCTGAACGAGAAGGCGCTTAAACACACACACACACACACACACACACACACACACACACACACACACATTCAGAGGAGTACATTTCCCTCATCCCTACATGCTTTAAAAGCACAGCCTCCGTAGCGACATCGAAAAAACTATGAGCAATCCAAAGAGAAACTACACCACCAGACGTATAGCGCTTATCTCTGTGAAGTGATTCCACAAAGATCACTTCCACAAAGATCCTTTAAAGTTTTGAGGTCTTCATTCCAAAATTAAATCCTCGGGCATCAAACCAGCGGAGAAACGGCTTGCTCCAGTCCTGCAATCTCAACAGCCCTTGCAGACCCCAGAGATCCTACAGCCTGAGCAGACCCTAGAGGCCCTGGGACCCGTGCAACACACAGAGCCTCCGGAGCCACCACTGTCCATGGAGATCCCAGAGAGCCGATACCCTCTACGACCCATAGATCTTCCAAACACACCGGCTCAGGACCCGGTGGGTGGGGATATTTCCCTCTCTCAAGCTCTGGAACCAGACACCAATGATGTCAGCCGTCCTAAAACCCTGAGTTCCACAGATGTCGAGTGTGACTGTGGGGAGTGTCTGATCCCATACCCTTCACCTACATTACCAAACCCCATTTCACCAACAACACCAATAACATTGGCAGCAGACAAACCTGATGGGTGGATGAGCGACGTGTTCTTCAGAGTTGTAAAATCAGCCGTGCTCCATCTGCTCAGCAAAACACTGGAGGAGTACCAGCATGAGAAATGTGTGGGATGTTGTATTAATCACCCCAGTCAGAGGCAGCATCAATGCTTGGATGTGATCACTGAGGGTTTCTACCAGGAAAACTTTTACTGGCTGATGGAGAGACTATACACACTGGGGTTTATTCCAACCATCCGACACCTCTTACAACGCCACAACATTCAGGCTGACGATCATCAAATCAAAGCTGCGGCCCAGACTCTTCTGTTGGAGCTACAATTGACCAGAGTCATCTACCAGCCCATCCATAATTTGTACGAGAAACTGTTTAGAAAAAATAAGATCGACCCAGTGCATCTCCAGAAAGCCACGGAGCTGTGGATGAATCTTTTGTTTTGGGACATCTAAAAGAAAAATGTGGAGAATGGGGAGTTTCATCGAGAAACTTTGGAGCAAGTTTGAGAGCCATCTTATCTCTCTGTACTCAGCAAATGTCTTGTATCATGTTATTGATAGCAAATTAAATAAAAATGTAGCAGGTGTAAGAGGCGACCTGGAGTTTGCGAAACTGGAGAACCTGCTAGAAAAAGTACGGACTCTATCCGTCGATACACCATGGAAAAGACTGGTATGGGTCTGTGTGACTGAGTGCAACTCCAACTTCTCCCACCGTTTTAGAGAGATCATTAAAGGAATGGGAAACAACCCTCTCGGACCTAGTCATCTACTCGCCTTCTATACGCTTTGTTTGTTGATGTTACCGCAGAACTTTTGCAAGCCAGACATCGACGTCTTTCGTGAACTCCTGAAAATACATGACATCATCCGTAGTACTGTAGATCATTCTGTCCTAACTCAAACTTTATCTATTATAAAAGGTAGGTGCTAAGTTTCTGTTACATTTTGCAGTGCTAGAGTTAGATTTTTTTGTTTGTTTACTTCTCACACATTTTATCATGTGATGTTAGTTTTATGTTATTTTTAAGAAATTATTTCTCCCCTCCTGGTTATTTTTTAAATCTTTGCTCAAAAGTGTTTTTCACACATCCATCGCTACATTGTAATGCTGGTATAAAGACGTTTAATTAAAAGAAGGTGAATAAAGAACCTCTGTCCAGTCTTTTGTTCTCATTCTGGTTTCATCATATCAGAGACACGCTTCATGAAAACAGTGTATTACAACCCCACACACCCAGGTAGCTTCAGAGGTGTAGAACGACTCCACAGGGGCATGCAAGATGAAACAGGAGAGAAGGTCGGGGTTGAAAATGTCAAAAAGTTTTTATCCAAACAGGCTGCTTACACTTTACACAAACCTGCCAGAGTACATTTTCCTAGAAACAAAGTTTTTGTCCCACGACCGTTAAACCAATTTCAAGTCGATCCATGCGGGCTTTAGCTGAACATAACAATGGATATACAATTATTTATTACCGGTTATAGATGTATTTTCCAAGAAGGAGTATGTACGAAGTCTGAAGAGAAAGACGGACGCTGAGGTGGTATGGACCCTTGAATCCATTTTTGAAGAAAGCCAAATACCCGTCAAACTACAAACTGATGCAGGAAAAGAATTTTTCAACAAAAGTTTTGAGGTTTTAATGGAAAAACATGGTATAACACATTTTTCCACGGCCAGTGATCTCAAGGCCTCTGTGATTGAAAGGTTTAATCGTATGTTAAAAGGCAGAATGTGGAGGTATTTTACAGCCAACAACAAACTGAGGTACCTCAATGTCTTACAAGACTTGGTAACGGGCATACAATCGAGGTTATCACAAGAGTATTAAAATGGCACCTATGCAGGTGACCGCGGAGAACACGAGCCAAGTATTTCAAAACCTGTACGGTACATCCCGACCTCGACGGAGCGGTGAATTAAAGATGAATTTTAAAAAGGAAGACTCTGTCAGGATATTAAAGTTGAGGGGGGTGTTTGATAAGAAATATGAACTGAGTTTTATGGATGAAGTGTTTACGGTGTCTGAATGCATCCCCTGCATCCCTCCTGTCTACAAACTGAAAGATTGTGACGGAGAACCGATTCAAGGTTCAGTTTATGAGGTGGAGTTGCAAAAAATAACGCTGGGTAACGACAGAGTCTACCATGTGGAGAAAATTCTAAAACAACGTACCGGCAAAGGTTAAAAGCAGGTGCTGGTCCAACGGAAAAATTGGCCCGAGAAATTTAACAGTTGGGTCAAGGCCTCCGATTTAAAAAACATATAGACATTCGCACGCACCGCCGACTGCAGTGCTTACATTCATTTCATCATGTATGGCTCTAAAGATGAGGGGGTTTTCATCACCCTACCTTCCAACGCCAGTTTCGTTGTTTTTAAAGACAACACAAGTTCCAGTTTTCGAGTGGATTTAGCGCAACATATCGATTTAGAAGGACCGTGGGAGGTTGCTTTGACAGAAATTTCATACCCACACACTTGGTGTAACCTAGCTCACAAAGATGCCTACTTTTATTGGAGAGCAAAACCGCAAGAACCAGAAACAGAGACTAAAGTGCATTATCAAAGGATTACAGGCGGTTATTACAGCAATATAAATCGGTTCAGGGCGGAGCTGGAGGCGCTCTTTAGAAAAATTAATTCGGATATTTTTATGGTCTATGGTAACATTCAGAAAAGAATGGGTTTCAAGAGCAGAGGTCAAACTCACGTACGCTTCAACATGCCAGCAGCTTACATGCTGGGTGTCGAACCGGGAGAATAGTTCAAGTTTGATCGGAAGTTGGCATCCTAACCTGCCGATTTGAAGGCCGGATTTTATCACATACAGTATACTGTTACAGCGATGTGGTACGTCCGCAGTTAGTGGGAGACTCTTATGCACCGCTTCTGAGAGCAATCAATATTGAAGGAAAGTACAGTGACTTTGTCACAAAGCATATCAATCCACCTTATTATTTACCTGTAGCCAAATAGCACATAGAAACCATCCACATGGAGATAAAAATGGATCAAAACAAACCGATGGAATTTACCTATGGGACGACTATAGTGATGCTTCATTTTAGACTTAAACCTTGAATAAACAACATTTATAACTCATCCGTCCACAGACACGCACACCATTCAGTCTACAACCGCCACTGCGCAGCGGGTATTGGTAGTGTGATCGTACGTGCTAAGTTACGATGCTACAATATCTAAGAAAAACCCCAAAAATGACTCTTGCAGGTCTCAGGGAGGATCCCCGCCATTTTGTACATTATTATGAGAATCAAGTAGGGGGAGCACCTGTCATGTACGGACACGGTATCGGCTGGCTGTTTTCAAGACTGTTCCATTTTGTAGCCCCTCTGGTGAAGAAAGGTTTTACCATTGCAAGACCTCATCTTAAAACAGCGGCATTGCATTGGACGTGTTTAACCAAGCGATGGGAAAAATGATGAACAAAGACCCGAGACAAGAGGGCTCGGGAGGTATTATGATCTTGTCACGCAGATCGAGGAAGCGACCCCCCAGTGAGCGTGTCTCATCACTCTCCTATAAATGCTCCAGTCCTAAAAAGAGAAAATCAGTTAGGAAAAGTAAGCGGGTGATGAGGAAGTCTGGAACTCTGAGCACCTATATATTTTAAGCAAAAGGTTTTTTTTTAAACAAACTAAACCGGAAAAACCATGGCGCTGTTACATTAAAAATCTCCCGAATGCACCCTGGCTGAGCTGGATTTATTTTCAGCACCTATGACGCAGTTCTCGGTGGAGGATAAAATCTACATTGAAATTTCCCCCGTGTTGGCCATCACCGACGGAGGTCCTATAGAGTTTTTCATCACTGGAGATGGGGAAAAGTACCTCGAAATGAACGATACCCTGCTGCACCTCTGTGTGAAAATGTCATGGGCGGCGAGAGCACGCCCCTCCTTCCCGTTCATCTCTCCTCAGCTTATCAGCACACCTGAGTGAGAGGACACACCTGCACCCTCTCATCAGCCAGCATAGTTAAGGAAGAATCCTTCAGTGATTCAATGCTGGCTCGTTTGGGTATACTGGCACTAAAGACAGCAAGTCACGTTAAACTGGTGTAGAAAATTACTAACCTGTGTGCTTCTTCTCTTTGTTCAGGTTGCTGCCATCGTGTGGGTGTGTCGCTGGGACTGCGTGCGCTCTCCTGCCACACCACCATCCACTGACAGTTAACCTCGTGGCTGAAGGGAGACTGATTGCCAACCCAGCCAAGGTGAGGGCAGTGCTCGATTGGCCAACACCCCACTCTCGCAAGGAGCTTCAACGCTTCCTCGGGTTTGCAAACTTTTATTGCCAGTTCATCAGGAGCCATAGTGGGGTAGCACTGCCCTTGACACAGCTGACCTCCGTTAAGGTCCCCTTTCGGTGGACCGAGGCAGCTGAGCAGGCCTTTTCCAAATTAATGGGCCTGTTCACTGAAACACCTATCTTTGCCCAGGTCGACATGCAGCTCCAGTTTGTCCTTGAGGTGGATGCATCTGATTCGGGGGTGGGCGCTGTTCTTTAGCAGCACACATCCTCTGACCAGAAGCTTCATCCGTGCGCATATTTCTCTCATTGCCTCACGCTGGCCGAGAGGAATTACGACTTGGGAGACAGAGAGCTGCTAGCCATTAAATTGGCACTGGAGGAATGGAGACATTGGTTAGAGGGGGCTATTCACCCAACTGTTGTGTGGACCGACCACAAAAACCCAGAGTATTTGCGGTTGGCCCTCCGACTTAATGCCAGGCAGGCTTGTTGGGCCCTGTTAGTTCAACGGTTCAATTTCACCATCACTTACCGGCCTGGGTTTCAGAACACCAAACCGGATGCGCTATTGTGCCAGTTTGATTCCGAGGAGATAGTGCCCCCTTCCCACCCCCAATCTATTCTCCACTCTTCTTGCGTCCTCGGTGCCCTTACGTGAAATATCGAGTGGAGGGTCCGTCAGGTCCAGTCTCAGGAATCTGTGCCAGCAGGGTGCCCCCGGAACCACCTGTATGTCCCCGCTGCCCTCCGCAATGACATCATCCAGTGGGGTCACACCAGCTGCTTCGGCTGTCATCCTGGGATCACCCGCACTACGGACCTTGTTCAGCAGGTGTTCTGGTGGCCCACGCTGAGGCGGGATGTGCGGGAGTATGTACGGGCCTGCCAGACCTACGTCTGGGGCAAGTCCGACTCCTCCCCCCCAGCTGGACTTCTTCATCCCCTTCCCATCGTCGGTCGCCCATGGTCTCACATCGCTGTGGACTTTGTAACTGGTCTTCCGCCCTCCCATGGAAAAGCAGTTATTCTGACCATTGTGGATCACTTCTCCAAGGCTGTGCATCTGGTGGCTCTTCCCAAACTCCCCTCAGCCTTGAAGACAGCCAACCTCCTGACTGATCACGTGATCCACCTCCATGGGATACCTGTGGACATCGTGTCTGACCGGGGCCCACAGTTTACTTCGCAGGTTTGGAGGGCCTTCTGCCGCACCCTGGGAATGTCGGTGAGCCTCTCCTCTGAAAATCACTTCCAGAGCAACTGGCAGGCAGAGCGCACCAACCAGTCATTGGAGGCCACCCTGCGATGTGTAGCGGCCAAACAACCATCCTCCTGGAGCAAGCACCTGACCTAGGTGGAGTATTCCATGAACTCGTCCATTTCCACGACAACAGGACTCACTCCATTTGAGGTGTCTTTGGGGTACACGCCTCCTCTGCTACCGATGGCCGAGAGGGAGGTCGTGGTTCCCTCCATGGAGGTTCATGCTCGCTGCTGTTGACATCTCTGAAGATCCACATGCTCTGCCCTCTCCCGCTCTGTCCAGCGCAACTGTGCTATTGCTCACAAACAACGGGTGCCTGCCCCTAGGTCCACCTGAGGCAGCAGGTTTAGCTGGCGGCCAGTCAGGTCCCATTGAAAACAACATTGAAGATGCTTTCTCCTCGCTTCTTGGGTCCCTTTCCAATCTCCAGGATTGTCAACGACCCTTCGGTGCGGCTCAAGCTTCCACCGACCCTACGGGTGAACCCGACCTTCCATGTGTCCCATATAAAGCCCCTCTCGGTCAGTCCTCTCTGCCCCCCGCCAAGCCGCCTCCTCCTCCCCGGATTATCGACAGTCACCCTGCCCACACGGTCCGCCGGATCATGGATGTTCACCATTGAGGCCGGGGTCTCCAGTATCTGGTCGATTGGGAGGACTATGGCCCGGAGGAACGTTCCTGGGTTCCTACATCCTGGATCCTGGACAAAGAAATGCTCCAGTCCTACCACCGTGCACATCCCAACAAACCTTATGGACCACCAGGAGGCGCTCCTAGAAGGTGGGGCCCTGTCATGGGTGGCGAGTGCACGCCTCCTCCTTCCCGTTCATCTCTCCTCAGCTCATCAGCACACCTGAGTGAGAGGACACACCTGCGCCCTCTCATCAGCCAGCGTACTTAAGGAAGCATCCTTCAGTGATTCAATGCTGGCTTGTCTGGGTATACTGCCGCTAAAGACAGCAAGTCACGTTAAACTGGTGTAGAAAATTACTAACCTGTATACTTCTTCTCTTTGTTCAGGTTGCTGCCATCGTGTGGGTGTGTCACTGGGACTGCGCGCGCTCTCCTGCCACACCACCATCCACTGACAGTTAACCTCCACCCGGTCAGGCACCACCAGCTCATTCCCCACCCTGCTGGTTTGTCTATTCCCCGCTGGAGTCCTGCAGGTGCTCCCTCGGAGCCCACGTAAGTGGTAAATTGGCTAGCCCATTTCCCCTTACTCCATTCCTCCTCTCACGGCTCTCGTCTTCTCTCCACAGGCTTCTTCCTCTGGCGAGTGACTGTTCTGTAGCTGTGCAAGGGTTTTGCTATTTAATAAAAATACTCAAATGTGTATTACTGTTTGATTGTCTCTTTGTTGGTGCATCTGGCATGTGGGCTGAATCACTTTATCAGTTATGACAGAAAATTACCAATGCCAACGGTACAAACTTGGTGGATGACGCTGTAGTGGGCCTCATCAATTACCCTCTAAATACAATTTTCAGTCAGTGCAACATGATCCTGGGAGATAGATTGATTTTGCAATTCAGTGCCACACATCCCTACTGAGCCTTAATTGAGACGATACTGAACTATTCTGATGACACTCTCAAAAGCCAAAAAGTGGTTGGGAAATATAATTAACATTCCATTCTCATGCTAATCCCATAGAAAATGAATTTGTTAGATGAGTCAGGTCACGGGTCAGGTCAGGAAATTTTTTATCCATGTATAATTAACATCCTATTCCCACACTAATCCCATAGGTCAAAGATCATTTTTAATCCATATATAATTAACATTCCATCCCCACACTAATCCCACTAATCCCCATTTAATTAGAGCTAATCCCCATGTCATTAGAGATAATCCCCATTTAATTACATAGGTCAGGTCCCGGGAGGCAGGGGTTCAAATCCCGGCCGGGTCATACCAAAGACCATATAAAAATGGTACTTTCTGCCTTCTAGCGTGGTGCTCCGCATAATGGAACGGGGAAAGTAAAGTTACGCACAGAGCTACCAGAGGACTGACCCCCCGCTGTAGCTTTCACTACTTACAGTAGCTGTGTGGCCTAGGGTCAGAGAAACGGAGATAGGCGCCACCCCATACACCAACATGGTGTGAAGGGAAAAAGAGAGAGAGAGAGAGAGAGAGAGGTCAGGGTTAGGTCAGGGGGCGTGTCGGGTCAAAGGTCATCTGTCAAAAAGTTTGACAAGAAGTACCCCCTTTCCTCCTCTGGAATGAACGTGGGGGTGTCCTGAAAGAGATGGGGGTGTCCTAATTTATTCCTTCACTATTTGTTTTGAATTACATTTTACAGAAAATTTGAAAAAAGTCTTTAATTCATTTTTAATTTTTAGTTGTATTACATGAATCTCCCAGTTTTTTTAACATTGATATTAAATATCCATATGTCCAAATATGTAAAAAAAAAAAAAAACAACAGACAGGCTTATACAGGGTGTCCTAGCTTTTTCACATGACTGTATTTCTAAAATGTCATTCCACTTTTTTAAATATAACTTGTTTTGTGAACACAGTTGCCTTGATTTCTTTGTATGTAAGGATTAGTTGGGTTGTTACTGATATCTGGTGAAAATCTCAGGTCAATGGCTCCATCAGAAATATGTTTAATGAGAGAGAAATGTTGATGTGTTCAATACTCATTTTCCCCATTGTATATCTCTGCGGACAGCAATATTGAGAAAGAAAGTACTACGAGAAAAAGTCTTGCAGCACAAACCTTCAATAGACTGCAGAATATCTGGAAATCGTCCTATCTGAAAACAAAGACCAAGTTGAAGATCTACAAATCCAATATACAATCAGTCCTTCTCTATGCCTCAGAAAGAACATATACTGTAAGAAGACTGAAAGTCAGCTGAGAGGTTTTGAGGGAAGATATCTCCACTGGAGCCTTAGGATTCACTGGGATCAACGTGTCACCAACAAAGAAGTGAGTAAACGGATAGGCATCAACAGCATCACCCTGGAAGTGAAACAGTGCAGATGGAGATGGCTTGGCCATGTGCTTAGGATGAACAACACCAGACATTCAAATACTGCTCTGAGATGGGCACCACCTGGGAAAAGGAAGAGGGGCAGGCCACTGGGCACTTGGAGAAGAACAGTGGAAAATGAAGGAGGTGGGTAAGACCTGGAATGAGATCAGCTGGCTTTGCTTAAGACAGAGATGCCTGGAGAAAGTTTGTCAGTGCCTTATGCTCCATTGGGATCGAAGAGGATTGAATGATCTCGAACGAGATCGCGGATACAAGCGGCTGAAATGAGCTTTCTCCGTAGGATTGCTGGACTCACCCTCAGAGTTAGGGTGAGGAGCTCAGTCATCCGGGAGAGGCTCAGAGTAGAACCGCTGCTCCTCCACATTGAAAGGAGTCAGTTGAGGTGGTATGGGCATCTGATTAGGATGCCTCCTGGACGCCTCCCACTTGAGGTGTTTCAGGCACGTCCCACTGGGAGGAGACCCCGGGGCAGACCCAGGACTCGGTGGAGAGACTATGTCTCCCAGCTAGTCTGGGAACGCCTTGGTATCCCCTCTGAAGAGCTGGAGCAGGTGGCTGGGGAGAGGGAAGTCTGGGCTTCTCTGCTTGAACTGCTGCCTCCGCGACCCGGACCTCCGGAAAAGCGGTAGAAGATGGATGGATGGATGGAGGATTGAATGAATGAATGAGTTTGAAAAGTATTATTAAATAATTTATATATAACTGAAAGGACAAGTTTTAAAGCAGAGACAAATTGCAATATTAAAGTCCAATTCATGGTGGTACAAATGTGTCAGTGCTGTGCATGATGTAAATTTTGTCATCTTTCCTTCTGCAGAGTGAGTGCAGACTAAGCATGTGCAGTCCCAAAAAAGTAACCATTCAGAAAGTACGCAAGCACTCTGCACTAAACTCCCATCATTGTTTATCCTGAAATAAGCTCCTTTTTGTTCTCTCTCTGGATTTTATTTAATTCTGGTTGTTCAAATCAGGCTACTAGAGTATTGCTGTCATAATATGTGGACATATGGACCACAAACTACATTCAGTGCACGAGCGTGAAACATGGCTGTGTTATAGAAAGCTCCAGAGCCTGAAAACTACTTTCAATAGTGCTATTGTGGGGCACATATGTTGGTTTCATATGCTCCACAGATATATTAATGTACGTTTATTATGTGCTTCACGTCTCAGGGGAACAAAGGGACTGAGCCTCCTAGAGGTAACAGGAGGGTGTGAGATTTGGCCTTTTGTTTCAAGGAGATGGCCTTGAGAGATTTCCTGACCACCGGAGACTAGGGGGTGGATGGTGTTAAGATCAGGGGAAGTTACATTGTGACTGGGATTAAGTACCATGTGACTGTATGTTTGATTAAACACCATGTGACTGTAGGTTTGATGTCCTGGGTATAAAAGGACAGATGTGAGAAGATTCATCCTTTTTTTCTGCTTTGGAATGTTGGAGTATGTGATTGTGAATAAAGCTGAACCTGAGGAATAAACTCAGTCTCGTCCTTCAACACATCTCCACACTAAGTACAAAAAATGCACTCCACAGACCGCATGCTCTTTCCCCTTGAGCTCCTCTGATCAAGCCTTAAGATTTCTTTCACTCCAGCAGCAACTCAAAAGTTATCCATCCATCCATCCATCCATCCATCTTCGCTTATCTGGGGGTCTGGGTTGTGGGGGCAGCAGTCCAAGCAGAAAAGCCCAGCCTGCGGCCTGGTTCACCAATGATCCCCATGATCCTTTCTGCAAGTGGTGAGCCCACTGAAGGACAGACCTACATGCTTCCTTCAGGGCCCCCATATTGGGCAGGGTACAGTGAGTCCTTGTGTAGAGGATGCCTTCACAAACGAGACTGAGTTTATTTCTCAGGAAAGGTTTATTTGCAGTCTCATCCTCTAATAGCAAGTATCTCAACAAAAGAGACAGGACAATCTTTCCTCACAGCTCTTATACCCCCATAGACACCAAACCCCAACATCCAAATATCACACCCTCAACCCACAGTCCTTCAGTAAACATATGAACCCACAGTCCTTCAGTAAACATATAAGCCTCCGAGGCTCGTTGGCGTCTCTATTGTCTCTTCCGCCTCGGGGGCTCCTGCTGGGACATTCTCTCTGACTTCCCGTCTCTCCAGAAACCCACTTCACACCTGCCGAGGTCTCTGCCGGGTCAGGTCCTTTTGGACGTTTTGATGTCTGTAGAGTATGCACCGTCATGCCTACTAAATACATGTGAGAGAAAATGCGTACCATACAAGCATGCCATATATGCGCCCTAAATGTGCGCCATATAACACCCCCCAAACGTCTAAATAAGGACAAGTTACACCTCAAATGCATAGAATCATGACATATCACACAGAATGAAAAAAAAAATTGGCACAACAGATCATACATCCAACTGCCTGGGCTTCAACTCCCTGCCATATCTGCTGTGAGCAGGTCTTGCTCTGCCTGTGGCTGTCTCTTTCATCTGTGGATCAGAGTCATTAGCACATCGTTGTGAAAGCTTAGCAGAGTGTCTCCCCGGCGGCCTGCCGTGGCGGGGGGCCCTGGCCAACTGTACCTGTTCATCAGCTAACACAACAGCAGGTTTGAGTCTGTTAATGCAGACTAATTCCCTCCTGTCTCCCAAATCGAGCAAAAAATGCTTTTCCCCAGTTTCTAACACTCTGAACGGTCCATCGTAAGGTGGTCTTAAACCTAACCTCTGTGCGTCGTGTCTAACAAAGACAAATTCTGCATTCTTTAAGGCTTTAGGCACAAAAACGCGTGGAAAACTGTGATGAACTGGACCGGAGAGGGTGTTTGATCCCGTGTCGCTCTGCAGCAGCTGAGCGGGGGGGCGATCTGGTGCGGGGTTCTCAGGAAGGAATTCTCCCGGTAACCGGTGTAGGATGAAGAGCCTATAAAATTATTTGTCATAAGGTACAGGAATTATTTATTTACTTTAATAGTGGGTGTGAAAGGGGGCGGAGCTGAACCGTTCACTTCTACACCCGCTAAATACAATAAAGCACTCGTACAAGGGCACCAGTCCAACGGACAATAAGATTAAACTTTACTTTTAATAATTTTGTCCCTTAAATTACTTAATGAATCAGTCTCAAAGTTTCAGTGAGTTTTTTGTCCTGCCGTGATTAGGAAACCTGTATATGCGAAAGGAAAACACTTTCAACTGCTCTCATTCACTCCTTATTAAAATCATTCAGGTTTACATGGCATGGCGTTCAAATGATGAATAAACAGATTCAGATGATGACAGCGTAAATATCACATCAACTGATATTGGGTTCCTGAACATAAAATCCAGCTTTACACCTCTGTAGAACCAAGGAGAAACTAGACTTATGTTTCAACGGTAAATGAGGCTGAATGTTTTAACCAAAAACATCGCAATTTTATGAGGAAAATTCATAAGCTAATTATCTAAAAATGACTCCCTGAATTAATCTACAAATTTAAGGGCAGTTACTTAAAATGACTAAGAGTTTTTTGCTTCAGTTTACAGCTCTATCCTGCGGCTGAGAGACTAATTGAGCCCTGAAATACGGGCCATATTCAATTGTAATTTAATTGTTAGGACATCCCGTTTTTAACCCAGGAAATAGGAGAAATAAGAGTCTCACTCACACACAGCGTTGGTCCAAGTTCGCGGGTCGGTACCGCTGGGTTTTGAAGTTAGGACGTCGGAGGAAGCTGCTGCAAGATGCCTCCTCACAGTCCTTGGAGGTGATAACTCAGCTGGGGGCTCTCCAGACAATGGCAGCAGTGGGTGGTCTGTCACAGAGCGGCGTGAAAAGTCCTTTGAAAAAGAGTCCAAATTTGGGGTCTCTTGTAGTGGGATCGACCTGAAAACTGAAGAAAAATCTTCTCAGTCTCTGTTCTCTTTAACTAGGCAAATTTAAAGGTCCACTTTAATGGCGTGAAAAGTCATTAAAAAAAAGTGTTAGAAAAACATTTACTAGGATAAGAATGGCTTCTGAGGTGAAGGAAAAGTTTGAGAATTTGATTCTCTAAAAGGGACGAGCTCTAAAGAAAAATGGTTCTCTCCTCAGTTTCCAGAATATAAGAAAAGATTTGACAAACACACAGAGAATAAAATAAAACTTTACAGGGCCTTGAAAACGGTGGAATGAAATCTTCTTCTGAGGTCTAGATTACTATTCTGCTTCTTTAATCTTAATTTAGTTCCTAATCTTTCTCAAAATCTCTTTCTTTCTTCTTTCTGTGTTTCTAATTCTTAATTCTATTTCTAGCTAATCTTCCTGCCTGTTGTCTGATCTCTGACTTTTTTAAAACTCTTAACTGTGCTATGACTCAACTGTTAACCCTGTTTTCCTGGTACTCAAATCTAACTTCTGTCTTTTAAAGTTACCTCGCCGGGTCGTAAAACTGATGAGGTCCGTCGTCAAACGGACCAATCTACTCTTTCAGAATCAGTTTGAAATGGCTGTTAATCCAATGTGAAAACATTCTTTGTTTGAGAGCAGCCTAACCAAATGGAGACACCATCCCTTGAATTTTCAGAGGGAAAAATCAAACAGTCAGTTCTTATAAGATAAATGCTCAATATAAAATCTAACTAAATTAAATGACTTGGCTACTATATGGTGATCATGCATTTATACATTACTCCAATAACACTCATGAATATAACATTTCTATCTACATAATTATAATACATGCATTCACATTTAGATCAAGATTAGAACAGCAGAACATGCAGCAAACCATGGTTGGTGAATAGGGGATGATTTTCAGTGTCCTTAGGATCCAGGATAAGCTGAAAGAAACTTAATATTTAGAACAAATTAAAAGTCATCCTACGTACTGAAAACACATTCCGTAGGTATCCGCTAGGAGGTACTGTTGAGCTGTAGATGATTTTCCCTAGTATCTGGCGAAGGCCTGGACAGCATAGGCTATAAAACCGTCAGATTAAGTGTTTATGACTCTTTTAAAAACATTGGTTTCCTGTGAAAAGGTACATTATCAATGCAGTGTTCATGCTGAGAGGTCTGGTCTCCTGAGTTTTATGTTCCTTTGAGCCTTTAAAAAGCAAACTCTGATCCTTACAATCTCTGCAAGTGGCAAATTGTTTACATTGGGGTCCTGGGAAAGCAAGCATCTTTGGTCAGGTCTGAAGAAGCCTGCATGAGTCAGCAAAAAGCCAGTGATATTCCTGAGAAGGCAGAAAGGTGATATTCCTGTGTAAGTGAATAAATTGAAATTCCTGTAAACTGGAGAGAAGTGATCTTGTCTTGGTTTTGAGGAGGACGATGATGCTACAGTCCCCCCCTTTGTAGCGATGGTGAGCATCGGTCAGCGTCGGTACACATCCATGGCAGCTTCGTCTCCTTGGCAACACTTGACCTAAATACTGGGTTAAAAGGTTTGTGTGATGTCCATACACACTAGCAGCAAACAGTATCTATTACTAAGTACAGATCTTTGACTTTGGTTTACTGGAAGGACTTCCATGAATTTCCAAAAATTAATTTGAATATGGACAAATGTAGATATAAAATTGACTTGGAGTAGTAAGCTAAGGCATAGGTCTTGAAATGACTCAAAAATTCTAGCTACAAAAATAGGTTGCGTTAGTCTTACATACCTGAGGTAGGATTTGGTTCACGATGAAATATGCTATCATAGTTGTCCAAAAAAAAAAAAAAAAAAAAAGAAAATAGTTTGAATGGGTACAAAAATCAAAATGGAGTGCAAGAAGCTATATATAAAAATATAGGTTTGTATATAAGCATGCATATAACTTTTAAAAATTCTAAAAATAAAGAAAAATAAAAGTCAAAACAAAGAATGCAAAACAAAAATGTATTGCTTATCTGAGTAGATGTTTAGGTTAAGCAATATTGAGTTAATTCAAGGTATGTTCGAATTGAATTGGTTTATTTGGACTAAACCATGTTCCACAGAGGTCTTACTCAGAGGGTGCTTGAGACCTTTGTTCTGGAAGACTGATCGAGCATGGGGAGTCATCATTGTTCTTTGAGTGGCAATGAGGAATAACTTTGTGACATCTGAAACAGGGGCAAGAAGCGGTTGAAGGCAGACTCGTTGTCAAAGTGTTAGCTGAAAGTCTATATTTTTAGCTACCTTTCGAAGAAACACAGACATTAGATGTGGGTGAGCAAGGGTCACCCTCTAACATGAAGAGTGACAAGTCCAAGACCTTGTTGAGTTTGAATGAGGCTTTGGAGCAAACATTCAAAACCAACACAGTATCTTGCAAAGTTTTGGTAAACAGTTGGTGGTTTCAACTGTCTGGCATTTCAGTTGTAGCGGTTGTTGACTGATTTAACAGTAGACGTGCTAAGGGTAGCAAGGGGCCCTAATGATGAGGCCGTGGTTGAGAATCTACCTAAGGATTGTTGACTTCTTGTTTGGGTTCTGTCCAGTTCTAACTGGGCGAAGGTAGGTGAGAGTGCTAGGTAGAGAGCTAAACTGAAAAACAGGAGGGCCATCGTCCTGGTCAACAAATAGAAGTGAGTCATTTTAATCTTGAGCTTCTTGTCAGTTTTCCTTTTCTTGAGGTACCTGAGTGGTAGGTGAAAGTTATTCTTAGAGGTGGAACAAACTTTGTTAGAGGCTGAGCTCTAAGCTATTAGTGTTTATCACCTTTAGAGGGTTTTGTGATTATTGCCTTAAGCTAGTGATGTTGTTGATTTTGTTTGTACTACTTTGAAAATAGTAACTTGATGATACTGAATGAAATTTTGTGGGGTCTTTTAAGGTTAGATTTTAAGGAAGTCAGTTAGTTTGGGTTAACTTTCTCCTTTTGAAGGTTTAATGCAGTTACCTGATTGAGGAAGAGAAATGCGACCGAGAATGTCTGAGGCTGATCGTCAGCTAACAGTTATCTATCGGGCGCAAACAAGATTTAGGTTTGTTTTACTGACTTAATGGAACAGTGTTGTCCCCGACAAGTCCCATGGGGTTTTTGTAAGCTTTGATTTGATTACGATGGACCCATTTGGAGATGGGGTCCTGGCGACCTTTGCTTATTTTGATTTGGTAAACGACCGGAGGGAGTTTATCTGTGATCGTGTGTGGACCTGTCCACCTGGGGAGGAACTTCCGAGCGAGTTTTCCTGCTCGTGCGTTGGTCTGTCCTGTCTGAGGAATGAAAGCATAATAGAAAACCTTGTCTCCCACTTGGAGTTCGTCATGTGAGGCTTTCTGATCGTAGTAGGCTTTGCGTCCTTCAGCTGATCGGTCCAAACGTTTTTGGGCAAAGGCAAAAGTCTGTCGGAGATGTTTGGTCAGGTCAGTCATGTACTGGTGAGTAGTGTAAGCTGTAGCAACACTGGCTTCTCCAAGTTGGTAGAGTAAATGCAGGGGCAAAGTCATTTGCCGGCCTGTCATCATTTCAAAAGGTGACACCCCCGTAGCTTCATGGGGTGTGGCCCGGATGGCCATTAAGACCAGCGGGAGCTTTACATCCCAGTCTTTTTGGTGTGGTGAAACATACTTCTTCAGTATGTTGATCACAGTTCGGTGGGTTCTTTCAACCTCTCCGGAGGATTGTGGGTGGTGACTAATATGGAAGTTAGCTTTAACTCCCAAGGTTTCCCACAGTTGTCGCATGACTTCGGCGGTGAAATGAGTGCCGCGGTCAGAGTTGATTCGGCTTGGCAGACCAAACCTAGAGAATACGTGGTTCATCAACAAGTAGGCCGTGGTTTCTGCCGTGTCATTAGGAGCAGGCAGGCACTCGACCCATTTGGTGAAAGCACACGTGACTGTGAGGAAGTATTTGTTTCCTCTGGCTGACCGTGGAAGGGGACCTACCCAGTCAATTTGGAGGTCAGACCATGGGAATGAAATGCCTCTTTCTGTAGGGGTGCTCGATGCATCGGGTTGGTTGGTTGAAACTGGCAACATACGAGACATCCCTTTATGTAGTCGGCTACATCCTTTCGCATGTATGGCCAATATGCCACTTGTTTTGAGCGCGTTGTACGTCGCTTTGACGCCTTTGTGTCCTGCAGTTGGGAGATCATGGGCATGAACAATCATCACCCCCCTCTGGTTACGAGGGACCACAAGCGCAGGCGTAGGGAGTTCATCGGAAACATGAACTAGAATGCCATTTCGCAGCTGCAAGGATGATCGTTGCGGCAAAAAGTGGCTTCAAGTCTGGAGTGTCAGCGAGATCCGAGTCGGGGTGCATTAAGTGCAGGATCTGAGATGTATTGTATCATTTTATGGACCGCAGGGTCCAAAGGTTTTGAAGAGAGATAAGGTCAGCGTCAGTGAAAACAGGGTCAACCGCAAGGGGACCTGTGGTTTGTGTCGTGTCCTGGGCCCTGTTAGTCTGGGCCCTAGTGACTGCGCAGACTGTAGGGGTGGGTGGGTGGGACTGTGAAGTCGGCACCTGAGCAGAATCAAAGGACCAGGGTGTGCCTTGTATAGCTCCTTGTTTTGCAAGTGAGTCCACAAGGTCATTCCATTCTTTGTCCTGACCTGGTGTGCGCGAGTGACCTCTGACCTTTTTCCAGTACACCTGGAGGTTGTTGGAGGTGACCAGGTGATCACATGCCTTGAAAAGGTCTTGATGTTTAACCGGTTTGCGGTTGGAGGTTACAAAACCTTTGGCCTTCCAGAGTACTAAATGACAAGTGAAACTGAGGCGTGCGTAGTTGGAGTCAGTGCAGATGACCAATGTACGAATGCCATGGTCTACAGCAAGTTGCAGTGTAATGAGCACACCTGCGATTTCCGCATACTGAGATGATTGGGAACCCAGTTGATAGTTGTGGGGTTCACAGGGCTGATTGTTCAACCATGCCACACCCACACCAGCACGAATGTGAGTTTCATGGTGAAAAGAACAACCATCGACATAGGCGGTGACCATATCTTGACAGATGTTCTGGTCAAAGTAGTGATGGTTTGGGTCTTCAGTGAATGTAGGTGGCTCTGCATGAATGGATGGTCCTGGAGTGTCCTCAGAGCACTGTTGGCAGGCAGCCAAGTCTGTGCCGAGAGGGCTTCTCAACTTTTGTGCATAGCGGACCTCCACATCAAAGCTTTGTAGAGCCATCAACCAGGAGGCTATTCTGGCATTTGTTACAACACCTTCTCTGATGCGTTGACTGTTAAGGAAGACCACTGGTTGGTGGTGAGTCTCAACTGTGATTCTCTGGCCTCCTACATAGTTGGAGAAATGTTTGACTGCCCATACAGTGGCCAGAAGGGCTTTTTCACAGTCCGAGTATTTCAGTTCCGGACCAGAGAGGGTTTTGCTGGCATAGGCCACGACTCGTTTGTCGTGGTCGTAGATTTGGTATAATCCAGCACTTAAGCAGTTGGCAGAGAATCCCACTTGTAAGAAGAATGGCTGGTCGCAGTTGGGATAGGCCAAACATGGTGCTGTGCATAACTTTTGCTTCAACGCTAGCATAGCCTGTTCTTGAGCCTCAGACCAAATGAAAGGGATGTCCTTTCGTAGGAGGTCTGTAAGGGGTTTTGCCAAGTCTGCATAACCCTCCATGAACTGACGTGAGTAATTGCATACCCCTAGGAAGCTCCGGAGTTCGGAGATGTTGGTAGGGGCTTTGATGTTTAACACACCTTGAATTCGTGCCGTTTGTGGTAGTACCCCTTTGGATCCTACCAAGAGACCAACATAGTTGACTTTGGTTTTGCACCATTGGCATTTGGAGAGAGAAATTTTGGCTCCAGCTCGCGTGAGCTGGCCAAGGACATGGTCAATTTCAGTGAGGTGGGTGTCCAGAGTTGGACTCCGAATGAGAATGTCGTCAACATAGATGAGGTTACCTCTGTCTCGGGCGTCTGGACATGCTTTGTTCAAGAAAATGTTGAACTCTGCAGGAGAGTTGGCATAACCGAAAGGGCATCGGGTGAATGTGTATTGGCGATTCGCGAACGTGAAGGCCAGTTTGTGTTGGTCTTCAGCTTGGACAGGAATAGTCCAAAAACCAGAAGCAATGTCCAGTGTTGAGAAGTATTTGGCATCTTTGACTCTAGGGAGTTCTTGCTCCAGTTGAGTCATAGGCCACCTAGAGAGAGGAACTTGAGTGTTCAATTTCCTGTAATCAATGGTGAGTCTCCACTTACCATTGGGCTTTAGGACAGGCCATAAGGGAGCTGAGTAGGTACTGTTGCATGGCCTGATTATGCCACGGTCCAGTAAATCATCGATTATTTCTTGTACTGGGCCGTACGAGGCCAAGGGAATCTTGTACTGCCTGACGTACGTTTGAGGGGTGTCAGGTGGTGTAGGAATGCGTACTGAGTGGATTGTGGTCAGTCCACAGTCCAAGGAGTCTTTGGAGAAGGATTGTTCATACTTAAGAAGAACTTGGTGAAGTTTTTCACGTTCTTCGTCAGAGGTTAGGGCATCAGCATCAGCTACCACCTGTGCAATCTCTTCAGCGATAGTGAGGACTGGTTTCGGCGGAGCTGTCGCTGGGATTGTTATTGGTTTGCTGATCGGACTCCGATGGAAGGAGTTCAATGGCTTGGACAAGCATTTGGTCATTGTTAGTCAAGTCGATTCGTCCCACTGACTCTTTGTCAGGGGTTGGTATTGACACAAGAGCGATGGCCTTAGAAGGCTTAGTGTAAATGACTGTAGGTTCAAGAGAGTCGGCCCAAAGAGAATCAGGGAGGCCGCCTAGCATCGGAACAGTCAATTCAAAATCGTGGAAATCTGTGGTGATGAGCCAGCCAAGAGGCGTGGCCTTGGGCAGGACGATGGTCTCTGCCGTGGGATTGTTAACCGGTAATGTGGTGGTTCTGTATTCTAGGCTTAGAAGGGGCATGGCCTCCAGAGTTAAGCCTAGATTGTCAAGCAAAGGAGCCGGTTGGAAAAATGCTTGTGGATGCATAAGTTTCTGTCCTGTTTGAATGCATAGTTGGACCGGGTAGCACGTGACATTAGCAGGTATGAGACAATGTTGAGTGTTCAGTACCTGGCAGGCCTTCAGGGATGGTTTGGCCTGACTTTAGAGTGTCAAGATCTGGTTTAGAGTGAGCGTCTCGAACTGAGGTGAGAGACCATAAGACATTGTTTATGGTATCAACCTGGGTTCCGAGTCTCACAAGAAGATCACTGCCGATGTAGACTGCATGTGGCAGGTCGGGAACGACCAAGAAGGGATGCGTTAGCAGTCTGTGGTTCCACTGAAGGTGGAGGGCGCAGATACTTCTGGCGACCAATGTTTTGTTTGATTTGGTCCCAGCAGGGAAATGAAAAGACTTGTTAGTGACCATAAGGTCAGGGTATTTCTCGTGTAGAGAGTCGAAAAGTGTCTGGCTGATTGCAGATTTATCAGCCCAGAGAGCCAGTACCACGTCTTCTACGTGGGAGCTTTGGATAGCTAGTCCTTTGACCACTTGGGGCAGTACTCTTCATCGACTGCCCCTGGTTTCAGGGTGCAAAGAAATGAACTGTGTTCATTTAAGGTTGGGTTGTCAGATGTGGTGACCTGAAAAGGGGTGTCTGTTTCAGCCTGGTCCCCAAGGTCACTTTCCGTCAAACTTTGTTGGGTCAGCAGTGCGAGTGGGTTGACTCCTGGAACATCCAAGGTGTCAAGAGTGTAGCACTGTGATCCGATTGCTTCAGGTAGAGTGGTTGGAAGAGGTTGTCGAACTTGAGCCCATAGCTTGAGATTCTTGAAATCTATCAGAGGCTCAAAGCGATTAAGTAGATCCTTGCCTATCAGCAATGGAATTGAGTTGAGATTGGACACATAGACCGGGTGGATCAAGGTCATGGGCCCAATGGAGATTTGTATCAATGACATGTGTGACACAGTCGTGTTTGAGGGTGCATAAGGTTGAATAGCTAAAGAGCAAGGTCTTAGTTTCAAGTCTTTGTGCGCATAATTAGCAGTGACACGTAGGTGTTCAAAAAGGTCACGCGACATGAGTGTGATGTCCGCGGCGGTATCTAGTAGGGCTTCGTGCGTCATCACATCTTCCAGGGTCAATGACAGGAAAAATTTTTGTGCAACCCCCCTTTCGGTTAAATCACACAGAAATTCTTGGACCGGTGGTTCAACGCAGATTAAAGAGTCGCCGGTTTCGGGCGAGTGAGGTTTTCCAGGTAGCTGGACTACCAAAATGGCACTGGGTGGCGTTGCATTTTGGAGCTCCTCCTGAGTTTCGGGTGGAGGATGCTCGGTTGTGTCTTCGGTATCCTTCCCCTTTGTAGTAGGAGAATCCTCAGGGTTGACTTGTGGCAAACCTAAAGGATCGTTTGGGGTGGTCACAATATTTATGGCTAGGACATCTGGTTTCTTGTCCTCTTTCGCCTCCTTTTTCCTCTTCAGTTCGTCAAGTATGCGTTGGAGAGTCTCCAGGTCTTCTTGGCTGAAAATGGGCTTTTCTTTCTTCTCCCAGGGTTTGGAGTTAAACTTTCCAGGGGGAGGTCTTGCTTCCCTGTTGAAGTTTTTCCGGCGGTACGAAGGAGGTGACCACTTCCCGCGATTATGCAAGTCTCGAAATCGATATCTGTCATCCCGGGTATCCGTACCATATTCTCGTGACTTACCTGGTGGACTCAGTCTCCGACGGTAGTCAGGTTTTGGTGATGTTGTCTTGGCACTTGGTGTCAAAAATTTTTCCGGGTCATGACTCGACTTATCTTGATTAGAGGACTGTCGTCGTTTTATTTGTGACCGAGATGCTGGAACAGGGGCTGGTCTTGGGGCGCCCTCTAGGTCCAGGGTGTCTGATGCGGTGTTGACTGCTAACACCGCGGTAGACTCGGTATGTTTCTGATTGCTTTGTCGCTGTTTCTGGAATGCATAATGTGCAAACTCTCTTAGTTGGTTTATCGAGTTTGTCTTTGGGTTAGCCATGACTCCAAGGTGGTGTCCAATCGTGGGATGGAGATTCTGAATGAACAGAGCCTTGAAATTGTGGTCTTCTTCCATCTCAGGCGTGTTTTGAGATCCAAAATATGCGCGCAGGAGTCGCTGGTAGTATGCCTGTGGAGGCTCTAAGCGACCCTGTTTCACAGCTAGGGCTGTCGCTAGCCCTGACTGTAAGCACTCGTCGGAAAACTCTCTTTCGATGGCTTCATAGAGCTTTCGGCGGTTCATCTTGATGTCAAATGGTTGCCGATCTATGAATTTTGATACCGACCTGTTGGATGTCAACTTGATCAAATAAATGCGGTCGTCAATAGTAGCATCAGGGTATTTACGCAAGTAGTAGTCGATGTCTTGCAAATAAGCCCTGGTATCAGGTGACCCACTGGTTGAGGGGTCAAATTTCGTGACGTGGCGAGCGATCTTATTGAGATCTCCATCGGATGGAATTTGCACACGTCTTTCACGTTGCCGTTCGGGTCTGAACGGGTCAGGTGAGTGTGAGCCAGGGGGGTCCCCATCCCATAAGGGGATGCCCCCCTTTGTCGAGGGAACCGGTCTGTTCATGGATTCTGATCTCAGATCCCTTTGTTTGCAGTGGTCTTCCAGCTCTTCTTGGGCGTCCTGAAGACCTTGTTGTGCTTCTCGTAGGAGCAGTTTGCATTTCCCATAATCGGAGTTTGTTTCGTCCAATTGACCTTCAACTTCCTTGAGTTGATTCTCTTTGTAAAGTACGGCGGTTCTCAATTCCTCGTTTTCTTGCTGAAGTGAGGTATTGTTGTCTTCTAGTCGTTGCTTTTCTTCCTCTGCTTGTTCCAGATCTAGCAACGTCTGATCGAGCGTAGCTTGGGTGTCTTCTTTCTCTATGCGAGCTTGTTCCTGCTTTTTCACAAGGGATTTGTTCTCTTCCTGAAGAGAAAGGATGGTTGTTTGTTGTTTCACCAGTTCCTTTTCGGCGTAGAGTACTTGGGTTTCAGCTCGTTTTAGCCTTGCAACTAATGCTAGTGCAAACTTTCCTAACACACCGGGGATTTCCTTTGCTTTCGGTGGGTTAGCTTCGCATTCATCCGAAAGTTTTTCCGTGATTTGCTTCAAATCTTTGGGTGGAGTGTCCCGAACATGTTTGGAGAAACCGGGTATAAGGTCGGAAGTCAACTCTTCCAATATTACTTGAAGGTCATTTAATTTGTCAAGTGGATTCGACATGTTTGACCGTTTGTGTAAGCTTGAAATCAATTTGTTGATTATAGCTAAAGTTGTGCGTCAAGAGTTAACCTTGAGTGTCGTTTTACAGTGAGGGTAATTACAAGCTTCTTTTTGGAGTTTGTTTCAACTTCCAGGCTTGTAAGAAGGAAAGCAAATATTTTGGAATTCTTTAGAAATGTGGAATAGGTGTTAGTTTATTTGTTGACACTGTATTTTGATTTGTATTTCACAAGACAAAAGCAAAAAAAAAAAAAAATTGTGTTGATTGACTTCTTTCAGTTCAGTTATCAAAGTGTAGTTTTGGAATAGTCCTCAACTAGGTTGTGAAATTTTTTTGTTGAATCTCACTTGAAAGTAATGATTTTATTTACAAAAGAAAAAGAAAGCAACAAAAATAGAAAAGGTTAAATGCTTTAAGGCTTTAGGGTTACAGTATAAGTCTTCGCTTTGTTTTAAAGTTAGAACTGGCTTGGTTCTATTTGTTAAAGTTTATCTTCATTTAAAGCCTTTCAATGTTTTAATATTTACAAGTTAGGAAACAAATGAATTATCTTTGTGTATTGTCACTAAGGCTTCCTTAGGATTAAAGTTAATGATTATTTAAAAAGAGGAGAAAAAAAAGTAAAATGTTTTACAGACTAGTCAAAGTTTTCACCTTTTGACTTATTTCAACTCCTGGTGAGAAATAGTGAGTTGGTTAAATGCTTTCCTTCTCTTGGGGAGGAAATATGAATCAAAAGCCACACTGACTGTAAATAAGCTAAAGCTTTCAAGTGTTAATTGCTGGATGTGGTTTCCTAATTTTGGAGAATTTTGGTTAAATATTTAGTAGATCACTAAATCCTTTACCAACATGCACAGGATTAACATTAACTTGAGTTTAAATGAACATTGTCATTTATTTGAGTCCCTAAGTTGAATGGCTTCCTGTGAAAGAAATCGCACAAAGTGATCTTTAAAACAAAACACATATATAGCTTCAAAAGTTTGCAGACTTTTACCATAAGATGTGTGAATATATGCTTTTAACTAAAAGATTAAAATATGTGGTTAACATATGTGGGTAAATACAAAGTCTATGCTTCTATGTTCTTTCAGTGTGTATATATGCAGTCAAAAGCTCTTCCACCAATGAGAACAACTTCAAACCCACAAGTTTCCTTTTCCTTTTGGTTCTTGGGATAAAACTTTGAATTGGGTTTAAATTTAGGTTGTTCCGGATAATTCGGATTGATTTAAAGTCAATTTGGAAGCTCTGTTTGATTATAAATCAGCTTAATAGATTTGCTCTGCTTTAATCCGAGTGTGCATTCATGCAAGAAATGCAACCCCTATAGTTGACCACACGATGGAGGCAGTTATCTCTGCCCTCCCAGGGGGAGGAGACACTGGTGACGTCGCTCTGGGCGGGTCTACCGGTCTCACTCAAAATGGCGGCTAGGGTGACTCCCTCTTAGCGCCTTCAAGATGGCGTCTGCACGCTTACTCTGCTCATGCGCAGTTTCTCGTGCATGCCTTTCGGTCACGCGCGTGACTGTGCGCGTTCACGTGACACGTGATGCGGCGCGAGTCTCAGCGACAACGCCACGCCTTGCTTTCCAAAATGAGAGTTTAATCTCCAACTTTCACAAATAATGTTACCCCTTTAATTTCGGGTATAGCTTAGCGCTACTTTCCCCAGCGGTTAATTCAGTGACCAGATCAAACCGCGTCCAGCTTAATCTGACGTCACCACGCTTGGGTAATTAAATTACAGAACTGGCCAGTTTAATTACTCCTTTCGGGATAATCGCCGAAAGGTTAAACTGGCGAGAGACAGGACGGTTTTCTTCGCGTTTCTGTCGCTCTAGGCCTCTGTTTCTTAATCCAGCATATAATAATACTGCTTAAACTTCTTTGCATGCATCAAAAACTGTTGACTTTTTAATGGGCGAATTGCTCACCCCCCCTTTGCTAACAGTCAGCCTCCTCAGCGGGAGGTTAGGTAAGCAACACAGCAGATACACACACAGGCAGGAGGAGAGATGCAGGCCTCAGTCTCAAACAAACACACAGACTCGCCAAATAGTGGATCAACATTTGCAGGAAAAAATTATGATTTCAATGAATTTTCTTTTTGCATATACGTTTCCCAATTACAGAGGCCTCACAAACGGGTCACCATTAATAATGTAGGATGAAGAGCCTATAAAATTATTTGTCATAAGGTACAGGAATTATTTATTTTATTTAATAGTGGGTGTGAAAGGGGGCGGAGCTGAACCATCACTTCTACACCCGCTAAATTAAATAAAAGCACTCGTAAAAGGGGCACCAGTCCTAACGGACAATAAGATTAACTTTAATTTTAATTAATTTTGTACCTTAAATTACTTAATGAATCAGTCTCAAAGTTTCAGTGAGTTTTTGTCCTGCCGTGATTAGGAAACCTGTATATGCGAAAGGAAAACACTTTCAACTGCTCTCATTCACTCTTTATTAAAATCATTCAGGTTACATGGCATGGCGTTCAAATGATGAATAAACAGATTCAGATGATGACAGCGTAAAATATCACATCAACTGATATTGGGTTCCTGAACATAAAATCCAGCTTTACACCTCTGTAGAACCAAGGAGAAACTAGACTTATGTTTCAACGGTAAATGAGGCTGGAATGTTTTAACAAAACATCGCAATTTTATGAGGAAAATTCATAAGCTAATTATCTAAAAATGACTCCTGAATTAATCTACAAAATTTAAGGGCAGTTACTTAAAATGACTAAGAGTTTTTTGCTTCAGTTTACAGCTCTATCCTGCGGCTGAGAGACTAATTGAGCCCTGAAATACGGGCCATATTCAATTGTAATTTAATTGTTAGGACATCACGTTTTAACCCAGGAAATAGGAGAAATAAGAGTCTCACTCACACACGGCCGTTGGTCCAAGTTCCGCGGGTCGGTACCGCTGGGTTTTGAAGTTAGGACGTCGGAGGAAGCTGCTGCAAGATGCCTCCTCACAGCCTTGGAGGTGATAACTCAGCTGGGGGCTCTCCAGACAATGGCAGCAGTGGGTGGTCTGTCACAGAGCGGCGTGAAAAGTCCTTTGAAAAAGAGTCCAAATTTGGGGTCTCTTGTAGTGGGATCGACCTGAAAACTGAAGAAAAATCTTCTCAGTCTCTGTTCTCTTTAACTAGGCAAATTAAAGGTCCACTTTAATGGCGTGAAAAGTCATTAAAAAAAAGTGTTAGAAAAATATTTACTAGGATAAGAATGGCTTCTGAGGTGAAGGAAAAAGTTTGAGAATTTGATTCTCTAAAAAGGGACGAGCTCTAAAGAAAAATGGTTTCTCCTCAGTTTCCAGAATATAAGAAAAGATTTGACAAACACACAGAGAATAAAATAAAACTTTACAGGGCCTTGAAACGGTGGAATAAAATCTTCTTCTGAGGTCTAGATTACTATTCTGCTTCTTTAATCTTAATTTAGTTCCTAATCTTTCTCAAAATCTCTTTCTTTCTTCTTTCTGTGTTTCTAATTCTTAATTCTATTTCTAGCTAATCTTCCTGCCTGTTGTCTGATCTCTGACTTTTTTAAAACTCTTAACTGTGCTATGACTCAACTGTTAACCCTGTTTTCCTGTGTACTCAAATCTAACTTCTGTCTTTTAAAGTTACCTCGCCGGGTCGTAAAACTGATGAGGTCAGTCGTCAAACGACCAATCTACTCTTTCAGAATCAGTTTGAAATGGCTGTTATCCAATGTGAAAACATTTCTTTGTTTGAGAGCAGCCAACCAAATGGAGACACCATCCCATGAATTTTCAGAGGGAAAAATCAACAGTCAGTTCTTATAAGATAAATGCTCAATATAAAATCTAACTAAATTAAATGACTTGGCTAATATATGGTGATCATGCATTTATACCATTACTCCAATAACACTCATGAATATAACATTTCTTATACATAATTATAATACATGCATTCACATTTAGATCAAGATTAGAACAGCAGAACATGCAGCAAACCATGGTTGGTGATAAGGAGGATGATTTTCAGTGTCCTTAGGATCCAGGATAAGCTGAAAGAAACTTAATATTTAGAACAAATTAAAAGTCATCCTACGTACTGAAAACACATTCCGTAGGTATCCGCTAGGAGGTACTGTTGAGCTGTAGATGATTTCCTTAGTATCTGGCGAAGGCCTGGACAGCATAGGCTATAAAACCGTCAGATTAAGTGGTTTATGACTCTTTTAAAAACATTGGTTTCCTGTGAAAAGGTACGTTATCAAATGCAGTGTTCATGTTGAGAGGTCTGGTCTCCTGAGTTTTATGTTCCTTTGAGCCTTTAAAAGCAAACTCTGATCCTTACAATCTTTGCAAGCGGCAATTGTTTACATTGGGGTCCTGGGAAAGCAAGCATCTTTGGTCAGGTCTGGAAGAAGCCTGCATGAGTCAGCAAAAAGCCAGTGATATTCCTGAGAAGGCAGAAAGGTGATATTCCTGTGTAATGAATAAATTGAAATTCCTGTAAACTGGAGAGAAGTGATCTTGTCTTGGTTTTGAGGAGGACGATGATGCTACACCGGAGAGGTTGGGCGAAGACAAGTTCGGCCGGAGAGGCTTGCAAATCTTCTTTAGGTGCTGAACGCAACCCTAATAAAACCCATGGAAGCTTATCAACCCAATTTGTGTCCGTGAGAACCGCTCTGAGGGCTGCTTTCAATGACCGGTGAAAGCGTTCGCACAAACCGTTGGCCTGGGGGTTATACGCAGTTGTGCGATGAATTTTCACCCCCAGGCTGAGTGCCATGGATGACCAGAGCTCGGAAACAAACTGGGGTCCTCTGTCAGACGTTATGTCTGACGGGACTCCAAAGCGTGTGACCCAAGCCGTTAAAAAAGCGCGCGCAACGTCTGCTGCTGTGGTTGACGCCAGAGGAATCGCCTTTGGCCAGCGCGTAGTGCGGTCCACCATAGTTAGAAGGTGTGTGAACCCCTGTGACAGCGGGAGGGGTCCCACCAAGTCGACATGCATGTGGTCGAAGCGTTTGGCTGGGATGTGAAAAGGTTCTAGAGGGGCCCGCATGTGCTTGTGTACCTTTGCTCTTTGACACGCTGCGCAGGCTGCAGCCCATTCTTTGACCTGTTTAGGCAGCCCCGGCCAAACAAACTTCTCTCCCACCATTTTGATCGACGCGCGAACGCCCGGGTGTGCCAGCGAATGTATTAAGTCAAAAACACGGCGACGCCACGCAGCCGGGACCACGGGGCGGGGGCGCCCCGTGGAGATATCACAGATTAGGGGGGGCATACCTCTTTGATGCACCCTGTGCTCCAGCCTTAGCCCTGTTGGCCCAGACTGGAGCGCGCGCACGTCCGCATCGTTAACCTGCTCAGCGGCCATGGCTGCATAATGCATAATCTAACCCAACGCAGACCGGGGCTGTGAGCGCTTCCGCGCCGCAAGCCTGGCCTGAGTCTACAGCCGCTGAGTCTGCCCCCTGGGGGCCTGCAATTGCAACTGCACGCGAGAGACAATCTGCCACTACATTGTGTTTACCCGCCACTTGTTGAATGTCGGTGGTAAACTCCGAAATTGCGGCCAGCTGTCTCTGTTGTTGGCCCGACCAAGGCTCTGAAATTTTAGCCATTGCAAAAGTTAATGGTTTATGGTCTACAAACGCGGTGAAATGGCGCCCTTCCAACCAGAACTGGAAGTGGCGGATGGCCAAATGCAGGGCTAAAAGCTCCCTATCAAACGCGCTGTATTTACGCTCGTTATCGCGGAATGTTTTGCTGAAAAACGCAAGTGGTTGCCAGCTCCCTGCTACCAGTTGCTCGACAACCGCTCCCACTGCCACGTCGGAAGCGTCCGTGTTTAGCGCCATGCGAGCTGCTGGCACCGGGTGTGCCAATAACGCAGCGTTCGCGAGGGCCGATTTGACCTGTGAGAAAGCGCGCTCCCGGTCCGGGGACCACTCGACCTTAGATGCAGGTTTTTGTTTCTTTAATGCCGCGTACAATGGGTGCATGAGCCATGCCGCGTTGGGGAGGAAACGGTTATAAAAATTGACCATCCCCAAAAATTCTTGCAGTGCCTTAACTGTCTGTGGTTGGGGGAAATCCGTTATCGCGCGCACTTTATCCGGCAGCGGGACCGCGCCCTCTGGAGACACGCGGTGTCCCAAAAAATTGATTAGTGCTACCCCGAATTGGCACTTCGCTGGGTTAATGATCAGCCCGTGCTCTGTCAGCCTCTGAAAAACGGCTGTGAGGTGGCATTCGTGCTCGGCTTTGGATGCACTGGCTACCAAAATATCATCCAAATAAGCGAACACGAAAGGGAGGCCGCGTTGGAACGTCTGCGCGGCGCCTTTGAGGCCGAAAGGCATGCGGAAAAACTCGAAAAGCCCGAAAAGGGTTATAACTGCCGTTTTGGGTATGTCTTGCGCGCGGACTGGAACTTGGTGATAACCGCGCACCAAATCTATTTTGGAAAAGATGCGCGCCTCCACCAAATGTGCCGAAAAATCCTGGATGTGCGGAATCGGGTAGCGGTTGTGTGCTGAAGCATTATTTAATCTGCGGAAATCACCGCAAGGGCGCCACGAGCCGTCAGCCTTGGGCACCATGTGCAGGGGTGACGACCAAGAGCTGTTCGAGCGCCTAACAATGCCCAGTTTTTCCAAGTTGGCGAATTCCTCGCGCGCGATGGCCAGTTTAGCTGGGTCCAAGTGCCAAGCTTTTGCAAAAACAGGGGGGCCAGAGGTAGTTATGAAATGCTCAACCCCGTGTTTGGCAACTGACGCTGAAAATGTTGGGACCGTGAGTGTTGGGAACTGGTTGAGTAATGCATGAAACTTACCACCCGCAGCTGTGACATTGGGATGTGCAGAAGGCAGGGCCACCCGAGCTGTGCAGGAGATAGAGTAGAAAGACAGTGCATTTACAATACGTCTATTAGCAAGATCAACTAACAAACTGTTTGAGCATAAAAAGTCCGCACCTAGCATGTTGTTGTTAACTGCAGCTACAACAAAGGTCCACTCAAAGGTGCGCCCGTGGAGGGACAGGAGGAGCGTCTTCTCCCCATAGGTTTTGATCGTGGAGCCGTTCGCCGCTAACACCAGGGGTCTGCTGGCAGGCGTCAGCATGTCCGCGTAGGCAGGCTTGACAAAACTTAGCTGGGAGCTTGTGTCCACCAGGAATTCTTTCCCTGAATTCACGTCTGTCATGAAAAGCAGCTTGTTCTTCGTGCCGAGAGTCACAGCTGCTACCGGCTCCCGGTCTTGGCGTTTCCCTGGAGCTGGTACCGGCACGGTGGGACGCATCTGCACGCTCTCTCGGCGAAGCGCCGATGATAGAAACAGAGGGCGTTGTCAGCCCCGCTTCTCCTGGCCTCTGCCGCTGCTGCCATCAGTGGATCCAGTGCCGCAGCCTCTGGTCTCCCCTCGTCTCGCGGGGGGGCGTTCAGCTCTGCCGCTGCCATCGTGGCTGCGTGCCGTCTATGGGCGTCGACGAGCCGCTGCGCCTCCTGGCCCAGCTCGTGGTAGTCACGGTTGTTGAGTGGCTGCGAGCTGGCCAGGGTGACTCTCACTGCTGGCGGGAGCGTTCTGAGGAAGAGGTGAGCGAAGATAAAGCTGTCATCATCCTCGCCTCTCAGGCTCATCATCTTCGCCATCAGATCTGCCGGCCTGTCTGCTTCCCCTTCTGTCAGCGCCAGGAGCTTCTCTGCTCGCTCTCCCAGCGAGGGAGTGAAGGCTCGAATGAGGGCGGCTTTCAGTGCGCCATACTTGTCGTCTCGGGGCGGGTGGTTGGTCAGGCTCTCCACCCGCTGCACTGTGAGGCTGTCCAGCTTCGCGACGACATGGTAGAACCTCGTTGCATCCGCTGAGATTCCCCAAAGGTGGAACTGCGCCTCCACAGTGGTAAACCTGGAGCGCGGGTTATGTTGCCAGAAATCGGGCAGCTGTAGTGTGGTAGCTCCGTTAACCCGGTTGGCTCCTGAAGAGTCCGGTGTGGAAAGCTCGCCGTCACCGGCCATGGTTTGTCGTAGGTCACCAGTGTAGAGGATGCCTTCACAAACGAGACTGAGTTTATTTCTCAGGAAAGGTTTATTTGCAGTCTCATCCTCTAATAGCAAGTATCTCAACAAAAGAGACAGGACAATCTTTCCTCACAGCTCTTATTCCCCCAGGAGACACCAAACCCCCAACATCAAATATCACACCCTCAACCCACAGTCCTTCAGTAAACATATGAACCCACAGTCCTTCAGTAAACATATAGCCTCCGAGGCTCGTTGGCGTCTCTATTGTCTCTTCCGCCTCGGGGGCTCCTGCTGGGACATTCTCTCTGACTTCCCGTCTCTCCAGAAACCACTTCACACCTGCCGAGGTCTCTGCCGGGTCAGGTCCTTTTGGACGTTTGAAGTCTGTAGAGTATGCACCGTCATGCCTACTAAATACATGTGAGAGAAAATGCGTACCATACAAGCATGCCATATATGCGCCCTAAATGTGCGCCATACTTGTAACATTTTTCATGGGGATCCACTGGACCATTCTTGGTCTGGCTCTTCACCCAGAACCAATTTGTCTTAGGAGACCCTACCAGGGTCAAGTTTCCCCTGACAACATAGTTCCTGGGATCATTAGGGCATGCCTCCACCACGATAAGATGACGATCCACAGAGGGGACTTGAAAGTTATCCTTTTTTTTAAAACTCCAAATATATATCTTAGTTTTCTCTTAAACACAGGAAGTAAGTATACTTTCCGTTGTCATGAATTAGTCACAAATTTTAAGAAAGAAATGTAGCTGTGAAAAATACTTTGAAAGCCAGTTTTATTTTCTAAAGTCTGACACCTATTTCTGATTCAGTTCACTATACCACACTGAGAAAAGTATATACCATATCGCTTTTATTTGTTGGCTTTGGATATGTACAGTATGAGCAAGAGCAAACGCCTGGATATTTACCTTTCAATCATTAGAAATTAATTTGGAGACTGCTGTGCAGCAAACAGACCATTTTTAGATCCTGTTGCACTCACCTCTTGTGGGTGGGAACAAACAACTTCACACGTTTCACTGCTCTTCACAGACTTGTAGAAGATGACTTGCAGACTGAGTGAATGTGTACATGTGCGTCTGTGCGTGAGAACCATGGAAAACTGAAAAACAGTCCACAGGTGGAGACAAGCCATAATACGCAGAGATAAAGTTAACAAATAAGTTGGCATTTGGCCCGTTACTCATATGAAAGTGTGAACAGAAATATCTTGAGTGAGACACCCAACACTAAAAATACAGTCTTTGTGAACACAGAGAAAGACGCTATGAAAACCTTTATTATTATTATTCATTTCACAGCCGGGAAAATAATTTAGCATATCATAGAGTAAGAATGCAAATTTTAATGAGCCTGGAAAATGTCTCAAAACAAACAAAAGTTTTACTTTCCTTTCTAACACTGCTGTAAAGAGAATTCTATTTAAAGCCATGTTTTGCTAAAAAATAAAACATGGAGATGAGTGTGGGGAAACAAACTGCAGTTTTTTTAAATAATTTTTTTGTTGCAAGAATTAAAAACAGCTCTGGCATTACTGGCCAGTCACTCATGACAGCCACCAGCAGCTACTGTATGCTGTTCTGCTGATATGGATAGTCTCTTTAATTAAGATTTATGTGGGGTGACATTATAAAAGATCAGCCAACATTATTAAAGCTTACAACATTAACACAGTGTCCAGTATAACATAGTTACAGACATGGACAAAATTGTTGATACCCCTCTGTTAATGAAAGAAAAACCCACAATAGTCACAGAAATAACTTGAATCTGACAAAAGTGGTAATAAATAAAAATTCAATGAAAATTAACCAATGAAAATCAGACAATGCTTTTGAATTGTGGTTCAACAGAATTATTTTAAAAAACAAACTCATGAAACAGGCCTGGACAAAAATCATGGTACCCCTAGAAAAGATTGAAAATAATGTGACCATAGGGACATGTTCAACTAAGATGTGTCCTCTAATTAACATCACAGATGTCTACAAGCTTGTAATCAGTCAGTCGGCCTATTTAAAGGGTGACAAGTTGTCACTGTGCTGTTTGGTGACATCTCCAAGCAGCTTGATGTTCCTGTGACTACAGTTGCACATATTATTCAGAAATTTAAGATCCACGGGACTGTAGCCAACCTCCCTGGACGTGGCCGCAGCAAGAAATTTGATGAAAAATGGAAGAGACGGATAATACGAATGGTAACAAAAGAGCCCAAAACAACCTCTAAACACATTCATGGTGAACTCCAAGGTCAAGGTACATCAGTGTCAGATCGCACCATCCGTCGTTGTTTGAGCCAAAGTGGACTTCATGGGAGATGACCAAGGAGGACACCACTGTTGAAAGCAAATCATAAAAAAGCCAGACTGGAATTTGCCTCACTGCATGTTGACAAGCCACAAAGCTTCTGGGAGAATGTACTATGGACAGACGAGACAAAACTGCAACTTTTTGGCAAGGCACATCAGCTCTATGTTCACAGACGCAAAAATGAAGCATACCAAGAAAAGAACAATGTCCCTACTGTGAAACATGGAGGAGGTTCTGTTATGTTCTGGGGCTGCTTTGCTGCATCTGGCACAGGGTGTCCTGATTCTGTACAAGGTACAATGAAATCTGAAGACTATCAAGGTATTCTAGAGAGAAATGTGCTGCCCAGTGTCAGACAGCTTGGTCTCAGTCGCAGGTCATGGGTTTTGCAACAGGATAATGACCCAAATCACACAGCTAAAAACACCCAAGAATGGCTAAGAGCGAAACATTGGTCTATTCTAAAATGGCCTTCTATGAGCCCTGATCTAAATCCTATTGAACATCTGTGGAAGGAGCTGAAACATGCCATCTGGAGAAGGCACCCTTCAAACCTGAGACAACTGGAGCAGTTTGCTCATGAGGAGTGTGCCAAAATACCTGCTGAGAGGTGCAGAGGTCACATTGACAGTTACAGAAATCGTTTGATTGCAGTGATTGCCTCAAAAGGTTGTGCAAGAAAATATTAAGTTAAGGGTACCATGATTTTTGTCCAGGACTGTTTCATGAGTTTGTTTTTTAAAATAATTCTGTTGAAGCACAATTCAAAAGCATTGTCTGATTTTCATTGGTTTATTTTCATTGAATTTTTATTTATTATCACTTTTGTCAGATTCATGTTATTTCTGTGACCATTGTGGTTTTTTTTTTCATTAACAGAGGGGTACCAACAATTTTGTCCACATCTAATATAGCTACAGTATACTATATATTGATATGCTTTTATCGGTAGCACTGGAAGAATTTAAGAAAGGCAATGGTAGAAATCTTTCAAAATAAGGGTTTGTGCTTCAGCTGATAAAGCTTTTTTCATTTCAGTTGAAATTCATTATTATTAACTTGTGAACGCTTTTATTTCAAAACTGCGTCCAATTTAACCAAAATATACGTAGGAAATCAATGCAACAGCAGTGAAATAAGGGGGAACTAAGTAATAATAATATGGGAATTGATTATCATGTGTGACAATTAGTGTTGGGAGTAACGCATTACAAAGTAACGCCTTACTGTAACGCCACTACTTTTGCAGTGACGTGCTGTGTAACGAAATTACTGTTTAAAACTTAAGTAATGCGTTACAGTTACTGAAATTTGATCAGATGCTTTACTCGTGTTACTCATTTTATTAATATGGACAGATATTTTAGCGGAAATAGACGATCAAACAACTTGCAGTTGCTAGACACCCTCCTCATCAGCTGCCAACTGGGGATGAATACACAGTTTCGGTGGCTATGGGTGGGATTGCCATCCCCAGCACCACCACCGGCCTCAAGCCACTGGAGGCTGTCATGTCAAAGGCAAAGGCAAGCAAATAAATATAAACTGACCCTACCGTAACTGACGCAGCCGCCACACAGTCTCCTCCACGAGTTTGTTTCCTGTCCTGCCCCAGTTCCCGAAGAAATGCCGTGGCGGTTTCGACTTCTCATATCAAGTCCTGATCACCTGTTGTCCGAGCAGTGAGTAGCCTCTACAAGATCCTACCTCTGTGGTTAAACATGAGTATTTTCTGAGCAAGAAGCTCACATTTAATGTCTGCATTAAATGCATTTCAAGTTTTCTTACACACAGAGAAAAAGTCACTGTGATTTGTTGCAGTTAAGAGCAGCTTCTTGTAAGTGGTGACCTTTCATTTATTTGTGCTTTCTATTTTATCTCATTCATTTACATGCTGTTGTGATATGAAACTATTTCATGGAAGTAAATCTTCTAAATATGCATTTTTAATGGGCTGGTCCAGGAGTGTCAAACATATGGCTTATGGGCCAAAAACGAGCCACCAGGGGGACCAAAATTTTCTCTGTGAATTCACAGCTTTATTTCTAGTAAATTTCTGACTTTCTACTAATTACAATAGTTTGTGTAAATCTGAGACAATTTTTTCTCTGTAAGATGAGACTTTTTTTCTCATCAGTTTTCTTTTTCTTCTTTTTCTGATGAGAACAAGGGGCCCTTGATCTTGCTGTGTGTGCAAGATGATTTAAGAATGCATTCAAAAGTAACGTGAAAGTTACTTTTCCAAGTAACTAGTTACTTTAATCATTCAGTAACTCAAAAGTAGCTCAGTTACTTTTGAAAAGAAGTACTAGTAATTGTAACTAGTTACTAATTTTCAGTAACTTGTCCAACACTGGTGACAATATAGATTTCCAATTCTTCGATTTAGTAAAATGTTCCCTAAAAAAAAAAAGACTGCAGTGTTCCAAATCGATTCTGTTGTTAAGAGTACATGAAGACAATTTTTACCCATCCATCTAACATGCTGACATTAATTTTTGATGCAATTCTGAGCTCCATAAAGTGCTCAGTTTCAGGAACACTTGGAGCAACAACCATGACCCTGCATACTGATTTGTGGTTATTAATTGCTGTGGGACACTCAGTTATGGCGCTGTTAGCTAAATTTTTACACATAAACACGGGAAATAACCTCACACTTCCTTGACAGCCTAAATCTAAACACAGCACAAATGGCACCAGTTAATTAATAATATTAATTAACTGGTGCATTGCTGTGAAATACAACCACATTAAAATGAATGAAACCATGCATATAACTCAAAACAAGAATGCCAACCTCAGAAAGACACTAAACATATTTAAATCTGTGAATTAATTAATTAAAGATATTGGTTGTATAAAGGTACATATTGTCCTTTTATTTTTTAAGCAGGCAATAAAATGGTTCTGGATACATTATGTCATGTTTACTAAATAGTCAGCCCACTAGCAGAATGCAACACCAGAGAATACACTCACAACACTGAGGAGCACAATAAAACAATTTTTATTGAATTTCAAAAAGTGGAGCACAGCTAGAGAAAACGTCACTCGCCAGAGGAAAATGCGGCCTGCGGAGAGAGACAGAGCTGTTAGTGGGAGAAGGGAGACTGGGAAGTGGAAAACACAAATTGGCCATTTCCGTGGGCCGAGCAGAGTCCGACAGAAAATACCCAGGGAGAATAGACGAACCAGCAGGATGACGCTGGCGGGGAATGAAAGGGAATGACTGGGCAGTCTGACCGGGTGGAGATACACAGCTGCAGCAGGAGTGAGGATGATGGGACAGGTGAGCGCACAACAATCCCTGTAGTGACACCGCTACAGATGGCAGCAACCTGAAAGGTGAAGAGGAGAGAGAAGATTTTAGCTTTTGAAAACTTCTCAAAACAAACAACACTTACTCGTTGTACAAAGGCAATTACCCCAACGAGCCAGCGCTGAAGCTTCCACTAGATGGTCTTTATAAGCGCTGGTGAGGAGACAGCAGGTGCATCTAGTCACGCAGGTGCAGTAATCACCTGTGGAGCCGGGGAAGCAGGACGGAGGGGGCGCATGCTCACCTGGATATGACACATTATGCTATAATGTTTTCTATGGTTTGAGTTTTACTGTGACAATTTTTCATATACGGTGTCAGAACCAATTATTTTGGCCAGAGTTTAGTAAATATGTTGCACTGTGCACAATAAAATTTCCAGTGTTTATATCTGTGCACTCTCGCTACTCTTCTTTAATCCTCTTTACCAAGTACCAATACCTGTTTCAATGACCATGGTATCACTGTGCTTTATTGACCAGCAAACTCTCCTGACCTAAACCCCATAGAGAATCTATGGATTATTGTCAAGAGTAAGATAAGCGACAACAGGCCCAACAATACAGATGAGCTGAAGGCCGCTATCAAAGCAACCTGGGCCTCCAAAACATCTCAACAGTGCCACAGGCTGATCGCCTTCATGCTGTGCTACATTGATGCATTAATTCATGCAAAAGGAGCCCCGGCCAAGTATTGAGTGTGTACATGGACATACTTTTAAGTCGGCCAACATTTCTATTAAAAATCCATTTTTGAGAAACTAAATTTGGGGTTTTCTTGAGAGATATGTAAGCCATAACCATCAAAATTAACAGAAATAAACACTTGTAATATATCACTCTGTGTAATAAATCTATACATAATGTAGGAGTTTAATTTTGTTAATTGAATTACTGAAAAACTGGAGTGGTGGTTTAGAGGTAGTATATTAACCCATTGTGAAACCACTACTATGTATATTTTTCCATAATCCTTGGGCCATTTTTCTCAATTGTGTGTCTGCACTCTGCACTCTTATGTACATAGTTTCACTGGTGTAGCCACTACCATACCTGTTTATATTTCCACAATCCTGGGCCATTTTTATTTTTATTTTTAAATTTATTTTATTTTTATTTTCATTTATTTTTATTTCAGTCATGTGTAATCATGTGCTCTGTAACCGTGTTTTATTTAATCCTTTTCCCTTACTTTATTGTGTCATAACGTGCACTCCTCCGGGGCGGAATGGAGACCCAAACATTGGAACTCTGATTTGCAGTGGTTTAGTTAAACTCAAAATATAGCAGGGCAGAAACAAACTCAAACTTCAGACAGACAGGCTGGTGAAACAGACAGGCAGGATAATAGACAGGATGGATATAAGAATAGAAAGAAGTGTGTGTAACACGCTGGTAAGATTCAGTAGGACGTCACCCTGAACTGCGGGGCAGCGTCCCTTAAATATGGCAAGGAGTCATTTAGCCAAATGACAAACAGGCGTGGATAATAATAAAAACCAAGGACGAGGATAATGAACTAAAATAATGACAGCTGTGACAACTGCGAAACTGAGCTAAGAGAAAATGGAAGTAAATAAAGAACACTGTCAAAATAAAAGCACAGACCTTAATGACTGATGAGACGTAATCCAGATAATTTACAAAGAATGATAATAACCCACCAAGGCAAGGACAAGACAGAACACAAAACCAAGAGATGCCAACAACACTGACAGTAACAATAATAATAAATACCGATACTTCAAAAAGAAAACTAAAGGCGAAGGCGTGAGTATACTCATGTCCAAACACAGGAAAATATCATTTAAAATACAAGATGTCCCATAACACATAATATTAATAAACAAGACTAAAACAATCAAACTAAGACTAAGCTAGCAAGACAACTCTTAACAAACAGAAACAGAGGGCAAAACCATAATCAAACTCAATGATAAAACTGAGGTGAGGAAAGTACAGAAAATAATCAGAATAAACTGAGAGTGTGAGCATGGTTCCCCAACCATGCTCAGCATCATGACATATTGTGCCTGGTGGAGCACCCACAATTTCGTTGTATTGTACCACTGCACAATGAGAATAAAGCCTATTCTATTCTAGACCATCTGCCTCACAACCAGGAGGTCAGGGTTCAAGTCCTGGCCATGTCATGCCAAAGACCATATAAAAATGGAACTTCCTGCCATCCAGGTTGGTGCTCAGCAAAAATGGAATGGCAGAGGGAAACGTGGGCAGCAGTGGCTCAGGAGGTAGAGCGTGTTGTCTAATAACTGGAGGGTTGGTGGTTCGAATCCCGCTCTCCACAGCCATCCTGCCACTGTGTCCCTGGACAAGAAACTTCACCCACCTTGCCTCCAGTGTCCATGACACTGGGTATAAATGTTTGATAGTGGTAGGAGAGGCTGTTGGCATGGATTGACAGCTGTCAGTCTACTCCAGGGCAGCTGTGGCTACATTACTAGCTTACCAATATCATTGTCTGTAGAGTGAATGAATAATCCATTGTAAAGCATCTTTGAGTGTCTATGAAAAGCACTATATAAATCTGATGTATTATTAAATAAATCAACTTTTTTAATGACATTCTGATTTATTGAGATGCACCTGTACATAAATCCCACAACAATAAAATAGACCAGCATATAGCACATTTTCTAATCTAAAGAGCACTAAAAGCATTTCACTAGTAACTACACTAATCTTCTATTCTACGAGTTTATTAGAGACACCATCAACCAATCAAATAAATTGTGTTTTTGAGCACTATTTCATGCAGACCTTACCCCGCAAGGTCAGCCCAAGGCAAAGCTGCAACAACCCTGTTGTTAAAACAGCATCTTGATGTAACCTCTGTCAGGTGCATAGATTCTCCTGGCAAAAAGAGAAGTATTGTTTTCCCTCTGCTGACACACTGAACATGTTTGAATGAACATGCTTTGTTTGAAGATGCCTTTGAATTTCTACAGACATGTTTTTCAAGACGATGAAAAATGTTCAGAATGACTGTAACTCTGGGTGATACACCTAAAATATTCATTGTATCAATACATTTGGTTGCCCGTGACACATAAAATGGTTGTATAGTACATATTTGAATATTTGTCATAATATGAGCAGTGACTTCATGCTCTCCCCAGCTGCCACTGCAGAAATGTGAGCAGCAGCTCAAGGTGGCTGCCCCGCCCCTCTGCACATGCTGCCGACAGAGAAATCTACACTGCAGTGAGCAGAGATAAAAAGGAAGATAAGAGAATAAAGGTAGGCCCACCTTTAGCACAGGAAATGGAGGGAGCCAGGAGAAGATAAACGTTTTCAGTCTGAAGTCTGCAGCTGTAAAATCAAGCTCACTTAGCAAACAAACTATCAAAATAACAGCTCCTATCCGGTCTTGCAACCCTTCAAAATAAGAGCAAGTGGCTCACCAAATAAAGAACAGATGGAATGTAGACACATAAAAAAAACAAAAATAAGTGACAAATTATACATCTGTCACTTACTAGTATTAACTATGTGTGGTAAAGAGAGTGGAGTGTGGAGTGGTGGCTCAGTTGGTAGAGCATCTGCCCCACACCTGGGGAGGCCGGGGTTCAAATTCCAGCCGGGTCATGCCGAAGACCATATAAAAGCAGAACTTCCTGCCATCCAACTTGGTGCTCAGCAATAATGGAACGGAGGAGGGAAATTTGTGGCAGCGCCTTGCATGGCAGCGACACCTCTGATTCTAGATGCGATTAACATTGTAGGTAAGAGAAACGTAATTTCATTTCACTGTACATGATTGGTTGTATGGATTGAATGACAATAAAGGTGGCTTTACCTTTATACATTCGCTTCTGTTAAGCAAAGGAAAAAAGAAATTTCTCTGACATAAATCTTAATTTTATTTTGTTATTCAGCTTTTTCATAAGTGAAATAAATATATTTTATACTATTATTCATCTTTTTCATAAGTGAAATGAACATGTATATACGTATATATACAGTGGTGTGAAAAAGCGTTTGCCTTCTTCCTGATTTCTCATTTTTTTTGTATGTTTGTCACACTTAAATGTTTCAGATTGTCAAACAAACTTAAATATTACACAAAGATAACACAAGTAAACACAAAATGCATTTTTTTTTTTTTTTTAAATAAAGGTGTTTATTATTAAGGAAAAAAAAATCCAAACCAACATGGCCCTGTGTGAAAAAGTGATTGCCCTCTAAACCTAATAACTGGTTGGACCACCCCTAGCAGCAACAACTGCAATCAAGTGTTTGTGATAACTGGCAGTGAGTCTTTTACAGTGGTGTGGAGCAATTTTGGCCCATTCATCTTTGTAGAATTGTTGTAATTCAGCCACATTGGAGAGTTTTCGAGCATGAACCACCTTTTTAAGGTCATGCCACAGCATCTCAAATGGATTCAGGTCAAGACTTTGGTTAGGTCACGCCAAAGTCTTCATTTTGTTTTTCTTAAGCCATTCAGAGGTGGACGTGCTGATGTGTTTTGGATCATTGACCTGCTGCAGAACCCAAGTGTACTTCAGCTTGAGGTCACGAACAGATGGTCGGACATTCTCCTTCAGGATTTTTTGGTCGACAGCAGAATTCATGGTTCCATTTACCACAGCAAGTCTTCCAGGTCCTCAAGCAGCAAAACAGCCCCAGACCATTACACTACCACCACGATATTTTACTGTTGGTATAATGTTCCTTTTCTGAAATGCTGTGTTACTTTTACTCCAGATGTAATGGGACACACACCTTCCAAAAAGATCAACTTTTGTCTCATCAGTCCACAGAGTATTTTCCAAAAAGTCTTGGGGATCATCAAGATGTTTTCTGGCAAAACTGAGATGAGCCTTTATGTCCTTTTTGCTCAGCAGTGGTTTTCGTCTTGGAACTCTGCCATGCAAGCCATTTTTGCCCAGTCACTTTCTTATGGTGGAGTCATGAACACTGACCTTAACTGAGGCAAGTGAGGCCTGCAGTTCTTTGGATGTTGTTGTGGGGTCTTTTGTGACCTCTTTGATGAGTCATCGCTGCACTCTTGGGGTAATTTTGGTCGGACGGCCACTCCTAGGAAGGCTCACCACTGTTCCATGTTTTTGCCATTCGTGGATAATGGCTCCCACTGTGGTTCGCTGGAGTTCCAAAGCTTTAGAAATGGCTTTATAATCTTTACCAGACTGATAGATCTCAATTACTTTGTTTCTCATTTGTTCCTGAATTTCTTTGGATCACAGCATAATATCTAGCTTTTGAGGTTCTTTTGGTCTACTTCACATGTCAGGCAGGTCCTATTTAGGTGATTTCTTGATTGAGAACAGGTGTGGCAGTAATCAGGCCTGGGTGTGGCTAGAGAAATTGAACTCATCTTTCCAAATATGTGATAAGGCAGCGGAAGGCCTGTCCTTCGCGGAAGGCGAAGGACAGAGCTGCGTGGAGGAATATGATCAGACCTAAATTTTGATTTTTTTTTTTGATTTTGTATACGTTATTGATCCCCAGAGGGGAAATTGAGGGCATCCACCTGGGTGGATGAAGCAGCCACGGTACGGCGCTATCGCTTAACCATTCACACACACATTCACACCTAGGGCCACTTTAGAGTCTCCAATTAACCTAACCTGCATGTTTTTGGCCTGTGGGAGGAAACCGGAGAAATCCTGGAGTAAACCCATGCAGATACAGGAGAACATGCAAACTCCACACAGATCACTGTTGGTCAGGGGCTGGGATCGCACCAGGGATCCCATGGCCAAAGGTGAGTTGCTGTGCTAGCACAGTGCTAACCACTGCGCCACCGCACCACCCTAATCTTAATGAAACAGTCATTGTCGCCCCAAACAGACTGCTATGATGATGATGATGATGATGATGATGATGAATTATGTTTTAACGGGGGGGAGCACCTTTTCACACAGGCCCATGCAGGTTTGGAGTTTTTTTTACCCTTAGTAATAAACACCTTCAAAAACTGCATTTTGTGTTTACTTGGGTTGTCTTTTTCTGATATTTAAAATGTTTGATGATCTGAAACATTTTAAGTGTGGCAAACACAAAAAAAATGAGAAATCAGGAAGGGGGAAAACACTCTTTCAACAGAAAGAAAACACTTTTTCACACCACTGTATATAATTTTTAATAAAACTGTAAGTAAAACCAAATTTTATAGGCCATTCAGTATACAAAATACATATCACGATATGTATTATGTATAGTGATATAGAGAAATTATATCATGATACATTTTTAAGATAAGATAAGATAAGCCTTTATTAGTCCCACAATGGGGAAATTCCAGGATTGCAACAGCACAGGGACAGCAACACTCAGAGCAACAATCAAGAAGACATGAAAAACAAGAGCAGCGAATATACATATGGACACATATACACTACCGTTCAAAAGTTTGGGGTCACCCAGACAATTATTTTGTGTTTTCCATGAAAAGTCACACTTATTTACCACCATGAGTTGTAAAATGAATAGAAAATATAGTCAAGACATTGACAAGGTTAGAAATAATGATTTGTATTTGAAATAATAATTTTTTCCTTCAAACTTTGCTTTCATCAAAGAATCCTCCATTTGCAGCAATTACAGCATTGCAGACCTAACATGATTGCACAAGGGGTTTCTAATCGTCCATAAGCCTTCTGACACAATGAGCAAACACATTGTACCATTAGAACACTGGAGTGATAGTTGCTGGAAATGGGCCTCTATACACCTATGTAGATATTGCACCAAAAACCAGACATTTGCAGCTAGAATAGTCATTTACCACATTAGCAATGTATAGAGTGTATTTCTGATTAGTTTAAAGTTATCTTCATTGAAAAAAAGTGCTTTTCTTTCAACAATAAGGAAATTTCTAAGTGACCCCAAACTTTTGAACGGTAGTGTATATATAAATATATATACACACAGTGCGGAGCATTGTAGCTAGATGGAATAAATATATAAATATATAAACACACACAGTGCGGAGCATTGTAGCTAGATGGAATAAACAGCATAACCGTCTACTTAGTTATCCTACACAGTATGAATATGTACCCATACATATTGTCACCCTCTGTAGCGACTGATATTGTCCTAGTTGTATACTGGAGGGGACCATTTATGCAAGTCTATTGCGTCTTTTGCATTCAATACTATTAGGTTGTCACGTTTTTTTGCTATCTCTACGAGCAGCCCTGCTTAGGTTATACAGTCTGACAGCCGTAGGTAGGAAGGACCTGCAAAACCTCTCGGTTGCGCACCTAGGATGATGTAGTCTGCTGCTAAATGAGCTCCTCAGTGCGGTCAGTATGTCCTGCATAGGGTGGGACTCGGACTCCAGCAGAGATTTTTTGAGCTATATCACCCAGCCCTATTCAGTATTCAGTGGTGTTTGCCTTCTTCCTGATTTCTTTTTTTTTTTTTGTATGTCACACTTAAATGTTTTAGATCATTAAACATTTTAAATATCAGAAAAAGAGAGAGCTAGAGAAATTGAAATCAGCTTTCCAAAGATGGGATAAATCACAGTTCATTTATGTTTTAATGGGGGGGCAATCACTTTTTCACACAGGCCATATAGATTTGGATTTTTTTTTTACCCTTAATAATAAACATGTCATGCGCTGGCCCTCACGAGCCAGCATAAGACGCACACAGAGTCACCAGTGAGTTTTTCAGTGAGTTTATTTACGGTGAAAAGGGTGATAACACAAGCTGCTGAGATAATGACAAGACTCTTCACAGAACAGGAGGCATAGGGCAATACAGCACACTATAGGTCCAGAGCAGGAGACAGTCACACACAAGCAGGCTTGGTAATAATAGCACACGGGCTGCTAAGGCAGGGACTTACAGATCAATACACGCCGGGAGGAATAAGGCTAATACAGCTCACTTACCGGTACCGGGGAATGACGGTCAAGCCCAAAGCAGCCGAGGTGTGAAAACAGTCCAGGCATCCGCAACGTGACGGTGGATGAACAGGTAAGTGATCAGGTTAGTAACCAGTTAAGCGACCAGGTAAGCGATCAGACACTGCTGCGTCCTACCGACGCCAGTGCTGGGCTTAAATAGACAAAGCACTAATGACGATGATGACACTCAGCTGACCAACCGTTGACAGGCGGAAGCCCCACCGAGCACCTTCACAATAAGAGCCCGGAGAGGCCAGAATACCGCCCGCAGCTGTCAAGGCCGGCAGCAAGACATAGCTTAGCCAGAGCGCGATCAGAACCGATGCTCGGGTCATAACAAAACACCTTCATTTAAAAACTGCATTTTGTGTTTACTTGTGTTATCTTTGTCTATTATTTAAATTTGTTTGATGATCTGAAACATTTAAGTGTGACAAACATACAAAAAAATGAGAAATCAGGAAAGGGGCAAACACTTTTTCACACCACTGTAGATAGATGTATTTGTTTTATGATCGTTGGCCTCATCTCCAATGGAGATGAAGCTGAGTACAGAGGGCTTATCCAGGACTTCGTGGACTGGTGCCATCGGAACTGCCTCCAGATCAACGCGAGGAAAACTAAGGAGCTGGTGGTGGACTGCCGCAGGCATGGGCAGCCCCTCACAGTACCAGTAAATATACAGGGAACAGACATCGAGATGGTGACATCCTATAAGTACCTGGGTATTCATCTGAACAATAAACTAGACTGGTCACACAATACTGATGCACTCTACAAGAAGGGACAGCGCAGGCTGTTCCTGCTGAGGAGACTCAGGTCTTTTGGTGTACAAGGGGCGCTGCTGAAGTCATTCTATGACACGGTGGTGGCATCAGCCATCACTTTTGGAGTGGTCTGCTGGGGCAGTGGCATTACTGCAGCCGATAGGAAGAGACTGAACAAACTGATTAAGAAAGCTAGCTCTGTCCTGGGGCAGCGCCTTGATCCGATGGAGGAGATAGGAGAGAGAAGGACGGTGGCTAAACTGTCATCTCTGCTGGAGTCCGAGTTCCACCCTATGCAGGACATACTGAATGCACTGAGGAGCTCATTTAGCAGCAGACTACATCATCCCAGGTGCACAACCGAGAGGTTTCGTAGGTCCTTCCTACCAACGGCTGTCAGACTGTACAACCTAAGCAGGGCTGCTCGCAGAGATAGCAAAAAGACGTAACAAACTAATAGTTTTTTGAATGCAAAAGATGCAATAGACTTACACAATGGTCCCCTCCGGCATACAACTAGGAACATACCGGTCGCTATGGAGGGTGAGAATATGTATGGGCACATAATCATACCATGTAGGATAACTAAGTAGACGGTTATGCTGTTTCATTCCATCTAGCAACAATGCTCTGCACTGTGTGTGTTTATATATTTGCATATTTATTCCATCTAGCTACAATGCTCAGCACTGGGTGTGTTTATATATTTATATATCTACATATTATTCCATCTAGCTACATTGCTCCGCACTGTGTGTGTTTATATACTTGCATATTTATTCCACCTAGCTGCAATGCTCCGTACTGTGGGTGTTTATATATTTACATATTTATTCCATCTAGCTACAATGCTCTGCACTGTGTGTTCATATATTCATATATTTATTCCATCCAGCTACAATGCTCTGCACTGTGTGTCTGTGTGTGTGTGTATATATATATATTTTATAGTAATACGTACATATGTTTATTAGCTGCTCTTGCTTGCTTGTTTTTTTTCTTGCCTTCTGATTGTTGCTCTGAGTGTTGCTATCCCTGTGCTGTTGCAATCCTGGAATTTCCCCGTTGTGGGACTAATAAAGGCTTATCTTATCTTATCTTATCTTATTTTACTGATCCCAAACTGGGAAATTACAGTGTAACAGCAATATGACACAGTAGATGACCCAACGGAAATACACACAGCATAATAGAAAAAAGGACTTACCAAGGAAGTAAAAATGCTTATATAACCTTATGTTCTACATAGGCTGCTACTAGGTTAAATAGATGATGATCCTTTTGAATCTATGGATAGTGCAAAAAAATACAAAAAAAGTGCAAAAAAATGAGAAATCAGGAAAGGGGCCAACACTTTTTCACACCACTGTAGGTATGACAGTAATAAGGCCTGGGTGTGGCTCGAGAAATTGAACTCAGCTTTCCAACAATATGATAAACCACAGTTAATTTATGTTTTAACAGTGGGGGGGGGTGTTGCAATCTCTTTTTCACACAGGGCCATGGACGTTTGGATTTTTTTTTTACCCTTAATAATAAAGATCTTCATATAAAAATTGCATTTTGTGTTTACTTGTGTTATCTTTGTCTAATATTTAAATTTATTTGATGATCTGAAAAATTTAAGTGAGACATACAAAAAGATGAGAAAACATACAAAAAAATGACAAATCAGAAAGGGGGACAGCACTTTTTCACACCACTGTATGTGGTCACAGAAAATTACTGAAACTGAATAACTTTAAAAAATAAACCAGTAAACTTGCATTAAGTTGAATTTATATCATCACAAATTAATATACATATGACTTCTATAAGTAAAATTGTATTTTTGTCATAAAATTGCTATTACATTTTTAATAGACTGCTGCATTGCAAATTGGGAACAGTTCATCAAAACACACAGGCATGATTTGTGGTAGGAAGTGCAAGAATTCGTGTCTTTGGAGGCACCACTGAGTTTATCCAGGACTCCACTGTATTGATTTGACCATTCTGTTTCAAACTGTCAATAACCCTAACTGCAAAAAATATAGCACAAAATCACTGGGTTCAGCATTGCTCTGTGCACTGCTTCTACACTCTTTCTGATACAACCACATTCGATGATCACAAGGTGCTTATCTACATCTCTTTTATAGAAGGAAGTTATCATGTAAGACTGTGAAATGTAACCCTTGATAATATTCCATATGATAGTAACTACAAATCAATTTAGTTTTATACGTAAATCATCTGTGTACATCAAAAAGGTGCTCATGTTATGTCTAGAAACGAGTCGCTGACAGAGGACATGGCCCGAACACACACTTTATTCATACCAGACTCAACTATATACAGATGGGTGGCGCCGCACCACGCCACGGCTAGATCGTCACGTGATGACGTCACCTACGGCGAGCCACCACTTCCGAATTTCACCCCCCCCCCCCCATCCTTGAAAAAAAACCCCAAAACTTTATACAGCTACCCGGGCACCCCAGTAGACTACTGGTATGCCTGCATGACCAAGTGGATTATTTTGACACTGTTGTCGGTCACGTCGTGGCTACACTTAAGAGTTCAATATTTCAAAAGTTAGTCACAAAGTCCTTTGGGTGGCAGGGTCTCTGCCGAACCAAGGCCAAGTGATGCTCGGGTTGTGTCAAAGCTGCTGGATTTGGCGGACGTTCATTGAGAGTTGTGGATCTTGTGTTACCAAAGTCCCAGCCTGATCTCGTCATCTCCTCAGCCGTCTCCTGATGCGGGGCCAAAGTCGGTGTCACTTTCCTGAGGCAGCTGGCATGCCATCATAACCCATCAGTGAGACAAAAGGTGGCTGGGCCCAACTGCACTGTGATCTGCATCAGCATTGTCCAAAACAACTGCAGCTTGTGAGCATGGTTGGGGTGCCGGATCCGAACCCAAGCCAGGTTCAGGTTCTGGTTACTTTATTTGTACCCGTAGGTAGATTTGTTTTGCAGTCTGGTGACATCCATATTTACAAACCACAATTACATTCAACATAAACACAAACACAGGCACACATGAAGCTGACTATAAACATGATAAAAATACTCAAGGCTCCATCAATCAGGATATAAGACAAAGAGATGAGAGAAAAACAGAGATAAGAGAGAAGGGTCATATTAAACAGTTAAAGACTAGTCAAAGAGGTTAAAAACTCAAAAGTCTAAAACCCAATAAAAGATTTAGAACCCAAATAAAAAACCTACAAAAATAAGTAAATATAAAATGAAATTAATAAATAGGTAACTAAATTAAGTGCAATATATTGTTACAGCTTGTTCAACTCTTTGACAGCAGCAGGAACAAAGCTGTTTTTGTAGCACTGGGTTTTACTTTTTGGGACAGCAAACCTCCGTCTGGAGGGAAGAAGCTGAAAGTGGCAGTGCAAAGGTTGGGAGTCATCATTTAAAATGGAGGTAGCAATCCTCTGTACCTGTCTGGTGTACAGGGATGTCAGGCTCAGCTGTGACTCACCAAGCAAACGACTGGACCATCTAACTACCTGATCCAAGGATTTCCTCTGTTTCAGTTTTATCTGATCAAACCATGAAACTAAAGAAAAGGATAAAACAGATTCAATAAAAGCCCAATAAAACATTGTCATTATGGTTCAGTCAATTTGGAAGCGTGCAAGTTTCCTCAAACAATGCAAATGTTGCTGACCCTTTTTGCACACCCTTTCACAGTTCTCTTCAAAGTTTAAATTACTATCAATAATCGTCCCAAGATATTTGTAGGATTGTACACATTCAGTGGTCTGGCCTTTTATTGTAGTGACTTCGTGCCTGGGAGTTTTCCTCCTAAAGTCAATAATCATATCTTTAGTTTTTGTCGTATTCAGCTGCAGGTGGGAATCCTCATACCAGTGAACAAAATCATCAACTACTGGGCCGTGGCCACTCTCACCATCCTGGAGGAGACTGACAATAACTGAATCATCAGCATACTTTATAATGTGTCTGTTGTCATGTTTGCTCCGACACATGTTTGTGTACAGGATGAACAGCAGTGGTGACAACACACACCCCTGAGGAGAGCCAGTAGAAGAGCACTTTTGGTCAGACAATGTACCATTGACCCTTACTCTCTGTGTCCTGCTGGTTAAAAAAATCCAGAATCCAACCCACCAGATTATTGCTCAAATCAAATTGTTGCAGGAGCCTTTCAACTAAAATATGAGGTTGGATTGTATTAAAGGCGGAAGAAAAGTCCACAAATGGTGTAAGTCCCGTTAAAATCCAGATGTTTAAAAAGCATGTTAAACAGAGTGACAGTGGCATCCTCCACTCATCTGTGAGGCCTATAGGCAAACTGCAGAGGATCCAATGCATGCTCAGTCTGCTTTAGGACCTCAAATCTGACCAGTTTTTCAAAAATTGTCATTAAAATTGAAGTCAGAGCAACTGGTCTAAAGTCGTTTACCGTTTTAGGACAACTGGATTTTGGAACGGGGACAACCACGGCATCTTTCCAGATCTTAGGCACATGTTGTGTCTGTAAGGACTTATTGAAAATGTAGTGAAATACAGGACTCAGTTCATGTGCACAGGACTTTACCAATCACCCACATATATTATCAGGGCCCTGACTTTTGTTCACTTTTACAGCACAAAATGCCCTTTTAATATCCTGCACCTCAATATTAAAGTGCCGATTGTCTTTGAGTTTCTGTTTCAAATCTTTGGTTTCTGTGCTAAAATCAAAGGAATCAAAACGACCATAGAAACAATTAAGAACATTAGCCAGCCCTGTGTCTGAATTAAAACCATCTAAAAACACACAATTACTGCGCTCTGTGCTCTGAAGGGCTGCAATAGTTTTCATACTGGCCCAGGCTGAACCAAGTTTCTTTGATGCCATCTTGCTTTCAAACTCTGATTTATAATTCTGTTTTGCTCTTAAAATTTCGGACTTCAGCTCTTCTGTGGCAACCTGTAGCTCAGAAACAACCCCCTGTTTAAAGGCAAGTGCTTTCCTCTGTAAGCAGGATTTAACTGATTTTGTAACCCATGGCTTGTTGTTGGGATATATTTTGACGCGTTTACGTGGAACGATCATATCTCTACAGAAAGCCATGTATGAGCATGTGACGTCCACCAAAGAGTCCAAATCATCCCCGCAGGACAGTGTGAAATCCTCCCAGCCCGTACAGTTAAAGCATTCCTGGAGGCAGAGCACTGAATCCTCTGTCCACACGTCTATATCTCTGGTCTTTGCCTTGCCTCTTCTGAGAGCAGTTTTATATGTGGGCAGCAAATGTGCACAGTTGTGATCTGAGGATCCTAAAGGAGGAAGGGGAAGTGATTTATAGGCCCTTTCTATGGAGCCATAGCACAGGTCCAATGTCTTTTTTCACCTGGTTGGGCAGGAGACATACTGATAAAAGTTTTTAAGTGTCTTCTTTAAAGAACATGGTTAAAATCCCCAAGAATATAGTTTGGAGCCTCTGGGGAAATCGACTGCAACCGCTGTATCACATCAACGATGGTGCTGGAGGCGGAGTCAGCATCCGCTCTTGGGTGAATGTACACAGTCGTTATGAAAAGTTGGGGGAACTTGCGGGGCAGATAAAAGGGGTGTAGCGATACGGACAGAAGCTCCACATTGGGTGTGCAGATGCGCTCTCTGACCGTGACAGATGTGCCGTACTGTTTATAAATGTATAAACATACGCCGCCCCCCTGACGTTTCCCCGTTACTGCTTCCTGCCGATCCGAGCGAAGTGGGGCTCCAAAGCCATCAATCCACAGGTCCACATCCAGGTCATGCGCTGTAAGCCATGTCTCCGTGTGAGCCATGACACGGCATTTCTTGAAGTCCTTCTGATATCGTACAGTCCCTTGAATTTCATCCACTTTATTCCTCAGGGATTGTACGTTCCCCATGATAATGGTAGGAAGAGGAATGCGGTTAAACTGACGCCTCCTCAGATTTAATTTTACGCCTCCACGCTTTCCGCGTTTCCTCCTCTTGTCTCTCTTTTCATCGCTCTGTCCATGGAAATCTCTTAAAATAAAGTCCGGCAGTTGCAGCACAGACCATTATCTGTGTTTAAATGCAGTAACATGTCTCTAGAATACTGTATTCTTCCCGGCATGATCGCGATTGCGCTTACCTCCAAAACAAAGAGCCGGTAGGAAAGAAACAACAGTGCAAAAATGAGGAGAAAATCCATACTGATGGAACCAGGGAGCTCTTCATTATATAGTCCACAAACATTCAAGGACAAAAACGACACAGAGAATTTCGTTAAAACACATTAAAGTGCATAAAAACAGAGACACAGACGTCAAACTTTTTTCACCAGCTGCCGGTCGCTGCGTGCGCATGTGCCAGCACTGCGACTCAGGATTGCTTCGCCCGGTATTTCTTGTCAAAGCTTTGCTTCATCCGTTGTTGTTGTTCGACCACCCTCCCTCTAGGTGAGGGCATCTCTATCATGATAGCGATCGATGGGGATTGTAGTCAGTCCAGGGGAAGGCTCATCTCGCGTCCAAGCATCATTAGGGCCGTGGAACCCTACTGGGCCCAGGTGTCATTAAACTTCTGACAGGATTTGTTTCTACTGTATCTAAGTTTTTCTAATGGAATCAAAGAGAGCACCTCCTTAACCCAATCATTAAAAGATGCTTTTTTGATTTCCAATAACGGAGAATAAGTCTCCATGCTTGAAGTGAAGCAAATGCCATGGAGAAATGCCATTTGCCATGCAAATGCTCGGGGTGTTGTAATAGTAATATTTTCATCAGGAATTCCAAAAATAGCAAGATCTGGATTGAGACTGATTTTTGTATGACAGATGTATGAGAAAACATCAAAAATGACCCCCCCCCCCAAGAAAAAAAAAAAACAAAGATAAAGATGGACATTGCCAAAAACATATGTCCAGTGGTTGCTGGGTTCAGGTGGCATCTGATACAGGTTGGATCAATATTAGGGTAAAACTTAGACCATTTCTGTCTAGTATGATGTAAAACTTTGAATTGAATGAGGCAGTGTCTTAGACAAAAGGATGTAGTGTGAATACGCTGTAAGGCTACTGACTATGTCTTTTCTGTGAGTGGAGATCTGTAGGTCTTCTTCCCAGGCTGTTTTAGTTTTATTTTGAATGATCCTATAAATCCCTGAAACGATACCCTTCTGTGATGTTGTTCATGGGACGTATTATTGTGTGACACGGGTGGTGGCTCCACCTTTCTGGTTCTGCCGCCACCCGAGGTATAAGAGGGCTGTGAGGAAGAGGGGCGGTCTCTTGACCTCCTCTCAGCCTGACGGCAGTGCCTTGTGTTATGCAAGTGAGTTCACAATAAAGTCATGTTCAGTTCAACACTCAATCTTGTCCTAGGCTCCTGTTTTACCAACATAACATTTGGCGACAAGGATAAAAGTATGGATGCGGCAGTTGTTTCGATTCAGCCATTTCTGGAGTTTCCCGGTGAGCCGCCCATCCCTTGGGAGAGGTGGTTCGCTGCTTTCCTAAGTTAAGTAGTGGCATTGGACCTTGGAAGACTGGAGAAGTTGTGGGCACAAGCACTGTTGGTTCACAACTTGGGAATGGAAGGACAATGTACCCTTAGTACCTTAGGCGAGGGTAATAGTTCTGAAGAAGTGGTTGAGCTGATGGCGTGACATTTTCGTGCCCCGGAAAACGTCATTGTCTGGAGGACCCAGTTTCGGCAGAGCTGCCGCCGGACTGGCGAGTCAGTGCAGCAGTATGTGGTAGACCTACGTCAGCGGGCAAAGGACTGTCAGTTTGAGGCGGCAGACAAGCTATCACAGGAGCTTGGTGAGAGAGCGGCACATCACCATTTTGAACCACAGTCGACGGCGCAAGCAGTGGACCTGGACAGCAATGATGGCGCGAAAGATGAAGAATGCACTAATCCTGTAAAGATAAGGTCCACCCCAGGATCGCCCAGGTGTTTGGGTTGTGGGTCCACCAAGCACTGTTATAACGCTAGAGAGTGTCCGGCAAGAGGACGATGCTGCAGCACGTTTGAACTCTTACATCATTTCGCCAGGGCATGATACAGGTTCGAGCAAGGTTGTTTGCAGTGAATCCCCAAGTGATAACGGATGTTCTTTCTGCATGGTGGAGTTGGACGGGGTGATGATGCCATTGCTGGTTTACACGGGAGCGGTGAGATCAGTGTTGGATTGGGAAACTGTGTGGCGTTCCTTCTCTCAGGTTGGAGAAGAGCGGTTGGGCTGTGGTCTGTGGGACTGGCCGGTTCTGTGAATGATGGACGGAGCTGTGTGGGATGAACCTTTGCCTAGTAATCTGGACAATGTGCAGGACCAATTCCATTCAGTCCCGGTGACAGCGCCCAAGTAACCCTAGTTGAGGGAACTGGGCGACATGGTGGGATGCCTATGATGGTGGGTGGCGTTGAGTGGAGGGCCCATTCTGCTCCCAGATTTCGGCTGGAAGGGACTGGAGAGCAGGGGGTTGCAACGGCAATGCTGGTGGTGAAAATGAAAGCGAGTGGGGCAAGACTGGCTGGCATGGTAAAACAATGTGCCACACAGGGACACTGGAAGCCGAGATGAGCTCCTCTGGAGGTCGCTGGTGTGGTCCAACCCAGAGAGGAGGCCCGGTCGAGAGGAGTTCAAGGCAAACGACGAGACGACCAGGGGCAGCTGCAGGTGGTGGCTGCTCGGGAGGAAGGTTACCTTCAGCTATCTGATGACTCATGGGGGCATCTCAATGAGCTGCTGCGCACCAAGCAGGAGAAGGCTGTGTTTGGGCTGCGGTGCGGGCCATCCCTGGGCGTGAAGAGAAGAAGGTGCACCGGAGGGGAACCGTCTGATGGTTTTCCGGGGGGTGGTTCCTCTACTGGGGCAGACTGATGTTTGGGGTGATGTGTTTATTGCATGGTGTTGGTATGAGTAATAATTAAGTTGTTTACTGGGTTTATTAATGGGGGACTAACCTGTTTGTATATATGTTCGTTCTAATAATGGGATTGTTTTTTGTTTTACTGCTTATGTAGGACCACGGCAGTTTTAGTTTAATGGACTGTGTTTAGTAGAGACGGCAGAATAATCTGTCTAGCCATGTGGGGGGTGGCACAGCAGTCCACCTGATCCACCCTAGCCTTAGTTGTTTTGTGTGACTGTTATCAACCTCATTCCTAGGCCTCATGATGCCTTACGTGAATTATAGTAGCAACTTCTGGTACTAGTTTAGAACATATGGTTGTCTGTGGAAAGGGACAATTTTGCTTGTTAAAAAACAATGACTTCAGCATCAGAAATGCGGGAACATGGCCTCTTGCACCTCAAAGCAATAATATAATCATACCACTTCCCATGACTATCAAAGGATGGAAAGATTACCTTAAAAAGTGGCCTCGTACACAGTAGCTCCTTTAGCTAGTGCCGCTGCTAAGATGCTAAAGGTGTAAACAAATGACCCTTGCTGGCAAAATGAGTCACTTTGAGGACATTTTCAAAACTGATTTAACATTATTTCCATATTCTGTATTGAAAGACCTTCAAAATGATATTTAATTTGTAGGTAGTGCACAAAAACTGGCCTGGAAAAAGACGATTTGTTTATATTTTAGCTAGGTTGAAAACTCGCATTCGTTCGGTCGGGAGTTATGTCTTCTGCAAAAACAGGTATTTTTAGAAAATGCAATTTCTAAGCTTTCCAATAATACCAGGCACTCATGGGGGTTTTTTTCCCGGGACTTGCCCTACCAAACAAAGAAAGAGTCATGATTTATGACTTCTCGTTGGCTGTACTCATAATGACGCGGTGTGCATTTCAACCAGCACATCTCCACCACAATAAAGTCGGCTGCATTTTGTTAAAACATGTTGGACATAATCAAATTTACCTTAGAGCAGACGTTCGCCACAACATCATGCTTGGATCTTGTCTGTCACCGTGTGGTGAGAAGCCTCCATTTATTCAGTCTGGCACAACCACGAACACCAGCAAGTACCAGAACAACACAAAAACATTCAAAAAATACAAAAAACTAGAAGAGCTGAAATTAGCTGCCACTTGAGTGCAAAACACGTACAGTATGTGAACTATACATTAAAATGAATTTGAAAATTTTTTATAAACGCTATTTTAAATGCCCCTGTTACTCCACTCTTTCTGACTGATTTAACACTAGGTCAGCCAAAACCGGAAGCTCTGCCCATCATCGTTCCTACAGCAGCACCTCCAGGAATAAGGTGGATAGGCCCTGATATATTTCTGTTTAATTTTATTGCGTGATTCGGGTTCTAATTTGGGGAGGGTGTTGATTTTATGTGTGTTTTGGACCATTTTTTTGGGGGGGGGTGATGTTGTTCATGGGACGTATTATTGTGTGACACGGGTGGTGGCTCCACCTTTCCGGTTCCGCCGCCACCCGGGATATAAGAGGGCTGTGAGGAAGAGGGGCGGTCTCTTGACCTCCTCTCAGCCTGACAGCAGCGACTTGTATTACACAAGTGAGCTCACAACAAAGTCGTGTTCAGTTCAGCACTCAGTCTTGTCCTTGGCTTCCATTTAACCAACATAACACCTTCGTCTCTGGTTCCCAGGCTAATATGGTATCTCAAACGATCTTCTCTGGTGGGTTAGGAAATGTGTAGTGTGCTTTGGCAAAGCTACGAATTTGGAGGTATTTAAAAAAGTGTCTTTGGTAAATTTTTGTTCTAAAAAGAGATATTTTTAATTGGGGATTTTAATGTAAACTGGGACAAAAATAAAGATAGGAAAAATCCCCAAAATATTACAGACCACTTTAGCTTTCATCAATTTATTGATAAACCGACCAGAATCACTAACTGCTCAAAAACCAAAACTGATTTATTGTTCACCAATAGACCTGAAAGAGTCACTCAGACCTAGAACCTTCTAACAGGACTATCAGACCATAATGCAATTTTTTTTTTACACGAAAACTCTCAAAAAAAACAACATTCTAATTTATATAGTAAGACACCTGACAATGCAACCAACCTGGTCTCAGTAAAAAACGTATCTAAAAAAAACGTTTTTGCACCCCTCTAAAAACGTACATACGGAGCCCCCTAAGGGTCATGGGGAGATTTTTTTGGGGGTGGTTACTTTTGTGTTACCTCGCAAACTTTTGCATTCCCACGCAAAATATTTTTGCATTATCTCGCAATAATTTTGCATTCCCAGGCAAAAACTCCTCCTTCTTTCATCTGTGGGGCTCTACAGAAGACACCCGGCTATGGCATGGACCAAACATACCAACGGGAGAGGGTCATTGAATTTTATTTTGAGCTTGGCCTCAAGTACAAAGACATTATATCTGTACTTGACAGCAGGCACAACTTTCGCATAAATGAGAGACAATTGAAGCAAATACTTCCCTTAAAAGGGTTCAGTCGTCAGAAGTCGTGTTCTGAACTATCACTTCTTGTGGATTTTATCAAGGACCAACTGCAGCGGTCAGGTCAACTTCATGGGTACCAATGGATGTTTGCTAAATGCAGGGAACATGGATTCCATGTAAGAAAAGAAGACATACATCTAGTGCTGAATGAATTTGATCCCAGAGGAGTTTTGCTGAGGCAAGCAAGGCGCCTGAGACGAAGAAATTACTTCTCAAAAGGGTCAAATTTCATCTGGCATCTGGACTCCTATGATAAACTGAAGCCATATGGCATTTGTATTAATGGGTGTATTGATGGTTTTTAAAGGAAAATTATCTGGCTTAAAGTGCTGATGACACGTTTTTGATTTCCTCTAATTTTTCAACACATAATACAATATGACGAAATAGGTGGGTCTGTGCAGTTCTAAGTCAAACAGGCTTTTTTTCACGCGGATATCCAACGTTTTCATGAGCGCCACGTCACCCATTGCGTCAGTGGCTGGAAAACCCCTTCGTCTTCACCTTTTGGGATCAGTCTTTATGTTCAATACATGTGCTGTGGTAAATCCTGCACGTAGATCTTCGTGTAAATCCTCGTTATTTACGTGTAAATCCTCCCTCTCCGTGCGATCTTACGCAGGGCATGGAGAGGGAGCATGAAATAACGAGGATTTACGTGCAGGGTTCACCACAGCACATTTAATATAGAACAACAGACAATTCCCAAAAAAGGTGAAGACGTACAAAAAACACAAACACACTTACTGATGGCATTCGGGGGCCGGCATCGCCCAGAGAACGAATGAGAGGAGACGTGTTAGGCACAGGTGCGCCCCAGAGCCGACATCGCTTCAAGGACACACGAGAACCACGACAAACATGGAGAGACTAACGTCGTGAGAGTGCTGAAAATACTGGCAGACTAACAGCACAGATGATAATACTATTGACCAGCAGTGCGTTACTGGCAAACGGCCACTAATATGTACAGGCACTGCTGGTGATGGTGTGATGAGAAGCACCTGACCGGGAAATATAATCAGACGGAGTTTGAATCAGCTGGTGATAATGAGAGAGAGGACATGTCCGGACCAGTGAGATGTCAGCATGGGATCACAGAAAGTAGGTCAAAGCTGCGCGTAAATCCATTAATCCTTCCCCTCCTCGTGCGCTCCTCCTGCCTAAAAGTGCACGAGGAGGCTTATGACAGTTGGAGCTAAAGCGTGTGATGTGGTTTTTCACGGCCCGCTGTTTATCTAAGCCTGCGACACAACGCGAAGGCATAGCCGTAAAATTAAAACAAGAAACCAGAGAAACTGTGAGCTACAAAGCTGCTGTCATTCTAGTTAACAACATCGGAGTCCGTTCTGTCGATTACGTCATTGGGGTGCCGCCCTTAATTTGGTGGGAGGCACCACAGTTCAGTCAGCAGCTGCGGTTTTTTGATGATAACTAGTTTATGCAGGCGCTGTTGTAAATATTATATTGATCATAGACAATGACTTTTGGGTTTACATAACATGCTAAAAAAATTCAAAAACGAGTCATCAGCATTTTAATGTCTACACAACAAACAGTGACCCAAAATTGATAGGCGGGTATTTCATAGAAGCAGTGCAAAGGTTAGAGGGCTGCCCTCGGGTTGTGAGAGGTGATCTCGGAACTGAGAATGGACATGTGAGACGCTTTCAGCGTGTCCTTGTTTCCAATCAACCAGACACAATTGAGAGCTACTTGGAGGGAGTCAGCACAGCCAACCAGCAGATTGAATATTGGTGGGGTTTTCTGGGGAGACAGTGCACACAGTTCTGATTATCCTTGTTCTTAGACCTCCAAGACAACGGATTGCTCAATGGTGGTTTTCTGGACAAAAGCATCCTTCAGTATTGCTTCATCGGTCTAATCATGTAACCAGGGCCATTTCTCACTTTTTGGAGGGGGGGCCTATGGAAAATTGTGGGGGCATATTTTGTGTGAGTGCGTGTGTGTGTGGGGGGGGGGTAATAAATAAACAACAGCATTAAAAGAAATAAACTTGGATCACTGTCTAGATGAACAGCAGTAAATTAAACCATTACTCAGAATAAAAATATAACCAGCATCCATATGAATGATGCATTTTGCAAGAAAAAATTGCACATTTAAATTAAAAGGAAATTTAAAATAAAAAAGTCAAATTTATGAGAAAAGGGTGAAAATTTAAAGTAGCACTATATAACTTTTTTAAACAAGGTAGGAACACTGAAAAACTACAACTATGGTGCTATGACCGCAGTCCCAACAGCCAGTCACAGGGTGCTTTGTGTTTTTGATTACAGTATGGGCAGTGGTGACCTATTGGTTAGAGGTGAACTTCTGACTAAAGGGTTGCTGGTTCAATCCTTCACCAGTAGGATCAGATCTGGGTGGGACAGATAATATGTCAGTGTTTGCCCCACCCTCCTTAACCCCACTGTGGTGCCCTTGAGCAAGGCCCTTAACCCCAACTGCTCCAGTGGAGCTGCTCAGTGGTCACAGGTCAGGCTGTGGTTGGACTGTGCAGCTTCCTGGTGTGAATGTGTAACTGTGTGAGTGTGAAGAGGGCGTTCGTGAAAAAGAGAGGTTGCCTCTCATTGAAACTACCCTGTATAAATAAAGGTTAAATAAAATAAATACAGTTTTGCCCTTACCATAGTTGTAGTCTGCTCAGTGTTCCTACCAAGAATACATCTGTTGCAGGCAATGCAGGCCCACCCAGGCTGTGGGGGAAAATGACATATGATGACATATGACATTCACTCTATCAAAGGTTGATGCACTGTCATGAGGCGAGTGCTGAGATCCCCACCAGACTCGGCCGCATGGCTTTTTCTGCTTATTTACTTATCTGTTGCAAATCATGCCTTTTTGGGTTTATGTTTTAATGTTCTGCTTGCCATCCTTCTGTTTGTGTTAGTGTCATATTTTGACACTAATATTTTGACACGTCCTGAAAGACAGGAAGAGTGAATAGAGGGGAGAAAAGGGAAAACTGCATTAAAAAATTAGGGGAAGGCGAGGACGGCAGAAATCAAAGAGATGGTAATGGATGGAAGAGCAACAGAAGAGGGGTGGACATGAGTAAAGGGCGGCATGGGAGAGAGAAAGTAAGTTGAGCGGGAGAAACGTGTGGAATGGGAGAAAGGGGGAGGTGGAGGGATCAAGGAAAGAGGAGGGGAAAATTTCAGGCTATATAAAATCAAAACTGTTACTTTGATGTTTATTTGAATTCTATGTACGGTCCTTTCCTAACATATTTTGGATTTTAAACAGGATGAGCTGGATGACACTGCACAGGTGTGGAACACACACCCCATCAGACCATCAGAAAACATCAACGTCCCCAATGGTCAGCCCATTGTCATGTATGCTTTACCTGAACTCTACAGGACAAGAGATTTCCTTTGCCCTGTTGAAGATGAGCATGTTCAGCTATGCAAAACTGAATGTTCCTTCCATCTGACCATACCATGTGATCCAGATGTTTATGAACTGTGCAGTATTATTATGAAAGAGTCCCATCTGATTCCACCGACAGATCCACATCAAGCTGTGAACTTGTACATACATCTTAGAGAGGCCATTACTGCATCTCTGTAAAGCCTCACATATCCAGTGTATAGGAGAAATTAATGTAACGCTTTAGTTGAATCAGACATTAAATTAGGGCTGATCAAATCAGTTCCAGTACAAAATCAGTTTACATTTTTCACTGCTGTCATCTCCCATGAACTGAGATTTATTCAGCATATAAAGAATCGGTACTTAATCAAAATGTTGCCATGCTATAGGTTAGTTTTTTTTTTTATTGTGGTGAATTGATCAAAATGCCACATAAATAAACCTCAGCAGAGGTACCTTAAAGTAACACATATTAAAAGTGAACCTGAATATGTAACATTTAGAATAATTTTTGAGACAGTACTAAGTTGGCACAAAATCACAGTTCTATTTAAACAAAAATGTTAAATTGTTGCATTTTGTTTATCTTATTGTTATGAATAGAAAAGCTTTGGTTACAACTGTTGTTCAGACTAGGCTTTAAAATGACTCAAATGTAAATTTGGCATCACTTCTCATTTTAAAACCATGTAGAGCATGTGTTGTTGAACTGGGACTATAGACTGAATATTAAAGGTGCACATTGTCACAGTAAGGTCACCTATTGCTTTTGCAGTGACTGATGGGTAGAGAGCAGGGGGCTCTGTGACATAATGCACGGCTCAGGAGACACACACGCAGGCTCAGAGTAGCTCAAATAGCTTTATTAACAACAAGGGTGTATGAATGTGTGTCTGCGAGATGTAAATGTGTTGGTGGTGGCGTCTGCTTCGGGCACAGAGGCAGGAGACCGTACAGCAGGACAACCCTATGGGAAAAGCACAGGGAGAAGGGTGACGGGCACACACCAACACAGGAGATGTACAAGTTAGAGAGGAGCTTACTTGGAATGGGCAGGTGGCTGGCACAGCAAGGACGAGGTCCGTTAGACAGCAACCTGGAGAGCCCGGTGCAGCAGCGAGGGAAAGGAGACGGAGAGGAATGGTCCGCCGCCGGGAAATCCACCTGTGCACAGGGGAGCAGACTTGGAGAGGAAAAAGGTAAGGGCTTCTTACCGCGATGCTTGCTGAAGTGTAAGAGGGAACTCACAGCAATCCAGCGAGTGAAGTCTGACAGCTTCAGGCCGAAGCCCAGGGCGAGGCGGCTTAAATCCCTCGCCGCTGATGATGTGCAGGTGTGCGTGCAGCTGGCGCCGCTGATGAGCAGCGCGGCGTGACAGTACTCCCCCCTCTAGCAGCGCCTCCTGGCGATGGTTTCTCCGGGTGCGCTCGGTGGAACTCAGTAATGAGGGATGGGTCCAACACAAACGACGAGGGTACCCACTGCCGATGTTCAGGCCCATAGCCCTCCCAGTCCACCAAGTACTGCAAACCACGACCCCGGCGCCGGGAGTCCAGGATGGAGGAGACAGGCCAGGCCGGATGGCCATCAATCATCCGGGGCATGGGTTGCGCAGCAGGAGGAGGGCAAAGGGGGTCGGAGACTGCCAGCTTCACCTTGGATACGTGGAAGGTGGGATGGATGCGGAGGGAGGGGGGAATAGCTACACGCACAGCCACCGGGTTGATAATCCTGGTGATGGGGTATGGGCCCATAAAACGCTGTGCCAGCTTCCTCCTCTCGCCCTTTAAAATTACGTCCTGGGTCGACACATAGACACGCTGACCAACTTGGTACGCTGGGGCAGGTCTTCTGTGCCGGTCCGCCATGGCCCTGTTGCGCTCCGCCGTGCGTAAAAGCGCATTGCGCGCTGACGCTCAGATGGAGCGGAACTGCCTGAGATGCACCCGAACTGAGGGGACAGTTACCTCACTCTCCTGCGCTGGGAACAGCGGGGGGTCGTAGCCCAGGGACGCCTTAAAGGGGGAAATCCCTGTAGCAGAAGAGCGAGCGGTGTTGTGGGCATATTCAACCCAGGCGAGGTGGCTACTCCAGGACGTAGGTTTGGATGCCGTGACGCAGCGGAGCGCAGCCTCCAGCTCCTGGTTGGTCCGTTCACACTGCCTGTTGGTTTGGGGGTGATGGCCAGAGGAGAGGCTCACCTTGGCTCCCAGGGCGTTGCAGAATGACCTCCAAACCTCTGAGGAAAATTGGGGCCCCCGGTCCGAGACCACGTCCACCGGAATCCCGTGCAGCCTGACCACGTGTTGGATAAGGAGGTCCGCCATCTCCAGGGCAGTTGGAAGACCTCGTAGGGGGATGAAGTGTGCCGCCTTGGAGAAGCGGTCCACGATGGTCAGGACGGTGTCGAAGGTGTTTGAGACTGGGAGTCCGATGACGAAATCCAGGGCGATATGCGGCCAGGGCCTGCCAGGGACGGGCAGAGGCTGGAGCAAGCCCGCTGGGGGGGCATTACCTGATTTGCTGGTGGCACACACTGGGCAGGCCCGGGCGTAGCGGGCAGCGTCCCTCCGCAGGCCCGGCCACCAGAAGGACCGTTGGAGGAGGTCGATCATCCGGGAGGAACCAGGGTGGCAGGTTAGCTTGGACGTATGCAACCAGTGGATGACCTCCCCCCGAACCGTGGATGGCACGAACAGCCTCCCCTCCGGTCCGCCGCCAGGGTCAGGTTCCACTTCCTGCGCCTTCCGGATCTTGCTTTCTATGTCCCAGGTGACGGCTCCCATGACGCACGACCTGGGTAGGATGGTGTGGACCGTGTCCTCCAACTCCTCAGGGGCAAATTGCCTAGAGAGGGCGTTGGGCAGGCCGTTCTTGGAGCCAGGCCGGAAGGTGATGTTGAAGCGGAACCTGGCAAAGAACAAGGACCAGCGCGCCTGGCGGGCGTTCAGACGCTTGGCAGATCTCAGGTACTCCAAGTTCTTGTGGTCCGTCAGGACCACGAACGGCAGGTCCGACCCCTCTAGCCAGTGACGCCACTCCTGCAGCGCGAGCTTGATGGCGAGGAGCTCTCTGTCCCCCACGTCGTAATTCCGTTCCGCCGGGGACAAGCGCCGAGAGAAGAAGGCGCAGGGCCGTTTGACTCCATCATCTGGCGACCGCTCGGATAGAACCGCCCCCACTCCTGTGTCCGAAGCGTCCACTTCCACGATGCACTGCAGCGCTGGGTTGACTTGGCTAAGGACCCGGGAGGAGGAGAACTCCGCCTTCAGCGCCTGAAAAGCAGCCGCGGCCTCTTCGGTCCACCGGAACGGGACCTTAGGGGACGTGAGGCGGGTCAGCGGGCCGACGACGGTGCCAAAATTAGGGACGAAGCGGCGGTAGAAATTTGCAAACCCGATGAATTGCTGCACCTGTTTTCTCGATGCAGGTGTGGGCCATTCCACCACCGCCTTCACCTTCACTGGGTCCAGAAGCACCTGGTCGTGGGAGATGATGAACCTGAGGAAGGATGTTGTCTTAGCGTAGAATTCGCATTGTTTGGCCTTCACATACAACCGGTTCTCCAGCAGTCTTTGGAGGACCCGCCTCACATGGACCCGGTGCTCGTCCCTGGATTTGGAGAAGATGAGGATGTCATCCAGGTAGACGAACACAAAAAGGCCAATAAAATCCCGGAGGACGTCATTAATTAGGCGCTGAAAGACGGCTGGAGCGTTGGTCAACCTGAACGGCATCACCAGGTACTCGAAGTGGCCGTTCGGGGTACGGAAGGCTGTCTTCCACTCATCTCCCTCCCGGATCCGGACGAGGTGGTATGCGCTGCGTAGATCCAGCTTGGTGAACCAAGTCGCCCCCTGGAGGAAGTGGAAGGCGGTGTCCATGAGGGGCAGGGTGTAGCGATCCTTCTCCGTAATGTCATTTAGGGCGCGATAGTCGATGCAAGGACGGAGGGAACCGTCCTTCTTGCCCACGAAGAAGAATCCGGCCCCCAATGGTGATGACGAGGGACGGATAATCCCAGAACTCAGCGACTCCTTGAGATAGGCGTTCATGGTCTCCTTCTCCGGTGCCGACAGACTGTAGAGTCGCCCAGAGGGTAAGGGTGCTCCCTGGCGGATGTTTATTGAGCAGTCGTAGGGTCTGTGTGGAGGAAGAGACATCGCCTTGGACTTGTTGAATACCATACCCAGGTCGTGAAATTCCGATGGCACCAGGGATAGGTCCGGGGGCGCAGCGTCCGTCGGTGTTGGGGAAGAGGACGGAGAACAGGCAGCGGACAGTAAACAGGTGCTCAAACAAAAGGTGCTCCATGCCGACACCCTGGCGGACTTCCAATCCAAGACGGGGTTGTGGAGGCGTAGCCAGGAGTACCCCAGGATGACGGGCGACACAGAGTTGGGAAGGACATAGAAAGTTATCTCCTCCCGGTGGTTCCCAGAGATGATAACAGGAACGGGGACGGTCTGATGTGTTACTCTCCCCAGGGAGACACAGGAGAGGTTGACCAGGGAGAGAGGAGTTCTTAGTGCCTGGCAGCGGATGCCCAAACGGGTTGCCAGGCTTTGTGAAATAAAACTGCCTTCTGCGCCCGAATCCACCAGTGCGTGAGTGAGATGCCCAGTGGAGTTGTGGCAAAATCGGACGGGCAGCTTCAATTGGGTGAGGGGGCTTAACCGATTGATGTCCGCGAGGCCCGCTACAGTGACTCGCGGACCCCGCCGTTTGGCTTCTGTGGACAAAGCTCCACCGTGTGCTGACTGTCCCCGCAATACATGCAGAGATTCAACTCACGGCGGCGTTGCCTCTTCGCAGGGGGGAGCTTTGTCCAGCCCGTCACCATCGGCTCCGTCACCATCGGCTCCGACTCCTCGGGGCGCGATGGTGGCGGCGTCGCCAGGGGGCGAGCTTGGAACTGGCGCGACGAGGCTCCACGAGGGCGAGAAGAAGACGACTTCCGCCCCAAGGAGCGCTCGCGCAGCCTGTTATCCAAACTGATAGCTAGAGATGTTAGCTCCGCTAGAGTCTCCGGGATGTCCCGCCCAGCCAGTTCATCCTTCAGATCATCGTTGAGACTGCGGAGGAAAAGGCCGCAGAATGAGCGTTCATCCCAGCCCATTTCCTCCGCCGCTACCCGGAAGTCGATCGCATAGTCCGCCGCCGACCGGCTCCCCTGCTGGAGGCTGAGAAGCCGATCGACCTGGACTGTCTCGGTACGAGAATGATCAAAGACCTCCAGGGATCGTCTCACGAATTGGTCATAAGTGAGGGTGGCATAACTGGGCCTCGCCATTACGGCGTAAGTCCAGGTTAGTGCTCGCCCCTCTAGGAGATTCCCAATATAACCAATTCGGCTATGATCTGAAGGAAAGTCTCCGGGCACACGGTGAAACACGGACTCACACTGCATTATGAACCCCCGCGCTCCACCGAGCTTACCGCTAAAGCGGGCGGGGGTCGGAATGGGCGTGAGCCGAGTCAGTGCTCCCGGAGCCTGCTGGACGGCCGCTGGAGCAGCAGGAGCCGCGCCACCCTGACGAGCCGGGGGGAACGGCTGTTGGGGGTCCAAGCGGTCCAATCGGTTAGTTATACTAATCAACTGATTGAGAATCACCTGTTGCTGGTAAGCTATTTGGTCCACTCGAGCCTCGAGAGTGGTAAGTCGGCGTGTGAGCCCGCCATCTGCCGAGCCGCTCTGCTGAAGCCGTACTGACATAATGCACGGCTCAGGAGACACACACGCAGGCTCAGAGTAGCTCAAATAGCTTTATTAATAACAAGGGTGTATGAATGTGTGTCTGCGAGATGTAAATGTGTTGGTGGTGGCGTCTGCTTCGGGCACAGAGGCAGGAGACCGTACAGCCGGACAACCCTATGGGAAAAGTACAGGGAGAAGGGTGACGGGCACACACCAACACAGAAGATGTACAAGTTAGAGAGGAGCTTACTTGGAATGGGCAGGTGGCTGGCACAGCAAGGACGAGGTCCGGTAGACAGCAACCTGGAGAGCCCGGTGCAGCAGCGAGGGAAAGGAGACGGAGAGGAATGGTCCGCCGCCAGGAAATCCACTTGTGCACAGGGGAGCAGACTTGGAGAGGAAAAAGGTAAAAGCTTCTTACCGCGATGCTTGCTGAAGTGTAAGAGGGAACTCACAGCAATCCAGCGAGTGAAGTCTGACGGCTTCAGGCCGAAGCCCAGGGCGAGGCGGCTTAAATCCCTCGCCGCTGATGATGTGCAGGTGTGCGTGCAGCTGGCGCCGCTGATGAGCGGCGCGGCGTGACACTCTGATTATCAAACAGCCAGCTTATAACAGCTGATCAGTATCAAGGTGGGTAAAAGACTGAATATGCCTTGTGGTCCTGTGTACTCTGAACAGAGTCCACAATGCTGAGTAATAACTTTTATTCAGTAAGAAGGTAGTGACTGACTACAAAATCGGCATTATTTCTCATATTCCTGTAATAGTGCTATGCCTTTTTAAGCCTAAAATAAACTTCCCTGATATTGTTCTTCTATTAAGACAAAGCAAAGGGGTCTCATACCTTTGACGTGTCTCAACTGTCATCTGCAGTCTTCAGAAAGTGTCGTCTGACGTCTGTGATGTGTCATAACAGCTGTTTTATCCTTTCTGGAGGCGTGACCGACCTGACAGATTTGATCCGCCAGGTCAGTCATGCCCCCTGCCGTGCGATGGTCTGTAGAGGAGAGAGTCCCAAGTGTGCGAGAGCATGAAGGCTCTATCATCTCAGTTCATGGTGTTGTGGGCTCGCTTCCTTATTTTAGTTGCTTATTTGATCCAGTGTTTGTTTGTTGTCTTCTGATCCAATTGGATCTGATCCAAATGGTCTTCTGATCCAATTAAAAATAGGGCACCAAATTGTCAGTCTGAAAAATAAGTGCAAAATTAATTTTATTACAGTATACCTACACATTAACTACCATTTCCCCAAGAACTACACTGAATTTAAAATGAACAAATTCTTGGAACTTTTTCAACTTTGTAGAAAATTTTTAAAACTTTGAATAAAGGTATTTTATCCTGTGTGTTAAACATTATCTCAACCCTGAGAGTTAACATATTAATGTATAAAATGCAGATACTTTTTGAAGGTCAATATTGAAAATATTAAAATGTATCCCGCAATAAAATTTCACTCTAAAGTACAATTTTGGTTGTGACTTGATAATATGGAGTAACTCATTACGACACACCTCAGAGTAATAAAGTGTCTACTAAAAAGCTGACTTTACCTTTTGAATATTTAACAAACCATTATTTGTCTGAAGAAAATACAACAATCTGAAAACACATTCCTACTATTATAATCCAAATCATTTCATATAGAAACTGACAGTAATAACTATTTACTAAAACACAAAAGAAGAAAAATGATTTCAATAAAATAAAATAAATTCATAAAAATGAGTACAGATGCTGTCAGTTCTGGTAAGTAAATGTATTAATGTTTGAACAAGCACACAAACAGTTCCTAACTAATAACTAATAACACAGCTGTTGATATTTTAACACAACTGAACAAAATTTAAAAATGGAAATCAATTCAAATTAATAACAAAGGTAACTTAAAGACTGTGACCAAGTGTTTTTGTTTAAAGAAAAGAAAAAAGCTTGAGAAAATGTAGTTGAATAAACAACAAGTTTCTAACCACTCAAAAAAGATGTTGCTTTTAGATGTAATTTTTAATCAAACAATGCAAGAACAAAAACAGTTTCATGTTCATTCTTAAACACAACAATACTTCAGTTTTTACTTAGGAAGAACTCCAACCTGTATTTGTAACTTTTTTTTATATAACTGATTTTTATTCACCACTTTCATGTGTCTTACCATATATAGATGACCACCTAATCAGAACCTTCTTAAATAGACTTGCGCTGGAACTCAACAAATGCTCAAATTGAATGGCTGCTGTACATGTAGAGATGAGAATTTAGGAAAGATTTTGCAGTGGTCCCTTGTTTTGTTGTTTGTTTGTTTTTTCTGGAGCTGTAGTGCACAGAGAATGTTAGTGACATGTTTCGAGACTCAGTAAGCAGACACAGACTCAGAAGTGAACTCAATTATCTTTATTGTGTAATGAGTGCGTGCGTGTGTGCGTGTATGTGTAAATGTAGCAGCCGGGGCAAGCAGAGCACCGTATAGCCTGGCAACCCTATGGAGGAGCAGAGACAGGGAGGATTAGTGTCAATACTCAGGAGGTAATGTACAGTTATGTTTGGGTCTTACTGTCGATGAGATGGTGAGCAGCTCAGGCTTGGCCCCAAAGGCTCCGGCCAGCATCTACAGGCCCAGTTGCAAATGGAAATAATGGAGGAGTTGTAGAAGTGTAGTGTTGGCTCCGGTCTGCCGCCAGGAGGGAGAAGTCTGCCTCCATGGATTTCCACCTGTGCACAGGGGAGCAGAGCGTAGGATAGTGATGCAGGAGAAGATGGCTTACTTGTTGTGGGGGAGTGAGAGCTCCCAGACGAACGACGAGGGATAACAGGCCTCTCTCGAAAACCACGATGAAGAGGAGGAACCTCTGGAAGATGACGACGAAGAGAAGAGAACTCTGGAGGAAGACAAAGTGGTGTGCTGGTCTCATCAGACCAAGGAGAAAGACGACTCCATGCTGACCTGCGGGCAACATGGCTTAAATAGCTCCGTTAATGAGAGAGAGCAGGTGTGCACACAGCTGTGGAGAATCAGGCAGGCAGAGTGAATCATCACAGTTAGAAAATAGTAGCTGGCGGGAATGTTTAAGTAAATGTATTTTGTATTCTTTAATGAATGTCTTTCATAGATCTTATATTACATCCATTAGGAAGAAGTTTTCAGATTGAACATTATCAAATTCTGTTCTGAATTCTGGGTAGGAGCTGTAAGTAGAGGAAACATCAATGGTAGCACCACATGTGTGAGCAACAGGCCTTCTTCCAAAGCCAGATTCAGCATTGAAGGTGACTTTAATCTGTTTTGTGCATAGCACAGAGGATCCAGTGTAAAAACACAAAAAACTTTCCAACTTGCGTTGGTCTACATTTTTGATGTATCTCTTCAAGTAACTGAATATTGTTTGCTCCTTCTGTGACTGAACAACTGACTCTGTTTGAAGCATTTCAGCTACCTTCTTATTTGTTGGCTTTTTGGACTCATACAAATACAGTACATCAGCTTGATGATGCAAACTTACAGTAGCTGTACATTTCTCAGGCTGCAAGAAAAACAGTCAATTATGTATTTGGGTTCTTGTAGTATGGCTTTGTGTGCCATTGCTTCAATGGCTACCTTTAAGGTTTGCTCAGAAGGGAGGTAATGTGAACCCAATCGTGAGAACAAGTCAAAAAAAATCCTCCTTTTCTGTCTTGTCCAGTGTTCCCTGAAGTGCCTTGTCAAGAGTAATCCACTCACCATCAGATAAGTAATTAGAGAAAGATGAGTAATGCAGGATGCAGGCAAAACAAATGCCTTTGACAGTCTTACCAGAATCATACCATAGTCCACGAGTCCCTTTGCCCAAATCCTTCCAAGTGCTTGCCACTGAGCCTCTGAAAAATCAGGTCTGAGTCTTGGTACTCTTTGCTCTTCCCCTTTGCAGTTTTCCAGGAAACATTCCCAGAAAGCTGTGTAAACTTCTCTAGAAACACCACTGTCATCAACGGCCATCTCATTTCTGAACTCCATCTTTAATTCCATGTTGATTATATTTTTGTGAGAGAGAACTTCCAGGAGATCCTCCACAATCATAACTTGGCGAATGTGTGCATACCTTGTCTCTTTGGAATTTTGTGGTCCCTCAAGAGAAGAAGCTGGCAGAGAAAAGATTCCAGCTGCCGCAGGCACACTGACCACTGGAATATTAATCTTGGGAGCCTAAACATTAAAAAATACAACACATACAAAATGTGATGAGTATCCAAAATAATGCATAACCTGAAGACATTACAGCTTTTGGCGGGAGCATTTTTCCTCATACAGAAGAGCCAGTGTATTCTAGTTCACATGTTGATGTACAGGGGGTTATACTTTTATGACAGTGTACAGATTAGAATGTATCTGTCAGGCTAACAGGTGGGAAAAGTTATCTAGAAATCCTGCAGGTTTATGGAGAGTTGTAATGAATTCTCCCTTAAAAAGTAGAAGGACTGACTGTTAAAACTGATGTTTAACTGCCAGACCATCACTGTTTGGAAGGATTTTACTTTGAAATAAAACAGTGACTGGATTGATGTGGACATTGCAGGACATTCAAAATCCAGAATATAATGTGTTATTTTTTCCAAGATTGTGATGGTAATTTACATGCATTCAAGAACATTTGCATTATGACCATTACATAATGTTAAGTATAAATTTATTACCTAAATATGTGAGGCTCAGTCTTTTAACACAACTGTCATGGCCCAAAAAAATAAAAAAAGAAAAGGAACATGTGTGGCGGTTTGATTTAACCCCCACAACAGGCTAAAGACAATCACCTCACATTCTGGTTGTTTCTGCTACAGTCTGTCGGTTATGCATGTCACTGCTTTGAGTTAATGTATCATCCACGTGTTATCCATGCATTGTGCTCATGCATCCTGTCTGTTCCTTTGATATGCAAATGCCAGATTGACTGCTGTGAAGGTCCTTTGATCTATTGTTTGAGTTGGGTATAAATGCTGTGCCAAGTTGTGATTCTGCCTCTCACTCTGACTACTGCATCTTGATTTCTGTACTGTGCTGAGACACACACGTGTCTCCTCTTGGAGAGCTGAAGGAATGAAGCGGCAGCCTGCTCAAGCCATGGGCTGCAGCCGAGTTCTGATGAAGGCGGGTGATAATAAAACTATTTAAAAATCCAACGCTGCCTTTATTCCATCATCCTCTTCACATGATATTTTAACTGGCAAGTTAGTGGAGTTGCAGCATTAGATTTAGGGAGATAGTGACATGGTTAGTGACCCAGGAGACAGACGCTGACACGAGTTGATAACAGACAATTATCTTTTATTAATAAAGTGTGAGTGTAGTGTGTGAATGGATGAACTCAGAACTCAGAAAAGATTTATTGCCAAGTACATTCACAGTAAACAACTGATAAACATAAGAGGGATTTGACTTGACACTGAGAACGACATAATTGACATTTTCAGTGACGCGGCAGCGTCAGTGACGCGCCTGTCAGCAGACGGGGAACAGGAAGCGGGGGGGGGGGGGGGAAAGGATAACACAATAGGAGAGAGAAAAAAAGCATTGTTTGTCAGAATATAGGTCATAAATGATCAATATTATGATTACAAGAAAAAAAGCTCTCAATGCACAAGTAGCAGACAATAGAATCTATACAAAGACACAAAGAGAGCAGTGAATGAATAATCTTCACATCAGTATCGTGAGTCAGTGTGAGTGAGGTGTTGAGTGAGGGTGTTTATATCAGCTAAGAACAACAAAGTCTCTTCAGCAGGAGTTGTTATGTCTAACCGTCTGGCAAAGGCATGTGTCCTTGGCACAGCAGATGGTATAGTTTGCCAGACAGCTGGCTGTCCATGAGAGTCAAATGCTGCTCACATGTTTTGAAAACAAAAAAACTGCAGATAATCTGGAGGACTGTGACTGTGAGGGCAAGTCGAATGAATCGAATAGTGCTGACTTCAGAGAAAAAATTTTATATTCTCTTACAGATTCAGTACTTAAATCCTTCATGGCGAAGGGGAGAGAACTAGAAGAGGTTGAGTGCTGGGATTGCTTACTTGGCTTGGCTTGGCTTGGCGTGCGCTTCTTGACTTGTGGTCGAGATCTCGGCGCATTACATGGTAAGGATGACAGACAGCTCCGTGTCGAGGAGTCCGGGGGTCGAGCTTTTAAAGCCCGCTGATTGCCACCTGCTGGAGTGAGCGCAGCTGAAGATGATGATAATGATGACGGCCTAGCGGCCATCGGCCCGCCTGGGCCGATGATGACGTCTTCCCAGTAGCGCACTGAGCGCAGGCCCGGACATAGTTGTTAACGTCCTTCCTCAAACCTGGCCACCAAAAAGTCCTCTGGAGGAGGTCAGTGGTTCGACCCACACCCGGATGACACGCCAGTTTAGATGCGTGGCCCCACTCAATTACCTGGCCTCTGACAGAGCGAGGAACGAACAGGCAACCCGGGGGCCCCCCACCCAGATCAGGCTCCACCTCCTGTGCTCTTCTGACCTTGTTGCAGATTCCCCAGGACAACGCACCCACCACACAGGAGGACGGCAGGATGGTCTCCTCCTGCTCATCAGAGGATGGCACGTCAAACTGCCTCGAGAGGGTGTCAGGCTTACCATTCTTGCTTCCCGGCCGGTATGTGATGGTGAAATTAAACCGGCCGAAGAAAAGAGACCAGCGGGCCTGACGTGCGTTCAACCGCTTTGCCGTCCTGAGATACTCAAGGTTGCGATGGTCAGTCCAAACGACAAACGGCTGGGCAGCCCCCTCCAGCCAGTGCCTCCATTCCTCCAGGGCGAGTTTCACGGCCAGCAGCTCCCTGTCTCCAATGCTGTAATTTCTCTCAGCGGGCGTCAGGCGATGTGAGAAGTATGCGCAGGGCCGGCTCTTACCATCCGTCAGTGAGCGCTGACAGAGTACGGCCCCAACCCCTGAATCCGAGGCGTCCACCTCCACCAGACACTGCAGCTCCGGGTCCACCTGGGTCAACACACGGGCCGAAGCGAACTCCTCCTTCAGTCTCCCGAACACCATGGCAGCCTCCTCACTCCAGCGAAAAGGGACCTTCCGGGATGTGAGTGCAGTCAGGGGTCGGGCGATGTTCCCAAAGTTAGGCACGAACCGCCGGTAAAAATTGACGAACCCCAGGAGCCCCTGCAGCTGCTTCCTAGACGTGGGTGTGGGCCAGTCCGTCACCGCCTTGACCTTATCCGGGTCAGGAAGCACCTGATTTCGAGCAATGATAAACCCGAGGAAGGAGGTCCGGTCCATGTGGAATTCACATTTCTCTGCCTTGACTAACAGCTGGTTCTCCAGGAGGCGCTGCAGAACCCACCGAACATGCACCTGGTGCTCCTCCAACGTGCACGAGAAGATGAGAATATCATCGCGGTACACGAAGACGAAGGAGTTGAGGAAGTCCCGGAGAACGTCGTTGATTAGGCGCTGGAACACCGCCGGAGCGTTGGTTAACCCAAACGGCATCACCAGATATTCGAAGTGGCCGCTTGCGGTCCGGAAAACTGTCTTCCACTCATCGCCCTCTTGAATTCGCACCAGGTGGTAGGCGTTCCACAGATCCAATTTGGTGAACCAGGACGCCCCCTTGGAGAGAGTCAAAGGCAGTGTTCATCAGAGGAAGTGTGTATTTGTCCTTGACTGTAATCTCATTGAGGCCCTGGAAGTCTATGCAGGGACGCAGTGAGCCGTCCTTCTTCCCCACGAAGAAGAACCCTGCACCCACGGCCGAGGATGAATGACGAATGATACCGGATGCCAGAGACTCCTTAATATATGTATCCATAGCCTCGCGCTCCGGGGCTGACAGGCTGTATAGGCGGCTTGCCGGGAGAGGGGCCCCAGCCTTGAGGTTAATTGCGCAGTCATACGGACGATGAGGGGGAAGTGACAGCGCCCGTGACTTGCTGAAAACCGGACCTAGGTCGTGATAGACGTCAGGTACCTTGGACAGGTCCGGGGGAGGCGTCGAGGGTGGAAGCATCGGAACCGAGGGGGCACACGCCGCCGACTGGAGGCAGGCACTCAGGCAGAACGAGCTCCACGCCATGATTCTCCCACCCTGCCAGTCAAAAGTGGGGTTATGTAGCCGCAGCCAAGGATACCCCAGGATGACGGGTGAAGAGGAGATGGGCAGAATTAGGAACCGTATTTCCTCACGGTGATTCCCAGAGACTATTATGGACACAGGGGCCGTCTGGTGGGACACTGATGTCAATGACGTCTTGGACAGGGTGACAAGATTGACAGGGGGGTGTAAGGGCTGACAGCTGAGGCCCATCAGGGTTGCCAGGTCTCTGGAGATGAAATTCTGCTCAGCTCCAGAGTCAACTAAGGCATGTGTGGTGTGTTCCTTGCGCTTGTGGAGTAGCCTAATGGGGATGTGGCAACTGGTGAGGGGTTTTTCCTGATCTTTGTTCGTGAATCCCCCTACTGTGATCCGCGGACCTCCCCTTTTTAACCGGTTCGGGCATTCAGCCACCCCATGTGACCTGTTACCACAGTAGAAACACAACCCCTGCTCCCTGCGGCGCTGTCTTTCAGCCGCTGTAATTCCCGATTGCCCCACAATCATGTCCTCCTGCTCCGGAAGTTCCTCTGACGAGGGTAGAGCGAGGAGGGAGGGCCTAACTGAACGAGGGCGAGGTTGACTTGAACGGGAAGCTGTTCGCTGTTCAGCCGCTCGCTCCCTTAGCCTACTATCTAAGCTGATGGTGAGGGAGATTAACTCCCCTAACCTGTCTGGTTTGTCCCGTGCCGCTAGCTCATCCTTCAACTCAGGGCTCAGGCTGCGGAGGAAGATTCCACAGAGCGCTGGTTCCTCCCACCCAACTTCAGCAGCTAATACCCGGAAGTCAACAGAATAATCGGCGGCAGACCTGCTGCCCTGCCGGAGGCTTAGCAGCCATTCGGTTAGCACCGCGCCCCGGTCTACATGATCAAACACTTCCATGAACTCTGCCACGAACTGCTGGTAAGTCAAAAGTGGATAGCTTGGTTTGGCCATGATGGTATAAGCCCAATCTAAAGCTCTACCCCCCAGTAGGTTGATAATATATCCAATTTTGTTTAAATCTGTGGCAAAGTCCCCTGGGACGCGGAGAAACACTGACTCGCATTTCAACAAAAACCCTCGTGCCTCCCCGAGTTTTCCATTAAAACGGGCAGGGGTTGGCATGAGTGTGAGGCGATGTGCAGACGGTGGGTTTGTCTGGCTAGTAGCGGCAGCTGCGGAAGCAGAAGACGCCCCACTGGCCCGGGGGAACGCCTGATGTCCTTCCAGGCGGTCCAGCCGGCTGTTAACTTGTGTTAATTGGTTTAGAATTACCGTCTGTTGGTGGGAAATCATATCAACTCGGGCGCTGAGAGTGTTTAAGCGGCGCGACAGCGCGCTGTCTGCTGGGTCATCTTGACGGAGTCGTACTGACATGGTTAGTGACCCAGGAGACAGACGCTGACACGAGTTGATAACAGACAATTATCTTTTTTTAATAAAGTGTGAGTGTAGTGTGTGAATGGATGAGTGTGTGGTCGTCTGGTCACTGGAGCTGAGCACGTCTTGTGGCAACCTGGCAACCCTGGAACATACAAGCACAAATGATTACTGCTGCTCAACAGCGATAGAGACTTTGTGCTGGTGATGCTTACTTGCAGGTCCCACAGTGTAAGTCTTGCTGGCTCCTTGTGCCCGTGAGTTGTAGTGCTGGTGGTGCCCGGTGTAGCAGGGGTGAGGAGGAACTCCGAGGCGGAGGGGATAGCGCCCCGTCAGCTGATAAGGATTGTCCACCACCTGGGAGGTCCACTTGTGCACAGGGGAGAGAACTAGAAGAGGTTGAGTGCTGGGATTGCTTACTTGGCTTGGCTTGGCTTGGCGTGCGCTTCTTGACTTGTGGTGACTTGAGATCTCGGCGCATTACGTGGTAAGGATGACAGACGACTCCGTGTTGAGGAGTCCGCGGGTCGAGCTTTTAAAGCCCGCTGATTGCCACCTGCTGGAGTGAGCGTAGCTGAAGATGATGATAATGATGACGGCCTAGCGGCCATCATGACAGATAGAAAGAGAGAACACAGATGATGCTGCCATCAACTACTTCAGTGCATTTCTAAAAGACAAAACTTGACTTCAAGCTATATCAAATAATTTAAACACTTACCTGTAAAGCATCAGCACCATTTTCCTCCAACTGGTATTATGTCCATGGAAGGGTTGATACAAAGTCGTCATCACGGTCTACAGATTATGTTCCAACATGCACCACTCCTGAGTCTTCAAGCAAATCTTCACTGTCATTGGTTGGCATCATTGGGACTTCGAGCACAACATCATGGTATTCAATGTCATCATCTGTGATAAAGTAATGGACTGTATTTCCATTCCCTGATGTATCTGGTGTAGAATGGAGAACTGGATCAAAGAATGTTTCATCATCTGGATGCTTGTACTAGACTGGACTCTGGACCTCAACTTTATCTGGTGTAGCATCCTGAACTGGGTTCTGGGATGCTATGTCATCAGTGACCAAGTGTTGCAGTGGACTCAAGTGTTCTTCAGCTTGTGGTGCTGGGCTTTGTCCCAGGCTTGTCAGAGCTGCAGTTGCATTGGTAGAATGGTTGTGTTGATCAGACAGTCTGAAATTGTTAGGACTCTCTTATTAAAAGAACAAAATATACAAGTGTGCATTTGTTTTTCCACTACAGTTGCACAGTTGCATCTAAAATGGCATAAGAATCACAGTTTTTTGCCCACCGGTTCAGTAAAATCAACTCTAAATCAATTAAACCAGTATTTTATAATCTTTGGTGTTATTTTAGAGTATTTCCTGTTGCTTGAAATAGTGATCAGGTTGATTTCATGTGCTTGTTTCTATCTCACTAGAGTGCATGGACCTGAAACCAGAGTAACTTCTGATTCATAATGACTCAAAGCAGTCAAGAAAAAAAAAAAAAAAAAAAAAAAAAAAAAAAAACAACAACACAAGATTGGGGCTTCTAAACAGTTCTAGGACTATCCACCTTATTCCTGAGAGGGCTGCTGTAGAAACTATTATGGGGCAACTTCCGGTTTCGGCTGAAGTAGTGTTACATCAGTCAGCAAGAGTGGAGTAGTGTGGTATTTAAAATAGTCTTTTTAAAAGTGTTTTAAATTCATTTTAATGTATAGTCCACATACCTGTTTTGCAGTCAAGTGGCAGCTAATTTAAGCACTTGTAGTTTTGTATTTTTGAATGTTTTTGCGTAGTTCTGGTACTTGCTGCTGTTCATGGTGTGAGGCTCCTAAACCTCAGCTAAATCTGTGCTGGCTTCAACAGCAATGTGTAGATCATGCACTGAAAACTAAAGGACTGTTGGTGTGATCGGTGGTACAGACACAGGACAGATACAACAGCTCCAGGTATGTTTTCACTTGTATGACTGTCACAGACCTGATGTTTATATAAGTCACCAGATGCAAGGCTGAATGAAGTAAAATGATAAATAAAAAAATAGTAACAGTTTGCTTCCTAAGGCTTAATGATTTAAGAACGATGATGATGAAGCATATGATAGGAGATTTAAAGACATCTTCCAGGACATCTTTGAAAAAAATTACAAGCCAGAATTTGACAAAATGAAAATCTGGTATGAGCAAAGTCTGATCTTTTCAAAGTCTGATCTTTTCCAATTCATAATCTGTCTTTTCATGGTCAGCATATTTAAAGGCTTTCCGCAGCTCCTCAGCATGGCTCCACAGACTGAAGCCCTTTAGTACCTCTAAACACAAAACACCTCAAAATAGGTGTTTTGTTTTATTTTTGCATTTGTTGCTCTGCCATGGAACAATATGGACTTGATATTAGCAGCTTCAGCATGCATTAATTTTTAAATTATCACAAAATATAATCAATAAAATTCTGAACAATTGTCAGAAAATGTCTGTATGTGTTAAGTTGAATAAGCATTCATGCTTATTTAACTTAGCTGGCGCATTCAACTTAAGCTGCAGCTGTCTATTTTACCTCGACATTAAAACACCCAAGCACGATGTTGTGGTTCTTTGTGGCTCTGACTAGATTCGACGTCTGCTCTGAGGTAAATGTGATTATGTCCAACATATTTTAACAAAATGCAACCGACTTTATTGCGGTGGAAACATTGATATATCTCAGAGCTTTTATTTGTTTACAGCGTTAGCATTTTAGCAGTGGAGCTAACTAATGGAGCTAGTCGTGGGAAGTGGTATGATAATATTTCTGTTTTTGAAGTGCAAAAGTCTGTGTTCTGACATTTTTGATGCCGAAGTCATTGTTTTTTTAACAAGTAAAAGTGTCCCATTTCTGTGACAACCCCACTTTCTAACTAGTACCGGAAGTTAACTTACCACTAGCTAGCTAACCCCTGTGCAACCATGCTGCCGGTGGCTCAGTGGTTGGCACTGCGGCAGCACAACAACTCACCCTTGGCCAGGGGATCCCGGGTTCGATCCCAGCCCCTGACCAACAGTGATCTGTGTGGAGTTTGCATGTTCTCCCCGTGTCTGCGTGGGTTTACGCTGGGATTTCTCCGGTTTCCTCCCACAGGCCAAAAAAAAAACATGCAAGTTAGGTTAAATGGAGACTCTAAAGTGGCCCTAGGTGTGAATGTGTGTGTGAATGGTGAAGGACTGGGCGCCGCACCGTGGCTGCCTCATCCATCCATGTGGATGTCCTGTAATTTCCCCATTATGGGACAAATAAAGGATTCTAAATAAATAAAAAAATAAAAAGTTGCACCCATAATTCACGCAAGGCATCATGGGGGCTAGGAATAAGATGGATACAACAGCTGAAACATGTCGGGGTGGGAGGGGCAGCTAAAGATGGCAGTTCGCAGATACTTCCAATTCTATCAGTCCAAATAAGCCCAGGAGACTAATATGACTGCCCCACTGCTGAAACATGTTTTCATTTGAAAAAAAAAAAAATAAAAAAATGAACAGTTCTGTCCATTTAAATCAAATTTTATACAAAGTGTGCAAAAAGTAAGGGGTATGAATATTTTCTGACAAACTGTATTGAAATTATTTTTAAGTAGAAGTACCCAAGTGTGAAATGTTTAATTCATGAGATAGATAGATACATACTTTATTTCGAACAAAAAATTAAAAAAAAAAAACATAACAAATGACAAGTGCAAAAAAAGTGACAGTAAACAGTGCTCGAAAGGGAGAAGGAAGACGTGAACACTTATTTTCTCCAACTCCTCTTTTCCCTAAATACAACTCATGTGAAATATATACAAACTAGAAAAGCACTCGGAGAGCGCAGACCTCCGCCAAGCGCCACAGTTCCCCCCATACAGTGTTTGTGTGTACGTTTTCAGATTCCTTGACCATGAAAACATATGACTAGCAAGTGGATTCACAATGATAGGATTAGTGGTTCAGTAGTTATTGAGGAAAATGGCATTTTCCGTAATGGCGGTTTAGCACCACAGTTCCCCTCATACAGTGTTTGTGTGTACGTTTTCAGATTCCTTGACCATGAAAACATATGACGAGCAATTGGATTCACAATGATAGGATTAGTTGTTCAGTAGTTATTGAGGAAAATGGCATTTTCCGTAATGGCGGTTTAGCGCCACAGTTCCACCCATACAGTGTTTGTGTGTACGTTTTCAGATTCCTTGACCATGAAAACATATGACTAGCAATTGGATTCACAATGATAGGATTGACGAAAATGTCATTTTCTGTAATGGTGGTTTTCTTCTGGACGGTGATCCGGATCACCACCAAAATGTAATCATCTGTAGGATACCCCATTTCTGACAATCTGTGAAAATTTCATGAAAATCCGTGCATAACTTTTTGAGTTATCTTGCTAACAAACAAACAGACAGACAGACAGACAGACAGACAAACCAACGCCGATGAAAACATAACCTCCTTGGTGGAGGTAATTACCACAGTTAAGATCCCAAGTAGACAATTAACTATATTTTGTACATATCAACATTGATACCCATCCACCCCAACATACATACAGTCCATACATCAAAACCCAGCCTCAAACAACACAGATATACACAGTACTGTCCCACCTACCATTCCATAGTGTCCCAGAGTGAGCATAGTGAATTGTACATATAAATACTACCCCTCTAGCATATATTCTTTCAGCAAATAATGTTTATACTTATTTTTGAATTGATTTCTGTTTGTACATAATTTTAGTTCCGGCTCCAGACTGTTCCACAAATCCACCCCACAGACAGATATGCACATACTGTACTTTTCTTAGTTGTTCGTACCTTAGGTTAAGTTTAAGTCTCTTCTCTAATTATAATCATTGTCTCTTTTTATGAATAGTTTTTGTATATTAGTTGGGAGTTGATTATTAATTGCCCTGTGTGGCGGTTTGGGAAAACCCCCACAAACAGACTAAGGACAGACAACTCGCTACTCCTGATTTTTTCCGCTACACTACTGTGATAATGTCACCTTTCATGCATTGTGTTCAGGCGTCCTGTCCTTACTGTGACCTAGAGACTCAGATCAATGTGTAGATGTGCATGTTAACCTCTTTGTTCTGCAGCTAGAGCAGAGTCTAGCAAATCTGCCTATTGTGATGTATGTCTCACAAATGCAAATATCTCATGCCTGTTCTGCAGTCCCTTTGATCAGACCTACCGCGGTGACACTGCTTTGATGTATTGTTTGAGTTGGGTATAAATACTGCACAGGTTCTGTAACACCTCCTCTATCTCTCAACCTCTGCTGTAGGACACACACGTGTCCGCCTCTCCTCTCCTTCTCTGAGAGCCAGAGGATCCCCATCCAGCCTGCACACACTTGGGCTGGAGAGGGGATCCCGTGACGGCGGTATGATAATAAAACTCTACTTAAAACCTCCAACAACGCCGCTTTATTTCATGCCGCCGCACTGGTGACCCCGACGTGATGAAACGAACACGCTGCCAGCGAACGCAACACCCGGCGGTGAGTCTCCGACGACAAGCGAACGCAACAGCTCCCTTCTGCTTCAGGGAGATTTTGACGCAGAGCTTCCAGGTGAAACTCTCCGGAGACCACCCACGACCGGGAAAGCCGCAGCAAACTTCATGGTGAGATCTGCACGCCTAGATCGGCACATCCACGCTGGACCAGCCGTGCTCGCAGCTCCTCCACATCGAGAGCACATGTACCTCGTCCTTTCTCCGCGACGGCGACTCCCACGGCCGACGGAGCACACGTGGACCTGAACGCACCATGACCGAGCGAGTGACAGAGCGTCTACTTCCCTTCACCACTCCAACACGCTGAACAGGGATGATCAAGCTCCCTGACCCTGGTTCTCCTCTCCAGCTGGACCACCCATCACAGAACCCCGGCGCACGCACCGGGGAGTTACGAGGACGGCGCACACCACGCATGGGACAAATACGGCTTTTCTGACCGCCTTCCTTCTGCTGCACACTGGCCCTTCAGGCTTGCTCGTTCACCTGAGGCACGCAGCTTGCTCACTGGATTTTATGGTCTTAGCCACGGCACACAAGGGGAATTCAGCGGTTTGTGGTTCCCGAGAGCTTTAAGGTTGTGCCCGCACCTAAAGCCAACACGCCAGTCCCTCTGCTCTCATCACAGCCGCCAGGCAGCCTCGTCTTTTCTTCATGGCCGCTATTAATCCTTGCAGGACTTAATCGCGGGAGGAGCCAGTGACTAATTTTTCTTCTTGTGGACCTCTGCACGTTCAACGGGACCAGCCCTTCGACATCGCGGACCCACAAGCAATTTTTTGCGCGGCCCAGACGTTTTCATCGTCTCTGGCCGGCTTTTACTTCCCCCACCCCCCTCCACCCCCTCCTGCACAGAGCTTTTCCCTGCTCGCTGCCCAAGCTGCACTATCGAGGTCTCGACCACCTGCCGAGCCCTCTGGGGGGGAGCTGTGGCGGTTTGGGAAAACCCCCACAAACAGACTAAGGACAGACAACTCGCTACTCCTGGTTTTTTCCGCTACACTACTGTGATAATGTCACCTTTCATGCATTGTGTTCAGGCGTCCTGTCCTTACTGTGACCTAGAGACTCAGATCAATGTGTAGATGTGCCTGTTAACCTCTTTGTTCTGCAGCTAGAGCAGAGTCTAGCAAATCTGCCTATTGTGATGTATGTCTCACAAATGCAAATATCTCATGCCTGTTCTGCAGTCCCTTTGATCAGACCTACCGCGGTGACACTGCTTTGATGTATTGTTTGAGTTGGGTATAAATACTGCACAGGTTCTGTAACACCTCCTCTATCTCTCAACCTCTGCTGTAGGACACACACGTGTCCGCCTCTCCTCTCCTTCTCTGAGAGCCAGAGGATCCCCATCCAGCCTGCACACACTTGGGCTGGAGAGGGGATCCCGTGACGGCGGTATGATAATAAAACTCTACTTAAAACCTCCAACAACGCCGCTTTATTTCATGCCGCCGCACCTGTACATTACTTGTGCTGTCTTAAAATTAACTAAATCCATGAACTTTATGACATGTGACTTTAAAAACAACAAGTTGGTATCGTCTCTATATCCAACATTATTTATTATCCTTATAGCTTTTTTTTGTAATGTGCATATTTTCTGTAGGTTGGTCCTGTAGGTGTTTCCCCAGACCTCTACACAGTAGTTAAGATATGGTAGAAACAGTGAATTGTACAGTAAGAACAATGATTTATAGTCCAAGATGTGTCTTGTTTTCCCCAGTATCCCTATACATTTTGCCAACTTGGCCCGGATGTGACTGATGTGAGGTTTCCAGCAGATTTTATTGTCTAACGTCACCCCCAGAAACTTATTTTCCTGTACCGTTTCTATTCTGGTATCATTTATCGTTACCATTATTTCATGATTTATTTTATAATTTCCAAACAACATTATATTTTTTTTTCAGATTTAGAGATAATTTATTTTTGTTGAACCACTGCGTTAACCTTTTCATTTTAGTTGTGACCATTTCTAAAACCTGCTGCAAATTCTCACCAGTGCAAAGGATATTTGTGTCATCCGCAAACAAAATAAATTTCAGAATTTTTGATACTTGGCATATGTCATTGATATATAAGATAAAGAGTTTGGGTCCCAAAACTGACCCCTGGGGCACACCACAAGAGATGTTCATGAAGGGTGATTTGCGCTCACCAATTTGTACAAATTGTTGTCTGTTAATTAAATAACTTTCCACCCAACTCAGTCCGACCCCTCTTATCCCATACCTTTCCAATTTCCTCAGTAAAATTCTGTGGTCGAGGGCGTCAAAAGCTTTCTTTAAATCTATAAATACTCCTACAGCAAACTTTTTTTTGTCTATACAACTAATAATTTCTTCTATAAGTTCGATCAGTGCCAAAGATGTAGATTTGTCTGCTCTAAAACCATACTGGCTGTCTGTAAGGAGGTTGTGTTTTTCAATGAAATCATCCAGTCTCTTAGTGAAGATTTTTTCAAGTATTTTGGAGAATTGTGAGAGTAAAGAGACCGGCCTGTAATTTGTGAAATGATGACTGTCTCCTGTTTTGTATAGTGGTATTACTTTTGGGCAGCACGGTGGTGCAGTGCTTAGCACTGTTGCCTTACAGCTAGAAGGTTCCAGGTTCGAATCCCCAGGCTGGCAGGGGTTGGAACCTTTCTGTGTGGAGTTTGCATGTTCTCCCTGTGCTGCGTGGGTTTACTCCGGGGGCTCCGGTTTCCTCCCACAATCCAAAGACATGCATGTTAGGTTAATTGGTTGTTCTAAATTGTCCCTAGATATCTGTTTCCTATACACCCTTAGAATACAGGGTTAGTACTAGTGAAAGCGCTTTGAGTGGTCTTTGTGACTAGAAAAGCGCTATATAAGTGCAGGTTAGTTAGTTGCTATTTTCATTTTGTTTGGAAATTTACCAGTTTGAAATGACAGGTTACAGATGTGGGTGAGTGGTTTAACAATTCCTTCAATTACTTTTTTCACTATTTTTATGTCAATTTCTTCGGTTTCCTCCCACAGGCCAAAAACATGCAGGTTAGGTTAATTGGAGACTCTAAAGTGGCCCTAGGTGTGAATGTGTGTGTGAATGGTTAAGGGATAGTGCCGTACCGTGGCTGCTTCATCCATCTAGGTGGATGCCCTCAATTTCCCCTCTGGGGATCAATAAAAATACACAAAATCAAAAATCAAAAATTTCATTCCAGTCAGTTGATTTTTTGTTCTTAAATTTACTCATAGTCTCGATAATGTCCTTTTCAGTAACTGCACCCAAAAAGATTGTGTTTGGATTTCTATCTTCTATTTCTTTTACAGAACCACTGTTGTTTGTTTCTGGTGTCACTATTGCTTTTGCTAATTCAGGACCAATGTTTACAAAAAAATTTATTGAAACCACTAACCACATCCTCCATATTATTTATCAAATTGTCATTTTCAATAAAATATTCTGGATAATTAGCATTATTTAATCGGTTACTAATAATCCCACTGAGCACTTGCCATATTCCTCTTCAGTTATTTTTTCTCTTACATATGTTTATTGAGCTTTTGAGGGCCACAAGCAATACAGAAAAAGCAAACAGCAAGAAATGACAAAGAGAACCCTCTTTTTCAACCCCCAAACTCCCACCCCATCATCCCATCTCCACACACAAAAACAAACAAACAAACAAAAAAAAGAAAAAGAAAATAATAAATACCACAATACAATACAAATTTGTCAGAAGCAGAAGAATTGTGTAATTGTGTAACACCTACTGTGTGTAACACTACTTTAGGTGAAATCTTGTACCCTTTTGGTAGTATGGTGTTATGGCAGTATAGTTACCTTAAACTTTACTACGTGGACAGAAGGAACAATTGGGGCAGATCAGACAGATTCCAGGTTCGTAGGAGCCCGGAGGGTGCAACAATAGATGACTCGCACACAAGGTGTATGGAACTTGCAAATATATATATTTTTTAAAGTTGTGTAGCCTACACTTAAACAAAAGTAGAGCGCTTATGACAATAAAGGAAAACAAATAAAAATAAAATAACCCCAAAATATATTTACAGTATATACAGTCCTTCAATATCTGTTCCAGATGACCAGTTGAGTCACCTTTACCAGGCGGTTAGGTTCGGGCAATCGGCTTGCCACCCAGATCTGGAGAATCCACGTTTTTCTTGCTTCAGGAACAAAAAAACCTGACCTAGAAAATAGGTCAGAACAAAAACTCAAGCTATAATCTATAACTGGTTTCAAAATACTTCTAATTAGTCTTAGGTTGTACAACAAATAAATCAAATCTCTTAAATTTCTAAATGTGCATAAAATAAACACATCTACTATCCAACTTTATCATATGGTACCAAAAACAAATAAGTGAAGTGCCTTGGAGGGCATAGCAGCCTCCCAGGAAGACAGGACAGATGTGGAGGAGTATGCTGATTCGGTCACCAGCTACATCGCGAAGTGCACAGTGGATTTCACTACAGTGAAGACCATCACTATGTGGGGTAATCATAAGCCCTGGATGACTGCAGAGGTGCGCTCGCTGCTTAAAGCCAGAGATGCAGCGTTCAGAGCGAAGGACAGGATTGCCCTCCGCTCAGCCAGGTCTGCGCTTTCAAAGGGAATTAAGGCAGCAAAGCGCGCCTATGCGCAGAAAATCCAGGGACACCTCTGTGACACTAGGAACACCAAGCAGATGTGGCAGGGAGTTCGGACACTGACGGGCTTTAAGTCTAGGCAGGGGGTCGATGATGACGACGCTTCGCTTCCAGACAGGCTTAATGACTTCTTTGCACGTTTTGAAGCATCAAACTCGACAATCAGAGGGAGGGCCGGCCCACTCCCACCATCAGTCGGACCAGCTTTTACCATTAACACAGCGGACACACGGAGGACCCTATCCAGAATCAACCCACGCAAAGCTGCAGGCCCAGACAACATTCCGGGACGTGTGCTCCGAGACTGCGCGAGCGAGTTGGCGGATGTCCTGACTGACATTTATAACATCTCCCTGAGTCAGGCCATCGTTCCCAGATGCTTCAAGACCTCTATCATTGTACCGGTGGCAAAGAAACCAGTGGTGTCCTGTTTGAATGACTATCGTCCTGTTGCACTTACACCAATTGTGATGAAGTGTTTTGAACGGCTTGTCAAACCACACATCACAGCCTGCCTCCCTGCATCACACGACCCGCTCCAGTTTGCATATCATTCAAACCACTCCACGGAGGATGCTATAGTCACCACCCTACACTCTGTCATCACCCACCTGGACCAGAAAGACACCTACGCCAGACTCTTGTACATTGATTTCAGTTCAGCATTCAACACCATTATTCCCCAGAGACTGATAGAGAAATTACTCCTTCTCGGTCTGAACACTGCCACATGTCTCTGGATCCTGGATTTCCTGACTGAGAGACCTCAGTCTGTCCGGGTTGGAAACAACATCTCCAACTCTGTCACGCTGAGTACCGGAACCCCTCAAGGCTGTGTACTCAGTCCACTGTTGTTTACACTTCTAACACATGACTGTGTATCCAAACACGAGGGGAACCAGATTATTAAGTTTGCAGATGACACCACGGTGGTGGGACTTATTCAGAGGGATGAGGAATCAATGTACAGGGAAGAAGTGAGAGACCTGGAGGGCTGGTGCAGGGAGAACAATCTGGTGCTCAACGTGGACAAAACGAAGGAGATGATTATCAACTTCCGGCGGTCACAGCCTGAGCACGTCCCCCTCAGCATCGGCGGCCGTTTAGTGGAGAGAGTAGAGAACATCAAGTTCCTCGGAGTGCAGATCTCGCAGGACCTGACCTGGAGCAAGAATTCCTTGGAGATCAGGAAGTGAGCTCAGCAGAGACTACACTTCTTGAGGAAACTCTAACAGGCCTCTCTCCCCATCTGCATCCTCAGGACCTTCTACAGAGGTGTGGTGGAGAGCGTTCTGACGTACTGCATTGCTACATGGTACTCCAGCTGCAGTATGTCAGACAAAAAAGCCCTGCAGAGGATAGTCAAGGGGGCGGATAGGGTAATTGGAGTCTCCCTCCCCTCTGTCCAAGAACTTTTTCAGAACCGTTGTAGGAGCAGGGCACTGAACATTGTCAAGGACCGTTCTCACCCTCTGCATAAACACTTTGAACTTCTTCCATCTGGTAAACGATTCCGGAGCATCAGAGGCAGAACCACCAGACTGATCAACAGCTTCCTCCCACAAGCTGTCAGGATGTTGAACAGCTGACCCGGATTCTCACATACACACTACTGCACCTATGGACATTTTGTATATTATAGTTAGTTATTCTTTTTCCCCAAGTATGTCTCAGGGATGTGTGAATGGATGGGGGGGTGGGGGTGGGGTGGGGGGTGGAGCTATGTGGGAGTGTGTCTTAATCATGCTGCTTCTTATATGGATGCCGAGAGAAACGCAATTTCATCTTGCCTGCACTACAGTTGTATGTACAGCAATATGACAATAAAGTTTGATTTGATTTGATTTGATTTGACAATGACAGTGACATTTGTGCAGTGTTGCTGCACCAAGTTATCCCACAAGGGAGAAAAAGAAAATGTGCTAGCACAACAATTTAACACAAATTTACACTCCAAACACCTGTAAACCACAGATTCAACATTCACTCTTAAGTAGCATTCAATGGCAAGTGAAATGGGACCGTTGCTAACCATTACAGATTTGAAAAACGCCCTTTTCTGATGAAAACCTAGCCGGAATTAGCATTGGCGGTTAGCATTTTAAGCTAGTGGTTAGCATCCCACATACACAATGAATGGCACTCACCATGCTAATTGACACGTGCGTCATGGGGATTCCCGCGCTCAACGTGAGTTCACAGCCTTTGGATTCAAATCTTAAAATTTAACAAACGAGGTATTAGAATTTGATAATACAGCAATGTCTCATTTCGGGTGTTAGTTCAGGCTTACCAGTCTCAAAGTTTTATTCAGGCAAAGGCTGCTATTAGCACGTTAGCGTCTCCATCTCAGCAAGTGATCATCTCTCTCTCGGTCGGTGTCTTCTGCTGTGTCTGACGTGACTGAGCAAAATGCAGGTTACACCAAAACAGAGAGAGAGAGAGCGCCTGATCCCATTGGCTGATGCTGCCACCCAACGGCGCAGCCAATGGCTGCTCAAAACACTAAATAAAACACTAGGAAACCCATCAGAGCCCCTAGAAATGTTTTTAACTAGTTATGGATATATTTTTTTGAACTTATATCCATTTATACACCCATCTTCAAAATATTTATTCCCATTGTGAAATGAGTATTTTTTAAAGCGGTATCAATATTTATAATTTTATTCACGTTTTTTAACACTGGGTTACACTTGCATCATAAGAACACAATCGGAAATAATGGTGGTCTACTTGGTAATGCACTTTGACCTTTCAGTCCAAGCAAGACCATAGAGGCCACTCCGGAAGGCCTGGGCGCCATCTCCTCCTATATTAACTCAAAAAGGGGTCCCATATATCAAAAAAAAGAAAAGGTTTGTCTTTGAACCAGAAGCTAATAGCTTCTAATGGGATAAGTTCCATCACACCACGAATCCAATGTGTAACTGTAGGAGCAGAGTCTGAGGTCCATAAAAGAAGAATACATCTTCTTGCACTAAAGAGAAGCACCTGCAACAGTTTGAGTGCGGAGGAGCGAAGATTCAGTGGGGTAGGATTTACTCCTAGAATGCAGCTAAGAGGAGTGAGGGCTAGATTTTTCTTGAAGATAATATCAATTTCTTTACAGATTTTTACCCAGAAGTCATTAATAGGAGAACATTTAAATAAACAATGAAAATATAAACCTTCAGAAATTTTACACTTGTTACAAAATTTTGAAAATAGAGGGTTAAGCTTACTGCGTTTCACTGGAGTAATATGAAGCCTCTATATGATCTTGAATTGTAACGCTCTAGCTTTGTTAGTAAAAAGGTAGTTTGCACTACCTGACCGCACCTCATCCCATATATCAGGTGAAAATGATTCTCCAAAATCCACTTCTCAAAGAGATCTGACATGAGCTGTACAATCACTGGATGGGACTGAGAGGGTCTTGTAGAACCTAGTGATTAGTTTTCTCGTGTCTGGTTTCTGAATCACCTCCTCCATAGGTGATAAAAAGACCCCATTAGGATGTAGCTTAATAGACGAAGAAATAAAACTACGAATTTGCAGATACCTGAAAAAGTTATTCTGTGGGTGGCTGTACTTCTCTCTGAGCTGCTCGAAAGACAGCAGAGTGCCCTCTGTCATCAAGTCGCTTATAGTTTTTACTCCCCTATCAGACCACAAGGAGAAGGCTTGGTCAGCCAGACCGGGGGAAAATCCGGGTTTAAATAAATAGGTGTGAGGGGGGAAAATGAGCCATCCTGATTTCCAAGCTTCTTCACCACCCTCCAAACTTTTAAAGTATTCTGTAAAATAAAATTCCCCTTTAATTTGAGACAAACCCATTTCTTAGATACGTATAATATGTGACTAAGAGGGATAGGGGCCACTGGAGCCGCCTCTATATTAAGCCAGGTGGATGTTGGATCATTTTTAAACCAGTGTCAAATGTAAACAGAGAGGGAAGCAATTGGATAGCACCTAAAATCTGGCGTTTTTGGTATACTTTTTCTTCCTATAATCACATTGATAGACAACAAAAATCGGCAGGTGGTCACTGATATCATTCAATAAAAGCCCACTCATGATACTATTTTCCATAATGTTTGTGAATATGTTATCTATTAGTGTGGCACTGTGTGACGTGATTCTGCTAGGTCTGGTAATTGTTGGATGTAAGCCCATACTGTACATTGTGTTGATAAATTCTTCTGTCAAACTATGTTGTTTTGAATTCATAAGACCTATATTGAAATCCCCACAGATGAACATAACTTTATGAGTTAGTTTTGCATACATTTTTTTTCCATCCAGTCCTTAAATAAGTCAATGTTTGATCCAGGTGTTCTACTGTATATACACAGCTCACTACTATATTCTTCATATTGTCCAGACAGATTTCTATTGTAATACATTCAAATAAATCATCCACAGTTACTGACAAATTTTCAACTAGAAAAGCACTCGGAGAGCGCAGACCTCCGCCAAGCACCACAGTTCCCCCCATACAGTGTTTAACATCATAAATATTAATCCTACATTTATTTTGTGTAACTTTATAGATTCCTTGACCATGAAAAAAATGCCATTCGCAAGTGGCATATATTAGCTATACTGTGATGCTTGGGTTTTTTTTTGTTTTTTTTTTTCCAAGCGTTCTGACGGATCACCACCAAAATGTAATCATCTGTAGAATACCCCATTTGTGACAATCTCTGAAAATTTCATGAAAATCCGTCCATAACTTTTTGAGTTATCTTGCTAACAAACAAACAGACAGACAGACAGACAAACCAACGCTGATGAAAACATAACCTCCTTGGCGGAGGTAACAACCTTGTATTGCAAGCTCTTGTCAACATAAATTGCAACTCCTCCTTTTTTCACTTTTCTATTTATAGAACTTAATTCATAGCCATCCATGGTAAAATCCACTCCTTTCTCTTCACTGAGCCACGTCTCTGATATTGCCACGATATTGAATGGCTCTTTAAACTGATGTAAATAATCTTTAATGTTATTAAAGTTGGCATAGAGACTTCTGCTGTTGAAGTGGATCATAGAAATAGCGAAATCAGATGATGTGACCATTGTATTAAACTGTTCATCTGTGTAGTAACTACTGTTATTATTGATGGAGCTAAATAAATTATTATCAGGGTCTATGTTATATTCTACGTCCTGTGGGTTGTGATCCATATATTCAAAAACTTTCAGTTCCTGTTGTTCCTGTTTGTTGATCTTTTGTTTCATGTTGTTAAATGTCCTGATGCAGATGAGTGTGATCCTTCAGTGTCTTACAGTTATCATTTGTTGCTGTTGACTCCAGTTCATAACATTCATTGATATTTGTCCAGTTCCATAATATTTCGGATGTTAATAACCTTGGCTTCTTCAGGTGATCCATTTAATTTGATGTATATTTTACAGTTTGATGTCCAGGTGTTTTGAATCTTTTTTTGCTTTCTCAGGTATCTAGCTTTTCTGGCTATTTCTGCGTTTTCTTTTGTGAGGTGCTCGTTCATGTAAATGATCGTTCCTTTAAGTTTCCTCCCTTGTTTTAGCAGCGCAGTCTTGTGTTTTCTGTTGACAAACCTCACGATGACAGCTGGTTTGTCACTGTTTTTCCTGGGCAGAGGGTGGCAGGCCTCAATGGTGTTACAGTCCAGCTGGATTCCTGAGGACGGCAGGAAGGCCACCACTTGTTGCTCGGTGGATTCGGCTTCCAGCGCATCGAGCCTCCCTCCGCTGTCCGCAGCCACCGCTCGAGCATATGATCGAGGTTTAATGTAGAGTCCTGTGATGATCACGTCGTTCACCCAGGTGTACTGCTCCAGGTCCAACACTCTGCTCTCCAGATACGCCAGCCTCTTGTCCTTCTCGGTGTTCTGGATCCGCAGCGCTTTCACCTCCTCGAGCAGGTCCAGAATGTTTTTTTGCTGCAGCTTAACAGCAGAAATCTCTTCAGTCAAGAAGTTGAGCGATCGTTTAATATCATCCACCTCCTCAGTCTGCTGAGCTTTCTTAGGACCCATGATCCCGGACGATTTATGTTGACTAAACAGCTAACAGCTGTTTAGCTAGCTGAATGGCGGGCCACTCCGCTCCGCTCTCGTTTCCCAGTCCGTAAATGCCGCTATTGGCGTCTTAAATCAGGCAGGGGTCGAAACTAGGATGTCCAGTCCGGAATCCAAATTCAATTCTCAGAAGCCAAAAAAAGGAGTCAAAAACTGAGCACCAAAACACAGAAATCCACCGAAATCCACTGACTGACAGGCTCTGACAGCAGGTCAATCTGTGAACCTCAAGCTGACAGAAAAAAATATTTTTCAAAAATTGAGAAATATCAATAAATCTTTAAATTCAAAAAGCAGCTGTAAGTAAAAGTAATTAGCTCCACATGCATTACCTGCCCATCCGTCATCTCTCTGTCCTGAATCCCAGACAGAATGCACACAGTCCTTTGTGCAAAGGTAAACCCTCAACATTTTAAATTTGGACTGCTCATACAGTTCAACAATTGTAGAGTCCATCGATATAGTCTGTTTTTTGAAATCACGCAGGCCAAAAGTAAAATCAGTGGCAGACCCCTTTGGTGACCTGCCCTTAGGAAAAAACAAATCCTTCGCAGTTTCTATGATCTGTTCGACTGTTGTATTTATGTCCAGTGACAGATGCCTTGTTCCTCCTCCATTCTTGGACCTAACCTAATGAAAGTCATGATTTTGAAAATGCAGCCACCCCACCTCAATTCTATGAGTGCTCTTTGTAGCATTGTTGTTCTCATGTCTAGCCATTAGACTGGTATTTTGCACAGTGGAGGAAGGATGTGCTTCTTCAAGAGCTCCAGACCTTTTCATTTGTTTTGTGGTAATCTTTTGGCGCCGTCGGTCTAAAATATTTTGGTCAGTATTTTCTTCCCTCTGTCTACAAAAGGATAGAACAGCCAAGCGGTCTCCATATGAAGAGATATACTTTGCCCTTTCCTCGTCTGTCATTATACAAAAGACACCTCTGTCAATCTGCAAACAGAAATTAAAAAGTGAAATTACTTGAACTGCTTTTAACAGAGTGAATAAGGGTAAAGCTAGTATTTTACAAGCATATTCTATGTAGGCTGAATCAGTCACAAATTTGGAAGGGGATATTCAAGAATGCTTGAAAAATTACCTTATCCCTTTTCATCCTGTTTATATCCTCTTCTACCACATGTCTTGACCTCATGAAGTCCTCTAGGTCCTTCTCCATTTCTACAGTAAAAATAGTTGTTAGTTTAGAATGTGATAGCTTATCCACACACAATTATTACTTTTTATACTATTGCTGTATAATGTACACAAAATTAAAGCGATATTTACAGTAACACTCCCAAACTACTGAGTACACACAATCATAAAAACTACATTGTTCATTTGGAAAATAAGTAAAAAAGGACTAAGTTATGACAATTGTTGGTGTCTGTACAGCCACAATCTTTGGAGAACTTTTGTGGGAAAAAACAACTTTGAACTTTTCATGCTGTCTGTATCTTTGAGAATGTTAATGATCTTTTAAAAAAAAACAAAACAAAAAAAAACGCAGATTAATGTTCTTATGTAATTAAATATCAGTGCAGGGAGAGTGGACCCTAAACCTCTCAAGAAATTTATTATAAAAGCAAAGTTTTGGTGTATGCATCATAATGTATTGTATACAATTGCAATCGTCATATGATTATGTTCATTACGTAATTAATTACATTGATACATTAATTACAGTACAGGTAAAATTCATGGTTGATCAAAAACAATAAATTCCAGATAAAATGAATACGATCAAATGCAAGGCTCTGATAAAATGAGGCTATGCCATTCATTATTAGAACTTGTGCTTGATTCAGATAAAGGCTCCGTTATTGCTGCAGCAGTAGAGTTGGTACCACTACAGTACAATCTTTCAGTCTGTCTGACATGCAGTTCTCTTGTTTTGTATCTTAAAGTGAATGTTCTCTGTCAACCACTTAAGTATTTTACTCAAACACAGCAGCATGCTGCTAAAACTTGTCAACAGTAAATCAGCTCCATGGGAGCTATAGCTATTACCCCTATAGCTTATTAGCTTACCAGCTTGTCAGCTAAAGCATGCTATTTTTATGGCTCATTGTACAATGAAAATGACAATAATAAGATGCTGATTATCAATCTCTTATAGTTAATATGGTACACTTACCTAAAATGGGGTGATAACCCACACCTCAGATCTCCAAATCCTGACAGAATGGAATGACCCCCAGGCTAGAGCGTGACTGCTCAGTGGGATGTTGCTCTGCAGCATTTTGCGAGGGCACGCAAAATTATTGCAAGGTAATGCAAAAATATTTTGCGTGGGAACGCAAAATTATTGTGAGGTAATGCAAAAATATTTTGCGTGGGAACGCAAAAGTATTACGAGGGAACGCAAAAGTAACCACCCCCCAAAAAAATCTCATCATGACCCTTAGGGGGCTCCATACATACATATCCATGTTAAATCAAAAAATGTGTCTCGCTACATTTTCACAAGTTCACTCATTGTGCAGTCCTCATCGAGCATACGCACATCTTTTACTTTGCTTTCCCAACTCTCACTCGGTTAGCAGGAGAGGGATGGCCAATGGTTACTTACACAGCTGTTTCAGCAAAAACACATGAGTTTGACTCCCACTCTTGCCTGTCACTCACCCTTTTTCTTCCTTTTTTCTTTTCTCCTTACTTTGTTTTTCACTCCACTAATGAAAGGTTTCTGTCAGGTTAGGGTTAGGCATTAAAGTATAGGTTAGGTTAGGTTAGTTGCTCCATACTCACGCACAATAAAAGTGAAAAAAAGAAAAAGCCGTCACACACCTTTCTTAAAGCTGTAAACACCACTACCCACTGCACCTCAAAAATCGCTTTTACGTGCTTCTGAACATTTTCTGTGACTGACAAAACGTGCAATTGAGCGTTTTTGCTAAGACTGGGCTCATGCAACGTATAATATAATTCCTAAGAACCAATAACTTGGAAAAAGCAATAAATGAACTTGACTGGAACAAAATTCTACTGGCAGATGACATAAACTCTAGCAGTCATAACTTTTCAATAAAAATTAATGCAACCATAGCAACTTTCTACAGTAATAGAAGTCAAAGGAAAATAAAAAAAACAAAAAACAAATCTTCCCTGACTAAACGCAGATTGTTTGCAACTTACGAAAAATAGGGACCACCTGCTCAAGATAGGTTTAAAATCTGATTTGACTACAGATAAACAGAAATTCACCTCTGAAAGGAATAAAGTTACACAAACACTATGCAAGGCAAAAGCAAACTTCTTTATAACTGTTATAGAAAGGGAAAAAGGGAATGGTAAAAAAAAAAAAAAAATCTGGTGAACTATTAAACTGACTGGTAAACAGAATAATAAAAAAGAAAACAGAGAGCTAGAATTAAATATTAATAACAACATGATGAAAGACCTGATCACTGTTGTAACAGATTTAAATAACTTTTTTATAAGCTCTGGTCAAGAGATAGCAAACTATTTGACCCTTCTGATTCTAAAAGCACTCCTGCTGACACCTTGCAACCTGTTCTTAACCTAGAAGAGATTACACAAACAGAAGTAGCCAGTATTATTGGCTCACTAAACACCTCTAAACCTAAAGACAATTTTGATATGGACACTGACTTTCTAAAAAATACAAAGACACACTGATACCTCCTATTACACATTTAGTTAATTTATCAATTAGGCATGCTATAGTTGCACCCATTTGGAAAATAGGCCTGATTAGTCCAGTGTTTAAATATGGATATCAAAAGGACATAAATAATTACAGACCAATCAGTATTTTACCAGCAATTTCAAAAACAATAGAGAAATGGATGGCTAAACTTTTAAATGAACATATGAACATGGGCCACACTCCTCTGCATCCTATGCAGTTTGGATTTCATGCCCTTCATTCAACAGAAGAAGAGACTGGTATCAGTGTGTTCTTAGAAAAAACTAAAAAAATTCTGGACAGGAACAGTTGTTTTGGTGCAGTATTCCTAGATCTCAAGAAGGCATTTGACACTGTTGACCACAAAATCCTTTTAGCCAAACTAACTCACTTCAATATTTCAGAACAAACAATTACATGGATCAGATCATACCTCACAAATAGAAAACAGTGTGTTGTGGTTGGCAGTGTCAAATCACCTTATATAGAGTGTGCAACAGGATTCCCACAGGGTTCTATTCTTGGGCCAATATCGTTTTCATTATATATCAATGACCTTCCGGTTGCCTGCAAAGACATTCGTATTCAAATGTACACTGATAACACAGTAATATATACACCAGCAAAAAATACCCAAGAAGCCGGCCATATTCTTTCATCGGCAATGCTTCAAATTCAAGATTGGCTTTCAAAATCATGTCTTCTGCAAAATACTAAAACCATATGCATGATGTTTTCAAAACAACCAAACATCACCCACTCAAATGTGTTCCTGGGAAGGCAGGAACTGGAACTAGTGCAAGAATTTAAATCCCTTGGTGTCATTCTATATGCTTCGCTAATCTTCAAAAATCACATAAAAAATTAAATTTAACCTATCCAACTTTAGACAGATCAGATCAATGTTAACTACTCAGGCCGCAAGAATGTTTTTGCATGCAATGATTTTTTTTTTCATATTTAGAATATTGTTTCACTAACTGGTCTCTCACTGGTATAACTTTACTCAAACAAATAGAATTATTATATAAAAGAGCTCTAAATTTTTTTAACCAAAAAACAATTTCATACTATCACTGTCATATTTTGGAGAAATACAACCTAAGTTTTGAAAGTTTCAAAACTTTTAAATATGTTCGTATTGTATATAAAGTACTTAATGGACTCCCACCACCACCACTAAAAGAATTCATTAAACTAAAATCAGTAAAAGGCACATCTACTAGGGCCACAGCCAGAAGGGACTGTGAGGTACCATTTAGACATACTACTTTTGGTCTATTGGTTTTATCAGTCAGGGGCACCAAAATATGGAACAACATACCTTCTACAATAAGAGAACAGCCTACATATAGCACTTTCAAAACACATCTCAAACATTGGCTTAAATCAAATTAACATTGTTATCACTGAAACTAACCACATTCCATCTCACAGAGCATGATACACATATGTATGCATCATGCTTATTGAGTTTGTAAGGTTTATATGTGGCGCATGCCTGCATATACATATGTGGACATGCGCCACATCTTCATCTTTATTTTTATTTTATTTAGTCTATTCTATAATATTGTTGTGCTTGGTCTTCGTATGCTGTATTGAATGTACCTTTTCACTTGATGGTCTATTTCTTTTTCTCTTTTACCCATTAGTAGACTCCCAAAGACTTGGTCTTCTCCAAGTGGCAGGAGTAGACCAACCCCTTTTAGAAAGAACTGTCATGAGCCGAGCCGGCTTGGTTTTTCCCGGCTCTGCCCTGATCTCTCTGTGGGTTCCGGCTTCACTGTGTATGTGCATTTTGTGTTTTCATCCCATCACTTTAGCCACTACCTGACCGGCAGCTGTTAGTCAGCCTTGTGATCTTTTTCCCATGCTGCTGACAGTCTGTTGGTCCTACCACACCCCTCACTCTCCGTATTCCATCAGCTGTCCCAGTCCCAGTAATTACCTGTCCCGCGCAGGTGTTCCCAATTTGTGTGACCAGCGGCGTTTGGACTTAAGCAGCTCTTCGCTAGACAAACGCCGCTGGGTCATTGTACGAGTCATTTCTACTTTTCATGGTGTGACCGTCACGTCAGAAGGACTTTTGGATTATGCTCGCTGGGAGTATTGGACTTTTGGGACTGTTTAACTTGTGAGTAAACTGTTTCATTTCTCTCTGTTGTTCGCTGCTACGCTGAGCCAGAAGCGCTTCTCTCTTCACAGTATTCTGCTGCGCTTCTGGTGGCATTCCTCTCCGCAGCAAACTACTACGCTTAGGCTGTTGCCCTGTTTATGTTCCCCCACGTAGTTTTACGCCCTGTAGTCCTCTCTGCTCTCCGAGCATATTCCCATTGTATTGTTGACTAATGTGTCCGTCTGTATCTGTACTGTTCATGTCAATAAACGTGTGTTTGTGAAACCCAGCATTTAAATCCTCATCCCTCCTTCTCTCCACCGTGCGCAATGGAAGGGCGCATGGGGGGGGGGGGTATGACAGAATGACCCAGCCAGTAAGGAGGATTTAACGGGTTCACTCACACATCCCTTTTTCTCTTTTTTTTTTTTTTCATTTTCTGAACTGTGTTTTCACCCACCGGTTTTGCCCCTCTATGCCTTCGGCGCGCCGCTCCCATGCCGGCCGGAGGAGATTAGCAGTGAGGCATCCCACGGTGGAGGAAGAATGGGCGGCGACCTTCATCCAGGACTTTATGGATGAGGCCCATAGAGCCTGCAGACCCAAGGTGAAGTGGAGCAGCCTGGACGCAGAGGAGGGAATTCTGGAAGTGCACCCTAGTCTCTGGGATTACCCTCAGTACGCAGACCTGATTGCTTCGGTCTACGCGCTCTAGCGCACATTTCCTGGTGTGGGGAGAGCGACGTTCCTTGCGGAGCCCAAGCGGGAACACGCTCCACACTCTGCAGCTGTTCTCTCCCCCGCTTCGCCATCAGTGTCAGCCGCCCATAGGCAACATCATCCAACTAGGAAACGCCGGGAGAAGCCCTCCTCTTCTGCAGCGGCCATCATCGCTTCAGCCGCCAAGAGGTCCGCTGGATTCACCCCGGCCACGCCTGCCTCCGTCATCAGGGAGACAGCTCCTCCAATAGTCTGTGGAGGGGTCCATGTCATCACTGGCACGGAGAGGGACGAGTTTCTGCCTCGTGCAGCTGTGGATGTCATCAGCCGGGATGACAGTCAAGTATTTTTCCATTCTAAATCATTTATTAACACTGAATCTTGCCTGTCTCCCAAGGGGGAGGCCCAGTATCAGCAGTCCACTGGGTCCTCTCCTCCAGCTGCAATTAATGATTGTTTCCTTCCCCTCTCCGTGTCTCCTCCCATTCTTCCTGAGGGCCTGCCGGTCCAAGAACTGGGCCGCCCGACGATGGAGGAGATTGAGGCCCTGGATGATCCTGCCCAGGAGCCCACAAGGAGGCGTTTCCCTGCAACCACACCGGCGGACGAGGAGTGGGCGAACCTGCTCACCTTTGTCAACCGCTGGGTCGAGGAGGAGTGCCGTGAGAGGCAGGTCTGAGGACGCACATCCCCGGATGTGAGGGTTCCACCTCCTACGCCTGCTCAGCCCATGGATTCACCCTCAGACGAGGAGTGGGCTAATCTGCTCGTCCCAGTCAACGGCCGGGTCGAAGAGGAGCATTTGAGGACCAGGACTGCAATCACCATTACGCCTGCTGCAGGGACCGCCGCAGCAGAGTCACCCCAGGCACCTGACCCCCAGCCGACGGGATCCGGACCGTCACCGTCAACAGCGTCAAAGTCCTGAACGGCGGTGGAGCTCAAGCTCAGGCAAGTCATCTCTCCTGTAGTTCAATTGTCAGTGACTGAGAGATCTTGTCTGGCTTTTGGGGAGGAGAGTCGGGTGCAGCTCTTGGCCGCACCTGGGCTCCCCTCACCCGGCTCTGCCGCTGCTGGCGACCCTAACCTTTCCCCCTCTCCCATGCCTGTCGAGCCCCTCACTAGGGTCGCCGGAGATGAACTGCCATCACCAGGGTTGCCAACCGACGACGGCAAGAGGTTGGCGGTTCCAGAGGAAGTTGGCAGGGGCACAGCACCGGGCACAACAATGGAGGCTTCGCACCCCAAGTCGCCGGAGTCCTGGATGGTGGTGGAGCCCGAGTTCAGGCAAGTGTGCTCCATTATGTCAACCCCTCATTTGTCAATGTCACACTGCCCGACTCAAGGTGAGGATGGCCTGGGGCAGCTCATAGTAGCCCTCGGGGCCGCCTCACCAGGCTCTGCGGCTGCCGGCGACCCTGACCTGGTCTCTTTTTCTCTCCCTCCGGGGTCGGAGCCCCCAGCCAGGGTCGCTGGAGAGCAGCTGACTTTGTCGGAGGCCCCTGAGAATCGGGATCCAGCGCCAGGTGGCGTTAGGAGCACCACCTCCCTTGCTGGGGAGGCCACCGCGGTAGCAATGAGGCCCCCGATGGGGATCACCGCTGGTGCAACGGTGCTCCTGCCGGAGCCCATCATAGGTGTAGCCACGTCCCAGACCGGGACCATTGTGGGTGCAGCTCTGGCCCAATTAGGGCCCACTGTGGATGCTGTGGAGTTGCCGCCGGAGGGTGCCGAGGGTCTGGCCCTGCCGAGGGGGGACGTTGCTGTTTCAGCCCCTCCTGCTAAGGCCGTCAGGGTTCCCCCCATCGATCACGTCCTAAGCCTGGTGTCTCTGCGGGTTGGCCCTCTCACCGTGGGTGCAGCTTTGACCCAATCAGGGTCCACTGTGGGTGCAGCTGAGCCTCAGCCGGAGGCCATCGTGGGTGTAGTTGAGCCTCAACCAGAGGTCACCGTGGGTGCAGCGGAGCCAGCCCAGTTGGTGGCCATCGTGGGGGTAGGTGAGCCTCAGCCAGAGGTCACCACGGGTGCAGTTAGGCTCCCGCTGGAGTCCACTGTGGGCGCAGCGGAGCCGGCCCGGTCAGGGGCTACCGTGGGCACAGCTTGGCTCCCACTGGAGTCCATCGTGGGTGCAGCGGAGCCGGCCTGGTCAGGGTCCACCTCGGGTGCCACTACGGACCACCCTGAGGACACCGGGGAGGGTCCCTCTCCCTGGCCCTGGTACCCACCAGTCAGCCTTCGGTGGGCAGGCCGCCTCCTGTTTCACCCCTTCAGTCCTGGTGGCTGAGCAACATCGGCCGGCCGCCAGAGGAATTGACTCCCCAGGTCAGGTGGCCCACGTTTTCCGGCAGGCCGCTGGACACCGTCCACCGGACCTTCTGCTGGGCCTGGGACTCTGGGCAGCCTCCTGAGCCCCAATGCCCGTGAACTTGGGGGGGTTAATCATGGGCCCTGGGTGGAGCATGGTGCTCCCTCCTTTCCTGTTCCCCCTACCTCCCACCCGGGTTTGTGTTGTTTGCTGTTGTTGCAACTGTTGGGGAGGGGGCTTCTTGATGTTACTGTGGGTGTCTGGGTGTCCACCCCTTGGGGGGGGGGGCTCTGTCATGAGCTGAGCAAGCTTGGTTTTTCCTGGCTCAGCCCTGATCTCTCTGTGGGTTCTGGCTTCACTGTGTATGTGCATTTTGTGTTTTCATCCCATCACTTTAGCCGCTACCTGACCGGCAGCTTTTAGTCAGCCTTGTGATCTTTTTCCCATGCTGCTGACAGTCTGTCGGTCCTACCATGCCCCCCTCACTCTCTGTATTCCACCAGCTGTCCCTGTTCCAATTATCTGTCCCTGCTCTGAAACCTGCTCACACCTGTTCTCAATCAAGAAATCACAAATAGCGCTTTGTCGCATCAGAGTGCTATTTTGTCTGCTTTTGTTTGTTTTTTTTGATTTTGTTTTTATTTTTTTTTTTATCGCTGTTTGCTGATATTAGTTTTTGTTTGGTGTTAGCTTGGTATTGGTCTCGCTGAAAAGCCCGATCGGACACACGGGTGGGTCGGACCCCTGGCTGGGCTGTTTTTACCCGGCTAGGCTACCTGCTAACTTGTTTTTAGCCTTTTTAGCTGTTTTTAGCTAACTTGTTTTTAGCTGTTTTAGCTGTTTTTGGCTGGCTGGCTGGCTATCCACCTCATCGTCTGGAACGCCATGGCTCCATCCCCAACGTGTATCCACTGTGTATCCCTCCTCAGTAAGGTTTTTGAGCTGGAAGTAAGACTCTCCAACCTCTACAAGATTCAGGAGGCTGAAGAACATCTCAATACCATTATACTCGGGCAAACAACGGCTCCGGCAACCGATTCACAGCTGGCAGAGACGGCTACCTACCTGGGGGAGTTTAGCGCATCTCCATCTCCATCCACTTCCACCCTTGCTCCAGTTCTGGCTTCTTCGGATGTCCAGGACCACAGCAATCGACACTGGCTTCGTCTCGGGGCTAAATCCAAAGCCCTGGTTGATACGTCTCACACTCAATGCATGCCCTGGATCTTGGTTGGACCAATTAGCAGTCATCATCGGTCTGCCAGACAGGGCCGCACCTCTTCTCTTCCCCTGCTCCTGGAAAATAAATTCGACATCCTTTCTCTGGAGGATTTTCCCAACCTGGACGCTGGCCGTCCGCCCTTGGCTGCCCCTCCTCCAACTTCCTCTCCCTCAGCGGCGGCTCAGGTCCACAAACCCTGGACTAAGACTACTCTAGGTGTGCCAAATTACACACCACCTCCAAATAGAAGAGAGCGCATCACCCCACCTTCACAACAATAACACCCTTGACAAAATTATTCTCCACGTCAGAATCCACGGACTAATCCCCCCCCAAACAGTCATAGTACATGTTGGATGCAATAACATCGCAGATGAAGCATCAGAGATTTTAAAGAGTGACTTCAGGAGCCTTCTGTCCACTCTTATGAACTGTGGCAGACGTGCGTTTATCTCTGGGCCTTTGGCACCTCTGAGACGAAGCTGCAATTATTTTAGCAGAACTCTTAGTCTTAATACTTGGTTGTGTTTTACTTGTCCTATTATTAACATTGGTTTTGTAGACAATTTTTACTTGTTTTTGAACCGCCCATCACTTATGAGGCCTGATGGCATCCACCCAAATAGATTTGGTGCATGTGTTTTAAGAGACAATCTCAGCTGATTTAGTGCTGAAATCAGATAGAATAATTATTGTAGGGGACTTTAACATATATGTTGATGTTGAGAGTGACTGTCTTAATAAGGCATTCAGTTCAATTTTAGACTCAATGGGGTTTTCCCAGAAAGTAGAAAATTCTACCCATTATCTCCACCATACATTGGACCATGTTTTGTCTTATGGTATAGATATAGAAAATCTGGTACTGTCTCCTCATAATTCTGTACTGTCAGACCATTGTCTGTTAACCTTTGATTTCACTATTTCTGATTATTTGACTCCTAAAGAAAAATACTACTACAGCAGATGTCTTTGAGATGACGTTGCTACCAAATTTTTGCAGATTGTCTCCTCTATACCATGGGTCAACACAATGGAAATAAAAGATGGAGAGCCTGCTCCTTTCGTAATTGCTAGCATGGTAGATATTGTTGCAGCCTCTCTGCATTGGACTCTAGATTTGGTAGCCCCTTTAAAAAAGAAAAAGTCTAACCAGAGATTTCTAACCCCTTGGTTTAACTCAGAAACTCATAGCTTAAAACAGAAGACTTGTCAATTGGAAAGGAAATGGTGTTCTCCTGGTTTAGATGAGTTCTATTTAGCGAGGAGAAATCATCTCTTAATTTAAAAAAAAAATCTCTTAGAAAAGCTAGCTCAAGTTATTATTCTGCATTAATAGAAGCAAATAAGAATAACCCCAGGTTTCTTTTCAATACTATAGCCAGGCTGACAAAGAGTCAGGACTCGGTCAATCCTCGCATCCCTCCTGAGCTTTCTAGTCAGGACTTTCTAAACTTTTTCAATCACAAGGTTTTATCTATTAGAGATAAAATCAGTCAGATTCTTCCTACCGTAAACTCAAGTACATTAACTACTACAACTCCCTCAATTGATATCTGTTTAGATAAGTTTACTCCAATCGACCTCTTAGAGTTGAATAAAATAATCTCCTCATCTAAGCCTTCATCTTGCCTTTTGGACCCTATTCCTACCAGGTTATTTAAAATTGTCTTTCCAATTACTGGTAGCGGTATTCTTCATATAATTAATTCTTTTTTAACTCTGGGTTATGTACCACTGGCTTTTAAAATTGCTGTAATGAAACCCTTACTCAAAAAGCCGACGCTTGATCCAAGAGTTTTAAGATAAGATAAAATAAGATAAGCCTTTATTAGTACCACAATGGGGAAATTCCAGGATTGCAACAGCACAGGGATAGCAACACTCAGAGCAACAATCAGAAGGCAAGAAAAAACAAGAGCAGCGAGTTTACATACAGTGGGGCAAAAAGGTATTTAGTCAGCCACCAATTGTGCAAGTTCTCCCACTTAAAAGATGAGAGAGGTCTCCAATTTTCATTATAGGTATACTTCAACTATGAGAGACAAAAAGAGAAAAAAAAAAATCCAGAAAATCACATTGAAGGATTTTTAATGAATTAATTGGTAAATTCGATCTCTCGCGAGAGATCGACAGACGGATTGGAGCAGCATCTGCAGTGATGCGGACGTTGTACCGGTCTGTTGTGGTGAAGAGGGAGCTTAGTTCTAAGGCAAAGCTCTCGATTTACCAGTCAATCTACGTTCCTACTCTCACCTATGGTCACGAGCTTTGGGTAATGACCGAAAGAACGAGATCGCGGATACAAGCGGCTGAAATGAGCTTTCTCCGTAGGATTGCTGGACTCACCCTCAGAGATAGGGTGAGGAGCTCAGTCATCCGGGAGAGGCTCAGAGTAGAACCGCTGCTCCTCCACATTGAAAGGAGTCAGTTGAGGTGGTATGGGCATCTGATTAGGATGCCTCCTGGACGCCTCCCACTTGAGGTGTTTCAGGCACGTCCCACTGGGAGGAGACCCCGGGGCAGACCCAGGACTCGGTGGAGAGACTATGTCTCCCAGCTAGTCTGGGAACGCCTTGGTATCCCCTCTGAAGAGCTGGAGCAGGTGGCTGGGGAGAGGGAAGTCTGGGCTTCTCTGCTTGAACTGCTGCCTCCGCGACCCGGACCTCCGGAAAAGCGGTAGAAGATGGATGGATGGATGGATTAATTGGTAAATTCCTCGGTAAAATAAGTATTTGGTCAATAACAAAAGTTCATCTCAATACTTTGATATACAGTGATCCCTCGCTACTTCGCGCTTCACCTTTCGCGCCTTCAGTGCATCGCGGATTTTTCAAAAATATTCATCAAAAATTCAAAATTGAGAAATAATGGGCGGGCGCTAGCAGAAGGCAGGGAGACTACATTAGACCATCAGGTGTCAACACGGAGAGCCGCACAACTCTCTGTTCGCTGTTGTCGTGTCGGCTCGGCTCGGAAATCTCGCAAGCTGATTGGCCGAGACGTTTCACCCCGCAAGCTGATTGGCCGAGACGTTTCACCCACCTCCTCTCCCTGCCGAGCGCCCATGAAGGAAGGAAGACCGCATTCATTGCTTTTTATCGCTCGTGTTACTTAGTCTCGCCGCGTGGAACTTTTTGCTGTTCTCTTGTGCCATTTTGTGCGAAATAGTCTTCCCGTCGAGGCACTACGCCGCCTCCTGCAGCTTCAGCTCTATCGGAAGCTGCCCTCGATGATCCTGCGCCTCTAGCATCTCACGATGAGGCGTCACCTGAGGAGCAGTAAAGCTCTCATTAACCTGTGCAGTAAATCATTTTCATCTTGAGTTACGTATCTTGTTATAAGAATAAAAGAGTTCTAAAAACATATTTATGTACACTTTGTTTACATCTACGTATGTATGTACACGTACACACACACACACGTATCATATGAGAAAGAGAGTGAGAGAATGAACGTACGTATTATTTATGGATGACGTCATTAGGGGTGACGCTACTTCGCGGTTTTTCACTTTTCGCGGTCGGTTCTGGAACCCATTAACCGCGATAAGTGAGGGATAACTGTATACCCTTTGTTGGCAGTGACAGAGGTCAAAAGTTTTCTGTAAGTCTTCACAAGGTTTTCACACACTGTTGCTGGTATTTTGGCCCATTCCTCCATGCAGATCTCCTCTAGAGCAGTGATGTTTTGGGGTTGTCGCTGGGCAACACGGACTTTCAACTCCCTCCAAAGATTTTCTATGGGGTTGAGATCTGGAGACTGGCTAGGCCACTCCAGGACCTTGAAATGCTTCTTACGAAGCCACTCCTTCGTTGCCCGTGCGGTGTGTTTGAGATCATTGTCATGCTGAAAGACCCAGCCACGTTTCATCTTCAATGCCTTTGCTGATGGAAGGAGGTTTTCACTCAAAATCTCATGATACATGGCCCCATTCATTCTTTCCTTTACACGGATCAGTCGTCCTGGTCCCTTTGCAGAAAAACAGCCCCAAAGTATGATGCTTCCACCCCCATGCTTCACAGTAGGTATGGTGTTCTTTCTCATCCAAACACGACAAGTTGAGTTTTTACAATAAAGTTCTATTTTGGTTTCATCTGACCATATGACATTCTCCCAATCCTCTTCTGGATCATCCAAATGCTCTCTAGCAAACTTCAGACGGGCCTGGACATGTACTGGCTTAAGCAGGGGGGCACGTCTGGCACTGCAGGATTTGAGTCCATGGCGGCGTAGTGTGTTACTGATGGTAGCCTTTGTTACTTTGGTCCCAGCTCTCTGCACGTCATTCACTAGGTCCCCCCGTGTGGTTCTGGGATTTTTGCTCACTGTTCTCGTGATCATTTTGACCCCACGGGGTGAGATCTTGCGTGCAGCCCCAGATTGAGGGAGATTATCAGTGGTCTTGTATGTCTTCCATTTTCTAATAATTGCTCCCACAGTTGATTTCTTCACACCAAGCTGCTTACCTATTGCAGATTCAGTCTTTCCAGCCTGGTGCAGGTCTACAATTTTGTTTCTGGTGTCCTTTGACAGCTCTTTGGTCTTGGCCATAGTGGAGTTTGGAGTCTGACTGTTTGAGGTTGTGGACAGGTGTCTTTTATACTGATAACGAGTTCAAACAGGTGCCATTAATACAGGTAAGGAGTGGAGGACAGAGGAGCCTCTTAAAGAAGAAGTTACAGGTCTGTGAGAGCCAGAAATCTTGCTTGTTTGTAGGTGACCAAATACTTATTTTACTGAGGAATTTACCAATTAATTCATTAAAAATTCTTCAATGTGATTTTCTGGATGTTTTTTTTTCTCATTTTGTCTCTCATAGTTGAGGTATACCTGTGATGAAAATTGGAGGCCTCTCTCATCTTTTAAGTGGGAGAACTTGCACAATTGGTGGCTGACTAAATACTTTTTTGCCCCACTGTATGTACATATGTGTGGTGGTTTGGTGTAACCCCCACAAACAGACTGGACAGACACAGCGCTCGGCTAGAGCAATTAACAGAACAGTGAAATGTGTATTAATGTCTACAGGCAGCCCCGCTTCTTCTGGCTCACTTCTGTGATGTTAATGTTGCCTTTCATGCATTGTGTTCATGCGTCCTGTCCTTACTGTGACCTAGGGACCAAGATCAATATGTCTCTCAAATGCAAATGTCTCATGCCTGTTCTGTTATCTCTTTGATCATACCAACTGCTAGGGAAAGCTCTTTGATGTATTGTTGTGGTTGGGTATATATGCTGCAACTCTGTAACTCAAACCATCTCTCAATTCCACTTCCTCAACTGCTACTGCTGGGCACAGACTTTGTGTCCTCCTTCTCCGAGAGCGGCTGGGCTCGCTCCCGGCGCGCATGCACGGCGCTGGGAGCGGAGCTCGTGACGGCAGTATGATTAATAAAACCTGCTTAAAACCACAGCATCGCTGCTTATTATTTCATGCCGCTGTAATACAAACATAAATATATAGACACACGATGCGGAGCATTGCAGCTAGATGGAATAAATATAGAGATATATAAACACACAGTGCGGAGCATTGTAGCTAGATGGAATAAATATATGAACATATAAACATACACAGTGCGGAGCATTGTAGCTAGATGGAATAAATATATGAATATATAAACACACACACAGTGCGGAGCATTGCAGCTAGATGGAACAAACATGCAAATATATAAACACACACAGTGCAGAGCATTGTAGCTAGATGGAACAAACATGTAAATATATAAACACACACACAGTGCGGAGCATTGTAGCTAGATGGAACAAATATGCAAACATATAAACACACACAGTGCGGAGCACCGTAGCTAGATGGAATAAATATGTAAATATATAAACACACACAGTGCAGAGCACTGTAACTAGATGGAATAAATATGTAAATATATAAACACACAGTGTGGAGCATTGTCGCTAGATGGAATAAATATATAAATATACAAACACACACAGTGCGGAGCATTGCAGCTAGATGGAATGAAACAGCATAACCGTCTACTTAGTTATCCTACATGGTATGATTATGTACCCATACATATTGTCACCTCCGTAGCTACCGGTATTTTCCTAGTTGTATACCGGAAGGGACCATTGTGTAAGTCTATTGCGTCTTTTGCATTCAATACTATTCAATTCAATTCAATTCAACTTTATTTATATAGCGCCATTTCACAACAACAGTCATCTCATAGCACTATCAACTGTAGGGGGAACCCCCACAGTTGCAGAAAGACCCCAGCAATCAGGCGATCCCCTGTGAGCAAGCACTTGGCGACGGTGGAGAGGAAAAACTCCCTTTTAACAGGAAGAAACCTCCAGCAGAACCAGGCTCAGGGAGGGGCAGTCATCTGCTGCGACTGGCTGGGGGGTGAGGGGACAGAGAAGATGAAAAGAACAGACATGTAGAGAGCAAACAGCTTGATGGGGACTCAATCTATGGGAGAGAACAAACAGATGTTAATCAGAATCAGAATCAGAATCAGAATCAGCTTTATTGGCCAAGTATGCACAACACATACAAGGAATTTGACTTTGGCTAAAAACTTGCTCTCGTTGTTCAGGTGAAGGATTTAAATAAGGATTCAATGACAACCACAGTATGTACAGTAAATTACAGTCTGTCCACGTTTCTATAAAAGGATGCAAATATATACAGGAATATATGCAGTTATTTACTCGGACTAACCACACTTTGCAGAAATATATGAAAAAATATACAATCACACAGTATTTCAATGTGGACTCAGATTCAGTGATATAATGTGAATGAAGTAAAAAGCAGTGTGAGAGTTATGTGCAATGTAATAATGGATGAAAAGTCATGAGTACAGCAACAGGTAGGACTAGGTGAATGTTAGGAGTTCATCAGAGTGATGGCTTGAGGAAAGAAACTGTTCCTGTGACGGGTGGTTTTGACCTTCAGTGATCTGTAACGACGACCAGAAGATAGAAGTTCAAACAGTTTGTGGCCGGGGTGTGATGGGTCAGCACAGATGTTTCCCGCCCGTTTCCTGGTTATGGACCGATATAAGTTCTCAATGGAGGGTAGGTCGGTACCAATGATCCTCTCCGCAGACTTAATGATCCGCTGCAGTCTGGTCTTGTCCTGTTTAGTGGCAGATCCAAACCAGACAGTGATGGAAAAGCAGAGGACAGATTGGATGATGGCGGTGTAGAAGACAACCAGCAGCTCCTGAGGCAAATCAAACTTCTTGAGCTGACGCAGAAAAAACAACCTCTGCTGGGCCTTTTTCCGGACAGTGTCTATATGGGAGGACCACTTCAGGTTCCGGGAGATTGTGGTACCCAGAAACTTGAAGGAGTCCACAGTGGACACTGTGCTGTTGAGGATGGTGAGTGGGGGGAATGAAGGGGGGTGTCGCCTGAAATCCACAGTCATCTCCACCGTTTTGGCTGGGTTAAGTTCAAGATGGTTCTGGCCGCACCAGAGGATCAGCTGCTCCACCTCCCGCCTGTATGCAGACTCATCATCATCCCGGATCAAACCGATGACTGTGGTGTCGTCCGCAAACTTCAGGAGCTTCACCGAAGGGTCCTCTGAGGTGCAGTCGTTGGAGTAGAGGGAGAAGAGCAGTGGGGAAAGGACACATCCTTGGGGGGCACCAGTACTAATTTTTCGGGAGCTGGATGTAAATCTCCCTAGCTTCACCTGTTGCCACCTGTCAGTCAGAAAGCTGGAGATCCACTGGCAGGTGGAGGGGGGCACTTTGAGCTGGAGGAGTTTCTGATGAAGAATGCCTGGGATGATGGTGTTGAACGCTGAGCTGAAGTCGACAAACAGGATCCTGGCGTACGTCCCTGGGGAGTCGAGGTGTTGCAGGATGTAATGTAGTCCCATATTCACTGCATCATCCACTGACCTGTTTGACCGGTAGGCAAACTGCAGTGGGTCCATCAGGGGGCCTGTGATGACCTTCAGGTGGTTCAGCACCAATCTCTCCAAGGATTTCATGACCACAGAGGTCAGGGCAACAGGTCTGTAGTCGTTTAATCCTGTAATAGAGGGTTTCTTGGGAACTGGAATGATGATGGAGCGTTTGAAGCAGGAAGGCACTTCACGCAGCTCCAGTGATCTGTTAAAGATCCGGGTGAAGATGGGGGCCAACTCGTTGGAGCAGACTCTCAGGCAGGACGGAGACACACCATCAGGTCCTGCAGCCTTCTTGATCTTTTGTCTCTGAAAGACCCGGCGCACCTCCTCTTCACATGACCAGCAAAAGAAAATATTTCATTGACAGTGAAGAAAGGAGTGAGGCCCAGTGCATTATTGGAGGTCCCCTGGCTGACTAAACCTATTAGCAGCATAACTAAGGGAGGGTTCAGAAACACATGATCCCTCCCTAATTGTAGGCTATATCAAAAAGGTAGGTTTTAGCCCTATTCTTAAAAACAGAGATCGAGTCTGACTCCCGAATCCAGATTGGCAGCTGGTTCCACAGGAGAGGAGCTTGATAACTGAAGGCTCTGCCTCCCATTGTACTTTTGGAGATTCTAGGTATTACAAGTAATCCTGCATTTTGGGAGCATAGTGCTCTGTTAGGATAATACGGTAGTATCAGATCTTTTAAATAAAAAGGAGCCTGATTGTTTAGAGCTTTGTAAGTAAGAAGAAGGATTTTAAACTTAATTCTAAACTCTATGGGAAGCCAATGAAGGGAGGCCAGAACCAGAGAGATACGATCTCTCTTTCTAGTACCTGTTAAAACTCTTGCTGCAGCATTTTGGATCAGCTGAAGACTTTTTAAAGATGTTTTAGGACAGCCTGATAATAAAGAATTACAATAATTTAATCTAGAGCTAACAAAAGCGTGGATCAGTTTCTCAGCATCACTCTGAGACAAGATGCTCCTAATCTTGGCAATATTACGCAAATGATAGAAGGCAGTCTTAGAAACAAATTTAATATGTGAATTGAAGGACAGCTCTTGATCAAAAATAATTCCAAGGTTCCTCACAGAGCTATTAAGAGAAAGAGTAACCGCATCCAAACTGAAAGTTTGATTTGGAAACGTATTTCTAAGGTTTTTTGGACCAGCAAGAATGACTTCAGTCTTATCTGAATTTAATAACAGGAAATTACAAGTCATCCAAGCTTTGATTTCCTTAAGACAGGCTTCTAACTTGGCTAATTGATTACTATCATCTGGCTTCATTGACAGGTATAATTGTGTGTCATCTGCATAACAATGGAAATGTATACAGTGCTTTCTAATAATGTTGCCTAACGGAAGCATATATAAACTAAAAAGAGTAGGGCCTAGCACAGATCCCTGTGGAACTCCATGACTGAGCTTTGAGTTGAAAGGAAACTCATTATTTACATGAACAAACTGGAACCTATCAGATAAATAAGATCTAAACCACTGCAATGAAGTTCCATTAAGTCCAACATAGTGTTCTAATCTATCAAGTAGAATATTATGATCAATAGTATCAGAAGTTGCACTAAGGTCTAAAAGGACAAGTACAGAAACCAGTCCATTATCAGATGCGATGAGGAGGTCGTTAGTGACCTTCGCTAAGGCTGTTTCAGTACTATGATGGATTCTAAACCCAGATTGAAACTCTTCAAGTAAACCATTTCCCTGCAGGTGGTCAAATAATTGCGTAGCAACAACTCTTTCTAAGATTTTTGAAATGAAAGGGAGATTAGAGATTGGTCTATAGTTAACTAAAGCTCCTGGATCTAGGGTTGGCTTTCTGAGTAAGGGTTTAATTACAGCCGTTTTAAAAGCCTGCGGTACATGGCCTAAAGTTAATGAAGAATTGATTATATGAAGAATAAAGCTACCAATAAGTGGGAAGACTTCTTTAAATAACCTGGTAGGAATAGGGTCTAAAAGACAAGTTGAAGGTTTGGATGAGGAAACTATTTTGTCTAACTCACAAAGGTCGATTGGAGTAAACTCATCAAGACAGACATCAATAGAAGGAGTTGTAGTAGTTACAGTATTTAAGTTAACTGTGGGAAGAATCTGATTGATTTTATCTCTGATGGATGAAATTTTATTATTGAAAAAGTTCATAAAGTCCTGACTAGTACGCTCTAAGGGAATGCTAGGATTGACAGAGTCCTGACTCTTTGTCAACCTGGCTACAGTGCTGAAAAGAAACCTGGGATTATTCTTGTTCTCTTCTATTAATGCAGAATAATAACTCGTTCTAGCTTTTCTAAGAGATTTTTTATAAATTAAAAGATGATTTCTCCAAGCTAAATAGATTTCATTTAAATTAGTGGAGCGTCATTTTCTTTCTAATTGACGAGTCTTCTGTTTTAAGCTACGAGTTTCTGTGTTGAACCAAGGAGTTAGAAATCTCTAATTAGACTTTTTCTTTTTTAAGGGGGCCACCAAGTCTAGAGTCTGATGCAGAGAAGCTGTAACACTATCCACCATGTTATCAATTACAGAAGGAGCAAGCTGTCTATAGCTTATTTCTGTTGTGTTGACACATGGCATAGAGGAAATAATCTGCATAAATTTGGAAACAGCATCATCTGAGAGGCGTCTACTGTAATAATATTTTTCTTTAGGAGCCAAATAGTCAGAAATAGTAAAATCAAAGGTTAACAGACAATGGTCTGACAGTACAGGGTTATGAGGAGACACTACAAGATTTTCTATTTCTATCCCATATGTCAGAACAAGGTCCAATGTATGGTGGAGGTAATGAGTAGAATTTCCTACTTTCTGAGAAAACCCAATCGAGTCTAATATTGAATTAAATGCCACATTAAGGCAGTCACTATCTACATCCACATGTATATTAAAGTCCCCTACTATAATTATTCTATCAGATATCAGCTAAGAAATCAGCAAATTCGGATAAAAATTCTGAGTAGGTTGATGGGGGATGATAAACTATGGCAAATAAAATTGGGTTTAACCTAAAATTGCTAAAGTGCCCAATACTGAGGACCAGGCCCTCAAAGGAATTATAACATGTTTTTTGCTTTACATTAACTAGTAACTTGGAATGGTAAATTGTTGCTTCTCCTCCTCCACGACCAGAACTTCTGGGATTTTGACAGTTTAAATAACCAGAGGGAGTTGATTCATTTAAACCAACATAATCTTCATGCCCTAACCAAGTCTCTGTAAGGGATATTAAATCAATCTGATGATCAATTAACAGATCATGGACTAGCAGAGACTTGGGAGTTAGAGACCTAATATTTAATAAACCACATTTAATTTTTAAATTATGAGGAGGAACAGAGGCCAAATCATTCAATTTAGAGGCTTTATGTTTAATTTGAGTTAAACACAACTATTAGGTTGTCACGTCTTTTTGCTATCTCTGCGAGCAGCCCTGCTTAGGTTATACAGTCTGACAGCCGTTGGTAGGAAGGACCTGCGAAACCTCTCGGTTGTGCACCTAGGATGATGTAGTCTGCTGCTAAATGAGCTCCTTAGTGCATTCAGTGTGTCCTGCATAGGGTGGAACTCGGACTCCAGCAGAGATGACAGTTTAGCCACCATCCTTCTCTCTCCCATCTCCTCCACTGGGTCAAGGTGCTGCCCCAGGACAGAGCTAGCTTTCTTGATCAGTTTGTTCAGTCTCTTCCTATTGGCTGCTGTAATGCCACTGCCCCAGCAGACCACTCCAAAAGTGATGGCTGATGCCACCACCGTGTCCTAGAATGTCTTCAGCAGTGCCCCTTGTACACCAAAAGACCTGAGTCTCCTCAGCAGGAACAGCCTGCGCTGTCCCTTCTTGTAGAGTGTGTCAGTATTGTGTGACCAGTCTAGTTTATTGTTCAGATGAACACCCAGGTACTTGTAGGATGTCACCATCTCAATGTCTGTTCCCTGGATGTTTACTGGTGCTGTGAGGGTTTGTCCTTGCCTGCGGCAGTCCACCACCAGCTCCTTAGTTTTCCTCGCGTTGATCTGGAGGCAGTTCCAATGGCACCAGTCCACAAAGTCCTAGATAAGCCCTCTGTACTCAACTTCATCTCCGTTGGAGATGAGGCCAACGATCGCAGAGTCGTCAGAGAACTTCTGTAGATGGCAGTGTGTTGTGTTGTGTGAGAAGTCCGCAGTATAAAGGGTGAACAGGAAGGGAGCCAAAACCGTTCCCTGGGGGGGCCCCCGTGCTACTGATGATCGTGTCGACACACAGTCCCGGGTTCTCACAAACTGTGGCTGGTTTGTGAGGTAGTCCAGGAGCCATGATGACAGGTGCTGGTCCACCCCTGCGCACAGCAGCTTGTCCTTCAGGATCATTGGTTGGATGGTGCTGAAAGCACTGGAGAAGTCAAAGAACATGATCCTCACTGTATTCCCGGGCTTCTCCAGGTGGAACAGAGAACGGTGAAGGAGGAAGATGACCGCATCCTCCACCCCAATACCATGCTGGTAGGCAAACTTTTTAGCTAACTATCAATCAATCTCTAATTTGCCTTTCATTTCAAAAATCTTGGAAAGAGTTGTTGCCGTGCAATTGTTTGACCACTTGCAGGGAGTTGGTTTGTTTGAGGAGTTTCAATCTGGGTTCAGAGCTCATCACAGCACTGAAACTGGCTTAGTGAAGGTCACTAATGACCTCCTTATTGCATCTGATAATGGACTTGCTTCTGTTCTTGTCCTTTTAGATCTTAGTGCAGCCTTTGACACTATCGATCATGCCATTCTACTTGATAGATTAGAACACTATGTTGGACTAAATGGAACTCCGCTACAGTGGTTTAGATCTTATTTGTCCAATAGATTTCAGTTTGTTCACATCAATGATGAATTTTCTTCCAACTCTAAGCTCAGTCATGGAGTTTCACAGGGATCTGTGTTAGGCCCTACTCTTTTTAGTTTATATATGCTTCCGTTAGGCAACATCATTAGAAAGCACTGCATACATTTTCATTGTTACGCAGATGACACACAACTATACCTGTCAATGAAGCCCGATGATTATAATCAATTAGCCAAGTAAGATGCCTGTCTTAAGGATATCAAAGCCTGTATGACTTGTAATTTTCTGCTATTAAACTCAGATAAGACTGAAGTCATTCTTGTTGGCCCAAAACACCTTTGAAATTCCTTTCAAATCATGCGCTTACTTTAGATGCCGCCACTCTCTGAATAGCTCTGTGAGGAACCTTGGAGTTATTTTTGATCAAAATCTGTTCTTTAATTCACATATTAAATTTGTTTCTAAGACTGCCTTCTATCATCTGCACAATATTGCCAAGATTAGGAGCATCTTGTCTCTGAATGATGCTGAGAAACTGATCCACGCCTTTGTCAGCTCTTGATTAGATTATTGTAATTCGTTATTATCAGGTTGTCCTAAAATATCCTTAAAAAATCTTCAGTTGATCCAAAATGCTGCAGCAAGAGTTCTAACTGGTTCTAGAAAAAGAGATCATATCTCCCCAGTTCTGTCCTCCCTTCATTGGCTTTCCATAGAGTTTAGAATTAAGTTTAAAATTCTTCTTCTCACTTTCAAAGCTCTTAATAATCAGGCCCCCTTATATATAAAAGATCTGATATTACCTTACCATCCTAATAGAACACTACTCTCCCAAAATGCTGGATTACTTGTAATGCCCAGAATCTCCAAATGTGCATTGGGAGGCAGAACCTTCTGCTATCAAGCTCCTTCTCTGTGGAACCAGTTACCACTCTGGGTCCGGGAGTCAGACTCGGTCTCTGTTTTTAAGAACAGGGTAAAATCCTTCCTTTTTAATATAGCCTACGATTAGGGAGGGATTTTGTGTCTCTTAACCCCTCTTCTGTTTTATGTCTGTCCTCTTCATCATCTCTATCCCCTCACCCCCAGCCAGTCGCAGCAGATGACTGCCCCTCCCTGAGCCTGGTTCTGCTAGAGGTTTCTTCCTGTTAAATGGGAGTTTTTCCTCTCCACCATCGCTAAGTGCTTGCTCACAGGGGATCATCTGATTGCTGGGTCTTTCTGAAATTATGGGGTTTTCTCTGCATTTTGTAGCACTATGAGATGACTTCTGTTGTGATGTGGCAGTATATAAATAAAGCTGAATTGAATTGAATTGAATTGTCCCGGGCAGGTGTTCCCAATTTGTGTGACTAGTGGCGTTTGGACTTAAGCAGCTCTTCGCTAGACAAACACTGCTGGGTGATTGTACGAGTCACTTCTACTCTTCATAGTGTGACCGTCACGTCAGAAGGACTTTTGGATTATGTTCGCTGGGAGTATTGGACTTTTGGAACTGCTTAACTTGTGAGTAAACTTTTGCACTTCTCTCTGTTGTTCGCTGCTACGCTGAGCCAGAAGCGCTTCTCGCTTCGCAGTATTCTGCTGCGCTTCTGGTGGCGTTCCTCTCCGCAGCAAACTACTACGCTTAGGCTGTTGTCCTGTTTACGTTCCCCTGAGTAGTTTTTCACCCTGTAGTCTTCTCCGCTCTCCGAGCACATTCCCATTGTATTGTTGACTAACGTGTCCGTATCTGCACTGTTCATGTCAATAAATGTGTTTGGTGAAACCCAGCATTTAAATCCTCATTCCTCCTTCTCTCCACCATGCGCAATGGAAGGGCACACGGGGAGGTTTATAACAAGAATTATTTATCTTCTCATATACACATGCTTATTAATAAACATACCATATACTAACTTTTATATTCTATCCCAATTATACACTTTACTAAAGCAAATATGCACTTTGCAAATTATGCATTTTACAGTGGTGTGAAAAAGTGTTTGCCCCCTTCCTGATTTCTCATTTTTTTTGTATGTCACACTTAAATGTTACAGATCAAACAAATTTAAATATTACACAAAGATAGTACAAGTAAACACAAAATGCAGTTTTTAAATGAAGTTGTTTATTATAAAGGAAAAAAAAATCCAAACCTGCGACCCCAAGACCCCCAAGATCTTGGGGTCTTGTTCACGAGTGAGGGGAAAATGGAGCGAGAGATTGACAGACGGATTGGAGCAGCATCTGCAGTGATGCGGACGTTGTACCGGTCTGTTGTGATGAAGAGGGAGCTTAGTTCTAAGGCAAAATCTACATTCCTACTCTCACCTATGGTCACAAGCTTTGGGTAATGACCGAAAGAACAAGATTGCGGATACAAGCGGCTGAAATGAGCTTTCTCCGTAGGATTGCTGGACTCACCGTCAGAGATAGGGTGAGGAACTCAGTCATCCGGGAGAGGCTCAGAATAGAACCGTTGCTCCTCCACATTGAAAGGAGTCAGTTGAGGTGGTATGGGCATCTGATTAGGATGCCTCCTGGACGCCTCCCACTTGAGGTGTTTCAGGCATGTCCCACTGGGAGGAGACCCCGGGGCAGACCCAGGACTCGGTGGAGAGACTATGTCTCCCAGCTGGTCTGGGAATGCCTTGGTATCCTCTCTGAAGAGTTGGAGCAGTTGGCTGGGGAGAGGGAAGTCTGGGCTTTTCTGCTTGAACTGCTGCCTCCGCTACCTGGACCTCCGGAAAAGCGGTAGAAGATGGATGGATGGATGGATGGACATGGCCCTGTGTGAAAAAGTGAAACTAATAACTGGTTGTGCCACCCTTAGCAGCAACAACTGCATTCAAGTGTTTCAATAACTGGCATTGAGTCTTTTACAGTGCCATGGAGGAATTTTGGCCGACTCATCTTTGCAGAATTGTAATTCAGCTACACTGGAGGGTTTTCAAGCATGAGCTGCCTTTTTAAGGTCATGCTACAGCATCTCAATCGGATTCAGGTCAGGACTTTGACTAGGCCACTCTAAAGTCTTCATTTTGTTTTTCTTAAGCCATTCAGAGGTGGACTTGCTGATGTGTTTTGGATCATTGTCCTGCTGCAGAACCCAAGTGCACTTCAAGTCAGCTTGAGGTCACAAACAGATGGCCGGACATTCTCCTTCAGGATTGTTTGGTAGACAGTAGAAATCATGGTTCCATTTATCACAGCAAGTCTTCCAGGTCCTCAAGCAGCAAAACAGCCCCAGACCATCACACTACCACCACCATATTTTACTGTTGGTATGAGGTTCCTTTTCTGAAATGTTGTGTTACTTTTACGCAGGATGTAATGGGACACACACCTTCTAAAAAGTTCAACTTTTGTCTCATCGGTCCACAGAGTATTTTCCCAAAAGTCTTGAGGATCATCAAGATGTTTTCTGGCAAAAGTAAGACGAACCTTCATGTTCTTTTTGTGATGGTCTGAGTGCAGATATCGTCCGCGCCCAGGTCATGCAGTATTTTCCTCCCATCTGGTGTGTGTTTCCCTATGGCTCTCCGAGCCTTTGTTCTGACAGCGTTACAGCGGGGCTTCCGGCTGTCAAAGCCGGGTCACGTTGTGACAGCTGTTCTGCATCTCCCCTAATCACTCCCTCCACTGATTGGGTGATTTTGGGGATTTAAGGAAGCAGCTGAGGGCTAATCCTTGCTGCAATCTCGTCGAACATTCCCTCGTCCAACCTCCGTGCTGGTTTCACAATTCGTACCTTTTTCAGTAAGTGTTTTCATTGTGAGTCTGTTCTTCCTTTGCCATAGTCTTAGTCATAGTTATAGTGTGTTTTTGCCCCTCGTGGCTTATTATTTTGTCATTGTCTTCCTTTAATAAATTGTGCAAACTCCTCGGTGGCCTATAGCATCTCATTCACGACACGCGAGGACCGCACCATGACACTTTTTGCTCATCAGTGGTTTTTGTCTTGGAGCTCTGCCATGCAGGCCATTTTTGCCCAGTCTCTTTCTTATGGTGGAGTCATGAACATTGACCTTGACTGAGGCAAGTGAGGCCTGCAGTGCTTTGGGTGTTGTGGGGTCTTTTGTGACCACTTGGATGAATCGTCGCTTGCGCGCTTGGGGTAATTTTGGTCGGCTGGCCACTCTTGAAAAGGTTCACCACTGTTCCATGTTTTCGCCATTTGTGGATAATGGCTCTCACTGTGGTTCGCTGGAGTCCCAAAGCTTTAGAAATGGCTTTATAACCTTTTTGTCATGTTGATAGAATGAACAGCTCAAGTGCAGGGTGCAACACAAGAGAAAACACTCTCGACACAGAGAAGCAATGTTAAAATGGTTTATTAATTTCAAAATACAGAGGAGCACTGATATAGAAAAATGTTACCTGCCAGGGAAGACTCAGCCTGTGGGGTGAGATGAGAGTTATTAGCAAGAGAAGGGAGGCAGGGAAGTTGAAAGACGGATTTGCCACTTACGTGTACCGAGCACAGAACCCGACAGATAACCCAGTAGGAATAGATGAACCAGCAGGATGAAGCTCATCGGGGAATTGGAACTGGGTGACGTCTGACCGGGTGGAGATAGGAAGCTGAGGCGGGGTGAGGATGATGGAGCAGGTGAGCACACAACAATTCTCAAAGACGCACCACACGGATGGCAGCAACCTGGAAGAAAGAGAGGGGGAGAAATGGGAGTATAATTTCTCCAGAGAATAGATCAACTTACTTGCTATTGGCATTAGCAGTATACCCAACGAGCCAGCGCTGAAGCTTCCACTTGATGGTCCTTATAAGCACTGGCGATGATGAGCCGGCAGGTGCGTCCACTCATGCAGGTGAGATGATTGCCTGCGGAGCTGGGGAAATTTAGCAGGAAGGAGGGGGCGCGCGCTCACCTGAGGGGAACCAGATGAATAACTTTAGAGAATCGGTCGACAATAGTGAGGATGACAGTCTTGCCATGAGAGGGGGGAAGTCCTGTGACAAAGTCCAAAGAGAAATGGGATCAGGGTCAACTGGGGACTGGTAAGGGGTGAAGTAGGCCAGCGGGGGGTGAAGAGTTGGGCTTGTTATGGGCACAGGTCTGACATGCCTTCACATAGTCTTGAATGTCCCTCTGCAGGGTGGGCCACAAGAACACTCGTCAGACCAGATCTATCGTCCGAATTACCCCGGGATGACAGGCGAAGTGGCTGGAGTGGCACCACTGGATAACATCACTGCGGAGGGTGGCAGAAACAAACAGGCAGTCTCTAAGGCACCTTGCTGGCTCAGGTTCCGGGGACTGGGCCTGTCGGACCCTTTGCTCGATATCCCAGGTAAGGGCTCCTAGGATACATGAAGGCGAAACAGTTGGCTGGGAGAGGTTGGCTGAAAGGTTGGAACAAAATTGTCAGGTAATTGTCTGTAAGTGATAGTGAAATTGAATCTGAGAAAGAATAAGGTCCAGCGTTCCTGCCTGGTGTTAAGTCGGCGGGCTGACCAGAGGTACTCTAAATTCTTGTGGTTGGTCCACACGACTATGGGATGGACTACTCCCTCATACCAGTGCCTCCACTCCTCTAAAGCCAACTTAATGGCCAGGAGCTCTCGATCCGAGATTTTGTAATTTCTCTCGGCTGGGGTAAGCCACCAAGAGAAAAACGCGGATGGGTGGAGCTTCTGGTCAGAGCTTCTGGTCGGAGCCTCTGGTCGGAGGTTGAGCGATGTGAGAGGACAGCGCCCACCCCCGAATCAGAAGCATCCACCTCCAGGGTAAACTGGAGCTGAGGGTCGACCTGGGCCAAGATGGGTGGATTGAAGAACAGGCTCTTTAATTTGGAAAAAGCCTGCTCGGCTGCCTCGAACCAGAGAAATGGCACCTTAACAGAGGTCAGCTGTGTATGCGGCTGTGCTACCCCACTGTAGTTCCTGATGAACCTGCGACAAAAATTTGCAAACCCCAAGAAGCACTGGAGCTCCTTGCAGGAGTGGGGTGTAGGTCAATCCAGCACAGCCTTCACCTTAGCCGGGTTAGTGCTCAGCTCCCCCTCCGCCACGATAAATCCCAGGAAGGAAGTGGAGCTGGTAGAAAACTCACACTTTTCAGCCTTCACAAAAAGTTGGTTTCCAGGAGCTGTTGTAACACGGCCCTGATATGGACCTTGTGTTCCTCTGGTGAACAAGAAAAAATGAGAATATTGTCTAAATACACGAAGACAAATTGGTTCACCATATTGCGGAGGACGTCATTAATAAAATGTTGGAAGACGGCGGAGGCGTTGGTCAGCCCAAAGGGCAAGACCAGATACTCAGGCTGCTCCAAATGTGTTTTAAATGCCGTCTTCAATTTGCCCCCCTCACGAATACAGATTAAATGATATGCATGGTGAACACCTGCGTGAGCTGAAGGAGCTTGAACGTGGAGTCTATCAGGGGCAGAGGATATTTGTCTTTGGTGGTAATAGCATTCAGTTCCTGGTAATCGATACACGGGTGCAGAGATCTGTCCTTCTTGCCAGCGGAAAAAAACCCCGCCCCAAGAGTAGCTGAGAAAGGCTGAATGAGGCTGGCGTTCAATGAGTCTTTAATATACCTCTCCATTGCCTCCCTCTCCGGACCAGAGATGGCAACTGGACAGCAGCTGCGCACCCGTGAGGAGGTCTATAGCACAGTCGTATGAGCGGTGAGGTGGACGAGAGAGCACTCTTGACTTACTAAAGACCTCCCGAAGGTCATGATAGACCTCGGATACAAGGGTGACGTCCAGTGGTTCAACCAGAGGGCAGGAGATTGATAAAGATGGTGAACACTCGGCCGAGCTTAAACAGGAAGCCAAACAATAAGGACTCCAGGAGGAACTGGAGTTTTGTGCCCAATTAATAATAGGATTATACCTCCAGAGCAAAGGGTACCCCAAAACCACCGGGGAGGATGAATTTCGGAAAATTAGAACGATAATTCCTCCTGGTGGTTCCCAGAAAGAAAGACGGAAATAGACGTCATGCTTACCGAGACTGACGCCATGCTCTGACCAGATAGAGTAGTGACATTTAATGACGTGGGCAATTTGGTAGTGGGAATACCCATCTCTCGTACGAGCTGGGAGGAGACAAAATTCGGCTCTCCTGAATTAATCAAGGCTGTAACCTTCCTCTCGACCCCCGGCAATTGGATCAGGGCCGAAATAAAGAAATTGCCAGGGGGATGAGAATGAGTCCCGCCCGTCAGACCCCCCACAGCTACTGACGGGCCGCGTCTTTTTAGCTTCAGGTGGCAGTCGTCCAATTTATGTTTTAAAGAGCCACAATATAAGCACGCACCGGCCCTCCTCCGCCACTGGTGCTCTTCCGGAGTCAACCGAGACCGGCCGAGCACCATTGGTTCAGAGGAGGAGTCGGTTCCACCTGTGTCAGTAGCTTGGGGGGGGAGGGGGTACATGCGCGAAGGGCGGGCGAGAGGAGGATTTGTGCTCCTTTGCGCAGTCGCGGTACCAGTTATCCAAGCCGACAGCTTGATCAATTAGACCGTCCAGGGAGGAGGGAACAGCGTGAACCACCAGGTCGTCATGGAGGTTGGAGTTTAACCCTAGAGGAAGGCGCTTCGTCATGAAACATTATTCCATCCAGAGTCCGCCGCTTGGACCCGAAACTCCACCAAGTAGTTGGCTACAGAACGACTACCTTGGCAGAGAGACAAAAGGCGGCTCATAATGTTACCCTCACTCTCAGTACGGTCAAAGGTGTGGGTGAATGTGGTGACAAAATGATTGAATGAATAGTGTGGACCCTTTGGACTGTCAAGAATAGACCGGGCCAGCCCGATTGCGCAGCAGGAGGGTTTTGGAGATGCCCTCCGGGTTACCCCCCCCTCCACACACACACACACCTGGCCCAAATAAAGCCGAACATGGCAAAGAAAATCCTTGTGTTTCCCCATCTCCCCCTTGTACGGGGCAGGTGAGGGAACAGAGGTTGTTCGGCGTATAGTGGCAGAAATAGGAGTGACAGGTGGAGTGGGAGGCCCCGGGCGAGATATGTGGGCCAAATGCTCGGTGACCATGCTCAGCTGCTCCGTAATTGTTTCCAGCTGCTGTGTGAGCACAGCCACCTGCCTCTCTGTGGCGCCGAGGCGGTGGAGAGCAGAGTGTTCCGCTGATGCAGCCCCCGCTGAGCTCACATTGAAGCTGGATCGTTCTGTCATGTTGATAGAATGAACAGCTCGAGTGTAGGGTGCAACACAAGAGAAAACACTCTCGACACAGCGAAGCAACGTTAAAATGGTTTATTAATTTCAAAACACAGAGGAGCACTGATATAGAAAAACGTCACTCGCCAGGGAAGACTCGGCCTATGGGGAGAGAGTTGAAAGAGGAAGTTGAAAGACGGATTTGCCACTTACGTGTACCGAGCACAGAACCCGAGAGAGAACCCATTATGAATAGATGAACCAGCAGGATGAAGCTCATCTGGGAATTGGACCTGGGTGACGTCTGACTGGGTGGAGATAGGAAGCTGAGGCGGGGTGAGGATGATGGAGCAGGTGAGCGCACAACAATCAACGAAGACGCACCGCACGGATGGCAGCAACTTGGAAGAAGGAGAGGGGAGAGAAATGTGAGTATAATTTCTCCAGAGAATAGATCAACTTTCTCCGGTTTCCTCCTACAGGCCAAAAACATGCAGGTTAGGTTAATTGGAGACTCTAAAATGGCACTAGGTGTGAATGTGTGTGTGAATGGTAAAGGGATAGCGCCGTACCGTGGCTGCTTCATCCATCCAGGTGGATGACCTCAATTTCCCCTCTGGGGATCAATAAAGTATACAAAATAAAAAAAATCAAATAAAAAAAACTTACTTGCTGTTGGCAGAGGTAGTATACCCAACGAGCCAGCGCTGAAGCTTCCACCTGATGGTCCTTATAAGCACTGGCGATGATGAGCCGACAGGTGCGTCCACTCATGCAGGTGGGATGATTGCCTGCGGAGCTGGGGAAACTTAACAGGAAGGAGGGGGCGTGCACTCACCTGAATATGACACTTTTCCAGACGGATGGATCTCAATTACTTTGTTTCTCATTTGTTCCTGAATTTCTTTGGATCGCAGCATGATATCTAGCTTTAGAAGATCTTTTGGTCTACTTCACTTTGTCAGGCAGGTCCTATTTAATTGATTTTTTGACTGAGAACAGATGTGGCAGTAATCAGGCCTCAGTGTGGCAAGAGAAATTGAACTCATCTTTCCACAGATGTGATAAACCACAGTTCATTTATGTTTTAACAGGGGGGAATCACTTTTTCACACAGGGCCATGTAGGTTTGGATTTTTTTTTTTGCCCTTAATAATAAACACTTTCATTTAAAAACTGCATTTTGTGTTTACTTGTGTTATCTTTGTCTAATAATTATGTTTGATGATCTAAAACATTTAAGTGTGACAAACATATAAAAAATGAGAAATCAGGAAGGGGGCAAACACTTTTTCACACCACTGTATAAACACAATTGCTGTTATAATTGAATATGTATTGTCTGTATTGTCTGTCAGAATATGTATTTTTTATCTTGTGTTGTTGTTGAAATTACTATACTTACATAACATATTTTTGTTCTTTCACCTACCAAAGGGACTCTGAATGAAAATTAGCTTCTGGTAACTTTGGCACGTTTACGTCTGTTTTTTTTTTTTGTTTTTTTTTTAACTGATGTTCATTAATGTGCACTGTCCCTTATAAATAAATAAATAAATAAAATATTGATCTGCATTGAACTTGGCAGTAGTCGTGGAAAATGTGAGCCGGTTATTCAGTGGGCAGTTTTGTTTGCTGCCTTATGGGTCTTCTTTTGTGATTTCAAATTATATAACTTCTTCAGTCAAAAAGCTGCAGAGTTGATATATCTTTTATAAATCAGAAAAATAACTGCTGGATAAAATGTTATCATTACTAAAAAAAACATGAAAATAAGTGAATAATTGCTAAAGAGTTTTTTGTGTGTATAAAGAAACACACACCACTGGGTTGGATTGATTAAAAGCCCTTTTTCTTTGACTAATTTGAGTGAAGTATCCATTCATTGTTTTTAATGCTTTTTCTTTGAAATACCAAATTGCATTAGGATAAAAAGGAATGGATTTCGGATACTGAAGGAGAGATCACGTAGTATTTTCTTCCTATTATGCTGTCAGATGTTGAAAAGTATAAATGTGCCTTGTTAGAAGCTGGCTCAACACAACATGCTGTGCTGTCATTATTATCTATTTTCTTGTTTGTTTTTAAATTTGCTAGGATGCTATGCTTTTGAAAAACGTATCCAAAGGTTAAAGAAAATATATCATTGTGTTAAAAGAATAACTCCCTGTTATAATGTGAAAAAATAAATAGAAACCATTACTTAATGTATTGGAACAAGCAAACATAAGCCTCACAAATAGGATGAAGATGACACAATAAAAAAGTGCTTTTTAAACCATAAATAGGTGCAATATAATTGCGTGTAAAGCAAAGTCCTACACTGTAAAAACGAAGTTTTAGTAAGATAAAATAGCTTAAATCAAGACTATATGCTTGTTTTTTTGTTTGTTTGTTTGACAAGACATTTCTTCTTATCTTTCTGTTTTTTAAAGAAAATTTTTCTTGCTTTAAAACAGTTTTGACTTGTTTTAATCAATTTAATCTTAAGTAAAATTATCTGGCAACAGAATAAGAAAATTTGGCTAATCAATTTGCATAAAACAAGCAAAAATTTTCTGGTGATAATTTTACTTAAAAAAAAGAAAAAAATATCTGTCAGCAGAGCAAGATTAAACTGTGGTGATGGGCAAATGATAGCATGGCTTCAGTGCTTGTCTCAGTCTTCCTGAAATGGAGTGATTTGAAACACTGTGTCCCCCACAGGATCGGCTGTCGCCCCACAGCACTCGGGCCACAGTGAAATTGTGCTGCCTGAGCACACACCCCACCGGGACACCGGAACGCCAAAATATGCATCCATCAGTATCTCATTTTATGACTATTTCACTCCTCATTCACTGTCATTGTTTTAACTAGATGATTTAAAACCAAACTGTAACAGAAACAGGAGTTATTTGATCACATCCACTGGACCCCCGACAGGCTTTTTTCCACAGAGTTTAAAGGTTTTCCTGTTTTCCTCTGCACTAGCAGACAGAGCTCTTACATCGCCGGTGTCACATGGATCTGCTTTACGTTGAACAAAAAAATGCATAATCTGTGTGCCCATCCTGTAAATTCACCAGTCCAGTCTCACCCAAAAAAAAGTGAAATTGCACATTTTGTCACAGACGTGTCATGTACACAGACATGTGCAGTGGATATGTAACGTTTGCAGCTTTAAGAAAGGTGTCTAATGGCAGCTTAACCTTTTGGCAGTTTGTGTTCCTGTCACTTTTATTGTCTTTCACCATCGAGCAATGACCCCACATTTCAATCCCCAACCCTAACCTCACAAGAACCTTTCATTAGAGGAGTGAAAAGGTCAGTCACCGATACGAGTCGAACTCGTGTGTTTTTGTTTTTGTTGCTTGAATATCCGTATAATTAACCTTCCGCCATGCCCCTCCCACAAACCAAACGAGCGTTGGGAAACCAAAGTAAAAGGTGCGTTGTTCTGCACATGCGTGGCGAGGACTGTTAAAAGGAGTATTTTGCACATGCGCAGTGAGTGAGCTTGTAAATGCGTGCCAAGGCACGTTATTTTTTTATTTAATGTGAAAATATACGATTTTAGCAGGGTGGGAAAATGTTTATTAGATACATTTTTTACTGAGACCGGGTTGAAATTCACAATTAAAACTGAAAATGAAAATAAAAGCTATTCAGTGTTTTATCATATTAGAATTAAACTAACTGATACAACTATATCATGTCCTAATTTTTAAAACTCTCTCCATCAAAATGATGGGCAAAGAGAAATTCCTGATGGTAATTAACCAAAAAGCCATGAAGAAAAGGAAATATGATGAGGCTTAGCTTGCTTTTGAAATCATTGTGGATGTGGCGGGGTAGAGGAAGACCTTTGTTTCTAGGTGGGCTTGGTAATCATCTACCTCCCCAAAGTGGGGAAGTAAAAAAAAAAAAAAAGTTGAACCACCAGTGTAAATGAACAAAGCCATCAGTAGGTTAAAATGACCACACAGTCTCTTCTGAACTTTTATTGCAGACATGGGATTGAAACAGTGTCAATGCTTCAGTCGTGCTCTTGAGAGGTTGCTATGGCTTCAGCTGGCCACCAGAAGTGCCCATTATGATTAAATTGCTTGAAACAACTAAATACTATCATTAAAGCAAGTAACATTTTCTTACAGAAAACTGCATGACAAGAAGAAATGCCTTGTCAGACAAAAAAACAAGCATATAATCCCTGAGAAGTATGGTGGAAGGAGGCTGGCACCGGAAGGCTTATGATGATGAGGAAGATGCATTTCACTTTGTTTATTCGAATGAAGATGTTTTTTTAAATTGACAAAGACTGTGGCCATCAAAGACTTTATCACAGTGCAGTATCTCAAGTGGATTGCTCATGTGTGTGGGGTGAAAACACCAGTCTTACGAAAAAGGCTTTATTTGCATTGCCATCGAAGAAATATTATAGTGATCCCTGGCTGAAGATCAGCAACCTGCTAGGTATAACATCTGAACAGGCAAAAAAGGTTACCCAGTCCAAATCTGAGTTCTGCAGGATCATAAACATTCGTTTTGGCCTGCCCCCATAGTGAGTCATCAATTGGGGAATCAACTGTATTGTACCAAGATTTCATTTTTTACCGTGTACAGCAGTGGTCCTTTTTTATTTCCCCTCAGGGCCCACTACCATATTTCAGCAATAGTGAAAGTCTTTTTTAGCCTTAGCAATGCAGTCTGCCACGAAGTATGATGCTCTCAGTGCTATGCCATTTGTTGATGTAGTTGCTTTCAAGATGTTTCTGTTCATCTTGTTCACACATTTTTTGTTTTGTTGTTTTTCTCTCAAAGAACTCCAAAGACTTGTCTTTCAGAGTGAGGTGCTTTGTTTCATGTGCCAAAGCAGTTTTGAAGGCCTCATGGATTCCTTCGATAGATAGACAGACAGACAGACAGACAGACAGACAGACAGACAGACAGATAGATAGATAGATAGATAGATAGATAGATAGATACAGTGGTGTGAAAAAGTGTTTACCCCCTTCCTGATTTCTCATTTTTTTGTATGTTTGTCACACTTAAATGTTTCAGATCATCAAACAAATTTAAATATTACACAAAGGTAACACAAGTAAACACAAAATGCAGTTTTTAAATGAAGATGCTTATTATTAAGGGAAAAAAATTCAAACCTACATGGCCCTGAGTGAAAAAGGGATTGCCCCCTAAACCAAATAACTGGTTGGGCCACCCCTAGCAGCAACAACTGCAATCAAGCATTTGTGATAACTGGCAATAAATCTTTTACAGTGCTGTGGAGGAATTTTGGTCCACTCATCTTTGCAGAATTGTTGTAATTCAGCCACACTGGAGGGTATTCGAGCATGAACCGCCTTTTTAAGGTCATGCCACAGCATCTCAATCGGATTCAGGTCAGGACTTTGACTAGGCCACTCCAAAGTCTTCATTTTGTCTTTCTTAAGCCACTCAGAGGTGGACTTGCTGATGTCTTTTGGATCATTGTCCTGCTGCAGAACCCAAGTGTGCTTCAGCTTGAGGTCACGAACAGCTGGCCGGACATTCTCCTTCAGGATTTTTGGTAGCAGAATTCATGGTTCCATTTACCATGGCAAGTCTTCCAGGTCCTGAAGCAGCAAAACAGCCTCAGACCATCACATTACCACCACCATATTTTACTGTTGGTATGATGTTCCTTTTCTGAAACGCTATGTTACTTTTACGCAGGATGTAGTGGGACACACACCTTCCAAAAAGATCAACTTTTGTCTCGTCAGTCCACAGAGTATTTTCCCAAAAGTCTTGGGGCTCATCAAGATGTTTTCTGGCAAAACTGAGACGAGCCTTTATGTTCTTTTTGCTTAGCAGTGGTTTTCGTATTGTAACTCTTCCATGCAGGCCATTTTTGCCCTGTCTCTTTCTTATGGTGGAGTCATGAACACTGATCTTAACTGAGGCAAGTGAGGCCTTCAGTTCTTTGGGTGTTGTTGTGGGGTCTTTTGTGGCCTCTTGGATGAGTCGTTTCTGCACTCTTGGGGTAATTTTGGTCGGCCGGCCACTCCTAGGAAGGTTCACACTGTTCCATGTTTTCTCCATTTGTGGATAATGGCTCTCACTGTGGTTCACTGAAGTCCCAAAGCTTTAGAAATGGCTTTATAACCTTTTCCAGATTGATAGATCTCAATTACTTTGTTTCTCATTAGTTCCTGAATTTCTTTGGATCGTAGCATGATGTCTAGCTTTTGAGGATCTTTTGGTCAACTTCACTTTCTCAGGCAGGCCCTATTTAATTGACTTCTTGATTGAGAACAGGTGTGGCAGTAATCAGGCCTAGGTGTGGCTAGAAAAATTGAACTCAGCTTTCCAAAGGTGTGATAAACCACAGCTAATCTGTGTTTTAATTGGGGCAATCACTTTTTCACACATGGTCATGTAGGTTTGGATTTTATTTTGCCCTTAGTAATAAACATCTTCATTTAAAAACTGCATTTTGTGTTTACTTGTGTTATCTTTGTCTAATATTTAAATTTGTTTGATGATGTGACGACAGAGTGTTGCCACTGTATGGTCTGTGTATTGAATATTATGTGTGTAAAGGATTTATATTTGCAAATGTCAATTTGTATTTGATGGTGAAAATGCACATATAATTGTACAATGTGTTCTGACTGAAGTGAATCCTTTTGTGAGATAATTATTGATTAATTATGTTAATTGGGTGAGGCAATTAACTGATCTTAAAACCACGTACCTTTGCCAGCATTCTTCCTGGAGGTATCCGGGCAAAAGACTCCTCAGGGGGTTTAGGGCCTTTTAAAGGATACCAGCAGGAAGAAATCATATGATGGTTGAGTAGAGGGGAATTTAATATGTAAATAGGGATTTAAGGTATTTATGGTATTATTTATGGTGTATTTATTGGTCTAATTTATTCTGTAAATATTGTGGGGAATTATTTATATATTTATGACTTTTAGATATTATTGAGTATGTGGAAAATATGAAGAATGTTTATTGTCTTACTTGGGGTTTTGGTATGCGCCAATTAGGCGAATTATCTCACTGAGTATATGACAGGTGTTTGTCATTTGGTTTGTGTGGGGTGTCGGATGTGCATGGGAATTATTGCCTGTTGAAATTATTGGAATAAACGAAAAACTGCTGATTGCAAACTGTTTTGGAAGCCTCTGCTCTTTCTCTGGTGCCTCCGTCCGCTCGGGCAACGTGACACATGTCACATGATCAACGTGAAACATTTAAGTGTGACAAACATACAATAAAATGAGAAATCAGGAAGGGGGCAACCACTTTTTCACACCACTGTAGATAGATGTATTTTATTGATCCCAAACTGGGAAATTACAGTGTAACAGCAGCATGACACAGTAGATGGTCAAAACCAATGGAAATACTCACACCATAATAGATAAAGGACATACCTAGGGAAGTAAAAATGCTTAGATAACTTTATATACTACATAGGCTACTACTAGGTTAAATACATGATGACTCTTATGAATCTATGGATAGTACTGACTGTACAAAGAAGGATTATAAGGCGCAAGGTGAAATGTGAGGTACTAATTAGACTGTAGGTGCAGTGTGGCAGTATTGCTATGACCAAAATTCAACATCAGAATAGAATAGAATAGGACAGAATAGGTTTTATTGTCATTGTACAGTTGTACAGTACAATGAAATTGTGGGTGCTCCACCAGGCTACTGTGCAATGAATTAAGAGACAAGGATTAGATAAAAAAAAACACAGTTACAGAACACACGATTAAACACACAAGTGAGATAAAAATAGCCCATGATTCTGGAAATATACACAGGTATGGTAGTGGCTTAATGGATGGAACTATGTACATAAGAGTGCAGAGTGCAGAACACACAACTGAACACATGATAGAGTGAAATGGCCCAACGATTACGAAAACTATAGATAGTAGTGGTTTCATGGATGGGCCAATATATACGTATGAAAGTGCTGAGTGCAAAGACAGGTGTGTTGTTGTGGTAATTAAAACGGTCCTCAGTTCTGTGCATATGAGTGTTCGGGGTGTGTGGGTGGGGTGTGGGGCCAGAAACTGTTTGTCAGGCTGGAGGTGTGGGACCTGATTGATCTGAACTATTGTCCAGAGGGAAGCAGGTCAAACAGGTGGTGGGCAGGATGTGAGGAGTCTCCTTTGATGGCCTTAATCCTTCTGAGACAGAAGAATCTGGAGATGTCCTCCAGGGAGGGCAGAGGGCTGCCGATGATTTTTTGGGCGGTGTTGATGACCCTCTGCACAGCCTTCCTGTTCTCGGCCGTGGAGCCAGCGTACCACACACCCAGACAGTAGGTGAGAACGCCCTCCATTAAGCAGCAGTAGAAGGCCAGCAGCAGCCTCTGATCAGGTTGTTCTTCCTCAGGACATGGAGGAAATGCAGCTGCTGAGTGAGTTAATGTACAGTAAAATGGCATATGGCAGAAACGATTTACTGTACCTGACCGTTTGGCAGCAGAGCTGTAGCAGTCTGCTGGAGAAAGTGCTCCACTGTCTGTCCAGTGTGTGGTGGAGGGGGTGATCAGGATTGTCTATGATGGACAGCAGTTTATTCAGTGTCCTCCTCTCCACCACAGTCTCAAAGGTCTCCGGCCTGAGACCAATTACAGAGCCAGCCTTTTTGATAATCTTGTCAAGTCTGTTGGTGTCACTGGCTCTGATACTACTACCCCAACAGACAGCAGCAAAGAAGATGGCACTGGCAACAACAGCCTGATAGAAAAGCTGCAGCATTTTGTTGCACACACTGAAGGATCTCAGCTTCCTCAGAAAGTAGAATCTGCTCATCCCCTTCTTGTACACAGCATTAGTGTTAGATTTCCAGTCCAGTCCATTGCTGATCATTACACCCACCTATTTGTAGTCCTCCACTACCCCCACATCCTCCCCCTAGCCCTCAATGGCTGTGAAGGCATCCTCTTCTTCCTGAAGTCAATCACCATCTCTGTGGTCTTGCTGACATTTAGCCTCAGGTGATTTTGCTCGGTCCAGTCCAAAAATCTGTCTACCAGTGTCCTGTACTCTCCCTCCTCTCCACTCTTATACATCCAACAACAGCCGCGTCATCAGAGAATTTCTGCCGGGGGCAGGACTCAGAGTTGTATTGAAAGTTAAGGGTGTATAAGGTGAAGAGAAAAGGAGAAATCACAGTCCCCTGTGGAGTTCCTATATCACTAACCATCTCATCAGACAAGACACTGCCCAGCCAGACAAACTGCGGCCTGCCTCTCAGGTAGTCAGTAATCCAAGAGATCACAGAGCTGTCAACCCCCATCACCCACAGCTTCTCACCCAGCAGTAGTGGCTAAATGGTGTTAAATGCACTGGAGAAATCAAAGAACGTGATTCTCACAGTGTTTCCTCCTCCATCCTCCATCCAACTTGTGGCTGTATTCTGTTTCCATGGTATGAACTATGCAGCTGCAACACAAGTGTTTCTCAAAACCAGTGATCAAAGTACGATGGTGCTACTTATTCCAATGGATCGTTGAATAACACAGGTGTTTCACAAAATCATAGTTCCAATGTGCAGTGTCGTAAAGTTGTGACGATGCTACAGCAGCTCAGAAGCTGCAGGATAGTAGCCGGAGAGAATGTAAATGTTGACAGAAGATGCAGCTGGCAGGTACCTGTAAAGATATACTAATTAGTGGTGAGAATTATGTGGGTGATTCTACAATTTGAGGACAGACTTCAGCTGTTTTAAAAAATCCTTTTTTTAAAAAAAAACAAACAAACAAAGAATAAACCATCAAAAAATTGGTTTTGCGCAGCTCAGTTATCAAAGATACACTCTTCATGAGGTATATTAATTATTGTATTGTGTGATATATTTTGAGCAACCCTGTTACCAAGCACATTTTAAACATACTGTTTAAAAATATTTGACTATTATGTTAAAAATGGATTCATCAGTCCTGAATGGTCATTCATTTTACCTAAGACTTTACATAGTAATTAAAATAACTTAAACATACCTACTCTACTTACCCCTTTGCTCAAATACACTGTACATATAACTACTACAAAAACAACAAATTAGCAGGGTCTTGGCCCTCCATGGAATGAGTTTGAGCAGTTACAACATACTGTACAGTCATGTGAAAAAGTTAGAACATCCTGTATAAGACTGTGTTTTTTTAATCATATTTGGACATATGGATATTTAATATCAATGTTAAAAATACTGGGAGATTAATACAACTAAACAATTAAAAATGAATTAAAGACTTCTTTTCAAATTTTCTGTAAAATGTAATTCTAAACAAATACTGAGGAATAAATTAGGACACCCCCCATCTTTTTTAGGACACCCCCACATTCATTCCCCCTTACAATGGCTAAAATAAATTTTAAAAAATGCAAATAAAAACAAAAACAAGGTTAGACATAGATATATGAACATTTCTTAACAAAGAACTGAATATTTAAAGGGGTGTCCAAATTTTTTCACATGACTATCTGTTTAAATACAATAGCTGTTTTTCCTCCCACAATGGCTGACAGGGGAGATGAAAATGATTTGATAGTTTAAAAAATCAATTTTCCAGATGGACTTTTCAAGAAAAGCTGGCCATTGTGAAAGAGAGGTCGGCCAACCCCGAAGCTAGCAGGCCTATCTCATCCGGGGAAAGGATTTGCCCGTCACTTCCATATTACCAACGAGCAGCATGTTGCAGTATGCAATGCTGCAGCATTGTACCGAGACAGATTCCTAGTTTGTGTACTACATGAACAATGGCAATAAATCTCATTCTGATTCTGATTCTGATTCTGAGCAGTATCCTTCAATTACAGGCTCTGAGGAGTGCTGCAAATTATCTTGCTGGGAATGTCTGTTGTTTGCAACTGATCGAATAGATACTTGGAGCCAGACAAGGTTTGCAAACTTGAGCTGTCTACTGTCACTGGCAGATACGTGCGCCGCAGCGTGCCGGTGAAAAGGATTAAGCCCAATCGCTGGTGAAGTGAACGCGTTTATTAACAGAAAGAAATACATACACAAAATGTCTAAACAGGTCAAACATGAATAATGAGGGAGCGGATCAGCTACACTCTGCAGGCAGGCCTCATGCGCTCCAGACGGAACTGAAGCGGACAAGGAGGGCAAAAATTGAAAAGGAAGACTTACTAGTTGGGTCGGAGCTCAGTGGGCTCTGGGAAACAACACCACACAAAGTCCATGAAAATGAGGAACCGTCAGAGGAGCTTGATCATCAATGTTGACAATGCCACCACACCGCCTGCTACACACCGTCACACATAAATACTCAGAATCCCGATGAGTGAAGAGTGGAGGCAGGTGTGGTAGCAGCTGAAACATGGAGTGAGTGATTACTGGATGAGTGTATGTCAGGATGACTGTGTGTGCGTGCATGAAAGCATGCATGTATGTAAAGGCCAATATGTGTGTGTGTGTGTGCATAAGTGCATGTATGTGTGTAAATGAGAATGTGAAAAAACAGGGGAAGGAATAAATGATAATAATAATGATAATAGGCACAGGTGGATGCCAGGAGAGGGAGAGGCTGGCTGCAGACTGGCAGAGAGTCCAGGACAGGGGCTCCAAAAATCTGCCAGCTAGAAACAATACCAAACAATGAGAACTGCAGCCACAAGTCAAAGAACGGGGCTGAACATCCTCCCCGTTCATGACAGTCACACATGACGATTTAGGCAGCGATTGTCAAATGTATAAAAATTGGTCTAAAATGCTGGGATACAGTGAAATTTTCACTTTTGGCTGTATGCACTGCATATCCATAACAACTTGGATATATACATAACATATTAGTAACTTATATAGAATATTTCTATAACTTATAAGTAACTTAATCCAACTAATGCTTAGCGTGTTGCCGACATTCACAACTTATGCGCAACAATAGTCTGACTTCACCATAGCTTATATCTTCTGCATAGCACAGTCATGCCAAACTGCCGTTGCCTCCCGATCCATGAATCCTAGGTGTGCGGGAGATGATTTCTATTCAACCGAGATGATTCTCCCCTCCAAAGTCCACGGAGGGGGTGTGAGCGACCTGACAGAGCTGTGAAATCTGTCAGGTCAGTCACACCTAAAACAGCTGATGTGACATGTCAGGAACATCACAGCTGTCACAGCCTGGCTCAAAGGCAAGCTAACTGATGGCAATAAAAAAAATTTATTTTCAATAATGTGAAAAACAAAAATCAAGAAAATGCATGGAGTGTGCTTTTGCTGGGAGGTGCAGCCAACAGCAAAGTAAACAGCTGCGCTCTGCGCTTCAGGCAATCAGCTGATTGGATCCTCCTCCTCTGGTGTTCTGACATTTTGGAATATCTATCAGAACAACACTGGACAGCTGATGGTACAGACTTCAGTCAAATGTGAAAAACATGGGGGAGAGCTAAACAGTGATTTGGATCTGCGTGTCCACCAAATGCGTTTTTTGTCGCCTGACCGCCCTAAATGCCTTTCTTTCAGCACTTGGGGGCTGTGCTCTGGAAAAAAAAAAAAAGTCTGTGCCCTGTTTCTCAGCAACAGCTTGTCAGTCACAAGCAATATATACATAATTGAGCAATATAAAATAAAGGACAGTAACATTACAATGTGTCTTCAGTGAAGAAAGGTTGTTATTGTGAATATATATGCTGAGTACTATTATCATTGATATCATTATTACTAGAATTATAGTATTAGGATTGTTGTTAGGATGGAATTATTTGAAGTATTATATAGACCAGGTGTTATTATTATTATTATTATTATTATTATTATTATTATTATTATTATTGTTGTTGTTGTTGTAACTACCATATGGCTACCTATTATTATGGTTATTATTATTATATGATGCTGGGATAGGCTCCAGTCCCCCCGCGACCCGAAAAGGATTAAGCGGAAGAAGATGGATGGATGGATGGATGGGTTATTATATGGTTACTTATTGCGCCTAGGTATTGTAAGCCATGTGGGGGTATATGGTGGTATATATTGGTATATATTGTCTATAATTTTATTAAACATACCAGAAGTATTTATTTATTATTATTACAATTATTATTAGATGTTGGTATTGGGATTGAGATGGAGAGAGCCCACCGTACCGGGAAACCTGGAGGAGAAAGACCGAGGCCCATTGTGGTCAAGTTCCTACAGCACAAGGACAGGATGACCATTCTTCAAAGAGCCAACAAAAATCTTCATCAGTGAGGACTTCACTGATTTGGTAAGAAGGAAGAGAAATGAATTAATGCCAGAGCTGAAAGCTGCAAGAGCACGGGGGGGGGGGGGGGGGACATAGCCTTCTTAAGGTATGACAGACTCATTATTCACCCACGCCATCCCCATAACAGTACACCAAAATCAGTGGAGCCAAAAATCAACCAGAAATGACATTTCATTATCAACTTAGAGATATAAACTGTGCATTTGTTCCCATTGACTGGAATAATTAAGATGCAAACTTTTATAGGAAACAACCTCATTTTTAAAGGGTACAAATATACTGAGCATAAGCCACACAGTGTTGAATATGAAACCAATCCTGAAAATCACTTTTTCAACAGTATAAAACTTCAGTGTAAATACTTTAGCTTAGACCAACTAAAAAATACAATTTCTGACCAATCATTGTCAATAATACACTTTAACAGTAGAAGTCTCAACATGAATTTTTCCAAAATCCAGGACAGTTTGTTGCAGTATAACACAAATTTTTCTGCTGTTGCAATTTTTGAGACTTGGCTAAAAAATGACCAACTTCATACAGTGCAAATGAGAGGCTATGATTTATATACCACAAGCAGGTCAAAAAAAAGGGGTGGTGGTGTTGCTTTATATATCAGGTCCTGCTACCAAAGCCAAGTTGTAGATAATATGTCTTTTGAAATGGAAAACATCATGGAGTGTGTAACTGTGGAATTAATTACAACTACAAAAAACATCATAATAAGTTGCATTTATAGAGCACCGGGTGCCGATATTCAGATTCAGGTTCAGGTTCAGGTTCAGGTTACTTTATTTGTACCCGTAGGTAGATTTGTTTTGCAGTCTGGTGACATCCATATTTACAAGTCTCTAATTACATTCAACATAGACACAAACACAGGCATACATGAAGCTGACTATAAACATGATACAAATACTCAAGGCTCCATCAATCAGGGTATAAAACGACAAAGAGATGAGGGAAAAACCAGAGGTAAGAGAGAAGGGTCATATTAAAAGTTAAAAACTAGTCAAAGAGGTTAAAAAACTCAAAGGTCTAAAACCCAATAAAATATTTAGAACCCAAGTGACATCCTACAAAAATAAGTAAATATAAAATGAAGTTAATAAATAGGTACCTAAATTATGTACAATATATTTTTACAGCTTGTTCAACTCTTTGACAGCAGCAGGGACAAAGCTGTTTTTGTAGTGCTGGGTTCTACTTTTTGGGACAGCAAACCTCCGTCTTGAGGGAAGAAGCTGAAAGTGGCAGTGCAAAGGGTGGGAGTCATCATTTAAAATGGAGGTAGCCATCCTCTGTACTTGTCTGGTGTACAGGGATGTCAGGCTCAGCTGTGGCTCACCAAGCAAACGACTGGACCATCTAACTACCTGATCCAAGGATTTCCTCTGTTTCAGTTTTATCTGACCAAACCATGACACTAAAGAAAAGGATAAAACAGATTCAATAAAAGCCCGATAAAACATTGTTATTATGATTTGGTCAACTTGGAAGCATGCAAGTTTTCTCAAGCAATGCAAATGTTGCTGACCCTTTTTGCACACCCTTTCACAGTTCTCTTCAAAGTTTAAATTACTATCAATAATCGTCCCAAGATATTTGTAGGATTGTACACATTCAGTGATCTGGCCTTTTAGTGTGGTGACTCTGTGCCTGGGATTTTTCCTCCTAAAGTCAATAATCATGTCTTTAGTTTTTGTCGTATTCAGCTGCAGGTAGGAATCCTCACACCAGTGAACAAAATCATCAACTACTGGGCTGTGGCCACTCTCACCATCCTGGAGGAGACTGACAATAACTGAGTCATCAGCATACTTTATAATGTGTCTGTTGTCATGTCTGCTCCGACACATGTTTGTGTACAGGATGAAGAGTAGTGGTGACAACACACACCCCTGAGGAGAGCCAGTAGAAGAGCACTTTAGGTCCGACAGTGTACCATTGACCCTTACTCTCTGCGTCCTGTTGGTTAAGAAATCCAGAATCCAACCCACCAGATTATTGCCCAAATCAAATTGTTGCAGGAGCCTTTCAACTAAGATATGAGGTTGGGTTGTATTAAAGGTGGAAGAAAAGTCCACAAATAAAAGCCTGGCATGTGTCCCATTAAAATCCAGATGTTTAAAAAGCATGTTAAACAGAGTGACAGTGGCATCCTCCACTCCTTTGTGTGGCCTATAGGCAAACTGCCGAGGATCCAATGCCTGCTCAGTCTGCCTTAGGACCTCACATCTGATCAGTTTTTCAAAAATTTCCATTAAAATTGAAGTCAAAGCAACTGGTCTAAAGTCGTTTACCATTTAAGGACAGCTGGATTTTGGAACGGGAACAACCACAGCTTCTTTCCAGATCTTAGGCACATGTTGTGTCTGTAAGGACTTATTGAAAATGTAATGAAATATAGGACTCAGTTCATGTGCACAGGACCTTACCAAGCGCCCACATATATTATCAGGGCCCTGACTTTTGTTCACTTTTACAGCGCAGAACTCCCTTTTAACATCCTGCACCTCAATATTAAAGTGCTGATTGTCTTTGAGTTTCTGTTTCAAATGTTGGATTTCTGTGCTAAAATCAAAGGAGTCAAAACGACCATAAAAACAATTAAGAGCATTAGCCAGCTCTGTGTCTGAATTAAAACCATCCAAAAACACACGATTACTGCGCTCTGTGCTCTGAAGGCCTGCAATAGTTTTCATACAGGCCCAGGCTGAACCAAGTTTCTTTGTTGCCATCTTGCTTTCCAACTCTGATTTATAATTCTGTTTTGCTCTTAAAATTTCGCCCTTCAGCTCCTTTGTTACATTTTCAAAGAAAAATTGTCTGAGCTTTTCAGTGCAGTAGGTAATAAGAAGCTGGTATTTATTTGTGGAGACTTCAATATTGACTTATTAAATCCAAATGACCACATCCAAATAAGTGAATTCATAAATTCCATGTTTTGTATGGGTTTCTACCCTTCAATAACATACCCCACTAGAATAACAACACATTCAGCAACGCTTATTGATAACATTTTCACAAATGTCACTGAGGGGAATGTAACTGCTGGTCTTATTATCAATGATGTGACAGACCATCTGCCTGTTTTTGTTTCTTCACACACTGGTGTAACACATAACGTTGAAATAGATAAGGTTTTTAAACGACTTGTAACAGAAACCGCAATCAACAAAAAAAAACCACAATGGTCACAGAAATAACTTGAATCTGACAAAAGTGGTAATAAATAAAAATTCTATGAAAATTAACCAATGAAAATCAGACAATGTCACGACCCGCCGCTCATCAGCGGCTCCAGCTGCGCGCACACCTGCGTCTCGTCAGCAGCAGGCTATTTAGCCCACTCTGCCCTCTGCTGCAGTCTGGAGCCGTCCGTTCTCATCAGCGTTTCCAAAGCTCGTGATTCTACCTCAGATCACCAGCAAAGATTCAACGACACGTAAGAACTCCTTACCTTGTCTTCCAAGTTCTAACCCCTGTGCACAGGTGGACCCTCCTGGCGGCAGATTTCCCCCGTCATCGCCATAGCATCTCCATCTTCTGCGCAGACCCAGCAGGACGCTGTCTCCCGGGCTCATCGCCTGCCGATGCCAGCCACCTGTCCCTGCAAGTAAGCAACACCATCACTTATATCCCCTGTCTCGGTGTGGTGCCCGTTACCCTTGTCCTTTGTTCTTGTCTCCATAGGGTTGTCCGGCTGTACAGCGCACTGCTCTGCTGCCTGCGCATCGGCGTTCACCCCAGCACATTCCCATACCGCATACATCCATCCACACACACCTGCTTGTTGAATAAAGCTGTTAAATCTATCCTGAGCCTGCATGCTTGTTTCCTGGGCCTGTGTGCTACATTATGTCAGTACGGCTCCAGCAAAGCGGCCCAGCAGACAGCGGGCTCGCACGCCGTCTTTCCACCCTCGAGGCTCGGGTGGATTTAATAGCTCATCAACAGCAGGTGATACTCAACCAGTTGGTTAACATCACTCACCGGTTAGACCGCCTGGACCCCCAGCAGGCGTTCCCCATGGCTCGCCAGGGCGGGCCAGCTCCTGCCGTTCCGATGCCCGGTCAGTCTACCTCGGGAACACCAACCCACCTCACACCAATCCCGACCCCCGCCCGCTTCATCGGAAAGCTCGGAGGGGCGCGGGGGTTTATAATGCAGTGTGAGTTGGTGTTTTTGCGCGTTCCCGGGGACTTTCCCTCAGACCACAGCCGAATTGGCTATATTGGTAATCTCTTGGAGGGGCGAGCGTTAACCTGGGCTCACGCCATAATGGCGAAGCCCAGCTACGCGAGCCTCTCCTACAGCCAGTTCGTGCAGAGCTTTTTAGAGGTCTTTGATCATTCCCGGCGTGATAGCATCCTAACTGACCGGCTTCTCGCCCTCCAGCAGGGAAGCCGGTCAGCAGCGGACTATGCTATCGACTTCCGGGTTGCAGCGGAGGAGGTGGGCTGGGGCGAAGCCGCTCTCTGTGGCATCTTCCTCCGCAGCCTCAGCTCGGGTCTGAGGGATGAATTGGCTGGTCGGGATCTTCCGGAGACATTGGCGGAGTTAATCTCCACCGCCATTAGTTTGGATAATAGGCTGCGTGAACAGTCCACCGAGCGGAAGTTTAGCAGCCGCTCGCGTGGAGGCTCCGTCCGCATGCCTCAAGACCGCCCCCTGGTGACACCTCCACCGGAGGCCTCCGAGGAGTCAGAGGCGATGGTGGTGGCCCGGTCAAAGCTCCCTCTAGTGGAGAAACAGCGCCGCCGGAAGTTGGGTCTCTGCATGTATTGCGGAGGAGGCCAACATTCCGTGGAGCATTGCCCGGAGAAGCCAAACGGGGAGGTCTGCGAGTCACTGTAGGGGGCCTCGCGGACTCTAACCGGTCAAATCCCCTCACAAGCCTATCCTTGCCCATCCGATTTTGTCACAATGCCCCGGGGCATCTCACACACACACTGGTGGACTCAGGAGCAGAGCAGAGCTTCATTTCAAAGAGCCTGGCAACCCGATTGGGCATCCCCTGCCAACCTCTGCCCGCTCCTCTGAGCCTTATCACCCTCTCCCGTGCTCCCTTTGGCCAAGTGACTCATCGCACGCAGTCCGTCCCAGTCATTATCTCGGGCAATCACCGAGAGGAACTCTCCTTCTACTTTTTGTCCTCCTCTGTGACGCCTGTTATCCTTGAGTACCCCTGGCTGCGCCTGCACAACCTGGTCCTGGATTGGCAGACTGGGAAGATCGCCACCTGGAGTGCATCCTGTATGGGCACCTGTTTACAATCCGCAGCCTGCGCCCCATCTGCTCCTCCCCCGATCAAGGACGCCGCGCCTCCGGACCTCACCTTTGTGCCCTCGGAATTCCACGATCTGGGCTTGGTCTTCAGCAAATCCAGGGTGATGTCTCTTCCTCCTCATCGGCCCTATGATTGTGCCATCAACCTCCGCCCAGGGGCTCCCCTGCCGTCAGGTCGCCTGTATAGCCTGTCAGTGCCGGAACGGGAGGCAATGGACAGTTATATAAAGGAGTCTCTCAGCACAGGTATCATCTGCCCCTCCTCGTCCCCGCTCAAAGCCGGTTTCTTCTTCGTATCAAAGAAGGACGGGTCCCTCCGCCCTTGTATCGACTTCCAAGCGTTGAATGACATCACTGAGAAGGACCGGTACACTCTGCCGCTGATGGACACTGCCTTCCACTCCCTTCAGGGGGCGACCTGGTTTACCAAATTGGACCTCCGCAGCGCCTACCATCTCGTCCGGATCAGGGAGGGGGATGAGTGGAAAACTGCATTCAGAACGCCAAGTGGACATTTTGAATACCTCGTAATGTCCTTTGGTCTGACCAACGCCCCAGCTGTCTTTCAGCGCCTAATAAATGACGTCCTGCGTGATTTCCTGGGTCTCTTTCTATTCGTGTACCTAGATGATATCCTCATCTTCTCCAGGTCACGTGAAGAACACCAGGTGCATGTGAGACGGGTCTTACAGCGGCTGCTGGAGAACAGGTTATATGTGAAGGCAGAAAAATGTGAGTTTTACGCCAAGACCATCTCCTTTCTAGGATTTGTGATCTCACATAATCAGGTTCTGCCCGACCCCGCTAAGGTCAAAGCGGTGGTGGACTGGCCGACGCTGACCTCCAGGAAGCAGGTCCAACAATTCCTTGGGTTCGCTAATTTCTACCGCCGTTTTGTGCCCAACTTTGGTGCCATCGCTGCCCCACTGACTCGTGTCACGTCACCCAAGAACGCCTTTCGCTGGACTGAAGAGGTCGCTGCGGCGTTTCAGGCACTGAAGACGGAGTTCTCCTCCTCCCGGGTCCTGACCCAGGTCGACCCCACGCTGCAGTGCTTGGTTGAGGTCGACGCATCTGACACTGGGGTGGGGGCGGTGCTGTCCCAGCGTTCACCCACTGACGGGACTAAACGACCCTGCGCCTTCTTCTCACGGCGTCTGTCTCCGGCCGAGCGGAATTATGACATCGGGGACAGGGAGCTTCTTGCCATCAAGCTCCCCCTGCAGGAGTGGCGCCACTGGCTGGAGGGGGCAGCGCTACCATTCGTGGTGATGACGGACCACAAGAACTTGGAGTATCTTCGATCTGCTAGACGCCTGAATGCCCGCCAGGCACGCTGGTCTCTATTCTTTGCCCGGTTCCGCTTCACCATTACCTATTGCCCCAGCTCTAAGAACATCCTACCTGATGCCCTCTCCAGGCAGTTCGCCCCTGAGACATCGGAGGAGTCGGGCCACCCCATCCTGCCCAGTTCGTGTGTGGTAGGTGCCATCTCCTGGTCCATCAGGGACAAGATCCGGAGGGCACAGGAGGCTGAACCGGATCCTGGCGGCAGACCGGAGGGAAGGTTGTTTGTTCCATCTTCTGTCCGGGGTGAGGTCATTCACTGGGTCCACACCTCCAAGCTCGCCTGTCACCCGGGGGTATCTCGGCTAGTGGATCTCCTTCAACGCTCCTTCTGGTGGCCGGGTCTGCAGAAGGATGCCTCCAACTACGTCCGGGCTTGCCCTGTGTGCGCCTCTGCCAAGTCGGGTAATTCTCCTCCCGCCGGTCTACTCCAGCCTCTGCCGACCCCTGGCAGACCCTGGTCCCATATTGCCCTCGACTTTGTCACTGGTCTCCCCACTTCCAACTCCTATAACGCTGTGCTGACCATTGTGGACCGTTTCTCCAAGGCCGCCCACTTCGTGCCACTGCGGGGTCTTCCAACGGCGCAGGAGACGGGGGATCTCCTGGTGCAGCACGTGGTCAGGTTACACGGGATACCTGTAGATGTCGTCTCGGATCGGGGCTCCCAGTTTGTCTCAGAGGTCTGGAGGTGCTTTTGCAACGCCCTGGGGGCCACAGTTAGCCTCTCATCCGGCCATCACCCACAATCCAACGGGCAGTGTGAGAGGGCCAACCAGGAGTTGGAGGCTGCCCTGCGCTGCGTCACGTCATCGGACCCATCCTCCTGTAGTTCACTTCTGGCCTGGGTTGAATACGCCCACAACACCGCCTGGTCTTCTGCTACAGGTATGTCACCCTTTAAGGCGTCCCTGGGCTATGATCCACCCTTGTTTCCAGACCAGGAGGCAGAGCTCGCTGTTCCTTCCGTCCAGGCACACCTGAGACGTTGTCAGGTTCTGTGGTCCAGAACACGGGACGCGCTTTTACGCACGGCTGCGCGTAATAGCATCACTGCCAACCGCCGCAGGAGACCGGCCCCTGCCTACCAGGTGGGTCAACGAGTCTGGTTGGCCACTTAGGATTTCCACCTTAAGGGGGAGAAGAAGAAGTTGGCACCACGCTTCATTGGTCCTCACACCATTTCCAGGATTATCAACCCGGTGGCTGTGCGTCTGGCCCTCCCCCCCTCCCTTTGCATTTGTCCTACTTTTCACGTTTCCAGGATCAAGCCCTATGTGTCTGACCCCCTCTGCCCCCCGCCCGCAGTGCCGCCCGCGCCTATGATGATCGACAGCCACCCGGCCTGGAGAGTCGCCTCCTTCCTGAACTCCCGGCTCCGAGGGTGCGGGTTGCAGTATCTGCTGGACTGGGAGGGGTTTGGTCCGGAGTTTAGATCCTGGGTGCCCTCCTCTTGGGTGTTAGACAAGAGCCTCATCAGGGAGTTCCATCGGGAACATCCGGACAAACCAGCGCCAGGAGGCGCTGCTAGAGGGGGGAGTACTGTCATGACCCGCCGCTCATCAGCGGCTTCAGCTGCGCGCACACCTGCGTCTCGTCAGCAGCGGGCTATTTAGCCCACTCGGCCCTCTGCTGCAGTCTGGAGCCGTCTGTTCTCATCAGCATTTCCAAAGCTCGTGATTCTACCTCAGATCACCAGCAAAGATTCAGCGACACGTAAGAACTCCTTACCTTGTCTTCCAAGTTCTAACCCCTGTGCACAGGTGGACCCTCCTGGCGGCGGATTTCCCCTGTCATCGCCATAGCATCTCCATCTTCTACGCAGACCCAGCAGGACGCTGTCTCCCGGGCTCATCGCCTGCCGACGCCAGCCACCTGTCCCTGCAAGTAAGCAACACCGTCACTTATATCCCCTGTCTCGGTGTGGTGCCCGTTACCCTTGTCCTTTGTTCTTGTCTCTATCGGGTTGTCCGGCTGTACGGCGCGCTGCTCTGCTGCCTGCGCATTGGCGTTCACCCCAGCACATTCCCATACCGCATACATCCATCCACACACACCTGCTTGTTGAATAAAGCTGTTAAATCTATCCTGAGCCTGCGTGCTTGTTTCCTGGGCCTGTGTGCTACATTATGTCAGACAATGCATTTGAATGGTGGTTCAACAGAATTATTTTAAAAAACAAACTCATGAAACAGGCCTGGACAAAAATGATGGTACCCCTAGAAAAGATTGAAAATAATGTGACCATAGGGATATGTTCAACCAAGATGTGTCCTCTAATTAACATTATAGGTGTCTACAAACTTGTAGTCAGTCAGTCGGCCTATTTAAAGGGTGACAAGTAGTCACTGTGCTGTTTGTTGACATGGTGCGTACCACACTGAACATGGACCAGAGGACGCAAAGGAGAGAGTTGTCTCAGGAGATTAGAAAGAAAATTATAGACAAGCATGTTAAAGGAAAAGGCTATAAGACCATCTCCAAGCAGCTTGATGTTCCTGTGACTACAGTTGCACATATTATTCAGAAATTTAAGATCCACAGGACTGTAGCCAACCTCCCTGGACATTGCCGCAGGAGGAAACTTGATGAAGAATGGTAACAAAAGAGCCCAGAACAACCTCTAAACACATTCAAGGTGAACTCCAAGGTCAAGGTACATCAGTGTCAGATCGCACCATCCGTCGTTGTTTGAGCCAAAGTGGACTTCATGGGAGATGACCAAGGAGGACACCACTGTTGAAAACAAATCATAAAAAAGCCAGACTGGAATTTTCCAAACTGCATGTTGACAAGCCACAAAGCTTCTGGGAGAATGTCCTATGGACAGACGAGACAAAACTGAAAGTTTTTGGCAAGGCACATCAGCTCTATGTTCACAGACGCAAAAATGAAGCATACCAAGAAAAGAACACTGTCCCTACTGTGAAACATGGAGGAGGTTCTGTTATGTTCTGGGGCTGCTTTGCTGCATCTGGCACAGGGTGTCTTGAATCTGTGCAGGGTACAATGAAATATCAAGACTATCAAGGGATTCTAGAGAGAAATGTGCTGCCCAGTGTCAGACAGCTTGGTCTGAGTCGCAGGCCATGGGTCTTGCAACAGGATAATGACCCAAAACACACAGCTAAAAACAGCCAAGAATGGCTAAGAGTGAAACATTGGAATATTCTAAAGTGGCCTTCTATGAGCCCTGATCTAAATCCTATTGAACATCTGTGGAAGGAGCTGAAACATGCCGTCTGGAGAAGGCACCCTTCAAACCTGAGACAACTGGAGCAGTTTGCTCATGAGGAGTGGGCCAAAATACCTGCTGAGAGGTGTAGAAGTCTCATTGACAGTTACAGAAATCGTTTGATTGCAGTGATTGCCTCAAAAGTTTGTGCAACAAAATATTAAGTTAAGGGTACCATGATTTTTGTCCAGGCCTGTTTCATGAGTTTGTTTTTTAAAGTAATTCTGTTGTACCACAATTCAAAAGCATTGCCTGATTTTCATTGGTTAATTTTCATAGAATTTTTATTTATTACCACTTTTGTCAGATTCAAGTTATTTCTGTGACCATTGTGGGTTTTTCTTTCATTAACAGAGGGGTACCAACAATTTTGTCCACGGTTGAATCAATATGTTCATGTGAATAATACAGACTCTGAGTGTCACGACCTGAACGCTCTTTCTCTGCGTTCAGGTTGTCCAGTGTCGCTCCTGCTCCGGGGTAGTCCGTGCCGGGTCTTCCATGGCCCGCTCTTTGACAGCGCCCAGCTGATTGCTAGCTGTCTAGTTCAGCTGCGCTGGGACAGCTGTCTCCTATTCCTAATCATCTCCCCCATTTAAGCGAGCAGCCGAGAGTTACTCGTCGCTGCGACCTCGCTATGGGAGGACATGCCTTGTGTTTCCCACGACTGTTAGCTCCTACGACTAGCTTCAGTTCGCCGTTACCTCGGCGCTTCACCCAAAGTAAGTGTTGCGACTCGGCGTGCGTTTTTTCCCTCGCCGCCTCTCTAGCCTTTCTCCCTGGGTGGTATGTTACCCTTAGTTCTGTGTGTGTTTTAGCCCCACGTGGCTCTTTACTTTGCTGTCCGTTATTTAGTGTAGTGTGTGTTTTGTGTTAATAAATTACGCTAACTCACTGGTCGCCCTCGTATCTCTTTTCTGGCTCGTGAGAGCCAGAGTTATGACAGTAGGTCGCAGCCATAGTGAGACGGCCGCGACCGTGAGTTGGCTGTAAGGACTCGACGCCTTTTTTTCCCTTCCTCTGGGTGCGGGCGAGCCAGTATCATGTCTCCCTCCAAGAGACTCATGCGGCACCCAGGCCACGATCTCTCGGAGGCTCTGGACCTTGTGGACGGAACGTTGTTCACCACGGACCTCTACGATGCCCCCAGCGAGATACGCTGGCGCCTCGAGCTCGCCGAGGGTATGCTTAACTGCTTTTCTCGCTACTTCCTTCTCCCCGAGGTTAAGGCGAGGAGGGCAGACATCTCTGTGGCCTGGGAGAGGCTCCGTAGGCTGGAGGAGAACTCCGGCAGGAAGCCGAGGACAGGACGCCATCGCTCCTCGCTTCGGAATCCCGCTCCTGCCGCCGATCCAGTCCAGGAGTTTGTCTCACCCAGGGGTGATCCCCAGGATAGAGTGACGTCAACCGGGTTTCCCCCGGAGAAGATGAGAGTGACAGCGATGCGCATTGCGGATCGAGTGGCAGCCGCTTCTTCCGCCACCGTTCCCCCCGTAGCCATGAAGAACGTGATTGCGGCGGTCAGGCTGGTCGAGAAGAACCCGGAGCTGAACGATTATCCGGAATACGCTGACCTGTTGGCTTCGCTCATCGCACAGGAGCGGCGTTTTCCCGACCTCACGTTCAGAAGACGTCGCTCCCAAATTCCCCACTTATCTCAGCGAGAGTCCCGTCCGGATCCCGCTCCAGAAAACCACACGAATTCCGCCTCCCAGCCTGCTGTTGCTCCCGTGTCTCGCTGAAGAAGTGAATCCGCTGCTCCCGCTCCTGGGCCCGCTCTCCCCGCTGTCCCGTCAGCTCTGGGCCCCCAGCTCTCCTCAGCTGTTTCACCACCCTCTTCGTCATTCACTCCGGCTGCTGGGAGAAGCGCAAATTCATCTCCAGGTGTTCCAGGTCCCGATCCGGTGCGGGTAGCACCGCCTCATCTATCTTCTATCCGGTTGGGAGAAGAGAGACTCAAGTCCCTTGTAGCGGGTTCCACCGGCCCTCCGGGAATCAGGCAAGTGTCCTTTCATTCTCCTCCCATTATGAGTGAATTGCCTTGTTTGATTCCTGGGGGAGGAGTTCAGGGTTCACAGTCCCCTGAGCTCTCTCCTCCCGCTGCAAAAACTGAATATGAACCTGCGTCCTCTGTGTCTCTTCCCCTTGAGTGTGCCCCGGTGCCAGGTGTACACCGCTGCGCGAGGAGGAGGCGGCCTGCGGCCCTGGAGGGTTTTGCCCCAGCCCCGCAGCCACGTTATGGGCAGAGGAGAAGGTCGAACTGCCTGTTGGAGCCAGCACCGATGGTTAAGCATCCCCGGGTCTCCACGGAGGAATGGTTCGGCCCAGCAGAGTCCAGATCTCCTGCCTCCACGCCAGGTGGGCTGTCGACGCGGTCTTCGGCGTTTGGAGGTCGTTTGACTGTGGAAACCATCATGCCGGCTGCGGAGCCATTCGCAGTCGAGTTGGAGCCGGAGGACGGAGTCCTGCACGCTGAGCCCGGAGCATCGAAGTCCTGGATGGCGGTAGAACCCGAGATCAGGCAAGTGCTCTATTTTGTTTTTCTCTTCTCTATTCTGGAGCATTATTGCCTGTCTCTCGGGGGGGCGGGCCGGGTGCAGCCGTCTGCTGCGCTCGAGCCTGTTCCGCCGGGCTCTGCCGCTGCCGGTGATCCTGATCCCGGTTCCTTTTGTCCCTCTGAGCCTCTCCCCAGGGTCACCGGAGACGAACCTGCTCTGGGTGCCATCTCGGAGGTTCCGGTTCCCTGCACGGTGTTCGCCTCAGATGCTGCGCCCGGGAGTGCTGTCTCGGTCCAGCTGGAGTCCACCGGGAGTGCTGTCTCGGTCCAGCTGGAGTCCACCGGGAGTGTTTCGCCGGTCCAGCTGGAGTCCACCGGGAGTGTTTCGCCGGCCCAGCTGGAGTCCACCGGGAGTGTTTCGCCGGCCCAGCTGGAGTCCACCGGGAGTGTTTCGCCGGCCCGATCGGGGTCCACCGGGGGTGCTGCGCCGGCCCGATCGGGGTCCACCGGGGGTGCTGCGCCGGCCCGATCGGGGTCCACCGGGGGTGCTGCGCCGGTCCGGGTAACAGTTAGTGTGGGAGCTGGAGGATTGTGTTCGCCTGACGTCAGGCTGACTTCGTCCCTTGCCTCCATCATTTCTCCTCCTGCCGCTGTTGGGGTTCCTCTCACCCGGGCCAGTTTCCCCCTACCCTTGTTGCCATTAGATGGCAGGCTAACTTTGCCCCTGGCCTCCATCTCTTCTCCCCCTACTACTGTGGGGTTTTTTCTCACCTGGGTCAGTTTCCTCCTGCCTTTTCCCTCAGGGAGGAAGCTGCACCAAGACTTCTCCCTCAGCTCTCCGTGGTCTGAGGTCACGGGACGACCGCCTGGGAAGCCATCTGGCTGGTTCGGTGGTCTGGGTCGGCCTCCGGAGAAACTGTGTCTCCTAGCCTGGGACTCGGGTAGGCCACCCGAACTGGTGTTGTGGTTCCTGGCCTGGTGGAGTTCAGGCCGCCCGCCGGACAAGCTGTCATCGCCTGCCTCACTCCACCTGCTGTCATTTCTGACAGATTGACTAACTGTTCATAGCCTTGTGTTTTGTATGCCCTCCATTATTTAATTTCATTCAGGACATCAGGGAACTTTCTGTGTTAGAGTCCTTATTGGGATGTCATTTCTACCGAGAATTTTTCTTTAGACAATTTTCTGTGTTTTACGATCCCTGTATGGATCCCTATTCTAATTTCTCCCTTAAGTAGCATTTGCTTCACATTGCCTGGCCTCATTCCGAGTAGTCTTGTTTTTCTGTATTTATATCCTCCTCCAGACTGTTTAGTGACACTTTTTGTGCTAATACGTGTTTGAGGAGTTGTTCCTTTTGTATTTTTATGCCAATTTGCTGTTCCAGGCTCTATTTTTAGGTCTTATGCCCGGACTGCCTCCTTTGTATATTATTCTGTTCTGGCCGGGGTTACATGTGTAAGTCTATTTAAACCATATGTTCAGAGTTTTGTAGTTTTTGGCCTTCGGGACATGAGTTTTTTTTATTGTCCTCACCCTAAGTTATTGTGAACTTTTTCCATGACTATGTCGCTATGTTTCTGCATTTTGGTTCTTGTCGTTTCTCCCCACCTCCTGTGGTCACCTGCACAGACCGTCTGGCCTCTGCAGAGGAGGGGGTGATGGTTTTTTTTGGGTTTAAGATTATTATGGTATCTGACCCTATACTTTATCTAGGTTTTTTTTTTCTTCCCTGCCTCCTTTGTCTGGTCCCTCCCTTTCTCCCAGATCTGGCCCCCACCGCCCTCCCTGGTCTTCCCTCGGGGGGGGGGGGGGGTTAGCCCGCTCCAGGAGGCGCGGCTCGGGGGAGGAGTACTGTCACGACCTGAACGCTCTTTCTCTGCGTTCAGGTTGTCCAGTGTCGCTCCTGCTCCGGGGTAGTCCGTGCCGGGTCTTCCATGGCCCGCTCTTTGACAGCGCCCAGCTGATTGCTAGCTGTCTAGTTCAGCTGCGCTGGGACAGCTGTCTCCTATTCCTAATCATCTCCCCCATTTAAGCGAGCAGCCGAGAGTTACTCGTCGCTGCGACCTCGCTATGGGAGGACATGCCTTGTGTTTCCCACGACTGTTAGCTCCTACGACTAGCTTCAGTTCGCCGTTACCTCGGCGCTTCACCCAAAGTAAGTGTTGCGACTCGGCATGCGTTTTTTCCCTCGCCACCTCTCTAGCCTTTCTCCCTGGGTGGTATGTTACCCTTAGTTCTGTGTGTGTTTTAGCCCCACGTGGCTCTTTACTTTGCTGTCCGTTATTTAGTGTAGTGTGTGTTTTGTGTTAATAAATTACGCTAACTCACTGGTCGCCCTCGTATCTCCTTTCTGGCTCGTGAGAGCCAGAGTTATGACACTGAGTTGCTGAAGATGATGTGTGGGGTACCACAGGGTTCTGTGCTTTGTCCATTGCTGTTTATTTTGTATATTAATGATTTATGTTCTGTGTCTAAATTGCTCAAGTGTATTTTATTTGCAGATGACACAACTTTTTGTTGTAGTGGAGAAAATCTTAAGCTGCTTCTGGATTCAGTAGAAAATGAACTGAAACAAATCAGCCAATGGTTCACTGTCAATAAATTATCTATTCACCTTGGAAAAACAAAATGTATAATATTTGGAAACCACAAATTATATAATCACAGAAAAATGAAAATAAACAATGTTGAAATTGACACAGTTTTCGAAACCAATTTCCTAGGGGTAATTGTAGATAACAAACTAAACTGGAAATCACACATAAATTATGTTAAAACTAAAATGTCTAAATCCATTGCCGTACTGTATAAAGTTAAGGATCTCCTGTGTCAGAAAACAAACTCAAACTTAATCCTTTTACTACAGAAAAAAGCCGTACGTATTGTATCAAAGAAACCTTACCGTGAACCAACAAATCCAATATTCTTAAATTTAGAGATCTGGTAGATTATGTCATTCAAATCATGTACAAAGCAAATAATAACTAATTACCTCTAAATATTTAGAGAGTGTTTAAAATAAAGGGAAAGTAAATATGAGCTAAGAGGTAACTCTGTTTTTAATAAGCCAAAGGTTAGAACAAATACAAAGTATTGTGGAAAATGTGAAAATGACGAGGCAGAGTTTATCTCACGAGTCAGGTTTATTCACATCTTCCATCATCAGCAAAACAGAAAAAGAGGAAGAAACCCAGACATTCGTCCTTTAAATACCTCAGGAACTTCAAAGCACACAGTCACATTGTATTTAATCCCAAGTAACAATGCATCTTCTTTCAGATCTTAACACCTCCTCCCAAAGCCTCTGGCGGCCAGGAAAATCCCCCCAGGCCGTCTCTTTGCATACCAAAGACAAAACTTTCACATCCTCCTGTTATCTCCAAAGAGACCCAGTTCTTTGTTCAATCTAAGATGTGAAGCCTAAAGTGGTATACATATGAAGCATGAAGTGATATACATATGTGCATATGTGTGCCACATGACCCCCCCCCCAAACGTCTAAGATGGAACAATGGAATAACAGTCTGCCTGTCATGATAAACCATTACACATCAGTCCAGTCTGCATGTCATGATAAACCATTACTCATCAGTCCACGTGCTGCTTGGGCCTCAGTCTCCTCCCGTATCTGCTGTAAGCGGGCTTTACCATTTCCGCGGCGCCGTCCTGCTGGTGAGCTGCTGTCTGAGGGTGAGAACTGTTAGTCAATCCCTGTGGGTGTTTTGGGGAATGTCCCCTAGGGGGTCTGCCGCGCCGAGGAGCCCTGGCCAACAGCACATCCTCGTTCGCCACCACAAAGGCGGGTTTGAGCCTGTTTATGCCAATCTTTTCTTTCCTGCCCCCCAAATCTAGCAAAAAATGCTTATCCCCTGTTTCCAGCACTCTAAATGGTCCATCATAAGGTGGCCGCAACGGTGGGCGATGAGCATCGTGTCTGACAAAAACAAACTCCGCGTTTTTTAAGGCCTTAGGCACAAAAACACGTGGAAAACTGTGGTGAACGGGGCCAGGCAGCGTGCCCGATTCCATGCCACTCTGCAACCGCTGAGCCGGGGAACATTCTGGCGCGGGATTATCTGGGAGAAATTCCCCGGGCAGCCGAAGTGGCTGCGCAAAAACTAGCTCAGCCGGGGAGGCTTCTAAATCCTCTTTAGGTGCAAAACGCAACCCCAATAAAACCCACGGTAGCCTGTCTACCCAATTTGCATCCGTAAGCGACGCTCTGAGCGCCGCCTTCAATGACCTATGAAAACGTTTGCATAACCCATTAGCCTGCGGATTGTACGTGGTTGTGCGGTGGATCGTTACCCCCAGACTGCGGGCCATTGCTGACCAAAGTTTGGAAATAAATTGAGGACCTCTATGGGACGTAATGTCCGACGGGACTCCAAAGCGCGCTACCCATGCTGTTAAAAACACGTGCGTCACCTCCTCGGCTGTGGTTGACGACAGTGGGACCACTTCCGGCCAGCGCGTGGTGCGGTCTACCATTCTCAGAAGGTGTGTGCACCCCTGTGACGGCGGGAGGGGGCCTACGAGGTCCACGTGAACATGATTGAACCTCTTAGCCGGGATGTGAAACGGCTCCAAGGGAGCTCTCGTGTGTCTGTGTACCTTGGCTCATTGACAAGCCATGCAGGCTGCTGCCCACTCTCTAATTTGTTTGCGCAGGCTCGGCCAAACAAATTTCTCTCCCACCATTTTGACCGACGCGCGCACTCCCGGGTGCGCCAGAGAATGAATCGAGTCAAAAACACGGCGGCGCCACGCGGCCGGTACCACAGGACGCGGTCGCCCAGTGGAGACATCACAGATTAGGGGGGGCATACCGTCTTACAGCACCCTGTTCTCCAGCCTTAACCCTGTTGGTCCAGACTGGAGCGCGCGCACATCCGCATCGCTACCCTGATCCGCGGCCATGGCTGCATAATCTATCCCTACGCAGACTGGGGCCGCCACGGCGCGTGAGAGACAGTCTGCCACTACATTTAGTTTACCCGCCACATGCTGAATATCGGTAGTAAACTCTGAGATTGCGGCCAGCTGCCTCTGCTGCCGGCCTGACCAGGGTTCTGAAACCTTGGCCATCGCGAATGTCAGTGGTTTGTGGTCAACGAACACGGTGAAACGGCGTCCCTCCAGCCAGAACTGGAAGTGGCGAATGGCCAAGTGGAGAGCTAACAACTCCCTGTCGAATGCGCTGTATTTTCGTTCACTATCGCGCAAAGTCCTGCTGAAAAAGGCGAGCGGCTGCCAAGCCCCGGCTACATGCTGCTCCACGACCGCCCCTATGGCCACATCTGACACGTCAGTAGTGAGCGCTATGCGGGCCGTTGGGTCTGGATGTGCTAACAACGCAGCGTTTGCCAGGGCTGTTTTGACCTCAGAGAATGCTCGCTCTCGCTCCGGAGACCATTCAATCTTATTTTTGGGTTTTTGTTTTTTTAGTGCGGCATACAATGGTTGCATCAGCTGCGCTGAGCGGGGGAGGAAACGGTTATAAAAATTCACCATTCCCAAAAACTCCTGTAACGCCCTGACTGTTTGCGGCTGGGGAAAATTTGTTACTGCGCGCACTTTGTCAGGCAGCGGAACCGTTCCTTCTGGGGAGACGCGATGCCCCAAAAAATCAATCTGCATCACCCCGAACTGACACTTCGCTGGGTTGATTAACCCGTGCTCTCCCAACCTCCGGAAAACTGCCGTGAGGTGGTTTTCGTGTTTGTCTTCGGATGCGCTGGCTACTAAGATGTCATCCAGGTAGACGAATATGAAGGGGAGATCGCGCAACACTGCGTCCATCATGCATTGGAACGTCTGCGCAGCGCCTTTAAGCCCAAACGACATGCGCAAAAACTCGAATAGGCCAAACGGAGGTATTACCGCTGTTTTGGGTATGTCCTCAGCGCGCACTGGGACTTGATGGTAACCGCGGACCAAGTCTATCTTAGAAAAAGCGTGCGCCCCCGCCAAATGAACGGAAAAATCTTGGATATGCGGGATTGGGTAGCGGTCGTGCGCTGTGGCGTTGTTCAACCTGCAGAAATCTCCGCAAGGTCGCCATGAGCCATTAGCTTTCGGGACCATGTGAAGCAGGGAAGCCCATGGGCTGTTCGAACGCCTGATGATGCCCAACTTTTCCAGGTTGGCAAACTCCTCGCGCGCTATGGTCAGTTTAGCTGAATCCAAGCGCCGAGCTTTTGCAAAAACGGGCGGTCCGGTGGTAGTAATAAAATGTTCCACTCCGTGTTTAGTGACGGCTGCTGAAAATGTGGGAACCGTGAGTGCTGGGAACTGAGTGAGCAGTGTGTGGAACTTACCGCTTGCCGTTGCGACGTTGGCTTGTGCTGTGGGCGGGGTCACTCGGGCTGCACAGGGAATAGAATAAAAAAAAAGTGCATTAACCAGGCGCCTGTTAGCAAGATCAACCAACAAACCATGTGAGCACAGAAAATCAGCCCCCAACATATTGAAACTCACTGCAGCTATAACAAAAGTCCACTCAAATGTACGGCCGTGTAGGGACAGAAGCAGGTTGCTCTCATCAAAGGTCTTAATCTCGCCGTTCGCTGCTGACGCCCCGTGACCTCCGGGACCCGCCAGCCGGTCAGCGGAGGTAGACGTGATGAAACTCACTTGGGAGCCTGTGTCCACGAGGAATTGCCTCCCTGAACGCGCATCCGTCAAGTAGAGCAGCTTGTTCTCTTCACCGAGGGCCGCAGCTGCTACCGACCCCCGGTCTTGGCGTTTCCCGAGCGCTTGAACTGGCACGGTGGTATACATTTGCGTGCCTTCTCTGCAAAGTGGCGATGGTAGAAACAGAGGGTGTCTCCTCCACGATCCTTGGCCCCCACTGCCGCCTTCGTCGGTGGGTCTGCTACCGCCGTCTCTGGCCCCTCGCCATCTCTGGCCGTCGCGCCGAACTCCGTCGCTGCCGCGGTGGCTGCGCGCTGTTTGCTGGCATTGAGAATCCGGTGCGCCTCCTGGGCCAGCGCGCGGAAGTCCCGTTGGGCCAACAACGGCGAACTGGCCAGGGCCGCTCTCGTGGCCGACGGTAGGGTTCTCAGGAAAATGTGGGTGAAGATGAAGTCGTCACCGTCTGAGCCCCTCAAGCTCAGCATGTTCTCCATCAGGTCAACGGGCGTGCCATCTCCCAAGTAGTTCAGAGCCAGGAGCCTCTCCGCTCTCTCCTGGACTGAGAGAGTGATGCGCAGTATGAGCGCAGCCTTCAACCCGCCGTATTTGTCGTCGGCCGGTGGCTGCTCCACAAGGCTCTGCACATGCTGAGCCGTGCGGTTGTCGAGCTTGGCAATCACATCGTAGAACTTCATGTCATCTACCGTTATTCCCCGGAGGGCAAACTGTGCTTCGACCAAGTGGAACCAGGAGCGCGGGTTGTCTCGCCAAAAGTCCGGTAGCTGGACGGTAGCGGCATACGCTTGGCTGGGAGCTCCTGACCCGGCTGGCTCGGGGGAATTTCTTTCACTCATGATTCGTCTTAGGGTCACCAGTGTGGAAAATGTGAAAATGACGAGGCAGAGTTTATCTCACGAGTCAGGTTTATTCACATCTTCCATCATCAGCAAAACAGAAAAAGAGGAAGAAACCCAGACATTCGTCCTTTAAATACCTCAGGAACTTCAAAGCACACAGTCACATTGTATTTAATCCCAAGTAACAATGCATCTTCTTTCAGATCTTAACACCTCCTCCCAAAGCCTCTGGCGGCCAGAAAAATCCCCTCAGGCCGTCTCTTTGCATACCAAAGACAAAGCTTTCACATCCTCCTGTTATCTCCAAAGAGACCCAGTTCTTTTTTCAATCTAAGATGTGAAGCCTAAAGTGGTATACATATGAAGCATGAAGTGATATACATATGTGCATATGTGTGCCACAGTATCATTGCATGTCTGTCACTGGAGTTAAACTGTGGAACTGTTGCTCTGAAAATATTAAAACATGTTCAACTCTGAAGCAATTCAAAAAATTGTACAAAGATGAGAAAATCTCCCAGTATCTCACTGTAAATGCTGGGAGATAAATTTGTAATAACTTAAAGTTTTGGGTTTTTTTGTCTACTTGTTCTATTTGATTTTCTTTGTTGATTTTTGGGTAAGACTTAACCCCTTGACGCCTGAATTTATTTCCAATTGTGAAATTTTTTTTTTCATAATTGAAAATCATTGCTTTTTTGTTTTTTGTTTTTTTTTTTTTGGATTGATGCGAATTCGCGACAACAGGCGTCAAGGGGTTAAGTTTTTATGTTATTGATTTTAAAATTGTAATGGGGTAGGCACTATATAAGCACTAGCTTCAGCCTACACCCTTTCGGTTGTTCTGTTGTGTGTTCTTATCGTATTGAACATGTTTATTATTATTATTATTATTATTACCGAATAAAAAATAAATTCAGTTCAATTCAATTCAGTTCATGTTTGGTGTACATTTGGAGTGGCAAAAAATAGTAAAAATGGAAAGTAAAATGGAAAGTAAAACCGAAAGTGTGGATTCTAGACACGTTTGTTTGATGTTAAAGGTGAACTGAAGTGAACGGCATTGAACGGCACTGGGTGATAGTACATACAATTATAAAGATAATTTATCATTGGCACCCCCTCCACCAATCCCGGAATCTTGGAGAAAATTGCGATTTTGAATTTCCCGCCCTGAAAAATCCTACGAACCCGCCGATTATCCGGAAGTGCAGCTGGAGTTCCGCGTGACGTCACAAATGGGACCCAGTCCTCCATGTTTACCATTGCGAGCACGTCGACACTGGTTGTTTTTGGTGCATTTTTTCGTGATAGTTGACTACAAAACACTTCCAACACCTGGGAAGATCTGTTCAGTGGCCAAGGAAAGCTGTCATGGCGACGAAAGAAAAGAAAGGGGGAGGAAAAGCGACCGGGAAGCGATGCGTTTCTAGATATAGATATTATTTATAAATAGCACAGTCAAATGCAGAGGCCAGTTCTGTTCATGTGTATTATCACTATAGTCTATAGAAGTATTGTAATACATAGCCCATGGTCATGGAACCTGTCCTGAATACACGTGTTAACCCTACGCCACGGATGTGTCTATTCAATGCCAAGTGTGTACACGGCCAGGCTATTGTACAGTCCTAGCCCTATGTATAAATAATGCTGATGTTTTTTTTTCTTTTTTTATTGTTAATTTTCCTTATCCTGACACCCCAAACATGCCAAAGTAGAGAAGTAAAGACTCACCATTCTGTATTCAATAAGTGACTCTCCTCCCCATCACTGCTGCGGTCTGACTCTGAGTCGGTGCCGGAATACCCCGACAATTTTTTGAATGAATGAATGAATTTATTTATTTCGGATAGTACAGTACAGGTTGAAAGAAACTGAATGATATAACAACAAGGTCAAATTGAACAATGACTCATCTGATTATACAATTCAACGTAAGTTATCCGAAATGGGTGATGGCTGAAGCCGCAGCTTATATTGCCCACTCATATACCATCTAAGAATTCAAAAGAGAAAAAAGAGAAAACAGGCAAGAGCGATTACAATTCAAAACAAATCTAAGACAATATGTGACAGGAAAAAAAGAGAAAAAAAAAGAGAAAAAGAAAACCTCCGCCACCCCTCAGCTTAGCCCCTGTCTTCCCCATCAGAGAATCGTTGTCTGCTCCCTCCAAAGTAAATAAAAATATAATGTATAAGCATCCCAAAGTGATAAAGCAAAACATTGGTAAAACTCAAATTAAACATAAAGCCTCTAAATTGAATGATTTGGCCTCTGTTCCTCCTCATAATTTAAAAATTAAATGTGGTTTACTAAATATTAGGTCTCTAACTCCCAAGTCTCTGTTAGTCCATGATCTGTTAATTGATCATCAGATTGATTTAATTTCCCTTACAGAGACTTGGTTAGGGCAAGAGGATTATGTTGGTTTAAATGAATCAACTCCCTCTGGTTATTTAAACTGTCAAAATCCCAGAAGTTCTGGTCGTGGAGAAGGAGTAGCAACAATTTACCATTCCAAATTACTAGTTAATGTAAAGCAAAAAACATGTTATAATTCCTTTGAGGGCCTGGTCCTCAGTATTGGGCACTTTAGCAATTTTAGGTTAAACCCAATTTTATTTGCCATAGTTTATCGTCCCCCATCAACCTACTCAGAATTTTTATCCGAATTTGCTGATTTCTTAGCTGATTTAGTGCTGAAATCTGATAGAATAATTATAGTAGGGGACTTTAATATACATGTGGATGTAGATAGTGACTGCCTTAATGTGGCATTTAATTCAATATTAGACTCGATTGGGTTTTCTCAGAAAGTAGGAAATTCTACTCATTACCTCCACCATACATTGGACCTTGTTCTGACATATGGCATAGAAATAGAAAATCTTGTAGTGTCTCCTCATAACCCTGTACTGTCAGACCATTGTCTGTTAACCTTTGATTTTACTATTTCTGACTATTTGGCTCCTAAAGAAAAATATTATTACAGTAGATGCCTCTCAGATGATGCTGTTTCCAAATTTATGCAGATTGTTTCCTCTATGCCATGTGTCAACACAACGGAAATAAGCTATAGACAGCTTGCTCCTTCTGTAATTGATAACATGGTGGATAGTGTTTCAGCTTCTCTGCATCAGGCTCTAGACTTGGTGGCCCCCTTAAAAAAGAAAAAGTCTAATCAGAGATTTCTAACTCCTTGGTTCAACACAGAAACTCGTACCTTAAAACAGAAGACTCGTCAATTAGAAAGAAAATGGCGCTCTACTAATTTAGATGAAATCTATTTAGCTTGGAGAAATCATCTTTTAATTTATAAAAAATCTCTTAGAAAAGCTAGAACGAGTTATTACTCTGCATTAATAGAAGAGAACAAGAATAATCCCAGGTTTCTTTTCAGTACTGTAGCCAGGTTGACAAAGAGTCAGGACTCTGTCAATCCTAGCATTCCCTTAGAGCTTACTAGTCAGGACTTTATGAACTTTTTCAATAATAAAATTTCATCCATCAGAGATAAAATCAATCAGATTCTTCCCACAGTTAACTTAAATACTGTAACTACTACAACTCCTTCTTTTGATGTCTGTCTTGATGAGTTTACTCCAATCGACCTTTGTGAGTTAGACAAAATAGTTTCCTCATCCAAACCTTCAACTTGTCTTTTAGACCCTATTCCTACTAGGTTATTTAAATAAGTCTTCCCACTTATTGGTAGCTTTATTCTTCATATAATCAATTCTTCATTAACTTTAGGCCATGTACCGCAGGCTTTTAAAACAGCTGTAATTAAACCCTTACTCAAAAAGCCAACGCTAGATCCAGGAGCTTTAGTTAACTATAGACCAATCTCTAATCTCCCTTTCATTTCAAAAATCTTAGAAAGAGTTGTTGCTACGCAATTATTCAACCACCTGCAGGGAAATGGTTTACTTGAAGAGTTTCAATCTGGGTTTAGAATCCATCATAGTACTGAAACAGCCTTAGCGAAGGTCACTAACGACCTCCTCATTGCATCTGATAATGGACTAGTTTCTGTACTTGTCCTATTAGACCTTAGTGCAGCTTTTGATACTATCGATCATAATATTCTACTTGATAGATTAGAACACTATGTTGGACTTAATGGAACTTCGTTGCAGTGGTTTAGATCTTATTTATCTGATAGGTTCCAGTTTGTTCATGTAAATAATGAGTTTTCTTTCAACTCAAAGCTTAGTCATGGAGTTCCACAGGGATCTGTGCTAGGCCCTACTCTTTTTAGTTTATATATGCTTCCGTTAGGCAACATTATTAGAAAGCACTGTATACATTTTCATTGTTATGCAGATGACACACAATTATACCTGTCAATGAAGCCAGATGATAGTAATCAATTAGCCAAGTTAGAAGCCTGTCTTAAGGAAATCAAAGCTTGGATGACTTGTAATTTCCTGCTATTAAATTCAGATAAGACTGAAGTCATTCTTGTTGGTCCAAAAAACCTTAGAAATTCCTTTCCAAATCAAACTTTCAGTTTGGATGCAGTTACTCTTTCTCTTAATAGCTCTGTGAGGAACCTTGGAGTTATTTTTGATCAGGATTTGTCCTTCAATTCACATATTAAATTTGTTTCTAAGACTGCCTTCTATCATTTGCGTAATATTGCCAAGATTAGGAGCATCTTGTCTCAGAGTGATGCTGAGAAACTGATCCACGCTTTTGTTAGCTCGAGATTAGATTATTGTAATTCTTTATTATCAGGTTGTCCTAAAACATCTTTAAAAAGTCTTCAGCTGATCCAAAATGCTGCAGCAAGAGTTTTAACAGGTACTAGAAAGAGAGATCATATCTCTCTGGTTCTGGCCTCCCTTCATTGGCTTCCCATAGAGTTTAGAATTAAGTTTAAAATCCTTCTTCTTACTTACAAAGCTCTAAACAATCAGGCTCCTTTTTATTTAAAAGATCTGATACTACCGTATTATCCTAACAGAGCACTACGCTCCCAAAATGCAGGACTACTTGTAATACCTAGAATCTCCAAAAGTACAATGGGAGGCAGAGCCTTCAGTTATCAAGCTCCTCTCCTGTGGAATCAGCTGCCAATCTGGATTCGGGAGTCAGACTCGATCTCTGTTTTTAAGATTAGGGTTAAAACCTACCTTTTTGATATAGCCTACAATTAGGGAGGGATCATGTGTTTCTGAACCCTCCCTTAGTTATGCTGCTAATAGGTTTAGTCAGCCGGGGGACCTCCAGTAATGCACTGGGCCTCACTCCTTTCCTCACTCTCTATGAAATATTTTTTTTTTGCTGGTCATTAACATTTGTTTGTTCTCTCCCATAGATTGAGTCCCCATCGTGCTGTTTGCTCTCTACATGTCTGTTCTTTTCATCTTCTCTGTCCCCTCACCCCCCAGCCAGTCGCAGCAGATGACTGCCCCTCCCTGAGCCTGGTTCTGCTGGAGGTTTCTTCCTGTTAAAAGGGAGTTTTTCCTCTCCACCGTCGCCAAGTGCTTGCTCGCAGGGGATCACCTGATTGCTGGGGTCTTTCTGCAACTGTGGGGGTTCCCCCCTACAGTTGATAGTGCTATGAGATGACTATTTATATAGCGCCATTTCACAACAACAAAGTTGAAAAAAAAACTAAGCTACAACACAACACAGGCTGGATATGGCAATCCTTATGTGATTTTACATGTCGTCTTGTATGTATGTTTGGAGTATTTCTTCCTTTAGTTTTTGTTTAAATTGTCCAAGCGTTGTACATGATTTTAATTCAGGTCCAAAATCGTTCCATAATCTGACTCCTTGCACTGAAATACAGTGTTGCTTGGTGGTTGTTCTCACTGTAGGCTTTTGAAATATACTTGTTCTTCTGAAGTGATATCGTTTCTCCCTTATTTGGAATTCTGGCTCGAATCTGTACGGTTCGATGCCTCCCTCGCTCTCTTCCTGTTCACTTGACACTCCTGCATCCTCCTCTGTCTCGTCACCGATCCTGAATGCCTCTTCACTCTGAAAACTCTGGTGTTCTTGACTGCTGGAACTGCTATCATCTGCCATTGTTGTTTTGATATGGGTCACACTCGTGACGTCACACAGCGTCGTCTGCACTACTTCCGGTTTGTTTGGCACTGCCAGCCAGAGGCAAAAGTTTATCGGCTTATAGCTTGGCCATCGCACGGCCTAAAAATTTCTTTTATGTGTTGAAAAATACAATAGGTAATAAGGAATTAATCAGCTATTCTACTTTTTGCGCAAAAAGGTGGTTTCAGTTCTACTTTAATAGACGATGTAAACAATGAGATATGGTTTAAATATTGTAGCACTACCACATAAAGTGCTTCATAAAGTGCAATACATCAACATATGTTGATGCATCGCACTTTATGAATAAAATTATAAATACATAAAAATAGGCCTAATAATCATAAATAAAGTGTAACTTTAGCCAAGAGGACAGGCAGTTAAATCCAACTGGTGGCATCAAACCTGGGGTTTGAACCCACAGCCTCCAGCTCCAGAGTCTAGCACTTTGCCTGTGTTGCCAGGAGAGTTGACCAAATTGACAAGCCAGATAGAAATGCTTTGATTACCTCCGCCAAAGGGGGAGGTGACGTGATCGGCGCTGGTTTGTTTGTCTGTTTGTTTGTTTGTTAGCAATATAACTCAAAAAGATATGGACAGATTTTCATGAAATTTTCACAGATTGTCAGAAATGGGGTATCCTACAGATGATTAGATTTTGGTGGTGATCCGGATCACCGTCCACAAGAAAACTGCCATTACGCAAAATGCCATTTTCGTGAATAACTACTAAACCACTAATCCTATCATTGTCAATCCAATTGTTGTCAATCCAATTGCTTGTCATATGTTTTCATGGTCAAGGAATCTGAAAACGTACACACAAACACTGTATGGGGGCAACTGTGGCGCTAAACCGCCATTACGGAAATGCCATTTTCGTACTGAACCACAAATCCTATCATTGTGAATCCAATTGCTAGTCATATGTTTTCATGGTCACGGAATCGGAAAACATACACACAAACACTGTATGGGGGGAACTGTGGCGCTAAACCGCCATTACGGAAAATGCCATTTTCGTGAATAACTACTGAACCACTAATCCTATCATTGTGAATCCAATTGCTAGTCATATGTTTTCATGGTCAAGGAATCTGAAAACGTACACACAAACACTGTATGGGGGGAACTGTGGCACTTGGCGGAGGTCTGCGCTCTCCGAGTGCTTTTCTAGTTGACTCTGCTACATAATCTATATTTGTTGTTTGTGGCCCTACAGCTAAGTTTCACAGTATTGTTGCATTTATTAATGTTGAGCTGAGCTGTCAAAACGACCCAGGGGTGATGGAGCTGCATGCCGCTGAAATTGAGCCTTTTTCTCTCTTCCTTTACGAACTGCAATTTTTCCTGAGCTCAGGGTCTTTTTCCGTTATTTTAAGGACATTAACTTTCATTATTTTTGGTGGAGTATCTGTACTCTTTTTCATTTTTTTTTCTTGCCAGTGAAGATTTGTGAGAACATTGCTACGGACTATCTTTATTTTTTGTGTTTGGAGTCAGCATATGCGCATGATAAGAGACTTAGACTAATGGACTGATACATTATAAGATAAGATAAGATAAGATACGATATGATAAGCCTTTATTAGTCCCACAATGGGGAAATTGCAGGATTGCAACAGCACAGGGATAGCAACACTCAGAGCAATAATTTAGAAGATAATAATAAGAGCAGTGAATATATATATATATATACACAGCGCGGAGCATTGTAGCTACATGGAATAAAAAGCATAACGGTCTGTTCAGTTACCCCACATAGTATAAATATGTACCCATACAGCATATTTTTGTATTTGAATCAGCCTAGTTGTCACCCTCGGTAGTAATTGATATTGTCCCAGTTGTATAATGGAGGGGACCATTATTGTGCAAGTTTGTTGCATCTTTTGCATTCAATACTAATTAGGTTGTAAAGTTTTTTTTACAACCTCTGCAAGCAGCCCTGCTTAGGTTTTAAAGTCTGACAGCCGTAGGTAGGAAGGACCTGCAAAACCTCTCGCTCCTCAGTGCGTTCAGCATGTCCTGCATGGGGTGGGACTCGGACTCCAGCAGAGATGACAGCTTTGCCACCATCTTCCTCTCTCCTATCTCCTCCACTGGGTCGAGGAGCTGCCCCAGGACAGAGCTAGCTTTTCTTGATCACTTTATTCAGTCTCTTCCTGTCTGCTGCCGTGATGCCATTGCCCCAGCAGACCACTCCAAATGTGATGGCTGATGCCACCACCGAAGCGTAGAAGGTCTTCAGGAGCACCCCTTGCACACCAAAACACCTGAGCCTCCTCAGTAGGAACAGCCTGCGCTGTACCTTCTTGTAGAGTGCGTCGGTATTGTGCGACCAGTCCAGTTTATTGTTCAAATGAACACCCAGGTACTTGTAGGACGTCACCATCTCAATGTCTGTTCCCTGGATGTTTACTGGTGGTGTGAGAGGTTGTCCTCACCTGTGGCAGTCCAACACCAGTTCCTTAGTTTTCCTCGCGTTGATCTGGAGACAGTTCCGATGGCACCAGTCCGCAAAGTCCTGGATAAGTCCTCTGTACTCAGCTTCATCTCCGCCGGCAATGAGGCCGACGATCGCAGAGTCATCAGAGAACTGTAGATAGCAATGTGTTGTGTTGTGTGAGAAGTCTCCCGTACTGCAAGTGATGGTGTCGGACACACAATCCTGGGTTCTCACAAACTGTGGCTGGTTTGTGAGGTAGTCCAGGATCCACGATGACAGGTGCTGGTCCACCCCTGCGCACAGCAGCTTGTCCTTCAGGATCACCAGTTGGATGGTGTTGAAAGAACTGGAGAAGTCAAAGAACATGATCCTCACTGCGCTCCCAGGCTTCTCCAGGTGGAACAGGGAATGGTGTAGGAGGAAGATCACTGCATCCTCCACCCCGATGCCATGCTGGTAGACGAACTGGAGTGGATCCATCGCTGGTCCCACCAGGGGGTGAACAAGGAGCAGTCTCTCCAGGGTCTTCATCAGGTGAGAAATGAGGGCCACTGGTCTGTAGCTGTTCAAGTCTCTGGGGTGGGAAGTTTTTGGTACAGGTACCACACAAGATGTTTTCCACAGCTGTGGCACCCTCCCCAGCTTCAGGCTCAGGTTGAAGATGTGCTCCACAATCCCACACAGCTGGTCTGTGCAGGACTTGAGGAGCTTCGCGCTGATGCAGTCCAGACCCGAGGCCATCCTCGCCTTGATCTTCCTCAGCTCTGCCCTCACCTGGGTCTTAGTGAAGGTGCTCTTGTAGCGGGACATGGCCGCTAGCTCGTCTGTCTTATTGAGTAGCGATCGTACATTCCTTATGTTAACGGATGGAAGGACGGGTCTGTACCTTATGTTCCTCGATCGCCGTCTTACTCCAGCTCGACATCTATGCCATTTCCATCTGATTTGTCCCGGTATGTCGAGTTTTTGCGTTTGTACTGTGGGGCAGTTAAGTGCTAACAGCTGGTCCCTGTTGTACCATCGCCTGCTATAAACAATGGCTCCGTCCACCAGTTCGAGAGACATTTGGGGCGATCTATGTGTCCATGATGGATAAGGTGTCGCCGGATCAGAAAGTTTGACCAGAGAAGACAGGTAGTAAATAAGAAATAGGAAGAAAAACTCAGAATTGAGCCACTTTTGCAAAAAGGCACCCCACTCGTGTGGTGCCGGAAGTAGAATATTATATTTAGTTGTTGATGAGAACAATTTTATGTACTGGTAAAACTGTAAAGAAGTAATTTAATGTGTATCTATTATTTTTTGTCTTTTGAGTTACAACACAATCTTAACACCATATTTGCTTGTGCATTCAAAATCATTTGTAACCCCTTTTTCGGGGTAGTAGTCTCTATTTAATAGTTGATTGCTACAATATTGTAGTAGAAAAATATTTACCTGTGCATACAAGTGGGATGGTCAGGAGTGTCATTTATTTCATGTCAGTTTATAAAGTGGAAAAAGTGGTCATATCAGCTGATAATAATGTAAGGCAACGTAATGTAGTGACGTCATGACGTGGTGACGTGTTGTGTTGTAAATAGGATGTGTAAATAATCTTTAAATGCGTAAAAAATCTTTATACTTTGGCCCAGGCCAGAGTATACCCAGGTTTAATATGGGCAGGGGTTAATTTGGCCTGTTACACTGGGCTCACAGTCGGCTGTTTCGTCGTCACCACCATTGACACGCATGAAAATAGCAGCGCAGCTGGAAATAGGATCGGGACGGCGGGATGGCCGTCCACGGGAGGTGAGAGCAGCAACGGACTGGGATGCGGAGTTGGAGCCGATCCAGCTGGTGTGGGATCCAGGCCAGTGTTGACGAGCATGCCATGGCTCCAGAGGGATGGCACCCGTGCCTGCTGAAATTGGAGCCTCCAGGGGCATGTCCACCACAAGCCTGCTACGAGGCCCCTCTAGCACAACTGCCTTCCCCATGGAAGACTGTGAGAAAAAAAAAAAAAAAAAAATGAAAAGTGACTCTTTAAGTAGGAGTACTGGTGGTAAAGTGGCAGAATAATCCACTCAGCCATGCGGGTCCAGCGGCGGTCCACCCGCTGACCCTAGTTCAGGATTTTAAATGTTTATGCTAAATTGGGGAGGGTTGTAATTAATAAAGTATTCTGTGTTTTCTTCCAAGGGGGAGGGGAATATAGTGAAGGGGTTAATACTAGGGAGCGGCGTGATGGCGCAGCCGGCTGGTGCCGTCATCACGCCAACCTATATAAGGAGAGAGCAGCCATCTTAGGGCCTTTTTCCCGGCTGGCTCAGTAGGAGACAATAGACCTGTATTGTATGTTACCCAATATATATAATAAAGTTTGTGTTCACAACAGTTCCACTCTCTATGCATCACTCCAGGTTTGTGGGCCTAACACAGGTGAAGATTTAAAGCAGCTGCAACAAACTATTGCGAGGGAACTGAACATGCTTAAGTTGTGGTTTGACTGTTATAAATTATCATTAAATGTGAACAAAACAAAATTTATGTTATTTGGGAATCACCAAATAGACACACAAGCACAGATAAAAATAGATGGGGCTACAATTGAAAGGGTACAAGACATTAAATTTCTAGGGGTCACAGTTGATGACAGGATTAGATGAGGGCCACATATTAAGCATGTTCAGTCCAAAGTATCAAGAAACATTGTCATCATAAACAAAGCCAAAGACAGTCTAGACCTTAAATCCCTCCACACTCTCTACTGTTCCTTAGTATTGCCATATTTACAATATTGTGCTGAGGTTTGGGGAAACAACTACAAGAATTCATTGCAGTCACTAATCATACAACAGAAAAGAGCAATAAGGATTATTCATAAAGCAGGATATCTAGAACGTACGAAACTCCTCTTTTTAAAATCAAATCTATTAAAATTTACTGACATTTTGACTTAACAAACAGCACTACTAATATACAAGGCTAAAAACAATAAACTACCTGAAAATATTAAAAATCTGTTTTGGAATCGGGAAGAGAATTATCATTTGCGGGGTCAATACAGTTTAAAAAGATTTAACATATGTACAACTAGGAAGAGTTTTTGTTTGTCAGTATGTGGTGTGAAACTGTGGAACGGTATGAGTGTGGAATTAAAGTAATGTCCAAACATAAACCAATTTAAAAGAATGTATAAAAATATGCTACACACAGGGTATAGGAAGGAGGGAGAAGGTTGATGTTGTCATGAATTGCCCTTCAGGGGCAGAACTGTGAGTTTGTGAGGTTTATTGCAAACAACGAAACGTAAGTCCAAACAGTGCTCTAACACAAAATACAAACAAGTGAGCCAACTTACTGATAAAGCACATCAGAGCAACGGCAGGGCTCTTGTGGAGACGAAGAGAAACTCATACAAGACAGCGGCAATGAGAAAATGAAAATACTGCCTTTAAATAGGATTGGAAACAAATTACCTAAGTGCTGACAGGTGTGGGTCACATGAGTGAGCAGAGGGAAACAATGATTCATAATTGTACCACCTGGGAGCAATGAGAGGGGAGCGACAGCTGATAGGGGCTACACCCACCCGGAGCACAAATCAGGAAATGCCACTGACAGCTGTCAACTACAACAATAAGGAATTTAAAGATTACAATATCAACAAGTACAGACTGAGAAATAAATACCAATTAATACAGAATAAGAGCATAACAAAACTAAAACATAAACAGGAAAATGAAAAACAGTGCAAGAATAACAAAACCTCAAAAAGCACAAAATACAACAAATATATACACTGTAGAAGAGCTGGAAATAACGAGGCGGTTTTGTATCACAAAAGCAGAGTCTTTAATGAACAAACTCTTCTATCTTGTCTCATCTGGTGCAGAGCTTGGCAGAAGGCAAAGAGGAAGATTTCTGCCCAGCTCGCTGGTTAAATACAGGCACACATCAAGACATGCAAAACACAAGCTGAAATCCCCTGTTATCTAAATCCCCATTAGTCCTGTTAACTCCTCCCTTCGTCTTGGGAGGTGATGGGAAAACCTCTCCTGGCCTTAGGGAGTAAAGGTGTCAGGTCTGTTGCCATGGCGTCGTGTGATGTCATTGGTCTTCACACGGCGGTGAGATTCCTTTGTCCCTTTCAGAGGTGTGAAGTTCCTTTGTATATTCTGTCCCAAACATTTCCACATGCTCTAACAAATGTAGGTATGGAATATATGAGTAATATATACCACAGGCCCCCCAAACAACTATGAATGGACACAGAAAGATTCACAGTCTAGGATAATTACTAAGACATATTACATGTTACAGCTGTTGCCACAGAATAACTTTTAAGCAGCCATGCTCCTAAGAGAGTTCAGTGAAAACATAACAGCATAGTATAATCATAAGTCAGTCCTAAACTGTTGCGGCACAATTAGCGAAAATTTGCAGAGTGGTGTAATCAGTCCCTGTGTAGTCTGGGTTTCAATCTTCTCCCAAAGCTGCTGTGGGTTGGTTTAGGCGTCCTGCTGGGACCTTGTTGTGAGGAATCTGCAGTGTGGGAAGGAGAGAGATTATCTGTTCCCTGCCTGGGGGCTGAGACTTTTCCCTTGGGGGGTCTACCTCGCCGAGGTGCTCGAGCCAGCTGTGCAGGTTCGTCTCTCAACAAGAAGGCAGGTTTGAGTCTGTCAATACTGACCGTTTCATTTCTATCCCCATAATCAAGCACAAAGTGTTTGTCACCATTTTCCAGCACTTTATACGGGCCATCGTATACTGGGCGTAACGTTGGTTTAAGAGCCTCATGCTTAACAAAAACAAACTCAGCATTTTTTAAAGTTTGAGGAACAAAAACTCGTGGAAAGGAGTGATGAGCTGGACCGTGGAGAAAGTCCGGACTGTTACTGCCTAAAAACCTTGGGACTGGGAGGTGCCCTGGTTCCGGGTTTTCTGGTAAAAATTCACCTGGTAGTCTAATAGGCTGAGCAAAGACTAATTCTGCAGGGGAAGCGTCTAAATCCTCTTTAGGTGCCTCACGCAACCCCAATAAAACCCAGGGAAGTTTATTTACCCAATTTGTGTCCGTTAATGAGGCCCTGAGGGCGGCCTTTAAGGACCTGTGAAAACACTCGCATAACCCATTAGCCTGAGGGTGATAAGCGGTGGTACGGTGAATTGTTGCCCCTAAACTGTTGGACATGGCTGACCAGAGCTCTGAGACAAATTGAGGCCCCCTATCTGACGTGATGTCTGATGGGACGCCGAAACGTGCCACCCAATTTGTTAGAAAAACGCGAGCGACTTCCTCCACTGTAGTTGCCGCTAGAGGGACTGCCTCTGGCCAGCGCGTGGTGCGGTCTATCATTGTTAGCAGGTGTGTGAAACCCTGGGAGGAAGGCAGCGGCCCCACGAGGTCGACATGAATGTGGTCGAACCTTCTAGCAGGGATGGGAAAAGGCTCCAGAGGGGCTTTTGTGTGTTTGTGTACTTTGGCGCACTGACAAGGAATGCAAGTTTTTGCCCATTCTTTTACATTTTTGCGCAGGCCTGGCCACACAAACTTTTCGGCAACCATTTTGACCGAGGCGCGCACACCTGGGTGCGCGAGGGAGTGAATTGCGTCGAAAATGCGGCGGCGCCAAGCAGCTGGTACTAACGGGCGAGGTCGGCCGGTTGAAACATCGCATATTAGGTGGGGCACGCCGTCGCGCAACCCTTTTTCCTCCAGCCTTAACCCTGTTGGTCCAGACAGGAACGTGCGCACGTCCGCATCACTACCTTGCTCTTCCGCCATGGCTGCATAATCTATCCCTTCATGGATAGGTGCTGCATATGTGTTTGCGTTAGAGAAAAGCTCAGCTGCTGAAGCAGTGTAATCTGTCTCCTCGTGCTCTGGCGGTGCCACAGCGCGAGAGAGACAGTCCGCTACTACGTTGAGTTTGCCCGCTACATGTCGAATGTCTGTGGTGAACTCTGAAATCGCAGCTAGTTGTCTTTGTTGTCTGCCCGACCAAGGTTCTGAAATTTTAGCCATAGCAAAAGTGAGCGGTTTATGGTCCACAAAAGCCGTGAAACTCCGCCCTTCTAACCAAAACTGGAAGTGGCGGATGGATAAATGGAGCGCCAGCAGCTCCCTGTCAAAAGTGCTGTATTTGCGTCCCGTTGGGTTTAGCGATTTGCTAAAAAATGCTAAAGGTTGCCAGACCCCCTTGACAAGTTGTTCTACAACTGCCCCTATGGCCAAGTCTGAAGCATCTGTGGTTAGAGCAATGCGGGCCGAGGGATCTGGATGGACTAACATTGTGGCGTTAGCTAGGGCGTTTTTAACTTCTGCAAAAGCGCGTTCGCGTTCCGGGGTCCATTCGACCGCGTTGGAAGCTTTCTTTTTTTGAGCGCGTCATACAGGGGCTGCATGAGCTGAGCTGCATGAGGGAGGAAACGGTTGTAAAAATCAACCATCCCCAAAAATTCCTGTAGCGATTTGACCGTTTGGGGCCGTGGAAAACCTTCTATCGCATGAATTTTGTCTGGAAGCGGAGCTGCCCCTTTCGGGGAGACTCTGTGTCCCAAAAAATCAATTTGCGATATGCCGAATTTGCATTTGGCTGGATTAATTATTAATCCGTGCTCTTCTAGCCTCTGAAAAACGGTAGTGAGATGCTGCTCGTGCTCTTCCTCCGATGAGCTGGCTACCAGCATGTCATCGAGGTAGACGAAAACAAAGGGGAGGTCGCGTAAGACTGCGTCCATCATACGTTGAAAAGTCTGAGCAGCACCTTTGAGGCCGAAAGGCATTCGCAGGAATTCAAAAAGGCCGAAAGGGGTTATAACCGCTGTTTTAGGAATGTCTTCAGCTCGGACTGGAACTTGGTGATAACCGCGGACTAAGTCTATCTTTGAAAAAATGCGCGCGCCCGGTAAATGCAGTGAAAAATCCTGTATATGAGGGATGGGGTAGCGGTCATGCGCTGTGGCGTTGTTTAATCTGCGGTAATCTCCGCACGGTCTCCAAGAACCGTCGGATTTCGGAACCATGTGAAGTGGTGAAGCCCAAGGGCTCTTTGAACGTCGGCAAATGCCTAATTTTTCAAGAGCTGCAAATTCGTCCCTTGCTATGTTGAGCTTGGCCGCGTCTAAGCAGCGAGCTTTGGCAAAAACGGGAGGTCCCGTTGTTGGAATGAAGTGTTTAACCCCGTGTTTGGCTACAGTGGCTGAGAATTTGGGGGTTGTGAGTGCTGGAAATTGGGTGAGGAGTTGCTCAAACTTACCTCCTGCCGTAGTGACGTTGGCCTGCACAGGTGGTGGGGAGACTCGAGCTGAGCAAGGAATAGAAGCAAAAGACAGTGCATTAACCAGGCGCCTATTTGCTAGATCAACTAATAACCCGTGTGCACACAGAAAATCAGCGCCTAACAAGTTAAAACTCACCGCCGCTACAACAAATGTCCATCTGTAGCTGCGGCCGTGAATGAGGAGGTGCAGGTTCTTTTCCCCGAACGTGTCGATGTCAGAACCGTTGGCTGCCACTGCTCCATTGCCCCGGGTGCCCATGGCTCGATCTGCGTCGGAGGGCATGATGAAACTCAGCTGAGCTCCCGTGTCGATGAGGAACTGCTTGCCTGTGTGTCCATCCGTCACGTATAACAGCTTGTTTTTCTCGCCGAGAACCGCTGCCGTTAACGGCCCTCGGCTTTGGCGTTTTCTCGACATCGTGAACTTGCAGGGGGGAACGCATTTGTGGGCTTTCTCGGCGAAGTGGTGGTGATAATAACAGATGTCGATCTGTTTGTTACGCTTGGGCCGCGCCGCTGTCACCGTGGGCTGTGGCTCTCCATGGCTCGGGACGTCAGTTTTGAGGTCCGCGGATGCCGCTGTAGGTGTCCGCTCCTTGCAGGCGTTGACGAGCTGATAAGCCTCGCTGGCCAGTGTGCGGAAGTCTTGGTGGGTGTTGCACTTCGTATTGGCGAGTGTCCCTCTCATGTGTGGTGGAAGCGTGCTGAGGAAAATAAACTGGAAAAGGAAATTGTCGTTGTCCTCCTCCTTAAGCTGCAGCAAATCCTCCATGAGGGCCTTCGGATTGCCCCCTTTGTGGCCGTAGACCGCCAGGATCCTCTCGGCTCTTTCCTCCGCTGGTGGGACATAGTTCGCCACGATGGTCGCCTTGAGCGTCTCATACTTGTCCCGGGCCGGTGGTCGCCGGATCAAGCTCCGCACACACCTCGAAGTGGCGGAGTCGAGCTTGGAGACGATATGGTAGAATTTTGTATCGTCTGCTGTGATGCCCGCCAGTATGAACTGGGCTTTAGCCTGTAGAAACCAAGAGGCGGGGTCTTCTCGCCAGAAGTCTGGCAGCTGGACAGCGACGGCGTTCGTGTACACCATCACTGTTGTGCCCGCCGGGTGAGAGTGCCTTGCCTCGGCTCTCACGGCGGTGTTGGAGCTCGGTTGAGCTCTCTCGGTACCCTCTGCCGGGGGGAACAGCTGTCTGCTTGTTCCCTCATCTGCGTTGTCGCTGGCGTAAGTCAGATTCGCCGCGGATGAGTCGCTTGAAGAACGCCTCAGGTCCATACTCGCGTCAAGGTCACCAGTGTAGAAGAGCTGGAAATAACGAGGCGGTTTTGTATCACAAAAGCAGAGTCTTTAATGAACAAACTCTTCTATCTTGTCTCATCTGGTGCAGAGCTTGGCAGAAGGCAAAGAGGAAGATTTCTGCCCAGCTCGCTGGTTAAATACAGGCACACATCAAGACATGCAAAACACAAGCTGAAATCCCCTGTTATCTATATCCCCATTAGTCCTGTTAACTCCTCCCTTCGTCTTGGGAGGTGATGGGAAAACCTCTCCTGGCCTTAGGGAGTAAAGGTGTCAGGTCTGTTGCCATGGCGTCGTGTGATGTCATTGGTCTTCACACGGCGGTGAGATTCCTTTGTCCCTTTCAGAGGTGTGAAGTTCCTTTGTATATTCTGTCCCAAACATTTCCACATGCTCTAACAAATGTAGGTATGGAATATATGAGTAATATATACCACAGGCCCCCCAAACAACTATGAAAGGACACAGAAAGATTCACAGTCTAGGATAATTACTAAGACATATTACATGTTACAGCTGTTGCCACAGAAGAACTTTTAAGCAGTCATTTTCTGTTGCCATGGCGTCGTGTGACGTAGGTATGTAGGTATGGAATATATGAGTAATATATACCACAACACTACCGTTCAAAAGTTTGGGGTCACATAGAAATTTCCTTATTTTTGAAAGAAAAGCACTGTTTTTTTCAATGAAGATAACTTTAAACTAATCAGAAATACACTCTAATATCTAATATACATTGCTAATGTGGTAAATGACTATTCTAGCTGCAAATGTCTGGTTTTTGGTGCAATATCTACATAGGTGTATAGAGGCCCATTTCCAGCAACTATCACTCCAGTGTTCTAATGGTACAATGTGTTTGCTCATTGCGTCAGAGAGGCTAATGGATGATTAGAAAACCCTTGTGCAATCATGTTAGCACAGCTGAAAACAGTTTAGCTGGTTAGAGAAGCTATAAAACTGACCTTCCTTTGAGCAGATTGAGTATCTGGAAAAAATTATTATTTCAAATACAAATCATTATTTCTAACCTCGTCAATGTGTTGACTATATTTTCTATTCATTTTACAACTCATTGTGGTAAATAAGTGTGACTTTTCATGGAAAACACAAAATAATTGTCTGGGTGACCCCAAACTTTTGAACGGTAGTGTAATTAAAGAGAAAAAGCCATGGGACTGAGCAAGGTGGAAACCTCCTGTGCTCAGCTCATGACAGATGTGGTATATGTTTGTGGTTGTGTATGTATAAAATGTATATGTACTGCATGTGTGTATATATATTTTTTTAAATGGCGCCGGAGGCAGGGCGGCCGTACCAGCAGCAACTCTTTCGTGCCTTTGTGTTTCTATCTGTTTATACCTGTATATAGTGTGTCTCTTACTAACCAGGGCTCTGTAGGAATACTCAAACTAAGACTGGACCAACTTTTCTCTCTATTTAGCTGGTCTTTTTTTCTAGTTTTCGTATCTTTTCTCTTCCTCGGACGATGGGGATCAACAGAGGTGGGGGCAGATGCATTGTTTACACACGTGAACAGCTGATTGCACTGAGGAGGCCGGAGCCTGGAGCGTTGCGGCTGACAGTGAAGCCCCTCATCCCGGATGAGCTGAAGAGGAGATGCCGTGGGCGAAGGGCTGGAGCGAAGGTGAGGAGGAGGAGGAGGAAGCATAAGCCGGCTGTCCTGGATGATCATCACCGGGAACGTGCGATCGCTGGGAAATAAAACAGACGAGCTTACAGCGCTGGTCAGAACGCAAAAGGAGTATTGTGAGTGTAGTTTCATGTGTTTTACGGAGATGTGGTTACACTCACAGATCCCGGATGTAAACGTAGTGATACCTGGCTTCAGGACTATAAGGGTGTGGGACAGGGACATGAAAAGCAGCAGGAAAAAGAGAGGAGGAGGAGTGGCACTTCTTATTAATGAGCGATGGTGTCATCTGGAACACATTTATGTGAAGGAAAAGTTCTGCAGCGCAGACATTGAACTGCTGGCTGTCAGTATGAGACCTTATTATATGCCGCGAGAAATGAAGTGTGCTTTAATTGTTATCATCTATGTCCCTCCGTCAGCTGACGCAGCGGTGGCCTGTGATGCCATCAGCTCCACTGCGGCCACATTACTGGAGAAGCACCTGGAAGCATTCATGGCCATCACGGGTGATTTTAACCATGTCTCAGAGGGAAAAACACTACCAGACTTTCACCAGTTTGTTGACTGTCCCACCAGAGAGAACAAAACATTGGATCTACTGTATGCCAATGTCAGGGATACATGTAGTGCCACAGCTCTACCCCCCATTGGTAAATCAGATCACTGCATGGTCATGTTAACACCCAAGTACGGCCCCCTTGTGCAAAGGCAGCCTGCTTATACACGGACTGTGAGGAGGTGGACACAGGAGGCTGCTGATGCACTGCAGGACTGCTTTGAGACGACAGACTGGAACGTACTCCGTGAACCACATCGGGTGGACATAGACAATATGACCGACTGCATCACATAATACATTAGATTCTGTGAAGACATGACCATGCCAGCTCAGACTGTACACTCCTTCTCCAACAACAGACCATGGGTCACCAGTGACCTGAAAGCACTTCTGAACAAAAAGAAGAGCGCTTTTAGGGCTGGAGACAAGGAGAAGCTGAGGGGAGTGCAGCATGAGCTGAGAGAGATGCTGAGGAGGTGCAAGGACAATTATAGGAGGAAGTTGGAAGAGAAACTCAGGCAAAATAACACTAAAAATGTGTGGGAGGGAATGAAACAAATAACTGGGTACAAGGGGAGAGTCAGGCAGCCATCTGGGAGCCAGGAGAGAGCTGATGAACTGAATCTGTTTTTTAATAGGTTCAACTCACAGTCTGTCACCCGAGCAACACAACCAGAACCCCACACACCTCTCCCCACCCACGCTCCCGTGCAGAACCTCTCTCCATCTGCCCCCTCCTCCTCCCCAGGGGGCACCAGGACCCTCCCTCACTTCACGGTGACTACAGATCAGGTGGAGAAACAGCTGGAGAGACTCCGTCAGCGGAAGGCTTCGGGCCCTGATGGCATCTCCACAAGGACCCTGAGGACCTGTGCCAACCAACTAGCTCCGGTACTGAAACACCTGTACAACCTGAGCCTGAGTCTGGAGAGAGTATCGGTGCTGTGGAAGACATCCTGCCTGGTTCCTGTCCCCAAGAAGTCATCTCCATCGGATCTGAATGACTACCGACCAGTTGCCCTCACATCTCATGTGATGAAGATCCTGGAGAGACTGGTCTTAGCCCACCTGAGGCTGCAGGTGAAGATGTGGCTGGACCCTCTGCAGTTTGCATATCAGCCCCATTTAGGAATTGAAGATGCTGTCATCTACCTGCTGCAACGAGCCTATCTGCACCTGGATGGTGGAGGAGATACTGTGAGAATCACTTTTTTTGATTTCTCCAGTGTCTTTAACACCATCCAGCCACTGCTGCTGGGTGAGAAGCTGCGAGTGTTGGAGGTTGACAGCTCTGTGATCTCCTGGATTACCGACTACCTGACAGGCAGACCACAGTTTGTCAGGCTGGGCAGTGTCTTGTCTGGAGTGGTGGCTAGTGATACGGGAGTGCCACAGGGGACTGTGCTCTCTCCTTTTCTTTTTACCTTATACACCATGGACTTTCAGTACAACACTGAGTCATGCCACCTGCAAAAATTCTCTGATGACTCAGCTGTTGTGGGGTGTATAAAATGAGGAGAGGAAGGGGAGTACAGGGCACTGGTAGACAGATTTGTGGAGTGGACGGAGCAGAATCACCTGAGGTTGAATGTCAGCAAGACCAGGGAGATGGTGAATGACTTCAGAAAGAGGAAGGCTCCTTTTCAGCTACTGCAGATTAGGGGGGAGGATGTGGGAGTGGTTGAGGACTACAAATATCTGGGTGTCAGGATCAGCAGCGGGTTGGACTGGAGATCCAATACCGATGCTGCGCACAAGAAGGGGATGAGCAGACTCTATTTCCTGAGAAAACTGAGATCCTTCAACGTGTGCAGCAGGATGCTGGAGCTTTTCTACCAGACTGTTGTCGCCAGGGCCATCTTCTTTGCTGCGTGCGGTCTGTTGGGGTAGCAGTATCAGGGCCAGAGATACCAACAGACTTGACAAGATTATCAAGAGGGCTGGCTCTGTAATTGGTCTCAGACCGGAGACCTTTGAGACAGTGGTGGAGAGGAGAACACTAAATAAACTGTGATCCATCATGGACAATTCTGATCACCCCCTCCACCACACACTAGATAGACAGCGAAGCACTTTCTCCAGTAGACTACTACAGCTTCGCTGTCGAACGGCCAGGTACAGGAAATCTTTCCTGCCACATGCAATTTCACTGTACAACTAGAAAAGCACTCAGAGAGCGCAGACCTCCGCCAAGCGGCACAGTTCCCCCCCATACAGTGTTTGTGTGTACGTTTTCAGATTCCTTGACCATGAAAACATATGACTAGCAATTGGATTCACAATGATAGGATTAGTGGTTCAGTAGTAAAAGCTTTACCTCCTTGGCGGAGGTAATAAACTGAAGTGTTGCTGTTGTGTCCATCTCCTCCATCTCCAAACTCCCAGGCTGCGGGTGTTGGAATTCATCGCACAACCGCGTACAACCCACAGGCCAATGGGTTATGCGAGCGTTTTCATAGATCACTGAAAGCAGCACTCAGGGCTTCACTGACGGATGCAAATTGGGTAGACAGGTTGCCGTGGGTTTTATATTGGGGTTGCGCTCCGTGGCAAAAGAGGATTTGGAAGCTTCCCCAGCAGAGAGCTTGTTTTTGCGCAGCCCCTATTGCTGCCCGGGGAATTTCTGCCAAATAATCCCACGCCGGACAGCTGCCCGTCTCAGCTTTTGCAGCGTAGCGCAAACACAGGCACGCTGCCGGGTCCGGCCCACCACTGTTTTTCACGTGCTTTTGTGCCTAAAACTTTGAAGAACGCGGAGTTCGTGTTCGTCAGACACGACGACCAGCGCCCTCCATTGCGCCTGCACACATGTTGAAAATGGCCCTATCTCACAATGTTAAAGAATCCTTTAAAAAATTCCTGTATCTAGACGGTGATCCGGATCATCCCCAAAATTTAATCAGTTCTTCCTTGTACCATTTCCAACAACGCCTGAAAGTTTCATGGAAATCCGTCCAAAACTTTTTGAGTTATCTTGCTAACCAACAGACAGACAGACAAACAGACAAACGCTGGCAAAAACATAACCTCCTGCGGCCTGGCGGAGGTAATAACTCACTATGATGTTGTATTCTGGTCATAACAATGCTGCCACACTGCACCTTACAGACTAACTGGTACATCACTTTTCACTCTGCTCCTGATAGTCCCTCTTTGTGCAATGGGATGATTCATGTGTTTATACGGGTCTTCATATATTAAGCTATGATGTATATAGGTTCTATAGTCGTGTTAGTTTTTACTTTCCATGGGTAATCCCTTTGTCTGTCATGTGTGTGTTTCTGTTGTTTGGCTGTCAACTGTCATGCTGCTGTTACACTGTAATTTTCCAGTTTGGGATCAATAAAGTACATCTATCTATCTATCTATCTATCTATCTATCTATCTATCTATATATAGGGATGGATAGTTTGATATGTGGGGTGTATATATAGGTTTGTATACGAGGTGTGTATATACTTGTATTTAAGTGGGTATGTACTGTATATATGTGTAGGGTGTGCATATGTGTACATATATGAATGAATGTTTGTATATTTTGTATAATGTGTGCATGTATATACTGTCTGTAGAGGGTGTGTATATATGTGTGTATTTAATGCATGTACAGTATATACTATAGGTAGATCTGTATGTCAACATCTGTGTATAATGTAGTTACACGTAAGTGGGTATTTCGGGTTGCACTTCAGGAGGAATAATTAATCTGATGAGATGGTAAAGGGGTATCATCTAAATAAGTTTTATTTCTTCCTACTCCTTTTCGGACTAACAGTACGTGGCGTTTTCGGTATGTGCTAAAATTTATAATGTTTCATTTTTGTTTTTGTATTGCATGTTTGAAATAAATGTTCTAAACTAAACTAGAGTGAATGGTTGTCTGTCTCTCTTTGTTGGCACTGCAAAGAACTGGTGATCTGTCCAGGGTGTACCCTGCCATCCATCCATCCATCCATCCATCCATCCATCCATCCATCCATCTTCTTCCGCTTAATCCTTTTCGGGTCGCAGGGGGGCTGGAGCTTATCCCAGCATCTTTGGGCGAGAGGCAGGGTACACCCTGGACAGATTGCCAGTCCATTGCAGGGCCAACACAGAGAGACAGACAACCATTCACTCTCACAGTCATACCTAAGGAAAATTTAGAATCCCCAGTTTGATACCAATTAACCTAACTTGCATGTTTTGGGCATGTGGGAGGAAACTGGAGAAATCCCGGAGTAAATCCATGCAGACACGGGGAGAACATGCAAACTCCACACAGATCACTGTTGGTCGGGGGCTGGGATCGAACCCAGGATCCCCCGGCCAAGGGTGAGTTGCTGTTCTGCCGCAGTGCTAACCACTCCGCCACTGCGCTGCCCGTGTACCCTGCCTCTTGCCCAAAAATACTGGGATAGGTTCCAGCCTGCCTACAACCCAAAAAGGATTAAATGGTTGAAGAGGAATTAATATTTTATCTGTTATTTTATTTTGTATATGCATCACACAAAGTGAATTAATGATTCTATGCTACACCATGACGACTGCTGGATATTACTGAAGTATTTCATCAGTCTCCAAAACATGGTAGTTGGAACTATGTTAGTTGAAACCAACATACAGTAGTTCAAACTAAGATTGTCCAACACTGGCCAGAACAATGCATTGTCCTATGTTGGTTCAAGGCTAACTTCCATCAAAATTTGGGAAGCACACCCCAGATTTGGATGGAACATTTGTGTCACTTGTTGTCATGATTACCAATTAAATCACGTGCACTATGCAATAACAGAAGGACAACCCAACACACAAGCACATGTTTGAGAAGTTTATTAAATATCAAAACACAGCATAGCTTAGGGAAAATGTCACCCGCAAGAGAAGTGAGCTTGTGGAGAGAGAACAAGAGCTGTGAGTGAAGGAGTAGAGACAGGGAAAATGGACGAGCCAAACTGCAACTGATGTGGGATATTATGGAGAACCGGCAGGACCCCGTACCGGGGTAGAGACGAACCAGCAGGATGAAGGTGGTGGAGTCGGTGGTGCCTGACCAGGTGGATTATGGTTGCAGCTGAGTGGAGATAATGGGGCAGTGAGCACACGCAGTCCCTGGAGACACACCCGCAAGATGGCAGCAAACCGGAAAAGAGAAGAGAAACAGGTGAGTGCAAAAACTACACCTTTAGGAAATAGCACTAGCGAATAAAGTACTCTGCTTCGGCAGTACTCCCAGACAAGCCAGCATCAGCGCACTGAAGAGATGCTCCTTATAAACACTGTCTGATGAAAGGCGGCAGGTGCGTCTCCTCACCCAGGTGTGTTGATGACCTGAGGAGAAAAACAGCAGGAAGGAGGGGACGAGCGCTCACAGCCATGACGCTTGTGCAGATACAGCCATATTTTAAATAGGACTCCTGATATTTACTACACACATTTTTTCTTTTCTTTGGCAGCCTCAAGCACTTCAGCTGTCATTTCAGTGGGCCTTTCCCCCTTTCCAAAGAAACTCTCTAATGATTACAGTTTTTTGTTCATTTTGGTTAACTAGCTTGTGGGTTTAATGTCCCCGGTATGTCAGCGGCATGCTAATTACTGACTGAGTGAAGACATGGCAGGCAGGAAGTCAGGTGGGACGAGAGTAAAAATGTTAAAAATGAAACACCCTAATAGTCAATACAGAGGAACAGAATACATTATTTTTTTTCTCTGCTGTTTGCTGTGGCCCACAACTCATCAGTGGGTTGTAACTAACAGATTTGGCTCATCTGTCCTACAGTCAATCTCTAACATCTGTTTGTTGAAATTCCTGCCCATGTTTTCATACAAATCTCTAAGTAGAAAATGTCTGAGGAGTTTCTTTTCATTTCAAATTCACCCACAACATTAGACCACATGGAATTTCATGAAGCTTTGTTTCTTCCTTTGGAGCCATTCCTTGGTGAATTTGCTTGTTTGCTTGGGATTGTTATATTGAAGCCTCACTTCATTTTTCAGGGGGATGGTCTCACATTATGTCCAAGTGCTCTTTGATATGAATGCAGAGTTAAATCAATGAAGCATGCAGCCTAACCCCTGAGGCTGTAAAGTATACTCCAGACAAAACACTTCCACCCCAAAGCTTCACAAGTTCAAGGTCTATTTGTAAAAAGCAATCTAGTCCTGCACCAAATATGTTTACAGTTGTTGCAGCCAATCAAACCCAAACACACTGTAAGTTATTTGAAGTCTTCACCAATGATCGATTTTCTCTACAGTGAAAAAACATGTTTCAAATAAAAATGAAAAATCTGAGACTGTATATATCTCTTGGGAAACTAAAATGTAATCACATTGCTTGGAGAATTCTCAGAAAACAAAGCAGTAGATTTTGCCCTGACTGACTGAAGCGCCAGATTTAAAATTTTGGACATTATTTATTTTTTTGTTTTTATTTATTGAATAAAGTTACTTATTTATTTATTTATTTGAACATTAAGACAAAAAAAAAAAAATTAAAAACAAGGAATCAAAACCCCCCAAAAATAAACATAACAAAAAATGCCTTGTTCAAAAGGAGTAGGAAGAAGCCAGCGCTTATATAGTCCCACCCCTCCTCCATACCCAATAAATTATATCATTCTAGTCATTATCATCCCATAATTACATTCATTATACAATACCATAATATATAATGCATCTTATAATTAAATTATGCAATAGAAATAATACAACAATGATAGTTTATAGTGACAAAATACCAACATCTAATAATAATTCTAATAATAATAAGTAAATACTTCTGGTATGTTTAATATAATTATAGACAATATTACCATCATCATAATCACCATATATACCACCATATACCCCCACATGGCTTACAATACCTAGGCGCAACAAGTAACCACATAATAATAACCATAATAGTAGGCAGCCATATAGTAGTTACAATAATAATAATAATAATAATAATAATAATAATAATAATACCACCTGACCTATATAATACTTTAAATAATCCCATCCTAAACAACAATCATAATACTATAATATCATTGTAATATTCTAGTAATAATCATATCAATGATAATAGTATTCAGCATATACTGTATATTCAATAATAACTCAGCATATATATATATATATTCAACAATAACAACAATAACAACCTTTCTTCATTGAAGACACATTGTAATATTACTGTCCTATATTTTTATATTGTTCAAAAATCATTTCTTTATATGTTATTTGTTATGACAAATCTGTTTTCATCTAGTGCATTAGTGTTGGTGACTGGCACTGTACTCTGGTAGATACAGTACACTGGGAAAGTGACATCCCATCTGACAGGGATTGAACTAACAATAAATTTGACATGTTTACACAAAAACCCAAGAGCAGAAAACAGACTCAGTTAGAATCACAATGATCTTTACTGATAAAATGAATGTGTGTGGAAGTTTGTGTGTGCAGAGCGGGAGAGGTCTGGCAACCCTGCAGAGAGAGAAGGGAGAAGAGAATATTAGTTTCTCTGCAACAGTAGACTGAATTGGCTGAATAATTAATAATCTTATAGAGCAGGGGAAGAAGCAGAAGCACAAAGAAGCAGCTCTATCCTTTTCCAGGTTACCAGGGTCCCGCTGAGGTGAAGAGGTGCCCGTACTGATAATTACAGTGCTGGGTGCAGGTGAAAACCTCCGCTGAGGGGGAGAGAGGGGAGAGTCAGTTCGGGGAAGCAGAGGCACTTACTGAGCTGGAGAGAGGGAGGGGTCTCCGGCACAGGGGCTCAGATCCGGTCCGCTGCCTGGAGCTGGTGAAGGTCCCCCTAGAGGTTGGTCCACCTGTGCAGAGAGAACAGAAGCAGGAGAGGGCAGGAGCAGAAAGCGATTGAATCCATTAATGGTGGCTTACAGTTGAGTTGGGGAGACGAAACTCCAAGATGATGAGGTGCAGATAACTTGGATGAAAGGGAGGCAAAACTCCCTGCTGAAGAGAAGGGTAAACTTGAGTTGTGGAGTTCTTTCACCCTGTTGGAGCGTTGATGTCTCCGTGCAGGAGTGCAGGGCTCCATTCCTAATAAAGGCAGCCTAATAAGTAGGAGCAAGTGTGGATGGAACCACAGCTGTGGAAGATAATTAGTGAACAGGTAAAACATATAGCACAGATCACCACAAAATTATGCTTGATTTTTTTAATCTATATTTTTTTTTAAGATAGTTCAGCCGTTTGATCAAACTTGCTTTAAATATGCTTCTGAATAAGCAGGATTTGTCTTTACTTCCCCATCCAGGAACATTACATTATCCACAGATAACAGTGGTCACTCCAACAGGATTTAATCATTAAAACCATGATAGACTGGCAGAACTATGAAGAAAGCTCATATTAAATTCTTCCAGTTGACTGAAGTCTCCTGCACGGGAACATTGTATTTTGTATGCAAACCTGGTGATGAATGAGATGGAGATGATGGTAGCGTCGAACACAGCTTTACTGAAGAACTATGTACAAATAGTGTGGCAGTATACGGCAAGCACCTAGCGTAGGCGTCCGGCACAAGAGGCCGTGCTATGGTGGCTCGGTCTGCTATATAGGGCAGTGCGGTGACGTGACAGGAAGTCAATGTCACCACGCTGCACTTCACAATAAAGTGCAACCATTCCATATACCCCCCCCCCCCCCTTAGAAAAGTCCAAAACCACTCACACAATTGAAACCCACCCCAATTTGGGACCCAAATCACCCTCTAAAATAACAAAAACAAATGTACTAAACTGGCCTAACACACTCACACAAAACAACCTAAGATAGGGCTTGTGGGTGGACTGCCACACAGCCCGCACTGCATGGTGGATTATTAAGCCACCATATAGAGTCCTTCATTAACTAAAATCACTGTCATGCTCCTAAACTAACACAAAAACCATATATTCAACCCCATAACATAACATGCACATAAAACACACAGGAGCTATAAACATAGTGCTACTGCACAGTCACTTGGGTGGAGAAGGTGGAGCCGGCATGGGGGGGCCCAGGGCAGCCCCTCAGCAGGCGTGCCCCTGGAGGCAGCAGGCCCCTGGAGCGATGGCTGACCTTCTGGACGACGGAGCCCGGATCCCACACTGCCATCACTGACTCCCGTCCAGCCTTGCCACCTGAAGCATCCTCTCGGATATGCTGTAGCTGGTTGGCATGCCTCCTCGAGTCGTCAGACAACCGGAAGCACGCCGCTCCCAACTTTGCCACTATCCGCAGACGTGCTTGAAGTTTTGCTGGTTGTCATCTGGCCCATCTTCGTTGTGGTTGTTCATCACCCCAAACCCGAACCAAGTCCATAACCCAAAGTGGAATTTTACTCGGCCTGATGAGCTGCTGCTGAACATGCGGTAATGCCATGCTTGTCGGTCTGGCCTCGTCCTCTTCTATAAACATTGTAGTGCTCCCCATCATAGCTGCAGACCCCCCACCCAACTGTGTCCAAGTAACAGAGGCATCTGGGGCTAGCATGGTGTCACTCATCGGCATGGGTACCGACACTGAGTGAGAACTGGTCGACTTGAAAGCGAGGGTGTCTGTTAACTCTTTGTACCATTCGCTCCCAGTTTCTGTTGGGGCCAGGCGGGTTGATTTCTCACCTGGGTTCCCCGGGTAAGACAAACGGCACACCCTGGTGTAGTGATTCAAGTGTCCACATCTACTACAGTGTTTTCCTCTTGCTGGGCATTCCCTTGCTTTATGGCAGTGCGTTGCGGACCCACAACCCTTGCACGGGAGTTTTCCCTGGGGCAAACCTTCGGCTGGCAGCAATGGTTTCCCAATTATCTTTGTCCAAGCTATCGTCCCTATCAAGGTCCACAACATTAGCTGAGGTGGGTGGCTCCGGCGGCTTCTGTGGCTTGTGCCAATTTAGCTCCACAGCTAGCTTATCAACGGCTTCCAACCGGAGAGCTAGCTCAACTGCTTTAGCTAATGTCAACTCATTAGGTATCATTAATAGCTTAGCACTCAGCTCAGCATTGCACATGTGCTCTGCCAGTTGGTTGCATACCATCTTGTCTTCATGTGACCCAAAACCACACTCACTAGCTAGCTGCTTCAAATCAATGACATACTGGCAGATAGGCTCACCTACACGTTGGTGTCTCTGGCAAAAGCGAATTCTCCCAACAGTCACGCTGTCTGGGGTGGAGAAACGGTTAGCTAGCAGCTCCACGATGTCCTCATACGAGTCCAATGCTCCGAGCATCCTCACCTTATCGAGCTTCCCGAGGTCCAGTGCCATAATGTACATTTGATAGGCCTCCAACAAATGCGGCCTTGGCACCGGTGTGTTCAAGGAAGGGATGAAGTGGTGTAACGCATGCCTCCATTAGTTAATCATCAGTCGCAAAATGTTATGTATGCAAACCTATTGATGAATGAGGCAAAGATGGTGGTAGCGTTGAATACAGCTTTATTCAAAAGTTATGTACAAATAGTGTGGCAGTACACGACAAGCACGTAGCGTAGGCATCCAGCACAAGAGGCTGTGCTATGGCGGCTCGTCCCGCTATATAGGGCAGTGTGGTGACGTGACAGGAAGTCGACGTCACCACACTGCACTTCACGATAAAGTGCAACAATTCCATATAACACACATTGGACTGGGTGTGGGGGCAGGGGGGTGAGGGGTGGTAAAGGGTACTCTTTTCCCAGGGCTCACTGCAGCGAGGGGCCCTTAAAAAGCCTGGAATGAAAACATTTGTTTTTTGTGTTGCATTCTTTTAATTTCTAATTAATTAATGTCATAGTAAAATTCAACCTGGCTGAATGAAATGTTTGAGAGACTGAATTTTGCATTAACAGTAATGATGAATGCTGTCTGAGGTCCCTATCACCCCTCTAAAAAGGTGCAAAATAGTTTAGTCCACACACCTGCACCCGGTTGATTGCAACTGCGGCACCAGTCACACAGTAACCTGCAGACTATTCCTGCATCATGTCTGCTTCGTCAGTCAGGTTAGTGCATCATTACCCTAAACCTTACATTTTATATTTATTTATTGCTTTGTGAAAGTACATGCAGTAGGTGATTTGTTATTTTTTAACAAGGGGACTGTGGGTAGTGATGTTGAAATTGAGGCGTTGTGAAACAATGAGCAACTTTAAGACAATTGCTTCATGAGTGACACAGTGTTATGAAACATCTAATAAAGACTGCCATCTGGTGACTGTCAGAGCTGAATCTGAGTGGAAAACCTGAAAAAAATCTCAATACTTTTTTTTGAGCATTTGGCCATCCGAGGTCTATTCAAAATTGGATGGCAGGAACAAACAATTCAAAAAATCCCTCTCAAACTTCCTGCGAGCCCTCAGGTCAAGTGATGTGACTGACATAACGAGGCCTCGCTTGTTATGGTCACATGACTGTGGGCGTGCTGAAACGGCACTCAATGCACTGCTCATGACACTTCCACTTTATATTGCTCGAATCAGTGTCGAGTGGGCGGTATGGAACGTAACATCACTAATTGTGGGTGATATTCATAAAGTTGGCATTTGGGAGAGCTACAAAGGTATAAATCAAATCAAATCAAACTTTATTGTCATATTGCTGTACATACAACTGTAGTGCAGGCAAGATGAAATTGCGTTTCTCTCGGCATCCATATAAATAGAAGCAGCATGATTTAAGACACACTCACACATAGCTTCACCCCCCGCATCCATTCACACATCCCTGAGACATACTTGGGAAAAACTAACTAACTATAATGTACAAATAATATACAAAATGTCCGTAGGTGCAGTAGTGTGTATGAGAGATTCCGGGTCAACTGTTCAGCATCCTGACAGCTTGTGGAAGGAAGCTGTTGATCAGTCTGGTGGTTCTGCCTCTGATGCTCCGGAATTGTTTACCAGATGGAAGAAGTTCAAAGTGTTTATGCAGAGGGTGAGAACGGTCCTTGACAATGTTCAGTGCCCTGCTCCTACAACGGTTCTGAAAAAGTTCTTGGACAGAGGGAGGGAGACTCCAGTTACCCTCTCAGCCCCCTTGACTATCCTCTGCAGGGCTTTTTTTTTTTTTTTTGTCTGACATACTGCAGCTGGAGTACCATATAGCAATGCAGTACGTCAGAACACTCTCCACCACACCTCTGTAGAAGGTCCTGAGGATGCAGATGGGGAGAGAGGCCTGTTTGAGTTTCCTCAAGAAGTGCAGTCTCTGCTGAGCCCGCTTCCTGATCCCCAAGGAATTCTTGCTCCAGGTCAGGTCCTGCGAGATCTGCACTCCGAGGAACTTGATGTTCTCCACTCTCTCCACTAAACGGCCGCCGATGCTGAGGGGGACATGCTCAGGCTGTGACCACCGGAAGTCGATAATCATCTCCTTCGTTTTGTCCACGTTGAGCACCAGATTGTTCTCCCTGCACCAGCCCTCCAGGTCTCTCACTTCTTCCCTGTATATTGATTCCTCATCCCTCTGAATAAGTCCCACCACCGTGGTGTCATCTGCAAACTTAATAATCTGGTTCCCCTCGTGTCTGGATACACAGTCATGTGTAAGTAGTGTAAACAACAGTGGACTGAGTACACAGCCTTGAGGGGATCCGGTGCTCAGCGTGACAGAGTTGGATTTGTTGTTTCCAACCCGGACAGACTGAGGTCTCTCAGTCAGGAAATCCAGGATCCAGAGACATGTGGCGGTGTTCAGACCGAGAAGGAGTAATTTCTCCATCAGTCTCTGGGGAATAATGGTGTTGAAGGCTGAACTGAAATCAGTGTACAGGAGTCTGGCGTAGGTGTCTTTCTGGTCCAGGTGGGTGATGACAGAGTGTAGGGTGGTGACTATAGCATCCTTCGTGGAGCGGTTTGAACGATATGCAACAAGTGTAGTTAAAGTACAAATTTGCAAGAATAAAAGTGTAAAAATATGATAAAATATGGTAACTTACAACTTAAAAAGTCACATTTTTATTATGCGCAAGTCCCAGATTTATGAGAAAAACATTAGATTTTCATGAGGAAAAACCACAGCTTCCAAATGGTGAAGCACATTTTTATTTACTTTTATTTATGCATTTGGATCCCCATTAACTTCCACAATGTGGTTGCTAGTCTCCCTGGGGTACACACACACACACACACACACACACACACCAAAAAAAGCTGTTCGGTCAAATCAGTTCATGTTGTTGTTTCTCAAACAATCTATGTATAATCAGCCAAAAATTATAAACAGCAAAATCTATCAAGACTTTAAATAAGAACAAAAATACACCTCATGTCAATTCCATCAGTTTTCATTTCATGAACCACCTATTTATGATGAAAATGAATTTTAAAAAATCCATAAATATTAACAGATTAATTATTATATCAAACTCATCAATTTTTGCTTTATTTGCTTCTTGAACAGTCATTTGTTTTTAATTAATCTAATATTCAAAGGCATAAAATTCCAAACACAAGACAATAAAGAATAGTTTTCTTCATGTGGCTGGATGTGGGATGTGGAAACTCTAAAAGCTGCTGACTACCCTGACAAGTCTCATAGTCATGATTCATACCCATGTACACTAAAGTTTCAAAAAAGAAGCATGGTACAGTGTTCCATATAACATTTTGCATAAATGACAAAATACAATATTTCAATCTTAGATCCACTGTTAACCATGACAATCTTTTTTTTGTATTTCAATTATATTGGTATGAAAAGGACAATGCAAAACTAATCGAGCTACTCTATTTTCTGCAGTCTAAAGCTTTTTTCAAACATGTCAAAAAAGCACTAGACCAAATAACAGAACAATAATAAAGGTGACATAAAACAAGAGCTCTTACAACTTGATGCATAATACAGGTAGAAACATATGGAGAGCATTTCTTGGCCATAGACCGTCCTCTAGCCATTTCTGAGACTTGTGTGGTGACACAATAACAGATGGAACTCCACCAAGGACTTGAGGTTGGGGGAGAAGGAGGTGAGAGATGGTAATGGTGAAGGAGTGAGCGGAACCAGTGAAGGGTGCCGTAGCACTAGGTGGTATTTAACTAAACAAAGAAGTGCCTTTGCCCCCGCTGCGACAGGTTTCACACCTGAGAACGTCAGGGCGTGAAAGTATTGTAATAAGCCATGCTCTGTGTAGTGTATGTTGATGTGTGTACATGCTGTGTGTCTCGTATGTTAATGTTTCTCACCCTGGGTCCCAAAGGCGCAAATATAATGGATAAAAGAGGGTGCTTTGGTACCCAGGGCAGTCTGTTCTCTTTGTTGAGGAGAATAAAGTTATGTCGTCAGCTTGCTTTCTCATCTAATTTCATCCTCCACAGTGGTGATCCTGAGAAGTGAAATGGAGAACGAGCTGGGCTCCTCCGTGGGGACACGCCCACTGGGGTCTCCCACCGCCGACCCAGCTGCTTGGTTTATACACATGGAAGCCCAGTTCGTCCTCCGTGGAGTCTCAACAGACGACTTGAAGTACCATCATGTTGTAACTGCCCTGGACGTGCGCGCCACACAGCACGCCATGAGCCTACTCCGAACCCCGCCAGCCCAAGGAAAACATGATCCATTCAAGCGGCTGCTGCTGTGCCGTTATACCCTTTCAGACGCAGAGAGGGCGGAAAAGCTCCTCACCCGCTCGGAGCTGGGAGACAGATCGGCTTTGGACCTGGTAGAGAGCATGCTCGCGTTGATGAGCACAGACGACGGATCTTTCCTTTTCGCCCACCTCTTCCTCAGAAACCTACCAGCTTCAGCATGAGCGATCCTCGCTAACTCACCGCTGCTGGTGGCCAGCGACAACCGTGTGCTGGCAGAGGAGGCAGACTGCATCATTCTGGCAAACAGGGCTCTCATCGTTCAGGCAGTGAGACCGGGATCTCTGGTGGAGCCCGGCGAGGTCGCCGAGCCGATGGTGGTGGCCGGGAGCCAGGAGACACAGGACCGGGATGCTGTGTTTTTATCATCGCCGTTTTGGCAAGGAAGCGCAACGTTGTCTGCTGCCGTGCCATTTCAAGAAAGTCGGGAAACAGGACAGCCAGTGGCCAGTAGCAGCTGCGACCACTGCCAACAGGAAGAAGCTGCTTTTCATCATGGACACACGTTCTGGGAGATGGTTTTTGGTAGACTTTGGCTCCCAGAAGAGCCTCATTTTGCCGGTCAGTGCAGACAGGCTGACAGAAGGTTGCAGCCCATCTTTAATGGCCACAAATGGATCCCACATCAGGACGTTTGGAGGAAGGACGGCGACTGTATGTTTACATGGATGCAATTACCAGTGGGACTTTGACGTAGCTGCATGTTCGGTCCCCATCTTAGGTGCTGATTTTCTGTGTTTATGGACTACTTGTTGATGTTGTCAACAGACGTTTAGTGGACGCTGTATCTTTTTTCTCCTTGCCCTGCATAGCTCGGGGAGTTGGGCCACCAACATACGCTAATGTTCTAGCTCCAGGGGGTAAGTACCAGCGTTTGCTTTCCCAGTTCCCAGCACTCACGGTTCCCACCTTTTCCACTACATTAACCAAGCACGGGGTCGAGCATTTTATCACAATGAAAGGTACGCCTGTGTTCGTGCACCCTCGCCGCCTGGACGGGGCTAAACTACCCAGCGTGCCTGAGGAGTTTGCTAACTTAGAGCGATTAGGTATCGTTAGGCGCTCCAACAGTCCTTGGGCATCTCCGCTGCATGTGGTGCCCAAGGCTGATGGGTCGATTTCCGACGCTTGAACAACGCCACGGAACACGACCAGTATCCCATCCTACACATCCAGGATTTTTCCATGCACCTGGGCGGGATGCCCATTTTTTTTTTTATTTAAGTTTTTGTAAAGGGTATACAGGTCATTACAGCATTGCATTGTTTACATTTTCATCACATGTTCCCTTATTTTTTGCTATTTGACAACATTGGTAGGATAGTTATTACAACACCCCCTTTTTTTTTTAAAGTGAAAGAAAAAGTGAAATTAAGGAGAATTAAATAAAAAAAAACGAATAAACAAACAAACAGAACAGCAAAAAACAAACAAACAGAAAATTAAGTAATTATAAAAGTAAAAGAGCAACTGAGTAGCGTTGGAACAAAGAGCGGGACCATTATTGAAATGGTATTTGTCAAAGATTAGATCTAATGGAAGACACATATGCGATCCAGGGTTGCCAAAAGTTCATGAACCCATCCATGTCCTGTCTCAGTGCGAACGTCAACTTTTCCATCGAGTAAATGTCTTGAATCACGTTAATCCAATCTTCAGGTGTAGGACAGTCCTTCAGCATCCATTTTTTAGTTAGGGCTTTTTTACTTGCCAATATTAAAACATTGAATAAGTATTTATCTCCTCGTCTTTCCAGTGAGTCCGGTAGTAAACCCAAATACAAAAGTTACAAAAGAAAAGGGAACTGTTATTTTGAATATTTTCCCCAATATTGTCTGTACGTTGGTCCAATATTGGTGGATAACTGGGCATGACCAAAACACATGAAAATGATTTGCAGTCTTTTCACCACACAAGCGCCAACAGTTCAACCCCTTATGGGTAAATTTGTTTTGTGCAGGTGTTCTGAAAAATCTTACCAAGTTTTTCCATCCAAATTCTCTCCACTGCAGGGATGAAGTACTTTTCCATTGCTGTCTATTTAGCTTTTCCCATATTTCCAATTGTAAAGTGAAATTCCCCTCTTTTTCCCATCTCTCTTTTATATAAGATGTGTTGTCTCCTTTTAAGTCTTGAAGACCTTGGTATATTTTAGAGATGTATCTGATCCCTGGGATCCCTTTATATGCCATTAAGAAGACCTTCAGAACACCTGACTGGGCCCTTTCCAAATCCTCCTTTTTAAGTATATTGTTTATGTGGTGTCTAAGCTGAAAGAATCTGTAAAGATCTTGATTTATTAGACCTTGTTTTTTCAAATCTTCAAAACTTCTTAAAGTTTGCCCCTTAAAAAAAATCATAATATTTTATCAGCCCTTTCTCTTTCCACTCTTTAAATCTAGTGTCTGTTTTATTGGGGGTAAAGTCTTGATCATAGGCAATCCATTGCAGAAGTCGATAGGGCTCTTTGGCTTGATTCTCTCTGACTATCTTAAACCAAATTTTTAGCGGGGTCTCTATCCACGGGTTAGTGTTATTCAAGAGTTTAGTTAAGGCATTGTTCCCTATTATCGCCTGTAGGGGGATGTCACTTGTTATTTGGCATTCCATCTCCTTCCATTGTGCAGTGTAGACTGGGTTACATATCTCTACTAAAGTTTTAATTTGTGCAGCTATAAAATAGTCCCTGATATTTGGCAGCGCGAGCCCACCTTTGTCTTTGTTTAGCTGTAGGGTTCTATATCTGATTCTAGGTCTCTTACCCTGCCATATGAATCTTGACATCCTTCTGTCCAGCTCCTGCCATGTTTTTTTGGGAGTTTCTACCGGTATTGTTTGGAAAAGGTATAGAAGACGTGGAAGTATATTCATTTTGACTGCTTCAATTCTTTGTGCAGTACCTAAGAATGGTATCATATTCCATCTTGCTAGGTCAGATTTTATTTTTGTCACCAGTGGATCATAGTTTAGTGTTATAATTTTGTCGAGTTGTTTCGGGATATTGACCCCCAGATATTTCATAGATTCCAACTCCCAGTTAGTTTTGAGTTCACTTAGTGAAAAATGATTTGGGTCATAGTTGAATGTTAAAACTTGGGTTTTATCCATGTTTAATTTGTACCCCGATAAATCTCCATAGTCTGAAAAAACTGAGATTAGTTCTGGTAGAGAAGTGTCTGGCTGCCCTAGGTATATTAAAATGTCATCAGCAAAGAGTACTATTTTATGTTCCTTCTGACCAAGTGTAATACATTGAATTTCTTGATTTTGTCTTATCCATTGGCTCAGAGGTTCTATGAAGATTGCAAAGAGCAGTGGAGACAGGGGGCAGCCTTGATGACATCCTCTTTCCAGCTCAAAAGATGATGATAAATTACCGTTAATCCTTATTTTAGCTGTTGGTTTTTTATATAATGCCTGTATAGTTCTAATGAAGTTGTTATGAAAATTGAAACTGGATAAGATTCTATATAGGAAAGACCAGTCAACCGAATTGAATGCTTTTTCAGCATCTAATCCCAATATGACTGCATTTAAGTTATACTTTTTTATATGATGAATTATGTGTAAAGTGTGTCGAATGTTGTCTTGTGTCTGTCTTTGTCTTATAAAACCTGTTTGGTCTAAGTGAATTAAGTCTGTCAGTATGTTTTCTAACCTTTTGGCAAGGATAGTGGTAAAAAGCTTATAGTCCTGATTTAATACACTGATTGGTCTGTAGTTGGAGCATTCTAGTTTATCCTTTTCAGGTTTAGGTATAACTGCAATGACCCCTTCTCTCCAGGAGGGGGGGATTTCCCCTGTGTGGAGGACGTAGTTAAATGTTTTCAGGAGAAGAGGAGATAGTTGCTGTTTAAAGGTTTTGTACCATTCTGCTGTATAGCCATCTGCTCCTGGGGATTTGTTAGCTTTAAGTTTCATAATTGCTTTTTCCAATTCTTTAGGTTGTATTTCTGACAGTAGGGTTTTATTTTGTGATTCCGTAAGTTGGGGAAGGTTTAATGTGTTTAGGAATGTCTCGGATGCGTTTTTATGTTTTTTGTGGGAGTATAAGTTCTTGTAGTAATTCTCGAAGCTTTTAAGAATATCCTGAATTCTGAATTTTATTTCCTTTGATACTGGGTCTCTGATTTTGTAGATTGCTCTTTCTGTTTGTTGTTTCCTCAATTTATAGGCTAGTAATTTTGCCGATTTACTGCCTGCTTCATAGTGTTTTTGTTTCAGAAATGTAAGTTTCTTCTGGATTTCTATTGTGTAGATCTCATTTATTTGATTTTTAATTTCTTTAATCTTGAGCGAGCCATTAGAATGAGTGTTGTCTTTGTGTTCTTTTTCTAGGTTCTTGAGTTCTGACTCTAGTGTGATTAGTTTTTCTTGCCTGTTTCTTTTGGGTTGCCAGTTTTGCAATAATTTTTCCCCTTATTACTGCTTTGCACGCATCCCACAGTATTAAAGGGGATACTTCTCCATTATCGTTTTCTTCCAAATATCTGAGAATATCCAATTCCAATTCATCTTTCAGTGGTCCTTTCAGGACATTTGAATTCAACCTCCAGGAAAATGTATTATTTGTGTATTTTTGGATGTTTAAGTCCATATAGATCGGACTGTGGTCAGAGAGATCCATCAGTCCTATTTTACATGTTTTTACTCTTCCAATGTCTCTATTAAACATAAAAAAGTAATCAGTCCTTGAGTAAGATGAATGTGGCGTTGAATAAAAAGTATAATCTTTTACATTGGGGTTGAATTCCCTCCATACGTCACAGATTCCCATTTCTTTTAGTAGCATCCGAGTATTCCTATTTTGGGTGTTATTTTGATGTGAAGAATTACCTGTTGCATCCCAGTATGGATTCAGTCTTAGATTGAAGTCTCCACCACATATCACTAAACCTTGGGCTTTAGTTATCATTAGGTCAAATACATTTTTATAAAATTTCCATTTAGCCCCAGGTGGTGCATATACATTCAGCAGGGTGATATCTTCTCCCTCTAGCCGCCCAGTTACCAAACTGTACCTCCCTTCTTTATCTTTGTGTTCTGATTTTTTTTCAAATGTAATTTTGGTTGATATCAATGTCGCTACTCCCCTTCTCCTCCCTGATTTATATGAAGATGAAGAGATCATTTTAAACCCTTGTCTATTGAGTTTAGTGTGTTCCACATCTGTTAGGTGGGTTTCTTGTAAAAATATTATTTCTGCTTTGTCTTTTTTCATTTTGCGTAGAATCTTGGATCTTTTAACTGGATTCAGGATCCCTTTTACATTATATGAGGCTATTTTGGTTACACCCTGTTTCTCAATTGTATTTTCTTATTTAGTATAACAGTGTGGTGGCCCTCTTTTTTGCTACTCAGAAACTGAAAGAACATTAAGAACATAAAAAACATTAAGAACATAGTGTACGAAACTTTAAAACAAAAAACTGTCAAAAAAACTTCCTGAGCTGGGGTCTCTTTAAAGACCCTGTAAGAGCCCTGATGGAGTGTAGGCTCTGAGGGAAATTCCTCAAACTCTGTTACGTGTTGAGGGCCCTGTCTTACCCCTGTAAGTTGTCCCATGTTTTTAACGTGAATTTCAGATCCCAATCCAAATTTGTAATGATTTTTTTTTATTTATGCCTATACCCTATGAGATTGTGTGCACCCTCCCACCCCCATCACAGCAAACATTCACTCTAATACAGTATTTGTTAGTCTGGAGAGAACATGTGGGTCATTGTTATGTTTCTATTTTAACATGATTTTTTTTTTCCCCTTTAAATTAAGAAGACATTTGTTTCTAATGTTAAAACTGCTCCATGAAAGGTTTTACCACATGCTGATTCTGCATCTCCTTTAATGTTTGTTACCTTGTAGGAGGGGGGGTGGAAGTGCAGAGTGACTGAAAAGAAAAAAAAAGACAAAAAGGTCGCTATTCCTTCCTGGAACTGGAAAGCTTATCTTTGTAGCTCTGGGGCTGGGTTTCCCGCTGCTGGCCCGTGGATTTTGAAGGTCTCTGAGTGGACCACGTTTGAGCTCTGATTTTCTCGCTCAGATTCGCTGCGGGTTTAAACACCGTTACCGGGAGTCCTCTTCTTGCCATGTCAGTTGTTGCTTCTTCCGCTGAATTGTAGAGACATGACTCTTCACCGTAAAAGACCCTTAACTTCGCCGGAAATGGCATCTGAAAGCGTAGATTCTGTTCCCGTAGAACCTTTTTGGCGCCGTTATATTCCCGTCGCTTTTTAAGAACCTCAGGGGCGTAATCGTGCTCCACGAAGACTTTTCTCTCATGATGCATAAATCCTTTTTTCTGCCAAGCCCGTCTTACAACGTCTTGTTTTATTTTGAAATTGGCGAATCTCACCACCACAGAATGTGGGGGCGCTTCCGGCGCTGGCTTAGCGGCTAATGTACGATGGGCCTTTTCTATCTTCAAATCGGTGGTTTGTCGAATATCCAACTTATCTCTCAATAAGGATTCCACGCATTCCGCCATTGTGTTGAAACTATCTTCAGCTCCTTCTTTCAGACTGTGAATTCTGATGTTATCTCGTCTCTGTCTTCCTTCTTGGTCGGTTAGCTTAGCCTCCAGCCTTGACTGTTTTCTGTGTAAATCCAGCACAGAATCTTCAAGCACTTTTATTCTTTCTTCATCTTCCAAGATTCGGTTTTCGGCCTGGTCCATTCTGCTGTTCGTCCTTTTTAGATCCTCTCTGAATTCAAGAAATTCGGCCCGAAATCGTCGTAATTCGTCAAATAGCGATTTCAAGCTAATCCTTTTGTTAGCTAGGCCCAGGTCCTCGTCTTCTGAACGGAGGTCCTCCGGTTCAGATTCTGCGGTCGCTGTGCGTCCTGACCTGGGGCATGTCAGTTTCCTCTGCTTTTGGTTAGGCATGGTGTTATTGTCTTTTGATTTTTAATCTTCCAAAAATCCGTTAGGTCTGATTTTGAAGATGTTTTCCTTGGATTGGGGTCTGGGAGTTTCAGTGTTAGGTTGCTATCACCATGGCGTCCAGACCGGAAGTCCCGGGATGCCCATTTTTTTAAAAGTGGATCTGGTCCGCAGTTGCCACCAGGTCCCAGTTCACGCAGAGGACGTTCCAAAATGGCGGTAATAACTCTTTTTGGTCTTTTCAAGTTTTTATGCATGCCGTTCGGGTTGAAGGGCACAGTGTAAACTTTCCAATGTATAATGAACGCGGTGCTCCAGGACTTGCCGTTCGTTTTTGTCTACTTAGACAACATTTTGGTTGCTAGCACATCAGAGGAGGAGCACCACGCCTATCTCAAACAAGTTTTCCAACAGTTGGAAGGGCACAGCCTTATTGCTAATCCAGCAAAGTGTCAGTTCAGGCTGCCAGTGATTGATTTTTTCGGCCATCGCATCTCGTTGGAGGGCACAATCCCACTGCCGGATAAGATGCGCACGGTGTCAGATTTTGAACGTCAACAGACCGAGAGGGCACTACAGAAATTTTGGGGGATGGTCAGTTTTTACAACTGTTTCCTCCCCCGGCCAGCCCAGCTGCTGCAACCACTGTATGGCATTCTCAAAAAAAAAGAAACCTGCGGAAAGCATTGACTGGACCCCTGAGCAGATCCAGGCTTTCAGAAATGCCAAAATGGCACTTGCTAACTTGGCTTTGCTGGCCCTCCCAACCCCGTCAGCGCAGATAGTGCTCACCACAGACGCATCTTACGTCACGATAGGGGCTGTGGTGGAGCAGTACGTCTCTGGTTCGTGGCAGCCCCTCGCCTTTTTCAGCCATACTTTGTGCGACGAGCGTAAATACAGCACTTTTCAGTTGTTGGCTCTCCACCTGGCTATGTGTCATTTCCAGTTTTGGCTCGAGGGCCGCGAGTTCAACATGTTTGTTGATCACAAACCACTAATGAAGGCAATATCCAAAGTTTTGGAACCGTGGTTGGCTCGGCAGCAACGGCACTTGGCCTCAATCTCAGTGTTCACTACAGACATTCAACATGTAGCCGGTAAGCTTAATGTTGTGGCTGACTGCTTGTCACGCGCATTAGTCTCCTTGCTCTACATGGGGATCAATTTTTCCGCTATGGCCGCCGACCAAACCGGGGATGCAGACATTTGTGCGCTCCAGTCTGCAGCTACCAGATTAAAACTGGAGAGCAGGGTGGTGCAAGAAGGGTGCCCCCCCCTTGCTCTGCGACATCTCCACCGACTGCACCTGCCCGGTGGTTCCGAGCTCTTGGCGCCACTGCGTTTTTGAGTCCGTCCACTCCCTTTCACATCCCGGCGTGCGCGCTTCGGTTAAACTGGTGGGGGCCAAATTTGTCTGGCCTCACCTACGCAGGGATGTGAAAGAATGGGCTGGTGTCGTGTGCCAGCAGGCTGAAGTGCACAAGCACACCAAAGCCCCCTCAAGCCATTTCAAATTCCAGCCAGGAGGTTCAACCATTTACACATGGATTTAGTGGGCCCCCTTCCACCGTTGCAAGGTTTCACACACCTTTTAACAATCTTGGACTGCACTACGCATTGGCCAGAAGTGGTCCCGCTGAATTCCACCACGTCTGTCGAGGTAGCGCATGCATTTTTGTCGGCTTGGGTTGCACGGTTCAGATCCACATTGGACATCACTTCTGACAGGGGTCCGCAATTTGTTTTGGAACTCTGGTCAATGATGGCCGATAGCCTGGGTGTCAAAATTCACTGCATCACTAAGTACAACCCCCAGGCTAATGGGTTGTGCGAACGTTTTCACAGGTCACTTAAAGCAGCGCTCAGAGCCTCACGGATGCAAATTGGGTCGACCGCCTGCCACGGGTCCTATTGGGGTTGCGCTCCACGCCTAAGGAAGATTTAGCAGCTTCCCCGGCAGAACTCATTTTTTCTCACCAGTCGTGGATCCCCGGTGAATTTCCCCCGCACCTGGGACCGATCCGCCTGCGCATTTATTTTCTGGTGCTGGGGCTGCCAGCGCGCCGGGCCCGGCACACCACTGTTTTCCCCACACCTTTGTTCCAAAGTGCTTGGAGAACACCAAATTCTTTTTTGTCAGGCACGACGCCCACTGAACCCCACTGCATCCACCGTACGATGGCCCGTTAAGAGTCCTGGAAACAGGGGCAAAACACTTTGTGTTAGACTTGGGGGGGGGGGGGTAAGGAAAACGTCTGCATTGACAGACTTAACCCTTAGTCAGTGTTGATTGCATGAACGGATAGCACCACCACTGTGACAGGCGCAGTGCTGCGCATGTTATGTAACGTGCCAAACACTCCCCAGTTGTACTAAGAATTCTGCCTCCCAAGGTGGTAAACACGTATAACTTACTGCTCTTGCCTTGGAGGACTTATTGCGGACATAGATGCATCCATATTTACACCAGAGAGGAAGAAATTTTTAGACAAACACATATGGACGCTATTGATCGCTGTGGTCGTATTCGGTCACGGACGGAGGAACATTTGTTCCAAAATTTGCCAACTATGATTCAAAAAAGAGATTATTTAGCTTATGAAGGTAAATATTTACATTTTGTTATAACAGAGGGTGGGCAAAGCGTCCAGATATTCACCTGCTACCACCCCCAGCGCCATGTGACTAGACAACAATCGCGCCGCTTCCATGTCATCGTATAACATAAATAGCGGTGGAATAAAAGTGAAATTGAGGTGGGATAATCATATCAGTTTCTGGATGTGGGAGAGAAAGGAAAAATGCCCGACAGAAGAGAAAATAACGGCCAAGATGCAGCAAAAAGGGGCAAGCAAGCTGCCTTCGCTAGCAGTAAGTGACGAATGTCTGTGTTTGTTTATTGTTTTGTTTACATTGTACTGCATTATACTGATTTTCTGGTTCATATACTTTGAAGATAAGAACAAAATGCCCAAAACAAGAAATGTTGACACAAAGCAAAACCATTCTTTGTGCAAATATGTCCAAAGTCCATTTTTGACTGAAAGTAATGTAATTTGATAAGGCTGCCATGGCATTATGCAAATTAGATGCATAAATTTACTCTTATCTCAAACTTTGGATTATATTCCACATCTTTCTAATTGACAGTAAGCCATTATCTCTTACCACTTTCAAGTTATAGCTTTGGAAATCTCTGACATCTGAACTGAATATTTTCTTGAAAAAACCTTCACCACTAGGGGCTGATGACACAATGGAGCACCATCCACAGTCAGTAGGTTAAAACCGCTTATGTGCTGGCAGACGAGCAGGTGGTGTTGACTCAGGCTCCCCGGCGCGGACTCCCACCTACAGTGGGTCTGCAGGTTTGTATTCCCCCTGCATAGAACTGTGCTTACGAAACTAACTCTGTCCCCTCCCCACCCTCTCCTCGTCCAAAAGACCAGCTTTTCCTCCTGCCCACCTTGGCAGGAAGGCGCTTCGACAGACTGGAGGCTCCCCGCTACAGCCGCTACAGGCGCTTGCTCAGGCTCAAAGGACCAGAGGGTTAGGGCCCTTTCTGGGTGTTCATGGGGAGGGGGGCTGTGTGGTGACACAATAACAGATGAAACTCCACCCAGGACTTGAGGTTGGGGGAGAGAAGGAGGTGAGAGATGGTAATGGTGGCAGTGGCTCAGGAGGTAGAGCAGGTCGTCTAATAACCCGATGGTTGGCGGTTCGACTCCCGCTCTCCCCAGATATCCTGCCGTTGTGTCCCTGGGCAAGACACTTCACCCGCATTGCCTCCAGTGCCCATAACACTGGGTATGAATGTGTATAAATGTTCGGTGGTGGCCGGAGAGGCTGTTGGCGCAGCTTGGCAGCCACGTTTCCGTCAGCCTGCCCCAGAGCAGCTGTGGCTACAGTAGTAGCTTGCCACTACCATTGTCTGTCTGGAGTGAATGAATAATGTATCTACTTGTAAAGCGTCTTTGAGTATCTATGATAAAGTGCTATATAAATCTGATGCATTATTATTATTATTATTATTATTATTATTATTATTATTATTAATGGTGAAGGAGTGATCGGAACCAACGAAGGGCGCCATAGCGCTAGGGGCTATTTAACTAAACAAAGATGAGCTTTCACCCCAGCTGTGATAGGTTTCACACCTGAGAACGCCGGGGTGCAAAAGTATTGTAATAAGTCATGCTCTGTGTAGTGTATGTTGATGTGTGTACATGCTGTGTGTCTCATATGTTAATGTTTCTCACCCTGGGTCCCAAAGGCGGGAATAATGTAATATAATGTAATGTACTTTATTTATATAGCCCTTTAACCTCTTGCACTCCGGTGTACCGCGGACGGGCACGTCTCTGCGTCCTAGAGCGCACGAGGGCGCACAAGGGTACTGCGTCCAAGAGCGCACTGAAAAAAAAAGCTGCATTTCTGGTTCTTCCACTACAGACACAGCCGCGAACAGATTAGATATGATTGACCTCTCATTCGACTAATAAGAGCCTTGAATTGGGTTTCTGAAACCTTGAAGGACCAATGACTGAAAACTTAGCAAGAAGGACCCGCCTACCAACGCTGCGAATGCAGCGAGCCAATTGAAGCACAGAAGTTCGAAAGCTGTTTTGTGTAAGGCTGGGTGAAGAGAGACTGCTGCAGCAGGTGAAAAAAGGACCCGCAGGAAGAACCGCCACAGACCCAGCAGCACGGAGACCACCCACAAGTGCAACCTGTGTGACAGGGACTGCCATTCGCGCATCGGCCTGTTCAGCCACAGGCGGTGCTTTTTTTTTTTTTTATTCCAGCAGAGTAGATGTTTAGGATTCTCTTCCATGGTCATCATAGACTGACGGAGGCCAACGACGAAGGCTGGGTGACACACACGCGTTCGCCAGTCTTTTTTAATTACTACTGTTATTTGTTTTGAAAAATCGTTCGCCAAAACAGCAATCATGGAAGCGCAAAACCGCAATAATAGAATTATATTTTGACCGGGTCGCGAGACCAGAACCACGAGTCCATAACAAGCAGACCAGTGTCGCGTTCATCTGACAATGAGGAAGAGAAGTTCGCCAGCTACGCTGCTGCTGTGAACAGGTAAGTGTTATAAGCTAAATTATTGTTTATCCCTGAAAATTGTAATCAAAAATGACTTTTGACCGATTGGTAAATTACAACTGTGCGGCGCACGAATTCCGAAGTCCGTGTGCCGCGGTACACGGTTCATGCGCCGCGTCCAGACCGTGAACGCGCCCCCCCCCCCCCCCCGCTACTCTTCTGTTGCGAGGGGGGGGGTGCGGTGACCGCGGTGACTGTGCGCCGCAGTCGCCACATTGCCACATGACTATTCCGTCAAGTAGCGATGGCCGATGTCCGTCCTCTGTAGCGGGGGTGGGGGGTGGGGGGAGTTGTTATCTTCTACATTACAAATATTTTCGTATAATTTTTAGTGCACTGTAGGTTATTTTTTCTTGTAAAAAAAAGCCACACATTTTTTATGTGGCATGCTTCTTTGTGTGTAGGGGCTTGTTTGTTCATTCATTCATGAATGAATGAATAACCCCCCCCACACACACACACACACACACAGCCCTGAGTGTCACCTTTCATTAGAGCCCAAGATGAATCATTCAAAAGTTAGACGTTTTTCCAAACTGTGCCATTTGGCACAATTTGGCACAGTTCAAAAACGCCTGGGAACTACCTGAGAACAAAGCTGTGTAATATATTCAATTTTTGTGGTATTGTTACAAAATTTTGACCTCAGCTGGATAACACTTGGTTCTACATTTCTGTTGCATTTTCCAGCCCGGATCTGAAGCTGAATGTTATTTGCAAGCATTTGTATCCAAAAAAACACCCATGCGAAATTTATTTTCTTTAAGTTCAGTATGTTTAGATGACTGTTACTCAGTGGCAGGAGCACTTAGAGAGATTATGACTGTTTTGCCAAAAAATTCAAAGTGTTTTCTTTTAAATGAGATCAACCCCATGAAGATGCTGCAAAGGGTTGAAGAACAGCTTTTGATTTACTTTGGGCACGTTATTTTTTGGCGTTTTTAAGGATATTGACCAGAGTGCAAGGGGTTAAAACAACCCGTAGGTGACCAAAGTGCTTTACAGAAAATAAACAGCATTAAAAACACACAGAGCATTAAAAACAAATAACATAAACAAACAAAAAAAAGAATAAATACCTAAAAATGAGAATAAAATAAAAACAAATGCCAAGACAAATATCACTACTACTGGGTATAAAAAGCCATCCTAAACAAATATGACTTAAGTTCTGATTTAAAAAGGGCCAGGTCAGAGATAGCACGTAGGTCAGGGGGGAGATTATTTCAGAGCCTGGGGGCGACAACAGAAAAGGCTTGGTCACCCCAATGTTTATACCTTGACCTAGGCACATCCAGCAAAAGCTGATTGGATGACCTCAAAGCCCTGCCTTGGACACGGACAGTCAAAGTCTCAGACATATAAACTGGAGCAAGGCCATTAAGAGCTTTAAAAACAAAAAGCAAAAGTTTAAAATTAATTCTAAAATGGACTGAAAGCCAATGAAGTGAAAAAAGGATCGGAATAATGTGCTCTTGCCTAGGTGTGTTGGTCAAAAGACGGGCAGCTGCAATTTGCACAAGTTGAAGGCGGCCGAGAGAAGACTGAGAGATGCCAACATAAAATGCATTGCAGTAATCAAGTCAAGACGTGATCAAAGCATTTATGCTATCTCAAGATCATGACGGCTCAGGAAAGGTTTGGTTTTGGATTACAAACATAATTGATAAAAGCTCATCTTGAATACATTGTCAATCTGTTTATCAAATTTTACATGGCTGTCAAAAATCACCCCCAAATTTCTGACAGCTGAACTGAGCCTTAAAGAGAGGGTACCAAAGCCAGCCGTTACAGTATCCCCAAACACAATACATTCTGTTTTTTCTTCATTTAAGTGGAGAAAATTTTGGCTTAACCACAACTTAATATCAATGATGCAGTCCAATAGAACACTTTACGAGTTAGTTTGTTCTGGGTTAAAAGGCAAATAAAGCTGCAAATCGTCTGCATAACAGTGAAAAGACATGTTATGCCTGGCTATTATTGACCCGAGTGGCAGCATATATAATGAAAACAGAATAGGGCCAAGGATAGAGCCCTGTGGGACCCCACAGGAGAGAGAGGGACTAGAAGAGGACATGTCACCAATCATTACAGAAAAAGTTCTATTAGAAAGGTGATAGAAATAAAATGGATAAAAGAGGGTGCTTCAGTACCCAGGGCAGTCTGTTCTATTTGTTGGAGAAGAATAAAGTTCTGTGTCGTCAGGTCACTGTCTCGTCTGATTCCATCCTCCACACTATATAATTTACCTGACTTGACCAACAAAGAAAGTTATGTAATTTCACACTCAGCAATTTAGTCTTTGCAACTTGTTCAATAGGTGAGCCATCAATATCCATATTCAACAAAGGAAACCGAGCAAGAGTAGTCTTAGAACCAAACGCAATGCATTTAGTTTTAGCTGTATTCAATACTAATTTATTAATTTTCACCCACTGGGGCCAGACTTCATTTCATCCAGTGAATTGTCCCTTAATTCAGATAATGTAATAGAAGCACTAAATAAAATTAGAATCATCTGCGCACATTTGGTATTTTGTTTACTTTTATTAATCCCTCTGAGATAAATAAGGCAGGTGTGGCGCCAGTCCCTTCACACACACCTAGGGCCACTTTAGAGTCTCTAAATAACCTAACGTGCACGTTTTTTTTTGGCCTGTGGGAGGAAACCAGAGTACCCGGGGTCAATCCACGCAGACACTGGGAGAACATGCAAACTCCACAGAGATGGGTCAGTGATGGTCAGGGGGTGGGATCGATCCCACAACCTTCTTACTGTGCTGCCACAGTGCTATCCACTGCACCACCGAGCTGCCCTAGATCAAATTCTATACTGAGGTTTTATATTCTTTGTTCCTGTTTGAAGGCAGAACATGCACAACGATATCAGCTTTTTTTTTCACTACATAAGGTAAATCATTAAAAAAAATTTGAAAACAAAAGTGGACCCAGACAACTGCCCTATGGAACACCACAGTATATTTCTTTATTACCAGAAAATGCTCCATTACAGAACACATGCCGTGTCTTTCCTGACAGATAATTTTTCATTAGTGTCAAAGCTGAAGATGAAAAACCATAACATTTAAGCTTTTCCATGAGGATATTATGGTGAATTACATCAATTGCAGCTGTAAAATCTAAAAGAATTGCTCCTACAATCTTTTGATTGTCCGTATGCATCAACCATTGATCAGTCATATGCAGTAATGGTATATTGGTGAAATGCCCAGGTCTGTAAGCATGTAGTGCATTTGGTAAAAGGCCATTCTGACAAAAATAATCCAGAATTTGTGTAAAAACAAGCTTTTTAAATATCTTACTCAATATACAGTGGTGAGAAAAAGTGTTTGCCCCCTTCCTGATTCCTCATTTTTTTGTATGTTTGTCACTCAAGTAAACACAAAATGCAGTTTTTAAATGAATGTGTTTATTATTAAGGGAAAAAAAATCCAAACCTACATGGCCCTGTGTGAAAAAATGATTGCCCCTGGTTGGGCCTCCCTTAGCAGCAACAACTACGATCAAGGGTTTGCAATAACTGGCAATGAGTCTTTTACAGCGCTGTGGAGGAATTTTGGCCCACTCATCTTTGAAGAATTGTTGTAATTCCACCACATTGGAAGGTTTTCAAGCATGAACCACCTTTTTTAAGGTCATGCCACAGCATCTTGTAACCCTTGCCTTACGTTAATTAGGTAAGGGAAATTATTAAGTGTAGACAAGTTGCTAGGTTCATAAGGATTACAATAGGGAATTAAAATGAGTGTGGAATGAAATAGCTGGAGGCAAGAAATGAGCAATAATGGCTGTTATTTTTAAAGATAAAGAGAACAGAGTAAGATAAGATAAGATAAGATAAGCCTTTATTAGTCCCACAACGGGGAAATTCCAGGATTGCAACAGCACAGGGATAGCAACACTCAGAGCAACAATCAGAAGGCAAGAAAAAAAACAAGCAAGCAAGAGCAGCTAATATACATATGTACATATTACTATAAAATATATATATACACACACACACAGAGACACACAGTGCAGAGCATTGTAGCTGGATGGAATAAATATATGAATATATGAACACACAGTGCAGAGCATTGTAGCTAGATGGAATAAATATGTAAATATATAAACAGGATACAATATATATATATATATAATATTATATATATACAATATATAAACAGTATACAAACAATTTACAAATATACAAATATAACAACGGCCTGCATGAAATAAAACCCCAAAAATGTCCTACTGAGCTCAGTGTTTGTTCGTCTTTTTTTTTTTTTAGTCGTTTGACCAGTCAAGATATCTTGTATTTCCAGACTGAGGTTTCTTTTCCTCTTTTAAAGCGGCGGCTTGAGTTGTTACCACTTTGAATTTTGTGCACTGGAGAGAGGAAGGATGTTCTTCAATCGAGATCTTGGTCAGATCTCGGTTCAGTCTCGGTTCAGGTCTCGGGTCATGCTCGCCATCTCCATTCGGAGAGAATCCAGGATCCAGAAGGTTCTTAATCAGCAACCAAAAAAAACCTAGGCTTCACAACAATAATGGTATTATTGTTTACAGCTAGAGTAATTCATTTTCCAATCTCTTCTTATATAACACTATAGCTTAGTGTTTTAATTCTTCCCTCATTACTATTGTTACAATCCAGTAATATAGTAATATCTTACCATTCACATTTCACATCTTACATCTTACATGCATGTGTTCTTTTCTCAAAATCTCTCTGGTAGTACATGAAATACTTTTTTTTTTTCATGTAACCAATTAAATGAATTTCTCTTTTTGTCTCTACATCATTTAACCATGAAATTATGATTAATCCTTTTTAACCTTGTCTTTGTAAATCATGAAATGAAATACAATTAATTTATCACATAACCAGGGAATATACTGTCCCATTACTTCCAATATTCCCTTTTAAAATTAGTAAAACCCTGTCTGAGCTACTGGGTTTAGCATAACCTATGAATTTACATAGGAACCCAACAAAATGTGCTTTTAGCATCAAACTGCACATTACATTCGACAGGAATAGTGCAAAAGAACTAAAAGTGCTTCAGCATACGGTTGGGAACTGAAATCACATTTAGGAAAACCATACAGGCACAAAAATAGCCTTTTCCATTGCTTTTAAACAGAAAAAAATCCACTTGCGATTAGCATTAGCATAACGCTAACATTAGCATGCTTCAATTAGTACACACTCGGTTTTCACTCACCAAGATGAGATATCAGCATGAACACAGCAAAAGTCACTGTCATAACCCGAGTGTCGGTTCTGACCACACTCGGGTCTCATATCTTTTGTTTCCCTGGCTTTGCTAGCTGAGGATTCCTTCCAGCTCCTCGGGCTCTTATTGTGTAGGCGCCCGGGGAAGCTCCCTGCTGTCAAAGTCAGCTGCTGCTCCGCTGTCATTAGGAGCAGCTGTGCCGCGTTGGTCATTAGCCGCCAGAGATATAAGCGGGTGCTAAATGTCCTCCAACGCGGCAGTCTCTGTTATGTTTTCCTGTTATGTCCACCTGTTACGATCATCTGCTATGATCATCTGTTATATTCAGCTACGTTCTGATGGTGCTCCTATATGCTCAGGTATGTTCCTGGTTACCTAGCTCATCTTTGTTAACGTTGTCGTCTGGCGCATCGGGTGTTCCCCGGCTCAGACTTCACCCAGCCACTGTATGTGTTCTGTGTGTGTTCGTCCTTCTCCACAATAAATTACCACTGCAAACTCACTGGTGACTGAGGCGTCTTGTGACAGTCCGTGAGGGCCATCGTGACAGTAGACTGCCGCCAAACGCCCGGAGAGGAGGCGTTGTTTTGAGACGCCATTCACCGTGCAGTTTGCAGTAGTGGACTGTTTGTTCCTACCTGTCTGAGTGTCTGCAGCGGGGAGTATGTCGTCATCCAGGGGCCGTTGTCGGCGCCTTGGCAGGCAGCAAGCAGAGGTTCTGAAGGAGGTAGACTACACCATCTTCACCGCTACGCTGTTGGACGCTCCCAGCGACGTTCATAGATACCTGGACCTAGACGAGGAGATTCTGGATTCTCTTCCCCGCTTCACCAATCATCCAGAGGTAAGCGTGAGGAGAGATGACATCGCCACCAAGCGTGAGAGACTCCGAAGGCTGGAGAGAAATCCTGGCAGGGAGCCGAAACGGAGGAGACGTCGCCCCTCGCTTCGGGATCCCGCTCCTGCCTCCGTTCCGGTCCGGGAGTTCGCTCCATCCGGAGGTCTTTTCCCACCGGGCATGTCGTCACTCGGGATTCCCCCAGAGAAGCTGCAGCTGACAGCAGACAAGATCTGGGACCGGGTGGCTGCTGCTTGCTCCACTAGGAATCCTCCAGCGTGTATGAAGCATGTGGTGGCGGCGGTCAGACTGGTGGAGAGGAATCCAGTGCTGCGTGAGTTTCCTGAGTTCGCGGACTTGCTTGCCGCTGTTTCCGCTCAGGAACGGCGATTTCCGGACCTCACCTTCACCTCACCCCCTACAAGGAACCGTCGTCACTCCGGCTTCCAACCTCGGCTAGAGCCCCGTCTGGATGCTGTTCCGGGTCGCCGCAAGGACTCCACCCCCCACACAGCTGTCACTCCTGCGCCTCGTCAGAGGGGAATTCCCGCAGCCTCGTCTTCTCCCGGGCCCTCGCCTGCTGTCCCGTCAGCGCTCCATGCCCGACTGACCCCGGCTGTCGCCCCCTCCTCCTCGTCGCCTATCCTGGCTGCTGTGTGTCACGAGAGCTCCGTTTCGGCGAGCCTCATCCCGGATCCGCCTCGAGTGGCTTTATCTCATCTTCCCAGAGGGCCCTCTGTCGCCATCCAGCGGGGAAAGGAAGGAACGACGTCCCCCACAGCGGGATCCATCTTACCCTTGGGGGAAAGGCAAGTGCATGATAATTTCTCTCCTTTTGATATTGTTTTGCCTTGTCTGACTCCTGGGGGTGGAGTTCGGGGTATGCAGCCCCCCGAGCTCCTTCCACCCACTGTGGCTGAAAGTATTAACCCTGCTTCCTCTGTGTCTCCCTCCGCTGAGCGGTCCTCGACGTCAGGCCAACGTCGCTGGATGAGGAGGGGGCCTGCGGTTCTGGAGAGCCTGGTTCCGGTTCTGCAGCCACGCCATGGGCGGAGGAGGAGAGCGGACTGCAGCGTGGAGCCATCGCCGATGAAGAAGCGTCCCCGGGGTTCCACGGAGGAGCGGTCCGGTCCAGCAGGGCGAGATTCCCCTGCCACCACGCCGTGCGGGCCACCAGCGTGGACATCGGTGCCGGAGGACTCTCTAGCTGCACGCACCATCATGCCAGCTGCAGAGCCCGACGCAGCTGAGTGGGAGCCTGAAGACAACCTCCTGACTTCTGAGCCCGGATCATCGCAGTCCTGGACGGCGTCAGAACCCGAGCTCAGGCAAGTGCTCTGTTTTATCTTTCTCCTTCACCTTTTAGAGCACTTTTGCCTGTCTCAAGGGGAGGTGAGCCGGGTGCCGCTGCCCGCTGCGTCCGAGCTTATCTCGCCGGGTTCTGGCGCTGCCGGTGATCCTGATCCCGGGTTTTCTCTCTTGTGTGAGTCTTCTCCCAGGGTCGCCGGCGAGGGGCTGCTCTCGCCTGCTGCGCCAGAGGTTCCGGTTTCGGGATTGGAGGTCGAGTCTGGTGCCACGCCGACCGGGTCCACTGGGAGTGCTGTTCCATTCCAGTTGGGGTCCACCGTGGGTTTGGTTCCGGAGGCCCAATCGGGGTCCACCGTGGGTTTGGTTCCGGAGGCCCAATCGGGGTCCACCGTGGGTGCTGCACCAGCAGGTCCTAGGTTCGGTGAGGGAGCTGCAGATCCCCATCCACCGGATGCTGGACAGGCTCGTTTTCTTCTTCACCCTCATCTCCACCGTCATCCTCCTCGTCTCCCTGAGGAGCACTACCCATCTCCACCTGGGGCCGTTGGGGTCCCGAACGCTCCGCCCGGTTCCCCCTCATCTCCCCCCTTTTCAGCGGGACCACCGGCTACTTCTTCCCAACGGTTCTGGTGGGCTGGTGTTGCGGGACGGCCGCCTGAAGGACTGTCTCGTCGGTTTGGTTCTCTGGGTCGGCCCCCCGACCTATTTGTCTTCCTGTGCGGCGACCTGCTCCGGCCGCCTGAAACTCTCTTCTCCCGAGCATGGGACTGGGGTAGGCCGCCCGAACTGTCCTCTTTTCCCCTCCCTGTTCTGTGGCCTCTTGTTACCGGACTACTCCCCGAACCTTTTGCCCCCATCCCTCCGGGTCTGGACTGCACCCTTCCTGGGTTCCTGATCTCGTCTGTGGGACGGTTGGGGTGGGTGTGGGGGGGGGGGGGATTGTTTTGTGTTTTTGTGGCTCACCAGGTTGTTTCTGAGTTTGGTGGGGGTTTTTTTTTCTTCCACCTTATGTCTCTCTATTTGCCGAGAGGTATGTTACCTATTTTGAATTTATTGTGGTTGCCCACATTTTTGGGGATTATGTTTTTTTTTTTCTCCCCCTACCTTTATAGCCTTGTTGGTTGTTTGTCTCTCTCCCTCCTGCCAGCGCCCCATCCACCCACCCTAGGGGGGTGGGGGGGGGGGGGCTTGGGTGTTACTCAGGCCGCTCAGAGCTCGGCCTTGGGGGGGAGGTACTGTCATAACCCGAGTGTCGGTTCTGGCCACACTCGGGTCTCATATCTTTTGTTTCCCTGGCTTTGGCAGCTGAGGATTCCTTCCAGCTCCTCGGGCTCTTATTGTGTAGGCGCCCGGGGAAGCTCCCTGCTGTCAAAGTCAGCTGCTGCTCCGCTGTCATTAGGAGCAGCTGTGCCGCGTTGGTCATTAGCCGCCAGAGATATAAGCGGGTGCTAAATGTCCTCCAACGCGGCAGTCTCTGTTATGTTTTCCTGTTATGTCCACCTGTTACGATCATCTGCTATGATCATCTGTTATATTCAGCTACGTTCTGATGGTGCTCCTATATGCTCAGGTATGTTCCTGGTTGCCTAGCTCATCTTTGTTAACGTTGTCGTCTGGCGCATCAGGTATTCCCCGGCTAAGACTTCACCCAGCCACTGTATGTGTTCTGTGTGTGTTCGTCCTTCTCCACAGTAAATTACCACTGCAAACTCACTGGTGACTGAGGCGTCTTGTGACGGTCCGTGAGGGCCGTCGTGACAGTCACAGCCTCACGGCCTCTCAAACTTGTGCTCCCGTCAACTTAGGATAATAAAGGTTTCAAATTAGTGTTTGGACAGTGTTTAGATTTATTTACGGCATCTTTCTAAATTAAACTCACCAAGAAGACTCACAGGTCTCCACACAGATCATCCACAACCTCTCTCGTCTGCTCTAAGATTGCAAAAGACCGAAAAACCGGGTGCGCGCCTCGGCACTCTGCTCGGAAGGCAGGGCTAATATCGCTCTTAACAAATGAAAAGACCACGATCGCCCAACGTGACCATGAAACGGGAATTTAAAAGTTGGATAACGAGGATCACACTGCCTCTTCCCAAAATAATTGTTTTTCAAAATAAAATCACACAATTGTATTAATACAAATGAAATCTGAGAAAAAGGGTCATTTTCTCAGCTGGGTTACACCCTCCCGCACTAAATATCATGCACGTCCCGTAGCATGTGTAACCAAGACTGTCCATTGTCAGTATTTAGAAACTCTAAGAAGGCTGTATTCAAACCTTGAAAAAGGGACTTAACAACAGTCACTAGAGGATTTCCTAATTCAGAATACTCCAGTCTTTTTGGAAGTTGTCTGATTCTTTCAGATCGTCGTATTGGTTGAATTGTAATGTGTTCATTTTTGTCCATTTCATCAGGTAAATCATTTGATTGGCATTCTTGTTCCTCGACTGAATTGTCATTTTCAGTATTGTCTCCATCCGGTATCATTTATGGTTGGAACTACGACGGTATCTGGCCATCTTCGAACCTCCGACTTTCGTTTCTCTTTTGGCTTTGTACTGAGCGTACTTTTTGAGTTTTGAGCTTTTGGTTCTGCAATTAGTTTTACTAGTTGCGTTTGAATTTCTGCAACTTGTTTTGAGGGTTCTTGAAGTGAGTTTAATGTGATATTGTTCTCATTTTCATCTGAACTGCATTGCACAGTTTGCACGTGGGACGTCACTTTTTGTTTTGAACTGCTCAAATGTTGTCTCATTCGCAAGTTTTTGGCAGCATTTTGGTCTTCTTCAGTACGTAGCAAGAGAAGCAAATCAGGAAAAGTTGGGGGATTTGTTCGTTTTTGTTTTAACTGGAGTGCAGTTAAAAGGGAATCATCCCAACAACCTCGACAAAACTGTGTGACAAGCAGCTTGTCAAAATCCTGGCTTGAAGCACCTCCACGCTTTACAGTGTGAGTCAAAGCTACTTGAAGACGTTGTAGGTATGACGAGGGTTTCTCACCTGTGTTTTGGAAGGTGTCAAGAAACTTGGCGTAAAGCTCTCCGCCATCTTGAACTGTACCATAAGCAGAATCTAACAGCTGAAGGTATTCTGATGGTGAGCTGTTGGGGTTCAAGTGCTTGACTACATCGGCTGCTGGGGGTAAAAAAGACTCAATGATCTTTCGGGATTGTTGCAGTTTGGACATAGCAGGGTCAGTCAAGATTAATTCTACACTGGAGCGCCAAGTATCATAATCTAGCTCATAAGTTGGTCGGAGGTCTTTGCCAGAAAAAGCTCTGAGCTTTTGTGAAAACGGCTGCACGGGAAAATCTTCCATTTTTACAATGTGCTCAACTACCACACGTTGCAATTCTGGGGGATTTAAATCATGTGCAGAAATGGTGAGCATACTTTGAGCTGGGGTGCTCACAGTGTGATTTGACTGGTTAGTCGGTTGTGCACCTTGAATACTGGGCTCAGCTGCAAAAGGCTGAGGTTGAGGTTCATCCAAGAAAGCTTCAGGTAAGTTATCAGGTAACTTAACTTGCTCTGATTGATCATTTTCAGATTCTTTGATTGACTCAGAAATCTGTGACATCATGTCTTTCAGGACATCTGTAAAATCTCTGCCACTCATCTTCGCTAGGTTTTTAATGTCAGTGAGATATGACTTGGTCGTATCGTTCCCTACACGGTGCATATAAACACTGGCAAGAGATTGTATCATATAGCTGGCTCCACTATCAGATACATGAGTACATGGCAATGGGTCAAGAGCTTCAAAAGCAATACCCGAGTGATACTCAAAAATAGCACTCTGGGAAAACTCAGACTTACTATCTGCTGCTTTTATGACTCTTGAAATCGATCCATACCGTTTCAAAAACTCAGTCACTTCATCAAGTTGCTCATCTCCAGCGATTTCACTCACTATCACTGCATTTGGAATTTTCACAGATTCACGTTCAACAAGAGATAGCAAAATGCTCGCAGAGATAGCAAAAAGACGTAACAAACTAATAGTTTTTTTTTTTTGTTTTTTTGTTTTTTTTTTGAATGCAAAAGATGCAATAGACTTACACAATGGTCCTCTCCGGCATACAACTAGGAACATACCGGTCGCTATGGAGGGTGAGAATATGTATGGGCACATAATCATACCATGTAGGATAACTAAATAGACGGTTATGCTGTTTCATCCCACCTAGCAACAATGCTCTGCACTGTGTGTGTTTATATATTTACATATTTATTCCATCTAGCTACAATGCTCTGCACTGGGTGTGTTTATATTTATATATCTATATATTTATTCCATCTAGCTACAATGCTCCGCACTGTGTTTTTATATATCTACATATTATTCCATCTAGCTACATTGCTCCGCACTGTGTGTGTTTATATACTTGCATATTTATTCCACCTAGCTGCAATGCTCCATACTGTGGGTGTTTATATATTTACATATTTATTCCATCTAGCTACAATGCTCTGCACTGTGTGTTCATATATTCATATATTTATTCCATCCAGCTACAATGCTCTGCACTGTGTGTCTGTGTGTGTGTGTGTGTATATATATATTTTATAGTAATATGTACATATGTATATTAGCTGCTCTTGCTTGCTTGTTTTTTCTTGCCTTCTGATTGTTGCTCTGAGTGTTGCTATCCCTGTGCTGTTGCAATCCTGGAATTTCCCCGTTGTGGGACTAATAAAGGCTTATCTTATCTTAACAATATCCATTTTGGGTACATTATAGATAAGATAAGATTAGATAAGATAAGCCTTTATTAGTCCCACAACGGGGAAATTCCAGGATTGCAACAGCACAGGGATAGCAACACTCAGAGCAACAATCAGAAGGCAAGAAAAAAAACAAAAAACAAGCAAGAGCAGCTAATATACATATGTACATATTACTATAAAATATATATATACACACACACACACAGACAGACACACAGTGCAGAGCATAGGCTTGAAATAACGTAAGGGAGAGAAGAAAAAGGGCTCCTGTCTGGGCTCGCCACTTCTTATTGTAACCCTTGCCTTACGTTAATTAGGTAAGGGAAATTATTAAGTGTAGACCAGTTGCTAGGTTCGTAAGGATTACAATAGGGAATTAAAATGAGTGTGGAATGAAATAGCTGGAGGCAAGAAATGAGCAATAATGGCTGTTATTTTTAAAGATAAAGTGAACAGAGTATACAAACAATTTACAAATATAAGATAAGATAAGATAAGATAAGATAAGCCTTTATTAGTCCCACAATGGGGAAATTCCAGGATTGCAACAGCACAGGGACAGCAACACTCAGAGCAACAATCAGAAGGCAAGAAAAAAAAACAACATCTAGCAAACATATGTCCATATTACTATAAATGTATATATATAGACACAGTGCAGAGCATTATGGCTGGTGGATGTGCAGCAGAAAGTCTAAGCTCTCTCTCCGCGGATGCAGCGGGCCAGCTGGAAGTCTTTGGGCATGATGGTGACCCCCTTAGCGAAGAAGAGACCACCAGGTGGGTCTCGCTGGTCTCCTGCAGAGCCATGACGGCGAAACTCAGGAAACGCAGGACGGTCTTGAAGTCCTGAGCGATCTCCCTCACCAGGCGCTGGACGGGCAGCTTACGGATGAGCAGCTCCGTGGATTTCTGGCAGCGACGGATCTCTCTCAGAGCCACGGACCTGTGACGGCGAGGCCTCTTCACTCTGCCGGTGGCCAGAGCGCCTCTCCGAGCAGCCCTGGTAGCTAGCTGTCTCCTGGGGGGCTTCTTCCTCCAGTAGATTTTACGGGCGGTCTGCTTGGTTCTTGCCATCGCTCTTTATTATTCTGTCTTATATTTCTTTCACGCCGCCTAAACTCCAGCCCGGCACCCGCTTCGTTTTCGCTACAGCTCCCGGTATGTCGAGTTTCCCATTAGCACCGGGCGGCGGCCAAGTGCTAGCTAGCACTAGCTCCTCCCCGCTGTAGCGTCTCCCGCTGCAAACCGTGGCTCCGTCCGCCGACCCGGGAGACCCCCGGGGCGATCCGTGCGTCCGTGATATATATACAGAGTGAAAGGTGTAGAAAGAAGAAGGAAGATAAAAAAAAAGGCTGTTGCAACAGGCAGCCGACTCGTGTGGCGCCGCCGGTCCGGCAGAGCCGGAACCGAAATTACAATATAACCGAAATATACAAATATAACAACGGCCTGCATGAAATAAAACCCCAAAAATGTCCTACTGAGCTCAGTGTTTGTTCGTCTTTTTGTTTTAGTCGTTTGACCAGTCAAGATATCTTGTATTTCCAGATTGAGGTTTCTTTTCCTCTTTTAAAGCGGCGGCTTGAGTTGTTACCACTTTGAATTTTGTGCACTGGAGAGAGGAAGGATGTTCTTCAATCGAGATCTTGGTCAGATCTCGGTTCAGTCTCGGTTCAGGTCTCGGGTCATGCTCGCCATCTCCATTCGGAGAGAATCCAGGATCCAGAGGTTCTTAATCAGCAACCAAAAAAAACCTAGCCTGCACAACAATAATGGTATTATTGTTTACAGCTAGAGTAATTCATTTTCCAATCTCTTCTTATATAACACTATAGCTTAGTGTTTTAATTCTTCCCTTATTACTATTATTACAATCCAGTAATATAGTAATATCTTACCATTCACATTTCACATCTTACATCTTACATGCATGTGTTCTTTTCTCAAAATCTCTCTGGTAGTACATGAAATACTTTTTTTTTCATGTAACCAATTAAATGAATTTCTCTTTTTGTCTCTACATCATTTAACCATGAAATTATGATTAATCCTTTTTAACCTTGTCTTTGTAAATCATGAAATGAAATACAATTAATTTATCACATAACCAGGGAATGTACTGTCCCATTACTTCCAATATTCCCTTTTAAAATCAGTAAAACCTGGTCTGAGCTACTGGGTTTAGCAAAACCTATGAATTTACATAGGAACCCAACAAAATGTGCTTTTAGCATCAAACTACACTTTACATTTGACAGAAATAGTGCAAAAGAACTAAAAGTGCTTCAGCATACTGTTGGGAACTGAAATCGCATTTAGGAAAACCATACAGGCACAAAAATAGCCTTTTCCATTGCTTTTAAACAGAAAAAAATCCACTCGCGATTAGCATTAGCATAACGCTAACATTAGCATGCTTCATTTAGTACACACTCGGTTTTCACTTACCAAGATGAGATATCAGCATGAACACAGCAAAAGTCACAGCCTCACGGCTTCTCAAGCTCGTGCTCCTGTCAACTTAGGATAATAAAGGTTTCAAATTAGTGTTTGGACAGTGTTTAGATTTATTTACGGCATCTTTCTAAATTAAACTCACCAAGAAGATCCACAGGTCTCCACACAGACCGTCCACAGCCTCTCTCGTCCGCTCTCAGATCGCAAAAGACCGAAAAACTGGGTGCGTGCCTAGGAACTCTGCTCGGAAGGTGGGGCTAATATCGCTCTTAACAAATGAAAAGACCACGATCGCCCAACGTGACCATGAAACGGAAATTTAAAAGTTGGATAACGAGGATCACACTTCCTCTTCCCAAAATAATCGTTTTTCAAAATAAAATCACACAATTGTATTAATACAAATGAAATCTGAGAAAAAGGGTCATTTTCTCAGCTGGGTTACAATCTCAATCAGATTCAGGTCAGGACTTTGACTAGGACACTCCAAAGTCTTCATTTTGTTTTTCTTAAGCCATTAAAAGGTGGGCTTGCTGATGTGTTATGGATCATTATTCTGCTGCAGAACCCAAGTGTGCTTCAGCTTGAGGTCACGAACAGATAGCCGGATATTCTCCTTCAGGATTTTTTGGTAGACAGCAGAATTTATGGTTCCATTTACCACACCAAGTCTTCCAGGCCCTAAAGCAACAACAACAAAAAAAAAAAAAACAGCCCCAAACCATCACACTACCACCACCATATTTTACTGTTGGTATGATGTTCCTTTTCTGAAATGTTGTGTTACTTCTATGCTGGATGTAATGGGACACACACCTTCCAAAAAGTTCAACTTTTGTCTCGTCAGTCCAGAGTATTTTCCCAAAAGTCTTGGGGATCATCAAGATGTTTTCTGGCAAAACTGAGACAAGCCTTTATGTTTTGGTTTTTTGTTTTTTTTTTTTTTGCTCAGTAGTGGTTTTCATCTTGGAACTCTGCCATGCAAGCCATTTTTGCCCAGTGTCTTTCTTATGGTGGAGTCATGAACACTGACCTTAACTGAGGCAAGTGAGGCCTGCAGTTCTTTGGATGTTGTTGTGGGGTCTTTTGTGACCTCTTGGATGAGTCGTCAGTGTACTCTTGGGGTATTTTTGGTCGGCCGGCCACTCATGGGAAGGTTCACCACTGTTCCATGTTTTCACCATTTGTGGATAATGGCTCTCGCTGTGGTTTGCTGGAGTCCTAAAGCTTTAGAAATGGATTTATAACCTTTTTAAGACTGATACTGTAGATCTCCCTTTATTTCTCATTTGGTCCTGAATTTCTTTGGATCGTAGCATGATGTCTAGCTTTTGAGGATCTTTTGGTCAACTTCACTTTGTCAGGCAGGTCCCATTTAAGTGATTTCTTAATTGAGAAAAGGTGTGGCAGTAATCAGGCCTGGGTATGGCTAGAGAAATTGAACTCAGCTTTCCAACAATATGATAAACAACTGTTAATTTATGTTTTAACGGGGATGGGGGGGCAATAACTTTTTCACACAGGGCCATGTAGGTTTGGAATTTTTTTTTACCCTTAATAATAAACACCTTCATTTAAAAACTGCATTTTGTGTTTACTTGTGTTATCTTTGTCTTGTGGTAGCACTTAGTAGGAGGTTTCTCCACCCAGAACCGGCGGTCGGGGGTGGGGGGGGGGGGTAAATTGACTGAATGAGGAAGAAGGAAGACACACTGTGGCACCGGGGGGTCTTAGAGGTAACACAAGGGAGTAGTCGACCGCCGGGGTGACAGGAGCCACACCGGAGTTCGCTAGAGTGTGAGAGATGGTGATAAGCAAGGCTCTGTGTCCTGTATTGGAAGTGAAATAAAGTTTGTGTGTCGTCCAGCTTGCTGTCCCGCCTGCTTTCATCTTCCACAGTGGTGACACTAAGACGTGTAATGGATAACGGGCTGAGCACCTCCGCGGAGGTAACTCAGAGGGAGAACACCAGTGCACCGTGTGCTGTCACAGTAAAGCTCTTGGACTTTTGGCTCCACAATCCGACCGCTTGGTTTTTACATGTGGAAGCCCAGTTCGCACTCCGCGGGATCTCCACGGATGACACTAAATATTATCATGTGGTCGCTGCGCTGGATGTGCACGCTACACAGCAAGTAACAAACCAGCTCCAGGATCTGCCAGCCCAGGGGAAATACGACGCGCTCAAGCAGATGCTGCACCAATGTTATACACTTTTGGACAGTGAGAGAGCAGAAAAAACTCCTCACGCGCTCAGAGTTGGATGACAGATCAGCTGTGGACCTGATGGAGAGCATGTTAGCGTTGATGGGGAAGGACGACAGCTCCTTCCTGTTCACCCACCTGCTCCTCAGGAACCTACCAGCTACAGCGAGGGCGATCCCTTCAAACTCACCGCGCTGGCTCAAGACGCAGACCGCATCATCCTTGCGAACACAGCCCTCAGCGTGCACGCAACGACAGCGGTATCCATGTTGGACTCCAGCAAGGTCGAGGAGCCGTTGGTGGTGGTTGAGACGGATGCCAAGAGATGCAGGAATGGGACACTCTGTTTCTATCACCGCCATTTTGGCTCGAATGCCCAACGTTGTCTACCGCTGTGCCAATTCAAGAAGCCAGGAAATGGCATGGCCAGCAGTCTGTAGCAGCTGCAACCGCTGGTGACAGGAACAAGCTGCTTTTCATCACGGACACACATTCTGGGAGACGCTTCTTGGTAGACTCTGGCTCCCAGAAAAGCCTCATTCTGCTGGTCAACCCGGTCAGGTCGGCAGAGGGCAGCGGCCCCGAGCTGACGGCCACAAACGGATACAACATCAGGACGTTTGGTGAAAGGACGTTGACGGTATGCTTACACAGGTGCAATTACCATTGGGACTTTGTGGTACCTGCATGCTCTGTCCCCATTTTAGGTGCTGATTTTTTTATGTACTCATGGATTGTTAGTTGATGTTGCCAACAGATGTTTAGTGGATAGTGTCTCCTTTTCTTCCTTGCCCTGCACAGCTTGGGGAATTTGGGCCAACAACACATGCTAACAATATAGCTCCAGAGGGTAAGTACCAGCATTTGCTTTCACAGTTCCCAGCACTCATGGTTCCCACTTTTTCTGCTAAGGTAACCAAACACGGGGTCAAGCATTTCATAACAACAAAAGGTCCGCTGGTGTCCGTGTGCCCTCAATGCCTTGACGTGGTTTAACTAGCAAGCGCGCGCAAGGAGTTTGCTAACTTAGAGCAACTAGGCATTGTTAGATGCTCCAATAGCCCGTGGGCACCTCCGCTACACATGGTGCTCAACGCCGATGGGTCGTGGTGACCGTGCAGCGATTTGCGGTGCTTGAATAACACCACGGAACACGACCAGTATCCCATCCCGCACATCCAGGATTTTTCCATGCATCTGGCTGGGACGTGTGTTTTTTCCAAAGTGGACCTGGTCCGTGGTTACTACCAGGTCCCGGTGCACACAGCGGACATGCGGTAATAACTCCTTTTGGCCTTTTCGAGTTTCGACACATGCCATTCGGGTTAAAGGGTGCGGCACAAACCTTCCAGAGAATGAAAGATGCGGTGCTCTGTGACTTGCCCTTCATTTTTGTCTACTTCGATAACATTTTGGTGGCTAGCACATTGGAGGAGGAGTACCTCACCCATCTCATACAAGTTTTCCAGTGGTTGGAAGTGCACGGGCCTATCGTTAACACGGCAAAGTGTCAGTTTGGGATGCCAGTGATTGATTTGCCAGTGATTGCAATTCCGCTGCCAGATAAAATGTGTCAGACTTTCCTTGTCCTCAGACCGTGAGGGCACTGCAGGAATTTATGGGAATGGTCAATTTTTACAACCGTTTCCTCCCCCGGGCAGCCCAGCTGCAGCAACCGCTGTACGGCGCACTAAAAAAAAAGAAGCCCGTGGAAAACATCGACTGGACCCCCAAGTGAGTCCAGGCTTTCACAAATGCCAAAGTAGTGCTCGCTAACGCGGCTTTGCTAGCCCACCCCACTCCGTCAGCATGGATAGCACTCACCACAGATGCATCTGATGTTGCCATAGAAGCAGTGATGGAACAGTACGTCTCCGGTTTGTGGCAGCCACTCGCGCTTTTCAGCTGTACTTTGCATGACAACGGACGCAGATACAGTACGTTTGACTGAGAATTGTTGGTTCTCCACCTGGTGATGGGTCATTTCCAGTTTTGGCTGGAGGGGTGCGACTTCACCACATTCGTCAATCATAAACCACTAACGTACACAATGTCCAAAGTCTTGGAACAGTGGTCGACTCGGCAGCAAAGACATTTGGCTGCAATCTCGGAATTCATGACCGACATTCAACACGTAGCCGGTAAGCTTAATGTCATGGCTGATTGCCTGTCATGTGCGTTAGTCTCCGTTAGTCACCCCAGTCTACATGGGAATAGATTTCCCCCCCCATGGCCGCGGAGCAAGCCAGGGATGCAGACATTTGTGCATTCCAGTCCACACCTACTGGGTTGAAACTGGAGAGCAGGTTGGTGCAAGAAGGGTGCCCCCCCTTGCTCTGCGACATCTCCACCGGTCACCCACGCCCGGTGGTTCTGAGCTCTTGGCACTGCCACATTTTGTCTGTCCACTCCCTTTAACATCTTGGTGTGCGCGCCTCGGTTAAACTGTTGGGGGCGAAATTTGTCTGGCCTCACCTACGCAGGGATGTGAAAGTATGGGCAGCAGTGTGTGTCGCGTGCCAGCGGGCTGAAGTGCCCAAACACACCAAATATATTCCCTCAAGCCCTTTCAAATTTCATCCAGGAGGTTCAACCATGTCCACGTGGATTTGATGAGCCCCCTTCGGCCATTGCAAGGTTTCACGCACTTTCTGACAACCATGGACTGCACCACGCATTGGCCAGAAGTGGTCCCACTGGCTTCCACCATGTCCGCTGAGGTTGCGCGTGCTTTTTATTGGCTTGGGTTGCACAGTTCAGATCCCTGTCAGACATCACTCCCAACAGGGGTCTGCAATTTGTTTCGGAACTTTGGTCCATGATGGCCGAGAGCCTAAGGGTCAAAATCCACCACACCACTGTGTTTAACCCCCAGGCTAATGGCTTATGCAAATGTTTTCATAAGTTGCTTAAAGCAGCACTCAGAGCCTGCCCTGGGTCCTATTAGGGTTGCGCTCTGCATCTATGGAGGATATAGCAGCCTCCCTGGCAGAACTCGTTTTTTTCTCAGCTGTTGCGGATCCCTGGGGTATTTTTACTGGAAAAGCCTGCACCTGGGACTGATCCACTCGTGCAATTTTTTTTACAGTACAGGGGCTGCTGACGTGCCGGGCCTGGTGCACCATTGTTTTCTCCGCGCCTTTGTCCCAAAGAGCTTACAGAGCCCCAAGTTCATTTTTGTCAGGCGTGATGCACACAGAACCCCACTACGTCCACCGTATCATGGCCCCATTCAGAGTGCTGGAAACTGGGGCAAAACATTTTGTGTTAGTCTTGGAGGGGTGTAAGGAAACTGTCTGCATTGACAGGCTGAAGCCCGCTTATGTGTTGGCTGATGAACAGGTGGTGTTGGCTCAAGGCCCCCGGCGCGGACGTCCACCTACGGTGGTTGCCCAAGTTGGTGTTCCCCCGGAAGAGAATTGTGCTTGTGAAACTAACCCTGTTACCTCCTCATCCTCTCTCCCTTCACAGACCAAAGTTCTCTCCCACACACCTCTCCAGGAGGGTGCTTCGACCGGACTGGCGGTCCCCCGCTACAGCCGCTACGGGTGCAGGCTCAAGCCCAAAGGAACGAGGGGTTAGGCACCTTTCTGGGTGTTCGGGAAGGGGGGGGGGGGGAGGCTGTGTGGCGGCACTTAGTAGAGGGTTTCTCCACCCAGAACTGGAGGTCGGGAGGGGGGGGGGGGGGATAAAAGGACTGAATGAGGAAGAAGGAAGACACACTGTGGAACCGGGGGGTCTTAGAGGTAACAGAAGGGAGTAGTCAACCCCCGGGGTGACAGGAGTCACACCGGAGTTCTCCAGAGTGTGAGAGATAGTGATAAGCAAGGCTTCTTGTCCTGTATGTTAATGTGCCAGACATGCTTTGTGTACTGTGTGTAATGTCTTTTATCCCCAGGTCTCAAAGGTGGGAATAAAGAGGTATAAAGGTGAGCACCCAGAGACCCCGGGAGATATTCTGTTTTCTGTGTTGGAGGTGAAATAAAGTTTGTGTGTCGTCCAGTTCGCTGTCCCACCTGCTTTCACCTTCCACAGTCTAATATTTAAATTAGATTGATCTGAAACATTTAAGTATGACAAACACAAAAAAATGAGAAATCAGGAAGGGGGCAAACACTTTTTCTCACCGCTGTAGATAGGACACTAATAAACCTGCAATTAGGACCAATAAAATCAGATCCTTCATCTTTTAGCAAAGGCAATATTTTGGCTTCCTTCCAAAGCTGTGGACAGATACCCTGTGATAAACAGGGTATACATATATACAGTATACAGTATATATATATATATATATATATATAAACAAGCGGTTTCTTTTACAGTTGATGTGCCATTCATTTTCAATTATTCTGTAATTAACATTCACACAGTTAAATAAATCTCAGTTCAGTCCCTTTTATATTAAGTGGAAATTGTGCTACTTTAGTTTTGACACTTTAGCTATAAAAGCAAAGGATTTCAGTACTTTCCACAGTGGCAAGGTCCGTTGGGGGGTGGCTTCTTTTCCTTTCCTCTTGCCTAGACGAAAGACAGAAATGGATGGTGGTTAGTTCAAGAAAGTTCAAAACATATACAGGTATGTCTCAAAAAAATTGAACATCATGAAAAAGTTCAGCATTTTTTGTCACTCATTTCAGAAAGTGAAACCCATATATAGACTCATTACACAGACAGCGATATATTGCAAGTGTTTATTTTAATTTTGATGATTATGGCTTACAGCCCCAAATTCAGTTTCTCAAAAAATTAGAATATTACATAAAATTAATTTTAAAAAATAGTTTTTAACCAACATTTCAACAGCCAACATTTCTATTTAAAAACTTTTTTTTTTTTTTTAAATTAATTTTATGTAATATTGTAATTTTTTGAGAAACTGAATTTGGGGTTTTCATGGGCTGTAAGCCACAATCATCAAAATTAAAATAAATAAATGCTTGGAATATATCACTGTCTGTGTAATGAATCTATATAATATATGGGTTTCACTTTCTAAAATGAGTGACAAAAAATATTGAACTTTTCATGATATTCTAATTTTTTGAGATTAGGGAAATACACTTGTGAATGTCAGTGGTGGGATGTGATAAAAATGCTTCGTTTCCCTGACCAGTGAGCACCCCAGGATCCACTCTGTACATGTACAAATACATTTTCAATCCAGGGATTTATGGTGGAACAGAAACAGCACAACAACACTGTTCCAACACTGTTTTTGGAAAATCCACATAATAGGTGTGTGGGACTATTATGAGGCTTTAGGAAATTATATGAATCACTTTATAAATCACTTTATAAGTCACTGGTTTGAAAATGCACTTGAATATGTTGAGATTTTAGAACCTGGGGTCCACTTGACCTGTATCCAAAATATCAACACAACATGCTGAGGGAGGCGAACTCCTGGCATGTGGAAACAGATTCTAGAAAGAGAATACCCACAACTTAATGCACAGCACCAAAGTGCAACACGTATATAAACCAGGACTTTAACCAGGATTAACATATTTCATCGTTTTGCTCTCACATGCGAATACTTCGGACAAAGCAAGCGCGCATCAGCAGAGTTGGCTACTAGCAAGCTAGCTAGCTACTAGCTAACACTTGTTAGCCAGAAAAGGACAGTGTTGTATTGCTCAAAAAAGTGAGCTTACCACCAACAGGATAAATAAGTGAAAAGATGCACAATATCACAAATCACTCACCATCGATGGTTCTCTCACTTTCATCTTCAGCTTCTCCGTAGTTATCCTGGGCTGCCATCTGTTTCGTTGCGGGGTCGCTCCATGTCGCTCTGGATACTATCTGCCACCAAGCACAGAAAACTCCGCACCTCTTCGTTGGACCATGGTGTAGATTTCCGCGAAACCTGCAAAGCCATCTCTATTAATATTGTGTTTACTCGGTGACTGTGTTTACTCCGTGAACTTTTGCAAATAGCGGTTTGAAGATTCTGCAGAACACGGACGCTTTCATGACGTTACGCCCTGACCGATCAGTGGCCTGCAGTCTGTTGACATCACATTTTCAGCCCAACTCAGCGCAGTTGTACCCTACCCTGGAATAGGTACAAAAAAGTACCAGGTACTAGGTACTAATGGAGAACCCTACTAACCGGGTAGAGTACAGTAGAGTAGGGCTGAATGGTACTACTGGAAAAGGGGTTTTAGTGGCCTGCAACTTGCCTTTTGTGGCCGACAATTCACTTGAGAAGGTTAAGCTGCAGCTGATGAAGACTCAATAATGATTCTTGATTGACGAGGGCCTAATGAACAGGATTTGTGTCAGCTGGGTCCATTCTGGCTGGAACGTTCTGTCAAGGCAGGCAAACCAGACCCAATAGCAGACACAAACTTAGAACAAGGTTTAGATAATTTACTGTCTCCAGAGGGCAGTTTGGGAGGAATAGAAAGGCAGCTGAGTAGTCAAAATTCACACCTCAAATCCTCCTTATTTGCAGAAGAAGACAGGCAGGCTGAATAATCAGACAAAATTTTAGATTTGATCCTCAAAGGCTCAGATTGGCAGAAGAATACTGAGTGTACGTTCCAGCACTGGCCCATAGTGCTGGCTGACTAAAGTAAACTTCCATTAATGAAATCAGATCAGGTGTGTTCCTTTCCCAGCCACACCTCTCTGTAAGCTATACAGAAGGGAAGGAGGGGAGAGAAAAAAAAAACAAAAAAAAAAAACAAGGTGAGCAGTAGTGATGGGCTGGGTGAATCTGAAGCTTTGGAACATGTGTCAAAAAAAAACAAAAAGCGGCACAGGCGTTCAGAAACACTGGTGTGAGGCTTGATTTGGTTGGCCAGAATCACGTGACCAATCACTTAATGGTTTTAAGAAAGTGAAGCATTAGCAGGATTTGTGGTGTGTTTTGGTGGAGATTTGAGACATGAGAGACATGGAGCCAGCAAGGAAGAGAGGACGTTCTGTCGTGTGGCAATATTTTGAATTGATTTTGGTCAATCAGGTAGGTTTGGTTGCTCTGTGCCAAGAATGAATGAACTGATGCAGCACAGGTGCGATGAGAAACTATGGAGGGTGACCGGAATTTTTATAAGTCTTAATTTTGTTGCCCTTGTCAAACTCAGCGCAGATCAGTGGTGGAATACACCGATATATAGAAAGTTCAGTGGCTGATACTCTGTCTTCCATTACAACGGACAGAACTGCAAAATGCACCCGACATTCTTTTTCATATTTTTTCTTTCTTTTTTCTTTTATTTATTTCAAACATTGTTGGTCATACAGTATTTTATGCTTCATGATGAACTCTTCTAACCTATCAGCACTGAACAGCTTTCATATTTACAAAAACAGACAGTTTGTGTGTGCAGGCTGTACTTTTGAGTGTTGCATTTAGCGCCACAAAAAGCAGGATGCGCCATGAATCCGGGTTGGAGGCCAACCCGATTCTGACCCATGGTTATGCTTTGACCTAGTTTCCTCCTGACAGGTCGGGCACGCCCCCTTCTCCTGTCAAGCTCCACCAGCTTTACTCACTGGGTCACACACACACACACACACACACACACACACACACACACACACACACACACACACACACACACACACACACACACACACATGCTCCATTCACTCTCATTCACATATACTCTCACACACCTGTTCCCAATCAGTTCTGGAAATGCATTCACACCGGCAATCGTTTTCCTCTTTAGCATTTGGAAGATTTGTTGGCGACCGCTGAGGAAGGAGATTGTCGGGACATTCCCCTTCATACGCGACAGCGTGTTCCTCTGCGTATGGTTATTTCACTCCCAGTGTTCTACCCAGCCTGACACTTCAAGATGATCCATACCTTGGTGTTTTGGCTGGTCCGCTTCTCTGCCCCTGCCTCCTGTTTGCACGGCAGCCCCAAATTCACTCCAAACCTGTAAGTGTTCTTAGCGTTTCTCCTGTGCCAGCAGGCCTGCAGCATTAGGCTGCTCGCCTTTCCTGTTTCATGCATTACACAGCCCTGTAGCACCAGGCTTTATATTCACCAGGCTGTTGAATATTCGGCAGGCACCCTGTAACCTTGGAGGTCAACTTTGGTGCATGGGGTGGGGGGAGGATTTGCTTCCACAGTAAAGGGGTGGTGTACCATCTCACACTATCCACTAAGACTCAAGTGGTCTTGTCCTCAAGCAGTGGGACTGTGGCTGTGTCTTGCTTTGACCTAGTATTAACACGTTCACTTCTGTATGGCAGAATATCCAGCTGCCACAATTTCTCAAATTGTCGGAAGATCTCAGCTTCTGGATGGATGCAAGAAGTGAAGAGGCACTGTTGTAGTGAAAGCTGATGATCCAGGAGACTAGATGGGCCTTGGAGAGTCCAACCTAGTCTGGTGTGTACAGTTGCCGGTTCACCAGGGGGACCTAGTCACACAGATCCCACTGGAGTGATATAATGTGGGTAATCTGATCCAATAAGCAATAATAGCTGTTTATTCTTCATGTCTGGTAGTGGCAGATCCTTCAGGGGCTCGTACTTGTCCTGCAGAACCTTCACTGTGTACGTATGACAAGCTAGGCCAAGTTCCTTGGAAGTAAATGCTCATTGATCTTGAAGGACTTACTAGGAAGTGATGCAGAAGCAACAGAAAACGATACTGCGTTTCTGTGGATGGTGCAAACTTCTTGTCGGATGATGTCTAGGGCTAGATCTTCAGCTTTGCCGTGAAGCCCCAATTGATCAGCAGCCTCGTGTAGGAGTATGGTCCATTCTGATCCATTGTATAATATAGCATAGGTCTCTAGTACATTGTTGCCACTCTGAAGGACGACACAAGTCAACTTGAGTAGCACCAGATAGCTGCTTGTAGGCCGATCCATGTATAGTGTCTCAGAGACTGAACTCACCAAGCAGGTGCTGGTTCAGGTGTTTTTGGCTTGCTAGATGCAGTGCCAGGTGGGCTGGTATTGACCTCATGTACAATCTCAAGGTGCTTTCTTTCACACTGTTTGCATTTGGCCTTGAGGGTACACTTAGCTGCCTGATGCTCACGACTGCATCTCCAACATCTGTTGCTGGCTTTAATCCACTCTGTCTTCTGCTCCTTAGACAAGAGCTTAAAGTTGCTGCACTGATTCAGGTAGTGTTGCACATTGTCACAGAAGGGGCAGTATTTCTTTGGCTTCTCCTTTGTACACACAGGTGGGGGGTTCTCTGACCTAGCCTTTACCTCATTTGACTCACTACCATGGAGAATGGTGGTGGTCTTGAGTGACTTGTACTCAGTGTGTCAGTCTTTGTGTGGAGCCTGCTTCTCTTTAGTTGAGCTGTTGCAGTACTGGTCTCCATTAACCTGCACACGTCTCATATTCAAGCCAATCACCCAAGTTAAACAACGGTGGAATAGGAGTCCGGATGGGACTCATGAATCTCTGAACGTTAGCTCTTAGGTCATGTAGTAACTTAGCTAAGAAGCGAGATACATGTGAACCACACCTTAGCTCTGTCCAACCTTGGTCTCCCAGCTGGTGTAGCATGCCTACTAATGCACAGACCTGTAGGGCGGACGACTTGAAGGGTCTGGTGTCACCACTCCTGATGTTTGGTCCGTCCATCAGATTGGAGCTCCGCTTCAAAACCAATTGTTGAGGTTGGTCGTATATGTCTGTGAGTGCTCTCATGGTGTCAGTGAATGGAAACAGGCTGTTACTGTACGAATCAGCAATGAGTAGGGCTTCTTCACACTTCTGGTGATCTGTCACTATTTGAAACTTAAAGTGCTCTGGAGCATCAGGAGGGAGTATGTCGTCTAATACAAGCTTCAGTCTCGCAAACTCACGTGGGTCTTTGTGGATGAGATCAGGAATAGTTGGCCTGAGTCCAGTATATGCCTCCAACTGTGGGTGTTGGACGAATGGGGGTGGAGCATAATGCTGTTCAGCTGGATGTAGGTGATCGTATGGATGTAGGTAGAAATCACCTGGGTGATGGTTATCTATTGGCCTGTGGTGATCGTAGTTGTTGCCATAATCATGAGGGGGATGGAATTGATCAACAGCATGGCTTTTGTGATCAGGAGGAGGTCTACCTTCTTGCCTATAGTTGTGAGCATCCTGATAGGCTCTGGAACTAGGCTGTTGATGTGACACAATTGAATGCCGGTAACTGTTGCCATAGTGATGAGAGGGACGAAAGCTGTCATCAGGGTGGTTGTGGGCAGCCCCATATTGGGAGCGGTTCCTGTCCTCACATGGCTGGAGGAGGTCGTCATGGCGACAGTGGGTGTCATCAGGTTGAGAATGACCCTTTCCATCAGGCTGACTGGAGGTGGAACCATGATGAGGAGGGTAACTGTCAACAATCTGATAGGGAACATCACGTCTCTCCTCTTGGTGATGTGACTGCGACTGCTCCGCCGCACTTGCTCCTAGAGGTGGAGGCGACCTTAGTTCATCTGGTGTTGTTGGTGGAAAGTCTCTGTAGCGAGGGGATGACTCTCCTGAAATAATAGACGACTGTGCTGATTCCTTACTAGTTAATCCTGCTTTCTTTAGACTGTCAGTGAGCTCCTCAATTAGCTCACCCCAGCTCCCTTGAGGGTGTGGAGGATCATTGCTGTGGTGCACCTGTGAGGCACTTCCTTGTTGACGTGGGTCCTGATGACCGTTAAATGGCATTGGTTTATGTTCAGGCGTGGATGAAGTCTCTTTTTCATGGCATCTGGGCCATAGCTTGAACTGTGAAGCTAAGGCAGGATAGTTGTAGATAATATATGTAAGGGGCTGTACATCTTGTCACAGTTAATCACTTTCACTCCTTCATGCTGCACATGCAGTTGAGAACCTCAGTTGAAGTAAGCTGTCTGATCTGCTCATCAGCTGGACTATGGTGCCTGATGGCATAACCAACCTCATAGCCCTCAAGATACGATGGCAGGTGGCTACACCTGTATGGACGCTCTGCATCATATTCTCTCTGTCTCTCATCTCGCCTGAACATCTTGAGCTTAAGTGATTGCTACTAATCTGGCTCAAAGGACCATAAATTGTAGTGGAGAATTTTATTGTATCATTAGGTGTGGGTGCAATCACCCCAGAGTGTCAGAACACTTATTTATGTTCAGATGAGGGAAGAATTAAGAATAAAGCAGGCCAGGTAATGCATTCAAATGTTTACATCGACATTGCTTGAGTAGGCGTGTGTGTGTTCGGGGAGCTCGCACTGCGTTCAGGGGGCTCATGCTGCATCGGAATTTTGAGTCACATCCAAATGCAGCACAGAGCCTTTTGTACAGTTGTGCTCTACACTTGGACAGGATCAGTTAGCCCAAGATGGCTTTTGTTCAGAATATTGCCAAGTTTCAGGTAGAGCCATGGGACGGTCATGTCCATTTTTAGTAAATTCTTGGCTCCGTGGCAGCAGCAAATGTGGTTTGGATTTTGCAGTCATGTGATATAGCTAATAAAAGACAATTTTGGTTACTGACTTATCCTTTTTGCACCACCATGAAGTGCAATTGTGTCAAGTACAGATTAGTTCAAAATCTGTGGGACCTACTGTATATTAAACCCAGTTAATTTTGAGTATTTCATGACCAAAATGCCAGCTAATTACAAAAGGTATAAAATGTTAAGTAACACTTAATTGCTATAAACTTTTACTGAAAAATACTGTGCTTGATGTACATAGAAAAATTAAGGCAACATTTTGCTGAAGATATTTAAATTAAATTAAATTAAATTAAATTAAATCACCCTTTTGTAGAGGAGCTTGAAATAACGAGGCAATGGGATTCATAAACCAAAGTTTATTATCAGCTCCTCTAACAAGTCTCATCTAGGTGCAGCAGCAGAAGAAGTAAGAGAGCGAACACCTTCGGCTCTACGAACTTATACTTGCACATAACAAAAGACATGCATATCAAAAGCTGACATCCCTCATTATCTTAATCCCCCCATTGTCTTCGTACTCCTCCGCCTGGCCCTGGGGGGTCAGGGCAACCCATCCGGTGTCCACCGCAGCACCTCGGATGCTCTTTGATCTTCACTGGCGGTTGAAACTCTTTGTCCTGTTCTGAGGTGTGAAGTCGCCTTACATATGTAATCACCAAACATTCTCACATGCTTAAACATATGTAGGTTATGGAATATATGATTCATATAGACCACAGCCCCCCCCAAATGACTAAGAAAAGGACAATAGAAAAATTCACAGTTAAAGATAATTATTATGACATACTAACTGCTACACCTCTTGCCACAGAAGAAACTTTCCAGCAGCCGTGCTCCTAAGAGAGTTCAGTGGTAATCATAACAGCATAGTAAAATCACAAGTCAGTCCTAAACTGTTACAGCACAATTAGTGAACAACTGTTGAGTAGTTTGCATCAGTCTCTGTGCCGTCTGGGTTTTAATCTTCTCCCGAATCTGCTGTGGGTCCGCTTGGGCGTCCTGCTGGGACCTTCCTGTAAGGAATCTGCAGCTTGGGAAGGAGAGTGATTATTTGTTCCCTGCAGGGGGGCTGAGTCTTTTCTCTTGGGGGGTCTACCCCGCCGAGGTGCTCTCGCCAACCGTGCAGGCTCGTCTCTCAACAAGAAGGCAGGTTTAAGTCTGTCAATGCTGACTGTTTCTTTTCTATCCCAAAATCAAGCACAAAGTGTTTATCACCAGGTTCCAGCACTCTGAATGGCCCATCGTATGGTGGGCGGAAAGTTGGTTTTAAAGCTTCATGCCTAACAAAAACGAATTCAGCGTTCTTTAAAGCTTGTGGGACAAAAACCCGTGGAAAAGAGTGATGTGCCGGTCCGGGGAGAGAGTCCGGTCCGTTGCTGCCTTAAAACCTCGGGGCAGGGAGATGCCCTGGCTCTGGGTTCTCTGGTAAAAATTCACCCGGGAGCCTGAGATGTTGTGAAAAAAAATAATTCTGCTGGAGAATTCACCATCCAAGATGGCGCCCACAGTGGTCGCCATGGTGCTTCGCTGCGCCCCTTGTTTGTTTTTGTTTGTCAATTGTGTGTCTGCGAGCTCTTATACCCGTGAAGAGCTTCTAAATATCAGGACTTTAACTCCCCCGGACCTACTCCCAGTTTTTTTAGCTCCTGCCGCTGATCTGGTTCATTGCTTGGCTCGAAAAGTGAGACGGCGAAAGAGAGGAAGACGAGTGGGCGCTCTCGTCCGGCTTCGCAGGAGAGGCACGCGCACGGCTTTGCCTGGCATATTTCTGTCCAATACCAACTGTCTCTCTAACAAGGTAGATGAACTGAGACTGCTGATGCGCTTTAAGGACCTCTCTTCCTCGGCTGCCCTCTGTTTTACCGAGACCTGGCTCAGGGAAAACACACCGGACAGCGAGCTGCGCCTCGAGGGATTTCAGCTGTTTTGTGCTGATCGTGACACAGAGCTCTCCGGCAAGACCACAGGAGGCGGAGTCTGCTTTTACATCAACAGCACCTGGTGCTCTGATGTAACGGTAATTTCCAAACACTGTTCTCCCGCCCTGGAATTTCTTTTTATTAACTGCAAGCCATTTTATTCCCCGCGGGAGTTCGCCTCATTCATCCTCGCCGCTGTGTACGTCCCTCCCGACGCGGACACGCGCGAAGCTCAGCGCGTGCTCGCGGATCACATCAAACACACGGAGCGGATTTTTCCAGACTCTCTGGTTATTGTGGTTGGCGACTTTAACCAGAGCAATCTGAGCCACGATCTCCCCCGCTAAAAACAGTTTATTAAATGCCCCACCAGAGGAATAAACACGCTGGATCACTGTTACACCACAGTGAAAGACGCATATCGCGCTGTTCCCCGCGCTGCGCTCGGATTATCTGATCACGTGATGGTCCACCTCATTCCCACATACAGACAGAGATTGAAGCTCACTAAACCTGTTGTGAGCACTACGAAGAAATGGACCAGTGAAGCTGAGGAGAAGCTGGAAACGTGCATGGAAATAACTGACTGGGGCATGTTTAAAGGAGCCACGCATGATCTGGATGAATACACGGACACTGTGAACTCTTATATCCACTTTTGTGAGGAGAACATTCTTCCATCGCGCACCAGGGTGAGGTACTCTAATGACAAGCCCTGGTTCACAGCTAAGCTCAGACAGATCAGGAAGGAGAACGAAGCAGCGCTTAAAAGTGGAGACAGGGGCTGCTACAGGGAGGTTAAATATCGGTTTAACAGAGAGCTGAGGAGAGCTAAATCTGTGTATTCTGAGAGACTCCAGCAGCAGTTCACTGCTAATGACTCGGCTTCTGTGTGGAGAGGACTGAGGCAAATCACCAACTATCGGCCTCAGGCTCCTAAAGGTCAGGATGACAAAGCCCTTTGTCAAAGACTGTCCCAACACTATGCCCGTTTTGACACCTCGTCATCTGTGTCCAACTCCCCCCCTCTCTCCAGCTCCACAGCCTCCACGATCCCTCCTTCATCAAAGGCGCCCCCCCTCCCCCCCTGCCCTTGTCATCAGTGAGCAGGACGTGCTCAAACAGTTCTCCAGACTGAACCCGCGCAAGGCCCCCGGTCCGGACGGCGTGTCTCCCTCCACCCTGAGACACTGTGCGGATGAGCTGACTCCTGTCTTCACAGACATTTTTAACACCTCCCTTAAGCTATGCCACGTGCCGTCCTGCCTCAAATCCTCCACCATCATCCCTGTCCCCAAGAAGCCACGGATCACTGGACTTAATGACTACAGACCTGTAGCGCTCACCTCTGTAGTCATGAAGTCCTTTGAGCGCCTGGTCCTGCCCCACCTCAAGTCCATCACCACCCCTCTCCTGGACCCGCTGCAGTTTGCCTACCGAGCCAACAGGTCTGTAGACGACGCAGTCAACCTGGCCCTCCACTCCATCCTGCAGCACCTGGACTCCCCGGGAACCTACGCCAGGATCCTGTTTGTGGACTTCAGCTCCGCATTCAACACCATCCGCCCCGCTCTGCTCCGGGACAAGCTGTCCCTGCTCAACGTGCCTGACTCCCTCTGCAGGTGGATCACCGACTTCCTGACGGACCGGAGGCAGCATGTGCGGCTGGGAAAGACTGTCTCAGACTCTGCTAGCATCAGCACCGGATCACCCCAGGGCTGTGTACTTTCCCCCCTACTCTTCTCCCTTTATACCAACTCCTGCACCTCCAGCCACCAGTCTGTCAAGTTGATCAAGTTTGCGGACGACACCACCCTCATCGGGCTCATCTCCAACGGCGACGAGTCCGCCTACAGGAGACAGGTGGCCCAGCTGGCGTCCTGGTGCAACAACAACAACCTGCAGCTGAACGCTCTGAAGACAGTGGAGATGATTGTGGACTTCAGGAAAGTCACAACCCCTCTGCCCCCCCTCACCCTCACAGGCTCTCCCATCACCACTGCTGATTCCTTCCACCTCCTAGGCACCACCATCACCAGGGACCTCAAGTGGGAGCCGACCATCAGCTCCCTCATCAAAAAGGCCCAGCAGAGGATGTTCTTCCTGGGGCAGCTGAGGAAGCTCAAGCTACCCACCAAGATGTTAGTGCAGTTCTACACAGCCATCATCGAGTCCATCCTCACCACCTCCATAACCGTGTGGTACGCAGGAGCCACTGCCAGGGACAGACTAAGGCTGCAGCGCGTCGTGCGCACTGCTGAGAAGGTGATCGGCTGCAAGCTCCCATCTCTCCAGGATCTGTACATCTCCAGGACCCGGAGGCGTGCTGGCCGGATCATAGCCGATCCCTCACACCCTGGTCACGTACTGTTTGCCCCCCTCCCCTCAGGTAGAAGACTTCGGTCCATCCAGACTAAAACCTCCCGTCACATGAACAGCTTCTTCCCCTCTGCCATCAGACTGCTGAACACTAAGTGACTTATTGACTCTTGTGCACTATGTACAGCAGCTCAACCAGACTCATGTCAATCATCACTGTTTTCTTCCTGCATTACCGACTGCACTATATGGTTCTCCACATTATCTGCTGCTCGCTAATATATTTTAACTGCTGACCAGTATTACTCACTCTTATTCTACACTTTATTGCATGTATAGTTTATTTCTTTTATTTTATCATGTTTAATGTTGCAGCATTGCACCGAGACAAATTCCTAGTTTGTGTACTACATGAACAATGGCAATAAATCTGATTCTGATTCTGATTCTGATTCTGAGGCGTCTAGATCCTCTTTGGGCGCAGCACGCAACCCCAATAAAACCCAGGGAAGTTTATTTACTCAATTTGTATCCGTTAGTGAGGCTCTGAGGGCGGCCTTTAAAGATCTGTGAAAACGCTCGCATAACCCATTAGCCTGAGGGTGATAAGCGGTGGTGTGGTGAATTGTTGCCCCTAAGCTGCTGGCCATGGCTGACCAAAGCTCCGAGACAAATTGAGGCCCCCTATCGGACGTGATGTCCGATGGGACGCCGAAACGTGCCACCCAGTTTGTCAAAAAAACGCGAGCGACTTCCTCCGCTGTGGTTGACGCCAGAGGGACTGCCTCTGGCCAGCGCGTGGTGCGGTCTATCATTGTTAACAGGTGTGTGAAACCTTGGGAGGAAGGTAGTGGCCCCACGAGGTCGACATGAACGTGGTCGAACCTTCTAGCAGGGATTGGAAAAGGCTCCAGAGGGGCTTTTGTGTGTTTGTGTACTTTGGCGCGCTGACAAGAAATGCAAGTCTTTGCCCATTCTTTTACGTTTTTGCGCAGGCCAGGCCACACAAACTTTTCGGCGACCATTTTAACTGAAGCGCGCACACCTGGGTGCGCGAGGGAGTGAATCGAGTCGAAAATACGGCGGCGCCATGCAGCTGCAACTAACGGGCGAGGTCGGCCGGTTGAGATGTCGCATATTAGGGGGGGCACACCGTCGCGTAAACCCCTTTTCTCCAGCCTTAACCCTGTTGGTCCAGACAGGAGTGCGCGCACGTCCGCGTCACTACTTTGCTCCTCTGCCATGGCTGCATAATCTATCCCTGCGTGGATTGGTGCTGCGTATGTGTCCGCGTTGGCGAAGAGTCCCGCGGCTGAGGTAGTATAATCTGTCTCCTCGCGCTCTGGCGATGTCACAGCGTGAGAGAGGCAGTCTGCTACCACGTTAAGTTTGCCCGCCACTTGTCGAATGTCTGTGGTGAACTCTGAAATCGCAGCTAGCTGTCTTTGTTGCCTGCCTGACCACGGTTCGGAAATTTTAGCCATAGCAAAGGTGAGCGGTTTGTGGTCTACAAAAGCCGTAAAACGCCGCCCCTCTAACCAGAACTGGAAGTGGCGGATGGATAAATGGAGCGCTAGTAGCTCTCTGTCAAAAGTGCTGTATTTACACTCGGTTTGGTTTAGCGATTTGCTGAAGAATGCCAAAGGTTGCCAGATTCCGCCGACGTGGTGTTCTACAACTGCCCCTATGGCCAGGTCTGAAGCGTCTGTGGTTAGCGCAATGCGGGCCAAGGGATCGGGGTGAACCAACAATGTGGCATTAGCTAGGGCGCTTTTTACTTCCACGAAGGCGCGTTCGCGCTCCGGGGTCCATTCAACCGCGTTGGAAGGTTTTTGTTTTCTGAGCGCGTCATATAGGGGCTGCATGAGCTGAGCTGCGTGGGGGAGGAAGCGGTTGTAAAAATTAACCATGCCCAAAAATTCCTGCAGCGATTTGACCGTTTGTGGCTGTGGGAAACTTTTTACTGCGTGAACTTTGTCTGGAAGTGGGACTGCCCCCTTCGGAGAAACTCTGTGTCCTAAAAAATCAATTTGTGACACGCCGAATTTGCATTTGGCTGGATTGATATTTAACCCGTGCTCTTCTAGTCTCTGAAAAACCATAGTGAGATGCCGCTCGTGTTCTTCCTCAGACGAGCTGGCTACCAGCATATCGTCGAGGTAGACGAACACAAAAGGGAGGTCGCGTAATACTGCGTCCATCATCCACTGAAAGGTTTGAGCAGCGCCTTTGAGGCCAAAAGGCATCCGCAAAAATTCAAAAAGACCGAAGGGGGTTATTACAGCTGTTTTAGGAATGTCCTCTGCTCGAACTGGGACTTGATGATAACCGTGGACCATGTCTATTTTTGAAAAAATGCGCGCCCCCGCCAGATGTAGTGAAAAGTCTTGAATGTGAGGAATTGGGTAGCAGTCATGCGCTGTTGCATTGTTTAATCTGCGGTAATCGCCGCACGGCCTCCAAGAACCGTCGGATTTCGGGACCATGTGAAGTGGTGACGCCCAGGGGCTTTTCGAGCGTCTGATAATGCCTAATTTTTCAAGGGTGGTAAACTCGTCCCGAGCTATGGCGAGCTTGGTCGCGTCTAAGCGCCGAGCTTTGGCGAATACGGGTGGGCCCGTTGTGGGAATAAAGTGTTCGACCCTGTGTCTAGCCACTGTGGCTGAGAATTTGGGAATTGTGAGTGCTGGAAATTGGGTGAGGAGTTGATCAAACTTACCTCCTGCTGTGGTGACGCTAGCCTGCACGGGTGGTGGAGAAAGTCGAGCTGAGCAGGGAATAGAAGCAAAGGACAGTGCATTAACCAAGCGTCTGTTCGCTAGATCAACTAATAACCCATGTGCACACAAAAAATCTGCGCCCAACAAGTTAAAACTCACCGCCGCTACAACAAATGTCCATCTGTAGTTGCGGCCGTGGATGCAGAGGGGCAGGCTCTTTTCGCCAAAAGTGTCGATGATGAAGCCGTTGGCTGCCACCGCTCCATTGCCCCAGGGGCCCATGGCCCGGTCTGCTTGGGAGGGCATGACAAAACTTAGTTGAGCTCCCGTGTCGATAAGGAACCGCTTGCCGGTGTGTCCGTCCGTCACATATAAAAGCTTGCTTTTTTCGCCGAGAACTGCCGCTGTTAACGGCTCTCAGCTTCGGCGTTTTCCCGAAATCGTGAATTTGCAGGGGGGAACGTATTTGTAAGCCTTCTCGGCGAAGCGGTGGTGGTAATAACAAACGTCGCTCCGTCTGTTGCGTCCTGGCCGTGTCACTGTCACCGCGGGCTGATTCTGCTCGGTGATTTGTGGCTCCTCGTGGCTCCGGACATCAGCGTTGAGGTCTGTGGATGCTGCTGTGGGTGTCTGCTCCTTGCAGGCGTTGACGAGCCGTTGAGCTTCGTGAGCCAGCGTGCGGAAGTCTTGCTGGGTGCTGCATCGCATGTTGGCAAGCGTCCCTCTCATGTGTGGCGGCAGCGTACTGAGGAATATGAAATGGAAGAGGAAGTTGTCATTGTCCTCTTCTTTAAGTTGCAGCAAGTCCTCCATGAGGGCCTTGGGTCTGCCTCCTCTGTGGCCGTAGACCGCCAGGATCCTCTCGGCTCTCTCCTCGGCTGAGGGGACGTAATTTGCCACGATGGTCGCTTTCAGTTCTTTATATTTGTCCTGGGCCGGCGGCCGCTGGATTATGCTCCACGCACATCTCGAAGTGGCGGCGTCGAGTTTGGCGACGATGTGACAGAACTTTGTATCGTCAGCCGTGATGCCCGCAAGTGCAAACTGGGCTTCAGCTTGCTGAAACCACAAGGCGGGGTCTTCCTGCCAGAAGTCCGGCAGGTTGACGGTGACGGCGTTTGTGTGGACCGTCACTGATGTGTCCGCAGGGTGAGAGTGCCTTGCTTCGGCTCTCTCAGCGGCGCTGGTGCTCGGTTGAGCCCTCTCTATCACTTCTGCCATGGGGGAACGTCGTCCATCTGTTCCCCTGTCTGCATGGGCGCTGGCGTCTGCCTGGGTCGCCACAGATGAGTCGATTGCGGGGGAACGCCTCTGGTCTATTCTCGCGTCAGGGTCACCAGTGTAGAGGAGCTTGAAATAACGAGGCAATGTGATTCATAAACCAAAGTTTATTATCAGCTCCTCTAACAAGTCTCATCTAGGTGCAGCAGCAGAAGAAGAGAGCGAACACCTTCGGCTCTACGAACTTATACTCGCACATAACAAAAGACATGCATATCAAAAGCTGACATCCCTCATTATCTTAATCCCCCCATTGTCTTCGTACTCCTCCACCTGGCCCTGGGGGGTCAGGGCAACCCATCCGGTCTCCACCACAGCGCCTCGGATGCTCTTTGATCTTCACTGGCGGTTGAGACTCTTTGTCCTGTTCTGAGGTGTGAAGTCGCCTTACATATGTAATCACCAAACATTCTCACATGCTTAAACATATGTAGGTTATGGAATATATGATTCATATAGACGACACCTTTATTGTCATTCAACTGTACAACCAATCATGTACAGTAGAACGAGATTGTGTTTTACCTATCTACTGTGTTAATCACACACACACCCCAAGTGTAGAATAAGAGGGCTGCTGCCATGCAAGGCGCCACCACAAATTTCCCTCCTCCATTCCATTATTGCTGAGCACCAAGCTGGACGGCAGGAAGTTCCACTTTTATATGGTCTTCGGCATGACTCGGCTGGGATTTGAACCCCTGCCTCCCGGGTGTGGGGCGGATGCTTTACCAACTGAGCCACCACTCCGGTAATTTATGTAGATTGTGCAAGACTGGTCTTTGTATGAACTACTTAATTTTTTGTTTGCATGAAATACATTTTACAAGTAAAGTCAGTTAAAGAACTGAAGTAAAATCAACCTAATTTTGTGAATTTGCAAATAGTAAATTTAAATTGACCTTATTTGAAACATTAAGTTAATTTTACTTAAGGTGTCTACCTGTCTTCCCTAGAAAATGTTTTTCGTTTACAAAAAAGTAATTCTTACAAGGAGCAGTCTTGCGTAATCTACATAAAAGTCTTATGTAAAAAGTTGCCTTAATTTTTTAAAATAAATTGGGCAGAATATTTTTTATCAGTGGATAAGTGCACATTCATGGCAAATTTAAATAGACCACATGATCAACCACAGAATCACTGATGCTACTGCAGATATGACAGTGGACAAGACATGAGCAGCATATTTCTCACCAGCCGAACACTGACTTCTCATGGTATCCTATGAGGGGGTGAAGCATATAACATCTACAAAAGAAAAAAATGCCTGCTATAAATAAAGAGCGAGAAATATTGTAGTATTCTAGGGAAATGCAACCGCAAAGGCTGATGATAATGTTTAAGTTAAATTGTCAGTTACTGTGCTAAAGTTGCTTGGCTGAGGTGGGTTTTTTGTTGCAATTTTTATGTCAGCACCATCAGTGACCATGTTTATATGTACACAAATAAACCAGTTATGATTGGATTTCTGGATTTATCTGATTATTCAAGTGGTCATGTAAACAGAATAATCTGATAAAGGCCATGTAACCGGGGTCATTAACTCAAGTGGTTTACCCTTCAATAATCCATTTTTTAAGTGCATGTAAACACTTCAAAACTGATCACTGCCATTATCAGTTTATTCCCAGTAATCTGTTTATTGTGACCATGTAACCGGGGTCATTGTGAGTGCTGTTGCGCTTCCCTTTGTTGTGCTACTGAAAAGCGAGAATAAAGTTAGATGAAGATGGATGTTGGTTTAATCACTGAAGACTGTTGAACTTCATATTAAGAGTTATCCATTCTAAAATATAACCAGTACTACCCTGAAATTTCACAATCACTAGTCATAGAATTACTCATCCTGTCCTATAATTAACAGTCGCAGACTTTGACTTAAATGTGACCAGTGGAAATGCATCTTACTCAGAATACTTATCCATTTAGATTAGATCCACTTTTCCCCAGTGTTTTTAGTATTAATGGTTGTAATATTTTTATCTGTCCTTTATAAAGATCAAACACATGTCCAATAAAGGACACAGCATATACTGTACTGTATGATGACTTTGCTACTGCTTTCCTGCAGTGTCTGGTAACAGTTAAACTTCTTGAGCCACCAGATGAGGATGATGCTGTGAGTTTTCTCATTAAAATCATAGGCACAGGATGTCCTCTCAGAACTGTTAATTCATGTTATATTGAATATGATGGGGAAGGCATATCTGCAAGAGTCAAGTACACATCTGCAGATGAAGAGACTGTTGCTGGACTCAGGAAGACTTGAGATATCAAAAGACATCTCTACTCAATACACTTAAAGACACAGAGCTGGCAGAAGCCAAAATAAGAATGAAAGAAAAAGTTTGTGGATCTGGCTTTAGAAATTACAATAAATGCAAAATACTGAGAAAACTGGACCTGGAGAGACCCGGAGATCCAGAAACTGGAAAGCAATGTAACTGAATATGTCATTACACACTGAAACCATGTCTATAAAACTATGCATTAATCTTTTTTTTTTAAATTCCACTCCAGCTTAAGGTGACGAGGGACTAGAAATTAAAATAAATAAATAATATCCCCCCAAAAAACTTCAAAAGTGTGGTGTCCTCCCTTCTATATGACTGTCTATGCGGCTCTTGCACCCCAATGATGTGGCTCCCTACAATTAGATCACCAAATGATATGGAAATATTGAAAGTCATTTTAATTATTTTCTTTTTCAAATTACTGTGTATTGGATACATTTTTTTAATTGAAACACGTGCTTTTGTAAACTTATTTTAAATGTTTTACTATGTTCTCAACTAAAAAATATGCCACATCTGCTCAAACTTAATAGGGGCTCAAACAGCTAATTCTGTTTTAGTCAGCAAGCAGCAAAATGGCTCTTTGCTTGGCAAAGGTTGCAGACCCCTGAACTACCCAGTACACTATTTTGTAGAGCCACTGTAAGTGTAATCTGGAAAGATAATGATTGACATAATGCACGGCCCAGGAGACACACACGCAGGCTCAGGATAGATTTAACAGCTTTATTAGCAACAAGGAAGTGTGTGGCTGCGTGTCTGTGGAGTAAGAATGTATTGGTGGTGGCGTCTGCGTCAGGCACGGGGGCAGGAGGCCGTACAGCCGGACAACCCTGTGGGAGAGAGCAGAGGGAGAAGGGTAACGGGCACCACACCAATACAGGGAATAATGATGATAGCTGGCTTACTTGGTTATGACAGGTGGCTGGCGTCGACAAGGGCGAGGCCCGGGACACAGCAACCTGCGGTACCTGTGGCAGCAGCGTAGAGCCAACGGCGAGGTGAGGAAGTCCGCCGCCGGGAATGTCCACCTGTGCACAGGGGAAGGCTAGAGGAGAGAGGTAAGGGGAGCTTACCCAAGAAATCTTTACTAGTCGGTTGAGAGTCCGTAGTAGCAAAGGGGCCGAAGTTGAGAGACGGCTTCAGGCCGAAGCCCAGGGCAGAGTGGATTAAATACCTCACCGCTGACGAGGAGCAGGTGTGCGCGCGGCTGGCGCCGCTGATGAGCGGCAAGTCATAACAATGATTGGCTTTGATAGTAATAATAATGCATCAGATTTATATAGCACTTTTCATAGACACTTTACAATGGATACATTAGTCATTCACTCCACAGACAATGGTAGTGGTAAGCTACTACTGTAGCCACAGCTGCCCTGTGGCAGACTGATAGAAACATGGCTGCCAATCTGCGCCAACGGCCACTACCGAACATTTATACACATCTATGCCCAGTGTCATGGATACTGGAGGCAAGATGGGTAAAGCGTCTTGCCAAGGGACACAACGGCAGAATGTCTGGGGAGAGCAGGATTCAAACCTCCAAGCCTGCAGTTATTAGACAACCCACTCTCCCTCCTGAGCCGCTGCTCCCCACATTTCCCTTCTCCATTTCATTTTTGCTGAGCACCAAGCTGGACAGCAGGAAGTTCCGTTTTTATATGGTCTTTGGCATGATCTGGCTGGGACTTGAATCCCAACCTCCCGGTTGTGGGGCAGATGCTCTATCTCTAGGCCACAACACTGTCATATAAAATGCACTTGCACAGGAATGTCACCAGACATTCATTATGTCAATAACTGCAGTAGTATAGGCTGTGTGTCATCTCACCTCAGACAGTAAAAAAATTACTGTCTTTAATGCTGTGCCTGACAGTAATAATGACTACACATGGATGATTATAAAATGATTAAAAGAACAGTGGGCATACTTAAATGAATGACAATATATCTGCATTATTTTAATGCAAGATTTAAAAAAAAATAATCTCTGAGTTTCATTCAGCGCAGGATAATTAAAATGCTTCAACATACAGTATTTACAGCAGACCATTTAATGACAGTGAAAAGCAATGATTTCTTACAGGACTGAACCCTGCACTGACAGATTAGTCACTAGGATTAATCTTAGCCTGACTCTTAGCCTGCTTTGAACCAGGCTAGCTGCAGAGAATAAATTTCCAAAGCAACTTGACTGGGCTTAATTTATCCTACTTTTGTACAACCAAGTCAAGTAGAGATTAAGCCAAGATTACTTGAAAATCCTGGTTTAATCCCTTATCTTGGTTTTATGCAATACCCCTCAGGAAATGGCCCAGCTCTGTAGAGAAGGAAAATATTTATGCAATCACTTATTTTACATGTATATTATTATTATTATTATTATTATTATTTGCAATTAACTCTCTTTACTTTACATTCTGTTTTAACTTTTATAGTAAAGTGTTGTTGTTTTTTTTCTCCAAAAACCCCAAAAGCTTATTGACTAGGATTCTGTTTATAAAAGTGATAAAATAGGAGAACATCCAAGGAGTGGATATTTTTAAAGACACTGTACATGTTTCCTTAATCTGGGCTTTAACAAAAGAGAATCGGAGGCAAACTCAATATTTACTCGATGCATTTAGAGAGTCAACAATAGAGAATTGATGGGAAGTAGGATTTGAAAAAGACTAGTGACATAAAAGGTCCCCAGTCAATCTCAAATGAGGGACACTGCAATTATATGTTGTTTTGAACTCTCAAACCACCACGATTTCTGAAATGCCATGTTTAACTATCAGACAGTTTCAATCCATTTTCTAATTTCAAACAAGTGCTAAAGGAAATTATTTCTGTGTCCTCTGGACTGTTATAATTTTCTTCTCCATCAATCCTTCAAAAGTAAGATACAAAATTAGTTGCTTGTTCCCTTTTAAAATTGTGAAAGTGCCAATCAAAGACAAACCGCATGAATACCAATTTTTTAATTGAGAAAAATATATCAGTGTTGAGTTTTGTTCAGTGGATGTCAATCATCAGAATAATTTTTCATGTTTATTTGATGAAACGTTTCCTTTAGTATGTAGTGGGGTGTTCTAAATGATCCAAGCTGTCTTTAAAAAGGGAACAGGGACACATGCTGAGGTGGGCACCAGGCAGTAAGCATCAGCATGATGGTGACTTTGAGCCATCCATCCATCCATCCATCTTCTACCGCTTTTCCGGAGGTCCGGGTCGCGGAGGCAGCAGTTCAAGCAGAGAAGCCCAGACTTCCCTCTCCCCAGCCACCTGCTCCAGCTCTTCAGAGGGGATACCAAGGCGTTCCCAGACTAGCTGGGAGACATAGTCTCTCCACCGAGTCCTGGGTCTGCCCCGGGGTCTCCTCCCAGTGGGACGTGCCTGAAACACCTCAAGTGGGAGGCGTCCAGGAGGCATCCTAATCAGATGCCCATACCACCTCAACTGACTCCTTTCAATGTGGAGGAGCAGCGGTTCTACTCTGAGCCTCTCCCGGATGACTGAGCTCCTCACCCTATCTCTGAGGGTGAGTCCAGCAATCCTACGGAGAAAGCTCATTTCAGCCGCTTGTATCCGCGATCTCGTTCTTTCGGTCATTACCCAAAGCTCGTGACCATAGGTGAGAGTAGGATCGTAGATTGACTGGTAAATCGACAGCTTTGCCTTAGAACTAAGCTCCCTCTTCACCACAACAGACCGGTACAACGTCCGCATCACTGCAGATGCTGCTCCAATCCGTCTGTCGATCTCTCGCTCCATTTTCCCCTCACTCGTGAACAAGACCCCAAGATACTTAAACTCCTCCACTTGGGGCAGGAGCCTGTCCCCAACCCGGAGAGGACAATCCACCTTTTTCCGGCTGAGGACCATGGACTCGGACTTGGAGGTGCTGATTCTCATCCCAGCCGCTTCACACTCAGCGGCAAACCGTCCCAGCAAGAGCTGTAGGTCATTGCTGGATGAAGCCAACAGGACAACATCATCTGCAAACAACAGAGATGAGATCCTGTGGTCACCAAGCATGACACCCTCCATTCCCTGGCTGCGCCTAGAAATCCTGTCCATAAAAATTATGAACAGGACCGGTGACAAAGGGCAGCCCTGGCGGAGTCCAACTCTCACTGGGAATGACTCCGACCGAGTGTTGGCAATGCGAACTAAACTCTCACAACGGTCGTACAGAGACCGAATAGCTCGTAACAACAAGCCCGATACCCCATACTCCCGAAGCACCCCCCACAAAAATCCACGAGGGACGCGGTCAAATGCCTTCTCCAAGTCCACAAAACACATGTAAACTGGTTGGGCAAACTCCCACGAACCCTCAAGAATTCTCGAGAGGGTAAAGAGCTGGTCCGATGTGCCACGGCCAGGACGAAAACCACATTGCTCCTCCTGAATCCGAGGTTCGACCAACGGCCGGACTCTCCTCTCCAGTACCTTGGCATAGACCTTCCCAGGGAGGCTGAGGAGTGTGATCCCTCTAAAGTTGGAGCACACCCTCCGGTCCCCTTTTTTGAAGAGAGGAACCACCACCCCGGTTTGCCATGCCAAAGGCACTGCCCCCGACCTCCACGCAATGTTGCAGAGGCGTGTCAACCATGACAACCCAACAACATCCAGGGCCTTGAGGTACTCGGGGCGAATCTCGTCCACCCCCGGGGCCCGGCCACCAAGGAGATTTTTAACCACCTTGGCGACCTCAGCCCCTGTGATAGGCGAGTCATCCCCCTCGTCCCCAAACCCTGCTTCCTCTGTGGAAGGCGTATCAGTGGGATTGAGGAGATCCTCGAAGTATTCCTTCCACCGCCCGACGATATACCCAGTTGAAGTCAACAGTGTCCCATCCGCACCATACACAGTGTGGACGGGGAGCTGCTTTCCCCTCCTGAGCCGCCGAACAGTTTGCCAGAATCTCTTTGAAGCCGACCGAAAGTCTTGTTCCATGGCCTCACCGAACTCCTCCCATACCCGGGTTTTTGCTTCAGCAACCACCCGAGCTGCACTCCGCTTGGCCTGCCGGTACACCTCAGCTGCTTCGGGAGTCCCACAAGCCAACCAAGCTTGATAGGACTCCTTCTTCAGCTTAATGGCCCCCCTCACCACTGGTGTCCACCACTTGGTTCGGGGGTTGCCACCACGAGATGCACCGACCACCTTGCGGCCGCAGCTCTGGGCTGCCGCTTCAACAACAGAGGTGGAGAACATGGCCCATTCAGACTCCATGTCTCCAGACTCCCTCGGAATGTGGTTGAAGTTCTTCCGGAGGTGGGAGTTGAAGACCTCCCGGACAGGGGCCTCAGCCAGACGCTCCCAGCACACCCTCACTATACGTTTGGGTCTACCAGGTCTGAATGGCTTCCTCCCCTGCCATCGGATCCAACTCACCACCAGGTGGTGATCAGTTGACAGCTCTGCACCTCTCTTTACTCGGGTGTCCAAGACATACGGTCGCAGGTCTGATGATACGATAACAAAATCGATCATCGACCTGCGGCCTAGGGTGTCCTGGTGCCAGGTGCACATATGGACACCCTTATGCTTGAACATGGTGTTCGTTATAGACAGACTGTGGTTAGCACAGAAGTCCAATAACTGAACACCACTCGGGTTCAGATCGGGCAGGCCGTTCCTCCCAATCACCCCCCTCCAGGTTTCACTGTCGTTGCCCACGTGCGCATTGAAGTCCCCCAGTAGGACAATGGAGTCTCCAGGAGGAGCACCCTCCAGCACCCCAGTCACAGACTCCAAAAAGGGTGGGTACTCTGAAACATCATTTGGTGCATAGGCACAAATGATGGTCAGGACCCGTTTCCCAACCCGAAGGCGCAGGGAAGCAACCCTTTCGTCCACCGGGGAAAACTCCAATATAGAGGCAGCAAGGTGGGGCGATACAAGAATACCTACCCCTGCTCGTCGCCTCTCGCCCGGGGCAACTCCAGAAAAGGCCAAGCTCCAGCCCCTCTCCAGGAGACTGGTTCCGGAACCGGAGCTGTGTGTTGAGGTGAGGCCGACTATATCTAGCCGGTATCGCTCAATCTCGTACACCAGCTCAGGCTCCTTCCCCACCAGAGAGGTGACATTCCACGTACCAAAAGCCAGTTTAGAAAGCTTGGGATCAGTCCGCCAAGGTCTCCGCCTTTGACTGCCACCTAATCCACATAGCACCGGACTTCCATGATCCCTCCTGCAGGTGGTGAACCTACTGGAAGGCGGACCCATGTAACTCCTTCGGGCTGAGCCCGGCCGGGTCCCATGGGTGGAAACCCGGCCACCAGACGCTAGCCTTCGAGCCCCTCCCCCAGGCCAGACGAAGAACGATCCAACAGACTCTCATGATAAATTGACTTTGAGCCTGTGGCCAAAAATGCATCTGATCTGGCATCATAAAGTGTGACACTGTTTAAAAACAAGAAAAAAGTAGTTTTTAATTTCAGTATTTACCTTTTAAGCAGTTTTATTGTTTCCAAAATGTTGCAACAGATAATTACATATTGTCACCTTTATCCCAACCAATAAAGGCCTCCCATAACCCAACGCTATGTAATAAACTTTAAAAACATTTAGGCCTCTTACCATGATGGTGAGTATGTCCTTGTGTGCCCCTGTGTCTGAAATGAGCAACATGGACCTGCATGTTTTTGAAATGGGCTGCTTAGATAGTGATTGATAATAATGTGCCACTGAATTTAGATGTGGTTTTTGTTGGTCAAAATCAGTGTCATTGTTGCTGCTGTACACCAGTGCCTAGCTGCACCCCTTCTGAAAAATCCCACTCCTAAGAGCTCAACACATGCATTTGTTGCATTGCATTTGTTGCATTGCATTTAAGTCATTTGTTATTTGGATGACAGGGGTTCAAAGCATGAAAATGGGCATCACAGATTACAAAAACCACTGGCGGAAGGAGCAAAGTGCAATGCAAATTTGTGCTTTAAGATCTTTGCAATTGGGCCCTTAAGTTAAAAAAACAGGCTTCTCCAAAAAACAGTTACATCCTGGATATTCCCATTTAAAAAGTTCACAAATCCTTACAGATTTTTTTTTTTAGTTGGGACGGACTACTTTCTAGAACCAGAGCCAATCACATTTCGACCCCCCTGCATTGCCAGATAAGAGACTGGCAAACATAGAAAATATGATGTACTGCAGTCATCAAGACAAGCAAAGAGAAAAGGTCCAGAGATGATTTCTTCCTGACCTTAAAACTTTTCATTGTCTGTCTCCATCAGTGTGTGAATGTGTGTGTGAATGGGTGGATAACAGGATCTGTAAAGTGCTTTGGTCATCTAGAGATGAGAAAAAAGCGCTATGTAAGTGTATGCCATTTGTTAGATATGGAAATGGCTGGTGCTAGTAAGATGGCGGCTGGGTTGGACGTGGGTTAGACCGGGGTGGCTAACTACCGGTTTCCGGTAGTGACGCCACTCGGGGTATAAAGGAGGTGGGCGGAAGAGGCTCTGCCTCTTTCGTCATGGGAGCCACCTGGCATGCAGGCGAATGCCGTAAGCCTTTTGTACATAGTTGATATCCTGTATTAAAGCCCTGTTAACTGAGTCATTGTTATCTCGTTATTGCTTATAATTATGGACACAACATTTGGCGATGAGGTAAAAGCGGTAATGGAGCGTTCCATTGCCAGCTTTTGGCTGTTTTTGGAGGCCCGGGCGAGGCGCCCGGGCCGTGACCTCGTTGGTTTGCTGCCTTTACCAACTATCTCGTGGTCTTAAACCTGGGTGAGATGGAGAAGCTCCGAGCGAGAGCTGTGTTGGTCCATAATTTGAGAATGGAAGGGCTGAGGATCCAAGAGAACCTTGAAGGTGTTGATAGCTTCGATGAGGTGGTGAAGCTAATGGCGCGTTACTTTAGAGTGCCGGAAAACGTCACGGTTAGACACATTCAGTTTCGACAGCGCTGCCAGCGGTCGGGAAAGCCAGTTAGAAGATTCTTGGTGGACCTCCGTGAGCTGGCGAGGGAATGCAGGTTTGGACCCCTGGAGGACAAGATGATTCGGGACCAGCTGGCAGAGCACATCCACTGCCCGGCTGCCCGGTCCAGGTTGTTAACACACCCAATGGAGTTGACGTTAGCAGCGGCTATCGAGCTTGCCCAACAGTTCGAGGTGGCAGAGACCATCACGAGAGGCCTTACTGAAGGGGTTTCTCTGGACGGGGGTGAGTCTCGCACTGAGGCACTGATCCTGGACCCTTGTTATGGCGAATGCAGATAGGATAATTTTGCCTCTGTGGTCAAAATAAGGTCCACCCCAGGTACGCCAAAATGTTATGAATGTGGGTCCACTGAGCACCGCTATAAGTCCAGGGTGTGCCCGGCAAAAGGAAAACGTTGTGGCAAGTGCGGTGTGTTGAACCATTTTGCCAGGATGTGCGCTAACTTCGTATGCAGGAGTCGTAGGGGTGAACCAAGTGTTGCGCAGAAGACTCTGACAATCATGCATACCCTCTCCCCGGAGACAATGGGGAGGATCGGTTGCACTGTCACGCTAGATGGTGTCGGGGTTCCGCTGTTTGTGGCCACTGGAGTGGTTATTTCCGTCCTGAACCTGACGACCATGCAGAGACTGTTTCCCCACTGACAGATTAGGAGGCAATACAGAGAGTATTTTGGATATGGATGGAACTGGTTGACCATTTTTGGCTATGTGGAAATGGAGGCCTGATATAAGGAGAGTGTGGCACCCAGAGTCCGCATCAATGTTTCAGCGTCCGGAGTGAATGTTATGGGATGTAACCTGTTTTACAGCCTTGGGTTCTCCATATCTAACGTGTCGGGTGAAGAATGGTCCGGATGTGGACTTTGGGGCCAGCCTGTTCCAGTGGTGGAGGGTGCTGAGGTGTGGGATTCAGACTGGCTGGACAGAGTTTTAGAGGGAGAGCACATTCTGCGCCACGCGTAGCCGTCTTGGGATGGACCCGATGCCGTCATGCAGGCTGCCCTGGATGAGAGTGCCGGACAGCACACCAGGGCCCCTGATGAGGCTTATAAGGATGAGGTGCCCACGCCAGGAGAAAAAGGGGCGAGACCGCGGAGCGTGGTGGTAGTAAAGCGCTCCCAGCGACGGCCTGCCAAGAGGAGACCGAAACGAGCCCGCGAGCTGGAGAGATCAGTGACGGAGGCCTGTCGCAGGAATGGTGATCCGGATAAGAGGAAGAGGGCTCCCTCAATGACCAAGGTTGATGCTCGAGTACGATGGGATCACAGTCCACGCGAGCAGTGGGACGACCAGAGGTGGTTCCAGGTGGAGCCCGACTGGATGGAGGCACACCGGCGTAGGTCCATCTAAATCTGGAGACATCCGAGGAATCTGCGGCTACCAGTGACGGAGAGGAGACGGCGCAGCAGGAGCCCTGAGGTTAAGAGATCCATCCGAGGACTGAAGGCTTTTGTGTGTGTCTGTTACACTACCGGTACACTACCGTTCAAAAGTTTGGGGTCACCCAGACAATTATTTTGTGTTTTCCATGAAAAGTCACACTTATTTATCACCATGAGTTGTAAAATTAATAGAAAATATAGTCAAGACATTGGCAAGGTTAGAAATAATGATTTGTATTTGAAATAATAATTTTTTCCTTCAAACTTTGCTTTCGTCAAAGAATCCTCCATTTGCAGCAATTACAGCATTGCAGATCTAACATGATTGCACAAGGGTTTTCTAATCATCCATTAGCCTTCTGACGCAATGAGCAAACACATTGTACCATTAGAACACTGGAATGATGGGGAGAGACGCGGGCAGTGAAGATGGCTGCTTAGGTGAGGAGCACCGCAGTGCAGACAGCCTTTTTTATTTTTCTTCTACAAGGGCGTTTTTCTCTTGTTTCCTCAGCTGAAATTACTATTATTAATACACTTTACATCGAGACTGGATTTGTGGAGAACAGGATTAGTATGCCAACGCAACAGCAGAAAATTAATCTTCGCCCCAAAGCCGGTGCTAGCAAGGAAAATCTGGCTAGAGCTGGTGATACCACATCGAGCCCTCCTCCCTCTCCGCCACCTTCAACAGGTGCAGGTGTTGCCAAAGACCAAATGGCGGAGGACATCTCTAAGATCTTTGAACTGTTGAAGGAAATATCGGAGAGGCAAGACGCCAAACTCAACTCTATTGAGGCGTCAATGAGGGCGGTGGACACCAAGCTAACAGAGTTAGCTACCCGGCTGGGAGATGTGGAGTCTCGCATCACTTTTCTTGAGGATGCTAATACAGCTCTGGATGCTAATCCCCCCGCAACCCAGACACAGGTAGAAGATTTACTTTTGAAGCTGGACGATTTAGAAAATAGATCACGCCGAAACAATCTACGCTTTGTCGGCTTTCCAGAAAATTGTGAAAAATCAGATGCCCTTACCTTCATGCGCAAAGCTATCCCACATCTGCTGAAAATGGAGCTCCCTGGAGGGCTGGAAATTGACCGTGCGCATCGGAGCCTCGCTGGACGCAGACCTGACGGGCAGCCGCCCAGGGCTATCCTGATTCGACTTCTGCGCTTCCAGGATAGGGAGCGTATTGTGGAGGCAGCGCGCAGGATGGGAAAGCTGGATTGGAATGGTCATCACATCATGATTTTCCCGGATTATTCCAGACGAGTATCCGAGATGAGAGCGGCGTTCAAGCAGTGTAAACACCTGCTGCACCAGAAGAAGATTGCATTCTCTCTCAGGTACCCTGCAGTTCTCGTTGTGAAGTTGGCAAGTGGTAAACAGGAGTTCACTGACCCTAAAAAAGCATTGAACCTGATTCTTTCACTACCGTGAGACATTGATGAACAATGGTATGAATATATGCTATATGTTTATTTGTTATATATTTTTGACTGAGGATTTGATGCAGTATTAATGTAAGGTTCCTTTTTTTTTGCCCACGCTTTATTGTTTATAGGCATGAGGCTGCTGCGATGTTGCGGCTCTCCCTAAGTTTATTGCACTGTTCACAGTCACGGTCCTAGAGTTTTTTATTTTCTTTTTTTTGGTTGGTGCGGTTTTTGTGCACCGATGGGTGACATTGGTTTCAGGTCACCGATTATGTTACTTTATGATTATGTGGTTTTCGGGTTTTGTTTTGTTTTTTGTTTTGTTTTTTGTTTTTTTGTATTTTTAATTTTTATTGTGTTTGTCTTTTGCCCAGTGAGGGGGTTTTTGGCGGAGAATTGCTGGATATTTTGGATGGTAATATGTACCGTTTATGATGTCGGCTAATTGTCAGAGCTTTCTTAACCTCATTACTTGGAATGTTAAAGGCCTTAACCACCCAATTAAGAGGAAAAAAAAATTGGCGTTTATTAAATCAAAAAAAGTGGATGTAGCGTTGCTTCAAGAGACCCACCTCACTAAAACAGAATCTAAAAAACTCTGTCGGGATTGGGTGGGCCATGGGTTTGCGTCTTGTGGTAATAGCCAGAGCAGGGGGGTAGCAATCCTTATTCATAAACATTTGCAGTTCAAGTGTCTAAAAGAGGTTAGTGATGATGATGGACGACTCCTTATAATTCTTATAGAAATTCAGGGCCATAGGATGATACTCGCTAATGTTTATGCACCAAATATAGTTGATTGTGCATTTTTTGCACAATTGGAACACGAATTAAGCGAAATGGGTAATTATCCCATTTTAGTAGGCGGGGATTTTAATCAGGTCATGGACAACATTTTAGATCGGAGCACCCCCTCACAGCGTTCATCTAAATCTGGCTCTATATTGAAAGACATGTGCAATGCAATTGGTTTGGTAGATGTTTGGCGGCTTTTTAATCCGTCCACAAGGGATTACACTTTTTATTCCACTGTTCATAATGTGTTTTCCAGGATTGATTATTTTTTAATGTCAAAATTTTCTGTTTCTTCTGTAAATTCGAGCTTCATTGGTAGCATAATACTATCAGATCATGCCCCTCTTTTTCTACATATGATCCCGCCTTGTCAGTTGAAAAAAAATTCTAGATGGAGGCTTAATTCAAGCTTCCTTTTTAATCCAGATTTTGTGTCCTCTTTGAAAGCAGAGATCTCCTTATATCTTGAGACAAACTGGGATTCTGCTCCCTCTGCCAGGGTTGCTTGGGAGGCCTTTAAGGCATTTATTAGGGGACATATTATTCAATATGCATCTTTTAAAAAGAAAACTAACATTGCTAAACAGATTGATTTGGAGAGGAGAATAGCTATATTAGAGACTTCATTCAAACAGGACACAAATTTAGTAAATTTGTCATCCCTTCTGAAGCTTAAGTATGAGCTGAATTCAATTCTAACACAAAAAGTTGAATTTTCCCTATTTCGTCTTAGGCACAAACAGTTTGAGGAGGGGGATAAAGCTGGCAAAATGCTGGCTAGATATATTAAAATGAAAGAAGCTCAGTGTACTATATCTGCTATTAGGACACAGGATGGTACTCTGGTGTCAGACTTAAATGAAATTAATGGTGCTTTCAGAGAATTTTACACCTTGCTTTATTCTTCTGAAATGGAGGCTGGATCTCAAGAGATCTATGCATTTTTATCATCCCTATCTTTGCCCTCCCTAACGAAGGAACAAATAGACTTACTTGACGCCCCAATTACTAAAGAGGAAATTGTGAAAGTGATTAAGAGCCTCCCGACTGGAAAGGCACCGGGCCCTGATGGATTCACTGCGGAATTTTACAAAGCCTGTGTTGATGAGCTTTCTCCTTTACTTTTAGAAATGTTTGCGGAATCTTTTGAACAAGGCCGTTTGCCCCCTTCTTTAACAGAGGCTTTCATTTCGCTTATTTTAAAAAGCAATAAAGATCCGTTAGAATGTAAGAATTATAGACCAATTAGTCTTATAAACTGTGACTGTAAAATTCTCTCCATAATTTTGGCATTAAGATTAGATAAAGTAATGATATCTCTTATAAATCCTGATCAGGTGGGTTTTATTCGTTCCAGGGGTGCGGCAGACAATATTAGGTGATTTATTGATATCATATGGTTAGTTCAAAATGATCCCTCACTTGCACACCTCTCTCCAGTGGCAGCCCTCTCCCTGGATGCTGAAAAAGCATTTGACAGGGTTGAGTGGCAGTATCTCTTTGCAACTCTGGAGACTTTTGGTTTTGGTTCAAAGTTTCTTTCTTGGATTAAATTACTATATAATGAACCTAGAGCTTCAGTGATATCAAATCGAGTTACATCACAGTCTTTTAGACTTTGTAGGGGTACGCGCCAGGGCTCCCCTTTAAGTCCCTTGCTTTTTGCTTTGGCATTAGAACCATTAGCTGTTGCTATCCGCAAAGACGGCAATTTTCCAGGTATTCAGGTCCATGGCAGTACCCATAAGATAATGTTGTATGCTGATGATGCATTGGTACTGATTACACAACCTCAAAAATCAATTCCAGCTCTTCTTAAAATTATTAACCAATTTTCACGTTTGTCTGGTTATAGAGTTAACTGGATAAAATCAGAATTTCTCCCTCTAACATCTTATTGCCCTAAAACACTGTTTACATTTGGTCAAAATATAGGCTTCTCTTGGCCAAAATTAGGAATTAAATATCTTGGCATCCTGTTTCCTCACATTTTATCAGATCTGATTCAGATTAATTTTGAACCCTTGCTTGAAAAATTTAAAATAGACATAGAAAGGTGGTCACCTCTTTTTTTGTCTCTCTGGGGCAAGGTCAATGTTATTAAGATGATTTGTGCACCCCGATTTAATTACCTTCTGCAATCTCTTCCTCTTAGGATCCCAGTTGGTTATTTTCGACAATTTGATAGGTTGTGCAATAAGTTTTTATGGAATGGTAAGCGCCCTAGATTAAAGTTGAAAAGATTGCAGAAGTCTACAGATTCAGGAGGTTTGGGGGTCCCAAATTTGGTTTTATATCATTACGCTTTTAGTCTTAGACATTTGATTCATTGGGCTCTCCCCCCTGAGAGAGCTCCCCCTTGGTTTTATTTGGAGAGTTATTTGAGCAGCCCTCTTCCCTTAGTACATCTAATCACAATTAAACTGTCTTCTGAATTTCAGTCGCATCCTATTATATCCTTTTTACAAGACGTTTGGAAGAGAGTTGCTTCTATACTAGAGTTTAGCTCTCATCTTCATTCTATGGCTTCTATTTGGCTTAACCCAAGTCTCCATATTGGAAAATCCCCATTTATGTGGAAAATCTGGGTGAAAAAGGACATCTTGATGTTAAAAGATCTATATGAAGGGGGAGCTCTCAAATCATTTGATGTTCTACGGGCACAGTATGGACTACCACAGAATCAGTTTTGGAAATATTTACAACTTCGACATCTGCTGTGTCAAGTCTTTGGATCTACAACTACCCCTCCTCCTGATGTAGATTGGCTTACCCAGGCTTTGAGTTCCTGTGGCAAAAGATCTAAGGCCTCAAATTTCTATTTAATGCTCCTTAAGAGCTCAAATAAAGATTCTACATTCCTTAAACACGTATGGGAAAAAGATCTGAATTCACAATTTACTGATGTTGAATGGGCAAATATTTTAAAGAATGGGAAGAAAATGTCTAGGGAATTGAAAACCAGACTTGTTCAATTTAAAATTTTGAATCGATTTTACTGGACACCTCGTAAAATGTTGAGAGCAAATCTCATTCACTCTCCAAGCTGCTGGAGATGTCTACAGGGGGAGGGGACATTAATCCATATGATCTGGAGTTGTCCGGTAATACAGGACTTTTGGTTGCAGATCCATAGACATATTATGACAATTGTTAAGCAAGAAGTGTCATTTACTCAGAGACTTTTTGTCCTTGGGGATCCATCAATGATTCAAGACCCAATCTCTGATGCCGAGTGGATTCAGACTGCTTTGATGCTGGGCCGAAAGTTGATCACTTTTTACTGGAAATCTTCCTCTGCCCCACCCGTAGCTCAATGGCTCAGGGAGTTGGGCAAGCTTGCTGCACTAGAACGCCTTTCATATAAGCTTCTGGACAGGATGGACAGCTTCTATAATAAGTGGGGATCCTATCTTACCTTTATAGGTGTAGTAGATTAAGCTAATCATTTTAAGAGTATTAGGGAGGAAATGGAATGTTTTATCCTCTCACTGGGTATACTTGTTTTTTTTTGTTTGTTTTGTTTTTGTTTTTTTTGTGTGTGTTTGTTTCTGTTTTATTTTCTAAATTGAAAACCCAATAAAATTCAAATTACAAAAAAAAAGAACACTGGAATGATAGTTGCTGGAAATGGGCCTCTATACACCTATGTAGATATTGCACCAAAAACCAGACATTTGCAGCTAGAATAGTCATTTACCACATTAGAAATGTATAGAGTGTATTTCTGATTAGTTTAAAGTTATCTTCATTGAAAAAAGTCTTTTTCTTTCAAAAATAAGGAAATTGACCCCAAACTTTTGAACGGTAGTGTATGTTGAAATGTTTTGTTGTTAACCTGATTTGAGTGTTTACATGATAATTTTAATAGCCAGAGGGGTGGTGGCTTGACAGTTGATAACAATATATGGTATACTTGAGCCCGCCATGGTTTGTTTGGATAAATTTTATTGAATGCCCTGTATAGTTTTATGCCATAAATGCCCTTTGTGGGGTGGGTGTTGGGGTGGGGGCTGCCAAAAGCACATTTTGTATACTGTGATTTTTATGTGTGGTGTTTGTACATTGTTGTTCATGGGGTTATTTTGGAGTTAGAAACACGGCTTTGTTTTATTTTACTGGACTGTTCTTTCTCTAGCGGCAGAATAACCCGCCCAGCTGTGTAGGGGGCGCTGGTAGTCTACCCCCCCCCCCCCCAGCCTCTGTTGTGTGAATGGATCGGAGTTTGTTTATTTTTGTACATATTTTCTTCCCCTTTTAGAGTGTGAGTCGGGAGACAAATTAGGGTGGGTTGTTTGTGTGCTTGACATTTTTTTAAAGGGGGGGAGAAATGATAGATCTGGAAATGACATGGTTGTTGACCCAGTGAACAGACTCGGACACTGCAATAGATACAATTATATTTATTAACAATAATTTGTGAATGTGAGTGTGTGGATGTGTGATCTCGCAGCAGCTGGGGGAGAGCAGAACGCCATACGACCTGGCAACCCTATGGACAAACAGAGGCAGGACAGTTAGTGGCAACACAGATGGAGATGTTCAGTTTAATCCGGGGCTTACTGTTTGCAGAGATATAATGATGCTCAGGTTCAACTCGGCGGCTACGGCCAGGAGGACAGCGTCCACTGATCCGGCTGCTGCTTGTAGAAGGTGTAACCGTGTCTGGTGAGGATGTGTAGCCTCGGTCCGCCGCCAGGGAGGAGAGAGGTCCTCTGCCACGGAGCTCCGCCTGTGCACAGGGGACTGAGAGTGGATTAGGGTGATTGAGCGGTGGCTTACTTGGGTTATGGAGGCCTTCTTCCTGACGCTGGCTGGCAGAAGATAGGAAGCAGGGACAAAGGCAGGCTGAGGCTAGGAACTCTGGAACCACAAAGAAGGCGTGAGTTGGTCTCATGGAGAATGACAGACGATTCCGCACGGATCCCAGGGCAGCGTGGTTTAAATAGTGCAGGCCGTGATGAGGAACAGGTGTGTGCGCAGCTGAGGAGATTAAGCAGCCAGAGCAGACCATTACAGTACTCCCCTCCTATGAGACGCATCTCGGCGGTCGATCCAACCTACCTGGGTGCGCCTGATGGAAGTCCCTGATGAGATCTTTATCCAACATGAAGGAGGGAGGCACCCAGGACCTCCATTCTGGCCCATAGCCCTCCCAGTCCACCAGATATTGTAGGCTGCGACCCCGGCTGCGGACGTCCAGGATGGTATTGACCTTCCACGCCAGGTTGCCGTCGATCACAATCGGCGGAGGTGGAGACCTGGGAGGGGGACACAGAGGGCTGGAACAGAAGGGTTTAACCTGAGGCAACTTGGAAAGTAGGGCAGATACGGAGGGAGGGGGGAGGGCTAGGCGCACAGAAACAGGGTTGATGATGCGCGTGATGGCAAATGGCCCAATAAACCGCTGGGACATCTTCTTAGCCTCTGCCTTCAGATTAATGTGTTTTGTGGATAACCATACCTGCTGACCCACCCGGTAGGGAGCGACTGACGTCCTGCGACTGTTGACAACCGTGGAGTTGCGCCCTGCCATGCACCATAGCAAGGTCCTGGTAGCTCTCCACAGCCGGTGGCAGCGCCTCAGGTGAGTTTGGACAGACGAGAGATGAATTGAGGTCCTCGGTTGGAGACGATGTCTAGAGGAATTCCGTGTAACCTCACCACGTGTTGGACAAGCAGGTCCACCTTCTCCTTCGCCGTAGGCAGCCCTTTCAGGGGAACGAAGTGGTCGGCTTTGAAGAACCTATCCACCATGGTGAGGATTACCGTATGATGGCTAGAGGGAGGAAGACCGGTGACAAAGTCCAACGCCACATGGGACCAGGGCCTGTCGGGCATAAGGAGGGGGTGGAGCAGACCGGCTGGAGAAGAGGATGACGTCTTGCCCGCAGCGCACTGGGGGCAGGCGCGGATATACTCTCCGACGTCCTTCTGGAGTGATGGCCACCAAAACATCCTCTGTAATAGCACCACCGTGCGAGCCCTCCCGGGGTGGCACGAGAACCCGTCCAGACCACAAACGGCTGGGAGGCCCCCTCCAACCAATGGCGCCATTCCACCAGCGCAAGTTTGACCACTAGGAGCTTTCTGTCGCCAATGTCATAGTTACACTCAGCTGGAGACAGCCGCCGGGAGAAGAACGCATAGGGCTGAATCTTGCCATCCGTCGGGGAATGCTGGGATAGGACGGCTCTGATCCCCGAGTCCAAGGCATCCACCTCCACCAGTCACTGGAGTACGGGATCCACCTGAGCCAGAATGGGAGAGGCCGAGAACTGTCCTTTAAGATCAGCAAAGGCTGTAGCTGCCTCCTCAGTCCACCCAAAGGGTACCTTCGAGGAAGTAAGACGGGTCAGGGGGAGAGCGGAGATGCTATAATTCTTGATGAAGCAGCGGTAGAAATTGGCAAACCCCAAAAACTGCTGGAATTGTTTCCTGGAAGAGGGAGTGGGCCAATCTACCACCGCTCTTACTTTACTGGGGTCTGGGAAAATCTCCTTGTGGGAGATGATAAAGCCCAGGAAGGATGTCTTGGATGCGTGGAATTCGCACTTCTCGGCTTTGACAAATAATTTGTTTTCCAGGAGTCACTGCAACACTCGCCTCGCATGCACCCGATGCTCATCCAAGGACTGCGAAAAAATGAGAATGTTGTCCAGATAGACAAAAACAAAGACACCCAGAAAATCCCTCAGCACATCATTGATCAACCACTGGAATACAGCAGGGGTGTTGGTCAGCCCGAACGGCATGACAAGATACTCAAAGTGACTGCTGGGGGTCCGGAACCCCGTCTTCCATTCATCACCTTCCCGGATCCAGACCAGATGGTAGGTGTTCTGTAGATCCAACTTGGTGAACCAGGAATCCCCCTGGAGGGAATCAAATGCCGAGTTAACAAGAGGCAGGGTGTATTTGTCCTTGATAGTGATGTTGTTCAATTCTCTGAAGTCAATGCACAGCCTCAGCAAACCGTCCTTCTTTCCCACGAAAAAAACCCTGCCCCCACCACTGAGGATGACGGCCGAATTATGCCGGAGTTTAATGACTCTTTAATATAAGCCTCCATGGCTTCCCGCTCCGGAGGTGACAGGCTGTATAAACGACTCGACGGCAGCGGAGCTCCGGCACAGAGGTTAATGGCGCAGTCATATGGGCGGTGAGGGGGGAGGGAAAGTGCCTGGGTCTTGCTGAAAACGGCCCCAAGGTCGTGATACTCCGGGGGAATCTTGGACAGATCGGGGGGAGGAGTGGTGGGGGCAGTCAGGGGCATGGACGGTGAGCGAGCAGCTGATTGAAGACAGGCACCGAGACAGAACAAACTCCACGATGACACCCTCCCAGAGCGCCAGTCAATGGAGGGATTATGAAGCCGTAACCAGGGATACCCAAGAATAACCGGGGAGGAGGAAACCGGTAACACAAAGAACTTCAGTTCCTCCCGATGATTACCAGATATAATGACAGCCACTGGGAGGGTCTGCTGGGAAACAGTGGTGAGGGGGGCTTTGGACAGAGCGATGAGCTTAAATGGAATTTTGAGCGATTGACAGGGGAGACCCAGCCGGGTTGCCAGTTCCCCCGAGATGAAGTTCTGCTCTGCCCCCGAATCAATCAGTGCGTGTGTCCCTATTTCAGTCTGTTTATGAAAGAATCGAATAGGGAGAAGTAACCTGGATAGGGGGTTAGATTGAGATGAGTCTGTGAGTCCCCCTTCTGCGACGCACGGACTCCCCCTTTTGGCCGTACAGGACATGACACTACCTCATGCTCCTCGCTCCCACAGTAAAGACACAACCCCAGCTCACGGCGGCGCTGTTTTTCCGCCGGAGGTAATTTGGACTGTCCCACTACCACTGGTTCTGGGGGCTCCGGGGAATCAGAGGGAGGTAGGGACAATAGGGAAGGCTGAAGGGAGTGGCAATATTGGGCACCCGAGCGACTGGAAGACCTACGTTCTGCTGTCCGCTCCCTTAATCTGTTATCAAGACTGATAGCTAGGGAGATTAACCCAGTAAGCCTACTTGGTTTCTCTAGGCGAGCCAACTCGTCCCGCAGGCTAGGGCTTAATGAAAATGCTGCAGAGCGAGGCATCTTCCCACCCCACCTCTGTGGCCACCACCCGGAAGTTGACAGCGTAGTCTGCCACTGACTGAGTTCCCTGCCTAAGATTAAGCAGCCGGGAGGTAAGCACACTATCACGGCCAGAGTGGTCAAATACCTCCTTGAATTCACAGACAAATTGACTATAAGTCATGTTAGCATAGTTTCCCCTAGCCATGATGGCATAAGCCCAAGCTAGCGCTCGGCCCTCTAACAGATTAATAATATAGCCAATCTGGCAGTGGTCTGTGGAGAAGTCCCTGGGGCACCCCCTGAAACACTATCTCACACTGCATAATAAATCCCCGAGCCTCCCCTAATTTACTACTGAAACGGGTGGGAATCGGGATGGGAGTTAGCCGTGAAGAAGAACTCTGCCTGGGTGGGGAGCTAGCGGGAGCCAAGGAGCTACTAGGGGCCGAAGGAGCCAGAGGAAACGTCTGCGGGCCTGTCAGACGATCCAACCAGTCAGTTAAACGGGCTAATTGTGTCAAAATGATCTGCTGTTGATAAGCTAACTGATCTACTCGGGTCTCGAGGTTGTTAACCTTGCACGTTAGCGTGCTGTCAGCTGGGTCATTGTGGTGGAGTCGTACTGACATGGTTGTTGACCCAGTGAACAGACTCGGACACCGAAATAGATACAATTATATTTATTAACAATAATTTGTGAATGTGAGTGTGTGGATGTGTGATCTCACAGCAGCTGGGGGAGAGCAGAACGCCGTACGACCTGGCAACCCTATGGACAAACAGAGGCAGGACAGTTAGTGGCAACACAGGTGGAGATGTGCAGTTTAATCCGGGGCTTACTGTTTGCAGAGATGTAATGACGCTCAGGTTCAACTCGGCGGCTACGGCCAGGAGGACAGCGTCCGCTGATCCGGCTGCTGCTTGTAGAAGGTGTAACCGTGTCTGGAACCATGAAGAATGCGTGAGTTGGTCTCATGGAGAATGACAGACGACTCCGCACGGATCCCAGGGCAGCGTGGTTTAAATAGCGCAGGCCGTGATGAGGAACAGGTGTGTGCTCAGCTGAGGAGATTAAACAGCCAGAGCAGACTATTACAGGAAACGGCTGGTACTAGTAAGATCAGAATCAGAATCAGAATCAGGTTTATTGCCATTGTTCATGTAGTACACAAACTAGGAATTTGTCTCGGTACAATGCTGCAACATTAAACATGATAAGATAAGAGAAATAAACTATACATGTAATAAAGTGTAGGATAAGATTAAGTGATACTGGTCAACAGTTAAAATATATATTAGCCAGCAGCAGATACTGTGGAGAACTATATAGTGCAGTCGGTAATGCAGGAAGAAAACAGTGATGATTGACATGAGTCTGGTTGAGCTGCTGTACATGGTGCACGAGAGTCACTTAGTGTTCAGCAGTCTAATGGCAGAGGGGAAGAAGCTGTTCATGTGACAAGATGGCGGCAGGGTTGGACGTGGGTTAGACCGGGGTGGCTAACTACCGGTTTCCGGTGGTGATGCCACTCGGAGCATAAAGGAGGTGGGCAGAAGAGGCTCTGCCTCTTTCGTCGTGAGAGCCACCTGGCATGCAGGCGAGTGCCGTAAGCCTTTTGTACATAGTTGATATCCTGTATTAAAGCCCTGTTAACCGAGTCATTGTTATCTCGTTATTCCTTATAATTATGGACACAACACCATTTACCATTTATATTAGTTGAACATCTTCTTGTGAATAATTCATCATCACTTTCATTGTGTGCTGCTGTTTTAACTCATACTAGTTTGTGTATTTTTGTCAGTCCTGTCTTAGCAGCCTGCTTGTTAGGACAGGAGGGTGGAAGGATTAAAACACTCTCCACACTTTGGACTGCAGTACCATTTTTAAAAGCTCGCTGTGCGGAGTACACCATGTCCCTTTATCATATGTTATCTTAAAGAACTCTGTGTATCATGATAAAAACAATTTTTTTCAAGCAGAAGCACTTTTTTTGTCAAATATATCCAAATTGTCTTCACATCCTGACAGCTATAAATAAAGTGGAGTTAAAAAATGTGGGGTAATCATCATTTGTAAGATGGTCACCTCTTTACCTGCATACACTCTGGCTGTGCATTTGTTGCACATGTCTTCTGGATCGATAGTCTCACTCTTACTTTTAACCCCAAGCCGCCATGTTGAATTCAGAAATCTGTGAACAATCCTTCCACAAGTTCAAGTGTAATTCCACCAAGAGGACAATTCCTCCTGCCCTTCTTTGCATTGTGCTTATGTAAATTTCAGGATGCAGATTTAGATGAGTAGTTTACTATCTGTCGTTATTACCTTACAATAAAAACAATAAAATACAGCTAAAAAGTACAAGCAGCACAAACAAAACCGTAATCATATAATAGAGACAATAAGAACAAATAAAATCAATGTCTCAAACTGGGTCAAAAGTCAGAGAATAAAAATGGGTTTTAAGACGAGTTTTAAAACTGTCTGATGGACAAAGACAGATTATTCCACAATTTAGGAGCAGCAACAGAAATGTGTATTGCCCAAAATAGTATATTGTGGCTTTTTATAACCAAAACAAAAAAAGCCACCCACTTGAGGTGTTTCAGGCATGTCCCACTGGGAGGAGACCCCGGGGCAGACCCAGGACTCGGTGGAGAGACTATGTCTCCCAGCTTGTCTGGGAATGGCTTGGTATCCTCTCTGAAGAGTTGGAGCAGGTGGCTGGGGAGAGGGAAGTCTGGGCTTCTCTGCTTGAACTGCTGCCTCCGCTACCCAGACTGCCGGAAAAGCGGTAGAAGATGGATGGATGGATGGATGGCTTTTTATAACCCAAAAAAACTTTCATTGCCTTGGAATTGCTTGGAAAGAGCTTTTACATCTTCCACCTACTTAAGTATACATGGATCTATGAATATTCTAATTAGCTCCACCCATACTCCCACCAACCAGTAGCAGGAAGAAGAGGACATTGGGCTCCGATAAGGTGATCCAACTTGAGGAAGTAAGTGAACCTGCAGAAGGATCATTCTCAGTAGAGCGGAGAGCTGCTGCCCAGCCCCACGTGGTTACTGGGGAGCTCCCCGTCGGTGCCTGGTTACCAACTCTTTAAGGGTCTCCATGGATCTCTCTGAGTCTCTCCCGCTTGAGAGTGAAGGAGGCGAGCCAGCGGACGCTGAGCTCCATCCGCCACCAAAGGGAGCTGGCTGGCTGCCCATGGTCCATTGCGCCCATCTGCTTCCGTGGAAACACGACAGTGGTGCGTGCAGCCTCGCTGGCTCGAAAATAGGAAATAGGAAAAGCGCCTCCTACTCCTTGGCTACTCTCTCTTCCCCCAAGGGGGTGATCACAGGTCTGTAGCCATGCCCAGTGCTTAGCCTGATTGGTTAATGTTATAACCAATCATTCTAAGCAGGAATGTTTACGTTGTGGAGAAAGGAGGCAGGCGAGGAAACGAGCTAGACGACACAGAAACTTTATTCTTTCTCCAACATACTGTAACTTACAGCAAAAAAGAATCCCAGGTCTCTGTGTATTCCTCTTTTATATCTTTATTTCCATGCATCGAGACCCTGAACTTCCGACCATAGTACATTGTTGTTTGAAGAAAGAAATGTGTGGCACATTAACATGACATAACGCCGGCACCGCTCCCACACCCTTCTTCTCTCAGCGGATCCAGAAGCTCTTACTCACCCCGGGAGGTGCATAGACCCAACAGTCCCATCTGATAGCCCCCGGTAACACCTCCTCCTTCAGTCCATTGTTCTCCCCTTCCCCCTGCCTTCTCTGGGTGGAGAAACCACCACACCATGCCCTCAACTGATTTTGCTCTTGATATGTCTTGTTGTGGTGGTTTGGGCTGGGTCTGACCAGGCTACACTTTATATTTTATATTTATTATTCTGTCTTCATTATTATCTTACTTGGGGCTTTATTTCCATCCTGATCTCATTATTATTATTATTATTATTATTATTATTATTATTATTATTATTATTATTATTATTATTATTATTATTGTTGTTGTTGTTGTTGTTGTTGTCAGTAGTATTATTATTATCCATCACAGCTACATTTGTATGTTTGGGTTTTCCTGTTGATCATTTGTTTCAGATTGGACTTTTATTTTGACAGTGTTTGTTTACGTCCCGTTGAGCACAGCTTGTCATTCATTATTGGTCAGGGCTGTTGCTCATTAGTGTCATTATGCTAATTCCTATTTATTGGGTGTGACTCCCTCATTCCTTTTTTGGGTCCTCATCGTTATCCATCATTACCATCGTCACCATTGTACTTTCCCGTCATTATCTACCTGTCATTAACTTTGGTCATAAGTATCATTGTCTCTACCGTGCTGCAGTTTTTCCTATTAAAATATGCTTCAACTTCACCCCACGAGTGAGTCTGTACATCTGCACGTGAGGGCCATCTTTGACAGTAGGACCCAACCAAACAAGACTCAGCGGGAGAAGTGAAGCACGACCCGGAGGAGGCAGAGGAGAGGAGAGTGACTGGCTGTCAACAGACTGTGGAGTTTCGTTTCAGCGAGCTACAGTTCCCTGGGGGCTTGCCTAAATCTGTACTCTCTTCCCTGGCTGGAGGGGCTTCCCTACCCAGCCGTGTTATCATCACCAGCCTTCTCCTCATCACCTGCCGGGCTGAGGACTACAGGGGTGGAGGAGGAATTCGTCTAGACTCCGGAGGTTGTGCCGACGATGTCAGCATCCCCTGCTTCCATTTGTCATTGTGCCTCCTCGCCATCCTGGGCACCTCGGAACCCTGAGCCGACGATTCAGCGTCCCCTGGCTTCCATATGCCTCCTCCACCAGTCCCGGCACCCCGGAAGCTTGTGCCGACGACCCAACGTCCCCTGGCTTCCACAATTCCCCTCCTCTCCACATCAGCACCTCGCCGCCGTGCAATGGCCCTCGGCTAGACGGACACCACTGCCCCGGGAGCATTCGTCTGGTTCACCAGCGGGGGGTTCTTCAGCAGCTTCAGCGACAATGGAGCGGGGGGCAAGGCAAGTGCTTTCTTGCTCATTTCTGGGTTTATTTAATAATGAGAGGTACTTCCTTGTCCCCGGGGAGGGGACTCAGCAGCCGTTTCCTTTGCTGCTGAACTTTTATTCTGTTTCCTGCTGTTTGAGGTGGTGTGGCCTTCCCTGCCGTATCATCATCTGCAGCCACCTTTTTCCTTATGCCGGGCTGAGGATTACGGGTGGACGAGGACTTTACTCTGGACTCCGGAGACTGTGCCTATGATTCCAGTGTCCCCTGTCTCTGTTGGTCATCGTGCTTCCTCGCCAGCCCCGGCACCTCAGAGACCTGTGCCAACGATTCAGCGTCCCCTGGCTTCCATGTGCCTCCTCGCCAATTCTGGTACCTCGGAGGCTTGTGCCGACGATTCAGCGTCCCCTGGCTTCCACGCTTCCCCTTCCCTGTACATCTACACCCCCCCGCCATGCTAGATTGTCACCGCTGGTCCGGGAACATTCGTCTGGTCCTCCGGCTGCGGACCTTTTTAGAGGCTTCAGCAACGACGGAGCAGGGGAAAGGCAAGTACTCTCTTTTTTTTTCCCTTTTTACCTTTAATAATGAGAGGTGCTGCCTTGTCCCCAGTGAAGGGACTCAGCAATGTTTTTTAACTGCTAAGTGTCATGGTCCGTGCACTGATTTTATCCGCGCTCGGGTTGTCCGGTGGTTTCCCGTTCTCTGGCGTACCATATGGCCGTCAGGGCTTTTATTCTGACAGCGCCACGGTGGGGCTTCCGGCTGTCAAAGCCGGGCCATGTTGTGACAGCTGTTCAGCATTTCTCCTGAGTACACTCTCCACTGATTGGTTTGTCTTGGGTATTTAAGGAAGCAGCTGAGGCTTATTCCTCGCTGCGATCTCATCAAACTTTCATTCATCGATCATCCGTCTATTATTCATCATTCATTCATCACAGTAAGTGTTTTTCCCGAGACTCCGTATCCTGTGTCTTGTCATAGCCTTAGTTGTGTTTTTGCCCCTCGTGGCTCATTGCTTTGTTATTTGTCTGTCATTAACAAATTATGCAAACTCATCGGCGGCCTACAGTGTCTCATTAGTGGTCCACGAGGACCGCACCATGACAGTAGATTGCAGCCAGAAAGAGACACCGGTCACCTTGAGTTAGCTATTGGACTTGAGTTTTTCCCTTCTCTGGGGGCTAGTACTGCTCAGTATGTCTGCTTTCAAGCGTGGGCATTGCCCCGAGTGTCTCCAGGAGGTAGATGGCTACCTGACAGAAGCCCGTCTCCTCATGCCCACCTACGCAGCATACGAGCCCCTAGGTCTCACTCAGAGGGCTTTGTTAAAATACCATCTCACCTCCTTTCCGGAGGGAAAGGAACGGGTGGTGTGGATTGTAACTCAGCGTGAACTGATAGAGAGAGTGCTCAAGAGGGCAGCCAAGGAACCCTCACCGCCTCCCCCGAGTACGGCGTTCCCGACGAAGGAGGAGGTCCATGGACTGGAGGGAAACCCCGGCAGGAGGCCGACGGTGAGGCATCTCCGCTCCTCGCCTCGGGAGTCAGCTCTTGTCACCCGTCCAGCCCAGGTGCAGTGTTTCCCTGACTTCACCTTCACCTCGCCCTCTGCCGGTAAACATCATCACAAAGCCCACGTCAAGCATCTGTGAGAACCCCGTCCGGATCCAGTTTCGGGTCGCCGTTGGAACTCTGCCTCCCAGCCAGCTGTTTCTCCTGCATCACAACGGGAGGAAAACCCAGCAGCCTCCGCCTCCGGGTCATCTGTCCCTGCTGTTCCGTCAGCTCCTCGTTCCCGGATCGCCTTGGTTGTTACTCCCTCCTCCTTAACGCTCCCCCCAGCTGTTGTGAACTCCACGAGTCCTGCTCCAGCGATGCCCGTCATCGATCCTGTTCGAATGGCTCCTCCTTGTCTTCCCAGGGGGCCCTCCGTCACTATCCAGCGGGGAAAGGGAAGAACCAAGCCCTCTGCAGCAGCTTCCATCGCTCCTCAGCGGAGCAGGCAAGTGCGTTTTCATTCTTTCCCTTCCCTGAGTGAATTGCCTTGTCTGACCGCTGGGGGTGGAGTTTGGGGCTCACAGTCCCCTGAGCTCCCTCCACCTGCTGCAGTGATTAATTATTAACCTGCTTCCTTTGTGTCCCCTTTCCCCGAGCGTTCTTCGGCACCAGGTCTATGCCGTTGGACGAAGAAGGAGCCTGCGGCCCTGGAGTACCTTGTTCCGTCATGGGCCACGGGCCCATTGGACCAATTGGGTCCTCATCGTTATCCATCATTAACATCGTCACCATCGTACTTTCCCGTCATTATTTACCTGTCATTACCTTCGGTCGTGAGTATCATTGTCTCTACCATGCTGCAGTTTTCCTATTAAAATATGCTTCAACTTCACCCCGTGAGTGAGTCTGTTTATCTGCCCGTGAGGGCCATCCATGACACTTGTAAGTCACAAAAAACATATTACAGGCGTGTTAAAAACAGAAAAAACTTGATTTTTGCCAGAGTGTCACTTTAAACATTGAGTCAGTGCGCTATGACTTTCTTCTCCCTTCAGATTATACCTCAAAAAATAAGTTTGCTATCAGAATCTGTTTGCCTTCTTCATGTCATTTTAGCAGAGTTACCCAGAGCAAATCTCTTCAGAATGACTGATGGCATCTGTGAAAATCTATGAATTCAATTACTTCTGTTTTAAAATTCTCTATGTGGGTATGATTGGGAATGTTTAATGGCATATTTCGACTCTTATATAGCACCACAGCAGGACACCATCTTTCATCTGTTTTGGCGCTGTGTGAGCCAACAGATACATCTATTGTTTTGATTGAAAAAATCCCCACCCCTTGCAGTTCACACTGGCTGATAAGTGACAGCTTAATAGTAGGCTATTTCCTCAAGGCCAACCCTGGTGAGAAGAAATCACGCCATGCGCTGGAGCTTTGAGAATAATTCAAATTAGACTATTTAATTTGGTCTTACACATGAGGGAGAGACCAAACACAAATTTATTGGAGGAGGCAGATAGCCAGAGTTTGGGAATTAGATGAATTGAGAATCAGATGTCTTTTTTTCCTTGTATTTTTCAAACTGTGAACCATTGCACATGACATGGTTTATCAAGTCTTTTAAGAAATTATTAAGATAACTCTACTGTACTCAAGTGCCAACTGACATAAATACAAAAAAGAAAAACTGTGTAGTACTTTCGATGAACTGTCACTATACTACTGGCTTTATTCAGGGTTTCTGAAGAGTCACTTAGGCTATGGTCACACTGTAGGTCTTAATGCTCAATTCCGATTTTTTGCCAAGATCCAATTTTTTTGTGTGGGCGTTCACATTATAATTTAAATGCGACCTCCATCAGACTCCAGTGTGAACGGTCTACAGCTATGAAGTGACCCACATACACAGAAGAAAACGTAACGTCAGACACAGCGTTGCACTTATGGAAGTAAATATAAGCCCTGAATGATTGAGGGGAACAGAACTTCTTCACCTTGATGCAGCTCATAAAAATAAAATGTTAAAATCATTCAGATACATACGTGGAAAAAATTGTTGGTACACCTCTGTTAATGAAAGAAAAACCCACAATGGTCACAGAAATAACTTGAATCTGACAAAAGTGGTAATAAATAAAAATTCTATGAAAATTAACCAATGAAAATCAGACAATGCTTTTGAATTGTGGTTCAAGAGAATTACTTTAAAAAACAAACTCATGAAACAGGCCTGGACAAAAATTATGGTACCCCTAGAAAAGATTGAAAATAATGTGACCATAGGGACATGTTCAACCAAGATGTGTCCTCTAATTAACATCACAGGTGTCTACAAACTTGTAATCAGTCAGTCGGCCTATTTAAAGGGTGACAAGTAGTCACTGTGCTGTTTGGTGACATGGTGTGTACCACACTAAACATGGACCAGAGGAAGCAAAGGAGAGAGTTGTCTCAGGAGATTAGAAAGAAAATTATAGACAAGCATGTTAAAGGAAAAGGCTATAAGACCATCTCCAAGCAGCTTGATGTTCCTGTGACTACAATTGCACATATTATTTAGAAATTTAAGATCCACGGGACTGTAGCCAACCTCTCTGGACGTGGCCGCAGCAGGAAATTTGATGAAAAATGGAAGAGATGGATAATATGAATGGTAACAAAAGAGCCCAGAACAACCTCTAAACACATTCATGGTGAACTCCAAGGTCAAGGTACATCAGTGTCAGATCGCACCATCCGTCGTTGTTTGAGCCAAAGTGGACTTCATGGGAGACGACCAAGGAGGACACCACTGTTGAAAACAAATCATAAAAAAGCCAGACTGGAATTTTCCAAACTGCATGTTGACAAGCCACAAAGCTTCTGGGAGAATGTTCTATGGACAGATGAGACAAACCTGGAACTTTTTGGCAAGGCACATCTGCTCTATGTTCACAGACGCAAAAATGAAGCATACCAAGAAAAGATCACTGTCCCTACTGTGAAACATGGAGGAGGTTCTGTTATGTTCTGGGGCTGCTTTGCTGCATCTGCACAGGGTGTCTTGAATCTGTGCAGAGTACAATGAAATCTCAAGACTATCAAGGTATTCTAGAGAGAAATATGCTGCCCAGTGTCAGACAGCTTGGTCTCAGTCGCAGGTCATGGGTCTTGCAACAGGATAATGACCCAAAACACACAGCTAAAAACACCCAAGAATGGCTAACAGTGAAAGATTGGACTATTCTAAAGTGGCCTTCTATGAGCCCTGATCTAAATCCTATTGAAGATCTGTGGAAGGAGCTGAAACATGCCGTCTGGAGAAGGCACCCTTCAAACCTGAAACATCTGAGGAGTGGGCCAAAATACCTGCTGAGAGGTGCAGAAGTCTCATTGACAGTTACAGAAATCGTTTGATTGCAGTGATTGCCTCAAAAGGTTGTGCAACAAAATATTAAGTTAAGGGTACTGTGGTCTATATTAACCATATATTCCAGGGGTGTCCAACCATGTGCCATGGAGAGCCAAGACCCTGCAGGTTTTACCTCCAACCAGTGTCTTCAACAGCAGATTTCAGTGAACTTCTTCCCACTGATTGCTGATAAGTGAAAACACCTGCTGAAGAGACTGGGTAGAAGAGAAAACCTGCAGGGTCTTGGCTCTCCATGGCACATGGTTGGACACCCCTGATATATTCCATAACTACATATGTTAGAGCAAGTGGAAATGTTTGGGATTACATATGTAAGGAACTTCACACCTCTGAAAGGACAAAGGAATCTCACCCGCCGAGTGAAGAACAAAGACGTTCCCGGACGTGGCGGGGGAAACCGGATGAGCCACCCTCACCCCCCAAGGCGAGGAGAAGGATTACCATCACCTCCCAAGATGAGGAGAGGAAATACCAAGACAATGGGGGGATTAAGATAATGAGGGATGTCAGCCTTTTTTATGCATGTCTTTTGTTGTGTGCTTGTATATAACCAGCGAGTCGACGAGATTCTGTCTCTTTCCCCTTCTGCCGCTCTCTGCACCAGATGAGACTTGATAGAAGAGCTGAACATTAAAACTTTGTTTATAAACCAAATCGCCTCTTCATTGCCCAGCTCCTCTACACTGGTGACCTTGACACGAGTATGGACCGGAGGCGTTCTTCCACAAGCGACTCATCCGTGGCGGCTCAAGCAGACGCCAGCAGCCACGCAGACGAGGGAGCAGATGGACAGCTGTTCCCCCCGGCAGAAGAGGTTGAGAGGGCTCAACCGAGCACCAGCACCGCCGTGAGAGCCGAGGCAAGGCACTCTCACCCGGCGGGCACAGCAGTGATGGTGTGCACGAACGCCGTCGCTGTCAAGCTGCCAGACTTCTGGCAAGAGGACCCCACCTCTTGGTTTCAGCAGGCTGAAGCCCAATTTATACTGGTGGGCATCACGGCTGACGATACTAAGTTTTATCATATCGTCTCCAAACTCGACTCCGCCACTTCGAAGTGTGTGCGGAGCATGATCCGGCGACCACCGGCCAGGGACAAATACGAGACGCTCAAAGCGACCATCATGGCGAACTACGTCCCATCAGCGGAAGAAAGAGCCGAGAAGATCCTGGCGGTCTACGGCCACAGAGGGGGCAATCCGAAGGCCCTCATGGAGGATTTGCTGCAGCTCAAGGAAGAGGATAATGACAACTTCCTCTTCCAGTTCATTTTCCTCAGCACGCTGCCGCCACACATGAGGGGGACACTCGCCAGCATGAAGTGCGACACCCACCAGGACTTCCGCACACTGGCCAGCGAAGCTCATCGGCTCGTCAACGCCTGCAAGGAGGTGACACCCACAGCAGCATCCGCAGACCTCAAGGCTGACGCCCCGAGACACGAGGAGCCACGACCCACAGAGCAGACCCAGGCCACGGTGACAGCGACGCGGCCAAAACGTAACAGACAGGGCGACGTCTGTTATTATCACCACCGCTTCGCTGAAAAGGCCCGCAAATGCGTTCCCCCCTGCAAGTACGATGTCGGGAAACGCCAAAGCTGAGAGCCATTAACAGCAGCGGTTCTCGGCGAGAAAAACAAGCTGTTGTACGTGACGGATGGACACACAGGCAAGCAGTTCCTCATCGACACAGGAGCTCAGCTGAGTTTCGTCATGCCCTCCCACGCAGATCGAGCCATGGGCACCCGGGGCAACGGAGTAGTGGCAGCCAATGGCTGTAACATCGCCACGTTCGGCGAAAAGAGCCTGCACCTCCTCATTCACGGCCGCAGTTACAAATGGACATTTGTTGTAGCGGCGGCGAGTTTTAACTTATTAGGCGCAGATTTTTTGTGTGCACATGGGTTATTAGTGGATCTAGCAAATAGGCGCCTGGTTAATGCACTGTCTTTTGCTTCTATTCCATGCTCAGCTCGAGTTTCTCCACCACCTGTGCAGGCCAACGTCACCACGTCAGGAGGTAAGTTTGAGCAACTCCTCACCCAATTTCCAGCACTCACAACCCCCAAATTCTCAGCCACTGTGGCTAAACACGGGGTCTTTTGCTTCTATTCCATGCTCAGCTCGAGTTTCTCCACCACCTGTGCAGGCCAACGTCACCACGGCAGGAGGTAAGTTTGAGCAACTCCTCACCCAATTTCCAGCACTCACAACCCCCAAATTCTCAGCCACTGTGGCTAAACACGGGGTTGAACACTTCATTCCCACAACGGGACCTCCCGTTTTTGCCAAAGCTCGCCGCTTAGACGCGGCCAAGCTCAACATAGCACGGGACGAGTTTACAACTCTTGAAAAATTGGGCATTGTTAGACGCTCGAAGAGCCCCTGGGCCTCACCACTTCACATGGTTCCTAAATCCGACGGTTCTTGGAGACCGTGCGGAGATTACCGCAGACTAAACAACGCTACAGCGTATGACCGTTACCCAATCCCTCACATTCAAGATTTTTCACTACATCTAGCGGGTGCGCGCATTTTTTCAAAAATAGACTTAGTCCGCGGTTATCACCAAGTCCCAGTCCGAGCAGAAGACGTTCCTAAAACAGCGGTAATAACCCCTTTCGGCCTTTTTGAATTCTTGCGAATGCCTTTCGGCCTCAAAGGCGCTGCTCAAACTTTCCAACGAATGATGGACGCGGTCCTACGCGACCTCCCTTTTGTTTTCGTCTACCTCGACGACATGCTGGTAGCCAGCTCGTCTGAGGTAGAACACGAGCAGCACCTCACTACGGTTTTTCAGAGGCTAGAAGAGCACGGGCTAATAATCAATCCAGCCAAATGCAAATTCGGCGTGTCGCTAATTGATTTTTTAGGACACAAAGTCTCTCCGAAGGGGGCAGTGCCACTTCCAGACAAAGTTCATACGATAGAAAGTTTTCCACGGCCGCAAATGGTCAAATCACTTCAGGAATTTTTAGGGATGGTTAATTTTTACAACCGCTTCCTCCCCCACGCAGCTCAGCTCATGCAACCCCTATATGACGCGCTCAAAAAAAAGAAAGCTTCCAACGCGGTCGAATGGACCCCGGAGCACGAACGCGCTTTCGCGGAAGTAAAAAACACCCTAGCTAACGCCACATTGTTAGTTCATCCAGATCCCTTGGCCCGCATTGCACTAACCACAGATGCTTCAGACCTAGCTATAGGGGCAGTTGTAGAACAATTTGTCAGCGGGGTCTGGCAACCTTTAGCATTCTTTAGCAAATAGCTAAACCAAACTGAACGCAAATACAGCACTTTTGACAGAGAGCTGCTGGCGCTTCATTTATCCATCCGCCACTTCCAGTTCTGGTTAGAAGGGCGGAGTTTCACGGCTTTTGTAGACCATAAACCGCTCACCTTTGCTATGGCTAAAATTTCAGAACCATGGTCAGGCAGGCAACAAAGACAGCTAGCTGCGATTTCAGAGTTCACCACAGACATTCGACACGTGGCAGGCAAACTTAACGTAGTAGCGGACTGTCTCTCTCGTGCTGTGGCACCACCAGAGCGCGGGGAGACAGATTACACTGCCTCAGCAGCAGAACTCTTCACTAACTCAGACACATACGCAGCACCTATCCATGAAGGGATAGATTATGCAGCCATGGCAGAGGAGCAAAACAGTGACGCGGACGTGCGCGCACTCCTGTCTGGACCAACAGGGTTAAGGCTGGAGAAAAAGGGTTTACGCAACGGCGTGCCCCCCCTAATATGCGATGTTTCAACCGGCCGACCTCGCCCGTTAGTGCCAGCTACATGGCGCCGCCGTATTTTTGACGCAATTCACTCCCTCGCGCACCCAGGTGTGCGCGCCTCGGTTAAAATGGTTGCCGAAAAGTTTGTGTGGCCAGGCCTGCGCAAAAACGTAAAAGAATGGGCAAAAACTTGCATTGCTTGTCAACGCGCCAAAATACACAGACACACAAAAGCCCCTCTGGAGCCTTTTCCAATCCCTGCTAGAAGGTTCAACCACGTTCATGTCGATCTTGTGGGGCCACTACCTTCCTCCCAAGGTTTCACACACCTGTTAACAATGATAGACCGCACCACACGCTGGCCAGAGGCAGTCCCTCTAGCGGCAACCACAGCGGAGGAAGTCGCTCGCGTTTTTTTGACAAACTGGGTGGCGCGTTTCGGCGTCCCATCGGACATCACGTCCGACAGGGGGCCTCAATTTGTCTCAGAGCTCTGGTCAGCCATGTCCAACAGCTTAGGGGCAACAATTCATCGCACCACCGCTTATCACCCTCAGGCTAATGGGTTATGCGAGCGTTTTCACAGGTCTCTAAAGGCTGCCCTCAGAGCCTCACTAACGGACACAAATTGGGTAAATAAACTTCCCTGGGTTTTATTGGGGTTGCGTGCTGCACCTAAAGAGGATCTAGACGCCTCTCCCGCAGAATTAGTTTTTGCTCAACCTCTCAGGCTCCCAGGTGAATTTCTGCCAGAAAACCCAGAACCAGGGCGCCTTCCAGTCCCAAGGTTTTTAGGCAGCAACGGACCGAACTCTCTCCCCGGTCCAGCTCATCACTCCTTCCCACGGGTTTTTGTCCCTCAAACTTTAAAAAACGCTGAGTTTGTTTTTGTTAAGCATGAAGCTCTAAAACCAACTTTACGCCCAGCATTCGATGGGCCATTCAGAGTGCTGGAACATGGTGACAGACACTTTGTGCTTGATTATGGGGATAGAAAAGAAACAGTCAGCATTGACAGACTTAAACCTGCCTTCTTGTTGAAAGACGAACCTGCACAGCTGGCGAGAGCACCTCGACGAGGTAGACCCCCAAGAGAAAAGACCCAGCCCCCAGACAGGGAACAAATAACCTCTCTCCTTCCCACACTGCAGATTCCTCACAAGAAGGTCCCAGCAGGACGCCTAAACCAACCTACAGCAGTTTTGGGAGAAGAATTAAACCCAGACAGCACAGGGACTGACACCAACCACTCCACAATTATTCACTAATTGTGCTGCAACAGTTTAGGACTGACTTATGATTTTACTATGCTACTATGTTTACCACTGAACTCTCTTAGGAGCATGGCTGCTAGAAAGTTTCTTCCGTGGCAACAGCTGTAACACGTAGTATGTCGTAATAACTATCCTAGACTGTGAACCTTTCTGTTGTCCTTTCTTAGTTGTTTGGGGGGCCTGTGGTCTATATTAACCATATATTCCATAACTACATATGTTAGAGCAAGTGGAAATGTTTGGGATTACATATGTAAGGAACTTCACACCTCTGAAAGGACAAAGGAATCTCACCCGCCGAGTGAAGAACAAAGACGTTCCCGGACGTGGCGGGGGAAACCGGACGAGCCACCCTCACCCCCCAAGGCGAGGAGAAGGATTACCATCACCTCCCAAGATGAGGAGAGGAAATACCAAGACAATGGGGGGATTAAGATAATGAGGGATGTCAGCCTTTGTTATGCATGTCTTTTGTTGTGTGCTTGTATATAACCAGCGAGTCGGCGAGATTCTGTCTCTTTCCCCTTCTGCCGCTCTCTGCACCAGATGAGACTTGATAGAAGAGCTGAACATTAAAACTTTGTTTATAAACCAAATCGCCTCTTCATTGCCCAGCTCCTCTACAGTACCATCATTTTTGTCCAGGCCTGTTTCATGAGTTTGTTTTTTTTTAAATAATTCTGTTGAACCACAATTCAAAAGCATTGTCTGATTTTCATTGGTTAATTTTCATAGAATTTTTATTTATTACCACTTTTGTCAGATTCAAGTTATTTCTGTGACCATTGTGGGTTTTTCTTTCATTAACAGAGGGGCATCAACAATTTTGTCCACGTGTGTATGATTATGCACAAAATAAATGAGACCAGCTTCATTCCTCTACACGCCAGATGACTGCTGTGACCAGCTCTGCTTTAACAGAATTGATTGATTAAACAGCTCTCTTGAAAATGAGACCCTGTGTCTCAGTGGGATTACCTGTATAAATAAGGTTAATAATAATAATCCAAGTGATTACAATAGGGCTCTCGCCCACTGACGTTGTCAGTGGCTCGGGCCCTAATAAACATTGTGGCTCGTACCAGCAGTGTAACACTGGTCCCCCACAGGAAGGAGAAGCCACCACAGACTCCCCTCTCATGGACAGTGTGTTTTCGCATTCCCATATCTGGCCATTCTGCTCCCAGTGGTGGACCCTCAGGGCCAGCAAAGCCTTCTCTTCTTGCCTAAACAGTATCAGAATTGCATTTACAACCTACATTCTTATATTTGTTCCATGAGTATGTATTTAATTATTTCCAATAGCCTATTCTCTTCATTTTGTAGCTTTTTTCTCTGGGTTGCACTCCTTCCAGTTGTGTAATGCATGTTACAGTTTTTTAATTAACATTGCTGCTCTGTAGGTTAAATTAACTGTTAAACTTATCCTGTTGCTTTAACCAATCAGATGTCTTTTGTACGTCCAGGGGTACGCATAGAAGGCATCCGAGAACGTTGGCATTTTCATGTCTTTTGATTGGATGGTTAGACTTCTCCACTACAATGCAAAGGATCCTAGCTAGCAAAATGCCAGCACAATGACTTGCTTAAAAACCTATTATTTTTTTAAAATTAATTTCATGTAATACTGTAATGTTTGAAACTGGAACTGAGTTTGTGGGGTTTTATGAGCCATAACCATCAAAATTAAAGGAAATAAACACTTGAAATATATCACTCTGTGTGTAATAAACAGTGTTGGTTAAGTTACTAAAAAATAGTAACTAGTTACAGTTACTAGTTACTTCTTTTCAAAAGTAACTGAGTTACTTTTGAGTTACTGCATGATTAAAGTAACTAGTTACTTGGAAAAGTAACTTTCAAGTTACTTTTAAATGCATACTTTTAAACGCATCTGATCAAATTTCAGTAACTGTAACGCATAAAATATGAGTTTATTTTTTATGAATTGAATTATGGAAATAAATCAACTTTTTGATGACATTGTCGGAATCCACTCAGTATCTTTCCACTCAGACGGAATGGTCATGGGGGGTTGGTGTGTTGATGCGGGGGTTGGTGGGTTGATGTGAACAGTGACAAAGAGAATGGCAAAGTCTTTCATGTTAATGCAGGAACTGCCTCGCCTGATTATTCCTCTCTCCACACTGGTGATCCTTGACGCACAATGGAACTCGAGGCGAACACCCTGGAGACGACCCGGACTGGAGGTGCCGGCAACGGGTGCGCCGTTTCGGTCAAACTCCCAGACTTTTGGTTACATGACCCGAAGTCTTGTTTCCTCCACACTGAGGCCCAGTTCGCACTCCGGGGAATAACGGTAGATGACACCAGATACTACTACATGGTTGCAGCACTGGACGCACGCACAACTCAGCAGGTGGCGTTAGTGGCCGTTGGAGCAGGCTGCTCCAACGGTCCCCAGCCCACGACAAATACGAGGCTCTCAAAACCGTGTTGACCCGGCGCTATACACTCTCAGATTGCGAGAGAGCAGAAAGGCTACTGACGCCGCTCCGAGTTGGGAGACCGGTCGACCGTCGAGTTAATGCATTCCTCTGGAACCTCCCAATGACGGCCAGAGCGGTCTTTGCCAATTCGCCGCTGCTGGCCGTGCTCAACTACCGGGTGCTAGCGCAAGAGGCAGATCGGATAATCCTCACCACCAGAGCTCTCACAGCAAATGCAGCGGCGTCAGAACCCAGCGAGACGGCCAGCGGGGGCGAGGAGCCAACGTCGGTGGCTGCAGCGGAAGCCAAGAAGCACCTGAGAAACACACTCTGCTTCTACCACCGCCGTTTTGGAGAGGACACACGCCGATGCGTGCCACCATGCCAATTCAAGCACTCGGGAAATGCCAGGGCCAGCAGTCAGTAGCAGCTGCGACCGCCGGTGAAGCGAGCAAGCTGCTCTATGTGAGAGACTCACGCTCGGGGAGACGGTTCCTCATGGACTCCGGCTCCCAAAAGAGTCTCATCCTACCGTCCTACGCAGACCGGCTGGTGGGAACTAGTGGCCCCGAGCTGACGGCCGCAAATGGCTCAGACATTAAGACTTTTGGTGAGAGGACACTCACGGTATCCTTGCACGGCCGTACATACCAATGGATATTCGTCATAGCGGCATGCAGTTTCCCCATTTTGGGAGCCGATTTTTTGTGTGCACACGGTCTACTAGTCGATGTGGCTAACAGACGCCTGATTAACGCAATGTCTTTTGATTCTCTCCCCTGTACAGCTAGAGGAGCTGGGCCAACAATGCTAGCCAACGTCACAGCTCCAGGGGGTAAGTTCCACACACTACTCACCCAGTTCCCAGCACTCATGGTCCCGACCTTTTCGGTGACCGTCACTAAACACGGGGTAGAGCACTTCATTACCACCACGGGGCCGCCTGTTTTTGCACGACCTTGGCGTCTGGATGCAACTAAACTGGCCATAGCGCGTGAGGAGTTTGCCAGCTTGGAAAAGTTGGGCATCATCAGACGCTCAAACAGCCCATGGGCATCCCCGCTACATATGGTTCCTAATGCTGAGAGATTGTGGCGATCGTGCAGAGATTTCCGCAGATTGAACAACACCACAGCACACAACCGCTACCCGATCCCCCATATTCAGGATTTTTCTGTTCATCTCACCGGGGCAAGCATTTTTTCCAAGATAGACCTGGTCCGCGGTTACCACCAGGTCCCGGTGTGCACTGAGGACGTACCTAAGATGGAGGCAATAACCCCGTTTGGTCTTTTTGAGTTTTTACGCATGCCTTTTGGGTTAAAAGGAGCGGCGTAGACATTCCAACGCATGATGGATGCGATGTTGCACGATCTGACGTATGTGTTCATCTACTTGGACGACATCCTGGTGGCCAGTGCATCCAAGGACGAACACATAGCCCACCTCAGGACAGTTTTCCAGAGGTTGGAGGAGCACGGATTAATAATCAACCCTGCGAAGTGCCAGCTTGGGGTGACGGGAATCGATTTTTTGGGCCACCGCATCTCACCAGAGGGCGCGATACCCTTACCAGACAAAATGCGCGCGGTGGCAGATTTTCCCTGGCCTCAGACGGTCAGGGTGCTGCAGGAGTTTTTGGGGATGGTTAACTTTAATAACCGTTTCTTCCCCTGCGCAGCCCAGCTCATGCAGCTGTTGTACGCCGCACTTAAGAAATGGAAACCGGAGGACAGAGTCGACTGGACTCCGGAGCGAAAGCAGGCATTTTCCGAGATTAAAACAGCCCTGGCAAACGCCGCACTGCTGGCGCACTCGGACCCGGCGGCTCGGATAGCGCTCACTACCAACACCTCGGACGTGGCCATAGAGGCCATAGTTGAGCAGCACGTCACCGGTTCTTGGCATCCACTCGCCTTTTTTAACAGGTCTTTGCGTGACAGTGAGCGTAAATACAGCGCGTTTGACAGAGAGTAACTGGCTCTCCACCTGGTCATACGCCACTTCCAGTTCTGGCTGGAAGGGTGCACCTTCACTGCATTCATGGACCACAAGCCGCTAACGTACGCAATGGCCAAGTTTTCGGATCCATGGTCGGGCCAGCAGCAGAGACAGCTGGCCGCGATCTCGGAGTTTACGACCAATATTCAGCATGTGGCCGGCAAACTCAATGTGGTGGCGGACTGCCTCTTGCACGAATTAGTGGCCCCAATCTATGTGGGATAGATTACACGGCTATGGCCGCTGAGCAGATCGGCGATGCAGACGCTTGCGTGCTCCAGTCTGGACCAACAGGGTTAAGGCTGGAGAGCAGAGTACTGCAGGATGCCCCCCTCCCCAATCTGTGATGTCTCCACGGGCCGCCCGCGCCCGGTGGTCCCACGCGCTTGGCACCGCCATGTTTTTGAGTCAGTTCACTCCCTGGCGCACCCAGGAATGCGCGCATCAGTCAAAATGGTGGGACCGAAGTTTGTCTGGCCGAGCCTGGGCAAACAGGTGAAAAAGTGGGCTGCAGCCTGCGTAGCGTGTCAACGAGCCAAAGTGCACAGGCACACAAAGGCCACCTTGGAGCCGTTCCATATCCCAGTTAAGAGGTTCGACCACGTTCAAGTGGACCTCGTGGGCCACCTCCCGCCATCGCAGGGGTTCACGCACCTCCTGACAGTGGTGGACCACACCATGCGCTGGCCTGAAGCAGTCCCGCTAGCTTCCACCGTGTCCGCAGAAGTTGCACGCTCTTTTTTGACAACATGGGTGGCACGTTTCGGCACCCCTTCGGATATCACGTCCGATCGGGGCCCGCAGTTTGTTTCCGACCTCTGGTCCACCATGACCCGGAGCCTGGGCGTCTGCAAGCGTTTTCATAGATCGCTTAAAGCAGTGCTCAGGGCTTCGCTTACAGATGCAAATTGGGTAGGCCAGTTGCCGTGGGTTCTATTAGGGTTGCGCTCAGCACCGAAGGAGGATTTGGCAGCCTCCCCAGCAGATCTGGTTTTTCCCCAGCCGCTGCGGCTCCCAGGGGAATTTTTGCCAGACAGCCCTGCGCCGAACACCAATCCATCCCCACTTTCACTGCATAGCGCAATGGCAGCGGACGGTACCCGGTCCGGTCCACCACTGTTTTCCATGCGCTTTTGTGCCAAAGGCCTTGAAGTACGCGCCGTTCATATTTGTGAGACACAATGCCCACCAGACCCCCTTGCGCCGGCCCTATGACGGCCCGTTCAGACTGCTGGAACCTGGGGAGAAACATTTTGTGTTAGACTTGGGGGGACGCAGGGAAAGTCTGTACAGACAGGCTTAAGCCCGCTTTCGTTTTAGCAGACGAGCAGGTAGTGTTGGCCCGAGCTCCTCGGCGCGGACGATCCCCACTGAGAACTTCTCAGCTATATGACTCGTCAGATCAGTCACTAGGGCATGCTAACGATGTTTCCCCCCCTCCCAATGTCCCCCCACAGACGGACGCACCCCCAAGAGCCCCCCACCGGTACAGCAGCACCTCGAAGCCGCAGCCCCCCTGTTACAGCCGCTACGGATGTAGGCTGAAGCCCAAAGGACATGAGGGTTAAGGCTCAGTCTGAGTTTCTGGGGGGTGGGGGAGTGTGGGAATCCACTCAGTACCTTTCCACTCAGACGGATTGGTCATGGGGGGTTGGTGTGTTGATGCGGGGGTTGGTGGGTTGATGTGAACAGTGACAAAGAGAATGGCAAAGTCTTTCATGTTAATGCAGCACCACAGGTGACTGAGCGAGTTGTATGATACAAAAAGGAGAGGTGCCTGCGACCTGTATTCTTTTTGATGTTTGTGATTCTGGTGAATTGTGAGAGAGACAAATAAAGTCTGCTCTGCTCCGAAACCGCCTCGCCTGATTATTCCTCTCTCCACAACATTCTAATTTACTGAGATGCACCTGTATATCTACCTTTCTTCTCTCCATAATATTAGTCAACTCTTTCCCTTTACCAGTCATAGTCCCTTAATAGTCCCTACTCTCACCTCAACACTTGTACCTTTCCCTTTCTCTCTCTGCCTCCAAACATGCTTTCCCCCTCTCCTCCAACTTGATCTTCAACCAACAGTAGTCTAATTTCCACCAGCACCCTGTCAGTTAACAGCACCGGTGGTGGTTGATGTTAACCTGGGCCTCAACCGATCTCATTTGTCATGATCAGATTTTACACTAAATGACCTTCCTGATGCAACCCTCCGAAATTACCCAGGCTTGGACCAGCACTAGGAGTATACTGTGCAACCCCCCCTGTGGTTGGGTTCCTCATATGGCTAATTCATTCATCATTAAATCAAACCCTAACCAGCCCCTTTTTTTCTTTGCACATGCGTATATGTATATGAAGGGACTTTTATTTTATAAATTACAAGCAAATTTAAAAATTAACCCAGTGTGTGATTTTGGCACCACCCCACTTGTGTGTTTCACAAAGTTGCAGAGGGTAGCATGTTTTGGACCTGTCCACCTGTTTGACATTTTCTGTTGTTGCCAGTATGGGGGTGGGGGGGGGGGGGCTGAAGTTTTCATAGGCTGAAAAGTTGATAGTGGTCAAATATGGCCAAATTTGGTTTATTTTTCATCATGGTTTTCCCTTCAGCCCATACATTTCTTCCATCGGTGTTGCAGCGCTTGGATTCCTGTGGTTGAAAAATAAACCACATTTGGTCAAATTTGAAAACTATGAACTTTTCAACCTATGACCATTTCAGCCCCCCTTCCCCCAGTATAGCTTCTACATTTCTCATAAGATTGACTTGACTTTTTTCCAGAAGCTTTAACTCCTCAATACCTTGGATGAGCTTGATTTTGAGCTAAATCTAATGAGATATTATATTTTTTGGGAGGGAAGCTTGTACTTTTTCAATCTATTTTACGTTGTCACCAGTATAGTTTCTGATTTCTGATCAGAATGACTTCCTAATCATACAGGAGCTTTGAGTCAAATGAGGGCTTCTGCTTTTGGGTAGGGTGAATTTTTTTCCAGTCCATTTTATTTTGATCCAAGTTCTCATTAGATGCCCTTGATAGGGATTGATTGATTGATTGATTGATTGGTTGATTGATTGCAGACATTAGTGAACCTGCTCACTAAAGTTCTTTTTAACATAAATGTTGTAATACATACAGTATCAATTGTATTTACCCTGCCAGCTTCCTAAATGATATCTGTGTGTTGACTGAGTGAACCCATTAGAGTTGTGGTTCCAAACCTCTTTCCCAGGACCCACCACCACCACCACCTGTGTCACAGAAGTGCCAGGCCCCCACCGAACCCACACGATCATGCCAGAGGAATTAAGTCATTTTAGAACATTTATTTAGGAATAAAATAACATCAGTTTTGTGCTTAACCTATTCCATTTGTTTTGAAATGTAGACTTGTTTTCCTTTATACTTAAACTAAATTGAATTATATGAACATGTGTATCACACACAGACAAAAAATAAATGTGGCAAATGACTGCAATGGTATTAAAATATTTGTCCTTTTGTTTTAAGACAGCACTACTTTTAAACATAGCCTTTTTGATGCCAGAAGGCAGTCCCGAGTCTTCATTGTTCATTGTCAGTAACATAATGTTTTCATCTTTGCCAGAGGTATGGAACAGAAATGTTAACAAGAACATGTCCCTTGTGAAAGCAAACATTTCTAACAACCAAAATAGTGGATATACACACACAAGATCGCATAAATCAGAAAAGGCCTAAAAGTCAGTCAGTATGGGCCTAATGGCAGTAGGCCTAAAAACACCCCTGTCATACACAAAGAACAAATATCCTTGACTGCTCTTTCTCATAACACTACCCAGCAATTAACATTGCAAAAAATAGTTCAATGAGTCTTGCTTTTTACTCTCTCCAGTGTGATGATTCAAAAAAGAATATTAATGTGTACCTTGAGCTTACATGTCTCTGACCAGGGATGCCATGTTTGGAGTGATAGTGGTGATAGCCAGTCTAAAGTCCTGGTGAACATCCAGCCTGTTCCTTACTTTTGTTTTTATAGTTAGAAGGGAACTGAAAGCTGCCTCAGGCAGGTATGTAGTACCAAAAGGAAGAATAACCCTCTTGATTGCGTGTTTGGCCAGTGTAGGAGTGACGGTGTGTCCTTTGGCCATCCAAAACTTTTTGTATCCGTTTTCCTGGAAATATTTTTTTGACACTGAATCAGATTGAAGGTCACACAGCTCATCTTCACAGCCCAAGTATTCAACATCCTTGTGATTGGAAATGTAGGGGTCCATCATCCAGGCTTCCTTGGATAAATATTTTTTGATGTCGGCAAAGTGACTCCTCATCTCCTCACACAGCAGACTCACGTGGCGCGTGAAGTCCGTAAGTAAAGACACATGCACGATGCCACCGGACTGCTTCTGCAGAAATGGAAACTGCTGCAACTCCCCTTTTGACATTTTAGCGACCCTGTACTCCAGTTTTCGCACAAAAGCGTCCAGTGCATCCTTGCATTGTAGGACGTTTGATTCAGGTCCCTGCATCCACTTGTTTGTTTCACTGAAAACAGCGAGTGTGCCGCTTGGATCCAAAACGCATCTGTCAGCTGCTCATAAAGTGGCCGATTGTGGTCATGCAAGAATTCTTTAGCTTTGTTTTGCAATTCAATAAAATGGACAAGCACTTGTTCCCTTGACAACCATCGTACTTCAGTGTGAAGCAGTACTGTTTGGCGCACCTCGTCCTCGCATAGTAGCACAAAAAGTCACTTATTAGCAGGGCATGCTTTAATAAAGTTCACGATTTTGACAACAGTTGACAGGGTGTTACTGAGGTCTTCTGAAAGTTTTTTACCTGTCAATACTTGGCAGTGGAGCATGCAATGAATAATGACGCATTCTGGAGCCTTTTCTTTCAGCCGTGTGTTGAATCCTTTATTTTTTTCCCATCATCCCTGCAGCTCCGTCAGTGCAGCAGCACACCACCAGGTTCTCATAGGGCAGATTGTGGGATATGAAATAGGAATCCACAGCTGTGAAAATATCTGCGCCTGTTGTCGTTGTTGCTAGATTTGTTGACATAAGAATGTCTTGTTTTAAGTCGCCATTATCAATATACTGACAATACAAAATTAACAGAGCCTTGTCTGCTACCATGGTCGCCTCATGCAGTTGAATGGAGAAGGGAATCCTCCTAAGTTTCTTGTGCAGCTGGTTTTGGCAATCTGCAGCCATTTTATCGATTCTGTCTTTGACAGTATTGTCAGAGAGGGGCACAGTCTTGACTTTTTCAACTGCTTGTGCTTCACACATTTTCTCCTCAATTTTTAGGCATGCAGGCTTGATCAGCTGCTCACCAATGTTGTGCGGCTTTTTTGTCTTCACAGTGAGCAGCGCATAGTCGAATGATGCTTCAGTGGCTCTGAGTAAATCACTACCTGCCCGTTCAAAGGATTTTCTGATATCCCCGTGTCTCCTTGAAAGCGCCAGGTGCCATTTCCTGTCAAAAAAACCCTGACTTGCACCAATGGTCTCTCAGTGTTGAGTCTCCTGATGCCATCTCAGTTTGCTGGGCTTCATGCTGTCATTAGCTAGCTTTTCACCACAAATAACACATTCTGGTCAAAAAGAGTCTTGTGCTTCTATAAATCCAAAGTTCAGGTAACTGTCAATATATTGTCTTTTTTCTTTTTTTAACTTCACAGGGTCCTCCGCACGTTTACGTTTCTCAGCCATTGTGGAGGATGGAATCAGATGAGACAGCGAGCTTCATGACACAGAACGTTATTTCTCTTCAAACACAGAATAGAACAGAATAACCCTGAGTGCCTGAGCAAACTCCTTTATACACTTTTATTCCCACCTCCAGCACACAGACTAAGCACATTAACATACACACTGAAAGACATGTACACACATTAACATAACATTGACACACACGTCACAGAGCAGGACTTGCTGCAATACATTTACACCCCTGCATCCTCAGATGCAAACCTGGCGCTGAGGGGGCGAAAGGCACGTCTTTGTTTGTTTCACTCCTCTCACCTTTTCTCAACTAGCATCTCTATCTTCTCCCCCACCAATGCCCTGTACAGGGTGGAGTGCCATGTACGTTGTGTCCAGCACACCATCCTCTTTCTTTATTTGATGTCATTCATGCATTTTTTTTTTACCCACGCATTTCATGAGCTCAAAACAGACGGAGCTCCGCCCCCTCCCTGTGGGGTCAGGCGCCCTCCCGGTGGGGGGGGGGGGCACAGACCTCAGATTGGGAGACACAGCATTAGAGAAAACAACAGCTACATTAGCAGGTGCATTTTTACCTTTAGTGAGACAGGCTTTCGCTTGATATGTTGTTGTTGTTCGTCTGTTGTTTTCGACAATGACCAAGGACATCACAGGGAAGAGGACTGGGTGCGGTGTGTCTGGCTGTAGCTGATCAGTGCGATGTGGGCACGGAAGGGTCTGCCACAGGGGTCGGGCACAGGTGGTCTGTGTGGGCAGAAGATACGAGGGTTGGCTCTGGACTTGCGAAGCTCACGTTTTCTCTGGTCCTTGGCAATCCTGTTCAGCTCAAAGGAGACAGCACCTTTGCTGGTATGACTATGCCAGTCTGGTCAGTCTAGCGCTAGGATCTCCCAGGTGTCAGGACTGGTTTCAAAGCTCTTCAGGGAGGCCTTAAGAGTGTCTTTGTAGCACTTCTTCTGACCACCTTGTGAGCAGCTGCCCTCTGCCAGTTCATCGTAGAACAGTCTCTTTGGTAGGCGTGAGTCAGGCATACGAACAAGGTGGCCAGCCCACCTAATCCGGGCTCTCTTAAGCAGGGTGTGGATGCTAGGCAGCTCAGCTTGTTGAGAGGACCTCTGTGTCAGGGATTTTGTCCTGCCAGGTGATCTTCAGGAGCTTTCTGAGGCAGTTCAGGTGGAATCGGTTTAGCTTTCTGGCATGGTGCTCATAAACTGTCCGGGTCTCGCAGATGTACAGTAGGGAAGGTAGGACAACTGCCTTGTACACATTCAGTTTTGTGGTCAGCCTGATGCCTCTCCTTTCCCAC